>CP092882.1:20600990-22049974 GCA_030710605.1 Cordylochernes scorpioides | reverse complement strand
GATTGATCACGCAAAATGGATATGGATTCAATCTATGGATTGATCACGCAATTTGGATATGGAACGATCACGCAAAATGGATATGGATCGATCACGCAAAA
This sequence comes from Cordylochernes scorpioides, assembly GCA_030710605.1. Taxonomy (NCBI): domain Eukaryota; kingdom Metazoa; phylum Arthropoda; class Arachnida; order Pseudoscorpiones; family Chernetidae; genus Cordylochernes; species Cordylochernes scorpioides. Next base: position 22,049,873 of record CP092882.1, on the reverse strand, counting down.
TTGATATGGATTCAATCAATGGATTGATCAAGCAAACTGTATATGGATTAAATCTATGGATTGATCACGCAAAATGGAAATGGATTCAATCTATGGATTGATCACGCTAACTGGATATGGATTCAATCAATGGATTGATCACGCAAAAGGGATATGGATCGATCACGCAAAATGGATATGACTTCAATCTATGGATTGATCGCGCAAACTGGATATGGATTGATCACGCAAAATGGATATGGATTCAATCTATGGATTGATTACGCAAACTGGATATGGATTTAATCTATGTATTGATCACACAAAATGGATATGGTTTCAATCTATGGATTGATCACGCAAACTGAATATGGATTCAATCTATGGATTGATCAAGCAAACTGGATATGGATCGATCACGCAAAATGGATATGGATTCAATCAATGGATTGATCACGCAAACTGGATATGGATTGATCACGCAAAATGGATATGGATTCAATCTATGGATTGATCACGCAAACTGGATATTGATCGATCACGCAAAATGGATATGGATTCAATCAATGAGTTGATCAAGCAAACTGGATATGGAATCAATCTATGGATTGATCACGCAAACTGGATATGGATCGATCACGTAAAATGGATATGGATTCAATCAATGAATTGATCAAGCAAACTGGATATGGATTCAATCTATGGATTGATCAAATGCAAACTGGATATGGATTCAATCTATGGTTTGATCACGCAAACTGGATATGGATTGATCACCCAAAATGGATATGGATTCAATCAATGGATTGATTACGCAAACTGGATATGGATTGATCACGCAAAATGGATATGGATTCAATCTATGGATTGATCACGCAAACTGGATATGGATTCAATCTATGAATTGATCACGCAAACTGGATATGGATTCAATCTATGGATTGATCACGCAAAATGGATATGGATCGATCACGCAAAATGGATATGACTTCAATCTATGGATTGATCGCGCAAACTGGATATGGATTGATCACGCAAAATGGATATGGATTCAATCAATGGATTGATTACGCAAACTGGATATGGATTTAATCTATGTATTGATTACGCAAAATGCATATGGTTTCAATCTATGGATTGATCACGCAAACTGAATATGGATTCCATCTATGGATTGATCACGCAAACTGAATATGGATTCAATCTATGGATCGATCACGCAAAATGGATATGGATCAATCTATGGATCAATCACGCAAAATGGATATGGATTCAATCTATGAATCGATCACGCAAACTAGATATGGATTCAAGCTATGGATTGATCACGCAAACTGGATATGGAATCAATCTATGGATTGATCACGCAAACTGGATATGGATTAATCACGCAAAATGGATATGGATTCAATCTATGGATCGATAACGCAAAATGGATATGGATTCAATCTATGGATTGATCACGCAAACTGGATATGGATTTAATCTATGTATTGATTACGCAAAATGCATATGGTTTCAATCTATGGATTGATCACGCAAACTGAATATGGATTCCATCTATGGATTGATCAGGCAAACTGAATATGGATTCAATCTATGGATCGATCACGCAAAATGGATATGGATCAATCTATGGATCAATCACTCAAAATGGATATGGATTAAATCTATGAATCGATCACGCAAACTAGATATGGATTCAATCTATGGATTGATCACGCAAACTGGATATGGAATCAATCTATGGATTGATCACGCAAACTGGATATGGATTGATCACGCAAAATGGATATGGTTTCAATCTATGGATCGATCACGCAAAATGGATATGGATTCAATCTATGGATTGATCACTCAAACTGGATATGGATTGATCACGCAAAATGGATATGGATTCAATCTATGGATCGATAACGCAAAATGGATATAGATTCAATCTATGGATTGATCACGCAAACTGGATATGGATTGATCACGCAAAATGGATATGGATTCAATCTATGGATAGATCACGCAAAATGGATATGGATTCAATCTATGGATTGATCACGCAAACTGGATATGGATTGATCACGCAAAATGGATGTGGATTAAATCTATGAATCGATCACGCAAAATGGATATGGATTCAATCTATGGATTGATCAAGCAAACTGGATATGGATTCAATCTATGGGTGGATAACGCAAACTGGATATGTATTCAATCTATGGATTGATCAAACGCAAAATGGATATGGATTGATCAAACGCAAACTGGATATGGATTCAATCTATGGATTGATTAACGCAAACTGGATATGGATTCAATCTATGGATTGATCACGAAAACTGGATATGGATTGATCACGCAAAATGGATATGGATTCAATCAATGGATTGATCAAGCAAACTGGATATGGATTAAATCTATGGATTGATCACGCAAACTGCATATGGATTGATCACGCAAAATGGATATGGATTCAATCTATGGATTGATCAAGCAAACTGGATATGGATCGATCACGCAAAATGGATATGGATTCAATCAATGGATTGATCACGCAAACTGGATATGGATTGATCACGCAAAATGGATATGGATTCAATCTATGGATTGATCACGCAACTGGATATGGATCAATCACGCAAAATGGATATGGATTCAATCAATGGATTGATCAAGCAAACTGTTTTATGGATTAAATCTATGGATTGATCACGCAAACTGGATATGGATTGATCACGCAAAATGGATATGGATTCAATCTATGGATTGATCACGCTAACTGGATATGGATTCAATCTATGGATTGATCACGCAAAAGGGATATGGATCGATCACGCAAAATGGATATGACTTCAATCTATGGATTGATCGCGCAAACTGGATATGGATTGATCACGCAAAATGGATATGGATTCAATCTATGGATTGATTACGCAAACTGGATATGGATTTAATCTATGTATTGATCACGCAAAATGGATATGGTTTCAATCTATGGATTGATCACGCAAACTGAATATGGATTCAATCTATGGATTGATCACGCAAACTGGGTATGGATTCAATCTATGGATCGATCACGCAAAATGGATATGGATCAATCTATGGATCAATCACGCAAAATGGATATGGATTCAATCTATGGATCGATCACGCAAACTAGATATGGATTCAATCTATAGATTGATCACGCAAAATGTATATGGATTCAATCTATGGATCGATCACGCAAACTAGATATGGATTCAATCTATGGATTGATCACGCAAACTGAATATGGATTCAATCTATGGATCGATCACGCAAACTGGATATGGATTCAATCTATGGATTGATCACGCAAACAGGATATGGATTGATCACGCAAAATGGATATGGATTCAATCTATGGATCGATCACGCAAAATGGATATGGGTTCAATCTATGGATTGATCAAGCAAACTGGATATGGATTCAATCTATGGATTGATCACGCAAACTGGATATGGATTGATCACGCAAAATGGATATGGATTCAATCTATGGATTGATCACGCAAACTGGATATGGATCGATCACGCAAAATGGATATGGATTCAATCAATGGATTGATCAAGCAAACTGTATATGGATTAAATCTATGGATTGATCACGCAAACTGGATATGGATTGATCACGCAAAATGGATATGGATTCAATCTATGGATTGATCACGCTAACTGGATATGGATTCAATCTATGGATTGATCACGCAAAAGGGATATGGATCGATCACGCAAAATGGATATGACTTCAATCTATGGATTGATCGCGCAAACTGGATATGGATTGATCACGCAAAATGGATATGGATTCAATCTATGGATTGATTACGCAAACTGGATATGGATTTAATCTATGTATTGATCACGCAAAATGGATATGGTTTCAATCTATGGATTGATCACGCAAACTGAATATGGATTCAATCTATGGATTGATCACGCAAACTGGGTATGGATTCAATCTATGGATCGATCACGCAAAATGGATATGGATCAATCTATGGATCAATCACGCAAAATGGATATGGATTCAATCTATGGATCGATCACGCAAACTAGATATGGATTCAATCTATAGATTGATCACGCAAAATGGATATGGATTCAATCTATGGATCGATCACGCAAACTAGATATGGATTCAATCTATGGTTCGATCACGCAAACTGGATATGGATTCAATCTATGGATTGATCACGCAAACAGGATATGGATTGATCACGCAAAATGGATATGGATTCAATCTATGGATCGATCACGCAAAATGGATATGGGTTCAATCTATGGATTGATCAAGCAAACTGGATATGGATTCAATCTATGGATTGATCACGCAAACTGGATATGGAATCAATCTATGGATTCATCACGCAAACTGGATATGAATTGATCACGCAAAATGGATATGGATTCAATCTATGGATCGATCACGCAAAATGGATATGGATTCAATCTATGGATTGATCAAGCAAACTGGATATGGATCGATCACGCAAAATGGATATGGATTGATCACGCAAAATGGATATGGATTCAATCTATGGATTGATCACGCAAACTGGATATGGATCGATCACGCAAAATGGATATGGATTCAATCAATGGATTGATCAAGCAAACTGTATATGGATTAAATCTATGGATTGATCACGCAAACTGGATATGGATTGATCACGCAAAATGGATATGGATTCAATCTATGGATTGATCACGCAAACTGGGTATGGATTCAATCTATGGATCGATCACGCAAAATGGATATGGATCAATCTATGGATCAATCACGCAAAATGGATATGGATTCAATCTATGGATCGATCACGCAAACTAGATATGGATTCAATCTATAGATTGATCACGCAAAATGGATATGGATTCAATCTATGGATTGATCACGCAAACTGGATATGGATCGATCACGCAAAATGGATATGGATTCAATCAATGGATTGATCAAGCAAACTGTATATGGATTAAATCTATGGATTGATCACGCAAACTGGATATGGATTGATCACGCAAAATGGATATGGATTCAATCTATGGATTGATCACGCAAACTGGGTATGGATTCAATCTATGGATCGATCACGCAAAATGGATATGGATCAATCTATGGATCAATCACGCAAAATGGATATGGATTCAATCTATGGATCGATCACGCAAACTAGATATGGATTCAATCTATAGATTGATCACGCAAAATGGATATGGATTCAATCTATGGATTGATCACGCAAACTGGATATGGATCGATCACGCAAAATGGATATGGATTCAATCAATGGATTGATCAAGCAAACTGTATATGGATTAAATCTATGGATTGATCACGCAAACTGGATATGGATTGATCACGCAAAATGGATATGGATTCAATCTATGGATTGATCACGCAAACTGGGTATGGATTCAATCTATGGATCGATCACGCAAAATGGATATGGATCAATCTATGGATCAATCACGCAAAATGGATATGGATTCAATCTATGGATCGATCACGCAAACTAGATATGGATTCAATCTATAGATTGATCACGCAAAATGGATATGGATTCAATCTATGGATTGATTACGCAAACTGGATATGGATTTAATCTATGTATTGATCACGCAAAATGGATATGGTTTCAATCTATGGATTGATCACGCAAACTGAATATGGATTCAATCTATGGATTGATCACGCAAACTGGGTATGGATTTAATCTATGTATTGATCACGCAAAATGGATATGGTTTCAATCTATGGATTGATCACGCAAACTGAATATGGATTCAATCTATGGATTGATCAAGCAAACTGGATATGGATCGATCACGCAAAATGGATATGGATTAAATCAATGGATTGATCACGCAAACTGGATATGGATTGATCACGCAAAATGGATATGGATTCAATCTATGGATTGATCACGCAAACTGGATATGGATCGATCACGCAAAATGGATATGGATTCAATCAATGGGTTGATCAAGCAAACTGGATATGGAATCAATCTATGGATTGATCACGCAAACTGGATATGGATCGATCACGCAAAATGGATATGGATTCAATCAATGAATTGATCAAGCAAACTGGATATGGATTCAATCTATGGATTGATCAAACGCAAACTGGATATGGATTCAATCTATGGATTGATCACGCAAACTGGATATGGATTGATCACGCAAAATGGATATGGATTCAATCTATGGATTGATCACGCAATTTGGATATGGAACGATCACGCAAAATGGATATGGATTCAATCAATGGATTGATCAAGCAAACTGGATATGGATTAAATCTATGGATTGATCACGCAAACTGGATATGGATTGATCACGCAAAATGGATATGGATTCAATCTATGGATTGATCACGCAAACTGGATATGGATTCAATCTATGAATTGATCACGCAAATTGGATATGGATTCAATCTATGGATCGATCACGCAAAAAGGATATGGATCAATCTATGGATCAATCACGCAAAATGGATATGGATTCAATCTATGGATCGATCACGCAAATTAGATATGGATTCAATCTATGGATTGATCACGCAAACTGGATATGGATTCAATCTATGGATTGATCTCGCTAACTGGATATGGATTCAATCTATGGATTGATCACGCAAAAGGGATATGGATCGATCACGCAAAATGGATATGACTTCAATCTATGGATTGATCGCGCAAACTGGATATGGATTGATCACGCAAAATGGATATGGATTCAATCTATGGATTGATTACGCAAACTGGATATGGATTTAATCTATGTATTGATCACGCAAAATGGATATGGTTTCAATCTATGGATTGATCACGCAAACTGAATATGGATTCAATCTATGGATTGATCACGCAAACTGGGTATGGATTCAATCTATAGTTCGATCACGCAAAATGGATATGGATCAATCTATGGATCAATCGCGCAAAATGGATATGGATTCAATCTATGGATCGATCACGCAAACTAGATATGGATTCAATCTATAGATTGATCACGCAAAATGGATATGGATTCAATCTATGGATCGATCACGCAAACTAGATATGGATTCAATCTATGGATTGATCACGCAAACTGGATATGGATTCAATCTATGGATCGATCACGCAAAATGGATATGGGTTCAATCTATGGATTGATCAAGCAAACCTGATATGGATTCAATCTATGGATTGATCACGCAAACTGGATATGGAATCAATCTATGGATTCATCACGCAAACTGGATATGAATTGATCACGCAAAATGGATATGGATTCAATCTATGGATCGATCACGCAAAATGGATATGGATTCAATCTATGGATTGATCAAGCAAACTGGATATGGATCGATCACGCAAACTGGATATGAATTGATCACGCAAAATGGATATGGATTCAATCTATGGATCGATCACGCAAAATGGATATGGATTCAATCTTTGGATTGATCACGCAAACTGGATATGGATTGATCACGCAAAATGGATATGGATTCAATCTATGGATCGATCACGCAAAATGGATATGGATTCAATCTATGGATTGATCACGCAAACTGGATATGGATTGATCACGCAAAATGTATATGGATTCAATCTATGGATAGATCATGCAAAATAGATATGGATTCAATCTATGGATTGATCACGCAAACTGGATATGGATTGATCACGCAAAATAGATATGGATTAAATCTATGAATCGATCACGCAAAATGGATATGGATTCAATTTATGGATTGATCAAGCAAACTGGATATGGATTCAATCTATGGGTGGTTCACGCAAAATGGATATGGATTCAATCTACGGATTGATCACGCAAAATGGATATGGATTCAATCTATGGATTGATAACGCAACCTGGATATGGATTCAATCTATGGATTGATCAAACGCAAACTGGATATGGATTCAATCTATGGATTGATCACGCAAACTGGATATGGGTTCAATCTATGGATTGATCAAGCAAACTGGATATGGATTTAATCCATGGATTGATCACGCAAACAGGATATGGATTGATCACGCAAAATGGATATGGATTCAATCTATGGATCGATCACGCAAAATGGATATGGGTTCAATCTATGGATTGATCAAGCAAACTGGATATGTATTCAATCTATGGATTGATCACGCAAACTGGATATGGATCGATCACGTAAAATGGATATGGATTCAATCTTTGGATTGATCACGCAAACTGGATATGGATTGATCACGCAAAATGGATATGGATTCAATCTATGGATCGATCACGCAAAATGGATATGGATTCAATCTATGGATTGATCACGCAAACTGGATATGGATTGATCACGCAAAATGGATATGGATTCAATCTATGGATAGATCATGCAAAATGGATATGGATTGATCACGCAAACTGGATATGGATTGATCACGCAAAATAGATATGGATTAAATCTATGAATCGATCACGCAAAATGGATATGGATTCAATTTATGGATTGATCAAGCAAACTGGATATGGATTCAATCTATGGGTGGTTCACGCAAAATGGATATGGATTCAATCTATGGATTGATCACGCAAAATGGATATGGATTCAATCTATGGATTGATAACGCAAACTGGATATGGATTCAATCTATGGATTGATCAAACGCAAACTGGATATGGATTCAATCTATGGATTGATCACGCAAACTGGATATGGATTGATCACGCAAAATGGATATGGATTCAATCTATGGATTGATCACGCAAACTGGATATGGATTGATCACGCAAAATGGATATGAATTCAATCTATGGATTGATCACGCAAAATGGATATGGATTCAATCAATGGATTGATCAAGCAAACTGGATATGGATTTATCACGCAAAATGGATATTGATTCAATCTATGGATTGATCACGCAAACTGGATATGGATCGATCACGCAAAATGGATATGGATTCAATCAATGGATTGATCAAGCAAACTGGATATGGATTCAATCTATGGTTTGATCACGCAAACTGGATATGGATTCAATCTATGGATTGATCACGCAAAATGGATATGGATCGATCACGCAAAATGGATATGGATTCAATCAATGGATTGATCAAGCAAACTGGATATGGATTCAATCTATGGATTGATCACGCAAACTGGATATGGATCGATCACGCAAAATGGATATGGATTCAATCAATGGGTTGATCAAGCAAACTGGATATGGATTCAATCTATGGATTGATCACGCAAACTGGATATGGATTCAATCTATGGATTGGTCACGCAAACTGGATATGGATTGATCACGCAAAATGGATATGGATTCAATCTATGGATTGATCACGCAAATTGGATATGGATTGATCACGCAAAATGGATATGGATTCAATCTATGGATTGATCACGCAAACTGGATATGGATCGATCACGCAAAATGGATATGGATTCAATCAATGGATTGATCAAGCAAACTGGATAAGGATTCAATCTATGGATTGATCAAACGCAAACTGGATATGGATTCAATCTATGGATTGGTCACGCAAACTGGATATGGATTGATCACGCAAAATGGATATGGATTCAATCTATGGATTGATCACGTAAATTGGATATGGATTGATCACGCAAAATGGATATGGATTCAATCTATGGATTGATCACGCAAACTGGATATGGATCGATCACGCAAAATGGATATGGATTCAATCAATGGATTGATCAAGCAAACTGGATATGGATTCAATCTATGGATTGATCACGCAAACTGGATATGGATTGATCACGCAAAATGGATATGGATTCAATCTATGGATTGATCACGCAAATTGGATATGGATTGATCACGCAAAATGGATATGGATTCAATCTATGGATTGATCACGCAAACTAGATATGGATCGATCACGCAAAATGGATATGGATTCAATCAATGGATTGATCAAGCAAACTGGATATGGATTAAATCTATGAATTGATCACGCAAACTGGATATGGATTCAATCTATGGATTGATCACGCAAACTGGATATGGATTGATCACGAAAAATGGATATGGATTCAATCAATGGATTGATCAAGCAAACTTGATATGGATTAAATCTATGAATTGATCACGCAAACTGGATATGACTTCAATCTATGGATTGATCACGCAAACTGGATATGGATTGATCACGCAAAATGGATATGGATTCAATCAATGGATTGATCACGCAAACTGGATATGGATTCAATCTATGAATTGATCACGCAAACTGGATATGGATTCAATCTATGGATTGATCACGCAAAATGGATATGGATCGATCACGCAAAATGGATATGACTTCAATCTATGGATTGATCGCGCAAACTGGATATGGTTTGATCACGCAAAATGGATATGGATTCAATCTATGGATTGATTACGCAAACTGGATATGGATTTAATCTATGTATTGATCACGCAAAATGCATATGGTTTCAATCTATGGATTGATCACGCAAACTGAATATGGATTCAATCTATGGATTGATCACGCAAACTGGATATGGATTCAATCTATGGATCGATCACGCAAAATGGATATGGATCAATCTATGGATCAATCACGCAAAATGGATATGGATTCAATCTATGGATCGATCACGCAAAATGAATATGGAATCAATCTATGGATTGATCACGCAAACAGGATATGGATTGATCACGCAAAATGGATATGGATCCAATCTATGGATCGATCACGCAAAATGGATATGGGTTCAATCTATGGATTCATCACGCAAACTGGATATGGATTGATCACGCAAAATGGATATGGATTCAATTTATGGATCGATCACGCAAAATGGATATGGATTCAATCTATGGGTTGATAACGCAAACTGGATATGGATTGATCACGCAAAATGGATATGGATTCAATCTATGGATCGATCACGCAAAATGGAAATAGATTCAATCTATGGATTGATCACGCAAACTGGATATGGATTGATCACGCAAAATGGATATGGATTCAATCTATGGATAGATCACGCAAAATGGATATGGATTCAATCTATGGATTGATCACGCAAACTGGATATGGATTGATCACGCAAAATAGATATGGATTAAATCTATGAATCGATCACGCAAAATGGATATGGATTCAATCTATGGATTGATCAAGCAAACTGGATATGGATTCAATCTATGGGTGGATAACGCAAACTGGATATGGATTCAATCTTTGGATTGATCAAACGCAAAATGGATATGGATTCAATCTATGGATTGATCAAACGCAAACTGGATATGGATTCGATCAATGGATTGATCAAGCAAACTGGATATGGATTAAATCTATGGATTGATCACGCAAACTGCATATGGATTGATCACGCAAAATGGATATGGATTCAATCTATGGATTGATCAAGCAAACTGGATATGGATCGATCACGCAAAATGGATATGGATTCAATCAATGGATTGATCAAGCAAACTGGATATGAATTCAATCTATGGATTGATCACGCAAACTGGATATGGATCGATCACGCAAAATGGATATGGATTCAATCAATGGGTTGATCAAGAAAACTGGATATGGATTCAATCTATGGATTGATCACGCAAACTGGATATGGATTCAATCTATGGATTGATCACGCAAAATGGATATGGATCGATCACGCAAAATGGATATGGATTCAATCGATGGATTGATCAAGCAAACTGGATATGAATTCAATCTATGGATTGATCACGCAAACTGGATATGGATCGATCACGCAAAATGGATATGGATTCAATCAATGGGTTGATCAAGAAAACTGGATATGGATTCAATCTATGGATGGATCACGCAAACTGGATATGGATCGATCACGCAAAATGGATATGGATTCAATCAATGGATTGATCAAGCAAACTGGATATGGATTCAATCTATGGATTGATCACGCAAACTGGATATGGATTGATCACGCAAAATGGATATGGATTCAATCTATGGATTGATCACGCAAACTGGATATGGATCGATCACGCAAAATGGATATGGATTCAATCAATGGATTGATCAAGCAAACTGGATATGGATTCAATCAATGGATTGATCACGCAAACTGGATATGGATTCAATCTATGGATTGATCACGCAAAATGGATTTGGATCCAATCTATGGATTGATTAAACGGGGACACTGAATATGATTCCAATCTTCAAATTGATCGAACGCACACTGCATATACTTACGAGTATATCCAATCACCAATCTATTAAATTATCTGATAAATCAAATGACTCAATATATATGTGATCACGAAAAATATATTTAAAAACCGATTAGATGACAAAGATAATAAGTAACCAAACTGTGATTGATTTTCATTTTAATAATGAACCAATCCTCAACATGATACAAATTAATATTTGCCCATCAAGAAATGAATGAAAAGTGATATCTAAGTTGATCTAATTTATCTAAGAGCTATATATTAGATGTTTCTATTAATCGTGGTGGTGCTTATATCCATGGTAAACCAATTCCTGAAATCCACTCCTCTCCAATTTTAGTGATTGTAGTTATAGGCCTGGAAAATAGGTCCTCTATTGTCAGTTCTGAGAATTATAAAATACTGTTACGTCGTACCCAGACGTTGTTCGTGTACTTTGTCTACTCAGGATGCCACAGAGATACACATGTGAGTTCGAAGGGATTTCAGCTAAAGTTAGCGTTTTATTGTATCTCACTCAACAGAAAGAATACAACAGTGGGACTTGCCTTCGACCTCCCCGTCAGAAGAATCCTTCGCTCCGATGTCAGGCTCTCCTGGCACCGCCTTGCAGGATCATCCACACGCCCGGAGGCAAGACGCCACGTCTTCTCTTTGCCGCAGATGTCACCATACTCTGTCCTTCCCCAAACAGGAATGCTATTTTTGGCGCCTGCCACATGGCAGCGGGGGCCGCTAGAGTCCACCCCTCTTTCCCCAACTTTACTCTAGTATCTTTGCCTTGTCATCCATGTAACAATATATTCCGGATAAGCTTCAGCACTATTGCATTTCAAGCAATTATTGAAGAGTTTTTATTTTTTATTATTAATAGTATAATCATAAACCGTGTATGGAATCAATTTGTGATTCACTCAATCAAGAATAGAATACCAAACAAATCACAAACTGAATTTATTCTGTTATTTATCAAATTACACAAGAATATAAAGAACTTCCATTTATTAATGAATCAATTACAATTGAAGTTAACATTATTCAAGAACCAAATAGGTGTCTAAACAATAATACCTTAATTATATTGATTGGTGTTCTCAGTACCTGATAGGTAAGTTTTTTTCATAAAATAGATCATATAGTTTATCAACGATAATTAACAATAATATAAAATTACAAGATAAATACATAAATAAGTCTATTTATTCTGAATATTAATCCTAGAGATCAAATCATATAATGGAGTAATATCTAGAAACTAAGGTATAGCATATTATCAAAGGAAGAAGAACATCGTGAGATGTGAAGAGTTTCTTGTATTATTTTTTTAAATATCATTTATACAAGCTGTCGAGAGCATTCCTGCCCTTCAACATTTAATACTTATTTTTTTACTTATCCTTTTATTAGTCTAAATTAGATAAGATCTTGGAAGGTCGTGCACATAAAGAAGTTCAAGAACTCTTCTAGGTTCTCTGTACAGGGATCCTTTGTCCTTTCCAATACAATTTAGTATATGTTGGGGAGTGGCTTCTTCGGTTTTGCACCTAGTGCACATGAGGAAGCTTTTGGCTCCCTCTTTATACACTAGAGAGCGCAGGTGATATAAAAATAAAAACGTATAAGGTAATAATTTTTTATAATATATATCTGCATACAATACATATATTTTTGAAAAGTTGCATCCAAAGAAATATCAATAACAGAAAAATATATATTAGAATATATTAAAGTATATTAAAAATAAAGAAGGCATATCCTAACCACGAGCACATGTGCTTTTTAGATGGCAGAACGCCATCTAGTGGAACAGTTTGGCCAACTATCATGGTTGTCCAAATATCCGGGAACAATCTAGATCAACGTTTAGTTAATTTTTAAAAATGTTTACAAAGCTAGGGCCTCCAATCCCGGAGCCAAATAATGATCCCGAAATCCCGGGATTCTGCTCGAAAAATCCCGGGATTACTGGTTTGTGCATGAAAACCGGCGCAAAAATATTTTTTTCTTATCTAGCATTTTGGTAATCAAACAGATGATGAGATAGCACACTTTTGACGTTTTGTTTATACAGCTGCATTTCGGGTCTTTTTTTTTCTGAGAGATTTGAAATTATTTTCATGCACTAATAACGAAGGGTTATTCTGCAAGATCTTTCCAAAATGGCAGCCTCTAGAATGAGAGTATGCAGCAGTATACAGTATACATTTGTTGACATGCAAATAGTGGCTTCTTAGATAGTAGCGGCATCCCTTTATTTTTGTGGCGGACCTGCGTGTAACATGGACCCGCCACTAACCTCTTATCTAGGCTCCAAATTGTTTTATATTTTTTTAAATCTATGTTTATACTCTCCATCTATTCTTTTATAGGAATTATACACTCTCCGCTGTAAGTTCGTCAGCGAGCTTTTTCGGAGAAAACACAAAGACATGGTTACAACAACTAGGTAACAAGTCCGCTGCATGAAAAGGAAGGATGGTAGACACAAGAAGCTGTAAGAAGCGTTGACAAGGGGAAGAGGTAAGCCTGGGAGGAACTGGATAAGGAGAGTGGCTGGGGATAAAAAGCTGTGTGAAGTACAAGGATACCGGTGAAGGAGAACTACAAGCAAGTCCGGTATCCGCCAAAGTCAGGGTTCAGTCCAAGGCTGGGCATGTTGAAATGAAGGCGATGGTAGAGGTCGCTAGGAGGGATCCTTGGCGGCCTGGAGGCGGAACATGGGACAGGTTAAGGATCCGGCTTCGTGGTTGGAGGAAAGACCCTTAGGGTGGCAGTGGAAGTCTGGTAGTCTGTACTCTGTATGCATGGGTCATCATGAACGCACTGCTCTGTTGCTCATTTTGTGAAACCCTCGCTAGCTTTTTTGTCATTTAATTTGAATTAAATTTATTTAATGCCATTTCATTAAATGCTTCGTCACTATCAAGCATCAGCCTAAAGTAGTTTTCAACTTATACGAACATAAAACAAAGTATCTAAAACAATATTATCGGACCTTGTTATTTATCAATAGAAAACGCGTCGGACATTTTTGGTAAGCTTATCACTTCTTGATTGTGATGCCGAAGTTTATTCCTTTTAAATGAGAAGGAATCTGGTGCTATTACCTACGAGACGGATCTGGCCAAAATGCACAGTGTATAGCGTGCAAAAGGATTTTGAAATGCGTCAGTGGGTCTACAAAAGGGCTGCATGTACACCAGAAGGCGGTCCACGGAATCGAAACTTCGAAGAGAAAAGTTAAAGACGAAGTTGATACACAGACCCCGGCAAAAAAGACCCCCAAGATATCAATTCTCGATCATTTTTCGTCTGTTTCCATCGATCGATCGACTGATGCTGTGCTAGCTAGAATGATAGCTCTCGACGGATTGCCATTCTCCGTTTTTGTCACATCTAAGGATCTACGCAAGTGCCTCAATGCTCTTGGACATGAAATTCCTCTCTCCGCAGAGACCATTAAGATTAATGGTCCCGGATATCCCGGGATTGAGAAAAAATCAATTCCGAATCCCGGGATTAGAAGGCCTATTCAAAGCTATGATGATTGATGATGATAAATTAACATCATCATCATTGTCATCTATAAGAAATTAGAAATGTAACTTTTCTTTTACGAAATAAATAATAAAACTACTGAATCTATTCTTTTATGGGAATTATACACTCTTCGCTGTAAGTTCGTCCGCTAGCTTTTTCGGAGAAAACACAAAGACATGGTTACAACAACTAGGTAACAAGTCCGCTGCATGAAAAGGAAGGATGGTAGACACAAGAAGCTGTAAGAAGCGTTGACAAGGGGAAGAGGTAAGCCTGGGAGGAACTGGATAAGGAGAGTGGCTGGGGATAAAAAGCTGTGTGAAGTACAAGGATACCGGTGAAGGAGAACTACAAGCAAGTCCGGTATCCGCCAAAGTCAGGGTTCAGTCCAAGGCTGAGCATGTTGAAATGAAGGCGATGGTAGAGGTCGCTAGGAGGGATCCTTGGCGGCCTGGAGGCAGAACATGGGACAGGTTAAGGATCCGGCTTCGTGGTTGGAGGAAAGACCCTTAGGGTGGCAGTGGAAGTCTGGTAGTCTGGTACCTGCCAGAGTCAGGATTCAGTCCAAGGCTGGGTTTGTTAGAATGAAGACGGTGGCAGAGGTCGCGAGGAGGGATCCTTGGCGGCCTGGAGGCGGAACATGGGACAGATGGAGAATCTGGCTTCGTGGTTGTAGGAAAGACCCTTAGGGTGGCAGTGGACGCACTTGGCAGTGTGAGGATTGGAGAGGAATGGACAGTTCATGGTCGTGGAAGGAACAGTGGAATAAAGAATTGTTTGCTACTATTCTCCACCAAAACCACTGAAAATCATTGAAAACACAACTACAGTGGGTTATGATACAAGGTTACCGCCAACCATAAAACGATTACATATGCTCCTGATATCATCTAGCACAACGTTGATGATTGATACTGCCATCTATCGGAATATCTGTCAACTAAACGTTAATTTTAGTATAATTACGAATATCACAGCCAAACAACTTTTTCTAATAAATAAAAAAGAAAGAAACATCTTACATTCAACTGTAAGTTGATGATGGTTTACACCAGGGGTGGCGAACGTGCGGCCTTAAGGCCGCATGTGGCCTTTTCTAGCCCAAGTTGTGGCCTTTTCTTAAATTCAAAATTATAATTTTTGTTTCGCAGTTTTCAATTACTTTCATTATTTTATTGAAAATATCTAATACGAATGTCATATATTATATAATATATATAATATATCTACTTATATATTTGCCTTATTCTGTCTGTCTGAAGCTCACGGATGGGATTTTTCATAACCATCGGTGGTTCAGTGGTAGAATGCTCGCCTGCCACGCGGGCGGCCCGGGTTCGATTCCGGCCGATGCATTTTTTTTTTTTTTACAATTTTTAAAACTCATTTATATATTATACAAGAATGACATCCACGGCGCCAATTTATAATTGTAACGAATAGTATTTGAATAAAAGCATTTAATCGGATAAAACCCGGGCGTTGCCCGGGTCATTCGTATATAATAATTGTATAAACGAATGCAAGACAAAATCACCGCGAATGTTTCTTTTTTTTTAAGGCAATTTCTTTTTAAGGCATTTATCGTTATTTATCGTTAATTTTTGTTTCGATTTTATTGAAAAAAAAACGATATGGTGCCTTTAAAAAATGATCTTTATTATTATGCAGTTTTCTATTTAGTCAATATACCTAAGTTCATGTTGCAAATGTAATTATCTCTATCGATTTAGTAGGTGAAATGCAAAAAAAAAATCGACATGATGAAATCTTTATGAAAATTCACATTTTTATTTTTATATTTTCAAGACACACACAGTTTGGGGCGGGACGTTTCACAAGAGAGACATCCACGGCGCCAATTTATAATTGTAACGAATAGTATTTTAATTAAAACATTTTAAAAACACACAGTTTGGAACGGGACGTTTCACAAGAGTGACATCCATGGCGCCAATTTATAATTGTAACGAATAGTATTTGAATCAAAACGTTTTTAAAATATATACGCACTCGGGTAAAACCCGGGTGTTGCCCGGGCCATTCGTCTAGTATATATATAAATATACGGCCTTCTCAAAAATGATAAAATGAAAATTGGCCTTCTAATATAAAAAGGTTCGCCACCCCTGGTTTATACCATCAATCGGAACAAATATCAATTAATATTTAGTTATATGTACTATTCCTGAGAATATCTTTCAAACACTTTTGATAAAAATCAAAGATTAATATTTATTGTCCGATATATGGTGCACGCCATCAGCAATTTTCAGCTGAGCGATAATGATTTTTTCTATTTTACTACCTGATCAAGTGACATTGTTTATTTTTATTTATTTATTTTTCAATAAAAGTCTTCCATGTACGCGTTCCAGGATGTTTGGCCTTAATCACGTTGCAGGCCTCTAACTCAACAAAATACCAAGGTGATTGAAGCTCCCAGTAAAATTGCCAATTCCATGATTTACCTTATCAGGTAGTTGGCGATCTATGGATACCTTCCAGGTGTGTCTGGCTAACCTAGTTATTACTATATATTTTACTTTTTGTAACAATAATGTTTGGCATTGTCTTTCTTTTCACACATCAAATATATCTACAGACCTTTCTGCAATGATAAAAGTTATTGAATGAGAGGATTTGGATCATCAGTGGTGAACTTTCTCAACGGTTTCGCCAAATTAATCTCCAGACCGCTCTATTATTGTATTGGATTGGTTTTCTTATATATCCTACACATTTACTATGGAAAGCAAAGTTTAGGGGTGTTTAGGAAATCTATGGACATAAGCTTATAGGTCTGTAAAGAGAGATTCATACATATAATATCTACAGACCTATAAGCTTATGTCCATCGGTTCCCCCTAAACACCACTAAGCTGCCTTTCATAGTAAATGCAAGGTATATCCCAAACCAATCCACTACAATAGTAGAGCGGTCTGGATATTAATTTGGTAAAGCCACTGAGAGGGTTCACCACTGATGAGACAAGCTCTCTCATTCAATAACTTTTATCATTGCAGGAAGGTCTGTAGATATACGAGGGGCATCCAATAAATAAGTTTCCTATTTTTTTTTTCTGCAAACGAAACGTTGTAAAAATTAGTTAGTATGGAAGAAATGGTCACTAGGATGCGTTGGAAGCTGGTGACCTTCAAAATCACGCTACTCGTACGCGCAAGTCCGTAGCGCTTCAGTTTCCATGGAGCTACCACTGGTGAACGTGTCCACTTGCGAACTCCGTTCTGTAATTCGTTTTTTTCACGGCGAAAAATGAAACTGCGGTCAATATTCATCGCAATTTAGTGTCAGTGTATGGTGAAAAATGTATGAGCATCCAAATGGTTCGCCGATGGCGTTCATGGTTCTTAGAAGGACGGCAAAACGTGCATGATGACGAGCGAAGCGGCAGGCCCGTTACTGCTACGGACAATGCAGCCGTTGCTGCTGTTCGGAATGTGGTGGAAGCAGATCGCCGCGTCACCATTGACGAAATAATGATTCGACTGCCTCCTGGAATCGAAATTGGACGCTCTTCGATTGGAACAATCATGTCAGATATTTTGAAATATCGCAAAGTCTGCGCAAGATGGGTCCCACGTTTGCTCTTGGAAAATCACAAGCAACAACGGATGGAGGCAGCCCGAGCTTTCCTGGAAATGCATCAAAGAGATGGAGATCAACTGTTTTCCCGTATTGTCACTGGAGATGAAAGCTGGGTGCATCATTTAACTCCAGAAACAAAACGACAAAGCATGGTGTGGAAGAAGCCTGAGGAAAGTGCACCAAAAAAGGCGAAGGTCACAATCTCTGCAGGCAAAGTTATGGCTATGGAAAACTTCAAATGGGAAATTTTCACAAATCCACCTTATTCTCCGGAACTTGCCCCAAGCGACTTCCATCTTTTTCCAGCACTCAAGTGGCACCTTGGAGACAAGCACTTTGCGAATGATGACGAAGTGCAGGCGGAAGAGAACCACTGGCTACGAAGACAAGACACGGCTTGGTACAACAGTGGTATAAAAAAAATTGCTACAACGGTACCAAAAATGTTTGGACAGAAATCGTGATTATTTAGAGAAGTAGTCTATGAGTTGTATAATGAAAATAAAATAACTGCATAATTGTAAATAATGTGGTTTATTTGTTAAAAAATAGGGAAACTTATTTATTGGATGGCCCTCGTATTTGATGATATATGTGAAAATAAACACATTGCCAAGAAAATATTGTTACAAAATTTATCGATAGATGGCATTTAAATTTATAAATATCCCTTTTATTGACTCTATCTTTTTATATCTTTCTCTATTATCGTAGATAAACAAATGACATTATGCAAGAGATATCTATTATCTATCATCAAATATTTTTATTGTTTTAATATGGTATAAATTGGATCTATGTCAGGGTATCTCAACTTTCTCGGATTTGTTTCTCCCAGAGATATGTTATCCAATTTAAAATCTATGCCTTCCTCCTTCAATGCCTTCCTCTACTGAGGGTGGGCCACATGGTCTCTCCATATCTCCCTCCTTCAATGCCTTCCTCTACTGAGGGTGGGCCACATGGTCTCTCCATATCTCCCTCCTTCAATGCCTTCCTCTACTGAGGGTGGGCCAAATGGTCTCTCCATATCTCCCTCCTTCAATGCCTTCCTCTACTGAGGGTGGGTCACATGGTCTTTCCATAGCTCCCTCCTTCAATGCCTTCCTCAACTGAGGGTGGGCCACATGGTCTCTCCATATCTCCCTCCTTCAATGCCTTCCTCTACTGAGGGTGGGCCACATGATCTCTCTATATCCATCCTTCAATGCCTTCCTCTACTGAGGGTGGGTCACATGGTCTCTCCATATCTCCTTTCTTCAATGCCTTCCTCTACTGAGGGTGGGCCACATGGTCTCTCCATATCTCCTTTCTTCAATGCCTTCCATGGTCTCTCCATACTTCCTCCGCCATCCTATTCAACTCCTCGTGTCGTCCAGTCCATTGTTTTAGATCGTCTGTGTATCCCTGTCGTCTCTTTCCCATCGATCTCTTCCCCCGGAACTTTCCCTCCAACACTGTCAGCAATGTCTCTCCTGCTGATCCGTACATCCCATATCCAGCAAACGTCAGTTTAAATCTATGTGGAATACCAATATTTTGTTACAATTCTACAAAAATACTTAACATTACATTATATATGATATTATAAAAGAAAATATAAGTTTTAAAAAACGAGAAAAGGTCAGGCAGTTAAAAAAAAAAACATGTTCGGTGCCATTCATTGAGATTTTATCAGTTAACGTAATGCCATCTCTCGGAATTAATATCAACTAAGCGTTGATCTTTAACTTTATTCCAATATATTGCCTAACCTATTTTATTGATGAATTAAGAAACGCATATCTTCTTCTGTATATATATAAATGAATGTTTGTATGTTTGTATGTCCGGTATACAAATTCGCAGTAGTTCACTAATTCAAACCAAAATTTCCATACATAGGTAAAATAATACGGGGAATACAATAGGCTATTTTAAAAAATATATAAATCAATTATTAAAACTACTAGACGAATGGCCCGGGCAACGCCCGGGTTTTACCCGAGTGCGTATATATTTTAAAAACGTTTTAATTCAAATACTATTCGTTACAATTATAAATTGGCGCCATGGATGTCACTCTTGTGAAACGTCCCGTTCCAAACTGTGTGTTTTTAAAATGTTTTAATTAAAATACTATTCGTTACAATTATAAATTGGCGCCGTGGATGTCTCTCTTGTGAAACGTCCCGCCCCAAACTGTGTGTGTCTTGAAAATATAAAAATAAAAATGTGAATTTTCATAAAGATTTCATCATGTCGATTTTTTTTTTTTGCATTTCACCTACTAAATCGATAAAGATAATTACATTTGCAACATGAACTTAGGTATATTGACTAAATAGAAAACTGCATAGTAATAAAGATCATTTTTAAAGGCACCATATCGTTTTTTTTTTTCAATAAAATCGAAACAAAAAAAAATTCACAAAAAAAATGACCCTATAACTTTCAGCAAGGTTCTAAATGGTCACACGGCCAGTGAATATATAAGTAAATAGATAAATATATAGATATATATATATTAACTTTATGAACGGAAAAATATGTCCAGGGTAGCCTAGTGGTCATGGCATCTGCCCGGTAAGCGGAAGGTCGTGGGTTCGATTCCCATCCCTTGACACTTTTTTTATTTTATCCATTCTGACCAAAATCTATCCGTGAACTTCACACAGACAGAATAAGGCAATTATATAAGTAGATATATTTTTAGTCAGAAAATGATGATGACGATATTGCTGTATCATGTTTGATTATTAGATACAAAATTATATCGGGAAAAATTCCAAAAAGCAGAGACCACGGGTGAAACCAGTTCATTATTTTGTACGCAGGAACAAAATTATAACAGAAAAACATTCATTCGAGCAGAAAACAAAAGCCAGATCATCTTTCTATAAAAATTTCGCTTCTCAGACACAAAGTTTGGAGCGGGACGTTTCACAAGAGAGACATCCACGGCGCCAATTTATAATTGTAACGAATAGTATTTGAATAAAAACATTTAATCGGGTAAAACCCGGGCGTTGGCCGGGTCATTCGGCTAGTCTATATATATAAAAATCAATGTTTGTATGTTTGTTTGTTTGTATGTCCGGTATACAAATTCGCAGTAGTTCACTAATTCAAACCAAAATGTCCATACATAGGTAAAAAAATACGGGGAAGACGATAGGCTATTTTAAAAAAAATATAAATCAATTATTAAAACTATATATTCAAATTATTCTACTTAGCTTACGAACAGCGCCCTCTATCAGAGATTAGATTAAATTATGCTGATGCAAACAAATAGATAATGCTAATAACAAACAATTATAAAAAAATCTTATCTAAAAATATATCACTCTGGTAGATATGCACACGGGTCAATCCCGGGGCGAAGCCCGGGTCACCTGTCTAGTATTATATATACAAGATTTTTTCGGTGAATATTCACTGGAGCATATTAGGCTATTCATTTTTTTTTACACCAATAACTAACTAATTTACATATTCATCAGAACTCCGCCTTTGCCGGTCCCAAGCCCGGATGAAAAAGGAGGAGGAGGAGCAGTAACAGCTTCACTAAAAAAACCTGGGCTCAGCTGGCCCGGCTGATAGTACCCTGTAAGGGCTCCTAATCCAGGATTAGCAGCGTTTTTACTCCATTTAAGGAGCGGCTGCGCATGGCGTCTGTTCCTCATGGCAGAGGCGGCCATTTCTTTTGGAGCTAAGTCGGCCTGCTACTGAGTAGTGCTCCCAATCTCAATGACAAAGGCAGTTTCATTCTACTTCACCCAGTGTGGAGATAAAAAGAAGAAAATATTCACCAAAGTAAACCTCTAACTTACAATTTTTCTTAACGTCTTAATGAAGATAATTTGGATTCTGGCTCCTTGTTATTGCAAAAAAAAAAAAAAAAAGTTTAACTTCTACATATGTAAACATGTGTGGTGTACTTGAAGTAAGGGGATCGGTGGAAGGATGGTCTATACCGTTGGTTTACGACCGCTACGACTCGGGTTCAATTCCCGCATTGGGCACTTTTTTTCTGATTTAAAAAAAAAAAATGCCCCAATGGCCTCCGATTCTTACAAAAGTCCAACCCCACTAGTGAGTACAAGTAACCAAACGGGGCTCTGGCATATTTGTAAGTGCAAAAGTCGAACTTCTTTTCACATGTATAGATATGTGGTGCACTTACAGTAAAAGCAGTCGCCGACTTCTACCCACCATGATTATGATGACCTGTACCATGTGTACTAGGGATAAGCAAAAAAAAAACTTGAAGTAAAATCAATCTAAAACTCTTATCCACCAAGATTATCTCAACCTGTACCTTGTTTATTTTGAATATTTAAAAAGTATTAATGACGAAAAAAAAACCTAACCTACACATTTTCTTAACGTATACTAATGAATATCTCATTTAGAAAAATTAGCATTTGAATACAAAGTAATAGATTTAACCACCATGATGAAATTTAAAAAAAAAACATTTGTGTGTGGAGAATTTAAAAAAAATTACACTAACACAAAAAAGATGTAATTTTAAAATATTTATTTTCCAAAAAAAAATTTCATATATTACAATTACCATTCAAAAAAATTATAGCTAGCGTTTTTTATTGTTATCTTTTTTCTTTTGGAAATTGCCGTAGGTATATTCTCTTTTTACATCTTTACCAAAGATGAAAGAGTTTCTGAGGTCCTCTAAGGTATCAAAACTTGAAGGATCCTGGCTTGATTCTCCTTTACGTTTCTTGGAAGCTGGGGCAGAGGAAGTTGGAATGGTCTTCTTCTTGCTGATTGGATTGTTGGATGTGCTAGGGATTGATAAGTTTTGTTTTGCTGATGATCCTTGACTCGTTTTCAACATCTTTCTTGGAATTTTCAAATCAATCGGAGGTGAATGTTTTGTTCTTTTAATAGATGGCATTTTAAAATCTGGTGTTGTATTTGGGCTATCATCCTTCTCAGAATCTTCAGACTCCGAAGAACTATCTTCTATTGAAATTTCGAGTGAACTTGTTTGTTCGTTAGCTATTGGAATCCTTTTGGTAGAATCTATATCTTCTAGATTATCAGATTTGATAGTTTTAGATGTTTCAAAATCATTAATTTTTGTTGCGGACTCCTTAATATCTTTAATATCATCAATTAATTGTCTAGAAGTAATGTCTGGTTTGGAATCTGAAGAAATCGGATCAGGAATAAGTAATTTTGTTTCAGAATCATCAGTTTTTGATGGTAGAATATTGAGATCTTCATTGTTTTCTTTGGATGATTGGATTTTAAGATTTAATTTTATACTCGAAACTTCGTTTTGATTTTCCAGAGGACTAATTTTTGATTCTTTTAATGAATTAGAATAAGACTTCAAATTTGGTTGATAAGAACCCCAATCTATGTCTAATAAATCAATTTCTTGATCATTTGGATTATTTTCAACATTATGTGTATCTCTTTGGTCAATATAATTGATGGTAGATTGATTTGCAGCTAAATTGTTTATGACTTGTTCTTTTATTGATCCATCACTTATATCATCATCTAGTTTAAGCTTCTTCACAACTTTATCGTCATCTTGTAAAATTCTCTTTTTTCTAATTTGTTCTTCCACTATCTCAGGCTTATCGAAATTATCTTCTATTTTATTTTGCGAACTTACGGATTGGTCTTCGATATTACAAGTATCTTGAACCTTGTTATTATCATTGTCATCTATTACTGTCTTTACTTGCTTTACTGAATCCTCTTTCTGATAAGAGCTGGATGGTTCTGTATCTACAAGGGATTGAACATCCACGGCTGAAATGGGTATCACATTTTGACTGTCTACATCGTCTACAGTCTCTTTGTTTCCGTCCTTGTTATCCGTGTCATTATCTGAATTATCTATTTGAGTATCTTTAGATAAATCGTCGATTGAGATAGTTTCTTCATTATTTTCATGTTCAATACCTGAATGTTCTTTGCTCTCAATTTTCTCTGGATATTCTGAGACTGTTATATCAGTAATCGGTTCATTGATATCGGTTGTTGTTTTGTCTGATGTTTCTTGAGATGATTCTTCCTGAATGATGCTACTTGGTTTAGGTGCATCAATGTCGCTTGTTACTAACTCTTTCTTCTCAGGTGTAAGACCTGCAAGTTCTTCAGGGAGCTCTTCCGTAACTGCTGCCAATAGATTTCGGGATTTCAATTCGCTGGCTGGAGTGTAAAATGCTCCAAGTCTTCTGCTTCTCCGTGGAGTTGTGAGAGTTCTGGGGCTTGATGGAATTATATCCTCGGAGGTAGGCTCCTGCGAACCGCTTCTCCTGCGTCCACGAGTAGAAACACTAGGTGCTTCAACTTCAGCAACTGTGGGCTCCTGCGAACCGCTTCTCCTGCGTCCACGAGTCGAAACACTTGGTGCCTCAACCTCAGCAACTGTGGGCTCTTGAGAACAGCTTCTCCTGCGTCCACGAGTCAAAACACTGGGTGCTTCAACTTCAGCAACTGTGGGCTCCTGCGAACCGCTTCTCCTGCGTCCAGGAGTCAAAACACTGGGTGCTTCAACTTCAGCAACTGTGGGATCCTGAGAACAGCTTCTCCTGCGTCCACGAGTCAAAACACTTGGTGCTTCAACTTCAGCAACTGTGGGCTCCTGAGAACAGCTTCTCCTCCGTCCACGAGTCAAAACACTTGGTGCTTCAACTTCAGCAACTGTGGGCTCCTGAGAGCAGCTTCTCCTCCTTCCACGAGTCAAAACACTTGGTACTTCAACTTCAGCAACTGTGGGCTCCTGAGAACAGCTTCTCCTCCGTCCACGAGTAGAAACATTTGTTTCTTCAACTTCAGCAACTGTGGGCTCCTGAGAACAGCTTCTCCTGCGTCCACGAGTCAAAACACTGGGTGCTTCAACTTCAGCAACTGTGGGTTCCTGCGATCCGCTTCTCCTGCGTCCACGAGTCAAAACACTGGGTGCTTCAACTTCAGCAACTGTGGGATCCTGAGAAACACTTGAAGTATCTTGAAGTATTTCCTTGTTTTCTGCATCAATATTTGCATCACAAATTTCAATATCTTGTGGTTCATTGTTTGTTTCTTCTTTAGATACTGTTGAAGATTGAACATCTGGCTGATGAGAAAGACCTTGTTCCATGCTAGATATCCCTCCATCTGTCTCCATAACATCGGTAGAACCTCCACTTTCTTTCTCGCTAAAGTGTTCAGGACTTACTCTATTTGTATCAAGATCTTGAGTATGTTCATCTTGCAAATTCAAAGTATGGGTTGAAGGTAGATTAGGTTCTTTCTTTTCATCAGAACAAGTCTCCTCTTTCGTTTCTTCACATGTTATATCAATGGTTATATCGCTATCAAGATTTCTAAGATCTACATTTTTGTTTTTTGGTTGTATATCATCCTTTTCTTCGTTATTTATTGATGCCGTATCGTATGGTTGTGATTGTTCAACGATATCTTCTTGAGCAGTCGCATTATCTTTCATCTTATCGGTTTTTGTTGAAGTCATTTTGATATCTTGTTTATCTTGAAGATGTTGATCTGTTGGTTCTAATGTATTTGAATTATTTGCATTTTCTTTATCAATATGATATGTAGATTTTATATCATTTTCAACTTCTTTATTTTCAATAGGAATAGATGAGGTGTCCATATCTTTTAATTCATCAACTTTAGTAGCTTCGCTCTGTGAATCATCGATGTTTTTATTTATATCCTTATCACTATTTTGTTCTAACTGCTTATTTGAAACTTGAGAAGTGTTATCAGTTGTGTTTACATTTGGTAATGGCGAGCATGAAATTGATGGACTGACATCCGTTTGACCAAACCACTGGATCAAACCATATTTTTCCACAACGTTGATACCAGGAATATTTCTTGTCTCTATTCCAGAATCTACTGTTGAATTTGACCTGTCATTTTGTTCAGTTATATCATGATCGGCCGTTTTAATGGTAGGAGATGAATCTGAATTTTCTGATTGTATTTGCAATTCATCATTACTTTCTTTGTTAATTGTCGTATCTTCTTCATTTTGTGAGGATACATTTTGTTCATTTGTAATATCGGCAACTATACCTTGTGACGATTCATTATCTATGATGGTACTACTTTCAATTCGATTTTGAACATTAGCCTCTCTTGTTACTGTTTCTTTCTTATCGGGTGTGAGATTCGCAAGTTCTTCAGGGAGCTCTTCCGTAACTGCTGCCAATAGATTTCGGGATTTCAATTCGCTGGCTGGAGTGTAAAATGCTCCAAGTCTTCTACTTCTCCGCGGAGTTGTGAGAGTTCTAGGGCTTGGTGGAATTATATCCTCGGAGGTAGGCTCCTGCGAACCGCTTCTCCTGCGTCCACGAGTCAAAATATTTGGTGCTTCAACTTCAGCAACTGTGGGCTCCTGAGAACCGCTTCTCCTGCGTCCACGAGTCAAAACACTTGGTGCTTCAACTTCAGCAACTGTGGGCTCCTGAGAACAGCTTTTTCTGCGTCCACGAGTCAAAACACTTGGTGCTTCAACTTCAGCAATTGTGGGCTCCTGAGAACAGCTTCTCCTGCGTCCACGAGTCAAAACACTGGGTGCTTCAACTTCAGCAATTGTGGGCTCCTGAGAACAGCTTCTCCTGCGCCCACGAGTAGAAACATTTGGTGCTTCAACTTCAGCAACTGTGGGCTCTTGAGAACAGCTTCTCCTGCGTCCACGAGTAAAAACACTAGGTACTTCAACATCAGCAACTGTGGGCTCCTGAGAACAGCCTCTCCTACGTCTACGAATCAAAACACTTGGTGCTTCAGCTTCAGCAACTGTAGGTTCCTTTGAAAGACTTGAAGTATCTTGAAGTACTTCCTTGTTTTCTGCATCAATATTTGCATCACAAATTTCAATATCTGGTGTTTCATTGTTTGTTTCTTCTTTTGATACTGTTGAATATTGAACATCTGGCTGATGAGAAAGACTTTGTTCCATGCTAGATATCCCTCCATCTGTCTCCATAACATCGGTAGAACCTCCACTTTCTTTCTCGCTAATGTGTTCAGGATTTACTCTATTTGCATCAAGATCTTGAGTATGTTCATCTTGCAAATCCAAACTATGGGTTGAAGGTAGATTAGGTTCTTTATTTTCATCAGAATAAGTCTCTTTCGTTTCTTCATATGTTACATCAATGGTCATATCGCTATTAGGATTTTCAAGTACATTTTCGTTTTTTGGTTGTACATCATCCTTTTCTTCGTTATTTATTGATGCCGTATCGTATGGTTGTGATTGTTCAACGATATTTTCTTGTGCAGTCGCATTATCTTTTATCTTATCGGTTTTTGTTGAAGTCATGTTGATATCTTGTTTATCTTGAAGATGTTGATCTGTTGGTTCTAATGTATTTGAATTATTCGAATTTTCTTTATCAATATGATATGTAGATTTTATATCATTTTCAATTTCTTTATTTTCAATAGGAATTGATGAGGTGTCCATATCTTTTAATTCATCAGCTTTAGTAGCTTCGCTCTGTGAATCATCGATGTTTTTATTTATATCCTTATCACTATTTTGTTCTAACTGCTTATTTGAAACTTGAGAAGTGTTATCAGTTGTGTTTACATTTGGTAATGGCGAGCATGAAATTGATGGACTAACATCCGTTTGACCAAACCTCTGGATCAAACCATATTTTTCCACAACGTTGATACCAGGAATATTTCTTGTCTCTATTCCAGAATCTACTGTTGAATTTGACCTATCATTTTGTTCAGTTAAATCATGATCGGCCGTTTTAATGGTAGGAGATGAATCTGAATTTTCTGATTGTATTTGCAATTCATCATTACTTTCTTTGTTAATTATCGAATTTTCCTCATTTTGTGAGGATACATTTTGTTCATTTGTAATATCTGCTATTATACCTTGTGACGATTCATTATCTATGATGGTTCTACTTGAAATTCGATTTTGAACATCAGCCTCTCTGGTTACTGTATCTTTCTTATCGGGTGTGAGATTTGCAAGTTCTTCAGGGAGCTCTTCCGTAACTGCTGCCAATAGATTTCGGGATTTCAATTCGTTGGCTGGAGTGTAAAATGCTCCAAGTCTTCTGCTTCTCCGTGGAGTTGTGGGAGTTCTGGGGCTTGGTGGAATTATATCCTCGGAGGTAGGCTCCTGCGAACCGCTTCTCCTGCGTCCACGAGTCAAAACACTGGGTGCTTCAACTTCAGCAACTGTGGGCTCTTGAGAACAGCTTCTCCTGCGTCCTCGAGTCAAAACATTTGGTGCTTCAACTTCAGCAACTGTGGGCTCCTGAGAACCGCTTCTCCTGCGTCCACGAGTCAAAACACTTGGTGCTTCAACTTCAGCAACTGTGGGCTTCTGAGAACCGCTTCTTCTACGTTCACGAGTCAAAACACT
Organism: Cordylochernes scorpioides; assembly: GCA_030710605.1. Lineage (NCBI taxonomy): Eukaryota > Metazoa > Arthropoda > Arachnida > Pseudoscorpiones > Chernetidae > Cordylochernes > Cordylochernes scorpioides. Next base: position 22,020,148 of record CP092882.1, on the reverse strand, counting down.
AGGTGCCTCAACTTCAGCAACTGTGGGCTCCTGAGAACAGCTTCTCCTGCGTCCACGAGTAGAAACACTGGGTTCTTCAACTTTAGCAACTGTGGGCTCTTGAGAACAGCTTCTCCTACGTCCACGAGTCAAAACACTTAGTGCTTCAACTTCAACAACTGTGGGCTCCTGAGAACAGCTTCCCCTGCGTCCACGAGTCAAACCACTTAGTGCTTCAACTTCAGCAACTGTGGGCTCTTGAGAACAGCTTCTCCTGCGTCCACGAGTCAAAACACTTGGTGCTTCAACTTCAGCAACTGTGGGCTTCTGAGAACCGCTTCTCCTGCGTCCACGAGTCAAAACACTTGGTGCCTCAACTTCCTCAGTTGTTGGCTTTTGAGAACTATTTCTTTCACATTCACCAGTCAACATTCCCGGCGTTACAATTTCCTCTTCAGCTCTAGCCTCTTTCGAAACGCTTTTTTTACTTCCACGAGTTTTAACACTCGACGCATCGACCTCTTCAGGCTCTGGCGAAACGCCTTTCCTTTCTTCATCTGTAGAATTACTTATTTCCGATGTATGTCCTTGAGATATTTCTTGCAATTCAGTTTTCAGACATTCAGATAGTTTAATGTTTCCTTCTGCACTCACACATCCTGTTGTATTTTGTGTTTCTTCCATTGCACTTTCAGAGCTTTGCTTATTTCCAACTGAAGTTACAACTTCTTCCTTTTTTTCTAATGAATCTTTTGAGTTTTCGACCTCGGAATCTAGATCATTTGAGTTTGATGTTATCACTTCTATTATAGATGCTTGAATATTAGCATCAGATGATGTTATATTAGCTTGAATCTCTGGAGTAGAGTCCGTTACTATCTTAGCTTCATCTTCCACTGAAACTGTGGATGTTATCACCGCTTTTCCAGCATCTTGAGAATCATTATTTTGCGGCGATGTTTTTATGTTTTGTGTATGTATTACTTCCTTAGCATCCCGAATAGTTCTAGTACGACCTTGAATATTTGAAGTAGCCATAAGTGATATATCTTGAAAATAACTTTTTATTGAACGGTTTGCGGAATTTGTGGAAGCCGTTTCTAAGGCAGATTGTTGTTCTACAGTAACTTTTTTCCTTGGTCGACCCCGAGTCTTTGGAGTAGCAATTTTCTTGGTAGATTTTGGTGGCGAAGTAGAAAGTACTTGTGAAGTTGAACCTGACTCATTTTCGACACTTCCAGATGAATATTTTTCAGTTCTTTTATCAAGAGCATTTGGATTTATTTCAATATTCGCATTGTCATCTTTAATCAATATTTGATCAGAATTTACTAAGGAATTCTCTATTCTTTGTTCATTTTCATCAATAGGTGAAAGAGTGTCTAACAAAATATTCATACCACTACTAGCTGAACTTCCTGAAAATTCAGCGACCCCTTGATTACCATCAACTACTGAAGAACTACCAATATCAATTTGAGATTCCATAACAACATCTGTATTTGATTCAGAAGTACTTTCAACTGCAGAAGACGTACTTACCTTCTGAATCTTTTCTCGAAGTCTTCTTGAAAATCTAATTTGATTTGTATCATTTTCAGCTTCTTTTTGATCAGACATTTTTAACGAACCAAACAAACAAATACAAATATATTATTATTTTCACTAATTTCACAAAACTATTTTCAAAACTATACACGCAATATGTTTATCTACAACAGAGTGTGTTTACTGTGGTCAAAAACGATTAATTTCCAAAGATAATAATATTATTTTAAACAAAAATTATAATTATAAAAAAAATAATTAATATTTTAAAATATTTTGATATAAAAATGGCAAAATCGAATTATTTATAATATAAATTAAGAACTGAGATTACTTCTATTTTAAAAAATAAGAAAAAGAGTTTAATTGTGAAAATATATTTGAATAAATATTATATTAATACCAATAAACACCATTTTTATAGGTTGACTTTATATTTGAGTTCCCCCCCGAAGTTGATCCACTTTGCCGTAGTGGGGAGGCCCGAGTCCGACTTCCAAGTCGTTCCGCCAAGAGATCAACACCATAGAGGTCCGTACGTCTCTTGACCTCACGGACAATACAGCAGCTACATTATTTTGTCTCCTCTCTAATTGTAAAGATGTTGCTGTATCACCTCATAAGCATAAATAAATAATATTTGAGTTTTACAAATTATTTACTTCAACCCTTTTTTATACTGCCCATTTTAAATATCAAATCTTATTTATAACTTAATTTTCTGAGTAAGCTTATTATCAAAATATTTTTCCTTGACAAGAACGTCTTCGAGAAAAGTAGGAATAAAGTTTAAAGTATGAAGTAAATATCTTTTTTTTTTTAACTTTAATACGTGAATGATGTTAACATAAAGAGCTATGTAAAGTATCAAAACATGCTATTGGCATTTTTTTTATACTACAGTAGAACCTTCCTGTAAAGGACAACACCTAATTGCAGAGCTAAAGTGTCCTTTAGGGAAAGGTGTCCTCTTACTGGAGAGTTGCTAAATAGTAAAAATGGTAATTTTGTAAATTAAAACTGTCCTTTGTAGAGAGGTGTCTTCTAGCGCGAATGTCCTCTCATGAAGGTTCTACTGATTAAATATTATCGGGTTACCATATGTTTTATATTTCTAGCATGTCTATTTTTTCTATTTCTACTGTTATGTTGTCTTGATATTGGTGCTTCAATTATTAACCTTTGGTATTTATTGCTTATCTCTCTATATATAAAAATCAATGTCTGTCTGTTTCGAGATAAACTCAAAAACTACTGAACCAATTGGTACCAAATTTTGCATGTCGCTTTTTATAAACCTGAGGAAAATTTTCGGCTACATTTTGATTAGTATTTTTGGCTATTTCTTTTTTTCATTTGAATAACTTTTTTTTTACGCGGAGTAATCCGGAATGGAATGAATACCCAAATATGGCCATTTTTTATAAGCATCGGTGGTTCAATGGTAGAATGCTCGCCTGCCACGCGGGCGGCCCGGGTTCGATTCCCGGCCGATGCATTTTTTTTTTTACAATTTTTAAAACTCATTTATCCTTCCTTATATTTATCCTTCATTCCTTATCCTTATCCTTCCTTCCTTATATCCTTATCCTTATATATCTATAAAAATGAAATCCAAAATCGATGTTTGTTATCGCGTAGCGCAAAATCTACTGAATCAATCATTATGAAATTTCGCATGTAGGTAGCTGAAGATTTCGTTTAACATATAGGCTATTAAAAAAACTAAAAAAGTTAATGTGCTTTTTTTTTTAATAAAAAACCAACAAGCGATAGTTCCAGCCTTTTACCGCTTGGCGCCGCACTGGTCGCGACGATAAATGAATTTGATTGGTTAATAATTAACACGTGGTTTGTTTACACGTTAAATGTTAGTTTGTTCACACGATGAATGTTTTTAAAAGGTAAGATTATCCAATCGCCGTGAAACTTTAGGAAGTTATTTACTATACTACTGGGAAGATTTCTGGTTTGAATTCGATTTAAATTAATATTCTTTGCAATTTTATTTGCAAATTTTCTACTTTCACTTGCAAGCAGCGCCTCTCGCGGCTTCTGGTGAAATTACAATTATAAATTGTAAAAATGCTAAAATGTGTTCCAAGTATAATAAATTTAATTAAAGATATAGTAATATAATATTCCAAAGACGTTGTAAAAAACTTGGCATTTCAATATTAATATATATTTAAAGAAAATATTGTAACGTTTTTGTGTTAAATGTTAAAATGTAATGTTAAAATATATTTTACATTGCTAATTTAATTTGTTGTTGTTTTATAATAATGAAGATGCAAATCACATTGTTTTTGTTGTTGTTTATTATCGTTTGTTTATATAAAAATTTACATTGTATGTGATGATAACAAAAATGAATTTTTAAATTAATATACATAATTCATTGAAAAAAAAAAAGAAATAATTAATTATAAAATCCACAAACGCGACAATATTTTATTTAAAAATTAATAAATGTTTTAAAAAAAATTATGTTTCAAAAATATATTCAAACGCATATAACAATATTTATATACGTTTATAAATCTATATATAGGTGGATTGGATGTTTTCTAGAATCGTTTTAACAAATGTTCGTTAGGCAAACTTTTACTCGGGTAAAAACCGGGCGAAGCCGGGTACATTCGCTGAATACAGTTATTTACAAATGTTCGTTTGTGGCAAGATACTATTCCTTCAACTTCAAATTACCGAGTGGACCAATTAATATTGATTTTATTCAAATTATCGAGTATTTTTAAAGGGACCTGGAAAAAATTTCAAATTATCGAGAGTATAGACAAGTGTAGATTCAATATAGGGATTGGATGTTTGCTAGAATCGTTTTAACAAATGTTCGTTAGGCAAACTTTTACTAGGATAAAACCGGCGAAGCCGGGAACATATATATATATGTTTGTCGGCTATGCACGCCCTCAATATTTAACTAATCTCGCTAAAATTTGAACAGGACAGAGAGTTAAATCTGGAAGAGTTTTTTGTCCCCCTTTAACCAAGAAAAATTATAATTAACCAGGTACTGAGCAACAATATTTTTTTAGTCAGAAATGATGATGACAATATTGCTGTATCATGCTTGATTGGCATAAACAAAATTCTTTAGGGGAATATTCACTAAAACAGACCACGGGCGAAGCCAGATAATAATTTCCAGTAGTCAGGAACAAAATTCTACCTGCGAAACATTCACTCGAGCAGAAGACACACGAAGCCAGGTCATCTCTATATATAAAATATCATTTCTCGGCCTTTTGGCAAAGATCATGTAGTTTTTCTCTAGATATTTTTATTTATATATATCTTTTAAAAAATATATTCAGTAGAGAGAGTGGATGTTTGCTCGAAAAATATATCTATATTAATAAAATGGAAATTTCATAAGTGGTGTTCGCTAAAAACTTTCGTTACAATGCATCAATTTCGACCAAATTTTCAACATTTATGTAAAACGAGATGGAGCAGGTTTTGCTTAACATCAAAATATTTTTCCTAACTTTAACATGCGTAACTTCGCTGTTATCGATTAAATACAAAAAAAATCAACAGAGTTAATTTTATTTATATATAAATACAAAAAAATTCAGCAATTCATTCAACTCAATCTAAAAAAATATTCAAAACAAGCAATTTTAAGATAACACCATATGTAAAACAGTCGGCCAAGAAAACAACAACGATATTACATATTTCTCACATATTCCCACACAATCTTGATTAATAATTAAAACTAATCTTTAACATTGTTTATTATACTTCATAATATATAATATTCGTTAGGCAAACTTTCACTCGGATAAAACCCGGGCGAAGCCGGGTACACATCCGCTAGTCTATATATATAAAATTGAATGTCTGTCTGTTTGTTTGTTTGTTTGTTTGTACTCTATAGATTCAAAAACCATACATCCAATCGCCGTGAAATTTTGGGATATTATTAGGTATATCACCGGGAAGGTTTTTGAAGAATAATTTCATGAATATCTTGAATATCCTTAGAGTTACTTGCAGATTTGTAGATTTAACTCGCAAGCAGCGCCCCCATTGTGACGATGATAACAAGTTTTCTTATCACTAAGTTTGTTATCTTTATCTATATTAATAAAATGCAAATTTCATAAGTGTACATCACTAAAAACTTTCGTTACAATGCATCAATTTCAACCAAATTCTCAACATTTATGTAAAACGAGATGGAGCAGGTTTTGCTTAACATCAAAATATTTTTCCCTAACATTAACATGCGTAACTTCGCTGTTATCGATTAAATACAAAAAAAAATCAACAGAGTTAATTTTATTTATATATAAATACAAAATTAAATTTCAACAGAGTTAATTTTTTTACATACTAGCTAATAATCTCAATCTAAAAAAATATTCAAAACAAGCAATTTTAAGGTAACACCATATGTAAAACAGTCGGCCAAGAAAACAAATAACGTGTAATATATATATAATATAACATATATAATAAAATCTTAAATATTATTTATCAAAAGTAAGATTATCTCAGGATGACACGGCAATTTATTTGAGACAAGAATAATGATACAATTCCAAGGCGAAGATACTATTCCTTTAACTTCCAATTACCGAGGGAACCAATTAATATTGATTTTATTCAACTTATCGAGTATTTTTCAAGGGACCGGAAAAAAATGTTCACTAGATAAAACGATGATTTTGTAATGTAGAAAATTAGGAAAGACAAAATTCAGGATGACACGGCACACAGGGACCGGGAAAAAATGTTCACTTTATCGAGAGATTCAAATTTACAAGTTTCAAATTATCAAAATATATCTTCTTTTTTAAATAAGTTTATAGAGAATTGTTTTAACAAATGTTCGTTAGACAAACCTTTACTCGGGTGAAAACCCGGGCGAAGCCGGGCACATCCGCTAGTCTTAAATATTATTTATCAAAAGTAAGATTATCTCAGGATGACACGGCAATGTGACACGGGAAAAAATGTTCACTAGATACAACTATGATTTTCTATATAATATAAAAAGCCAACAATGAAGAATGAATGTAAGATAAAAAGCCAACAATGAAGAATGAATGTAAGATAAAAAGCCAACAATGAAGAGTGAATGTAATATAAAAAGCCAACAATGAAGAATGAATGTAAGATAAAAAGCCAACAATGAAGAGTGAATGTAAGATAAAAAGCCAACAATGAATAGTAAATGTAATATAAAGAGCCAACAATGAAGAATGAATGTAAGATAAAAAGCCAACAATGAAGAGTAAATATAATATAAAAAGCCAACAATGAAGAATGAATGTAAGATAAAAAGCCAACAATGAAGAGTAAATATAATATAAAAAGCCAACAATGAAGAGTGAATGTAAGATAAAAAGCCAACAATATAGAGTAAATGTAATATAAAAAGCCAACAGAGTGAATGTAAGATAAAAAGCCAACAATGAAGAGTGAATTTAATATAAAAAGCGAACAAAGAATAATGAATGTAAGATAAAAAGCCAACAATGAAGAGTGAATGCAATATAAAAAGCCAACAATGAAGAATGAATGTAAGATAAAAAGCCAACAATTAAGAGTGAATGTAAGATAAAAAGCCAACAATGAAGAGTAAATGTAATATAAAAAGCAAAAATGAAGAATGAATGTAAGATAAAAAGCCAACAAAGAAGAGTAAATATAATATAAAAAGCCAACAATGAAGAGTGAATGTAATATAAAAAGCCAAGAATAAAGAGTAAATGTAATATAAAAAGCCAACAATGAAGAATGAATGTAAGATAAAAAGCCAACAAAGAAGAGTAAATATAATATAAAAAGCCAACAATGAAGAGTAAATATAAAATAAAAAGCCAACAATGAAGAGTGAATGTAAGATAAAAAGCCAACAATGAAGAGTAAATGTAATATAAAAGCCAACAGAGTGAATGTAAGATAAAAAGCCAACAATGAAGAGTGAATGTAATATAAAAAGCCAACAATGAAGAATGAATGTAAGATAAAAAGCCAACAATGAAGAGTAAATCTATATATATATATATATATATAAAAGTCAATTTCTGTCTGTCTGTCTGTTTCGCGATGAAATCAAAAACTACTGAACCAATTGGTACCAAATTTTGCATGTCGCTTTTTATAAACCTGAGGAAAATTTTCGGCTGCATTTTGATTAGTATTTTTGGCTATTTCTTTTTTTCATTTGAAGAACTTTTTTTTACGCGGACTAATCCGGAATGGAATGAATACCTAAATATGGCCATTTTTTTAAGCATCGGTGGTTCAGTGGTAGAATGCTCGCCTGCCACGCGGGCGGCCCGGGTTCGATTCCCGGCCGATGCATTTTTTTATTTACAATTTTTAAAACTCATTTATATTATCTTGTATAAAATAAAAGGATTTAAAAGCGCGAATGTTTCTTTTATACATAAAACGAACTTCTACTGTCCTTATTGCGATGAAAAAATATATTGGGAGGGCTTTGCTCATCAGTGGTGAACCCTCCCAGCGGTTTCGCCAATTTAATCCACCAGACCGCTTCTTAGAGCTCTAATACTGTATTGGATCATTCTGCTTTTATAGGCTACACTGAAGGATGGAATCTTAGAAATGGTTTTCAAGTAAACTATAGACATAAGCTTATAGGACAGTAGAATTATATTCAAATATTTGCTTCGAGCAATGCTCTTCAGCAAACTATAAAGACAAGGCCAGTTAGGCATAAATTAACACAAAGCAATAACGCGCCATCTATACATATAAAATAAAAGGATTTAAAAGCGCGAATGTTTCTTATATACATAAAACGAACTTCGACTGTCCTTACTGCGATGAAAAAATATATTGGGAGGGCTTGGCTCATTGTAGCATATAAAAGCAGAATGATCCAATACAGTATTAGAGCTCCGAGAAGCGGTCTGGTGGATTAAATTGGCGAAACCGCTGGGAGGGTTCACCACTGATGAGCCAAGCCCTCCCAATATATTTTTTCATCGCAGTAAGGACAGTCGAAGTTCGTTTTATGTATATAAGAAACATTCGCGCTTTTAAATCCTTTTATTTTATATGTATAGATGGCGCGTTATTGCTTTGTGCTTTTAGAGAATTGTTTTAACAAATGTTCGCTAGACAAACCTTTACTCGGGTAAAACCCCGGGCGAAGCCGAGTACGTTTTATAAGTTTAAAGAGAATTGTTTTAACAAATGTTCGTTAGACAAACATTCACTCGGGTAAAACCCGGGCGAAGCCGGGCACATCCGCTAGTATATATATATAAATGAATGTATGTGTGTGTGTGTGTCCTTTATGCCTGACCAAACCACTCATTGGAACGCCATGAAACTTTGGGAAGTTATTTAGTATAGTACTGGGAAGGTTTCTGAAAAAATAATTTCTTGAATATCTTGAATATCCTTAGTTATTTGCAGATTTGTAGATTTAACTCGCAAGCAGCGCCACCATTGCGAAGTTAATAACAAGTTTTTATCTATAAGTTTTATTATCACTAAGTTTATTATCTTAAAGATTATTTATCAAAGGTAAGATTATCTCAGGATGACACGGCAATTTATTTGAGACAAGAATAATGATACAATTCCAAGGCAAAGATACTATTCCTTTAACTTCCAATTACCGAGGGAACCAATTAATATTGATTTTATTCAACTTATCGAGTATTTTTCAAGGGACCGGGGGAAAATGTTCACTAGATAAAACGATGATTTTGTAATGTAGAAAATTAGAAAAGACAAAATTCAGGATGACACGGCCCACAGGGACCGGGAATAAATGTTCACTTTATCGAGAGATTCAAATTTACAAGTTTCAAATTATCAAAATATATCTTTATTATATAATATATTATATTATAGTTTATAGTTATATATATTATATGAATATATAATGTAACGAATATTATTATCATTATTATCATAATATTCTTTGTGTGTTCCGGAATATTATTATCAATTATCAATAATAAATATATTATCAATATTATTCGTTAGGCAAACTTCCACTCGGATAAAACCCGGGCGAAGCCGGGTACACATCCGCTAGTATTATATATAATATAAATATATATTATTATATCAACTATATTAATTAAATCAAATACCTAATCACTAATATAATACAATTTTTGCCATCACACACACTTTTTTCCTGTAGTTTATGTGTTACTTCTGTATTGCTATTCTATGGCACTTCTAATATTTATTATTGGTGTACTTTCAGTATGAAGGGAATTGCAATCGGGGGAATTCTCGGGCGAAGCCGGGTCATACGTCTAGTATTATTATATTATGCTTTGGGATGTTCTATTGCAAATGTGTGGCCAGTTTACCTGCAATGTTGAGATATGAAAGATCTAATTCTCCTGATTTTTAATATTAGGCTGGTGTTCATAAATTCTGTTGCCAACTCTCCTTCCAGTGTATCTCACGTATTGAATTTTACAGAGTGTAATTTTTTATTAATGCATACAGTTCATTTTGTAACTAATAAATATAGGTATCTTCTGATATTAGAATATATTCTTTTTTTATGTGAAATCGCCTTCATTATAATGTTTTTTCTTCTATTCTTTATTCAGGAAGTTTATTAGCCTGATAGGTGGTGATTGATAGTATAGGGACGTGCCTTGCGGTGTACCACTTGTTTGTATTGCTGACATCGAAGATAGAACATCATGACGAATTTGATGAGGAGAAAGACCATCGCTCCATAGATGGTTCGCTGTAAGGCTGACTTGATCCATGGAAATACCAACGTTCCTGTGAGAGAAGCGAAAGTTGGAATAAGCATGCTACTAATCGCAGTACGATAGGTAGAAGATGTATTATACATAGTCTCCGAATGATTTCTTCTATTCTGAAAATCTTCATAATCCAACCATGGATAATTCGGATCTTCATGTTTATTAAGACCATACCAGACTTTGATGCAGAAGCAGAACACCGTTTCCTCCCATGGAATCAATTGGTAGTAATACAATAAAGCAGGTATGCATTGTAAACTGAGGATACAATCAGGAAGTGTTGATGCTCTCAGGATGGTAGCCAGGTTGTCGCAGCCGAGAATCTGCAGGACGATGAGGCCGCCGAATGCTGCGAGGGTGAGAGAGAAGAAGAGAAGGAGGAGGAAAGAGGCGAGGACGAGGCTGAGGATGTCGACAGTACCATCGACGTACTCCAGGAGAGTGGCGAGCGGCCCAATGCGAGGCTGCCACAGGCGGTAGTGCTCCAGACACTGAGGACATTCAGGTCGTCCCCCGTCGATCCAGCGGAAGAGACAGCTGCCGTGAGCCCACCGGGTATCTCCGCGACACTTACACGGACTCACCCAGTTGTCACCCACCACGTCACTGCTGAAACAGATCCAGCACACCCTGGGCTCCTCTCTTCTTGAAGCAGCGGCCATCGCGGGCCACGAGCCACTCGTGGCCCTTACATTTACTCCCAGTTATTTTGATTAGCAACTTTTTTCCTTCTTTGTGTTGGCTCGATTTTTGTCCAATCTTCCACTCAAAGAGAATCACTTTTCTCCACCATGCAACCAACTGTTTTTGTTGTCTTTTCGTTTGAATCTCATATATATATTTTTTCCCTGTATATTTGTCTTTAAAACGTGTCTTTTTGTTTTGTGTATATAGGTAAAATATGGTCTTCTCTTTTTAGCCTTGAATTAACTGCTTTCTATTGGGTTGGTTGAAAATAATGACCTTTTTTGGGCTTACATTTTCAAGCGCAATATTTCACTTTAAAAAGTTATTAATCGATATAAGAACCGTTTTATTTTATAGATTTTTACCAAGTCTGCATATTCTGGTTACATAAACTGGAATTTTGGAGACGATGAAATCATTGAAGGCCGTTTTGGCATCACCTACCTTGGTTTTTTATAGCATTTCTCCCTTAGGAAGTGGTTTAAGTGCTTGAAGTGATGGTCTGGGTCATTATTGGAAGCGTGGTCGGACTTTGTCTTGGAGAAGGATTAGCACATTTCTTTTGATGAATATCAAGAAAATTCATTTAAGTCTTGGATCATTTCTTCAATTCGTCGACAAAACCTATCCGCTGCGATGGCTTCGCCTAGAATCAGGAATCTTCGATGACCTCAAAATAGTCACCATTACCTTCTTCTAGTGCAATTCTGGCTTTAGGAAATGTTTCAGAGCTAGGGCATGGCCCAACCTTTGCGCTGAATATATCCGTTGTCATAGAGAATCCACTTCTATTCATAAGTTACATTATTAATATGATACATAAGCGCGCCATGTTATAATAAATTTGAATTATTTTTGACGCGTATGATTCTTTTTAAATAAATCAATTTTCTAATGCCCTTACTTCAATGATAAAATATTGGGAAGGCCTTGCTCTTCAGTGATGAACCCTCCCAGCGTTTTAGTCAGTTTAATCTACCATATTGCTGTAATATTGCATTGGGCTGTATTGCTTTCATACTGATACTGATCTAGACTCTTGGAAGGGGTATTTTAAATGAACTATGGACATAAGCTTTTATGAAAGTAGAAATACAGGGTGATCCAAAAGTCCCGCACAACTTTAAAAAGTAATAACTCCGCGAATATTTGCGCTAGAGCAATGCGGTAAGCACCATTGTGTTCAGGATGCAATGGGATTTTTTATGGCAAATAATGAAAAATTCTAAATTGATTTTAGTTACAACTTTATTCGCTAGATGGCGCTCTAACAGAATCAGCGATTCAGCGGCCAAATTGTTTGATAAATTGAAAAATATAACTGAACAATACGCATTTTTCCTTTTTGAATACCAGGAAAGAATCCTAATAATATCAAATGATAAATTAATAAAACACCATTTCGCCAAAAGTTAGAAGAAATGGTTAACGATTTTTAAATACAATCTGAGATATGTAAAATAGGTATATGCAAATTAAAACATGTAGCAAAAAAACCTGATATTTTAGATGCGGTTTGCTGGAATCCTTTCAGCTATTTAAATTTCGAAAATAATAATTTTCTAATTTTTTAAATTCAACTCTCTCTCAGTATCGATTATATTTATTTTAATTCATTTGAAAAATATTTATCTATCTCTGATGATTTATTTTACTCCGGAATGCCGTTGTTGTTTTTGTCGTGTCCAATAAAGAGCCTCAGATGTCTCCATGCATCTCTATCACAGCAGCAGCAGCATTGTCCACTATCTTGGGTGTGTAAATCAGCTGCTCTGGGTCTATGTCAATTTTCTGCAAGGCCGCGGGCATGAGAATATGTGGGTAGGTGTTAGTTCCACACCAGGACAGTTGTTGCATGTTCTATAGGTTCTTGTGCCATCTGGATGTATTGTCATCCTTTATAATGTTTTGTTCTAAATCTTGTTATAGTTTTGTCATTTTCTCTCGGAGTTTATTTCACATTTTGATCTTATTTTTTGTTTAATTATCTTGTATTTTGAAAAAGCATTAGCGTCAAATAATGACATTTGTTCTTTCCTTTGGCTCAACTTTCTGGCTTCCTTTGCAAATTCAACTGCCATTTCATTACCCCCGATCCAAACACTGGTAGGAATCCATTGTAGAATGCAGTTTTCTCCAATGATATCAGTTGAGTAAGTAACGAATGTATTTTCTGTGTGATTATAGTATTGCCCTTCTGAATTGCTTCTAGATCGGATGTAAAGTCGTTGTACGTATATTATAATTCATTCTGCTTGATGCGGGGATGGTTGGTTAAGGCATACATCAAGAGCTTTCCAGATAGCTGTCAGTTCACAAGTGAAGTTTGACGAAATCTTTCTTGCTCCTTCTTTGATTTTGATGTATGTTCCATCTTGCAGTATTATGTTGATTCCAGCCCCTCCATTACTAATGGTAAGGTCTGATGATCCATCTGTATAGGCTGTTAAATAATTCATCTGATCGCATAAACCAATTGTGTCAAGTTCTTTCTTTTTAAGTATGTTTTTGTTCTCTTTTTTTATTGCAGGGTTCATTCAGGTTAAGATAGATGATTACATTTGATGGCAATGGGGTAGGAAATATTGGTTATTCTCGAATTTGAAATTCATTATGTTTCATATTTATGCTCTTTCTAATATTGTTGTCGTACTGAAGTGTTGAAGATCTTTTGAGCCTTTCTTTTGTGTCCAGTTTAAATAGGTTCTATGGGATATGTGTTCGGTTTCTTTAGTTTTTAAGCTATTGGTGAATTTTATTGTTTTTAATTGTCTTCTGCTTTAAAGTAGGTCTAGACCACATTCTCTCTGAATTTTCTATTTGTTGGTATTTGAAACAAAACCAGTGATTAATTTGGCCGCTTTTGCTTGAACACTGTCTAGTCTTCTTTTTAGTGATGAACTTGAGGGAGCCCAAACAGGTGTTGCATATTCCATTATTGGCCTTATTAAGGTGATATATGTTGTTCTGAGAATTTTGGGTTTTGCTCCCCAATTTGTTCCACAAAGCCTTCTCAGAATGTTTAGGTTTCTGGTAGCTCTATTTGAGGTGCTAATTGTGTGTTCTGTAAATCGCAATTCCTCATCAAGTATCACACCTAGGTATAATTTGGAGATCTAATATTATCAATTATATGGTTGTTTATGCTCATTTTGGAGTTAAATGCATGCCTTTTTTCCTGTCAGTGAAGGAGACCAATAGGTTTGTGTTTATTGGGTTTGTGGTCATTTTGAGTTTCATTGCCCACTTCTCCAGTCCTCTCATTGATGTGTTCAGTATTTTTCTGATATTTCTATACAGCTACTTGTGTGCCATATGGCTATATAATCTGCATAATAGGCAACTTTTGTGTCTTCAGTGAGAATGGATGTTGTTAAGGTTGTGTCGTAATTAGATGTACAACAACTCAAACTTGACCATGACTCTTTTTTTAGCTCTTATTCTTTTCGTTTGGCCAACAAAAAATGTCCAATTTATATACACATATATCCTTAAATAATGAGACTTTAAAGAATGCAAATAATCATCTATTTACATACACAACACATCTTCCTCCCTTAATAATACTCCAGTCGGTCTGGGGGTTTCCTGGCTCACTGAGGTCTAGGACTGTGGACGGGCACTTGCCCAGCGGCAGGCTCCGGTTTAGGAGTGCAAGAGGGCACGTGCACAGCAGCAGGCCCTGCTCTAGGAGTGCAAGAGGGTACGTGCACAGAAGCAGTCTCCTCCTTGTTTCCTTATGTAACCTCTGGAACCTCCTCTTCACTTTATTTCTGACTTCCAACTACAGGCTCCCTGTTGAATTATCTTTAAAAATCTGCATCGCTGTGGTATCACTTTCTTCTTTGGATCCAAATGCAGCTTAATTCTTTGAATGATAGTATCATAGGGTTGATCTTTCATTAGACCAGGAAGAAAATGTCGTTTCCCTGCTTCAAAGTTTCAGAATCTGGTAGCGAGGTAAAAATCAGCACTTTAATCTCCTCCTTCAGATGCCAAAAAGAAAGCCTCAAATTTTTGTACAAAAAGATCGAAGTGTCCTCCACTGGGCTATAGCATCTAAAAGGTACTATTAACTTTGAACTTGTCATGCTGATCTTTTCTACTCCTTTGTTTTCCTGATCCAGATAGTTTAAAAGATGTAGTTGTTATACTTGCATAGACCTCGTTTCCTCAGCTTTTTACTGGCTCTGTAGATCGCGCATCCATGTTGAAAAGTGACTCGCACCTCGGCTGTCGCTTAGCAACGGCCACTTCCCCCAGACATTACGTAACTGTATATAGGTTTCAGTTTTGCTTGTTGACTCACTGGGCTTACCTTCTTTTAACTCTCTATGTTTGTCATCTTAATATAATCTTTTTGATAATTAAACATACTTTCTGAGATCCAACCTCTGTTTTATTCTTACATGGCAGCAGAGCTTGGTTGGTATCAAATAATTTTGTTTATCTAAGCTGAAATTCGTTTGCTTGCTCAAGATGACAACTGAACTTCCACAAATTCAAAAATTCAACGGCGATAATTTTCATCTATGGAAATTTCAAATGAAGATTATTCTAGAAGCAAAAGATCTTCTCAGTATAACTGATGGCTCTGAGGTAAAACCTGAAATAGAGGATATTGCAAAATTCTCTAACTGGAAAAAGAAAGATGCAAAATCCAAAATGCTGATCACTACTGCTCTAGAGTTTAAATATCTTCAACAGATTGTTAATTGCCAGACTTCAGCAGAAATGTGGAAGAAATTATCAACAATATATGAACTGAAATCTGAAACAAACAAATATTTGCTGCAACAAAGATTTTTCGAATATAAAATGAATCCAAATGATAACATTGCTACTCATATTTCCAAAGTTGAAACTCTGGCACAACAAATGAAAGATCTAGGTGAGCCAATCTCTGATGTTGCCCTAATTACAAAGATAATTTGCAGCTTGCCTGATAAATACAAGAATTTCATAACAGCATGGGATTCAGTTTCATCAGAAGAAAAGACACTAGAAAACTTGACGGCAAGATTACTGAAAGAAGAAAGCTTACAGGATCATTGGGATTCTTCAGGAAATTCTAAACCAGATAATGCCTTGATGACTTTTTCAAAGTTCAACAGAAATTCAACAGCTTCCAACAAACAACAGCAGCATCAACAATCCATTAAAGATAAAAAGAAGAACACACACTGTGGATATTGCAAGAAGAAAGGACATTGGTGGAAAGAATGCTATAAAAGAAAGGAAGAACAAAAAGGACAACAGCCAAGTTCTTCATCCAGAGATGATAGCTGTGCTTTTTCAGCTGAGACAAGTGCCTTCCTCGCTGAAACAAAGTATTCCTGGATTGCAGATTCTGGAGCAACGGATCATATGACTTTCAGAAGAGAATGGTTCTCTACGTTCGAAGAAATACCAGAAGGTGTTCATCCTGTGTGCCTTGGAGATGGAAAGAAGATATATGCAAAAGGTAAGGGAAATATTGATATTCTCTCTTATGTTGATAGTCAGAAAATTAATGCAACTCTTTTGGATGTTCTCTATGTACCTGAATTGGAGACTAATCTTTTCTCAATATCTACTGCAACAAAACATGGTTTGACGCTCATTTGTAAAGGAAATCAGATAAAATTGACTAAAAATTCGAAAGTGCTAGTTACTGGAATAAAGGACAATTCAAATCTTTATAGAATTTTTATTAAAGCAAAGCAATCTTCACAAACTCATGTTGCTCAGTTAAGTCTAGATATATGGCATCAAAGAATGGGTCATGTAAATCCTATAAAATTAACCCAAATGTTTGAAAATAATGTTTTTGAAGACGACATTAAAATTAGAGAAAAGCCTGATTCTTTACTATGTGAAGCATGCATCTATGGAAAACAAAATAGAAAGGTTTTTCACGCGTCAACAAGTCCAAATTCGACCTATCCAGGAGAGCTGATCTATTCAGATGTTTGTGGACCAATGAGTAAAAGATCACCAGGTGGATCATTATATTTTGTATCATTCAAGGATGATTTTTCAAGATTTAGAGTGGCCTACTTCATTAGGCATAAATCAGATGTTCTTGAGAAATTTAAAGAATTTGTAAAAAGAGTTAGGACTGAAACTGGAAATAAAATAAAAAGATTCAGAACAGATAATGGCACAGAATTCTTAAATAAGAATTTTTCTGATTATCTAAAATCTCTAGGAATTGTTCATGAACTCACTGCTCCATATACCCCAGAACAGAATGGAATTGCTGAAAGAGATAACAGAACAATAGTTGAATCAGCTAGATGCTTGTTACATGGAAGAAAAATGCCGCTTGAACTGTGGGCTGAAGCCGTAAACACAGCAGTCTATCTCTTAAATAGATGTACTACTAAAGTATTGGGAAATTCTACACCTTATGAAATATGGTACAAGAGAAAACCCTCCATCTTACATTTGAAAACCTTTGGATGTAACGCTTATGTGCATATACCAAAAGATAACAGAAAGAAATTAGACAAAAAGAGTATTCGTACATTTTTTGTTGGATATACTGAAACTAACAAAAATTATAGAATGTGGGATCCTATTGCTAGAAAAATTATCATAAGCAGAGATGTAATATTTACTGAAGCTAATACATCAGAAAATATTCAGGATAACCAACAAGAGCATGTTACTATATACAGTGAAGAAAGTGTTGATAACACAAATACCAGTTCCAAACCAGAAGAATCATGTCGATACCCTCTCAGGAATAGAATCAGAGAAAATGAACAAACATCAACCAGCTGTACATGAGCTATTTCATATGCTTGTTATGTCCATGACCAAGAACCATTGAACTATGAAGATGCAATTGTAGGACAAAACTCAAAACAGTGGAAACTAGCTATGGACGATGAATTCAATTCCTTGATGAAAAATCAAACATGGACGTATGTGACACTACCATCAGACAGAAAAGCTATTGCATGCAAGTGGGTATACAAAATAAAGCAAAATGCAGATGGATCAAATAAAATGTTTAAGGCTAGACTAGTTGCGAAAGGTTATTCACAAAAACCAGGACTTGATTATGGTGAAACTTTTTCTCCAGTAGTAAAATTCGATTCAATTAGAACAATCTTATCGCTTTGTGCATCACTTGATATGGAAATGATTCAATTAGATGTAAAATCTGCCTTCTTGAATGGTGATTTGGAAGAAGAACTTTACATGGAACAACCCCAAGGTTATGAAAACCCAGATTTTCCAAATCATGTTTGCTCTCTTCAGAAAAGCATCTATGGTCTTAAGCAATCCCCCAGAATGTGGAACAAGAAATTTCATGAGTTTTTAATTAAGTTTGATCTCAAACCTAGCATATCAGATTCATGTGTCTATACAATGAAATGTAAACAGGCTTACATATTACTTGCAATATATGTAGATGATTGCTTAATCTGCAGTGTAAATAAACAGCATTTAGATGATATAGTACAGTACTTAAATTCCAATTTTGAAATAAAAACTTTTACTGCCGATTATTTCCTTGGCCTACAAATATATCGAGATAGAACAACTAAAATGTTATTTCTGCATCAAGCCTCATACATTGAAAGAACACTTGAACATTACAACCTTCTTGATATTAAGTTACAATCTGTACCTTCTGATCCTTACTCAAAACTAACAAAAGAGATGTGCCCAAAGGATGATCAGGAAATTGAAGAAATGAACAAGATTCCATACAGACAGACAATTGGTAGTTTAATGTACCTCATGACTGGAACTAGACCTGATATTGCCTATGCAGTCAGCAGGGTTAGCCAATTTATGAACAACCCAGGACCTTCACATTGGACCGCAGTAAAGAAAATATTTGGATACTTAAAAGCTACGAAAAACATCGGTATTTGTTTTGGTGGGAGTTCCTGCACTTCAACCCTGATAGGTTTTTCCGATGCTGATTTTGCTGGAGACCTCGACACAAGAAAATCAACCACCGGATATGTGTTCATGTTGAATAATGGACCTATTTCTTGGTGCAGTCAAAAACAGAATTGTGTGTCTCTGTCAACAACAGAATCTGAATATATTGCGGCTTCCAAAGCAACAAAAGAAGCAATTTGGCTGAGACATCTTCTACGCGAGCTACATCAAGAACAAGTAAAGCCTACAACAATTTTTTGTGACAATCAAAGCTGCATAAGACTTGTTCACAACCCAGAATACCACAAAAGAACTAAACATATTGATATTTCGTATCACTTTATCAGAGATCATTTTCAAAACCATGCAATTGACCTTCTTTATGTCTGCTCCAATGATCAAGCTGCAGACATATTTACGAAAGCTCTACCTCCAGAAAGGTTTAGAAGACTAAGGAGCCAACTTGGACTGTTTGAAACAACGGAGTGCTCGTCAGGTGGGAGTGTTGAAAAGTGACTCGCACCTCGGCTGTCGCTTAGCAACGGCCACTTCCCCCAGACATTACGTAACTGTATATAGGTTTCAGTTTTGCTTGTTGACTCACTGGGCTTACCTTCTTTTAACTCTCTATGTTTGTCATCTTAATATAATCTTTTTGATAATTAAACATACTTTCTGAGATCCAACCTCTGTTTTATTCTTACAATCCACGCCGCCACTTTTGTTGTGTCGTAATTAGACGTACAAGAGCTCAAACTTGACCATGGCCAACAAAAAATATCCAATTTATATATACATATATTTTTACATAATGAGGCTTTAAATAATGCAAATAATATTCATCTATTTACATAAAAAACAGTTAATATATAGCGAGAAGAGTAGAGGACTGAGCACAGTTCCCTGAGGTACACCAGTCCTTGTTCTTCGGTCCTTTGATAATGTTCCATTGACCCGAACCTTTATCCTTCTTCCCCTTAAGAAGTCTGCAATCCAGATTAAGGCTTTTCCTCTTACTCCGATGTTGTGCAGCCTTTCAAATAATTTCTACACTCGATCAAAAGCTGAGGTCATATCCAGGAATACGGCCGTTGTCTTCTTTGGCGGTTTTTCCTAGAAATCTATTATTGATTGACAGAGGTAGAACAGTTTATCAGTTAGTGAGCCAGACTATGAACCTAGATTGGATAATTCATTCTGTTATTTTACAAAGTATGCGGGTAAGAGCAATTGGCCGATAGTTCTTGCATTCCTTGGCATCTTTGTTTGGTTTCAGTATTGGCACTATAATTGATATCTTCCAATTCTTTGGTAGTTTACCAGTTTGCCATGAAATCTTCAGTATTCGTAGGAGTTGATTTTTAGCTTCGTCTCAAAAGTGTTTAATCATTTGACCAAAGATTAGATTATCTCCTGGTGACCTCTTGGATTTAACTTTTCTATTGATGAGTTTAGCTCATTCAGTGTGAAGTCTCTCGAGTAAATATCTTGTTGATGGTAATTTCTTGTTTGTTTAACTAACCTGTTTACATTATTTTTTAGAGTCCTGCCTTCATTCGTATAGATGAGTCTGGAAGTGTTTGAAAGATATTCAGCAATTATTTCAGCCATCTGTTTGTTCGTTCTCGCTATTCATATCGGTTAGAGTATTGGAGGATTAGTGTTGGTTTTGATTGTTTTATAACACTAATTATATTCCAGTGGTTTTCCTTTTTTGGATCCATTTTTTTTCGCAGAATTCTGCCCATTTTTCTCTCTTGTTTGAATATCCAAATTTATTGTTCTATTTTGTGACTAATTTCAATGAGTTCCTTTATGATTTCTTCTGTTTTATTTGTTTTAAGAAGTTCATTGATATTGTCTGCATCTGCAATCATTGCCTCGATATTGTGGTCCTTCCAGTGAAGTATTCACAGGTCTTTACGTCTACCTCTAGGTATCGATACTTTTGCAGCTTTGGATATGTTCGAAGAGAATTTTTCCCATTTTTGTCAATCGTTTTGTGATTTAATTATTCGTTGCACAGTTCTTCAAGCTTTTCTGTGAATTTTTTCCAGTGTTCTTTTATTCTGTTGGAAATTCTCAATTTTGAATTTTAGGGTTGTTAAAATTGGTCTGTGGTCACTGGTTGCACTTTTCAGAATTTTCCATTGTGTTGTGGGTGCGATGTAATTTATCGCTGTGATGTCTATTGCGGATTCTGTGCCTGTGGACTTGGATATATAGGTGTTCTTTTCGTTATTTAACGGTGTAAGGTCGAGGTCGGTTAGCATGTCCTCAACCTGCTGACCTTTGTTATCCTGGACAGGTGATCCCCAAGTTGGTCTTTCGGCGTTAAAATCACCAAGTATGATTGCGATATCCGAAGACGCTTCACTTAATGTCTCTATCAGGCCTTTATTGATGCTAGTATTATCGTGGTGATAAACATTTATGATTGGAATTGTTTTATCTGTAAGATAGATTTCTATTGCCTGAGCTTCTGTCGTGCTTTCTCTAGGCTAACTCTGATTATAGGCGATTTCCTTAAATTTGATTTCTAGAGTTTTAATCAAAATGGCAAGTCCTTCTCCGAATTTTCCCGGTCTGTCCTTTCGTAGTGTTGTATAATCTTTGATATTGAATCTCAGATTCTGATTCAATTTTGTCTCCTGAGGACAAGTAATATGTACATTGTTGTCACAGAGAAGACAAGACAGCTCTTTATTTTCCTCTGGGTACCATTTATATTGAGTTGTAGTAGATTGAATTGTGTCCTCGTAGTAGATTTCTCATCATGAGCTCGAGCTGCAGCTCCTGACGCGGCGGTTACCCCGGACGCGGTAGCATTACTAGAGATATCAGTTTTGCTCTTCATTTGAAAATGGGTGCCGTTGCAACGTTAGTCATCTTGGAAACGAACCTGAATTTGGCCAAATATTCCAAGGGTCCAGGGGGGAACGCAAGGAGGTGTGGTCGGACTTCTCCCCTTCCCCCTTTAATGCCGTCACTACAGGATAAAGCACTCTTTGTGAAATTTTTAAATTGTGATCCAGAATCTGCCACTGAAGCTTTACGAGCGTTTCGTTCCTTTAAAGATATTCGAAGCGGTAAAGGACCAATGAGTTGCTACTCTCTAAAGCGATTGATTAAAGGTTTTGAGGAAACTGGATCTCTGGAATCAAAACCTCGGAGTGGAAGACCATCCACATGTAAGTCAGTGGCTGTTACGATTTTGCAGAATGCTGAAGCTATTGAAACGTTATCCACGTATGGAGAAGTAACTGCTAGACAAGTTTATCGACAAACGGGGATTTCGTATGCAACAGTTTGGAGAGAACACACATTTATAATTTTTCTATAAAAATACCCTAACAAAATTCAAAGTTTTCACGAGTTGAAAGTCAGCGATTTTGAGAAGTGTCAAGAATTCGCTGCATGGGTTTTCCGGCAAATTGATATTGATGAAAACTGGCTGTCAAATGTTCTAAGAACAGATGATGCTCACTTTTATCTAAAGGGAGAATTTTACATTCAAAACTGCCTCATTTTGGCAACAGAAAACCCTTGCATTTTTATAGAAATACCACTTCATCAGCCCAGAGTTACAGTTTTGTGTGGGTTCACTTCTTTTATTATTGGTCTATTTTTCTTTGAAAAAATCAATGGAAGAACTTTTAAAACCGTTTTTGTAACTGGTGAACGTCATGTTAAACTTTTGAGAGAAAAGGTTATTCCCATATTGCAGGACAGACAAGCACTAAGCGAAATAACATTCATGCAAGATGGAGGACCTCCTCATATCTCCCGCGGTGCCAAACAATTGCTGAAGGTTATGTTCGGTGAAATTCGTTGATAAGTCGCCACTTTATATACCAGTGGCCTCCAATATCACCAGACTTGACGCCTTATAATTTCGGTTATGGGGGTACATTATGTCGCGTTTTTATCGATGTCGGCCTACCACATTGGCCATGTTGAAGGCTTCTATCAGATGGCACGTTTTATAAATTTCAACTATCTAATTTTGAGCATTCTGTCATCTATCGTCTGCAGGCGGTGTTTGAGAATGAAGGGCGCCACATTGAGCAAGGATTGTGACCTAATACAAGAGAGAAGGCAGTTACCTCATGTGTTATTTTTTGCAGCTCTTTGTTTTGGGTTATGGGAATAATAAATGCTGTCCTCACATCTTGACTCTTTTTTTTTTCTGTAAACAGTAATTTTTTTGTTTGTCATTTTCCCACATCTTATATTATGTCGTGCAGGCCAAAGTGTTATACCTTCTCGAATAACACTGGTATGCACAATTTTACCCCTTATGTTTAGCTTATCGCTTTTCGCTCATCAGAAGAAATAGCACATAAGGAATATTCTCTGTATCCCCCCCCCCCCCATAACTTTAGAAATTTTGCGCAAAAAATAATACAAAATGATTTTACTACCACGTTTTTCAACGCAAAAGGTCGATTTAAAAATGATTTTTTTAGGGGATACATTTTCAAATGATCATGATAAATATTTAGTTAAATAGTCAAGTGTCGCCAATTAGTCAAGAAACTATACATTCCTTATAGCAAGAAATCCTATTAGTAGTGCCATCATAATTTTTGGTACTATATTAACATTTCAAAAATCGTGTATTGAAATCAGTAGTTATTTTCAAGCATTCAATCTATTTCACAAAACTCCATCTAAAATATAAATATTTTTTTGCTACATGTTTTAATTTGCATATACCTATTTTACATATCTCAGATTGTATTTAAAAATCGTTAACCAATTCTTCTAACTTTTGGCGAAATGGTGTTTTATTAATTTATCATTTGATATTATTAGGGTTCTTTCCTGGTATTCAAAAAGGAAAAATACGTGTCGTTCAGTTATATTTTTCAATTTATCAAACAATTTGGCTGCTGAATCTCTGATTCTAGTAGAGCGCCATCTAGCGAATAAAGTTGTAACTAAAATCAATTTCTAATTTTTTATTATTTGCCATAAAAAATCCCATTGCATCCTGAACACAATGGTGTTTACCGCATTGCTCTAGCGCAAATATTCGCGGAGTTATTAATTTTTAAAGTTGTGCGGGACTTTTGGATCACCCTGTACATATAATGATAAATATATAATATGCTTATCGCGAGCATTGCTCTACCGAAAATTTCAAGTAAGTTTTTTAACACAATATTAATATGATATCAGACATAATTATAGCCACGCTCAATAAATTGAAACAGCAAGTAGGTAAACAGCGTGGTAAGTTTCTTTATTTATTTATAAGAAACTTACCACGCTGTTTACCTACTTGCTGTTTCAATTAATATAATACATTAGCGCGCCATCTATCATAAGATATTTGAACTATTTGATATATAAAATGGCGGAACTGTTGGGAGGGTTCACCACTGATGAGCCAGGTCTTCTCATTATTTTATCATTGCAGTAAGGGCAGTAGAAAATTGATTTATTTTAAGAGAATGATACGCGTCAAAAATAGCTAAAATTTTTATAATCTACATTATGTTTATGAAAGGAGTCGATCCTGTTGCGCAAAAATAGCACCAGCAACATTTCAAAACTTCTATTTTTCTGATGTTTATTCAATTTGTACGGCATCCCTTTTCACCTTCTAACTTGGAGATGGCGAACAGCTATAGAGTGGTCGAAGTTAATTTCCTAACAACTTCTTATGTAATTCTGCGTGTATCTACTTCAATTATCGACTTCATTGGATCATTGTCAACCTCCATCTACGACCCTCTTTATCTTCAAAACGGCTGGGAACTTTTCGAATTGCCTCTGCATAGTGCGTATAAGGACACAAAAGTATGCTTTTTTCGCAAAACAAGCTGAATTTCAAGACTTATTTTCACAAGAAAATGACTTAGTGTACTGTAATAATGTTGTTAGTCTAATGGATACGCTTGGTCATGAACATAATATAGAAGAGTGGCCCTTATTCATTGATAGCTCTAAAGTTAGTTTGAGAGCAGTTCTCCTTCACAATGGTAATAAGTTCCCATTGGTGACAATAGCGCACACATTCAGCATGAAAGAGTTACGAAAGCATGAAACTTCTTTTGAAAAAAAGTAGAGTACAACAGATACAGCTGGAAAATCTGTGATGACTTGAAGTATTTGATTTCTTGCTTCGTTTACAACTTGGATATACGAAATTTTGTTGTTTTCTTGGTGTGTGTGTGCGATAGTAAAGACAAGGAAAAGCATTATATAAAAACTGGTCAAACCGTTAAACCCTTACTCCAGGACTTTAAAATATTGCACATTTTCCATTGGTTGAATCTGAAAATATAAACTTACCACCATTATTATATAAAAGGGCGTACCTGGATCTGTAAAGAATTTTTTTTTTTTTTCAAAAATGCAATAAATTGATAAAGAGGGAGCAATCTCTCGAAATATTTCGAAAAAAATATTTTTTTTTCCTTTACAGTTCCAGGTACGCCCTTTTATATAATTTTAATTGATGGATCGCCTTTTGACTCAAATTACCACCATTATATATTAAACTGTGATTAATGAAAAACTGTAAAGAAAATGAATCCAAACGATGCTGGATTTGCCTATTTGAAGCAAAAATCCCCTAGCATAAGTGATACGAAAATTTAATAAGGCATTTTCTTTGGACCTCAGAATCGAGAATTTCTGTAGGAAGGGAAATTTGAAAATAGCTTAAATAAATCTGAAGCAGCATCATGGAATACTTTTATAAACGTATGGAATTTTTTTTTTTTTTTGTAAATAAGACCGAAACTACACCGACTCAGTTAATAAACTCTTACTTTCTGGGATGTGTAACATGTATTTCAAGATCCATTTCCTGCATTTACATCTAGATTTACAATAAACGTTTACCCCTGACTTATAATTTCATATTATTAAACATCTAGAATTCTTTTCCCGACAATTTTGGTGAGTTAGCGATGAGCATGGTGAGAGGTTTCATCAAGATATATCAAGCCTGGAGAAGCGGTACCAAGGTAAATGGAATCCCAGTATTCTCGCTGACTACTGCTGGACACTCAAACCACAAGCAAAGTATAGAAGAAAATCCACTATCACTACTTTTCAATAAAATAAAAATATTTAGTTTTTTTTTTTCATATATAGGCCTATATATTAAAATATTTCCAAATTTCAAGTAGGTATCTTTCAGAAACTTTGCGTGATAGAAAAAGAATTAATGATATATGTGGAATCATCACAAAAAAATGAAGATAAAATGTATTTCTTTTAGGACAAAAAAAAAATTGTTCAACCAGTGTAATGTAATAATGTCTATGCAAAAATCGCTTATATAACATTGTTCGCAGTTACTATCGTTTATCCTAATACTAGAAAAAAATGGATACCACGCAAAAACCATGGGTGGTGGAAAATTTCTGATTAGATTTTTTAGTTCAGCATGAAAATTACACTAGAAATACCACATCAGGTTTTCTCGGGATATTAGTGATAATGTAATATAATTATTTTAAATAACATTTGTTATGACGAAATTAACCTGGCTAACATTAACTAGGCAAGAAGCTGGGTGAAGCGGGATCAGAGTCAGTATATAATAATTATTGTGATTTTATAAACAAAATATGCAAAATGTTTGTTATTTGCATAATTTTGCCACTTAATAGCTTATATGTTATTTATACATTCAGATACCTACATGCAAAATTTTCCAATGTTTTCTTTAATATTTTTGGTGGAGATAAGAAAAACAAAGGTTGAACCTTTGGAAAAGTCGAGGAAGGAACATTAATTTTTTTTCTATTTAGGAAAAATGTCCTATGTGTGATTCCTAGTTGTCGCTATCGAAAATCATTGAAGGCTTATACCACTCATCATCAACTCCCTCATAATATGTTATGTAATTTTCAGCCACTCCTGTACTGATAAGGCCCATAGCCAGAAAATCAAATTGACCTTTTGTTAAATTTTTCCAAAGCTGATGGTGTAACATAATTACCTAAGTAAGCGAACGGAAAGAGAAGCCGCTACGCTAGGTGGCCAAATCGAGTGGACGTGCATCGCATCGCTCCTCGAATTGGGTAAATATTTAACTTAGATAGTTTTATAATAATATAGGACAATATATATTGAATTATAACAACAAGTATAGTCGATAAAACGTTGCTTTTTATTTATTATAGATATTTTCTTCAATTAAATGGACAAAGGAAAAAGAAATTTGCATAAGATTTAAAAAAAATGGATTTGCTAATAAGAACACTTACCGTAAAATTAGATGAAATCTATGAGTATTTTGACAATAAAGTCAAACAGAGAGAGAGAGAGAGAGAACCAAAAAAACATTACAAAAAATGATCTTTCCTTTTTGTCCACAATGGTAAGGCAGACAAAAGATGGTATTACGGCCTTAAAGGATATTAACAATCGGGATTTCGTGGATCAACTTTCTGTTCAAGTGTCTGACGTCCTTGATCAAAAACTGGACAAATTCAAGGGAGAGAGAGATCTCAAGACACTGAGGCCCTCTTTTTCAGAGGTTTTGAAAACACAAACATCGAGAGATATTATAGAGAGTAAACAAATTAGTGACAAAGAATTTTTAATTATAGCGCAGCCATTTGATGAAGGAAAAAATCAAGATGTACACCACGCTATTGTTGAAAGGATCAGAGTGTTAAGAGAGGAGAATAAGAAAGTTCGAATCAATAAAATTATAAATACCAAAAAATCAATTATTATAAAAACGTCGGATGAGAAGGAATGTAATTTTCTAAAAGAGGAATTATGCAAATCAACCCAACTAACAAATATATGCAAAACATTTATTCCGACCAAAAGAGATCCGACGATAATGGTTAAAAACGTTAGTAAAATCACCGAGATAAATTCCTTCGAAGAAACAATCTGTCAGATGAACGACGAACTAAGGGATATGAAAAGCGAAATTAAAGTGCTATTCTGCACTAAATCTAACACCTCTACCCACAACATAGTTTTACGAGTTTCTCCTAAGGTTTATCAAACCATTAGGAAATTAAACAATAAAATATACACTGATTGTGAGCGCTGTGTTGTTGTAGATAAGATATTGGTGAAACAATGCCAGAAATGTCTGAAATTCAACCCCACCCACAAAACGGCAGAATGCCCTAACACCCCAACATGCAGGACATGTGGAATCAGTGGAGTTCATGATTGCTCAGGAATTCCCAAATGCTTTAACTGTTCCCAACATCCTAAGTATAGAAACAGGCCCTCATCACACAGAGCAAATTCAGAGGAATGTCCTATGTATAAAACACAAATAGACAGAATAATCGAAAGAACAAGTTATTTCCCAACTGAACAATCAAGTAACTAACTAGTACTATCAGTACACACTATTATATCTAACCCACCGGATACTCTTTTGATTCAAGTACCATATGTTTTGCACAATGATGGCAACTAAATGAAGGCAACTAAACAAGGAATAAAATGTATTCAACAAAATATAAGGAAAAGTGTCATAGCATTAGATGAACTTCGAGCCTCTGTTCTGTCCAACCCTCCTGACCTATTATTTATTCAAGAGCCTTATATGTTAGGGAATGATGTGATATACAATAATGACTCACAAATTGTTTACTCTAAAACTGATAAAACAGTCTACACAGCAACGATTATTCTTAACAGTAGCATTAAATATACGACAATTGATAGATTCACTAATTCTTTTTGTACAACTATTTCTATTTATTCAGAGAATTCAAACATTATTATTCCAAACTTCTACATTCACCCTAATAACTTCGGTAATACTCACCAAATATTTATTAAATAACTTTTGGAGACTTTCGGGCCACAGCCAATAATCCTCTGTGGTGATTTTAACTCTCGACACCCTGTATGGTACAACCGGATAATTAACTCTAATGGCTACAAATTCCACTCTATTGTGGATGAATACAACTTGTTTATCCATAACCTTAAAACGCCTACATGTCGAAATGCCAGTATAATAGATTTAACAATATCAAACAAAAATTCTATAAAGCTGATACAGAATTGGAGCACATCAACTTTTACAAGTATTTCCGATCATGTAGCAATAACCTTTGATATTTGATATAATTTTAAAGCGCAGAGAATTGGACAAAAGTCAACATGGAAATTCATTGAAAAAAATGCCAACTGGGAAAAATTTTATGAAGAGATATCATTTCAAAATGTACATAACTTGTCTAATGAAATAAATCAGGCATCTAATACTACGGATGTTGACAGGATTGTGATGAAACTCACGGACATAATTAGTGAGGCAGCTTACTCGTCTCTGGAAATCAAATCAAACTCTTGCAAGCATATATCTAATATTAAGTGGTGGAATGGGAATCTTGAAAAAATGAAAAATGATTTTCATTATATTAGAAACTTATACTATCGGCATAGAGTTATCAATAAAATAACTTTTAAATTTGCAAGAAACAAGTACATTAACGCTATCGTAAGAGCTAAGAGGAAAAGTTGGATAATATTCATTGAAGAAAATGAATCAAACAACCCATTTGGAAACGCCTATAAATTTTTTAAATCTCTGAGATCATCCAACAACAATATAGGACTTCCTATGATCGATAATATACCGGATACTTTAAAGAAAGAAAAAATGAAAAGTCTCTTGATTGATTTATTTCCAGATGATGATGTACATTCAGATAAAGAGGAACATGTTATTATTAGAAACTATAAGCCTGAATATAAAAACCAAAATAACATTTTTATAGAAATAAAAGATGTTGAAAATATTATTTCCAAATTAAATATCAAGAAGGCACCACAGGTCCAGATTTTATCATCAATAATATGATCAAACATGCAGGTATACTCTTAATCCCGATTTTACAACAAATATTCAACAAATGTATTGAATTAGGTTACTATCCGGATATATGGAAAGGCTCTACTGTAAAAATCATTCCAAAACCTAATAAAATGAACTATGAAACAAGCAAAAGCTACAGACCTATACTCGTATCATTGACATCAAACATTTCAAAATATTTTGAAAACATAATTAAAAACAAAATCAATAAATATTATGAAGAGAACAATCTAATGAGTCCAAGGCAACATGGTTTTACTAAACATAAATCAACGAACAGTGCAATGGAAGATATAATGGAAACCATATTGAAACACAGACAAGGAGAACTGACTTCTTTGATTACAGTGGATATAGCAGGCGCTTTCGACAACGCATGGTGGCCAGCAATTATTAGAAGACTCGATTTGGATAACATTCCTTCCAAATTAATATATATAAGAATTATACAATCTTATTTAAGCAGTGAAAGAAGAGCAAATTTCTCATATGAAGATACAAATGTTACAAAAAATCTGACAAAAGGATGCCCTCAAGGCAGCCCTATATCCCCAATATTATGGAATATTTTGTTAAACGACTTGCTGAAGAGTTTCAAACATCCGAACGCAGAAATAATTTGCTACGCAGACGACGTTTCTATCATTTGCTGGAGCAAGTCTGTCGAGGATCTCAAAATATTAAGCGAATATATTCTATGCTACGTGATTCAATGGTGTAATAGGAATAAATTATCAATAAGCCCAGAGAAAACGAATTTACTTTACTTACATAATAAACCTAAAGTTCCAATTGAAATATCGAATATTATTTTAAACCCAGTAGATCAAGTTAAGATATTAGGCATAAAATTTTCAAATCATAGAATAAAAAAGAAGATTAATTTTACCCCGCATATCAACGACATTTTGTGCAGGAGCGTAAGAATGAAAAATTTTCTGTTTTCACTATGTGGAAAGATGTGGGGAATAAATACTAAAAAAGAATAATTTTGTATGAAACAATTATCAGGCCAGTTCTTACGTATGGTTCAGAAATATGGTACAGGTTTATAAATAGTCGATGCAAAGAAAAACTAAATTCTACTCAATATCAAATTCTTCTTTGGGTGAGCAGAGCCTACAAAACTACATCTTCCAACTGTGTCCATAGTCTTGCGAACACATCCCCCTTCTCACAGATTATATTGAATCTAAAATTATTAAATATGATTTGTCTCATCTTTCAATAGAGGATCAAAATACTTATAGACCACATTCTCCAAGTATAATTGGATCATTTTTAAGTGCAAAAATAGATTAATTATTTCTAAAAACAAATGAAACATTCCAAAGCTTTTTCCCGTTTGGAATTCCAACATATTTCCGCTCCAATTTTTATAATACCCAGTTTATAACGAACCATGGAAATTTTAAGGGATTTTTATCAAAAATTGGCGCGATTGAAGACTCTAGCTGTCATTGTGGCAACGAATTCCAGGACTCGAGACACCTACTGCTGAAATGCCCACTCTTCTTCACCGCTAGACAACAGACAATAAATAATGTTGTAGATCTATATCAATTTGTAAATAGCAGAGAGAATTATCATAAGTTTAACTATTTTTGTAAATATATTTATGATTTTCTTTCAAACCTGAAAGGTTCAGGTTCCTAGTATATATATATATTTTTCTCCTTTTGTTTCGATTACTTTTTTTTTTTGTGTAATATGTTTATAACTGTTTCTGTTTTAAAAAAATGTAAATCGACGCAATTACCCCTAGCCGGGATATCGCGTTTATGTGTTGAAATAAAAAAATAAATAAGTAAGCGAACTTTCCACATAGAATAGACATTGTTTTAAAGAAGGTTTAAAATGATAGGTGCTTCTTTTGATACAGAGACAACCCTGAGTAAAAAAACTAAGAATATATTTGGAAAATAAATTACATAAAATGTCTTAAGGAATGTGTTGTGGAAAGGGAGAATTTTTCTAGATGTCAATGGTGGGTAATAGTGAGTAATGGGGAGATGGCTGCTTAGAAATAATTTTAAATGCTTTTGTAGGGTTAAATAATTCCAATTGCCACACCTAGATGGCGCTGTGTTAAACTTTGTGTGTTATAAAAGTTACATTTTGTAAATGTAAATATTTAATTATTCTTTTTTAAATTATTTTATATTTTATTATAAACAATATGTTATATTTCTTTTTTGTTAGAATATCATTTGACTAAAAATTGTATGCCTGAATAAGTCGAGAGACTTTTTGAAATAAAAACAACTTTTAATGGCTAACCGTGTCTGTGGTGATTAATGATCCTACGTTGGTGAGCCGGTACGCTTCTGGTCAGTCCCAACTGTCCCCCCACCAGTGGTAAGGCTGCGGGATACTGCCAGAGGTAAGAAGACCCACTTTGATAGTGGTTTCTTTATTCGTTGAGGTGGCTAAATAGGTCTCCTTTGGTCAGTCCTGACTGTCCCCCTACCAGAGGTTTTGTAATAGTTAAAAATGCAAGTAAAACAGGAATCGGAGACAAATAAGGTATCGATCAAAATACCGCCATTCTGGTCAGACAAACCAGAGATTTGGTTTACTTTACCAAGTGGAAGCTCAGTTTGCCATTTCGGGAATCACCCAAGAGTCCACAAAATTTAACTATTTAGTATCCCAACTAGAGCCGCAAATAGTAGAGAATTTATGGGATATAATCCAAGATTCCCAGAACAATAACAGATACACAACGGCCAAAAATCGTCTCGTATCAATTTTTAGAGAGAGCGAAGAAAAAATCTTAAGGAAGCTACTAACTGGACTGGAATTAGGCGACCTAAAGCCTACCCAATTACTGAGGAAGATGAGAACCCTCAAAACCGATAAAGACATCTCGGAAAAAGTTCTCCAAACATTATGGATGGACAAATTACCTGAAATCATAAAAAAATATATACTATTAGTGAGCGAAGAAGGCCTGGACAAGCTTGCAGAGTTGGCTGACAAGATTCAGGAAATGAACCCTCGACTACAAGTTTATGAAATTAAGAACAAAGACCCAACATTTGAGGAAATTACTGCTACAATTGCGTCACTGAAAGAGGAAATAGCAACTTTGAAGCTAGAGAATCGTACTAGGCAGAACAGGCGTTCCAATTCGCCTCGTCCAAGACAGCGATCACGATCTCGCTCAAGAAAGTACAACCCAAGTGGCAAATACTGCTATTTCCATTACAGGTTTGGAAACAAGTGCCGCCCAGATAAATGCACTTCGCCCTGTCAATGGAAGAAGCCATCGGGAAACTCCAGCGGGTAGGGGGAGCGGCGACAGATCCTACTGCCCAATGGACAAACGCTTGTCGCAAATCCAGATTATTCGTCACGGACGCAAAAACGGGAATGCGATTTTTAATAGACAGCGGGGCAGATGTTTCCCTTATCCCATTCCAAGGCAACGGTACACCTACGGAGGACATCCAATTGTATGCTGCTAATGGAAGCCTCATTCCAACTTATGGATTTCAGATATTGGAGGTCGACTTGGGACTACGAAGAAATTTCAAATGGCGCTTCATCACAGCGAGAGTGTCCAAAGGTATTCAGGGAGCTGATTTCCTCAAAGGGCACAATGTATTAATTGATTTGAAAAACAGGCAACTTATTGATGGTTGCACTAACCTGAAAATTAGAGGCGCAGTAACCTCAATGAGTTGTGGCATCAGCACCCTAGACAAGAATTCTAAATTTTATAATATTCTTTCTTCGTTCCCGAATATAACCATCCCAAACTTGCTGAGGCCCAAAGTCCAGCACAATGTTAGGCACTTTATAACAACAAAAGGTCCTCCAGTTTTTGCAAGAACAAGACCATTGAACAGCATGCTCTTGAAGATCGCTAAAAAGGAATTCCAATACATACTGGACAACCACATAATTCGACCATCTAGATCGCCGTGGGCAAGCCCTCTACACATGGTAAGGAAAAAAGAAGGCTCATGGAGACCCTGCGGTGATTATAGAAAACTCAACAGTGTGACCATTCCAGATAAGTATCCGATCCCCAAACTCGAAGACTTCAACCACATATTGAAGAACACCCGTTACTACTCAAAAATAGACCTCTTCAAGGCTTATTACCAAATCCCAATCAATGAGGAAGATCGAGAGAAAACAGCTGTTATCACACCGTTTGGACTGTTCGAGTTCGAAGTGATGAGTTTTGGATTATGTGGCGCACCTGCAACATTCCAGAGGTTCATCAACGAGGTTTTATGGGGTCTGGATTTTGTTTTCCCATATTTGGACGACATCCTTGTAGTTTCGAAATCCGAAAAAGAACACGAGAGTCATTTGAGAGCAGTTTTTCAAGACTGGATCAATATGGACTACGCATCAACCAAGCGAAGACCGTCCTAAACGTCAATAACGTCGAATTCTTAGGATATTGTATCACTCCAGAAGGAATAAGACCAACAGAATCGAAAGTTCAAGCCATAGTGGATTACAAAAAACCTGAAACAGTGCAAAATCTAAGAAGATTTTTAGGGATGCTAAATTTTTATCGTCGATTCTTGAAGAATGCAGCTGAAGATCAAGCTATCTTGAACGATTTCTTGAAGGGCTCTAAGAAAAATAACAAGCGCCCTATCCCCTGGACGGAAGAAGCTGAACAGAAATTTATAAAGTGCAAAACAGAATTATCAAAAGCAGCACTATTGACATTCCCTGACACCGAATGTCCTTTGGCTCTAATTACCGACGCTTCCGACAGAGCAATGCGTGCAGTCCTACAACATTTCATAGATGGAGCTTGGAAGCCCATAGCGTTCTTTTCAAAGAAATTGAGCGAAAGCCAGACCAAATATAGCACTTATGATCGCGAATTGCTAGCTATTTTTTCGGCAATCAAACATTTTAAATTTTTCTTGGAGGGTCGAGATTTTACCATTTTTACTGATCAGAAACCACTGATCTACGCCTTCCAACAAAACCTCGAAAAAGCTTCTCCCCGTCAAGTTAGGCAGTTGCAATACATCTCCCAGTTCACGACTTCGATTCGGCACGTCAGCGACAAGGACAACATAGTGGCTGATACGTTGTCAAGAATATCTGAAATCATCTCAATTGATTACGACATCATTGCTGAGAAACAACAAGACGATACTGAATTATCGAATTTTCGGTCACAAAACAAGTCGCTGATTTTTAAAGAGCATCGCTTGCCTTCAGGAAAAACCCTTTGGTGCGATATCTCCACTTCCAGAATAAGGCCATATATTCCAGAAGAATTCAGGATGAACGTCTTCACATAAATTCATGGACTGTCTCATCCAGGAATTAAGACTACAGTCAGAGAAGTGACCTCGCGTTATATATGGCTTAATATCAACAAAGACATTAGGAATTGGACTAAGGGATGCCTAAACTGCCAGAAGAGTAAAATAACTCGTCATATCAAAACTGAGTATGGTGAATTCGGGAACCTGATGAGCGGTTTGGAACCGTCCACATCGACTCAATTGGACCTCTACCACCATCGGAAGGAAAAACCTATTGCCTGACCCTTATCGACCGTTTCACCAATTGGGTGGAAGTTCTGCCATTGGAAGACATAAAAGCGGATACCATAATCAAATCCTTCTACAAGGAATGGATCAGCAGATATGGAACCCCATGCCATCTAATAACTGATAGAGGCATGCAATTCATGTCTCAGAAACTTAAGGAATTTGCCAAAATGTGCGGAATCCAGTTGAAGCATACGACTTCATACCACCCCCAGAGCAATGGCAAAATTGAAAGGTTCCATCGAACTTTGAAAACCGCAATAAGTTCTCACAACTACATCAGGTGGACCGAGAGGCTGCCTTCAGTACTCTTAGGATTAAGATCCTCAATCTATGGTTCTTCTGAATTTTCCATAGCACAAATGGTATTTGGCAAGACCATAAGATTTCCAGGAGAATTTTTCCAGGACTCTCAACAAACGAGAGATAGAGATGATCTAATCAAAAACTTGCAAAAAGACATGTCCTCCCTCCAACCCATGAAATCAAGGATCAACCGGAATCCTAATGTTTCATTCATAAGGACCTGCAAAGTTGCTCCCACGTTTTTATTAGAAAGGACAGAGTTAAAAAACCTCTCAAACCGGCTTATGAAGGCCCATTTAAGGTTTTGAAGAGGACTGTAAAATATTTTACAGTAATGGTTAAAGGAAAAGAAGACAATGTTTCCCTCGACCGTTTGAAACTAGCTTATCTTCTGAAGGAGTCATACCCTGAAGATGATGACCGGCGCCAGCAACCAGGGATCCAGCAGGACCTGCAACCATCCAAGGCCCGTACCCAGAAAGTCCATTTTGAGGAACCCCAAAGAACTCGTAGTGGTAGAGTGATTCATCCTCCCCAAAGATTTTTAACACAACGTGACCTCGGTCACTGGAGGGGGAGTGAATGTAGGGTTAAATAATTCCAATTGCCACACCTAGATGGCGCTGTGTTAAACTTTGTGTGTTATAAAAGTTACATTTTGTAAATGTAAATATTTAATTTTTTTTATTTTATATTTTATTGTAAACTAGCGGACCCGCCCGGCTTCGCCCGGGTTTTACCCGAGTAAAAGTTTGTCTAACGAATCTCTCGATAAAGTGAACATTTTTTTCCCGGTCCCTTGAAAATACTCGATAAGTTGAATAAAATCAATATTAATTGGTTCCCTCGGTAATTGGAAGTTAAAGGAATAGTATCTTGCCTTGGAATTGTATCATTATTCTTGTATCGATGTACCCGGCTTCGCCCGGGTTTTACCCGAGTAAAGGTTTGTTTAACGAATCTCTCGATAAAGTGAACATTTTTTCCCGGTCCCTTGAAAAAATACTCGATAAGTTGAATAAAATCAATATTAATTGGTTCCCTCGGTAATTGGAAGTTAAAGGAATAGTATCTTGCCTTTGAATTGTATCATTATTCTTGTCTCAAATAAATTGCCGTGTCATCCTGAATTTTGTCTTTCCTAATTTTCTACATTACAAAATCATCG
Organism: Cordylochernes scorpioides; assembly: GCA_030710605.1. NCBI lineage: Eukaryota > Metazoa > Arthropoda > Arachnida > Pseudoscorpiones > Chernetidae > Cordylochernes > Cordylochernes scorpioides. The sequence goes on along the minus strand of CP092882.1, from coordinate 21,983,434 downwards.
TATCATCATGATAATATTTAGAGCAGATTGTTGAATTATAACAGATAAATTAGAATATTTATCTTGATTATTTCTAGGCGAAAAGTTATTTCAAAAATTTTATTTGCTAGAAACCTTCCCAGTACTATACTAAATAACTTCCCAAAGTTTCATGGCGATCCAATGAGTGGTTTGGTCAGGCATAAAGGACAAACAAACAGACATACATTCATTTTTATATATATATATATCAAAAGTAATTTTCAAAACAAAAGAGGTGACTTGACATATTTCTGAAAACACACACACAGACAGATTCATTTATATATATAATATATATATATATATTAACAGTAATTAAACGTAACAGTAAGAAAATGTTGATTTTAAAATATTTTAATTTTAAAATATTTTAATTTTTTCATATTTTAAATATGTAAATAGAGTCTCTTAAGAAAGACCACCTAAAAACATGAATCAACTTGTTTCTCCTGTTGGTGGTCTCTCATTGAAGATTCTAATTGCTATTAAAGAATCTCTAATAGACCTTTAATAAGAGACTGCCTCTTGGAGAGACGGTGTAGCTACGAAATGGATATTCCCGGCTTCACCCGGATTTTACCCGAGTAAAGGTTTGTCTAACGAATCTCTCGATAAAGTGAACATTTTTTCCCGGTCCCTTGAAAAATACTCGATAAGTTGAATAAAATCATTATTAATTGGTTCCCTCCGTAATTGGAAGTTAAAGGAATAGTATCTTGCCTTGGAATTGTATCATTATTCTTGTCTCAAATAAATTGCCGTGTCATCCTGAATTTTGTCTTTCCTAATTTTCTACATTACAAAATCATCGTATCATCATGATAATATTTAGAGCAGATTGTTGAATTATAACAGATAAATTAGAATATTTATCTTGATTATATCTAGGCGAAAAGTTATTTCAAAAATTTTATTTGCTAGAAACCTTCCCAGTACTATACTAAATAACTTCCCAAAGTTTCATGGCGATCCAATGAGTGGTTTGGTCAGGCATAAAGGACAAACAGACATACATTCATTTTTATATATATAGACAATATGTTATATTTCTTTTTTGTTAGAATATCATTTGACTAAAAATTGTATGCCTAAATAAGTCGAGAGACTTTTTGAAATAAAAACAACTTTTAATGGCTAACGGTGTCTGTGGTGATTAATGATCCTACACTTTAAGCACGTGATAGATTAATGCAGCGTTGCTTTGTAACAGGCTTTATTTGATAATTGTTTCTAAAATATTCATATATAAGTTATTTATTTATTTTAAAACTCTACTTGTGTCTGATATCATTTTGTTCATATAATTATAATAGGCTCTGTATATAAATATGGCTCCTTATAAAATGAAAAGATTTAAAAACTACAAGTAATAATCAAGAATTCAGAATTGGTAAATGGCAAAAACATTTTATATTTTTAAATCGCTGAAATTGTGACACATATCCTTTAAAGTCTATTTCAGACACCCTGAAAGGCCAGGAAAATCTAGTTGCGAAATAAACACATTCTAAAAAATTTACTATGACACATTGATTCTGAGCCGAAAGTAATTTTTGATTTATTTTTCTATTGTTCTTGAATCGCATGTGTGCCTTTCATACACTGCGTGACATTGAAAATGGAACACCAAGAAATAGTGGCCAGAAAGTGATGAAACTCGGCAGACAGAGAGAGACAGGAACGAACAATAAGTGATCTTTATTTCAAAATGATAGTCATAATACAGAGCGAGAACGGCGTCGGCTTAGTAGCAAGTAGGACCACCGCAGACGGCGATGCACGCAGCAACACGTCTAGGTAGAGAGTCAATCAGAGTACGGATGGCTTCTGAGGGATGGCTCTCCATTCCCTCTCAACCATTTGCCACAGTTCGTCTTCTGAACGCGGCTGTGGCAAGGCATGCAAACGGCGTCCAATGATGTCCCAGACGTGCTCGATTGGTGAGAGATCAGGAGAGTACGGTGGCCAGGGAAGCATCTGTACATCTTGCAGAGCTTGTTGACTAATGCGAGCAGTGTGCGGTCGGGCGTTATCCTGCTGATAAAGGGCATTGGGTACCCCCTGAAGGTAGGGGAGTGTCACCGGTCGAAGCACATCATCAACGTATCGTTGGGCCGTCATAGTGACCTGAATACGAAGTAAAGGTGACCTGGAATCATACGCGATTGCGCCCCAAACCATGATTCCACGTTGTCGCACGGTGGGGCGTTCCACAATTGCTGCCGGATTGGACCTTTCTCCACGTTGACGCCACACGCGTACACGGCGACTATCACTGGACAAGCAGAAACGCGACTCATCTGAGAACACGACCCTGTGCCATTCCGTCATCCACGTCGATCTAGCCCGGCACCATTCCAAACGTTGGCGCCTATTCGGTGGGGTCAATGGCAGTCTTCTTAGCGGACGGCATGAGTGCAAGCCATTAGCAACCAATCGACGGGAAATGGTTCTGGTCGAGATGGAATGATCTAGGGTGTCTTGCACATGTTGCAGGATGGTGGTACAAGTGGCTTGTGGGGCCGCCACTGCTTGTCGAAGGATACGCCGATCCACACGTGCTGACGTCACTCTGGTTGCACCGGCATTCCTATAAATTGCCACATTTCCTTGTTCCAACCATCTTCTCCACAGTCGGTGCACCGTGGACGCACCAACGTGTGTATCAGCTGCGATTTGACGTATGGACCAACCTGCCCTTTTCAGTCCGATCACCATGCCCCTCGTAAAAGCGTCTGTCTGCTTGAACTGCCTCCGTTTACGATGACCTGGCATTCTCTGTTATTACACGTGTCTTTTGACACAAGAACAAAATTTCTACAATGATTTTCCTTGAAGAAATAACGACACGAATACTGTCCTTTCTGCAAGTTCCTTCCCTTATATCTTACTCCATGTGCGCACGAGAGCTGCGCATTTTACATCATTTGCATAACTCGGTTAGGCGCGTCTACCCTGAAATTTGCATCATTTTCTGGCCACTATTTCTTGGTGTTCCATTTTCAATGTCACGCAGTGTATATTTTCTGTGGTATATCTGTGGATTCTGGCTTTTTTGTTCAAATATATATGAGAAGCTATGTCACAGTACTTAGCATGCTTAAAATGTCTATTAAACTTATTTTTGAAAGATACAAACGATTTTTAATGAATTTCGACATTACGAGAGTGGCGTCTTATTTTTTCAAAGTAAGCTATAGAAAAAAATATAAAAGCCGAATAAGGTCTAGAGAGAGCCAAAAGTTCCCAGAAAACAAAAAGTGTCCATAAAATCCTTTCCCCACTTTTGTTTGTCTTATGACAATATCAATTATTTATTCATTTCTATGTAGAAAATACAGCATATTTTTTTCAATAATTAAAAAAAAAACTTGTATATCTTCTATATATATAAAAATGAATGTTTGTATGTTTGTTTGTATGTCCTGCATAAAATTCGCAGTAGTTCACTAATTCAAACCAAAATTTCCATACATAGGTAAAAAATACGGAAAGACGATAGGCTGATATAGGCTTAGCAAAATACGGTTATTCTTTTTGAGGATTTCTAGTTGCTTTGTTTGTACTCACGTATGTTGTAGTTACGAGGACATCCCTTTTGATAAAAACAAATATGTATTTATTTAAGGAACGACTTGTTCCATTACATATATTGTTAAGACAAGTTAGCGGTAAACAATCAGCAAGGTTGAAGGTAGTAGTTGGAAGTTACGTCATAGTAGTGACGTCAGCATCGATGATGATTAAAGTCAAAGTTTGCGTAACAATTCCCTCCTTACTTTGGCTTTAGTCCCACGATGCTGAGGCTCTCCAGGTGTTTCTTCATCTGGTCTCGGGATAGGTCCTTTGTGAAGATATCCGCCTCCAGGTCCTGGGATGGCTTGTACAGAAGGCAGATGTCTCTGGATTCATAACAGTCTCTCAAGAAGTGGTACTTTCTGTTGATATGTCTACAGCGACTGCTTTGTTTAGGGCTGGAGATCCAGTTGATCAATGACTGGCTGTCTGTATAGATCGCAGTTGGTTTTTCCATGAAATTCCATTCTTCCAGCTCTCGTAACAGGTTTATTATCCACTTGATTTGACAGCAGCTTTCACAAGCAGCTATCATTTCCGCTTCCATTGTGGAGAGGGCGACGAGTGGTTGTTTACTACTTTTCCAGTCTATAGTTGCTTCGCCGAGCTTCAATACATATCCGCCGTAGGATTTTCCATCATGAGTGGTCGACCAGCTGGCATCGGTGTAGGACTTCAGGATTCCAGTCTTCCCTCTTTCAAATTTCACTCCTAGGTCAATTGTTCCTCGTAGGTATCTCATAACTCTTTTGATTGCTGTCCAGTGCATCTGTTTTGGTTGTCTGGAGTACTGAGAAAGTTTGCAAGTGATGTAAGCGATGTCGGGTCTGGTGTTAACAGCTAGAAACATTAGCATTCCAAGGGCTTCTTGGTAAGTGTGCTGATCACAATTGTCATCTTCAATATGATTGTCCAAATTGATTTCTTTGGAACCTGGTGTTGGAACTTCCTTACAAGTTTCCATTCCATATTTCTGCAATATTTGTTGTACATAGTGGCTTTGCTGTAGCGAAATTCCCTTCTTGTCTTGTATGATCTTGATTCCCAAAAACATGCCTTTACATGTTACATCCTTTATTTCCAGGTGATGTCTCAATTTATTGATGAATCTGTTTGAGGTATCTTCAGAATCTGAGACAGTGATAAAGTCATCAACATATATCCCTACATAGAAGTATTTGTCTTCATTCTTCCATTTAAATAGGCAAGGATCAGATTTAAGTTTTTCCAGTCCACAGTCATGAAGTACTTGACTGAATTTCTCATACCACGATCTTCCGGATTGAGGTAGACCGTAAATACTTTTGTTGAGTTTGCAAACTTTGTTTCTGTCTTGGACAAATCCAGCAGGTTGTTCCATGAATATTGTATTTTCAATGTTTCCATTTAGATAGGCTGCTTTCACATCAAATAGTTTAATGACTGAATCTTTTGTTGCTGCCATTGACAAAATAGTCCTGAGGGTGGCATTTTTAATTACAGGGCTGAAACTTTCGTTGTAATCTCTTCCTGGGATTTGGTTGTATCCCATTGCAACAAGTCTAGCTTTGTAAGTTTTGTTTTCGTTTTCTTGGTCTTTAGATATTTTGAACACCCATTTACTTTTGACAACTTTAGCGTTTACAGGTCTAGGTACCAGTTCCCATACTTGATACGAGTACATGTTCTGTATTTCCTCAAGCATTGCGTTCTCCCAATGTTTCTTGTCTTCGCATGCGATGGCTTCTTCATAGTCTTTCGGAATGGTTTCATTCGTAGTAGCCAGAACGTAGTCATCGAATCTTTTAGGTATTGTTCGAGTTCTTTGTGGTCTGTCTGATTCACTTGACTCTGTCTGTCTGTTGATCATGGTATCTGGTGCTGGCTCTTCAATATCAACATCTGATAGAACATGATTGTCCAGTTGTTCATCCTCCTGAATGAAGAAATATGTGTCAGTGTCCGTATTATTATCACTTTGTTTTTCTTCCAAGATGACATTTTTGTTCTCTCTGAAGTGAATGTCTGCGGTTTCGAGAATGACTCTCGCTGTGATATCAAATACTCGATAAGCTCTTCTGCATCTTGAATAGCCTACAAATATTCCTCTCTTAGATTTAGCTTCTAGTTTGTGTCTTTGATGATTCTCGAGTTTATAGAAGACTTCACAACCAAATCTCATGATGTGAGAGACGGATGGCTTTTTACCTTTCCATTTTTCCATAGGGGTAGTGTCTGGGTCATTAGTTGTGGGAGTTAGATTGTACAGATATGCAGCTGTATTCACAGCTTCTGCCCAGAAGTGTAGGGGTAATTGGGAGTCTGCCAGAAGTGTTCGGCCTTTGTCTAATAGTGTTCTGTTAGCTCTTTCAACTCTCCCATTGCTTCTTGGGGTGTACGGTGTAGTTAGTTCATGTTTAATTCCTCTGGATTCTATGAAGGTTTCAAGGTTTTTATTGATAAATTCTGTTCCGTTATCTGTTCTAAGTCGTTTTAGTTTTGAGTTTAGCTCGTTTTCTCTCTTTACAATAAACTTCTTCAAAACTTCTGCTGCTGAGAGTTTATCTTTGAGAAATTCTACAAATATTCTCCTAGAAAATCCATCTACGATGGTCAAGAAATATTTACTTCCGCCCAAGGAGTTTATTCTCATTGGACCACAGAGATCGACATAAATGGCTTCAAAGGGGTAGCTTTCCTGATTGCTATCTGTGTGAACATAGGGTACTTTGGTCATTTTTCCCAATGAGCAAGCATCACATTGATCAAGGGTACCATTTATAGAGTTCAAGCCTTTTAGAAGATTGTTCTTCAAAATCAGGTCTAGTTTGTTGTTACTAGGATGTCCTAACCTTCTGTGCCATGCAGTCCTAGAATTGTCCTTTGAAATCAAGCAATGTTCGTTTGGGACATGAGTTGCTTCAGATAAACGTGATAGGTTCAATGTGTACATGTTACCATCAAAGTTGCCTGTTCCTATTAGCTTGTCATCAGAAGAGTATATGTATGCTCCTTCAGAGTTCAAAAGAACAGAGTTCCCTCTTCTTACTACGCTTGGAATGGACATTAGATTTCCTTTCAGGTGTGGTACATGGAGGACATTATGCAGGGTTACAGCGTTGTTAAGTTTGTCCTTACCTTGTACAGTAGCTTGGATTAATCCCGATGAGGTAGATTCGATGTGCCTCCCTTCTTCTGCCACTTGTATGCTTCTTCTCTCCTCCGTCTTGTGCTCGATCCAATCACCATGGGAAGTCATGTGGCTTGTGCACGCAGAATCAATTATCCACACGTCCTGAGTTGTCGGGCGTTCCTCCCTTGTGCTTGCATGTAGTGCGTATTCTGAAGTGGAGTCTCTTCGTTGGGATGGTTCCTCCGTTCGTTCTTGGATTGCTGACCTGGCTGTGTCTTTGTTTTGTTTTGGTCCTTTATGGTAGTTCCTTGTACTGGCCATGTTATTTTTGTTTGTTGTATTCTTTTGATTTCCTTTGTTGTCAGGGTTGAACCAACAGTCTTTCTTGAAATGTCCTTTTCTTTTGCAAATGAAGCATGATTTTTCTTTGAATTGGTTGCCTGATGATCTGAAAGCATTTTCAGGATTTTTGCTTCTGTCCTGTCTTTTCTTCTCGAAATCCAGTAGAGTTTGTCTCAAGTCTGGTAAGGAGATTTCTCTGTTTATTGACAGTGCTGCTGTGATCGTGTCAAAGTTAGGTGTGAGTCCTTCAACAATGTATCGTACAAGTTCTCTTTCTGTTACAGTCTTTCCTAGCTGGGTGATCTCTTGTGCCAGTTTCTGTGCTCGTATAATATACATGTTGACATTTTCATTTGGGTTCAATTTTAGTCTGGCTAGATCCAACATTAGGTCTATCCTTTTATTTTCTAGAGATCCTTCAAACCTTTTCTTTATGTCGTACCAAATTCTTTTGGCTCTTTTATCGCCTCGAAAGATGATTGTTAAGTCATCCGAAAGTGACAATATTATTAGGCTGTATGCTTCCCGTTCTTTTTCTTCCAAATATCATATTCTAGTTTATTTTTTGTAAAGTCTGGCTCGTCATTAACAATTACGTCCTCGAAGAGATCTTTTGAATCTAGAATTGCTTCAATTTTCATGGACCACGTTGTATAGTTATTTTCTGTTAACTGTTCGATTTTTGCTAAGTTATATGTATCCATTTTTATTCAATTTCTTCTTTCTAAATTGGCGGTTAGTCCAATTATTTAATTTCTTTTTGATTTAAATGGATCAATTGGCGGTTAATCCAATTCGCGCGCCCAAACAACGCTCAGCTACCAAATTGATATAGGCTTAGCAAAATATTCTTTCTTAGCAAAATATTCTAGCAAAAAATTCTTTTTGAGGATTTCTAGTTGTTTTGTTTGTACTCACGTATGTTGTAGTTACGAGGACATCCCTTTTGATAAAAACAAATATGTATTTATTTAAGGAACGACTTGTTCCATTACATATATTGTTAAGACAAGTTAGCGGTAAACAATCAGCAAGGTTGAAGGTAGTAGTTGGAAGTTACGTCATAGTAGTGACGTCAGCATCGATGATGATTAAAGTCAAAGTTTGCGTAACATAGGCTATTTTAAAAATATATAAATCAATTATTAAAACTATATATTCAAATTATTCTACTTAGCTCGCGAGCAGCGCCTCTAGCGGTGAAGATGGGAGGTAATATCAGCTGACCTAATGTACATGTAAAGTTTGGAGCGGGACGTTTCACAAGAGTGACATCCACGGCGCCAAATTATAATTGTAAAGAATAGTGCTTGAATAAAACATTTAATCGGGTAAACCCGGGCGTTGCCCGGGTCAGGTCATTCGTCTAGTAAATTATAAATAATATGCTACCATATGTTCATACCAAACTTTTCCCACAGCCTCTATTTTAGTGGGCTTCTAACAAGGACCTTTATGAGTAAAAAAACGCAAGGGGTCTTTCGATTTTTATAAAAGCCAGCCACAATCATTACAGAATGTACAAATAAGTGTAAGAATTCTAAAAAATAAAAATCCAGGATTGGTTTACTGCTCCTGGAATATTAGAAATTAAAATTTCAAATGATGTATAAATATCAAATTTCAAATTCTATACGATTTTTTATATTTATTTGTATTAATTTTTTTTAAATAAATAATTTATTAATGAGAGACATTTTCCGAATTTTGGCTATCTTGACCAATTTTTTCAAACAACACTTTATTTATTTATTTTTCACTCTGTTTATAAATAACATTTGCCGGCACACTTTTTTAGTTATTCTTTTAATTGTACGCTCCAGGAACCTGGGTTACTTAAAAATAAAATTCTTTTAATTTAGTTTATTCACTATTATTAAAAACATATATTGTTTATAAATTTAATAATCTTGTTTTTAATAAACAATGAAGACTTTAATTTGTATCAATCAAATATTAAAACTTAATCATTTCAGAAGACATTCACTTTCTATTTTAAAAAGACAGATTTCTACACATTTTACTTTAAATGAACCGCATTTAAATTATCTATTAGACACAAATAACAAAGAAATCATTGAGAAAAATATTCACATTCGAAAGTCAAATGGAAGTTTAGAAAAATTGTATAGCCTAAATGAAGAATTACAGAATATAAATACGACCAAATGCGATCCTCAACAAATAGAAATGTTGAAAAGTCAAGTTAAAGACGAAGCAAATGAAATACCTAATCAAACACATCCAGATATATTACACTATCAAGAACCACGTTTAGTTAAATATGTAGGAAATAAAAAGGAATCCACACATAAACATTATAATTTTGTTAAACTTGCTGAAAGATGGGATTTAATAAGAACACAAAATTTAGGGTTAATTAGCAGCTCAAGAACATATTACCTTAGAAAAGATTTAGCAAGGTTAGAAATGGCATTGATAAGATATGCAATTGATTTCTTGAAGGCAAAAAAATTTACACCAATTTCTGTGCCAGATATCTTAAATATTGATGTATTAAGACAATGTGGAATACCAAATTATCACTTAAAACATCAGGTATGTAAATTTCTATAATACAATATAACGCGGCTTATGATTGTAGAACGACATTTCTATATTGATTTTATAGGCAGAGGTCTATAATGGTAAATGGGAGGTAGGTAGTATTGAGGTCTTCTTCTCAATATAGATTGGTGTCTCTCTTTACCCCGAGAGACAACCTAGTGCCCTAGTCCAGCTACTCGACCAGCTCCACAACACCAAAGGAAGAGGCCTTAAGAACGACTACCAAACATTCAAAATCTTATCCAGAACTCATTTTTATTAAAAAAACACGCACAATTTATACAACAAAGAAATTAACACAAAGCAATAACGCGCCATCTATACATATAAAATAGAAGGATTTAAAAGCGCGAATGTTTCTTTTATACATAATACAAACTTCTACTGCCCTTACTGCGATGAAAAAATATATTGGGAGGGCTTGGCTCATCAGTGGTGAACCCTCCCAGCGGTTTCGCCAAATTAATCCAACAGACCGCTTCTCAGAGCTCTAATACTGTATTGGATCATTCTGCTTTTATATGCTACACTGAAGGATAGAATCTTAGAAATGGTTTCCAAGTAAACTATGGACATAAGTACAGTACAGTATTAGAGCTCTGAGAAGCGGTCTGGTGGATTAATTTGGCGAAACCGCTGGGAGGGTTCACCACTGATGAACCAAGCCCTCCCAATATATTTTTTCTTCGCAGTAAGGACAGTAGAAGTTTGTTTATGTATAAAAGAAACATTCGCGCTTTTAAATCCTTCTATTTTATATGAAAATAAATTTACATACTTTTTTTCTCCTAGTTTTAAGTTAAATATATTTGCATAAAGTCGACTACTTTAGTAGTCGTAACAGGTAGTTTCTTTGCCATGATGTCTAACTGACAGAATTCTTCCATCTTTTACATCAGTGGAGATAGGGAATATGGCCTGAGCAAAGAAAATTTCATACCTAAAAATTCTTAATAAATATTTGTCATTTGAACTTCTCTTTTTTTGGATTAAAAATGCAAGTCCTCCTCCTTCTCCACTTGATCTATCCATTCTTAGTATATTGAATCCTCTTCTTCTTTCTTATCTCCACTCAATCATATTAGGGTATCAAGTTTGTAAAGCTTGAGATCATGACTGGGTGAAGTAGAATGTGTCTGCTTATGTCATTAAGACTGGGAGCATTACTCAGTGGCAGGCCGACTTAGCTCCAAAAGAAATGGTCGCCTCTGATATGAGGAACAGACGCCATGTGCAGCTGCTCCTAACATGGAGTACAAACGCTGCTTATTCTGTATCCCTGGATCAGGAGCCCTTACAGGGAACTATCAGCCGGGCCAGCTGAGCCCAGATTTTTTAGTGAGCTTGTTACTGCTCCCCCTCCTCCTTTTTCATCCGGGCTTGGGACCGGCAAAGGCGGAGTTAAAAAACAACATATGATGATTTGAAAGTTGAGATGTTTTACTTCTGTCCCAATTTTTATTTTCAAGCTTTTAAATTAAACAATTTGCAACAGGCATTTCTCTCCTAAGTATATATATGTCTATACAGTAGAACTACCTCCCTGTAAAGGACAACACCTAATTGCAGAGCTAAAGTGTCCTTTAGGGAGAGGTGTCCTCTTACCGGAGAGTTGCTAAATAGTAAAAATGATAATTTTGCAAATGAAAACTGTCCTTTATAGAGAGAGGTGTCCTCTAGCACAAGTGTCCTCTCATGGAGGTTCTACTGTATTCAAATATTTTGATATAGAGTTTAATTAGATGAGAAATATTATTTTCATGTTTCAGAATACATGAGTATTATGGTATTGTTATATATGTAGTAGTGGAAAAAATAAGTTTTAAATCACAATTTTATTGTACTGATGAAAATAACCAGCAAAGGTGGAGTTGAATATTGAATCCTTTAATCTTGAGGTGATGTGAGCTATTTAGTTTTGTTTCTTGAAGGGCTATTGTACTTTATTGCCATCTGTAGTAATTCTTCAAGCTTGGTTCCTGCTGCATTGGTACATTTATGTTACATTGTACTATTTTGGGAGGTTGCGTTCTTCGCTGGAAATATGGAGACTGTATCTTACTTTTCCAACAGGACCCTCTGCCTAAGTCCTGAATGCATCCCTTTTTATTCTGCACGACGGATGGTGCAGCATTAGAGAGTGGAGCAGAATTCATTGGAGTATTTAGATGGGTTTCCTGTTGACAATTTTTGACAATTAAAATAATTTTATTGACATCTTGTCAATACATACAAAGTGCCCAGTCTACACTATTTAAAAAAAAAGATAAAATGCATTATATACACTATGTACAATGAATATGGCGCCTCTGCCAGCGCTGCAGAGTTTGGTGGAGAATCGCCAGTGGGTCTCCAGCGACACCACACATTTCCTGTTTCCTGTTGATAGGACTTCAATGGACTAAACTTCTTCAAACTCACACTTTGAAATCTCCAGAGAAAATGTTTAATCTTCATTTAATATATTGATGAGACAAAGGCAGGGATGTATTACTCAGATGGTTTATTTGGTGCAGTGCTGGGCTCGTGGTCCAGTACAGGAAGGTCATGATGTTCGGGGTCTTGCCAGCCCGGTTGTAGGAGGAGATGGAACTGTAGCTGACATTCTAATCGCCAGGTCGAAATACAAAATAAGACTAAGGTTAATTTATAATTGGCACGTTGTATATTGCCGTGAAATGGTGGTCAATAGTCAAATACAATTTATCCTCGTCATCTCTTGTGGTGCCGTTTCTCTGATAATTAATTAAAATAAACAAAAATTTAAATAATTTGTACTGCTCCTGTGTACCATCGGTGGGCTACTTGTTGACACACAACAATATATATAGTAAAACATCTCTGTAAAGTTGTTAAGTATTTTATATGAAGAGAAGGAAGTCTTTGCTAGTTGATTCTAAATTAAAGATTTTATTGTGCATATTTTGCCACATGGAAAATTATGATAGACAAACTTCAGGATGACACAGCAATTTATTTAAGGCGAGAACAAACTATGATTGATAAATAATGAGGCACAATTTGGATTATAGATTATAATACAAGAAAATAAGACCTAATCCAAATAATTTAATAGTGTGTGACATTACAGTATTGTCACCATCAGACAAAAGAATAAATGAGAAAAAATATTACAGCAAGTTACTGTAATATTTTTTCACACTTGATAACAGTACTATTGAAGAACTTGCTGTAATATTTTTTCTCATTTATTCTTTTGTCTGATGATGGTGACAATGCTGTTGCCAAAACATCACACACTATTAAATTATTTGGATTAGGTCTTATTTTCTTGTATTATGAATGATAATAAAAAATATAAGCAATGAAGAAACTTTACAGATTAGCAAAATATAAGCATCAAAAATGATACTTTTTTTAAGCTTTCCTATTTACATATCTATGATGATTGAATACTCAGTGATAATGTTACTCTGCTTATTTACATAATTAAATTAAGAATATTTACAATAACTTTACGAATACATAACAAAAGGACACCTAGTTGCAGAGCCAAAGTGTCCTTTATGAAGAGGTGTTTTCTTACTGGAGAGTTGTTAAATAGTAAAAATGATAATTTTGACAATAAAAACTGTCCTTTATAGAGAGGTGTCTTCAAGCCGGAGTGTCCTCTCATTGAGGTTCTACTGTACTAGCAGAATGACCCGGGCAACGCCTGGGTTTTACCCAAGAGCATTTTCTCTCATGTGTGTATGTATAAAAAGGTTGTTTTTTATTCAAATACTATTTGTTACAATTATAAATTATGACAACTCCGCCTTGGTTGGTCCCAAGTCCAGATGAAAAAGGAGGAAGGGGATCAGTAACAAGCTCACTAAAAAATCTGGGCTCAGCTGGCCTGGCTGATAGTACCCTGTAAGGGCTCCTAATCCAGGGATACAGGATGAGCAGTGTTTGTACTCCATGTTAGGAGTAGCTGCACATGGCGTCTGTTCCTCATGTCAGAGGCGGCCATTTCTTTTGGAGCTAAGTCGGTCTGCCACTGAGTAGTGCTCCCAGTCTTAATGACAAAGACAGATGCATTCTACTTCACCCAGTCATGATGGTTATCAAACAGATACCACACATCAATGGTCACAATTTGATACCCTAATATGATCGAGTGGAGATAAGAAAGAAGAAGATAAATTATGACCCGGCTTCACCCGGGATCTCCCCAAGTGAATGTTTGCCCAACAAATTATACTAGAAATAAAACACATTATGGTATATATTACAAACAAAAATAATTAATGTCGGGCATTCTAAATTATTAATATGATACATTAGCGTGCCATATGTTATAAAAAATTTGAACTATTTTGACACGAATGTTTCTTTTTGAAATAAAATAATTTTCTACTGCCCTTACTACGCTTCTCGGCCTTTTGGCTAAGATCAAAGTGTTGTGTATACTACAATGATAAAAATAATGGGAGGGCCTGGCTCATCAGTGGTGAACCCTCCTATCGGTTTTTCCAGTTTAATCTACCATGCCGCTTTAATATTGTACATTTTTCTGTTTTCCTTTTATACTGATACTAAAGCTATACTCTTGGAAAGGGTATTTTGTCCATAGTTCATTTAAAATACCCTTTCAAAGAGTCTAGCATATAGATGGGTTTGGACTTTTGGAAGAATCGGGACTATTGGAGAAATTTTTTTATTTTTCAGAAAAAGTGCCCAAAGTAGTATTTGATCCTGGGTCATGGTTGTCAGAAATCAAAGGTTTTTACAGTAGAACCTCCCTGTAAAGGACACCTAATTGCAGAGTCCTTTAGGGAGAGGTGTCTTCTTACCAGAGAGTTGCTAAATAGTAAAAAAATGGTAATTTTGCAAATGAAAACTGTCCTTTATAGAAAGGTGTCCGCTAGCAGGGTGTCTGCTAAAGGGAGGTTCTACTGTGCCAACATTTATTTCGGTAGATGGCACAAACTATCAGTAACTTCCAGTTGCAGGATCAAGGAAATGACTATCACCTGATTCTCTACATTTGTACTATTCTGTTTCCTCTAGATCAACTTTGCCCCCATTAGCTGTTTGAAATAAGCCTACATTGCTGACAATGAGTAATAGACTGAAACTGGTATAGAGACAATATTGACATCTTGTCAATAGAAAGTGCACAGTCCGCACTATTGTTTCCAAATAATAATTAGATACAGTCGAACCTCTTTATTTCAACACCCCAAGGGATCAGAGCTTTCGGTTGAATTAAAGGAAGTGTTGAATTAAGGTTAGATGATTAGCTAATCATCTAACTCACTAAAATAATATTTATTCGAATTTTAAAGTGGTCGAACTATCGGAACTGTCGTATTATCGATATTGTCGAATTACGGTTTGTTATTTGATAGGCCGGAGGTTGGGACATCAGAATATGGTCGAATTAAGGTATAGTGCCGAATTTGCGCGTGTCGCATTAACGAGGTTATACTGTATTTACAACTATGTTCAATGAATATGTACATGACTCCTCTGCCACCGCTACAATGTTTGATGGAGAATCTCCAGCGGGTCTCCAGCGACACCACGCATTTCACGATCTATGAAGAAAACGTAAATAGCACGCTTAGCTGATGAAGAGATGGTGATGGTGTGGTCATCAAGACCAACTCTGAAACTGGTATAGATTCTGTTCTCAAAAATGTGAAATCTCTTTATTTACTCCTCTCTTCTCTTAGCCAAATCTAATTCTAGATACATTCTGAAACTTCGCTATAGCAACATCACTTGGGACTAAGAGTTGATGTATGTTGTTATATAACCCCATTGTTATTACAACCATGGTTAAAACAATTGGGACTTAAAACTATGGACTTTAGGGGGTCGGTGGAAGGGTGGTCTAAATCATTGGTTTTCGATCGCTACGACCCGGTTTCGAATCCTGTATTGGCTACTTTTTTCTAATAAAAAAAAAAATGCTCCAATTGGCTCCCTATTCTTGCAAAAGTCCAACCCCACAAGCGAGTGCAAGTAACCAAATGGGGCTCTGGCACATTTGTAAGTGCAAAAGTCAAACTGCTCTATACATGTGTAGACATGTGGGTGCACTTACAGTAAAAGCAGTCGCCAACTTCTACCCACCATGATTATCATGGCCTGTACCACATGTACTAGAGAGAATTAAAAAAAAAAATGACCAAGTTGCGGTTATAACAAGGCTATAGCTGGAGCTATCTGTGTAACGGATGATACTAAATATTTTGGTCAAAAATATATTTTTGTGTTCCACCAATTCCTAATAAGATGTATAAATATTTTTATCCTTTTGTGTTAATCTCAAGTTTGTTTTTCCCCAGGTATATAAGCTGAGTCCAGAGTGGCCTGGAGATGGACAGCAGTATTGTCTCTCAGGCACCTCAGAGATGGCACTTGCTGCGTACCTGGCCGGCCGCGTACTCCCGGAGGATTCTTTACCGCGCAGGCTGGTGGCATGCAGCAGGTGTTTCCGGCAGGAGGAAGCTGAGGGGAAGCAAGGACAGAATCTCTACAGGTTTGTCACCCTTCAGTGCTGTACAGACACTGATGTCATGTGTGTGTGGATTTCTCTCAATATCTCCACTTTGTTCCTCAACCCTGTGGCTTTATTGTGGAGCTTAGAGGGTTGGTGTAAGGGTTGTCTAAGCCGTTGTTTTTGACCGCTACGACCTGGGATCAAATCTCTCACTGGGCACTTTTTTCCAATTAAAAAAAAAAATGCCCCAATGGACTCCTGATTCTTGAAAAAGTCCAACCCTACCAGGTAGTGCAAGTAACCAAATGGGGCTTTGGTAAATTTGTAAGTGCAAAAGTGGAACTGCTTCTCACATGTGTAGACATGTGGTGCACTTACAGTAAAACCAGTCGCCAACTTCTACCCACCATGATTAGCATGGCCTGTACCACATGTACTAGGAATAATAATAATAAAAAAATTGTGAAGCTACACTAGAACTACCTATGTCCCTAATTGGCAATACCTAGTTGCAGAACTGTCATTTAGAGAGAGGTGTCCACTTGCCGGAGAGTTACTGAATAGTAAAAATGGTACTACAAGGTAATATAAGACCAAAATAAATAAAAAAAAAAATCAAAATAAATAGCATCTAATTTATCTTATTACCTTGTAGTTCTCATCTTTAATCTAAATTGTGCCTTATATATATCAGTAAAAATGGTAATTTTGGTGATGAAAACTGTCCTTTGTAGAGAGATGTATTCTACCGGGAGTGTTCTCTCATGGGAGTTGTACTGTGACAATTATGGTTTACAGATTATATTTTTCTTTCTCATCTTCACTCAACCAAATATTATGATGATAACCATCATGATTGAGGAAGGTTAAATACTTCAGTTTCCTAGACTGGGAGCACTCCTCAGTAGCAGGCCAACTTAGCTCCCATATAAAATGGCTGCCTCTGATATGAGCAACAAATATCAGATGCAGTTACTTCTAATTTGGAGTAAAGATCATCCTGTGTCCCTGAATCAGGAGCACTTACCTGTATTATCAGCAAGATCAGCTGGGCCTAGGTTTTTTTAGTCTTCTTCTTTCTTATCTCCCCTAAATCATATTAGGATATAAAGTTGTGACCCTTGATAGTGTCTGTTTGACAACTATCATGACTGGGTGAAGTAGAATGTGTCTGCCTTTGTCATTTAGATTGGGAGCACTACTCAGTGGCAGGCTGACTTAGCTCCAAAAGAAATGGCCGCCTCTGACATGAGGAACAGACACCATGTGCAGCTGCTCCTAACATGGAGTACAAACGCTGCTCATCCTGTATCCCTGGATTAGGAGCCCTTACAGTGTACTATCAGCCGGGCCAGCTGAGCCCAGGTTTTTTTTTTTTTAGTGAACTTGTTACTGCTCCCCCTCCTCTTTTTTCATCCAGGCTTGGTATCTCTAAAAGTACAAGGTAATAAGACCAAATCTAAATAACACACTATTTATTTATTTAGATTTGGTCTTATTACCTTGTAGTTCTAATCTATAATCCAAATTGTGCCTTATATCTGGTTCCAAGTAAGTAATTTTAGATGGAGAAAAAAGTTTGGTACTACTGATATAATTAGGGCTTATACTCTCCTGCAATGAGTATTATTATTAATGAGGGCTTTCTACTGTAGAGGGTGTGCTAATGGCTTATGAATATTTGTTGTTTCTTATCCCCTTGTGCAAAGATTACACAAATTCCATGAGTCCATGCTCCTTGAGCTGTCTGTTGATAAGCAGCAGCCTCTCTCAAAGGTCTTGTTGGAATCGGGTGTAGGGGTGCAGCTTTCTTTGATCATGGAGCCATGATCCAGGCACACCTTGGTGAAAGTCTGACTTTGCCTGTAATTTGAGGCCGTTCCTAACATGGAAGCAGATGTCTTTGTGGCCGACTCTAACATGAGTAGAGACGCAGCTCCTCTGTATCCCTGGAGAGGGATCTTTGCTGAGGTGTATCAACCGGGTCAGTTTAAAAAGATCTCTCTCCTCTTCTAACAATGCTGCTGTTGGTCCGCGACTGCTTATTCGTCAGAGTTATTCTGCTTGTTTCGCATCTGACCTTCATATCTGAAGGTCATTCCCCTATCCACCACCTGGAGTCATGCCCTGTAGCAGTCAGCTCTGCCGAGGGTTATGAATATTTACTATGGGTTGTGCCATTTTCAAGAGAATGAAACCCCATAGGTTTACAACAGCACTGTGGTGCAGGGTGAAGCAGTTCTACAAGGTGGAGATGTTCGCTGCCTGCGCAGCGCACCAGAGCGACTCCCTCCTGGAGGAATTTGTAGAACTCCAGACTGAGCTGTTCAGCAGCCTGGGCCTCCACTTCCAGATCCTAGACATGCCTCCCAGCGACTTCAACAACGCCACGTACCGCAAGTACGACATAGAGGCCTGGATGCCAGGCATGGAGAAGTACGGAGAGATCTCCAGCACCTCCAACTGTACGGACTACCAGAGCCAGAGACTGAACATCAGGTACAAGGAGGAGGATGGTTCAGAAAGGTTTATCCATACAGTGAACGGCACGGCCTGTGCCATCCCCAGAATGCTCATATCCCTAGTTGAGACCCATCAAAATGCCAACCACACCATCTCCCTACCTAAACCTCTATGGCCTTATCTCCAAGGACAACAAACCATTCCACTGAACAAGAAAGACTTTCAAAAAAACCAGTGGATTCTCATGAAATACTTGTAAAAATATCTTTGTGTGTTTTATCATTATATGTCTTTTTTTTAATTAGAATTGACCAATCTCATGTGGGTTTTACCTTGTATATAATACAGGTAATTCATAAAGAAATAAAGAAAATATATATTTATGTTTTATTAACTCTAGAAAAGCTTTTGATTGTATAAATCACACAAACTATGGACCATATTAAGATTTATGGGAGTGCCAGAACACCTAATTGTCCTGATTAAAGAATTTATACAGAACAAGAAGCCACAGTTAAGACAGAATATAGGAGTACTGATTGGCTCAAACCACAACAAGAAGTATTCTTCTTTCATATCTCCACTCAATCATATTAGGGTATCAAGTTGTGACCCTTGATGGTGTCTGTTTGACAACCATCATGACTAGGTGAAGTAAAATGCGTCTGCCTTTGTCATTAAGACTGGGAGCACTACTCAGTGGCAGGCCAACTTCGCTCCAAAAGAAATGGCCGCCTCTGACATGAGGAACAGACGCCATGGCAGCTGCTCCTAACATGGAGTACAAACGCTGCTCATCCTGTATCCCTAGATCAGGAACCCTTACAGGGTACTATCAGCCGGGCCAGCTGAGCCCAGGTTTTTTAGCGAGCTTGTTACTGCTCCCCCTCCTCCTTTTTCATCAGGGCTTGGGACGGGCAAAGGCGGAGTTACAAGAACAGAAGTTACAACAAGAAGTGAAGCTGTATACTATCACAATATCTCTTCAACCTCTACACTGAACATATCATGAGTCTAGCTGATCTTGATGAAATAGAAATAGGTGTAAACATTGGAGGAATGGAAATAAATAACCTTTACGCTATACTGATGACATCACACTGCTAGCAGTAAATAAAGAAAACCTAAAAGAGATTATTGAGAATGTTAAAGAAGAAATTCAAAAATTTGGTTTAAAATTAAATATCAGCAAAATTAAAACTACTGATATAATTAAAATAACTTTGAAATTCAAGAAAAAAAAATGATATAGTTGATCCCTTCATATTCCTAGGATCCAAGACATAAGATTGGAGGTTGCTTAGAGGAAGTAAAAAAGAAGAACAGCAATAGGAAAGGACACAATGATATTGATAAGGCACAATTTGGATTATTGATTATAAACACAAGGTAATAAGACCAAATCTAAATAAATAAATATGTAAATCAGTACTTTTGTCTGAAGATGGTAACAATGCTGTTACCGAAACGTCACAAACTATTTATTTATTTGGTTTTGGTCTTATTACCTTGTGGACACAATGATCTTCTTCTTCCTTATCTCCACTCAATCATATCAGGATATCAAGTTTGTAGAGCTTGTTGATGGTGTCTGCTGGGGATAATCAAGCTTGTACAGCTTGTTGATGGTGTCTGCTGGGGATAATCAAGCTTGTAGAGCTTGTTGATGGTGTCTGCTGGGGATAATCAAGTTTGTACAGCTTGTTGATGGTGTCTGCTGGGGATAATCAACCTTGTACAGCTTGTTGATGGTGTCTGCTGGGGATAATCAAGCTGGTACAGCTTGTTGATGGTGTCTGCTGGAGGGATGAGTAGAGCTCATCAACGAATGAGACAATACAGTCAATACAATAATTAAATTAGACAATATCATGAAAGATAAAGGTATTTCATTCAAGACAAAGAAGAGAATTGTAGAGGCATTGGTATTCCCTGTGGTCAGTTATAGATGTGAGAGCTGTACTCTCAGAAAAGAAGAAAGAAAAATTATTGAAGTTTTTGAAATGTGGACACGGAGAAAGCTACTCTAGAGTGCCATGGACAGATAAAAAGACAAATGTTTCCATCTCAAATGAAATTAAACCTAGATGATCCCTAGAATTCTAAATATGCAAAGACTGACCTACTTCAGACATAAGAGAAAATAAAAGTATAACAAAGCTAAAGTTTTGCGGAGGAGCCTCTTTATTATACATTTGCTAGCTTTCGAACCTTTCGGTTCTTCCACAGGCGTGGCTAGTATGACTACACTAACAGGGTATAAGCGCGCTTGAGCCATTATATACAATATATAAATTTACATGCGGAGTGATATTTCAAACGTAATAAAATAGAAATAGGAACTATGACAATAAAAATAAAACTATGTAAATGAACTTATAGATCATACAAATACAAATACTTATACAAATCTATAAGTTCATTTACATAGTTTTATTTTTATTGTCATAGTTCCTATTTCTATTTTATTACGTTTGAAATATCACTCCGCATGTAAATTTATATATTGTATATAATGGCTCAAGCGCGCTTATACCCTGTTAGTGTAGTCATACTAGCCACGCCTGTGGAAGAACCGAAAGGTTCGAAAGCTAGCAAATGTATAATAAAGAGGCTCCTCCGCAAAACTTTAGCTTTGTTATACTTTTATACTAATTTATACGGAGTTTACTTGTAGAATAAGAGAAAATAGTTTAGAAAAGATGTTGATGTTGGGGAAAAATTGAAGGAAGAGAAGAAGACCTGCAATGAGTTGGCTAGAAGAGGTCAAGAAAGCTACTGGAAGGTCACTAGATGAACTGCTAGTGATGGTCACTAACAGATCAGGGGGTCGGTGGAAGGATAGTCTAAACCATTGGTTTTCGTCCACTATGACCCGGGTTCGATTCCCGCATTGGGCACTTTTTTCTGTTAAAAAAAAAATACTCCAATGGCCCCCGATTCTTGCAAAAGTCCAACCCCACCAGCGAGTGCAATTAACCAAACGGGGCTCTGACACATTTGTAATTGCAAAGTCGAACTGCTTTTCACATGTATAGACATGTATTGCACTTATAGTAAAAGCAGTCGTCAACTTCTACCCACCATGATTATCATGGCCTGTACCACGTGTACTGGGGATAATAAAAAAAATTAAATAAAAAATAACTAACACAGATCAAATCGGAGAATATTTGTCATAGTCACCAAAAGCAAACCTGACTTGATGGACATTAGTAATAACAACAGTAGAATTACCTCTCTGTAAAGGACAACACCCAGTTTCAGAGCAAAAGTGTCTTTTAGAGAGAGGTGTCCTCTTACCAGAGAGTTGCTAATTATTGAAAATGCTAATTCTGGTAATGAAAACAGTTCCTCATAACTATACTCTTTTGTGAGTGTCTGTTCCTCATGTCAGAGATGGCCATTTTATATTGGAGCTAAGTCGGCTTGCTACTGAGTAGTATTCCTAGTCTTAATGACAAAGGCAGGTGCATTCTACTTCACCCAGTCATGATGGTTGTCACACTCTACAGGCTAATATGATTGAGTGGAGATTGGAAGAAGAAGATAACAGCACTGTTACCATCTATAAACCAATTTACACCATATCATCTTGTTATTCTTTTTCTTTCGTTCCATTTTATGATAATTAGCAAATGAAATATTTAGACGTGAATGTTTCTTTCATACCTATATCAAACTTCTACTGTCCTTACTGCGATGAAATAATATTGGCAGGGCTTGGCTCATCAGTGGTGAACCATACCAGCGGTTTCGCCAATTTAATCTACCAAACCTCTTCTTTAGAGCTCTAATATTGTATTGGATCATTCTGCTTATATATGCTACAGTGAAGGGTGGAATCTTAGAAATGGTATTTAAGAAAACTATGGACATAAGCTTTTAGCATTACACTTAAATATAGACATCGAGCAATGCTCTTCCGCAAACAATAAGAAAATCAAAAACCTTTTTATAATTAGTCTTCTTCTTCTTTCTTATCTCCACTCAATCATATTAGGGTATCAAGCTTATAAAGCTTGAGATTTGACAACCATCTTGACTGGGTGAAGTAGAATGCATCTGCCTTTGTTATTAAGACTGGGAGCACTACTCAGTGGCAGGCAGACTTAGCTCAAAAAGAAATGGCTGCCTTTGACATGAGGAACAGATGCCATGTGCAGCCGCTCCTAACATGGAGTACAAACACTGCTCATCCTGTATCCCAGGATTAGAAGCCCTTACTGGGTACTATCAGCCGGGCCAGCTGAGCCCAGGTTTATTTAGCAAGCTTGTTACTGCTCCCACTCCTCCTTTTTCATCCGGGCTTGGGACCGGCAAAGGTGGAGTTTCTCAAATAAGTTTCTTTATTAAAAACAGTGCGAGCTTTCAGACAAAACAGACACTATGACTATATGGACAAATATTCTTCAATTTGATCAGTTAGTGGCCATCACACGCAGTTGATCTAGTGACCTTCCAGTAGTTTCCTTGACCTCTTCTAAGCCAGTTCATTGCAGATCTTCCACTTTTCCTTCATTTTTTTTTTCTCAACATCTTTTCTAGACCATTTTCTCTCATTATGTTTCCAAAGTATGAATATTTCGGACAAGACCATCTTCCTAAATCTTGATTTAGTTCTGATTATCCTGTGTGACAGGCGGTGCTACAGTAGAACTTACATGATAGGAAGGACACTCACACTAGAGGACACCTCTCTACAAAGGACAGTTTTCATTTGCAAAATTACCATTTTTACAATTTAGCAACTCTCTGGTAAGAGGACACCTCTCTACAAAGAACACTTTGACTCTGCAATTAGGTGTCCTTTACAGGGAGGTTCTACTGTATATGTATATTTGCTGTATGTTGTTGTTTCTTATCCCCTTGTGTAAAAATTACGTGAATTCCATGAGTTCATGCTCCTTGAGCTGTTTTATGATAAGCAGCGTCCTCTCCCAATTTACTGTTTATACTAACATTAATAATAATAACTTTATTTTTCAAAAAGGCTACAAGTTTTTCTCTCAAAAGTGTAACGAGTGGTCAGTTTATTTACATATTTACAACATTGAAATAATAATAACTGTAAAAGTAAACGAAGATATTTACATTTGCTATCTTGACTCCTGGTCAGTGCTGTGGCCCTTGCAGATATGGTCCCCTGATGTCCTGCAGCTCTCCAGCAGTCTTTCTATGGCCTCTCCTGGTGGTTCCTCGATAAAAAGGTCCCCTGGCCTTGATCCATTCTTGTCTGTCAGGTCTCCTGTAATCTGCTCTAGGTCGTTCTCCTGGATCTCTTCTATGGTTGTCGTATCCCTGTGCTCCATGTCCGGTGTTCCACCTTCCTTGTCTTCACACGCCAGCTCCCTACATCATTTCAACAATCTATGGTTTCCATGGCTTCTATTTCTTTCTGGGACTTATTGTAAGGTTCATTCTTCTTTTCTGTTGAGATAATTTCCATAGTTTTTTTTTTAGAACCAAGGATTGAATGTATGCAAAGTCTCTTTTTCTTATGTTTATTTCCTTCTCTCCTCTATTATCCATTATATTTTGAGATAAGGCAAAATTTGAATCATAGATTATAAACACAAGGTAATAAGACCAAATCCGAATAAATAAATAGTGTGTGACTTTTCAGTAACAACATTGTTACCAAAATATCACACACTATTTATTTATTTGGATTTAGTCCTTTTACTTTGTACAAGAAAATAAGACCTAATCCAAATAATTTATTAGTGTGCGACGTTTCGGCAACAACATTGTCACCATCATCAGACAAATTTCATTTCATTCTTTTGTCTGGTGATGGGGACAATGCTATTGCCGAAACGTCACGCACTAATAAATTATTTGGATTAGGTCTTATTTTCTTGTATTATAATCTATAATCCAAATTGTGCTTTATCATCCTATTACTTTGTGTTTATAATATTTTGTTACTATTCCATCCCATGTTAACAAACTATGGGCATAATAATAGTTCTTATGGTATCCTTAAGAGAACCTCTTTTTCTAATGCTAGGGTCGAGTCTAGAGTGAGTTGTCCCTTCTCAAATATTTTCTAGCGTAATCCCAGTTTAAAGTCTAGGAGATTGGAGTGTGATAGCTTTGTCAAGTAGATATGATATAGGGATGGATGCCTTGATATTTCTTAGAGGTCTTGTTTATACAGTAGAAATTCCCTTTAGCGGACATCCTGCTAGCAGACACATCTCTACAAAAGACAGTTTTCATTTGCAAAATTACCATTTTTACTATTTAACAACTCTATGGTAAGAGGACACCTCTCTACAAACGACAGTTTTCATTTGCCAAATTACCATTTTTACTATTTAGCAACTCTATGGTAAGAGGACACCTCTCTAAAAAGGACAGTTTTCATTTGCAAAATTATCATTTTTACTATTTAGCAACTCTATGGTAAGAGGACACCTCTCTACAAAGGACAGTTTTCATTTGCAAAATTACCATTTTTACTATTTAGCAACTCTATGGTAAGAGGACACCTCTCTATAAAAGGCAGTTTTCATTTGAAAAATTACCATTTTTACTATTTAGCAACTCTATGGTAAGAGAACGCCTCTCTACAAAGGACAGTTTTCATTTGAAAAATTACCATTTTTACTTTTTAGCAACTCTATGGTAAGAGGACACATCTCCCTAAAGGACACTTTGGCTCTGCAATTAGGTGTCCTTTACAAGGAGGTTCTATTGTACCAAGTAGTGAAGAGATTTTAGAAAAAAAAAAAAGTGGAAATAGAGTGGAACCTCATTATAACAGCAACTTGTTAATTATAATTATATTAACTGTGGTTATAACAACTCCTTGGTCACAGTTGAAGTTGATATAATAAGGTTTGACTATAAGTTGCAAAAAATATATATATATATCAGAAAAATAAAACCTTCATGAAAGGATACTCCTGCTAGAGGCTACCTCTCAATAAAGGATAGTTTTCATCACCATAATAACCATTTTTTATTATTTATCAACTCTCCGGTAAAAGGACACCTCTCCCTAATATGATATTTTGTATCAATTTGAAAACTTTGCTAGATTCAGTTATAATCAAACTGGCATTAAGATTAAAGTGATCAGAACCGATAATGCACTATAATATACCAGTAAAGATTTTACAAATATTTATAGAAAGTTTGGAATAGTACATGAATTGTCAGCTCCATGAACAGATAAGGTGCGTAGAGAATAGAACTATTGTAGAAACAGCTTGATCGATGCTGTGTGCTCGAAATCTTCCTGAGGAACTTTGGGCAGAAACTTGCAACCTTCATTCTGAACCGAACATTCATTAAACAAGCTCCCAATACCACACCCTACTTTTTCTCTTTTTCAGAATAAAATCTACTTTATATAATATTAGGATTTTTGGCTGTGAAACATGGCCGCATACACCTAAAGAGTGTAGAAGGAAATGGGATAAGAAATCAAAAAGATGATTTTCTTAGGGTATGATAAAACATGCACAAATTTTTGACTCAAGAACCCTTCTACCAGAAAAATTTCATCTCTAAAGATGTTACATTCAACGAATCAGAATGGCAAACACCCAAATTAGAGGGAGAAAAAGAAAACTTCATCCCACCTAACATTGAACTTTGCCTGGCACCAACCGAAATTGAATCACCTACCGAGAGTGAATCATCACTGACTGAGCCAACAGATACAATTCCCATGTCTCCATTCCATCTGATGATAACCAGATCTAAAAAGAAGGCAGATTCTTGTAACTATATTTTTTTTTATGAACCTTCAACCTATAAAGATGCTATTGAAAGTACAAATGTCGAAAATGTTTGGATTTGATGAAAGAGGAAATAAAAGCGTTAGAATCTAATAACACATGGTCACTCGAAACCCTACCAGACGGATATAAGCCAACAGGATGTAAATAGCTGAAATCCCATACCAACTCAATGCTACCTCAATTTAGGGCTAGACTCGTAGCTAAGGGTTACACACAAAGGAAGAACGTAGACTATTTTGATACCTTTAGTCCTGTGGTCAGATATGACTTACTTCGAGTCTTACTAGCTAACGCTGCATCAGAAAGAATGTTCTTAAAACAATTCGACGTCAAGATTGCATTTTTATTTGGTGACTTAGAGGAAGTCATATACTTGGAACAACCAGAAGGTTTCTCTCAAGGAAACAATCCTGTCTGTAAACTACAAAAGATTTAATATGGACTGAAACAATCGCCCAGGAATAGGAAGTTTAAATCATTCTCAGATAAACACAAATTTACCCAATCTAATGCAGATCAATGTGTATTTACCGGAATTATTAATGATGCTCAAATGATCCTTGCACTTTACATCGATAATGGACTTCTCATGTCCCAGAACAAAGATGATATCGATTCTATCATCAAGGAACTATCTCACGAGTTCAATATCACCACATCCAGAGATTATTTTGTTGGACTTCAGATTGAACAATCACAGATCTATATCCACCAATCTTCAAGATTTTAGATAAATTTAACCTGATTGATTGTAATCCCAAAGCAATCCCCATGGACCCAAGTACAGTCCTGACTAAAGCTGATTGCCCAGATCTAAATAAAACTGAAAATTCACCTAAATTCCCTTACAGGGAAGCTGTAGGTTCACCGATGTTTGCTGCTTCTATCTCTAGACTGGACATAGCAACATCACAGTTGAGTAAATTCCTTGACAACCCAGGACACTGGACAGAAGTTGAAAATGTCTTGAAAGCTACTTGAAAGCAACACCACAATATATAGGGAATACTCTAAACTATTATAGACATGTATGATTCTTTTAAAAATAAAAGAATTTCTACTGCCCTTATTGCAATCGAAAAATTAATGGGAGGGCCTGGCTCATCAGTGGTGAACCCTCCCAGCGGAGCCAGGTTCTCCCATTAATTTTTCTATTGCAGTAAGGGCAGTAGAAATTGTTTTATTTTTAAAAGAATCATAACGCGTCTATAATAGTTTTGAATTTTCATAACAGATGGCGCATTAAGGCATCACAATATGGGGAATACTATACACTAGCCATCAAGAACTGATAGGTTACTCAGATAGTGATTATGCTAGGGACATTGATTCAAGGAAATGTACTACAGGTTACATCTTCATGCTCAACCATGGTGTTGTTTCATGGTCAAGCCAAAAGCAATCAACAGTTGTTGACAACAGAAAGCGAATATATTGCTGCCTGTTCTGCTACAAATAACTGGTCTGGCTACATAGACTTCATATGGACATTGAAATCAAGATGGACAGACCCACAGTAGTCAACATGGATAATCAAGCTGGTGCAGAATCCTGAGTTCCATTAGAGAACAAAGCACATTGATGTACGCTACCACTATATTCGTACTAAACAGGAAGATGGTATCACCAGATATGTCTTCAACAGGTGGCTGACCTCTTGACGAAACCTTTAGGACCGAAGCACTTCAGGCAGCTCTTAGAAAACTTGAACATTATAAATTTCAAGTGGGAGTGTTATAGAAGTGTGAAATTTATTGAAACAGTCACTGTCCATCACACAGATGACTATGTGTCCAAGACTGTGACTCCACCTTTTTTTGCTTATCCCTAGTACACATAGTACAGGCCATAATAATCATGGTGGGTAGAAGTAGGCAATTTCTTTTACTGTAAGTGCACCACATATCTACACATCAGAAAAGCAGTTCGACTTTGCACTTACAAATGTTCCAGAGCCTCATTTGGTTACTTGCACTCGTTAGTGTGGTTGGACTTTTGCAAGAATCGGGGGCCATTGGAGCATTTTTAAAATTAGAAAAAAGTGCCCAATGCGGGAATCGAACCCGGGTCGTAGCTGTTGAAAACCAAGGGTTTAGACCATCCTTCCACCGACCACCCAACTGTGACTCCACCTTGTACTATATGATGTCTCACTGTTCTACATGCTATCTTTCTCTTCTTCTGATTTTCTCTAATTACATTATTAAAGGAATCCTATTAAATCAATCAGCACTCTATCTGCTTCAACGAGTCGCTCGTTAAATTTTCCAATAGTGAACAAAAAGGCTATTTTATAAATATTATTTTAATCTAAGTGAATAAATTCAATGGGAAGAAAGGGGGTCGGTGGAAGGGTTGTCTAAACCATTGGTTTTCAACCGCTATGACCCGGGATTGTATCCCACTTTGGAAAGTTTTTTTCTGATTAAAAAAAAATGCTCCAATGGCCCCCGATTCTTGCAAAAGTCCAACCCCACAAGCAAGTGCAAGTAACCAAATGGGGCTCTGCTTTTCACATATGTAGACATGTGGTGCACTTACAGTAAAAGCAGTTGCAACTTCTACCCACCATGATTATCATGGCCTGTACCAAGTGTACTAAGGATAATTTTTTTTTTAAATGTGGGAAGAAAAGTTGAATATATTTATAAAATAAAGACATTTGTTTACATCGGTAATTTAGCAGCCCCTAAAGTTAGGCTTAAATCATCCATCGTTTGCACCAATATTTGCAATGCATTTTAAGACTTTTATTAGCACGATATGCATACACTAACTATGGCAATTTATCCCCGAGTGTCTAACTATTGTATTTCCAGCAATAAATTTGTATTTAAACAATGATTATCTAATGTTGTTAAAATTTCATTTTAAAATCGGTCAAATTATTGATGGTGTCAAATTATGATTTGGTCGAATTAACATTTGTTATTTGATAGGCTGAAGGTCGGATATAGAAAAATATGGTTGAATTATCACAAGTGTTGAATTAACAAGTTTATACTGTAGTTAGGGAATATTGCTGACTAAATGCCTATGTTAATTGGATTCACTATGTGTACTTTCCCAGTCAGTCAGACAAATAATCAACTGTGGTTTTATTTACATGATGTAAGTCTTCATTCAGGGACCATATCAACAAACTAAAACTACAACTGATAAGGAACCATATAGTTTCCATCATTCTTGGTACCAAATAGAAAACCCCAAAAAACAGACCCTCCAACTAAACAGAAGGAAGTCGACACAGTTAGCCAGAGGGAAATCTAGTCACCTGCGCCCTCTAGTCTATAAAGAGGAAGCCAAAAGCTTCCCCATGTGCACTAGGTGCAAAACCGAAGAAGCCACTCCCCAACATATACTAAATTGTATTGGAAAGGATACAGAGAACCAAGAAGAGTTCTTGAACTTCTTTATGAGCACAACCTCCAAGATCTTGTCTATTTTAGACTAATAAAAGGATAAGAAAATGAAAGTAAAAGTCTTCATTCAAAATTCCAAACTACAGTAAAACTTTTCTATAGAAAACCTCAATGGAACTGAATTTGCGGTTCACTATAGCCATGGTTCATGGGATTATTTCAGGTTTGTTATAAGGGAAGGTTTGCTATATCCCATGTTTGTTTTAGTGGGGTTTTACTGTATATATATTTGGTCTATTTTTGTAAATAATTCTCTACCTATTGCTCTTACTACAATGATTTGAACCAGGTCCTCCCAATTTTTCATCGTAGCTGTAAGGGCAGCCGGAATGTGAATGGTTTATGGCTTTATCTATAACAATACTTCTAACCTAGATTTTGATGGTTTCATTTCTCACATCCAGACATCCCATAACACCGCCTTTGCCAGTCCCAAGCCCGGATGAAAAAGGAGATGGGGAAGCAGTAAGAAGCTCACTAAAAAACCTGGGCTCAGCTGGCCCGGCTGATAGTACCCTGTAAGGACCCCTAATCCAGGGATACAGGATGAGCAGCATTTGTACTCCATGTTAGGAGCGGCTGCACATGGCGTCTATTCCTCATGTCAGAGGCGGCCATTCCTTTTAGAGCTAAGTCGGCCTGCCACTGAGTAGTGCTCCCAGTCTTAATGACAAAGGCAGATGCATTCTACTTCACCCAGTGTGTATAAAAGAATGAAGAAGAGACATCCCATAATAGGCAATTTATACAGATTACACCATATTTGTGTGTGGAGTGTAGACATGTCAAAAAGTTAAAAGAACTAATTCCAGTGACTTGTGTATGAAGTTTTAACCTTTCACTACTAGATACATATGTTGTTAGCCAGTGCTGGTATATTGCCAATACAGTATTTATTCAATTAATATGAGACTATAAATAGACAAGAGAGAGAAAGAGATTCAAAACCAGTTACAGTTAAACCTGTCTATAGCGCCCCCTCTTGGGACTCACCAAAATAGGATGCTATAGAGAGGGGGTGCTATAAACAGGTCACTTTTAATGTAAAATGTTAACATTTTAATGTTTAAAATCAGGCGCTATAGAGAGGAAGGTGCTATTTAGAGGGGATGCTATAGACAGGTTTAACTGTATTTATAAATAGGTAATAACATTTTTATCCCGATACTATGGAAATAGGTAAAAAAGCAATGCCTATTGTACCAGGCAGAACGCCACTATCCGGAATTCATTATTTGATGTTTTTTCAGACTAAGGATATAAACTAGCAGCTAAGTGTAAACAGAGAAGATGAAAAACAAGGAAATATTTATTCTTAGATCTTTATTTTTGGCATCCACACTCCATGTTGTTATTCTACTGCCCTAACTTGGAAAGTTTACATTTTCTATGGGTGATGGATTAAAGATCAAAACTTACAAGGTAACAAGTCAAATCCAAGTTATTTATATGCACAATATATATATATATATATATATATATGTAGTTATATGTATTTATTCTGTTGGATGACTGTAGTGTGGCATGTTGGTTAGAAGCAGTCGTGGTGGTTGATTGATGGGTGGTAAGGACACACAGGATCCAGAGGTCCCGTGAGGAAATAGATCGGGGAGGAAAGATAGAAGGTCCGAGAACAACCCCTAGAACAACTGGTGTCGAGACCACCTCGGTGAGAACTGTCCCCTGATCATCAATCACATCCAGCCGCTTTTAAACCAATTTAAGTAAGATAAATCCCCTAGGGGAGAATGAAGACACTTGTTTACCAAGGGGGTTTAACCCACTATCTTCCCTTGTACTCCCACACAGGCCATTTTATTTATATATTTCCGAATATTATAACATATATATACAGTTAAACCTGTCTATAGTGCCCCCTCTAGGGACTCACCAAAATAGGGTGCTATAGACAGGTCACTTTTAATCGCATCGTACTACGTATTTAAAATTGGGCGCTATAGAGAGAAAGGGGCTATTTAGAGGGGGGCGCTATAGACAGGTTTGGCTGTATATATATAATAAAGTACTTTTTTCTGGAGATGATACACATAATTATTTTTATAATATTTCTTTAATAGCATACAAAAGTACTGAATGGATCATATATGGTTCATATAGATGGCAAAAATACTATTACAGAAATTTTTCATATAAATTACTTATTTGGTAACTCCGCCTTTGCCAGTCCTAAGCCCGGATGAAAATGGAGGAGGGGGAGCAGTAACAAGCTCACTAAAAAACCTGGGCTCAGATGGCCCGGCTGATAGCACCCTGTAAGGGCTCCTGATACAGGATGAGCAGCATTTGTACTCCATGTTAGGAGCCGCTGCACATGGCGTCTGTTCCTCGTGTCAAGGGGGCCATTTCTTTTGGAGCTAAGTCGGCCTGCCACTGAGTAGTGCTCCCAGTCTTAAGGACAAAGGCAGACGCATTCTACTTCACCCAGCTTGATACCCTAATATGATTGAGTGGAGATAAGAAAGAAGAAGAAGGGGGACTTATTTGTTCTTGTAATGTTTATACATTTTTGGTAGTAGCATTTTATGTTATAGTCCACTCACTATAACATCATCATTTTAAACCAAGATTTTATGTTGTTATAATAATGGTTATAAAATAACTGACACCATTTGGGACTTAAGAATTAAGATGTTATCACCAAGTTGCTGTTATAAAGGAAGCTGTTACAACAAGGTTTCATTTTACAGTTTTTTGCTTATCCCTAGTACACATGGTACAGGCCATGATAATCATGGTGGGTAGAAGTTGGCGACTGCTTTTACTGTAAGTGCACATGTCTACACATGTGAAAAGCAGTTCGACTTTGCACTTACAAATGTGCCAGAGCCCCGTTTGGTTACTTGCACTCGCTGGTAGGGTTGGACTTTTTCAAGAATCGGGAGCCATTGGAGCATTTTTTTTTTTTTTAGAAAAAGTGCCCGATGCGGGAATCGAACCTAAGTTGTAGTGGTCGAAAACAAATTGTTTAGACCATCCTTCCATTGAACCTG
The DNA here is from genome assembly GCA_030710605.1 of Cordylochernes scorpioides. Lineage (NCBI taxonomy): Eukaryota > Metazoa > Arthropoda > Arachnida > Pseudoscorpiones > Chernetidae > Cordylochernes > Cordylochernes scorpioides. The sequence goes on along the minus strand of CP092882.1, from coordinate 21,950,705 downwards.
TGTGATTCACTATGGCCATGGGTCGGTGGAAGGATGGTCTAAACTGTTGGTTTTCAACCACTACGACTTAGGTTCGATTCCTGCATTGGGCACTTTTTTCTGATTTAAAAAAAAAATGCTCCAATGGCCCACCGTTTCTTGCAAAAGTCCAACCCCACCAACGAGTGCAAGTAACCAAACAGGGCTCTGGCACATTTGTAAGTGCAAAGTCGAACTGCTTTTCACATGTGTAGACATGTGGTGCAGTTACAGTAAAAGCAGTCGCCTACTTCTATCCACCAAGATTATCATGGCCTGTACCACATATACTATGGATAAGGAAAAAAAACTATGACAATGGTTTGTTATATAGCGTTACATAGTATGCTGTATTTTAAAATAAAAATGGGGAATTTTTGAAGCTTGTAATATGGAAGGTTTGCTATATCCCAGGTCCATTTTAGCAGGTTTTTACTGTATTTTGTCGAGAGTGGAAGTTTATTAGAAGTAAATTTATTTAGAAATATGTTTGAATTATGATAAAGCACAATTTGGATTATTCAATATACAGTTAGGAGCGTCATGCGTTCTTAATTCTTCATCTCTTAATCATTTGTCATCTCTGTCACCATTTGCTTTTTTTTGGAATGGCGCCCTCCTATTGGTTGGCTATGATCATGCCACCTTTGCCCCCCCATCATGCCCCCCCCACTCGCTATTTCGTCTTTGTAACTATTGTGTTGGAGCGGGTCGCTCCCTAAATAAATGCATATATTAGATAATAACCAAATGGAATCCTCTCTTTCTTTTTCCCAGTAAGAGACGCCTACAGAAGCCAACAGTACATAGACAGATAAAGCACTAGGCTATAGTTATTAACTAATATATGCATTTATTTAAGGCACCAATTTATAATTGTAGCAAATAGTATTTGAATCAAAACATTCAATCGGGTAAAACACGGGCGTTGCCCGGGTCATTCGGCTAGTCTATATATATAAAATTGAATGTCTGTGTGTGTGTCTGTTTGTGTGTCCTCTATGGATTCAAAAACCATACATCCAATCGCCGTGAAATTCTGGGATATTATTAGGTGTATCTCCGGAAAGGTTTACGAAAAATAATTTCTTGAATATCTTTAATATCCTTAGAGTTATTTGCAGATTTGTAGCTTTAACTCGCAAGCAACGCCATCTTGCAACGGAGATCTGCCCCTCCCCCCCCCCCCCCCCCCACCGTCCGGCCGTCGGCCAGTTGGTTGGACATTCCAAGTTCCCACCGACCAATCAGAGGGATCAAGAGCCCCCTCCCTCCCCCGTCCGGCCACCGGCCAATCAGAGTGATCAAGAGGTCCTGGCGCGCGGGGGGCGGGTGACCTCCGGGAACTACGTCCATCTTCCATAAACGACCATGATTTTATTCAACTTATCGAGTATTTTTCAAGGGACCGGGAAAATATGTTCACTAGATAAAACGATGATTTTGTAATGTAGAAAATTATGAAAGACAAAATTCAGGATGACACGGCACACAGGGACCGGGAAAAAATGTTCACTTTATCGAGAGATTCAAATTTACGAGTTTCAAATTATCAAAATATATATATATTTTAATAAGTTTATAGAGAATTGTTTTACCAAATGTTCGTTAGACAAACCTTTACTCGTGTAAAACCTCGGGCGAAGCCGGGTACGTCCGCTAGTAGATTATAAACACAAGGTGATAAGACCAAATCCAAATAAATAAATAGTGTGTGATGTTTTGGTAACAACATTGTTTTCAAAATGTCACACTATTTATTTATTTGTATTTGGTCTTATTACTTTGTGTTTAAGTTTTTTAATTGTACAGTAGAATCTCCCATGTGAGGACACTCATGCTAGAGGACACCTCTCTACAAAAGACAGTTTTCATTTGCAAAATTGCCATTTTTACTCTTTAGTAACTCTCCGGTAAGAGGACACCTTTACCTAAAGGACACTTTAGCTCTGCAATTAGGTGTCCTTTACAGGGAGGTAGTTCTACTGTATATAATTTAAATTTAAAAATTTTGCCCCAATTTTCAAAGAAGTTAAATGATTTGGATGATTTTCTTTCCAAAAAAATAAATAATGACTTTGATAATTTTTGCCATTTTTCTCATTTCCTATAGGAAATATTTTGAAACTCTTTTGCAATACTTATTTCAATAAAACTTTAATTTAGAGTCAACAGTATAGAATTCTGGCTTCTTAAGCCTGTGTGTTTTAATCAGGATTAAACCTGTGGCGACCGCACTTTGCTTCAGCGAACTGGGACAAAGCTTCAAAACACATATGGGCAGAAGCTTGGCGAGCACGTGTTGGGAGAACACTTCACTACGCATGCGCGGGCATCATCCAGAACTTTCTAGCGGCTGGTTTCTTCCGACACACTTGATCTGGCACTCAGCGGTAAACAACAAGGCTAAAGCTGGCGGCCGTTACTTCAACCGTTGTTTCTTTTCTCTTTATAATTTCTTGCTTTAAATAAATTAATTTTAATAATAATTTTATCAGCAGCCTTTCCACAAGCCACACCAGCACATCTCGCAACAACAATCCTACAAATTGGTGAGCCGGACGACTCGAATGAAGAATTGACGGCCAACGTCAAGGGCAAATCAAGGAAGCTCAAACATTCACGATGGAACTCACCCCATCTCAAATATCAAAACTGATTTTTCGAGCTCCACCCTTCTTGCCCAAAGACATTCCATTGTGGCTCAACCAACTGGAAGCTGCCTTTAATTTTGCAAACATCGCCAGCGACGACGATTTCAAGTATAACACAATAATCGTTAATTTGGATAGACTAGCTCTCATCTGCGTCTTCGACATTGTTGAGAACCCACCAGTTTCAGGAAAATATGCGGCGCTCAAAGAACGACTTCTCCTGCGATTTGGCCAGTCACGCCAGGTAAGAACAGCTCAAGTCTTAGAAACTAAGCCCATTGCTGATCAGGGACCCTCGATTATCCTGGTTGAATTGTCCAAACCACCTCCATCTCAACACTGTGATCCCTGTACTCCCACCTCCAATAGCCTCCAACACCTGGAGCAGACGGATTTTCCCCGTGACATGAATGTCACAACAACTGCCCCGGTGACTACAGTCCATAACGTTGAAGACAACAACTCAAGCTCCACCTTGACTTCTCCCAACAGCTCTCTGAGTAACTCTTCATCCTTGGACTCCTCATCGTTCTGCTCCAACCCTCCTTCAAACACCATCTCGTGCCCCCCTGAAACTGTTTTCTCCACCCCAGTGCACAGTGACAATCCCTTGCCCCAACAGCCGCCATCTCATGAAGAGCCCTTGCCCCAGCAGCCGCCATCTCATGAAGAGCCCTTGTCCCAGCAGCCGCCGTCTCACGAAGAGCCCTTGCCTCCATCCTGCGAGCAGAAACATCTACTCTTCCTAGAAGAAACCAATAACGCTGCTGCAACGACTCCTCTCCACTTGCAGCCCGCCCAAACTTCGGTACCACAACCTCTCCAACCTCAAAACTCTCTCCAACAGTCATTACCTCCTATTGAATCAAGAGTCACTACTTCCCCAATACCAATAGCTCCACCGGTACTCGCGGCGACTACACCCATCGCTGAGCAACCCATCGTGTCCCTGCAAGCTAACAAGATGGTCGCCACCCATTACATCAGGACAACATTTGAAAAGGACAGGTGCCTCCCTCAAGCCCCCAAGACCAGATCCCAACCCAACAAGGCACCCTACCAAGAGTTCCCTCTACGACTACATAGGATCTTTAAAGATCCTACTGGAGGGGGAGTAGTGTGGCGACCGCACTTTGCTTCAGCGAACTGGGACAAAGCTTCAAAACACATACGGGCAGAAGCTTGGCGAGCACGTGTTGGGAGAACACTTCACTACGCATGCGCGGGCGTCATCCAGAACTTTCTAGCGGCTGGTTTCTTCCGCCACACTTGATCTGGCACTCAGCGGTAAACAACAAGGCTAAAGCTGGCGGCCGTTACTTCAACCGTTGTTTCTTTTCTCTTTATAATTTCTTGCTTTAAATAAATTAATTTTAATAATAATTTTATCAGCAGCCTTTCCACAAGCCACACCAGCACATCACGCAACAACAATCCTACAAACCTATACAAGAAAATAAGACCTAATCCAAATAATTTATTAGTGTGTGATGTTTCGGCAACAGCATTGTCACCATTTTCAGACAATCTTTGTCTGATGATAGTGACAATACTGTTGCCGAAACGTCACACACTAATAAAATATTTGGATTAGGTCTTATTTTCTTGTATTATAATCTATAATCCAAATTGTGCTTTATCAGGATTAAACCTAATTCTAACCTGCAAGAGTTTGTGACAAATAAATAAAAATATTTTCACTGAGAATATTAATGCTGATTTTCTAAAGAACATTTTGGTCTATTAAGAAATCTCCTGATCATACAAATAAAAGTTGCAGATGGCTTGTGCCATCTATCGGAATAAATATCAACTATTCATTAATTTTTTATTATTCCAGAATTGGCCAAATACCCATTCATGATTAATCAAGAAAAGCTAACCATGTACGTGTTTCAGGCTGTTGTCCCTCGTCAGTGTGGCGCAAGCTGTACCTCAACAACCAAAAAAACTGGTCATTCAGGAATCCTGAAAAATCATGAAACGGGTAGTTGACACTTCTGACCAGAATCTATTTCAATGTAAAGGTCAAATAACCAATTCATGTGCTAGATACTTTCTTTACACTTGAAAGACCAGCAGTATTATGATAAATTTAAAAACACGAATGTTTCTTTTATACATAATACAAACTTCCACTGCCCTTACTGTGATGAGAAAATATATTGGGAGGGCTTGGCTCATCCGTGGTGAACCCTCCCAGCGGTTTCACCAATTTAATCCACCAGACCGCTTCTCAGAGCTCTAATACTGTATTGGACGATTCTGCTTATATACGCAGCACTGAAGGATGGAATCTCAGAAATGGTTTTCAAGAGAACTATGGACATAAGCTTATAGGACAGTAGAATTACATTCAAATATTTGCATCGAGCAATGCTCTTTCGCAAACAATAAAGACAAGGCCAGTTAGGCATAAATTAACACAAAGCAATAACGCGCCATCTATACATATAAAATGAAAGGATTTAAAAGCACGAATGTTTCTTTTATACATAATACAAACTTCTACTGCCCTTACTGCGATTAAAAAATATATTGGGAATCGTCCAATACATGCAACAATTTTTGTGATAAGCAATTTTGTATCAAATTGTGTCATAGACAACTCACCACTTCCTTTTTGATAAGTCCAATTAACATGTACCCAGAGAGAACCTTACAACTTGTAAACATGTTCCATTGCAAACACAAGGTAATAAGACCAATGAGAAATTTTACCATAGCATGTTTTAAATAGTTACTGTTATCAATCTTGTTTACACACTTGATAACAGTAACTATTTAAAACATGCTGTGGTAAAATTTCTCATTCAGTACTTTTGTCTGAAGATGGTAACAACGCTGTTAACAAAACGTCACACACTATTTATTTATTTGCATTTGGTCTTATTACCTTGTGTTTATAATCTATAATCCAGATTGTGCCTTATCATGTTCCATTGCGTTTAAAATTGCAGTAAATATTTTCATATTTCCACATGGAAAATTAGGAAAGACAAACTACGGGACGGCTACAATTGATGCCATACTCTGAAAAAGTTTTTTGACTATTATATTAGTATTGACAAGATTTTGGATTAAAAACTCTTCCACAGGCTCCTAGGTATAAACACATATATGAAAAATAATATAAAAGTGAATTTGTACTTGGATCAGGTGGATAAATTAAGAAAAAAAGGCATTTCCTGATCGTGCAACTTTAAGTTGGAAATCCTTTTTTCTTAAACATATATATACATATATAGAAGCAATGGGCGCTTCTCCCGTCAAAATAAACATCAAAACCTGACGCCATCTATTGACCGTCGCTGCAACTAGCAGCCTCAGGTCGGTGACAAAGCCACAACACCAGCTTTGGCAAATTGAGAAGCGTCCACCTAGAGACCATGGTTTCGGGCTAATGGCCCTCGTCAGTCTAGGGTGGACTTTATTCCATGAGATCCACACTGGATCTAATGGAATCTTCACAATCTATCATTTTGACGGGAGAAGCGCCCATTGCTTCTATGGATTAATTTCCTCCCGGCAAATTTTCCATCTATATTCTAGCCATAGATTTGGCCCAGCCACACTGCCAGCAAAACACCTCTTTGGCAGATTGTCAAGATTCCATTAGATCCCGTTTGGATCTCATGGAATAAAGTTCACCCTAAACTGACAAGGGCCATTAGCCTGAAACCATGGTCTCTAGGTGGACGCTTTTCAGTTTGCCAAACCTGGTGTTGTGGCTTTGTCACCGACCCGAGGCAACTAGTTGTGGCGACGGTCAATAGATGGCGTCTGGTTTTAGACGTCTATTTTGACGGGAGAGGCAACCCTTGTCTCTTTATATATGTATATGTTACGAGTTACATACAGTTACGAGCGTCATTCTTCATCTCCTAATCATTTATCAACTCTGTCACCGTTTGCTTTTTTTTTGGAATGGCGCCCTCCTATTGGTTGACTACGATCACGCCACCTCTGCCCCCCCCCCCCCCCCCCCATCATGCCCCCCCCACTCGCTTTTTCGTTTTTGTAACTATTGTGTTGGAGCGGGTCGCTCCTTAAATAAATGCATATATTAGTTAATAACTAAATGGAATCCTCTCTTTCTTTTTCCCAGTAAGAGACGCCTACGGAAGCCAACAGTACATAGACAGATAAAGCACATAGGCAATAGTTATTAACTAATATATGCATTTATTTAAGGCGCCAATTTATAATTGTAACAAATAGTATTTGAATAAAAACATTCAATCGGGTAAAACACGGGCGTTGCCCGGGTCATTCGGCTAGTATGTGTGTGTGTGTGTGTTATATAAAAACATTTCATTTAAAAATATATTTCCCAGATCAAACTACTCTGAAATGTTGACCGCCAGATGTCGCGGCTTTCTCTATATAAACCCATTGTTATTTTCTGTTGGCAGGCTCAAAACATTTTATAAATATGTAAACAAAAGAAAATAAGACCTAATCCAAATAATTTATTAGTGTGTGACGTTTCAGCAACAGCATTGTCACCATCATCAGACAAAAGAATAAATGAGAAAAAAATATCACAGCAAGTTTTTATCTGATGATGGTGACAATGCTGTTGCCAAAACGTCGCACACTAATAATTTATTTGGATTAGGTCTTATTTTCTTTTATTATAATCTATAATCCAAATTGTGCTTTATCAAATATGTAAACTTTTATTTTCTTTATTCTTCACCCCTTAATTTATTAAATTATTTTCATCAGTACAATTAAAGAAAATTGTGATTTAAAACTTATTTTTTCCATACTGCATAACAATACCATAATACTCATGTATTCTGAAACATGAAAATAATATTTCTCATCAAATTAAACTCTATATCAAAATATTTGAATACAGTAGAACCTCCATGAGAGGACACCTCTCTCTATAAAGGACAGTTTTCATTTGCAAAATTATCATTTTTACTATTTAGAAACTCTCCGGTAAGAGAGGACACCTCTCCCTAAAGGACACTTTAGCTCTGCAATTAGGTGTTGTCCTTTACAGGGAGGTAGTTCTACTGTATAAACATATATATATACTTAGGAGAGAAATGCCTGTTGAAAAATTTTTAATTAAAAGCTTGCAAATAGTAATAAATTAGTGAAGAAATCTTTTGCGGAGTATATGATCAATTATTTAAAAAATGTGTAGACATTTGGGACAGAAGTAAAACATCTCAACTTTCAAATCATCATATGTTGTTTTTTAACTCCGCCTTTGCCGGATGAAAAAGGAGGAGGGGGAGCAGTAACAAGCTCACTAAAAAACCTAGGCTCAGCTGGCCCAGCTGATAGTACCCTGTAAGGGCTCCTAATCCAGGGATACAGGATGAGCAGCGTTTGTACTCCAAGTTAGGAGCGGCTGCACATGGAGTCTGTTCCTCATGTCAGAGGCGGCCATTTCTTTTGGAGCTAAGTCAGCCTGCCACTGAGTAGTGCTCCCAGTCTTAATGACAAAGGCAGACACATTCTACTTCACCCATTAATGATGGTTGTCAAAGCTTGATACCCTAATATGATTGAGTGGAGATAAGAAAGAAGAATATATGTTGTTTTATATGTTAACATAAAATATAATAAATGTATGTCAATATAATTTGTAAAAAATTGTTTAGGCACAAAACAATCTATTTATTCAAAAACTATCATCCATTAAAAAATAGAGAAAATTTTCAAAATACAATATACATATAGGCATATATTATTAAGCAATTTAAAAATATCAATATAAAAAATAATAATAATAAAAAATAGATATAAAAATGATAAACAATATATAGGCATATATTATTAAGTAATTTAAACATTTCATTATAAAAAATAATAGATATATAAATGATAAACAATATATAGGCATATATTATTAAGTAATTTAAACATTTCATTATAAAAAAAATAAAAATAAATAATAGATATATAAATGATAAACAATATATAGGCATATATTATTAAGTAATTTAAACATTTCATTATAAAAAAAATAATCACAAAATAGATATAAAAATGTTAAATAATTTAACATCACCAATTTCTTCTTTCACAAAAGGTTTCTATGGCACATTTAAAAAAAAAAAATTAAAACCAATAATTTTTGTGAATTTAATAATTTTTAAATATATTAATGCCATCTATTATTTCAGGGAACTTAAAATGTCTATTGTTCCTAAACATAAGGTAATAAGACCAAATCCAAATAAATAAATAGTGTGTGACGTTTCGGTAACAGCGTTGTTACCATCTTCAGACAAAAGTACTGAATGATATATTTTACCACAGCATGTTTTAAATAGTTACTGTTATCAAGTGTGTAAACAAGATAACAGATAAGAAGAAGATAGTTTTCTGAGAAGCACAGAATTCAGTAACTATTTAAAACATGCTGTGGTAAAATTTCTCATTCAATACTTTTGTCTGAATATGGTACAACGCTGTTACCGAAACGTCACATATTTATTTATTTGGATTTGGTCTTATTACCTTGTGTAAATAATCAATTAAAAAGGCATATATATTGGATTTTGATCCAATATATGCCTTTTTAATTAATTATTTATTTATGGATTGCTTTATTTTCAAAAATAAATAATCAAAGCTTAATACACTGACAATTAAGTCGCCAAAATTTTAAGCTATGGTGGGTGTGAATACTTTTAAAATTTTCATATAAAATATATTTCTTGAACATGTTATATAGAATATTGTGGTTTTTATACATGGAAGAATTTTTCAAACCTGCCACATTAATTTTCTTAAAACATGAAGTAGTAAATTATACTAAAGAGATCAAAATACAGCTGATTAAAAAAGTACAAGTTAAACAAAGAATGGATATTAAAGTAAAAATATTAAAAATGAATAAGATATCTTGAGTGAGCTCAAGATACCATCGAATTTTAATATAACCATTATCTGAGGATTTGGTTATAAGTTTTATAAGAGAGTTAATGTAATATATTTATAATTTTTTAAAAATGGCTGAGATATAGGAAAATATAGTGCAATAGTTAGGTGGGTTATAACAAAATATATATAAATAGCTAATAATATTATATAATATATTAAAGCGGTGCAGCAAAGAAGTTGAAGAGAAGATGTGGGCAAAGCTGGTAAAGAAGGTATGCAGCCCCCCCCCCCCCCCCCCCTCCACAAGGAAGTGTTGATTGACAGATGTCAGAGGCGGGGGCCGCAGACAGGCAGTCCAACTGGTACCGTCAGGAATGAAGGAGCCGAGATAGCGATCGGCCTGAAGGGGGTTTATGCGATGAGAGGACATCACAGTCTGGGGGGAGAAGTCGTCTGGTGACAACGAGATCTGCGGCAAGAAGAAGATGGCGGAGAGTTACCTCCGGGGCGTGTGGATGATCCTACAAGACGGTGCCAGGAGAAACTGACATTGGAACGACCTACAAGGCGGTGTAGTCCAAGCTGCGCATGTATAGTGTGGAGCGGGATGCTTCACAAGAGGTCATCCACGGCGCCAAGGATTCTTCTGACGGGGAGATTGAAGGCAAGTCCCACTGTTGTATTCCTTCTGTTTAGTGAGATATAATAAAGCGCTAACTTTAGCTGTAATCCCTTCGAACTCACATATGTATCTTTGTGGCATCCTGAGTAGACAAAGTATACAAACCACATCTAGGTATGATGTAACAATATTGAAGGTGGATATTGTTATATATAAGACAAAGCACTTATATATTCAGAATTGATGTTAGCAAAAAAAATTTCATTTTTTTTCTGAGGTATAAATTTACCAGTGAATAGTAATTAATATAAGCCTGTAGGGCGAAGTACAGTGCCGTAACCGTTACGGTAACCGTGAACAGGGAACTCTGATATGTGGCTTACTAACAAGACTATGGCCCTACCTTTCCATGGAGCATCAATTTATATGGACAAGACACCACCACCATATCAAGATATAATTTTATATATATATATATACGTACAACATTTGTGAGGATTGAAAATGAGAATGTGACCAGATGAGTACATTTCACTGTTACTTGATTACTCTGGCTTGATGATACAGAAACCTAACTCCAAGTTTACTTGATACTGTTGCTCAATGCAATATGTTATGAATGATAGCTCTGGGGGAGTCAAGGTCAGTTCATTATATAAAAATATTCCTAAACCTTAATTAAAGATAATATCATAAGAGGATTGAGAGCTTGGAAAAATAGTTTTTAACTATTAATTGTTGTAAATTATAATTATTATTATTATTTTTTTTTTTTTGAATTGTTAAATATATACATGTTTACAGGAGTTTATAATTCTCAACTGTATAATGTTTTTTTTTTTTCTATTATCCCATTGTATAATTATACAAGGTCATGGAGACTATAACTGTTTGATGTAGTTTCTGCAAATTAATAAAATAATTATTTAGGAGGGAAAACTAGTCTTATTCCTGGTTTGAATAATTCTAGCTATTGAGAGGGTCAAAATACAAATGAAAGGTGGCAAATACTTCTTCTTTTCTGTAAAATTACTTTGGTCTAATTAATTTTAGAAGTTGGTGATTTTGAGATTAGAATAGAAATATATATATATATAATAAAGTAAATTAGAATTATATTTTCTTCTTATATTTAATTAAGAAAATATTGAAATGAATATATTTTGAAAAAAAAAGTTGCTCTCTTATGTTTTTTTTTTTTGTGAAATGTTTGGTTCTTTATTCATCATTATGGCTTATCAAGGTCATCAATTTACCTGAAAGTGTCTGGTTCTTATTAGCTATGGCAACTTGCAGCAAAGTTTTTCCCTGACAATTACGACCAGTTGTTAGAGCTTTAAACAAAAAAGGTTTGGCAACTTTTAGTTTTCTTATTAAGTTCATATTTCCACCTTTAGCATCATTGAAGAGGTCATCCATGAGGGTTAGAAGGGCATCTATATCTTTGTCTTTAGAGAGGTCCACAGGGGTCTTGCCCTGTTTATCCAGAATGTCGAACATTGCCCCATGGGCCAGTAAAGTTAGCGCTATCTCAATGTAACCTCTTTCTGCGGCCACATGCAATGCATTCAGTCCTCTGCCACTTGTTTTTGCATTCACAAAATCCTTTAACTTTTCAGGATGCAAGTTTTTTAATAGGATCTCCGCAACTTCTTTAGATCCTCTAATTGCTGCTGTATGTAATGGTGTGTTCCCTTTATTGGATGCTAGGGTAACATTAGCTCCATTTTGTATCAAGGTTTTAACAATAGCTGTGTGCCATTTGTCAACAGCATGATGTAGCGGGGTTCTTCCCTCACTATCCTGGCTATTGACATCAGTTCCACTTTTCAATAGAGCATTTACCTCTTCTAGGCTACCCATATCTGCAGCAAGATGTAGAGGGTAAAGTTGATGAGGGCTTTTACTTTCACCTACAGCACTTCTTAAAGGTAGGTCACCTCTTTGCATATTTTCAGCATTTGATGCCCCCTCAGACAATTTATGAAAGTCTTGGTTTGTATCAACATATTGACCATCCTGCACTTTGAGAACTATTTGCATCAATTCCATCTGTTTCTGAATACTCAATACAATAGGATGATTTGGGCCATAAACTTTCTTCATTTGATCCAGGCAACTACTGAACTCTACTTGTGCACTGTCCCACTTGCCTTGATTCACATATATCATACCTAATATGTCCCGAGTGTGCAATGTATCGATGTACATTGGCCCAAATACTTTATTCTGAATTTTCAGGAGATGCTTAAATAAATTCAGGGCCTCCTGCTCCTTCCTCTGATCAATATATGTTAAACCAATTTTTTGCATTGTTCTCAGTGTATCAGAATGTTCTTCACCTAACAACACTCTCTTCTTCTCATAAATTTCTTGAAACATTTTTAAAGCATCATCACATTTATTTTGCACAAGTAAAACTGAAGCTATGTTTTCCTGGGCTGCTAATGTAACTGGAGAATTCCCACCTAAGGTTTCTTTTGTCACTTTATAGACCTCCTTATTAATACTTAGGGCCTCGTCATATTTCTCTAGTGACCCTAGAAGCAATCCCATGTGGAAAAGAGTTTCTAGAACCTCCTCATGATGGGCTCCAAGTAATTCTTTCTGAATGGGATAGACTTCTCTGAAAATGTTCTGGGCTTCCTCGTTTCTGCTCAGCCTATATAGCATTAAAGCCTGAAAACTCCGTGTTTTCAAGGTATCCCTGAAGTCAATGCCCAGAGCATCTGTCTGTTTATTAACTATATCTACTGCCATATCCAGAGCTTCTAAAAAGGCCCCTTGTCCATCCAGCCCTCTTGCTATGATATATTGGATATCCCAAGTTCCAGGGTTGTCTGGTCCCAGAATGTCTCTCCTTTCTTCAAGTACACTCCTCAAGATATTTAGACCCTCTTGGTACTCACCCTTATTTATTAAATAAATGGCAAAATTGATCCTGGTAGATACATTCTCTTGTAGGATCTCTTTGAGGCAATCCACCTTTGGGAAATTTGTCTTGATTGCACACACTATCAGGGTCTCATGTTCTCTGTTGTTAGCACACATCACAGCTCTGACCTGCTTGACATCTTTTAATTTTTTAAGATCTCTAATCACTTGTTCTTTGCCCTTTTTAATATTTGTAAATGAGCCTTCCAAGAGGTTGAGTAAAGAGGAAATTCTTTCATCTGAGGTGTACTGGCATGGGGTGACACCATTCTTGTCTGTAGCATTATAAATTGCTCCATGGGATAACAACATCTCAACTACTTTCAAATGGGAAGCTTCAGCTGCATAGTGTAAAGGTGTGAGACCTTTATTATCCATAATTTTGGGATCAGCCTTATTTTGCAAGAGTAAAGCAACAATTTTATCATTTCCTTTATATGAAGCAAGATGTAGGGGTGTCTTGCTAAATTTGTTCCGGGTATTCACTACCGCACCTTCTTTGATAGCATCTTCAAATTCTGAAATATTTTCCTGTTTTAGGGCTCTGAATAATTTACTTGTGGATTCCAATGGTGTATTTAATTCTGATGTATCAGTCATATCCACCAGTTGCTGGAATTGATTGCTGGAAGAAGTTGCTCCCTTGTTTAAAAGGTACTCAACCAGATTTTGGTGGTTGTGTAGGTGTGCTAATTGTAGAGGTGTTAAGCCATTTTTATCTTTTATGTTAATATCACACCCCATTTCAGATAAGTACTTCACAACCTCTATGTGACCCGAAATGGAGGCATAGTGGAGCATTGTTTGGTGACCCACCCCAAAGTCATTGATGCTCATTCCCTGATCAAGATAAAATTTAACAATGTCAAGGTGGCCGTCTCTAGCTGCAATGTGAATAGGTTTAGATCCAGACTCATTTCTGACATGAATATTGGCTCCTTTCTCTACCAGAAACTTGGATATCTCCAGGAATCCTTCTTGAGCAGCAATATGCAACAAGGTGAAGTCACCTGTGCCTTTAGTGTTGACATCAATCCTCTTGGGATTTTCCAGTAGAACTTTTACAATTGGTAAATGTCCATTGGCAACAGCTAATTCCACCGCTCTTCGATTCTTTGAATCAATAATGTTGATGTCAGCTTTGTGATCAAGAAGAACTCTGGCAACATTAATATGGCCACTGCAACTTGCGAGATGCAATGGTGTGCCCTCACTACACAGAACATTGAGATAGGCACCATTCTCAATCAAAATGCAAACCACATTTTCATGACCTTCTTGAGAAGCCAGATGTAATGGGCTTACATTTTGATATATCAATGCATTGATATCAGCTCCATATGTTATAAGAGAATTCACTATTCTTTCATTGCCTCTTCCAGAAGCCATATGCAGCGGGGTTAAATTTTCAATGTCCCAATCCGGAAAGCCTTTTTTCATGATATCAAGAGCTTTAGAAGAAGGTCTTGTTTCATCAACATCCCTATTTGCTTCTAGGTGTGTTGCAAGTTGTGGTAGTATAGGATTTTCAAAATATTGCTGTGATACCATCAAATTAATTATTGTCTCAAATATTTGATAGATATCTGAGTTCTTAACCGATCTGGGGCATAAATTTACAGAAGAATTGTTTCTTAGCAAAATATCAACAATTTCTTCGTTGTTCTCATAAATTGCTTTTAAAAGGGGAAAGCCAACTTCTGCATTCACATCTGCACCATGTGCAATCAAAATCTGAACAATGTCTTTGTTATTTTTCTCAATGGCAGAGATTAATGGAGTGATATCTTCAAACTTGGCATTCACATCAGTCCCGTTAGCCAACAGAGCTTTAATAGCTTCCTTATTTTCTGAAATAACTGCCAAATGTAAGAGAAAGTTATCTTCAGACAAATTACCCATTTCAACCAGCTTTTTGAAGAGTATATAAAAGACAGCATTATGGTTTCCCACGATAGCAGCCTGCAAAGGTGTCGTATTTACAGAGTCCTTTTCATTTAGTTTAGCATTATTCTTAATAAGATGCTCCACAACCTCTTTGTGCCCTCCTATAGCAGCCAAATGCAAAGGTGTTTCCCCTAATGATGTAATGGCATTGATATCCAAATTATTCTTTAAAAGAATGGCTATTACATCTTTTTTTCCAGAAAGGGCCGCAGCATGTAAAAGAGAACTACCATCGCCAATTTTAACATTAACATTGGCTTTGTTTTCAATCAAAATTTGAACGACATTTATTTTGCCACTTGAGACAGCCGAATACAATGGAGTTTCACCTTTGTTACTTTTTGCTTCAATGGTGGCTCCATTTTTAATAAGACAAATGACCACATCTTTCCATCCTTTTGAGGCTGCAATGTGTAAGGCAGTGAGGTTATCTTTAGTTTTAATGTTAATATTAGCCCCATGCTCGAGGAGTATATGGATCACCCCAAGTTGCTTGCAATTTGCTGCCAAATGGAGTGGGGATAAGCCTTCAAATGTTAAAACATCCATACAGGCATTATGTTTGAGTAAAGTTTTCACTAAATCTTCAAGCCCATCTGTTGTTGCAAGGTGCAATGGTGTATTACCATATAGTTTATCTGCAACATTAACTTGGGCACCATTCTTTAAAAGAAATTCTATTATATCTAAATGACCCCTTTCCATTGCTAGGTGCAGGGATGTACAACCCCAACTCATTTTTGCATTGACATCTGAACCATTGAAAATCAAGGATTTAACTATGTTTATATGCCCATTGAGAGATGCTGCATGCAAGGGGGTCCATTTTTGATTATTAACATTCACATTAGCCTTCTTTTGAATAAGAAAATTTACCATTTCTAGAAAGCCCTTTTCTACTGCTACATGTAAGGGATTCAAGCCTGCCATTTCTTTAATGTAATTGGCATGAGGTTTTTGTTTCAATAAGAATTTGGCAATATCCAAATGACCATTACATATTGCATAGCATAAAACTGTTTGTCCCCTTGCATCCTTTTGAGAAGTCTTAGCTCCATATTTGTAGAGAATCTTGATAGTATCTAAGTGTCCATTCATAGATGCAAGGTGAGCTGGTGTTTTAAAATTGTTGTCTACACAATTTACATCTAAACCTTTCTCTAAAAGAAACTCCACCAGCATTGATCTCCCATTGGCTGCTACTATGTGGAGAGGATTTTGTCCATTGACATCTAGAGCTTTAGGATCTAGATTGTTTTCAAGAAGGAACTTCATTATTTCAAGGTTAGGTCCCATCGCTGCAAAGTGCAAAGTTGTTCTGGCATTGATGCTTCTAGCATTTAAATCTGCTCCATTCATCAGACAGCTTTCTAGCTTCTCCATGTTGCCCTCTTTTAATGCTTCAAACATAGTTTCCTGTGTTTGTAGAACCACAAGCCCTTTCTCAAAATTTGACTGCATGCTAGAAAGGCTGACATATATCTGCTTTCCTATATTCTTATCACTCTCTACAATATTTTCTGAAATAAGTTTTTGGGCATTTATGGCAAGGGCTAAGGTAGTGTTAGATACTAAGTCTAACAGGATATTCCCATGTGCCAGATGATTACGAAGAGATCTTCCTGACAAAAAGGGAGACGGGTCATCTATGTTAAGTAAATTATTTCTCAAACATTTCCTTGAAGTATCTAAAATTGACATTGAATCTAGGACAAGAATTTCTACTGCAGCTTGCAATTTCTCATTGGTTTCAAATGCGCTAAATATAGTATGTACTTTTTTATGTAGAGACAATGAATTATTGTTCAATAATTCTTTTAAATCATAAATCTTTAGGGCGAATTGATTACAATTGCTTTTTGTAGTTGGTGTATAGGAGTTCTTTATTTCCATTTTAAATCTGTTTCCACTTAATTTCTCTTTTAATTTTTCTATATACCTGATGTCATTAATTTCAAGCTGAACAAAATAAAAAATTTTCAAAGTTAATTCATATAGCTGTTCATTAATTTTATGATCTATATTTCGTGGTGTGCTATTTAAAATATTTTTTGCAAGCTCTGCTAATTCTTTTAGGTTACTCGATTCAATGGGAGATGCAAGATTTTTTAAGGCTTCTTTAGCAAAATATTTGAATCCTGGTATTTCATTAGGTTTTATTTCTTCATTCAGCACATCACTTAGACTTTTGAATAGAGAAAGCCCCATCATGTAGCTTTCTTTAATTTGTTCTTCTTTGGATATTATAATATTATTAACTTCGTTCATTTTATTGATTAATGCTTTCTCCAAATCCGTCTTATATGGAATAATGGCATTTAATTCACTAATATACTTTTCCACTTCTCCCTGATATTTTGAAGGTATATTTACCAAGATTGTCCCTGTTAAATCAATACTGTTGAGAATTTTTATTACATTTTTTAGTTCATCCTCATTATCACAATCAACAATTTTTCTTAGGATAAAATTAAAAGAACTTATTTTATACCTATAAAAAATATGTTCGATTAAATCACCTAATTTTTTAGCATCCACCTGTATTTCCTTAAAAAATGTTGAATCAGTGTTAACTTCAATTTCTGTTCTCTTAAAGAGAGATTGGGCATGTGATAATGAATCTCTTAAACCTGTCAAAAGTCTTCGAGTATTCTTGGGAAACTGGAGCAGAAGATGTTCACTTGTGAAGGTTGATAACTTGGGAGATTCCAATGTATTCTTTAAATGTTCTCCTATTACTTGTAGGGCTCTTGTTATGACAAGTTTCCCCCAATTTCCTATAAGGCTCAGCTGATGCTACAAGCTTGAGATAAGTGTTCATTTTATCCAAAGTGGTAATATCCCTAATGTGTTGGTAATCTGTATAGAAAACTTCAAGTTGCGGATATTGTTTTGTAAGTTCATTTATCACTTTTTCACGTGGTAGCCGAGGAGGAGGCTTATTCATATTTACATATGTTAGGTGTTCATTGGCTTCATTCACTATTTGAGCAAAGATATCTAAATAGTGTAGCAACTTGATTTTATCCAGAGTGCTACGGTAGAAAAGGTTAAGTTCTTGCTCTTTTTTATAAGAGGAGATAAAAGCTACAAGAAAAAATTCCATTTCTTCCCAAGGTATTTTAGAATAGGTTGATTTGAATTGTACCTTCAAAACATAGATATTTTTAGCAATGAATGTAATGATATATAGAAACTTTTCATCCACATCTAAAACTTGATACTCATTCTTTAATTTGTTGATATTCTTCAATACTAAATCTATCCGTTCTTTAATTGAAATAGTATCACTTTCTGCAGTTTTACTTTGTCCTGATTCTTTTGAAAAGAAATTAATGCTTATTAATTTATCTGCAACAAAATATTCCATTTTTTCTGACAATAGAACATTTTTTATCTTCAATTCTGAATAAGCTTCAGAGAGAAATTTAGCCAGTTCTTCAGAATTAAGAACAAAATAATCATTAGGCCATTTATTGATAAATGTGTCAATAAGGTTAACATTGCCTGAACTGATGGCATAGTAGAATGCATTATGACCATATTCATCTTTGTCGTCTGCCAATAATATCAATCTATCTATAGAAAAAAATGGTAATTTTTCCAAGATATTAAATTCAATATCAAATAAGTAGTTTAAAATACTCTCTCTGTTATGTTTACAAATTAAAATAATCAAATTGTTATTCCTAAGTGGGTTTTTAATATCATCAAAATATTGGTTGAATTTATCTTTATCTTCAGTTTCCTCCAGGTAAAACATCAAGTTCAAATATTTTTTAAATTTTCCAGTATCTCCTTTTAATAATGAATCATTGACATTATTTAAGATATTATGATATAGACCTTTAGCATTTTTGGTTCCTTCATAATGCAGTTTGTATTCGTTCAGGAATAATTTCTTGCTTTCACCAAATTCTTCTAAAAATATTTTTTCCTTTGAAGGTTTGTCACCATCATCCATTTTTACTTTTATAAAGAGAGAATGAATTCAAGAAATACTTACATATAGATGAACAATAAAGGTGAATATGATAAAAGTATTTTTTTGTTGTTGTTGTTGTTATATTAAATATCAAGAAATACTGCCATCATCTAAAAGAAATTGTATTCAATGATTTGCAATTACATGTTTTGTAAAAAATATTGAAAAAATTATAAAGATTAAATTGACTTAAAGGCTAACCACATCGCGAAATTTAAGGCGGATTTACGCACTTTATAGAAACCAAAACAAAACCTAAAACCCCAGAAAATTAGAAAAAAAAATATTTTGACCAAGAACGATATACGCGTATAGGTTTTTAACTTTTAATTAGACATTTAATTTATATTTAGATATTTTTAATTTAGACACTTACATTTTTATTTAGACATTTTCAATTTTAATTTAGACCCTTTACATTTCAATTTAGACACATGGACTTTTCTATATATTCCTTATTTTGGAGCATTTTGGAAACAAATAAAAAATAATTGAATATAGTTTTTATTATAAGAAATAAGAACTTGAAATGGAAATAGCGATGTTTGACATCATTTTTAAATCAGGTGAATTATTAATAAACAATTCCTCATTTTCTTTTCTTTTTTGCTTAGTTTCATCTGATTTTATGTTGATGAACTCAATAGATGACTTTTTCAGAGTAATTTTAAACTATTTTATTGAATTGATTATATTTGTTTGCGACACTTCTAGATTTAAATTATTTTTCAATTCATTTCTCAATTTTTTTTTAAAGTTATACTAGAATTATTTTTATATACTTTTCAAAATAAAATCTAAATCACTTAATGACATTTTTTAAAATCTCTTAATCCTCCTTTCTTCATTAATTTTAATTAGCCTCTTTTTTATAATTCTGCATAGCAGAAACTAACTAAAAAAGTTTAAAAGTTAAAAAATATATGAAATTTGTAAAATATTTTCCTCTATAACAATTTAGACAATTATCCTTGAGTGTTCAAAATAATTTATTTTTGAAACTTAAATGTTTATATTTACGTTTTTTTTTTTCAAGAATAATTTTTCTGGAAAAAAAAATGTAACATTGATTGCTTATATTCTTACAATTCTCCCAAAAGACATAAAAAATAACTTGGCCCCCATATAATCTATGAACATTCTATACATTAGGGATTACTGCACCAGAAATGTCAGATTTGCATCCACGCTGTTGTTTATGTTGTACTTTGTGCCTATTTGATCACGCAGAATGCAACTGAATTAAGTATTTATTTATTAACTTATCTTTTTATAACATGGTTATATATCTAAGAATGTTTACCAGTCGAGTGTGCCATGTTGCCGGATCCATCATAACATGTTTCCTTTAAACAAAAATAAAAAAGGATTGCAGTTCTCCTAGTCTCTTTCTCTCTCTCTCTCTCTGCATAATATATATTACTACGCACAGGATAAAAGAACCAAATATGGAAATGGACAGTGAATCGTCTCTTTCACAAAGAGAAGGAAGCGTGAAACGCCCGCGTATTGGTGAGCCTTCTTGCAACTTCGAGTTTAACCATATCAAGGCTATCCATCAGAAGGCTACAAGAAAAATGACTGACGTAGCAAAGTCGAACGGCATGACCACAGAACAACTTCAGTCAATGCTATCCCTGATGGGATGGGCTCTAAAAGGAACTGAGGATATAATACTTGATGTATATAAGGGGATAAATCACGCCAAAGAACATCAAATTCTCAAGGAGAAACCCTACATAAACGCCACAGCCAAGCCGAATGTCATAAAACCGATCCCACTCACAAAAAAGCAGCAGACCAAACCCGCCCCAAAAATTTTCACAACCGCTTATGAATCACATGTACTCATAAAGTCAGACAATCCATCCAAGGAAGCACGTGAAATTCTACGTGAAGTAAAAAAAGCAGACCCCTCAATCCTGAATTCCTCTGACGTGGCAGCCTCCCTCAATGGAAAAGGACGGCTGGTCATCCACACCAGAACCACTCAAGGTGCTTCGACTCTCGCGGCGAGATTCAAAGCTAATAAAAATATCCCCAATTCCTTGAAATGCACGGAAAGACCGATCATCCATCCCAGATTTTGCCTGTTCGGTGTAGAAGGCTGCACAACCAACAACATGATCCTGGAAAGCCTCCAAAATAACGAGGATCTCAAGAACCTCTCCGGGACAAGAATGTTCAAGATTGCCCACCGTCCAAAAGACAACCCTCATGGCTACACCACAGTCTTCCTCGAGGTTGACAACGAAGTGTCAAATTTCTTGGGCCATCGTGGAAAGATCCCCATTGCAGGACTCATCCTACGGTACGAAAAAAGTATCTCCCTAAAACAAGGTTACCGCTGCTGCAGCTTTGGCCACCGCGCTACAGCTTGCCCTGCTGTCCAACCCATCTGCTTCAAGTGTGGCACGGTCGGCCATGAGGGTCACTCTTGCCCAAACTCTTCTGCAAAATGCCATAATTGCTGCAAGAAGACCTGAGCAGTATTTGAGAAGCTAAGCCACTACGCCACAGCCCGGACTTGCCCTCTGGTGAAGGCCAAATTAGCTCAACTCACCCGAAATGACTAGATCCTTCAAAGTTCTCCAAGCCAATCTCAGAAAATCACCTTCTGCGGTACTCGAACTCTCCAGCATAGCAGCAGAACAAAGAATAGACGTCATTCTGCTACAAGAATTACCAAAGAATTTCAAATGGCCTGACTCAAATTTCGTCACCTTCATCCCCAATGATAACTACACCCCTGCGGGACTTGTTATTCGAGCAGACCTCAACCCCATCCCACTCAGCTCTAATGACCCCAACATTGTCACTGGCCTGATTCGATTAGGCAGCCAAGCGGTCGTCATTGCCTCAGCATACTGGCATAACAGTGCATCAGAAAACACTTTCCTACCAACTCTGGAACATACTCTAAATAGAACTCCCTTCCCGTGCATCCTTGGCATGGATGCCATTGCCCACTCTCCAACCTGGGGCAGCGGAGCCGTCCGACACTCGTGGAGCTAGTTTGGAGGCCTCCGCTTCACTAATGGGCCTACACTTTCTGGGTGGTCCAACACCTTATACCTGGTCCAACGGGGCCCTGCGCTCCTCCATAGACGTCACCCTAGCATCAAGCTCCCTCGCCATCCATGCCACTAGAGTTTGTCTCCAGGAGATGGCCTTCTCAGACCACCTCCCAATCCTTACCAATTTCTCAAATATCCTACCTTCGGAGCCCACCAGTTCGTGGGTCGAGTCTTCATGTCTGGAAGCAGCGTTTGCAGCTTTCCTAGGGAACACCCTCCACCACGTGGCCTCACGCCTCCAGACCGCCTTACCCCAGGAGATATTGACGAAGCAGTTATTCTCCTCACCACCTGTCTCCAAGAGGCCTGCGATGCATCTATGAAGAAGAAGTCCAAGTCACCAAGACCATCAAAACCTTGGTGGAACAAAGAACTTTCTAAGCTCCGCAATATTGTGGTGGCTCTCCCCCGCTGCTCCCAAAACAACTTCTTTCCCA
This sequence comes from Cordylochernes scorpioides, assembly GCA_030710605.1. Taxonomy (NCBI): domain Eukaryota; kingdom Metazoa; phylum Arthropoda; class Arachnida; order Pseudoscorpiones; family Chernetidae; genus Cordylochernes; species Cordylochernes scorpioides. The sequence goes on along the minus strand of CP092882.1, from coordinate 21,928,176 downwards.
CCAGGAGCTTCTTCAAAGGCCTTTACAGAGCCTGCCACAATAAACTCAAAGCGGCTATAAGGCGAGCAAAGCGTCTATCCTGGATATCACTGTGCCAAGAGGTCTCCTCAGCCGCATGGAGCTCAATTCACCGCTATATCTCCAAAGGTCGGAGAGGCTCTTTAGGGCCACCTCTGCTCAAACACAAAGATGGTACCCCACTAACCTCAGAGGAAACCTGTCGAGAGGTACTTCAGAACTACTTTCCAACAGATTGGACTGTGCCAAGACCAACAGTGGACTGGCTCCCAACCTTTAACCAAGAACCGGCTTTCACAGCGGCTGAAATCTTCCGCGCGATCCGACGATGTGGATGGAGAAAGTCCCCAGGTCCCGACAGACTTGGAGTCAGGTGCATACTCCTCGGTGGACCAGCACTGCATGAACTCTTATCGCAAATCTTCACCAAATGCCTGCGCCTCGGACACTTCCCAACCCCTTGGAAAGCTGGACTACTGGTTCTCATCCCCAAACAAAACTCCACCTCATCCAACCCACTGGACAAATACCGTCCAATTACTATGATCAACACATTAGCCAAAGTTTTTGAACGATGCATCCTAGCGAGGCTGCAATGGCTAGCGGACCAGCATGGCTGGTTCTCGCCCATGCAATTTGGCTTCGTCCCTGGGCGTTCGGCAGAAGGAGCCCTCGACTCAATCAACAACTTTATCAACGATGGCCTGAAGCACTGGAGAAAGACAGTGGCAATAAGCTTGGACATTAGCCATGCCTTCGACACGGTTCAAAGACATACCATCATCCAAGGCCTCCGGGACCTCAACTGTCCAGAAGAGCTCATACAACTCTCTGCAAGCTCTCTCAGAGGCAGGAAAGTGACCTACCAAGCCTGGGACTCCACTCTCACCGCGCACACAGTACTGGGTGTTGCACAAGGGGCACCGCTAAGCCCCTTCTTTTTCAACATTGTAGCCAGGAAAGCTCTTTCCCTTCCAAAGCCCCAAAACTGCCAAATAATTTGCTTTGCAGACGACTTCACCTTGCTTTTCAGAGCCTTCCGTAGATTACCAACAAAGGAGATTAACAAATTTCTTAAAACTTTCAGCTTGTGGGGTAAAGGGCATGGATTGACCTTTAATCCTGAGAAGACCCAGGCTTGCCTCTTTCATTGGAAATCCAAGCGCCCTAGTTACCAAAATATAAAATTCCTCGACCAGCCTATTTTAATCAACAACCATATAAAATACTGGGCATAACTTTTGACACCACACGCACATTCGTCGCCACTCGGACAACATTTTCAACAAATGCAAATGGATGCTTCCTCGATTAATTAGCACAATTAGGGAACAATATGGACTCACTTACAGCTCAGGCCTGAAAATAATCAAGATGGTAATTCTCCCTGCTCTGCTCTACGGCTCGGGTGTTTGGGGCAAGAGAGTGTTCGACACCAATGGCACTCGCAAACTACGTAGTCTCCACTATAAATTTGCTAAAATTCTTATTAGGGGGGGCCCCTGTACCCCCACAATTCCAGCTATCTCACTCACTGGCGGCCCTCCATTGGACATTTCAATCAAGGCACATCTGGCGTACAAGGAAGCAATAAAAAAGGGTCCTTTTGAGACACGTCCAAGGCCTAGCGCAGTCCAATATCCACCCCTTAGAAAACTACTTCAGTTTTCAAAGTCGCTTCCAGAAAATGCAACCATCATATACACCGATGGATCGCGGTCCCTCAAAGGCGTAGGCGGCGCAGTTTTTCTGCCACCCCCCTCCACTTCAATACAACTAAAACTCCATGATCTTTGCACCTCCTTCCAGGCAGAATTACTTGCTATCCTATATGCAACTAGAGCGATCCAGCTCATGCAAAGACAACCAACAGCAATCGCTTCTGATTGCCTGGCAGCTCTCCATGCCATTTGTAACCCAGAACTCCCAAAAACCTCACTCATAGCTGAGATAGTTCGCAATCTTAACCATTTAAACGTACAGCTCTGCTGGGTTAGAGGCCACAGCGGCATAGAAGGCAATGGGCATGCAGATAAATTAGCCAAGGCAGCAGCTGAATCAAACTTGCCCATATCCTACTCCACTCTATCCAAAAAGTTTGTTCGAGCCCGCAGCGAACAGTATTCACACCAACTCTGGAAGGAATTATATGTCACAGATCACTCCACAAGAAACCTCAGGAGAATAGCTGCATTCCCAAACACTCTCATGGCGATCCTGCCCAAAATAAAATTTTGTGGCACCACCTCAACAATCCTCACAGGTCATGGCTTTGTCAAAGCCGATGCTGCAAAATTATCTAGAGACGATCCTACCTGCCCACACTGCCACGAGGAAGACCAAACTGTCGACCACCTTCTCTTCAGATGTCCCGCCTACCACCTTCATAGGTTCCAAACAGCCACCCTCCTAGGAATAAATATATTTGCCCCTGAAGACCTGCAGAACATCCCCAAGCACAAGTCAGCCTGGCGACACCTGATAAACTGGATGTCCGCTGCCACCATTAGACGTGAAGTCTAAAGACCAACCCGGATAGTTGGCGACTTTAGTATGCTCCAGGAATCCGGGTTACCTAAATAAATAATAGTCTCTATAACGCAAAGGTTTTCTCACAGTTCTACCACTGCGGGTTCGCACACTAGGAGAAGTAGATGATTCTTCACCTTTCTTGGCAACGTCCTCCCTTGGATCTGTTTATGTTGTACTTTGTGCCTATTTGATCACGCAGAATGCAACTGAACTAAGTATTTATTTATTACATGTTATAAAAAGATAAGTTAATAAATAAATACTTAATTCAGTTGCATTCTGCCGTGTTGCCGGATCCATCATAACACACACCAAGACTAATCTTCAGGTAACTAAGAATCAAACATGGGTGCAATTTAACAACCTTCTTAAATAGCCATGGCTACATACAGGCAGATTACGCGAAATTTTCGAAAAAGAGTAAACAGTGGGTTACCTCCTTTTTACATCTGCCCAGCTTTCCAATTCCAAATATTTCAGACAGCCACTCTCCTAAGAATTCCCAATTCACTGAAAAATCTTTCAAGAAATAAATTTGCCTGGAGCCACATCTACTATGATAGACTGCCAATGCCATTGAAAATAAAACAAAAATACTCAAGTCTAAAGAAAAACCTTGATAGTTGATTTACGCACCAGAACCCTGTGTTAATTTTATTGATATATAACTTTCAATTTTAGTTTCAAAATGAATATATATCTGTCATAGAGCACCTCACTTAATATTTTTATTTGAAATTTTAAGTTGCATAAACAGTTAATGATGCAATTTGTAAAATAATAAGGCCTTTTATTGTGTCTGTGTGTGTGAACCCATGGCTACATATTTAGACTCGTTTTCCTTAAGACCCAAATATTTTTTGGTTTATTTAAAACTGCGGTGAAGTTACTTGTTGGTACTGTCGCGTTCCCGATTTTAGACCTACGAGAACGGAGCATGTAAGGAGTGACTTAGTAAAAGTTTCTAAAAAAAAAAAAAAACTGAAAGTGTAACATTTTGGTAACAGGGTCTCCACCACAATAGGCAAAAATTTTGATATAGAGATAAACAATGTAGAACTTGAGCATATAAAACTATAATTAAAGAATGGAATATCAGATAATATACAAGCTACAGAAGGATTTTTGAGAAATGCAGCTCCAAGTAAAAAGTTCCCATGCCGGCGTGAGAGGGACCCCTCAAGAGAGGCCCCCGTTGATGGATTCTTCCTGGAATGTATGGGGGCGTCGGGTATCGCGCGGGAACTAACGACGTCTCAGGAATGTGGGAGTCCATCGTCCACATCCCCTGCCTTGCTTCTTCTTCCATGAAAAGAAAACAAAAATGGCGGACCCTTCCTCGTTGTCTCAACTTATCCTTTAAGAAATCCACCTTCTGGCGGTTCCGCAACCCACTGAAGATGCTGGGAGCTATTTCATGGCGAAAAATTATAGCAACGGATCTCTACAATTTCTACAGATCAACTATAAATAGATCCATACACAAAGAATATAGTGTGGGAAGTTTAGGACAGATGTGTAGAGACATTCCCCATTAATTAGGGCTCACGTGTAATTAGGGAGAAAGGAGGGAAATATTGAATTATTCCCATTCCTACACTAACTTAAAAGATCTATGAAATAATGGTCGGCTCTGCCATCAAGACAGAGCGATAGCAATAGATTATAGCAATAGATCTCTATAATTTCTACAGGTCAATTGTAAAAATAGATTCATAATAAGGCATCCCCTTTTTTTTTTTTTTTTTTATAACCCAAATGACACAGACAGTAGTCATACATATAGATCTATTTGCGTCACACCTTACCCTCCTAACTGCTTAACAATAGCCCGAAGAATTAGGAAATATGGTATAGGGATATATTATAAAAACATACCTGGCATAAGCGCAATAGTCAGAAATCAGAATAAAAAGATACAATAGCCATAACTCTGCTCCATGGCTAATTCAAATTTCATAAGTTAAATTATTATATAATAGTTTTACCTTAGTTTAGAAATATGTAAATAGTCTGTACTTAGCATATAACAAGAGGTTAATAGTTCCTTTATGAAAATTTTGTAAAGATGTAAATATATTAGGTAAATATATATGGCTACTAACGATCCACCACCATCGCGTTATTCCTATAGAAGGACCACCATATCCGAAAGCTTGAGCCTTATTAAGCGGGAAAGAAAAAATAATACGCAACCTCAGAGTTTTATTATTTTTTTATTGAGATTTCGCAGAGGTTAAGATACTTGAATTAGTTTGCTATCTGGATATATGTAGAAGGAACCCTACTTGTAAAGATTATATCTGAAGTCTAACAAATAAGATTTAAAGACAAGCAAACTATACACTTAATAGTGGACGGCTCTCCCATCATAAAGATAGACGCTGGAATGGAACCGCCATCCATTTTACCGCCCCTACAGTCCAACGGACTTTGGTCCGTGACGCAACCATCTCTTTGTGTCACGTCCTTTGAGATCATCCAACGACTTTGGAAGATCTCAGAAAAGATGAACATGTTACTATTAGAGACTAAAATCCTGAATATAGAAGACCAAATTAATATTTCTATTGAAGTACAGTAAGTTAAAATCAATATTTCATAGTAGATATCATGAAGTACCAGATTCAGATTTCTAGTAGAAAATCTGATTAAACGTGTGGATATCATTTGATCCCCAATTTTATAATAAAGGTTCAACAAAATGCAACAAGTAAGTTACCATCTGGATACATGTGAAGGACCCCATTTTATAAAGATTATACCGGAATCTAACAGATAGGTTATAAGAGACAAACATACTATAGACTTATACTATTGTCATTAATAATCGTAATATATCTAAAACAAAGGTCTTCAATAAAACCGTAAAGAGAACAACCTAATGAGTTTTAAGACAACATGTATCTTATTAATTTTAAATCAATGAACAATATAATAGTAGACATGATGCAACACACTGAAACACAGACACTCACAACGATGTATATGGCCGGCAATTTATGGAGACCTGATTATTAGCAACATTCCCCTCAAATAGGTATAAGAATCATACTATATCTTGTTCAAACGGTGAGGGGAAGACAGATTCTACACATGAGGATACAAATATTATTAAAACCTAACAGGTAGATACCCACAAGACAACCCAATAAAGTCGTAAATTTTGCAACTGTTGCTGTGTCAACATATTACAGCAAAAATATAGTACACAACTCCATTCCAACAGAGTCGGTAGTTCCACATTTAAAACAATTTGTGAAATTAAAATGTGGGGGGGGGGTAGTACCATAAAACACAAGAATGAACAATGTATTAGATAATTTATTTGGATTATGCGAGATATAGGGACATTTTATACTAGCGAGACATTCTATTTACATAATGATTTAGGTAGAGGTGACTTAAGATTACAAATTCTTCGTTGTATGAGGGGAAATATGGATCTCCATCTATCCTAACCGGACAAGACACGAAAATACAAACATTCCATCTTGTATTTAAAGCCCTATAGGGCCCATTCAGAATCTAAATAGGGGGCTAAGCCATAATGGCGGGGCTTACCTTCTTTCGGAAAGCGGCGGCACGGACTGGTCTCCTCTACGTCTCAGGGCGGACTGCCTGGATCTATCTCCTGTCACTGAGCGACTTTTTCTCTCTTCTTTAGTCCAAAAACGGGCCCTTTTTATCCTAGCCTTTCTTTATTTCCATTCGTTGATCATGCCAAAATTTCTATTGGCTGGCATTTTGATTCGTTGAAAGCAAACACCCACGTGATCAATGGGCATCCTCATTCGTCGGAAGAAAAACACGCACGTCCTCATGACCACGCCCCCCAATTTCCCGTGTTGCCGCGCGAGAAAGAAATTGTATATTGGATAAAACAAATTAATCCCTAAAAAATTAATTCCTTTAGGAATTAATTAATATATATATATATCCCGAGTATATAAAATTATTGATTTACTTGTTTATATGACAAATTGTTTTCCTTAGGTCACCTACTACTAAAAATGAGGGGAATATATGTACATATGGTACAGCAATATATGTACATATGGTACAGCAGTTCTCAGCACGGATGTCTCTGGATGTCACTCGTGTCTTCCCTCCCCCACCAGGCATCAGCTTTTGGCATGGAAGTCTGGTGTCTTCAGGTGTCTAGTTTTATTTGTACATGTGCTCGTTGTACATCCTTCCAAGAGAGGCCCTGCGTCAGGGAGGGGGCCTCTAGAGCATCGTCGGCCATCGTTGGGAGTTCTCCACCTAGGCAACAAACACTTCGGCGAGACACTGCGTATATATATATATATTTATATGATGTAAATGAATGTTTACATCTTTGTTGGGTTTTGTCTAGTGGAAAAACTGACCCAACAGTACCAAGACGATTTTAAAGATTCTCCAGCAATAAAAGATTGATGGTGGGGATATCTAGGAAGTAAATATTTGATATCTTTAGTATTACATGGCTAGGGGCAATAGACAAGGAGATGGTCCACAATGTTGTCTTTATTCAGAGAGTTTGAGACAAATCATCCCCTTTGAAGTTTTTGCGTAGTTTACATTGAGGGAGCCATGATTAGTTAAGATGGTTGTTGAAGTGTGTTCATGTTTGATTCTTGACCTTGAACAATGAACTTGGCTATATAGATTAACAAGAACTCGATATTGTGGTTTCAAACTGAAAAGGGTGAAAGTGGATTTCTGAAACTTTGGATAGTAAATTTTGAAGATTGATGTGTCCCCCATCTCTATTTTAAAAATACAATAACACAATTCTCTCTTTTAAAATATTTATAATTTTATTAAAGATACTATTTGGGCTGCTATATAAGTCAGTTACCTGGGTCTTTTTTTTTACCCTTATGTTTTTTACTACTACTACTTAGTTCAAAAAATTATGTGGGCTTATTTCTTTTATTGTGGGTCACTTTTTAATAAGGTTTTTGAAGATGAGTAATATTAGAATAGGTGCCAGATTTGAATGCTTGATCTGATAGCTATTTCTTCTATACAGTTGTAGTCATTGACTCAGTAAGTTGAACATTGGGTGTTCATGCAGAATATAGATGATTTCTGACTTTGCTAAATAATTGCTGTGGGCTAAGGACTATATGGCAGTAAAAGATTCATGGTCATCTAAGGCAATTTGAAAGTTTTCATATGGAAAAAAATCTATATATTTATTTTTGTATAAAGTATGGCCAAGAGTTCTTACATGGAAACCTGAGCACTTATGGTGAAATTTAACTCCTTCTGAAGATTGGTATCCATCAATATATATGGTAGTGGCATTTTTCGTATTCTTCTTTCTTATCTCCACTCAATCATATTAGGGTATCAAGCTTGTTTGACAACCATCATGACTGTGTGAGGTAGATTGCGTCTGCCTTTGTCATTAAGACTGCGAGCACTACTCAGTGGCAGGCCAACTTAGCTCCAAAAGAAATGGCCGCCTCTGACATGAGGAACAGACACCATGTTCATAACAAGGAGTACTAACGCTGCTCATCCTGTATCCCTGGATTAGGAGCCGTTACAGGGTACTATCAGCCGGGCCAACTGAGCCCAGGTTTTTTAGTGAACTTGTTACTGCTCCCCCTCCTCCTTTTTATCCGGGCTCAAAGGCGGAGTTGCATTTTTTTCTTGGAGAGATTTGATTTATAATATACCTAGAAAAGTTGGATAGAGAATAGTGGACAGGCTTATAGATAGTGATTCAATATTTAAGGTTTTCAAGTACTTATGATGAAGCTTTATGGAGATATCAGGAGGTATTTCATACTGTCAATGAAATAGCTGGCACCATAGATGAGCATGGACCATCTCTGATAATTTTTCACAAATGTATAGTGAAGACTATAGAGTTTGCATTTGTAGGTCAAAGTTGTTTTCATAAAAACCATACAATAGTATTGGGCCACCAATCATTTTTTTTAAAGTTGTGCCAAGACTGAAGGATAATCCAAATTACCTTTTATGGTGTTAATGAGCTGTGGATATATCCAATGACATTTTTAAAGGCCATTGTCGAGGTGTTTGATGAATTCATCTTTGAATCAAAAATGATGCCTAAATTTTGAGCAGCTAAAATTCAATCTTTGATGTATATGATAGAATTAAAGTTTGATACATTGAAATGGAAAGAGATTATAGAGCTGTTCTTTATAAGATTATGAAGATTTTTCAAATAACTGATAATGAACAGTATTAACTCTCTCTTTAGGGCAGTTGATCTTTCAGAAGGCTTCAATATCTACTATGGACAAGTGTATGTGTTAATAGCCTAACTGTATGATAAAAAAAGCAAAAGATACGCAGGCATTTCATTTTTATTATCCAAGTTTTTCCAGTGTTGTCATATTGGTATCTAGGTAGTTAGGTGTGCCCTTTTCATCTCTCCATCGCTGCTCCTTGGGGGGGCCATGTGGCGGACATCGCAATGTGACTGGCCCTGCCCCATCCGGAGCACCTGGCATCGAATCAGCCTGTCTGCACTGCCTGCGGGCCCACCGCTATTGGTCCTGCAGCGCCATTCGCCCTGTCATCCGAGAGGCGTTCTCCATCATCAGCCGGCCGCTGGACCTGCAGTCCCGGATCTTACCAGTTGGTCTTGAGGACCACGTCATCACCATCTCTTCAGCGGTGGAGTACGCGATCTACGTATTCTTCGTAGATCGCGAAATGCGTGGTGTCGCTGGAGACCCACTGACGATTCTCCACCAAACTCTGCTGCGCTGGCAGAGGCGCCATATTCATTGTACATAGTATATATAATGCATTTTATCTTTATCCAGGTAGTTTTTGGCCGAGCAGAAGGTAAGAAGAGTCAAATTTGAATGGGAAGTAAATGGTAATGGTGATCTGCTAGTCATTTTAATCAAGCAGGAATGCAGCCCTAAAAAAATTAATTTAGATAGCATATTGTTCAGGATAATAATCAAAGTAAGCAGGAATAGCATTTTGGGCGGAATCTTTCTATAGGATTAGTTAGTGTACTGTTAGTTATTGTCTAAGAGAAACAAGAGGCCAATTTTCAAGGCTGAAGGAAAATAACCGAGTCTTAGTAACTTATCAATTTTGAATCACATTTTGAAAAATTCCATCTATTTGTAATGAGAAATGCATTAGGAATTACTTGATGCATTTAACAGAATTTAAGAAAATAGATGTGAGAAAAAGAACTCACCCTTTTAATGCTGTGTTGTCTCAACTTTTTGAAATAGAGGAGAGCTTCAGATCCTGAACTCTTTGCATCAATGTTGATGCCATCACTTGAAGATTCTATTTTAAAGAGTTCAGGATCTGAAGCTCTCCTCTATATCAAGAAGTTGAGAAAACACAGCATTAAAAGGGTGAGTTCTTTTTCTCACATCTATTTTCTTAAATTCTGTAAAATGCATCAAGTAATTCCTAATGCATTTCTCATTACAATCTTAGTAATACAATATAATACACTGCAGCATGTAATTGTAAAACGACACTTGCAAGTTTAACTGCACGAGTTTCTTTTCAACGACAAATTAAATTTTATTTTAAGGTGAAATATCGACAATTTCTAACCTTTTGGATGAGGTATGAAAGGATGAATTATGAAGAGTAATGACGAACGGAAAAATAAAAGTGTCCAGGGATGGGAATCGAACCCACGACCTTCCGCTTACCGGGTAGATGCCATGTCCACTAGGCTACCCTGGACGTATTTTTCCGTTCGTAAATGATACATAAAGTAACTTATAATACAATATAATACACTGCGGCATGTAATTGTAAAACGACACTTGCAAGTTTAACCGCATGAGTTTCTTTTCAACAATCTTAGTAACTTAATAAAATTTTGCTAATAGTATGTGGAAGATGCCCCCAAAGAGAAGGTATGAGGCACCAATTTGGTCAGGGCTATGGGATTAATTGCAAAAACTTAAGAGTCCGCAAAATCTGGTTCTGGGGAGCCAGAAGGATACATTGATGTGTTAGGGGGCAAAACTGCTGCAGAATATTGCATCATATTTCTTTTTTTTTTTTTAATTATCCCTAGTACACATGGTACAGGCCATGATAATCATGGTGAGTAGTTAGCGACTGCTTTTACTGTAAGCGCATCACATGTCTACACATGTGAAAAGCAGTTCGACTTTGCACTTACAAATGTGCCATCGCCCCGTTTGGTTACTTGCACTTGCTGGTGGGGTTAGACTTTTGCAAGAATCGAGGCCCATTGGAGCATTTTTTTTTTTCATCAGAAAAAAGTGTCCATTGCGAGGATCGAACCCGGGTCGTAGTGGGCATATTTCTTCATTGTAGGGGGTTCCGTATATCATTGTATTAATATGGTGCATTAGCATACCATCTGTTGTAAAAATAAACTCTTTTTACTTGTATATTTAAAAAATAATAAAACCAACCCTTCTATTGGAGGGTTCACCACTGATGAGCTCGGCCCTCCCATTATTTTATCATTGCAGTAAAGGTAGGGTAAAATTGTTTTATTAAAAAAAAAAAAAGAAACTTGAGCATCTATTAAGAAAAAGGCATCTCCTTATCATGCAACTGAAAGTTGCTGATGGTTTGCGTCATCTATCAGAATAAATATCATGTATTCTTGTTGATTTTTAATTATTCCAGAATTGGCCAAATACCCATTCTTGATTAATCAAGAAAAGCTAACCACAGACGCGTGACATTTTTCTTAATTTATGCACCTTATCCCAGTACAATATCACATTTGTACTATTTTTTCACATTAAGCATCTATATTTATTTAAATTGTATATATCTTTATGCTCTAGCAATGAAAATTTATCCATAATGCCTTAATTTCATATATCACCTTTAAAAATAAAGAAACATTAACTGCCAGAATATCTACCTCAGATTTGAGGTTTGCATGAAATTTTGGAAAGTTGGTACATTTGTGTTTTTTAAAAGCTGCCATTTTGATGATCATTGATTGCCTTAGTAATCTTGATGAATGTATGTTGCAAAGAGTGTTTCTGAATATTTTAAACAGTGATAATATTTCAAGAAGAGCCACATCAATGGAATGAATGGTATTGTTAAGTAACTCTTCCATTACTTTAGTTTGTGACCTCACCAATAAAATTCTTTCTTCAGCATCAGTTATATCTTCTACATTTTTCCGGTCCCAAGCCTGGATGAAAAAGGAGGAGGGGGAGCAGTAACAAGTTCGCTAAAAAACCTGGGCTCAGCTGTCCCGGCTGATAGTACACTGTAAGGGCTCCTGATCCAGGTATACAGGATGAGCAGTGTTTGTACTCCATGTTAGGAGGGGTTGCACATGGCATCTGTTCCTCATGTCAGAGGCGGCCATTTCATATTGGAGTTAAGTCTGCCTGCAACTGAGTAGTGCTCCCAGTCTTAATGACAAAGGCAGACTCATTCTACTTCACCCAGTCATGGTGATTGTCAAACACCATCAAAAGTCTCAAGCTTTACAAGCTTGATGCCCTAATATGATTGAGCGGAGATAAGAAATAAGAAGGAGTTATATCTTCTACATCATAAGAGTCCTTAAATGGGTAGTATTCAAAAAATAAGTAGTACAGTAGAACCTCCCTGTAAAGGACACCTAATTGCAGAGAATAAAGTTTCCTTTAGGGAGAGGTGTCCTCTTACCAGAGAGTTACTAAATAGTAAAAATAGTAATTTTGCAAATGAAAACTGTCCTTTGTAGAGAGGTATCCTCTAGTGGGGTATCCACTAAAGGGAGGTTGTACTGTACAATAAAAATTATTTTTATTCATTTTTTAAAGAGAGAGAGAGATGGTTAAGAACATACAGTAAAACCCCGCTAATACGAACCCTGGATATAACGAACCTTCCCTTATAACGAACCCACGCCGATTCCCGATTCCATTCCATTGAAAATACCATCGTTATAACGAACTTTGCGATTTTTAGAATAACGAACTACCCCTATAACGAACCTATTTTCGGTCCCAAAATAGTAAAATCTATTTAAAATACTATGCTTATAACGAACTTAGAATTGTAATTTAAAAAAAAATTAAAACAACAAAATTTTGAGCATGTTTCAGCGCGCGGATCGCGATATCAAAACAATAAATTTAGCGGCATTGTTTGTTTTGATTTTTGCACTTTATTTTTGCTGTATGTTGTATAAATTTTAACACATTATACTTTTTAGTAGCCCGTAAAACCATATTTTCTCTTTTTATTAAATAGAATATATTTGCATCCATTAAATTTGAAATATAAAAAATGCAAATGGCTTCCAAAATGAAGAAAACAAAGGCATTTCAAAAACAAAAGCGTTATTTCTTTAAAAAAAAAAGGCCATTTTCAGAACTTTTCAAAGTGAAACAACACAGGCAAAATGTTAAGAACATATTAAAATAAGAGAATATAACTTTTCTATTATAAAATATAAAACATAAAGCTATTAAAAATTGTTACAAAGAGGAATCAACCTCAACTTTTGCCGCGATCGCGATCGTACGTTTTAGGGCTTAAAAAAAAAAGTCCAAATAAACGGTCCCGTGATGAAACAAAATCTATTTTTATGCCATTAACTATGGTGATTTTAAAGTCAGCAATGTTTTACATTACAAGTAAAAAAAAACGAACTCTAGACCTAGAAGAATATGTGGAAAAATGAAATGGAAGAAAAACACTAACTTTATTTGAATGGTGCAATGCTTGAAGAGTGCTTTGAAGCAACAAGGTGTTAGAGCCATTTTTCCAACTAAACATTGTATTATATAATGTGATAATGATGTTTTAAAATCATTTTATATCTTTCAATATATATTTAATAAAACTTTGCCTAGGATTTGTCTTGATTTTTAAATTAGACATAGAGGTACATGTATGTTAATGATAAGAAGAACCTATCATCTAATGATTTCTCTTATTATTCAGTATTAATGTAAGGAAATTGGTCAATTAAAAGAATTAAAACTAAGTGACCACTATTAAGAGGCAGCCTCTTCTTGTGTGTATGGCTGTCCTTTAATTATACGGTCTGAAATTTGAAAAGTAAAAAAAAAAAAAATAGCCAAACCGTGGCTATAGTGAACCAAAAGCTCTGTCCCATTGGGGTTCACTATAGAGGGGTTTTACTGTATATAATACCATTATAAAGTTGAATAACAAGTACATGTTGATGGTTACCAGATTTTTTAGGCTTCCACATAAACAGAAGACTGTGAAAAAAATATAGAATTTGTGGTCCTAGTAGCATTCAAAAGTGTCCCTAGTTAAGCCTTTAGCATTATAGTCATGCTTGCTTGTCTGTCATGTGTGAAATCAGAGTTACTCTTTTTTTTTTTTTTTTACATTAAGATTGAAATATTTGCAGAGTTTCTTTTGCCCCTTAGTTGTTTTTATACAATACTTATAAATGCAGTTTAATAATATTTCTATTGTGATTTCCAGAATATGTTTCATATCTAATGTAGTCCCAAGATGGGCTGGGTTTGATCCTTTAGTGTTAAGATTGAATATCTTCCAAATATTCCAAGTAATCTAGAGATTGGAAGGTTTGTTTCGATAGCATGTTGATATGATAGTCGCTAGAGATTGGTATTTCTATTGTTGAGAGAGTGTGTCTTTTAACAATGATAAGATCTCAGAAAAATAAAATGAAAAATACAGAAAAAGGCTTATAAACCATATGATAAAAGATACAGAAATAAATTTTGTTTGAAAACAACATATTTATGATGATAAATATATCTCCAAATGAAAGGTGAAACAATGGGTAGTCCAATATCACCAAATTCAGCTTGTATTTGGTCAATTAGAAATCAAAGCTCTGAATTCCCTTAAAAAAGAATACAGAAAAACTTTACTATAGGAGCCTCTTTTATACCAGCTAATTAATTATAGCATCAAAATTCTGAAAAGCCTCAAGTTTTAAGTTCCAAATGTTTTTTAACAGTGGTTATAACTAGTTGCACCCCCAAATGACCAGGTACAATTTGGATTATAAATACAAGGCAATAAGACTAAATCTAAATAAATTAATAGTGTGACATTTTGGGTAACAACGCTGTAACTAAAATGTCACACACTTATTTGTTTATTTGGATTTGATCTCTTCTTCTTCTTTCTTATCTCCACTCAATCATATTAGGGTATCAAGCTTGTAGAGCTTGAGACTTGACAACCATCATGACTGGGTGAAGTAGAATGCGCCTGCCTTTGTCATTAAGACTGGAAGCACTACTTAGTGGCAGGCCAACTTAGCTCCAATTTGAAATGGCTGCCTCTGACATGAGGAACAGACGCCATGTGCAGCCGCTCCTAACATGGTGTACAAACGCTGCTCATCCTGTATCCCTGGATCAGGAGCCCTTACAGGGTACTATCAGCCGGGCCAGCTGAGCCCAGGTTTTTTACCAAGCTTGTTACACCTACCCCTCCTCTTTTTTCATCCGGGCTTGGGACGGGCAAAGGCGGAGTTGGATTTGATCTTATTACCTTAAGTTGCACCCATGATGTTATAACTAGGTTTGATTGTATATTAATAAAAGAGAAATAAATCATTTTTAAAAAATAACTTATTTCAAATTATTGGAAATTTCTCTCTCTCTCTCTCTCTCAATATAACCCGGATCCCTGGATTGGCAGTAAAATATGTATGTTTATATATGTATGCAATAGGTGTAAATATGTATGCAATAAGTATGCCATATATATATATATATATGTATGCAATATGTATATATGTATGCAACATGTATACACAGTAAAACCCAGTAAAATATATAGGCAAATATTCATTATATATAAAATATGATAAAGCACAATTTGGATTATAGATACAAGGAGACCTAATCCAAATAATTTAATAGTGTGTATTATAGCTGACTTCCAAGCAGTTGGCCCAGGTTTGATTCCCGGCTGTCGCATAACACACAATATAAATTATTTGGATTAGGTCTTCTTGTATCTATATATATAAAATATTATAGTTTCTAACCTCTTTAATTCAACTCCTCAAGTGCTTCCTGTTGAATTAAAGTTTATAAATGTAAAATATATAAATTCCATTTGGATGTAAATAATGGCTATATTCCTTCTGCTTCCTTATCTCCACTCAAACACATTAAGGTATCAAGTTGTGACCCTTGATGGTGTCTGACAACCATCATGACTGTGTGAAGTAGAATGTGTCTGCCTTTGTCATTAAGACTAGGAGCACTACTCAGTGGCAGGCAGACTTAGCTCCAAAAGAAATGGCTGCCTCTGACATGAGGAACAGATGCCATGTGCAGCTGCCCATCCTGTATCCCTGGATTAGGAGCCCTTATAGGGTACTATCAGCCGGGCCAGCTGAACCCAGGTTTTTTAGCGAGCTTGTTACTGCTCCCCCTCCTCCTTTTTCATCCGGGCTTGGGACCAGTAAAGGCGGAGTTGCTATATTTCTGAAAGTGGTGAATTATAGTTGGTTGAATTAAAGAGGTTGTACTCTATTTATATAAACAGTAGAGACCTTTTTATAACAAAACTTGGTTATAAACATAAGGTAACAAGGTGAAATCCAAATTATTGAAATGTTTATGACGTTTCAGTAACAGCAGTGTTACAATCATCAAACAAAAGTACTAAATGAGAAATAAAAGATCAGAGCCAGCCTTATTAAATTGTTGCACTGTCATCAGTTGTGCAAACAAAATAACTGTGGAATAAAAATAAGTATTTTCAAAGAACCCTAAAACGTTTTATTTACAGAATTAGATATGTATTATCATATAAAATCATATATATCTGTAAATGTTATTTCTTCCATTTTGTTAATTGTGGCATTTATTTTAAATGAAAAAGGTCTCTTTAAATCGTTTCTTAAATGTTCTTTTAATCTAATATTTTTGTTTCATTTAGATTGAAATTATTGTGCCCAGTATTCCTTTTTTTTTTTTGTTCTACAGGTGCAGAATTCTCAATTATATCCTATTTTGAACACATTCATGGTTTTTCATTCTTTCTTTTAAAGTTCCGACTGTTTGTCCTACATAGCATTTTTAACATTTTACTTCATAAATTAAACCTTCTCTTTAAGGTAATAGAGAAGTTTTCAAATGAAAACTGTCCTTTGTAGAGAGATGTCCGTTTAAGGGAGGTTCTACTGTATATTCAAAAAGTAAGAAAACACACAAGGTAATAAAACCAAATCCAAATAAAAAATAAGTAGTGTGTTATTTATTTATTTGGTCTTATTACCTTGTGTTTATAATATATAATCAAATTGTGCCTTATCCAAAAGTAAGAAAAAATAAAAATTGCATGGAAAGCATGTAAACCTATCTCTCAATATAATCAACAACCATATGAACACCCAATTACCAAAAAGAACAGATTTAATTTATTAAGTGAAATGTGAAAAATTTGACCAATGCTATATAGGACAAACATCCAGAACTTTAAAAGAAAGAATGAAAAACCATGAATATGTTCTAAAATGGGATAAAATTGAGAAATCTGCACTTGAAGAACAGAAAAATCACAGGGCATAATAAAATCTATTAATCTAAAAGAAACAAAGATATACTACATTATGAGAAAAATTACTTTAAGAGACAATTTAAAGAAACTTTTTTTAATTCAAAAGAAATGTGCTACAATTAACAGAATAGAAAGGATAAGTAAAAAAAAAAAAAAAAAACAGAATAGAAGAAAGAGATATCAATGTAATTTATAGATATGCTTTTAATTATATCTAAAAAAAGTTGGTTTTTCCATTTTTAATTCGAATAATAATATTCTGTGTTTCTCAGAAAACTATCTTCTTCTTATCTGCTATCTTGTTTACATACTTGATAACAGTAACTATTTAAAACATGCTGTGATATTTTTTCTCATTCAGTACTTTTGTCTGAAGATGGTAACAACGCTGTTACCGAAACATGGCACACTATTTATTTGGTCTTATTACCTTGTGTTTATAAACACATAAATATTCAGCCTACAATGCTAGATATTAACCTACTCAGTAGTGTCCCCAGTTTAATCTCCAGTCCTCTCTACTACTGTATTAGGTTGATTGTCCTATAGTGTCTGCATTTATTAAGGACATTTCTAGGACTGTGTGTAGAAATATACAGTATAACCTCATTAATTCAACACCTGCAATAATTCGACCACATTTTATTGTCTCTACCTGCAACCTATCAAATCACGTTGTTGTTTCTTATCCCCTTGTGTAAAGATTACACAAATTCCATGAGTTCATGCTCCTCGAGCTATTTTATGATGAGCAGCAGCCTCTCCCAAAGGTCCTGTTTAGTGCATCTAATACAAGCCAAAATGTGTTCTGGAGCTGCAGGTACCAAACTATATTTTGGGCAAGTGGGGTAGATTTTGTTATTATTATCACAAATCATAATTTGACCTATTTTTAAAAGCAAATTTTGACACATTTGATATTTCTTGTTTAAATATAAATTTATTGCTGAAAATATAATACTTTGTCACGGCGGCCATAGTTAGTGTATGCCCTCCGTGCTTAAACACTGTGCTTTAAAGTCTTAAAATGCGTTGCAAAATCGGCACCAATGATGGACGATTTAGGTTTAACTTTAGCCGCCGTTAAATGACCAATGTAAACAAATGTGTTAGAGCCTTTTCTTTATTTTCTAAATTTATTTTTTTTTCACCATTGCATTTATTCACTTATATTAAAATAATTTATATTATAGATTAGAATTACAAGGTAATAAGATCAAATAAATTAATGTGTGGTGCGTGACATTTCGGTAACAGTGTTGTTACCATTATCAGACAAAAGAATAAAAACCGAGAATAGAGTACTAATAATCTGTTTTCTACCCATGTGTGTGTTTAACATATAAAATGTACAATTATGTGATAAATGTAAAATATATAAAACAAAGTCTGCTAAGGCAAACAAAACAATTAATGTTTATTCAAAATCCATCATTTTCAATTCAAAAAGTAAATTTTCAAAATATAATACGTATTTGTGCAATATGTATGTATGAAATAATTGTGCAATATATATGTTTATATATGTATGCTATAATTGTGCAATATGTATATATGTTTATATATGTATGCAATAATTGTGCAATATGTATATATGTATGCAATGTGTATATATACAACAGTTTCGTTGCACACACAAAACTACCAAGTGTTGTTTGTGAAAAAGATAAAAATAGAAGCAGTGGTCGAGTAGTAAGATAATATTTAACAGATAAAAACAAGTTGCCATTCCGGGAAATGATAAGCAGACTCCTAGAGATAGTGGACTCCTGATATGGACTGCCGATCTGGCAGGAATATTCTTTAAACAACTTGTACCAAAAAAAGAATTATCATTGAGCTTGTGCAATGACAAATACCCCCCAACCAATCGCAGTACCAAAGGTACCCAGGATGCAGAAAGCCATTAAGTCCGCTGGTGGAAGTCTGGGGAGGGTTGGCCAGGCATCAGCACCAGGTGCAGACAGGATTGCTCAGGAATCAGGGTGGGATCTGGGGAGGCAGGAGGATCCTAGAAGCCTAAAACTTGACACAATTAGACCTCAGGATGGGGCTGGGGGAAGATATGGTTTCGTGGGAGTCAGGTTGGCAATCCTTGGCTTCGCCAGCAGTCACGACCCTTGTGACCTTCTGTAATGCAGTGGAAGCACTTTGGGGCCCTGGAGCACTGTAGTGAGTTGTGGCCAGAACTACAGAAGTGGAAGCAGATGTAGACAGATTCCTCAAAGTTGAGGGTCACTCCATAACCACAATCCTTCCGCATTCTCCCAGGGCTTTGAAAGTGGCCTTGTCCAACTCGATGAAGGCCATACAGGTGCTGTTCCTCGTCGCCAAGCTGGCACCACCTTGTCACCAGGAAGTGGCTGACGGCAGGAGTGGCCAGAAAATCTCCACTATGGTAAAGTTGGTGGTATTCTCATCCTTCCTGAAAAGGATGCAGCAAGATTTCCTTCTACTGGCAGACCTGCCAGGTAGGAGTTGGTGTGGAGGGATGCCTTGGGGCAGAGGATGGGCAGCTTTCAAGAAGACCGAAGGCCAAGCTGTGGGTTGTCTGCCACAATCACAGCATGAGCCGCTAATTTCTTGGCGTCCAGTTTGAGTTTGGAGGAAGCGGGCTAGGTGGTACAGGCTTGCGAGGAACAGCAGCATTGTTTCTTTTGGCAGGAGGGTTGGCTGCTTCCTCTTAGTAGAGGCAGCAGCAAGCTTCCTATGAGCTGTAGTGGGAAGCTGGATTGGATCTGTTTGTGCCTCTGCTTCTTGGAAAGCAGGGGCAGGATCAGTTTGGGCTGATTTGGTGGCTGTCTAGGTGTTCTTTATGTCCCCCAGGATATTCTAGAGCTCGAGACAGTCACCCACAGTTTGGGACAGGGTTTTTGACTTTGTGCCAGGTTCTTGATGATCTGGACCCTCCTCTCGATGTACCCAACCAGGTCAAGGTGTAAGGGCTGGTTCAAGCCTTGCAGGGCCACATAGTGGCTGGAGACCAGGACCATGTCTTCAGCCTCGAAGCCTTCAGGTCGACTTGGGAGCCTTCAGGTTGCTTCTTGCATTTCCTGTTATTGAATGTAGCCATGGTAGAGAGCTCAGGAGATCTTGACAAGGTAAGACAGTCAACTAATGACCTGTGCCGATCTGACAGACAGCTTTTATGTATAATCATTTAAAATTCTGAGAGTGAAAAACTTTTCTGGAAGGAGAAGCTATTCACATAGAAAACATGTGAACAACAAGAGTACAACATGTACAATTCAGGGGCTTTAATAAAATTTTACTCAAATTAATAAAAATAATTATATAAATTTTGTATAAAGGATAAAGCATAGCATTTTAAAGATAACAATACAAAATGTGACATATAAAGTTGCGTGAGGATGATACACATGTACCAGACCTCTCCCTTTAATTGAGCATCAGAATGATGGCATAGTGCATCACCTTAGTAAAAAAAAACTACTCGTTTTTTAAAATTACTATCCTATTATATAATTATACAAGATCATGTGCTTCACTTCCATCAATAATTGACAATATGACCCAGAATAAGTATATTGCTACGGCGTTTTATGGTTTCCACAAGTCCATATCTCAGAAGAAGGCCAAGTGACACTCACTCCTCACTTTCTTACTGCTACTCTTTTTGTATTGTTTTTCTTGCTTCCCTCTTTCTCTTTCTTGTTTTTTTTTTCTTTTTCTTCTGTCTATATCGTTGTTTTCTTTGTCTCACTGCTTTGTTCTTATGCATACCTCTGGTGAATCCTGTATAGGGTCAGTGACCCTAAATAAAGGCTTTTTGTTGTTGTAATTATACAAGGTCATGGAGAATAGATTAAATACTTTACCAGTGATGATAAAGAATGAGCCACCAGTTTTGGCAAATTCAGGTTGACACTTATTGTCTGAATTTTCCAAAACTGGTGTTGTGGTTCATTCTTTATTTTATCACTGGTAAAGTCTTTATTAGCACAATTAAAGGGAGAGGCGTCTCTTCTGGTACATATATGTATATATTTAAAAAAAAAAAATTCTAAAAATTCTCTCTATAAAAAAAATAGATAAGGCACAATTTGGATTATAGATTATAAACACAAGGTAATAAGACCAAATAAATAGTGTGTGACCATCTTCAGACAAAAGTTCCGATATAGATTCAGCACTGAGCTGATATAGATAATAGATTCAGTAATTTTGTCTGAAGATGGTAACAACGCTGTTACCGAAACATCACACACTATTTATTTATTTGGTCTTATTACCTTGTCTCTATATATAAAAAAAGTAATAACATAATATAGTAGAATCTCAATCAAATACATTTATATAACAGGAACATATAACATTCTAATTTTGAGGTTTCAAGTCACACTTATTTTGTGATGATATTAAAAACATGGTTATAACAACATAAACTCAGAGTGATGATAAGGCACAATTTGGATTATAGATTATAAACACAAGGTAATAAGACCAAATCCAAATAAATACATAGTGTCTGAAGATGATAACATTGCTGTTACCGAAACATCACACACTATTTATTTATTTGGTCTTATTACCTTGTCTCTATATAAAAAAAAAAGTAATAACATAATATAGTGGAATATCAATCAAATACATTTTTATAACAGGAACATATAACATCCTAATTTTGAGGTTTCAAGTCACACTTATTTTGTGATGATATTAAAAACATGGTTATAACAACATAAACTCAGAGTGATGATAAAGCACAATTTGGATTATAGATTATAAACACATGATAATAAGACCAATCCAAATAAATAAATAGTGTGTGACGTTTCGGTAACAACGCTGTTACCAAAATGTCACACACTATTTATTTATTTGGATTTGGTCTTATTACCTTGTGAACTCAGAGTGATGTTATATTGAGATTTGATAGCAGATATAAATGATAATTTGTTGCAACTAATTTCTTATTTTAAAAAGATTTCAGTGGCATATATTTTGAGGAAATGCATAGCGACAAAAATATTTTCATTTAAAAACTATTTTATCACAGTGAGTTTATTTTTATATAATTTTCATGAATAGTATGATTTTTTTTGTAAATATTTTATATAAGGCAATACATTTTATTTCAGAGAGTTTTTAAAGGAAGATTTCTAATCACAAGGTAATAAGACTAAATCTATTCTAAGGAGATTTCCTTTATTTTGTAAGAAAATTGGAAAAAACAAGGCTTTGTGTTCAACAAAATCTATTGTATTAGTAGAGGCTGTTGCAAAGTCATTTTATCATATCTAAGCAAACACACATATATATTTAGTATAATTATATAAATGCTACAGTAATATTTCCAAATAGCCAAAAATAAAATAGAGAGAAAGAATATGTACAAAATTCAAAAACATACACAAGGTATATAGGGGTATATATATAAATAGGGCAATGATAAAGCACAATTTGGATTATAGATTATAATAAGAGAAAATAAGACCTAATCAAAATAATTTATTAGTGTGTGACGTTTCGGCAACAACATTGTCACCATCATCAGACAAAAGAATAATTGAGAATAAATATTACAGCAAGTTCTTAAATAGTACTGTTATCAAATGTTTAAACAAGATAACAGATAAGATATGCTGTAATATTTTTTCTCATTTATTCTTTTGTCTGATGATGGTGACAATGTTGTTGCCGAAACATCACACACTAATAAATTATTTGGATTAGGTCTTATTTTCTTTTATAAATAGGGTAAAAATAAGATCTGGTTGATAGAAATATGACAAATAACATTCTGTTATGTTTTAATGCCTTGGCAGCCCTAGATTTGTGCTTCAGCATTTGATAGTCTGCAAGGAGCTGTTTCCAGGATTTTAGGGCAAAAACATTTGGCTGCCAAGTTCACAGGATCTCAATCTAATAAGACTATTCTGTGTGGTCCATCTTAGAAAAAAAATAAAAATCTCTGGAACACGATTCATCTTTGAGAACTTTGACAAGATCCTGGAGGCAAGATTACGTTAGAAGAGTGTACGATCATCATCTGACATTTTTGTAAACTGCATAAATGTATTGAAGCCCCAAAAGAGATAATATAGAACATTTGTTATAATTTTTGATTTTAATTCATTGTTATATTTTGAATTAGGATAAGGCACACAATTTGGATTATAGATTAGACATACAAAGTAATAAGACCAAATCCAAATAAATAGTGTGTGACATTTTGGTAACAGCGTTGTTACCGAAACGTTACACACTATTGATTTATTTGAATTAGGAGTTATTACCTTGTTATTGAATTATTAAAAGTTATTTAGTTGATAAATGTATCAGTTTAGGCAGCATTTTGATATAGTTGAAATACTTTTAAATTTGTGGAAAGTTTTACCACACCCTGTATAATCTGGATTATAGAAGGTTTGTCCAATAATTTCCTGGAAAGTTCCAATATTTTTAAAATATGAATAATAGAAATTTCAAACATCAATTCTATTGAATAGAAAGCTTGAGCAACAAGGCAATATATAGCACCATGATTTTCCATGCGCAGCATGTGAATAAAAAGAATTTCAAAATATCACATTAAGTAGCCTCTTTGATTTTTAATGGATTAAAAAATTGAACAGCCAATTTGTATAAAATTATATTTCAAAATTGGTGATTCTATATTTGAAACTTAAAATTTATATAAAAAATAGCCTCCGGTGATAATCATGTTTAAAAATCGGCTGTAAATGATTGACATTCACAATTTAAAGATGACAGAGAATCAATGATGTGCCTGTTGACCGGACAATCCTCCTGAAAAACAACAAAAACAAAATAAAGAAAACTTGATAAATAAAAATCTACAAATTGAGCTACGTGATAGAAACTAGGATATCTTTAGTAGGAATGATAATCAGATCTGCAGTTGAGGAAGACACTTGCCAAATTTATTCCTAAATGCTGACATTCAAACAGAATGTTGATGCCCCAAGAAACATACTTGAAATGGCCCCAAACAAAATCCTATTTGGAAGGAAACATAATAACTGGAGACGAAACTTGGGTTTATGGGTATGAGAGTGAAACTAAACGCCAATTCATGGAGTGGAAAGGAAAAGATGAGCCAAAAACAAAGAAATCTCATCTTTGAAAGTCAAAATCCAAGGTTTTACTTGTGTCATTCTTTGACATAAAAGGGATTGTACATTATGAATATCTTGAGGAAGGGCAAACAATAAATAAGGAACTTTATTATAAAATTCTGAGACATCTACGCGAATCAATTCACCTTTGAATAAAGGAAATGTGGGATTCCAAAAATTGGTTTCTCCATCATGACAACGCTCGGCCATACACTGCTACATCTGTGCTGAATTTTTTAGCCATGAACGACACCCCAATACTCCACCAACCTTCTTATTCTCCAGATTTAGACACCAATGACTTTTTCCTTTTCCCAAAAATTAAAAATTGCTTTGAAAGGGTGAGTTTTGACACTAAAGAAGCCATCATTGCGGAATTATACAAAGTATTGAAGAGCAATCGGGAAGATGACTTTTATAAATGTTTTGAAGCATGGGAGAAATGATGGAAGCTGTGTATGGATGTGCGAAAGGGGAGTATTCTAAAAAACTACTAATACATTTTTTTTTTGTCTTTTCTGGGAAATTATTGGACAGACCTTGCAGATAAAAACCAGAACACACAACACCAAATCCAAACAAGTAATTGCTATGTGATGTTTCAGCAAAAGGATACTTATTATCCTCAAATAAGGAATACTAGTATTTTGTCTAAAGATGGCAACAATGGATTACCAAAACATCATGTACAAGGCACAATTTAGATTATAGATTATAAACACAAGGTATTAAGACCAAATCCAAATAAATAAATGTTTCAGTAACAACAGTTACCAAAACTTCACACAATTTATTTATTTGGATTTGGTCTTGCTACCTTAAGAAAAATTCATACAAAATCAAATAGCGAACCAACCACAAAATTGTTTTGGCTTTATGTGTTGTTCTTTATTATTTACACATTAAAGAATTTTCAATACATTCAATATATTATGATCCAATATATGCCTTTTTAATTAAAGATTCAATATATCTTTGTTAATTTGGCACATAATAATTTGATGCTTTTGATAATTTAACCAATTTTTAAAATCAAATTTCAACAACATATTTGATATTTCTTTTTTTAAATACAAATTTATTGCTAAAAATGCAATACTTTGGCACATGGGCTCTGCAGCCATGAATTAACGTATGTACACAATGTTTAAAAGTGTTACAATGCGTTGCAAATATCGGTACTGAAGTCTGCGTCAACCTGGACAATTTAGACCTAAAATATGCGGAGGTAAGTCATCAGCGTAAAGATTGAGGTATCTTTGATAGTTCTGATATTTGAAATAACAAAGAGAAGCATTTCTTCTTAAGATTGATCAGCTAGAATGCATATTAACTATGGTTCTAGCCTAAAAGCAAACATAAAAGATATGGTCCATAAAAGATTTCTTTAAAAGATTATTTTTAAAATATTTCAGCCTTCTTTTTTTAAATTTGTTTTCTTTACTTCCCATTACATTTATTCACTTGAATTAAAATACTATTTAGAATTTTATTTGCTTCCAAAAATTAATCATGAAACATTAAAATAGTTTCTCTCTCACACACAATAGTACTATAATTCATATAATTAATTATTTTACAACAGTATTTTCTATATTTGGTTATCTACTAGCAGTGATTAAATCATCTAGCTTAGTTCAATTCAACTGAAAGTTGAGATTCCTTGGGGTGTCAAGAAGTTAGACTGTAGTTATATTAGACAGAAGAATCTCCATGAGAAGACAGTTTCTTACAATGGTCAATTTTCATCTCTAAAGTTAACATTTTTACTAATTAGCAACTTCCTGGAATGAGGAGTCCTCTCTCTAAAAGATACTTTAGATATGCAACTAGGTATCAGAGAGGTACAACTTTACTGCTTTTTTTTTTAGAAATTAAAAAATATTCAAAATCATTTTAAAGGATTAGTGATTTGGTGACTAGGAGAGAAATATAATCAGACAAGTTTTGACTTGTATTTTATCTTTCTTATATTGAGAAAACATTTTTTAAAAATGTATTTATTTTAGAAGGCGGTGACTAAAATATTAAAAAAAAAAAATTGTTTGACTCTTTAATCAGCAATATGTCTCATCAAGGCTATCAATTTACTTGCAAGATTTTTGTTGTCTATGGCAACTTGAAACAAAGTATTTCCCTGATAATTACGACCATTGGTCAAAGCATTAAACCAAATTAACTTGCTCGCTTTAAGTTTTCTTATCAAGTTCATATTTCCAGCTTTAGCATCATTGAAGAGGTCATCCATGAGGGTTAGAAGGGCATCTATATCTTTGTCTTTAGAGAGGTCCACAGGGGTCTTGCCCTGTTTATCCAGAATGTCGAACATTGCCCCATGGGCCAGTAAAGTTAGTGCTATCTCAATGTAACCTCTTTCTGCAGCCACATGCAATGCAGTACGTCCTCTGCCACTTGTTTTTGCATTTACAAAATCCTTTAACTTTTCAGGATGCAAGTTTTTTAATAGGATCTCTGCAACTTCTTGGGATCCTCTAATTGCCGCTGTATGTAATGGTGTGTTCCCTTTATTGGATGCTAGGGTAACATCAGCTCCATTTTGTATCAAGGTTTTAACAATAGCTGTGTGCCATTTGTCAACAGCATGATGTAGCGGGGTTCTTCCCTCACTGTCCTGGCTATTGACATCAGTTCCACTTTTCAATAGAGCATTTACCACTTCTAGGCTACCCATATCTGCAGCAAGATGTAGGGGGAAGAATTGATGAGGGCTTTCAATTTGATCTAGAGTACTTCTTAAAGGTAAATCAATGTCTTGCCTATTTTCATAATTTGATTCCTTCTCAGACATTTTCTGCATTTGTTGGTATGCATCAACATATTGACCTTCCTGCATTTTGATATGTATTTGTACAGATTCCATCTGTTTCTGAATATTCAATACAGCAGGATGATTTGGGCCATAAACTTTCTTCATTCGATCCAGGCAACTACTGAATTCTAACTTTGCACTGTCCCACTTTCCTTGTGAAACATACAATGAACCTAATAGGCTCTGCGTGTTCAAGGTATCAAAGTGCATGGGTCCAAAAACTTTTTTCTGAATTTTCAGGAGATCTTTATATATCTTCAGAGCCTCATGCTCTTGCTTTTGATTCAAGTAAACAAGACCTATTTTCTGCAAAGTCCTTAAAGTATCAGCATGTTCTTCACCTAACACCACTCTCCTCTTCTCATAAACCTCCTGAAATATTTTTAAAGCATCCTCACATTTATCTTGCCCAAGTAAAACCAAAGCTATGTTATTCTGGGCAGATAAGGTAGCTGGAGAATTATCACCTAAAGTTTCTTTTCTCACTTTAAAGACCTCCTTATTAATACTTAGGGCCTCGTCATATTTATTTTGGGCCTCAAGAACCAAACCCATGTGGAAAAGAGTTTCTACAACCTCCTCATGATGGGCTCCAAGTAATTCTTTCTGAATGGGATAGACTTCTCTGAAAATGTTCAGGGCTTCCTCATTTCTGCTCAGCCTATGAAGCATTAAAGCCTGGAAACTCCGTGTTTTCAAGGTATCCCTGAAGTCAATGCCCAGAGCATCCGTCTGTTTATTAACTATATCTACTGCCATATCCAGGGCTTCTAACAAAGACCCCTGCTTATACAGCCCTATTGCTATGATATATTGGATATCCCAAGTTCCAGGGTTGTCTGGTCCCAGAATGCCTCTCCTTTCTTCAAGTACACTCCTCAAGATATTTAGACCCTCCTGGTACTTACACCCACTAATTAAAAATTGGGCATAATTGATCCTGGTAGATACATTCTCTTGAAGGATCTCTTTGAGGCAATCCACCTTTGGGAAATTTGTCTTGATTGCACACACTACCAGGGTCTCATGTTCTCTGTTGTTAGCACACATCACAGCTCTGACCTGCTTGACATCTTTTAATTTTTTAAGATCTCTAATCACTCGTTTTCTACCCTTTTTAATATTTGTAAATGAGCCTTCCAAGAGGTTGAGCAAAGAGGAAATTCTTTCATCTGAGGTGTACTGGCATGGGGAGACACCATTCTTGTCTGTAGCATTATAAATTGCTCCATGGGATAACAACATCTCAACTACTTTCAAATGGGAAGCTTCGGCTGCATAATGTAAAGGTGTGAGACCTTTATTATCCATAATTTTGGGATCAGCCTTATTTTGCAAGAGTAAAGCAACAATTTTATCATTTCCTTTATATGAAGCAAGATGTAGGGGTGTCTTGCTAAATTTGTTCCGGGAATTCACTACCGCACCTTCTTTGATAGCATCTTCAAATTCTGAAATATTTTCCTGTTTTAGGGCTCTGAATAATTTACTTGTGGATTCCAATGGTGTATTTAATTCTGATGTATCAGTCATATCCACCAGTTGCTGGAATTGATTGCTGGAAGAAGTTGCTCCCTTGTTTAAAAGGTATTCAACCAGATCTTGGTGGTTGTATAGGTATGCAAATTGTAGAGGTGTTATGCCATTTTTATCCTTCATGTTAATATCACACCCCATTTCAGATAAGTACTTCACAACCCTTAGATTCCCCGAAATGGAGGCATAGTGGAGCATTGTTTGGTGAGCCACCCCAAAGTCATTGATGCTCATTCCCTGATCAAGATAAAATTTAACAATGTCAAGGTGGTCCTCTCTAGCTGCAATGTGAATAGGCTTAGATCCAGACTCATTTCTGGCATGAATATTGGCTCCTTTCTCTACCAGAAACTTGGATATCTCCAGGAATCCTTCTTGAGCAGCAATATGCAACAAGGTGAAGTCATCCATGCTTCTAGTGTTGATATCAATCCTCTTGGGATGTTCTAGGAGAACTTTTACAATTGGTAAATGTCCATTAGCAACAGCTAATTCCACTGCTCTTCTCTTCTTTGAATCAATAATGTTGATGTCAGCTTTGTGAGCAAGAAGTATTCCAATGATATTATTGTGGCCACTGCCAGCTGCAAGATGCAATGGTGTGCCATCATAACACCGTGCGTTTATAGAGGCACCATTTTCTATCAAAATGTCAACAACCTCTTCATGACCGTTTTGAGAAGCCACATGTAATGGGGTTACATTTTCATATATTAATGCATTGATTTTGGCTCCATGTGATATCAAAGCACACGCTATACTTTCATAGCCTCTTGAAGAAGCTAGATGCAAAGGGGTTATATATTTTAGGCCTCCACCAAATATATCTTTTTTACAGATATCAAGATTTTCAAAAGGAGATTTTCCTCTTTTTTCATCATTAGGCCAGTTTGGATTCAAATGTATTGCAAGTTGAGATGGTTTAACAACACCTTGTAAACCTAATCTCTTAAATACATCCTTTTTAGGTGAGTTTTTAAAATATTTTGGACATAAATTTACAGAAGCATTGTTTCTTAGCAAAATTATAACAATTTCTATTTTGCATTCATAAATTGCTTTTAAAAGGGGAAAGCCATCTTCTGCATTCACATCTGCACCATGTGCAATCAAAATCTGAACAATGTCTTTGTTATTTTTCTCAATGGCAGAGATTAATGGAGTGATATCTTCAAACTTGGCATTCACATCAGTCCCGTTAGCCAACAGAGCTTTAATAGCTTCCTTATTTTCTGAAATAACTGCCAAATGTAAGAGAAAGTTATCTTCAGACAAATTACCCATTTCAACCAGCTTTTTGAAGAGTATATCAAAGACAGCATTATGGTTTCCCGCGATAGCAGCCTGCAAAGGTGTCATATTCACAGAGTCCTTTTCATTTAGTTTAGCATTATTCTTAATAAGATGCTCCACAACCTCTTTGTTCCCTACTATAGCAGCCAAATGCAAAGGTGTTTCCCCTAATGATGTAATGGCATTGATATCCAAATTATTCTTTAAAAGAATGGCTATTACATCTTTCTTTCCAGAAAGGGCCGCAGCATGTAAAAGAGAACTACCATCCCCAATTTTAACATTAACATTGGCTTTGTTTTCAATCAAAATTTGAACGACATTTCTTTTGCCACTTGAGACAGCCGCATACAATGGAGTATCACCTTTGTTACTTTTTGCTTCAATGGTGGCTCCATTTTTAATAAGACAAATGACCACATCTTTCCATCCTTTTGAGGCTGCAATGTGTAAGGCAGTGAGGTTATCTTTAGTTTTAATGTTAATATTAGCCCCATGCTTGAGGAGTATATGGATTACCCCCAGTTGCCTGTAATCTGATGCCAAATGGAGTGGCGCCAAACCTCCCAGAGTTAAAACATCTGGACAGGCATTATAGTTAAGTAGAGCCCTTGCAATATTTTCAAGTCCATCTTTTGCTGCATAGTGCAATGGTGTATTCCCATAAATTTTATCTGCAACATTAGCTTCAGCATCATTCTTTAAAAGAATATGAACTATTTCCAAACGGTCAGTTTCTGTTGCAAAGTGCAAGGGTGTACCACCCCAGTATATTTTAGCATTGACATCTGCGCCATTTGAGATCAAAGTTTCAACTACCTCCAGATGGCCATTGAAAGATGCTGCATGCAAGGGTGTCCAGCTTTTATCATTCTTAACATTTACATTAGCCTTATTTTGGATAAGAAAATTAACCATTTCTAGGAAACCTTTTTCTGCAGCTATATGCAATGAATTGAAGCCTCCCATTGACTCAATGTAATCAACATGGGGTTCTTGTTTCAATATGAACTTAGCGATATTTACATGACCATGACTTATGGCATATGATGAAATAGTATGTCCCCTTGCATCCTTTTGAGAAGTCTTAGCTCCATATTTGTAGAGAATCTTGATAGTATCTAAGTGTCCATTCATAGATGCAAGGTGAGCTGGTGTTTTAAAAAAATTTTCTACACATTTTACATCTAAACCTTTCTCTAAAAGAAACTCCACCAGCATTGATCTCCCATTGGCTGCTGCTATGTGGAGAGGATTTTGTCCATTGACATCTAGAGCTTTAGGATCTAGATTGTTTTCAAGAAGGAACTTCATTATTTCAAGGTTAGGTCCCATCGCTGCAAAATGCAAAGTTGTTCTGGCATTGAGGCTTCTAGCATTTAAATCTGCTCCATTCTTCAGACAGCTTTCTAGCTTCTCCATGTTGCCCTCTTTTAATGCTTCAAACATATTTTCCTGAGTTTCTAGTACCACAAGCCCTTTCTCAAAATTTGACTGCATGCTAGAAAGGCTGACATATATCTGCTTTCCTATATTCTTATCACTCTCTACAATATTTTCTGAAATAAGTTTTTGGGCATTTATGGCAAGGGCTAAGGTAGTGTTAGATACTAAGTCTAACAGGATATTCCCATGTGCCAGATGATTACGAAGAGATCTTCCTGACAAAAAGGGAGACGGGTCATCTATGTTAAGTAAATTATTTGTCAAACATTTCTTTGAAGTATCTAAAATTGACATTGAATCTAGGACAAGCATTTCAATTGCTGCAAGCAATTTATCATTGGTTTCAAATAAGTTAAACTTTGTTCTTCTTTTTTTAGTCAACAATAAATTATTGCTTAATAGGTCGTTCAATTGAGAAAGCTTTAAAGTCAAATGGTTATCATCACTTTTTGTAGTTTGTTTGCAAGTGTACTTGGTTCCCCTTTGTGAACTCTTAGCACTTAATTTTTCCATCAATTTTCCTATGTATCTGACATCGTTGATTTCAAACTGAACAAAGAGAAAAATTTTCAAAATTAATTTATATAGCTCCGTATTAGTATTAATATCTAAATTCCGTGACAAAATGCTATTTAAAATATCTTTTATAAACGTTGCTAATTCTTTTAGGCTACTCGAATCAATGGGAGATTCAAGATTTTTTAAGGCTTCTCCGGCAGAAAATTTTATTCCTCTTATTTCATTAACTTTTATCATTTCATCATTCATCAAAACACTTAGACTTTTTAGCACAGAAAGCCCCATCATGTACCTAGCTGTAATTTGTTCTTTATTCGATTTTATACTATTATTAACTTCGTTCATTTTATTGATTAATGCTTTCTCCAAATCCGTCTTATATGGAATAATGGCATTTAATTCACTAATATACTTTTCCACTTCTCCCTGATATTTTGAAGATATATTTTCTATAATTGCCCCTGTTAAATCAATACTGTTGAGAATTTTAAATATTTTTTTGAGTTCACCCTCATTTTCACAATCAACAACATTTTTTAGTAGAACATTAATAGTGTTCATTTTAAACTTATAAAAAATATCTTCAATTAAATCACCTAATTTTTTAGCATCCACCTGTATTTCCTTAAAAAATGTTGAATCAGTGTTATCTTCAATTTCTGTTCTCTTAAAGAGAGATTGGGCATGTGATAATGAATCTCTTAAACCTGTCAAAAGTCTTCGAGTATTCTTGGGCAACTGGAGCAGAAGATGTTCACTTGTGAAGGCTGATAACTTGGGAGATTCCAATGTATTCTTTAAATGTTCTCCTATTACTTGTAGGGCTCTTGTTATGACAAGTTTCCCCAATTTCATATCAGGCTCAGCTGATGCTACAAGCTTGAGATAAGTGTTCATTTTATCCAAAGTGGTAATATCCCTAATGTGTTGGTAATCTGTATAGAAAACTTCAAGTTGCGGATATTGTTTTGTAAGTTCATTTATCACTTTTTCACGTGGTAGCCGAGGAGGAGGCTTATTCATATTTACATATGTTAGGTGTTCATTGGCTTCATTCACTATTTGAGCAAAGATATCTAAATAGTGTAGCAACTTGATTTTATCCAGAGTGCTACGGTAGAATAAGTTAAGTTCTTGCTCTTTTTTATAAGAGGAGATAAAAGCTACAAGAAAAAATTCCATTTCTTCCCAAGGTATTTTAGAATAGGTTGATTTTAATTGTGCCTTCAAAACATAGATATTTTTAGCAATGAATGTAATGATATATAGAAACTTTTCATCCACATCTAAAACTTGATACTCATTCTTTAATTTGTTGATATTCTTCAATACTAAATCTATCCGTTCTTTAATTGAAATAGTATCACTTTCTGCAGTTTTACTTTGTCCTAATTCTTTTGAAAAGAAATTAATGCTTATTAACTTATGTGCAACAAAATATTCCATTTCTTCTGACAATAGAACATTTTTTATCTTCAATTCTGAATAAGCTTCAGAGAGAAATTTAGCCAGTTCTTCAGAATTAAATACAAAATAATCATTAGGCCATTTATTGATAAGTGTGTCAATAAGGTTAACATTGCCTGAACTGATGGCATAGTAGAATGCATTATGGCCATATTCATCTTTGTCGTCTGCCAATAATATCAATCTATCTATAGAAAAAAATGGTAATTTTTTCAAGATATTAAATTCAATATCAAATAGGTAGTTTAAAATATTTTCTCTGTTATGTTTACAAATTAAAATAATCAAATTGTTATTCCTAAGTGGATTTTTAATATCATCAAAATATTGGTTGAATTTATCTTTATCTTCTGTTTCCTCTAGGTAGAGCATAAAGTTTAAATATTTTTTAAATTTTTCAATATCACCTTTTGATAATGAAATATGGACACTATTTAAGATATTATGATAAAGACCTTTTACATTTGCTGTTCCTTCATACTGCAGTTTGTATTTTTTCAAAAATATCCGTTTTTTTTCACTAACGCTTTCTAGAAACTTTTCATCCTTTGAAGGTCTTCCCCCTTCATCCATTTTAATAAAAAAAATAAGTGTTTAAAAGTACTCACATATAGATATGAACTTTAAGGAAGATATAATAAAGTTATGGTGCTAATATATATTTAAGAAATACGGTAAACACTTTGAAGAAAATCGAAAGTAATCACATTTTAAATAATTTTTTAGAGTTTTTAATTGATATTTAAAAAATAATAATTAAGTACCAATTAGAACGATAAAGATAGATAGGCTAATTTGCGCAGTTTTCTTTACAGAAACCAAAACATAATACAAAAGATATTTATTCAGTAAAATATTTTGACCAAAAAGTGAGAATATTATTCATTAACATTATAAATTAATAAATACATTTTTAAAATTCGAGTCAATTATTTCTCATATTAAATTCAAAATCAAAATATATATTTTTTGTTCAATAGAATATATATTCTGAAAAAAAAAAAGTTGAATATTTTAAATCACTGTGAAAATAGCACAAAAGTGAATTTGTACTTGGATCGGGTGGATAAATTAAGAAAAAAGGCATTCTCTGATCGTGCAACAAAAATTTGCTGATGGCCTTCGCCATCTATCGGAATAAATATCAACTAATTGTTGATTTTTAATTATTGAGAAGGCCAACAGCCTGAAACTTTACATGGATAGTTTTTCTTGATTAATCAAGAAACAGTATTTGGCTAATTCTGGAATAATTAAAAATCAACGATTAATTGATATTTATTCGATAGATGGCGCAGGCCATCAGCAACTCTTAGTTTCACATCAAGAAATGCCTCTTTTTTTTAAATTTTAAACCACGCCTATATCAAAAGTAAATACAGTAGAACTTCTTTAATTCTAAAACCTCTTTAATTTGAATATTTATCTTGGTCCCTAGAATTTCCTATATAAATAATGTTAAAAAAACATGGTTAATTCAAATTATGTCTTGGATAATTCGAACTTTTAAGAGTTAAAATAAGGACCTGATGCCGGTTCAAGGCGTGAAATTTTGCGAAATGACGTTGTAATATTGTAACAACGAATTT
The DNA here is from genome assembly GCA_030710605.1 of Cordylochernes scorpioides. NCBI lineage: Eukaryota > Metazoa > Arthropoda > Arachnida > Pseudoscorpiones > Chernetidae > Cordylochernes > Cordylochernes scorpioides. The sequence continues at coordinate 21,893,350 of CP092882.1, read as the reverse complement.
GTTATTTTATTATTATTAATTATTTTCTTAACAGAGTTATCAATTTTATGTTTATATTTTGCTACTCTGTAAACTTCCCTCATTGCTTATCTTTTATTTTATCAATTATAGTTTGTCCTTGCCTTAAATAAATTGCTGTGTCACGCTTGTGTTTGTCTTTCCTAATTTTCCACGTGGCAATATCTTGCCGCAAGAGAAGTACTATATATAATAAATTTATTTTAATTGTATTTTTGAGACTCCTTATTTATCAAGAAAGCTAAAAGGAGCGAATATGTCGGCGCTTCGAACATACAAAACTTTGACGTTGGATGAAAAAATAGCGGCGATTAAAGAAGTAGAGATGGGGATGAAAAAATCCAATATTGCTAAGGACTTTGGGATTCCTCGAAACACGTTGTCGACGTACTTAAAAAATAAAGAAAAAATTCTCAGGAGTGAAAGTGAGTGTGTTAAAGGCCGAAAAAGGTTAAGGGAGCTGGGAAATCCTGATTTGGACAAATGTGTTTTAAAATGGTTCAAGCAAGCAAGAGATAAGAAGATTCCCGTGAGTGGTCACCTTATAAGAAGCAAAGCTGAACAATTTGCTACTGAAATGGGGAAACCCGATTTTAAGGCGAGTTCTGGGTGGCTAGATGGCTTCAAAGAACGCAACAAAATTTCGTTCAAAACCATTTGTGGAGAAAGTGGGGCCGTTAATCTACAAGTAGCCGAACAATGGATATTTTATTGAATGGAATTGATGGAATGGAAATTCCGTTAATCTACAAGTAGCGAACAATGGATATTTTATTGAATGGAATTGATGGAATGGAAACAATGGAATTGATCCAGGATAAAGACGCTAGAGTCGTCTTCAATGTTGATGAAACGGGTCTTTTTTTAAATGCACCCCTGACAAAACGAGAAAACAGGCTAAGATTTCTGACTTCTTTGGCAAAAATTAAATTTCAGAGTTCCAACGAAACAGAATAATCTGTACATTTTTAAACCAGCAATCTGCCTTTTTTTTTGTACATTAATACATCAGTTTTGAAATTTTTTAATATGTATATAGTATATACATACAATTATTGCACATAATCTAAATATACGGTAAAAATGTAAATTTACAGCAACTAATGTTATTAAATTATAAAACTATTTTAGAGGCGTAATATTCTTTTTTTAAAATAAAACAATTTCTACTGTCCTTACTGCAATGGAAAAATTAAAGGGAGGGCCTGGCTCATCAGTGGTGAACCCTCCCAGCGGTTTCGCCAGTTTAATCTACCATACCGCTGTTATATTGTATTTTTGGTATCAATTATTCCGCCTTCTACAAGCTTTCAGGTAAGCTTTTTAAGGCACATAAAAAGACACAGGACGACATCTAGACGACACACGCAAGCAGCCCGCCGAATCTGGTACAGCGCGCCGCCTGCGAAGGAACCAAGGCCGTACCAAGCACACCTAGAGCCCGAAGCCCCAAGGCGGCAAAAATAGTGACCACGAGGATCGAAACTTCATCTAGGAGTGATATTGCATTTTTGGAACTTCCTTTTATAGGTGACTGTTGTAAGACTCTTGGAATGGGTATTTTAGAAGAACTATGGACATAAGCTTTTAGGACAGCAGAATTAAATATAATTATAAATATTTAATATGCTTCGAGCAATCGCTCTTCCGCAAATATCAAATTGTGTCTTTTATTTGAACAATTATATTGCGATGCACTAGCGCGTCATCTGTTATCAAATTATAAAACTATTTTAGAGGCGTAATATTCTTTTTTAAAATAAAACAATTTCTACTGTCCTTACTGCAATGGAAAAATTAAAGGGAGGGCCTGGCTCATCAATGGTGAACCCTCCCAGCGGTTTCGCCAGTTTAATCTACCATACCGCTGTTATATTGTATTTTTGGTATCAATTATTCCGCCTTCTACAAGCTTTCAGGTAAGCTTTTTAAGGCACATAAAAAGACACAGGACGACATCTAGACGACACACGCAAGCAGCCCGCCGAATCTGGTACAGCGCGCCGCCTGCGAAGGAACCAAGGCCGTACCAAGCACACCTAGAGCCCGAAGCCCCAAGGCGGCAAAAATAGTGACCACGAGGATCGAAACTTCATCTAGGAGTGATATTGCATTTTTGGAACTTCCTTTTATAGGTGACTGTTGTAAGACTCTTGGAATGGGTATTTTAGAAGAACTATGGACATAAGCTTTTAGGACAGCAGAATTAAATATAATTATAAATATATAATATGCTTCGAGCAATCGCTCTTCCGCAAATATCAAATTGTGTCTTTTATTTGAACAATTATATTGCGATGCACTAGCGCGCCATCTGTTATCAAATTATAAAACTATTTTAGAGGCGTAATATTCTTTTTTAAAATAAAACAATTTCTACTGTCCTTACTGCAATGGAAAAATTAAAGGGAGGGCCTGGCTCATCAGTGGTGAACCCTCCCAGCGGTTTCGCCAGTTTAATCTACCATACCGCTGTTATATTGCATTTTTGGAACTTCTTTTTATAGGTGACTGTTGTAAGACTCTTGGAAAGGGTATTTTAGAAGAACTATGGACATAAGCTTTTAGGACAGCAGAATTAAATGTAATTATAAATATATAATTGTTTAAATATGAAATTGTTTTATTTTAAAAAATAATATTACGCCTCTAAAATAGTTTTATAATTTGATAACAGATGGCGCGCTAGTGCATCGCAAACTAATGTTATTCTTAATAAAGGAATTGATCGAAATTGTGAGATTTTTTTTGTTTTAAGTCTTTTTATTCAAAACATCTTTAATTCGAATTTTTGGATAATTCGAATTTTTTTATGGTCCCTTGGGGTTCGAATTATCCAAGTTCGACTGTATTTTATTTTAAAATATAATCAGGGTCATTATATATATATTATATATACAAAAAATTAATATTTGACTAAAATTTCCTAGGTATTTGGCGTTTTGCGCTTCCGAAAAATGGGTTATAAATATATATGAAAAAATAATAGAAAAAAAAATAATAAAAAGGTCAGGTGTTGATATTAAAAATAAAATCTCTGCCATCTGTAAAGCACATGTGCTCCTGGTCAGGATATGCCTTTTTCATTTTTAATGAATATATATACAGTAAAACCCCTCTGTGTAGAAATGTCGGTAGTTCAGTAGAAGAATTCGCAGTGATTGTAACGTCCTCGTATTTGTTGGTTAACGTTAATCAGCAAAAAGTACTTGGAAGTTTAAAAAGAAAGACTTTATTTCTTTTAGGCTAACATCAGATATATCATATTAATTATCAGACATAAGTTTACATGTGGTATATATATATGTTGCGTTCCCGGTTTGGATAGATGAAAAGGGAGGATACACGATGTGACTTATTAAAGTTTCCTTACTTAAGTATATATATGTGGCAATATCGTTGCGGAATTTCTTGTTGTTGGATGCGAATGGTGAGATTTGATTGAAGCGCAGTCGTTTGAGTGGAAGTTGCAGCATACAGTTAGGAATAATCAGGACACGTGATGGGGTTTGAAAATGAAAGGCAACTGGATTGGAGGAAAGAAAGCTTGAGAAGAGCTGAGCGATTTGACTTATTAATTATCTGATCACATGGCGGTGATTGACTTAGCTATGGGGTGAGCGGGAAGGTCTCGAGAGTAGATGTTACCTTGTTGAGAGCGAAATCACTACAAGGTCCGAACTCGGCGAGAGCGAGTGAACAACTGCCCATTCTTCCTTTTCGATTTTACACCAAGACTCAGTTTCTTTCTGATTGGTTGATAGATGATCACATGATCTTTTCCTATTGGTCGACCTATTTAGGTGCTGTCTTCTGATTGGCCGGCGGTTTCCTTTGGTGTTGTTTTTGCCGGAAGATATATCCGATTTCGTCAGGAAGTGTTGGATAGCTCGACGCTTATAACTTCGGCGGATATTAGATACGTCCTGTCTTTGCCGGAAATATTGGGTGTTAGCTTAACATTTATAACTTCTGGTCACCAGATACAACCTGCTTTGTCAGGAAGTATTGAGTGCTTCTTGACTAATATAACTTCTGCGGCCACTAGATACGTCCGGTCTTTGCCCCTGCAATATTGACACAGGGGTGCCAAGAATAGTCGTGCCAGATTTAGGCCTACTTCCTATGTCTTATTGCTACTTGCTTTCCTCCAGTTACCTTGTTCTTTATTAAGTCTTTGAAAATCATACATGGTACATACATAGTGGGTCGGGGTTGCATTTAATTATATACAAATTATGACAGATGCGCCCCCTACATGTGAAGAATTCAAGAAGGGGTTAGCCTGAGAGAATTCTGTAAAGTGAAAAATAATTTTGTGGGAAAATTAGTTGTGGGTATTGAGGGGCTATATACAAGCATTGCTGGTGATATAAAAGTAAAATAGAATGGTGTTGATGATATAGGTTGAGTATAATTAATAGAAATCAAAAATTTTTTAATTGTAAGAAATCAAAATGAATGTTATGGTACATAGTGGATTAAAAAGAAAAGAAAATGCGCCTAAACGAATTCTACTCGAGATAGGAAATGAAATCGAGGGAGTTCTATTAAGGCTTTTGAAATCAAAATAAAAATAATATAAAAATAGTTGAATGAAATCAAAATTGAATGTGTTTGGTTGAAAAAAAATTGTTTTGTTGCATGGTGATAAGGGAAAATGCCTAGTTACTTTTTTGCTCGAATTTTGGAAAAGAATTCGAGGAAATTTCATAAGGTCTTTTGAGAAATCAAAGTAAAATAAAAAGTTGAAAGAAATCAAAGTGAATGCTTGATGCATGGTGAAAAAAAAAAAGAAAAATGCCTAACCATATTCTCGCTCGAAATTGGGAATGGAAAACGAGGGATTTTTATTAGGGCTTTTGAGAAATCAAAAAATAATTAAAAATAAAAAGTTGGAGGAAATCAAAAAATAATATAAAAGTTGGGAGAAATCAAAGTAAATGCTTGGTTGCATGGTGAAAAAAAGATAGAGAAAAAAAAGAATGTTTTTGTAAATCAAAATGAAATATAATATCCAATTTTGAAAGAAAACCAATGAGTTTTTGTTGATTGGAAACTATGATAACATAACTAAGTGGTAAATATATGATAATTAATGATTAAAAGTGATGTTAAGTTGAATAAATTGATAAATTGATTAAATATTTACATTTTTAATTGAGAGAAAATAATGAAAATGATTAATATGAAAAATAAGGTGTATTGGTTTGAACCCTTTGGTATCTACATGCCCTATAAATTTTTTAATTGCTCAATTATGCCCTATATTTTTTTATCTTTGTGTGTGTTGTGAAAAATGTTAGAAGTCTGTAAAGTAATTGATTTGTTATAATAGGGATGGGAACTCATTTAGATGTGTGTCGTGTACCTTGTTTGGTTTTCGAATGACAGTCGATTTGTAAAAGTCGATGCGCAGGTTTGAATTGGAACCCAAGATTGGTGGTATAGAGAGAGGAATTTGTGCGGGGAGCGGTGACCTAATTTTACGTGTTGGCAGAAGAGAGGGAATGGTAATTGGAGATCGGACGAGGCGCTCCCTTTTGTTTGCATAGGCCGCATTTATCGCCGCGGACTACACTTCCTGTCGCGGTGTCTCAAAATTCTCACTTCCTGTCGCGGTGTCTCAAAATTCTCATTTCCTGCCGTCTATTTATTTTGGGGTGTGGCTCGGGTCTTGTTTTTGGAGTATGACTTCTCCGACATTGGTTGGTCATCTTTTCAGTTACTGCTATCTCTTCGGAGTTTATTTAGATTTTCTGCAAAAATGGTTCCTAAAATTATGAGAAGTTTTATAAATGCTTGTCCAAAATTAAAAACTGCCTCTTGTAGTTCGAAGATTTTATGAGCGGGCATGGTATAGATAAACAAGTAATTAATGATTAAAATTGGGATACAGTTGTATGGTAGAACTAACAAACAAAGGATAAAAATCAGATGAAAGATAGGATATTGCCCCATGTTCGTCCATATTTTTGTAACTGGGGACTCTGAAATATTTGCTTGAACCTTATTAATTGTAGAATTTGAATGATTGGTAGGTTCGCAGTTCTCCTGTTTGATATCTTTAGGGAGTGGTGTGATATGATTGAGCTGGTTGTCAGGTTTGCAGTTTTTAACATCGGGGAAGAGTGATGCAAATCGTCTTGTTGCAAAAATGGCAGGGTCTAAATGCCTGAAAGGTTCGCTGCTGGTGGGTTTGAACCTTAATGACTCTGTTGGGAATAATTCGGGTGTTAAATGTTTGAAAGGGAACGTGTAATTGGGGTTGTGCTTTATATGATATGTGCTAACGGCGGGTGGTGATATATAACGGATTTTTTCTGTATACAGTTTAAGTTTGTTGACGTGGATTGTGTCAGTGTCTCTTTGAAGTGGTTGATTTGGTCGATCTATGCGGACCACATTTGGTGAAATAATTTCTAATATTGTGTGAGGTCCTGTGAAATATGGCGCAAGTTTCCCTGTATTTGGGTGGTGATATAATTTTACTAACACTAGATCACCTACTTCGAAATGTGGTTGCTTGTGTCGTTGGTCATAAATGTTTTTGTCTTGTAAATGTTTGTTTTGTGTGCGTGTGTGTGCAATTTTTCTAGCTTTGTCGATATCTGGGTACGGTGTGTTATGATTAGAGATTTCTGGGGGTAGGATACCAAACATTAAGTATATGGGTGGAAAACCTGTGGTAGAGTGGGGTGTCTTGTTATATATAAGTGTAACCTTCTTGACCAACTTGGTCCATGCGACCTTAGGATTTTCTAGGTGTAATAACCTAAGTTTTCCCGTGAGGGTGGCGTTCAGGCGTTCACATAGGCCGTTGGCTTGTGGGTTGTTGCTGGTTGTGATTAACGGGTGAATATTTCTATTAAGGAGAAAACTACGAAATTTGGGTGAAGTGAAGGCAGGGGCTCTATCCGTAAGAAGGCGTTTTGGAGAACCATCCTGGAATACTCGCTTAAGTACCTGTTGGTAGGTGGTGGTACTGGTGGATTTAGATGGAAAAGCCCACGCGTAGCGTGAAAAATGATCGACTACCACATGGAGGTATATCTTGGTGTTGCCATATTTGGCAAATCCTGCTATGGTGTCCAGAGATAAAAGGTCGAAGGGTTCTTTAGATTCCGGAGGTTGACTTAATTCTCCGTAAGTGGGTCCTACTGGACGTTTTGTTAATTGGCAGGTGGGACAGGTCTTAACTTTTTGTTTAATATCTTTTGACATACCTTGCCAGTAATATTGTGTGGAGATGATTCGTGACATTTGGGAAATACCGGGGTGATTGTATTGTGTGTGTACTGTTTGTAAGAGTTGTTGTATGAGTGGTTTTGGAAGTATAATCTTGGTTACACCTTTTCGGGAAACTGTATGTAATCCATTACGATCAATGGTCAAAGTAGACTCTTTCGATGGAGGAGGTTGGTGTGTCTTGATAAGGGTGGCGTCCAAGAATCCACAAAACGGGTTACGGGACAAGAGATCTGCTTCATATTGTAGTTTTCCTTTTATGTAGCGGACCTCATATTCGTAACTCGATAGTCGTAAACTCCATCGAAACAGTCTGCCGGACGGGTTCTTGATGGTTTTCAACCACTGCAATGCGTGATGGTCAGAAAATATAGTAAATTTTCTGCCCATAAGATAGATGCGAAACTTCTCCACACTCTCAACGATTGCTAAGCACTCAAGTTCAGAGATGGAGTAGTTTTTCTCGTGTGGGCGCAATGTTTGGCTGAAATACTGAGCTGGATATACGTTCCCGTCAGGGTGAACTTGTTTGAGAATGCCTGCTATACCGAGGGTGGATGCATCGCAATACACTTGGCATGGCAGACCTTCTTTGTAAAGGTGTAAAATGGGGTGTTGTGTGAGGTTTCCTTTCAGGTCAATGAACGCCTCTTGACAAGCTTCATTCCAGTTCCACACGACGTCCTTTTTGAGGAGATTGTTGAGTGGTGCTCGCAAGCGAGCGTATTCCGGAATGAATTTGTTATAGACGTTCACAGCGCCTAAGAAGGATTGTAGTGTTTTTCGGTTGTGTGGTTGTTTAATGGCGTGGATGATGTCGGTATTGCGTGTAAGTGGTGTAATTGTACCAGCTGTGATGGTGTAACCTAGAAAATTTATGGATTGCTTAAAAAATTCGCATTTTGCGAAGTTAAGTTGTAACTTCTCCGCTTCGCAAAAGGCGAAAAATTGTCGCAGGTGGTTTTGATGTTCCTCCAATGTGTTGGAGTAAATGATGAAATCATCGAAGTAATGTGCCACACAGTCAAGTCCGTGTCTCTGTAGGACCTGACTTATGGCTCGTTCGTAAATCTGAGGACTGGTTTTTAACCCGAAAGGTAATCGAGTGGGTTGGTATAATCCTTCAAAGGTGGCAAATGCTAACAGTGGTCGAGAATCGGGGTGTATTGGGACTTGCCAATACGCAGAGGATATGTCGGCCGTGGAGAAATATTTGGCTTGTGCGAGGTGGTCTAGGATATCCTCGATTCTCGGGAGGGGATGGACATCAGAGCTGATTAGCTCGTTCACCTTCCTATAATCGATACAAAACCGTTTGGTCTTGTCGCGCTTAGTGACGAGGGTGACAGGGCTCGAGAAAGGTGAAAAAGATTGTTCTATGATGCCGTTCTCCAGCATTTGTTGTATTTGGTTACGGATTTCTTGTTGGTCACATATCGGAACACGATATGGCCGTATGGTGATTATTTTTTCGGAATTCGTGGGTATTTTTACTGGTGGAATCCGTAAGCATGGTACGTTGAATTTGTCCTGTGAAAAAATGTGAGTGTACCTTTGTAGAAGTGTTGTGAACTGTGGTGTATAGTGAGTGTTAGGTGTTGTGTTGTAGTATGCATGGGGTAAAGGGTTTTGTTGTGTATTAGTGTGAGTGTCGAGTTCGTTGTGTGGGTTGGTCATGTGAGAGTTGTGCAACGGTGTGTGATCACCTATGTTTTTGGTATGCGAGTTATCCCGCTGTGTGGGTGCGTTTTGGACAGGTTCATAAGTTGAAGTTGTTGTGGTTTGATTATTTGAGGGCATGTAAAAAAGGCAATTGGCTTTAGTGAAAAAGGGGCATGTAGATAAGTGGGTTTTTCTCAATGAATGCACGCAATGGTTGTCATAGGCGGAAAGTTGGGATGCGGGGAAAATTTTTTGTGACATCGCCTGACACTGCCAGTACGTGCATACATTGGACACATGATTAAAATGGTAGGAAAGGGTAGACAATGGGGCGCCCAGCTGGAATATAGTGCATTTATTAAAATCTATGGTTAATCTGAATTTATGGAGGCTATTGATACTAAGAATTCCAAATGGCAATGGTGCATTCACTACATGGAAATTCTCCTTTCGTGATATTTGTCCTATTGTCAGTGGGATAGATAGTTTACCCATGGTTTTTGCAAGTCCGTTTAGGGTTTGGAGGTGTAGTGAATGTCCCTCAAGGGTTAAATTAGGCAGGTGGGTTTTTAGCATATGATAAATATTATATGGCACTATACTCAGGCTGGCGCCTGTATCAATTAAAAAGGGGCATGATACATTAGGGGCTAGAAAAAGTTTGACAGTCAGTTGGTTTAGGGAGCCTACCTCAGTCTCGAAAGGGCTGCTCGGCTGGGGTGTCTCTGGCTTGACTTGGTTGTTGTGGAATCGGAACTGGTGATTTTGGGACCGTTTGCACTGTCCGGACTTTTTCGTGGGTCGTCGGGACTGGTCGACGTCGGCATTCGCTGTGCCAGTGTCTCGCGCCGCAGAACTTGCAGTTGGACGGTGGAAGAGGTGCATTCCATGCACCTGGGCGTCGGGGTGTGCTGTGGTACGGACCCGACATTGTGGGTGGTTGATCTTCTCGGGGTCGCGTTGTCGGTACACTGGGCCCGTGGATCCGCTGTACCAGTCGGAACCATTCTCCTAGGTTCTCGGGAGGTACTACGCGGACTAGGCGCTGGTCGTTGAATGGCAGTCCTTCTGTCAGCGTCTCGAGGATCACCTCCTGTGGAAGTCCTAGTTGCAATCCCATGGCGGTTTTCTCCCGGTAATAGGTCTCTAGGTTGGCTTGCCCAGTAAGCTTCATGGCGAAATATTTCGCAAAGGACGCTTCGCTTGACTCAGGGTAGAGATCTAGGAGGATTTGTCTCACCTGGAAATAACTCCGGTCGGCCATCCGAAGTTTCCTGAAGAGCTCCAGGGGTTGTCGCGCCAGATAGTTTGGTAGGCGGAGTAATTTTTCTTGTTCTCCCATGGATGCGTCTTCCATTTTTCGGTCGAATGCTTGGAAAAACTGTGTCGCGTTGTATGTGCCATCGAAAGGCGGGATTGCCGACTCCGCTCCATCAGAAATTTTTACCCGGGTCAGGAGCGCCGATAGCTGGTTGACGGCGTCCGCTAGGGGCGCAGTTGTCTCGCCCGTCTCTCTTACTTCCTGCCTCCCTTCCGTTGTTGTTTCCGTCGGGCCGTCCGACTTTATGTTTATGGGATCCTGATCAAGCTCCATAATATCTTTATCCTGTCTGCTTAACCGTTCTGTGGCAATATCGTTGCGGAATTTCTTGTTGTTGGATGCGAATGGTGAGATTTGATTGAAGCGCAGTCGTTTGAGTGGAAGTTGCAGCATACAGTTAGGAATAATCAGGACACGTGATGGGGTTTGAAAATGAAAGGCAACTGGATTGGAGGAAAGAAAGCTTGAGAAGAGCTGAGCGATTTGACTTATTAATTATCTGATCACATGGCGGTGATTGACTTAGCTATGGGGTGAGCGGGAAGGTCTCGAGAGTAGATGTTACCTTGTTGAGAGCGAAATCACTACTAGGTCCGAACTCGGCGAGAGCGAGTGAACAACTGCCCATTCTTCCTTTTCGATTTTACACCAAGACTCAGTTTCTTTCTGATTGGTTGAGAGATGATCACATGATCTTTTCCTATTGGTCGACCTATTTAGGTGCTGTCTTCTGATTGGCCGGCGGTTTCCTTTGGTGTTGTTTTTGCCGGAAGATATATCCGATTTCGTCAGGAAGTGTTGGATAGCTCGACGCTTATAACTTCGGCGGATATTAGATACGTCCTGTCTTTGCCGGAAATATTGGGTGTTAGCTTAACATTTATAACTTCTGGTCACCAGATACAACCTGCTTTGTCAGGAAGTATTGAGTGCTTCTTGACTAATATAACTTCTGCGGCCACTAGATACGTCCGGTCTTTGCCCCTGCAATATTGACACAGGGGTGCCAAGAATAGTCGTGCCAGCTTTAGGCCTACTTCCTATGTCTTATTGCTACTTGCTTTCCTCCAGTTACCTTGTTCTTTATTAAGTCTTTGAAAATCATACATGGTACATACATAGTGGGTCGGGGTTGCATTTAATTATATACAAATTATGACATATATATAGCAATTTAGGCCAACAACCCCATGTATATAACCCGCAGCAAGACCTTAATGTTGTATAATAGAAGCACAGCTGTCAATGATGCACTATCGACATATGTCTTTACATCATCACATGTAATGCAATTTGTGCAAACAGGATAAATAAAATAAAAAAAGGGGGGGAAACTCTGTAATTGATTAAGAGTTGAGCTAAAGCAGGGATCGAGCATATAATATTGTCAGAACAATGGTCTAAAGATGGAAACAGCCACGACACTAGTATACAATTTCATCAGACAACCCATGAAATCGTTATTAAATTGGGCAATCTATAAAAGACTCCTTCTGGAGGTTTAGCAACCCACTGAAGACGCTGGGAGCTATTTCATAGAGGAAAATTATAGCAACAGATCTCTATAATTTCTACAGATCAACTGTAAATAGATTCATATTAAGGCATTTTTATAGCCTAAATAACACAAACAATAGTCAAACATACAAATCTGTTTGCATCATGCCATACCCTCCTAACAGCGTAACAATAGCCCGAGGAATCAGAAAATATGGTATAATGGTAAATATGATGGAATAACGCACTGAAACACATAAAAGTACAAACATTACTAAAACCTGACAGATAGATACCCTCAAAGTAGCCTTAATAAGGTCGTAATTTGCAACTGTTGCTGTGTCAATATATCACAGCAAAGATATAGTACACAACTCTATTCCAACAGAGTCGGTAGTTCTATATTTAGTACAATTTGTGAAATTAAGGTGTGGGGGGTAGTACCATAAAGCAAAAGGAATGAAATATGTATGAGAGGAAACAAGAAAATTCCTCTAGATATTTATTTAAATAAATTAAAATTTGGGAACATGTCTATTCTGACGAGATATGCTATTTACATAGTAAAATTTAGATAGAGGTGACCTGAAGTTACTTTATAGCCCTTTAGGGCCTTTGCGAAATCTAGGTTGGTTACTACACAAAAAAAGGGGGGGGGGGCGCTAAGTCATAATGACAAATGGCTTACCTTTTCTCGAAAGTGCCGGCAAAGGTCTGGTCTCCCGACTGAAGACTGTCCTCTCACTGAGCGACTCAGATTGAATCTGCCTTTTGGCAAAGAAACCCTCTTTTATTCTTGTCTCTCTCCGTTTTCATTCGCTGGCCGCGCCAAAGTTTCTATTGGCTGGCATTTTCATTCGCCGAAAGAAACACCAATCAAAATGGCCAACGGCTCCAGTATACAATTTCATAGACGCCCCAGGCCTCTCCCATCAAAATAGAACATATAGTATTACCAAAACAAAAAAAATCTAAAGAGAGAAACAGCCACGGCACTAGTGTAAAATTTCAGATCAGGCCCCCCTCTCCACATGGATTGAAATACTATCCTCCCTTTTCTCGGGACGGTATATATATCGCCCCCCGTCTTGGCTAAAAATCGACCCAGGCCCCTTTTACCTGGACTGTAATGTGATGCTTCCTTTTTTCGGGAAGGATATTTATAAGGCTTAGTCTTTTAGAAATCTTCCTTCTCCATTTTTTTTCTGGTCACCTTTACCTAAATTTTTGGTGAGGGGAATATATGTACAATGGAACAACAGCTTCCAGCGCGGATGTCTCTGGATGTCACTGGTGTCTTCTTCACCAGGCATCAGCTTTCGGCATGGAAGTCTGGTGTCATCAATTGTCTAGGTTTCTGGGCAAAAAGGTGGTCTGTAAGTCTATGTGGGAGGGAAGCCATGTATCCATTTGATTTGATTATACATACGCCTTCTGTTGGGGTATGGTTACAAAAACGTGCCCCAACATATATTACAATGTTGGGGCACGTTTTTGTAACCATACCCCAACAGGAGATGTATGTATGATCAACATCAAATGGATACATGGCTTCCCTCCCACATAGACTTATAGACCAACTTTTTGCCCAGAAATCTAGACACTTGATGACACCAGACTTCCATGCCGAAAGCTGATGCCTGGTGGAGAAGGAGACACCAGTGACATCCTGAGACATCCGCGCTGGAAGCTGTTGTACCATATGTACATATATGCCCCTCATTTAAAATTTAGGTAAAGGTGACCAGAAGAGATGGAGAAGGAAGATTTTTAAAAGACGGGGGAAGCCTTATAAATATCCTTCCCGAGAAAGGGAAGCGTTGTATTACAGTTCAAGTGAAAAGGGGCCAGTGTCGATTTTTAGCTAAGACGGGGGGGGGGGGGGCGTTATATATACCTTCCCGAGAATAGGGAGGATCGTATTACAGTCCATGTGGAGGAGGCCTGGGGTCTGATGAAATTTTACACTAGTGCCGTGGCTGTTTCCCTCTTTAGATTTTTTTGTTTTGGCAATACGATATGTTCTATTTTGATGGGAGAGGCATGGGGCGTCTGTGAAATTGTATACTGGAGCCGTTGGCCATTTTCATTGGTGTTTTCTTTCGACGAATGAAAATGCCAGCCAATAGAAACTTTGGCGCGGGCAGCGATTGAAAATGGACAGAGGCAAGGATAAAAGAGGGTTTCATTGCCAAAGGAAATTCAATCGGAGTCGCTCAGTCAGTCACCTCGGTCGCTGAGACGCAGTTAAGGAGGAGACCAGACCTTTGCCGGCGCTTTCGAGAAAAGGTAAGCCTTTTTGCCATTATGGCTTAAGTACCCCCCCTTTTTGAGCAGAAACTAATTTAGATTTCGCATAGGCCCTAAAGGGCTTTAAGTAATTTAAAAAGAATGATAGGGTTCTTATATTTTGTCTCGCTAGAATAGATGGAGATCTAGGCTTTCCCCTTTATAAAGGCAAATTTGTAACTTCAAGTCACCTCTATCTAGATCACTATGTAAATAGCATATCTCGCCAGTATAGAAATGTTCCCAAATTCTATTTAATTTGAATAAATATCTAATATATAACTTATATGGAGAATTTTGTTTCCTCTCATACATATTTCATTCTTTTGTTTTATGGTACTACCCCCACATCTTATTATTGTTACAGATTGTGTTGGAATATAGAACTACCGATTCTGATGGAATGGAGTTGTGTATTGTACCTTATTGTGATACTTTAATACAGAATACAGATTTTACCCGCCTTGAGGGTATCTCTTTGTCAGGTTTTAGTAATATTTGTATTTTCATATGAGGAATTTGCCCTTCTTCCACTGTTTAAATGAAATGTTGTATGATTCTTACCTATTTGGAGGGAATGTTACTAATAATCAAGTCTTCTAATAATTGCTGGCCAACATACATTGTCGAACGTGCCTGCTAAAGAAGCCAGTTCTCCTGTCTGTGTTTCAGTATATATATATTTTTTACCATATCTACCATTATACCATTCGTTGATTTAAATTTAATAAGACCCATGTTGCCTTATACTCATAGATTGTTCTCTTTATGATTTTATTAAAAACCTTTTTGTTCTAAATATATTACAAATGTCAATGTCAATAGTATAGGTCTATAGATTTTGCTTGTCTCATAGCTTATTTTGCTAGGTTTTAGTATAATCTTCATAAATAGAGTCTTTCCATACATCCAGATAGTGACCTAATTCAACACATTTGTTGAATCTTTGCTATAAAATCGGAATTAAAGGTGTACCTACACGTTTGATCATATTATTACTGGTGAAATCTGGACCTGGCACTTCCTCGATATTTAAATTCGAAATAATATTTTCAACATATTATACTTCTATAGAAAAATGTTAATTTGGTCTTATATTCAGGTTTATAGTTTCTAATAATAACATGCTCATCTTTATCTGAGATCCCTTAAAGTTGTTGGATGATCCCAGAGAATTTGAAACTATATGGGTTTGTCACTGGCCCGAGTCCGTTAGTCTGTAGAGACGGCCAATAGACGGCCATCAATTCCAGCGTCTATTTTGATGGGAGAGCCGACCACTATTTTATAGATCATTTAATTTATTGTAGGAACGAGAATAATTCAACATTTCCCTCCCTTTTCCCAAGTGCACATGAGCCTTAGTTTAATGAGGAATCTCTTTATATGTCTGTCCTAAACTTTCCTCACTATATCTTTTGTGTATGAATCTATCTACAATTGATCTGTAGAAATTATAGAGATCTATTGCTATAATTTCCCTCTCTGAAATAGTTCCCAGCGTCTTCAGTGGGTTGCTGAATCTCCAG
This sequence comes from Cordylochernes scorpioides, assembly GCA_030710605.1. Taxonomy (NCBI): domain Eukaryota; kingdom Metazoa; phylum Arthropoda; class Arachnida; order Pseudoscorpiones; family Chernetidae; genus Cordylochernes; species Cordylochernes scorpioides. Next base: position 21,877,786 of record CP092882.1, on the reverse strand, counting down.
AAGGAGTCTTTTATAGATTGTCCAATTTAATAACGATTTCATGGGTTGTCTGATGAAATTGTACACTAGTGCCGTGGCTGTTTCCATCTTTAGACCTTTGTTCTGACAATATTATATGCTCGATCCCTGCTTTAGCTCAACTCTTAATCAATTACAGAGTTTCTTTTTTTTCTTTTATTTTATTTATCCTGTTTGTACAAATTGCATTACATGTGATGATGTAAAGACATATGTCGATAGTGCATCATTGACAGCTGTGTTTCTATTATACAACATTAAGGTCTTGTTACGGGTTATATACATGGGGTTGTTGGCCTAAATTACCATATATATATATACTTAAGTAAGGAAACTTTAATAAGTCACATCGTATATCCTCCCTTTTCATTTATCCAAAACGGGAACTCAACAACAATAAGTCAAAAGGCAACTGCACAGAGTATCATCAGTGATAAATATGTGCTCACTGATAATTTACTATATAGGCATGCCAGCTGCGTTACAGTGATGATTCTTTTTGTGGGCTGTTGCAAGGATTTAAATAAGATCACTAAATAGCAGAAAGGAGAGGGTAAAAATCTCCTTCAAACTAACTTTATTTAATACAAATTAAGAGGACAGAGGAAAACACCCAACAACTGGTTGGTAGAAGACCAGGCCGTGTAGTTCCTTTGTCGCGGGAAGCTCTCCTCCCTCTTTATTTGCCGGCGGGCGCAGCGGGGCTTGTTTTGTTTGCTGTCACCCTTGTTTTGTTTGCTGTCACCCAGCCGTCCTGACTAATGGATCTCCATTATTCCACACCCTCTATAGTGAACCCCAATGGGACAGAGCTTTTGGTTCACTATAGCCACAGTTCAGCCATTTTTTTTTTCCTTTTCCAAATTTTTAGACCATATAATTAAAAAACAGCCATACAAACAGGAAAAGGCAGCCACTTAATAATGGTCACTTCGGTTTAATTCCCTAAATTGACCTATTTCTTTACAGTAATGTTGAATATCAAAAGAAGTCATTTGATAATAGGTTCTTCTTATCATTAGCATACATGTTTATATATTGTGACGAAGAAATATTTTATTATTTAATTTAATATTATTCAATGAAAATATTCAACAGATTATAAAAATATATATTAATCTGTATTTGTGAAATCATCTTTAAAATATTTCTTTGCTTGCTTGCTTAAGATTCTCTAGCTGTAAAATAGTTTGGCTGACCTGTTAATAATTGTCGACTCGTCACTGTGATGTCATCAATAAATACTTTTACATCTTAGGATATTTCAAGGCTTGATTTCTACACTACAACTGGTGGAGAGACTGGACCGATACCCATTAAGAAATAAAAGAAAAATTGATTCTGTTGAACCAGAAGAAACTTCTATGAATGTAAAGAAGGAAGGTACTCAGGTAAGCAACTACGTTGTTCAACATCTGCCAAGGAACCCTTCCATTTTCTCCGGGGAGGATGGTGAAGATCTCCAAAAATGGTTAAAAGGGTATGCACGTGTGGCAAGGTACAACCATTGGGACGAAACCCTTTGTCTTACTAAAGTTTATTTTTATCTGTCTGGAACTGCTCTCAAATGGTTTGAGAACAACGAAGAAAGCATACAGACTTGGAAGGAATTCACATCTCAATTAGAGAATGTGTTCGGAAAAAAAGAAAATTCAAAATTGCAAGCGGAGAAGAAACTTAAAACACGGGCACAATTAAAAGGTGAAAGTACCGAATGTTACATCCAGGATCTCCTGTGCTTGTGCAAAGAGGTTGATCCTCAAATGAATGAGGAAGATAAAATCTCCCACCTCATGAAGGGAATAGCTGAGGAGCTTTATCAAGCACTCCTACCGAGGGATGTACAGAGCACCGAGCAATTCATTACAGAATGTCGCCGTGTCGAAGTGCTCCGTTGTAGGCGAGTTATCCCAACCAGGTACGAGCGCCTACCAAATGTAGCCTCTCTCTGTGACCAGGATGACAGAGAAGATCTGTCATCTATGATTAGGCAAATTGTTCGTGAGGAGGTACAGCGGGCATTAGGCTCTCCTCGGGAGGAACCAAAATATGCTACAATCGAAGAAATTGTAAAGGAGGAGATTCGAAGAACCCTGGCGCCAATCTCAAAGTCTAGGAGAAATCCCCCTCATAAGGAAAGACCCCGACAGTTTTTAAATACTAGATATGAGGCCGAAACGATAAGACCGTACCCTGAACCTCGATACCCAAAACAAGGAGGAAGACGCGACACCAATGACTGGCGTACAACTGAGGGAAGGCCAATCTGTTTCTACTGCGGACGCCCAGGTCACGCCGTCCGCTATTGCCGTGACAGGAAGAGACACAATGAGGAAAGGAGAAATGACTATTTCCAAAGAAAGCAAGACGCAATGGTATCCTACAACTCTCGAGCTGAATCTCAGGACCCCAATGACGAATCATCGAGGAAACCTTTCACTTGCTACCGAAGCCCTACTTCATATCGCGGTCGAAACAGACAACATTTCTCACCTGCTAGAAGATCTAGCTGGACGCCCCGCCATTAAAACTAGATGATAGACCACATTGGAGGTGAGGCCGTAAAGTTATAAAATCTCCCCTTGCCGACCACAGTAGAAATTAGAAAAAGCTACCTTGACGTAAACATAGACCTACCAAGTCCTCATGAAGAAGATATCTCAACTGAAAGAAGACATCCACCGCAGTCACCTGAAAATATCCCTGGCCATAGTACTAGTCCTTAAGACTGACGACGTAAGTCTCCTGCTGAGCATCGGGTCGATGCTCTCTATAGGAGGAGGCTATGTGACGAAGAAATATTTTATTATTTAATTTAATATTATTCAATGAAAATATTCAACAGATTATAAAAATATATATTAATCTGTATTTGTGAAATCATCTTTAAAATATTTCTTTGCTTGCTTGCTTAAGATTCTCTAGCTGTAAAATAGTTTGGCTGACCTGTTAATAATTGTCGACTCGTCGCTGTGACGTCATCAATAAATACTTTTATATCTTAGGATATTTCAAGGCTTGATTTCTACGCTACAATATAAACCTATTTCAACACCTGATCTCTCTTTTTATCTTTTATTTTTTCTTTCGTTTTTTAATATAAACCTATGTATTATTTAAAAATTAAGCCAAATCCCATAGGCAAAACATTATTAATAATATATTTGAAAAGCATAAGAGTATTTTAGAACATCCTTCGCAAATAATATAATAGTAAATTTATTTGAAAAAATCCTCTAATACCTTGTTGTTTCAAAGTGAAAAGTGAAATTAAAAAAAAAAGAATTGTCTTAAAATATCGTTATTTCCATCATAGAAATAAAGCTCAGTGTATTCTGAATCAATTGAGGATGAATTAAAAGTATCCAATTCAGAAAAATCGGATGCGAAACATGTTGATATGATAGCGCGATCGGTAAAATTGCGAATAAAAAACGCCAATTTGAAAACACAAAATCGGTGGTTAAACGGCCGGCCAGGGGGGAATATCCGCTATCCCTGAATGAGTCATATACTTAACAAGAATTCCATTCTAAAAATAGAACTGTAGTGGTAGTTTTTGAGAATTTGTGGGGGCAGAGAGACTTACTTATCGAATATTTCTTTGGAAGGGTTTATCTCGTTTATTTTATCAGCCATAATGGCCAATTTGCTAATGTCCTTATCGCTTACAAAAAGTATATTCTTTATGGATGTGGGCAATTTATAGAGCCATATAGTTTTAATCAAATTGTCAGAGATATCTGGGGTAGTGAGGGATCTGAGCTTTTGTAGTAACTGGCTCGGCTTCATGTCTCCGAGCTCAATACCAGAAATAACTTTTTAATTCTCAACCCTTCACTTTCTCTGAACAATTCAAGTAGTCGTGATTTACATTCAGAGTACTTGTTGTCAATTTTACTATTAATTATGTCCCAAATGTTTTCTATATATTAAGGTTCTAATTGGGAGATCAAATAATTAAATTTAGTGTCTTCCTGAATAATTCCACCTATTTTGAACTGTGCCTCTACCTGGAAGAACCATATTTCAGGTTTTTCAACAAAGAAAGGCGGTATTTTAACACTAACTTTGCATATTTCTGAGGTATCGCTAGGCTTATTTTCTGTTTCCATTTTACGTAAATTTTAAATTCAACACAACAGCTAGATATGTTTAGTGATAACGTTAAAAATAAAAATATTGTGATAAAATAATAAGGAAGATAATATAAAAACTTATCTTAGTCTTGAGATGATATCCCGATATCTTGGATGATGCTTCTTTTCAAGCTTGAATCCATTTTTGCATTTGTTTATCTCTTGAAATCTTCGATGATATTTCTTTTCAATCACATCTAGCTCACCAATGTGGTGTGTCGATTTATTAGTCCAGCGATGGCCCAGAAAGTATTTCAAAGTTAGTGTTTTATTGGTATTATTATTAGCTACATTTTCAGAGGAAGATAAAAAGGACAACACCCTAGAATGTCTATTCTGGTTCTGATGGTTTTCATTCACTTCCGCCGATCTGCCGCGCCGCACAGCGGTGGTCATCTCCTATTTCATGTCCCCCTGCTTGTATGTTTGCTGACGGTGTGGTCCATCATCCCAGCAGGTTGGAAGGAAGTCTCGGTCCCCACAAATTTATAAGGCGATTTGTTTGTGGCCCATGAGACATGGGGAACTTGGGGGAACTGTTTTTTTTTTCCTCTTCCAATTCCAGTTTCCACATATTCTTCTGAAGTGTATATTTAATTTTGTTTTTAACCTGTTATTCAAACCATTTCAGGCCTTAAAATTATTTGGAATTATTTTTTAGCCTAGGTTAAACTTGATATAGAATGCTTCTAAAAGGGCAGGCTGCCCTATTTTTTTTTTAGAACGCCACTCTTTGTTTCTTTTCTTTATTTTGGAAGCCATTTGTATTTTTCGTCTATTTCAAAATTGTCGAATGCAAAGATATTCTATTAAATAAAAGTATAATATGTAAAAATTTATACAACATAGAGCAAAAATAGAATGGAAATGAAAACAAACAATGCCGCTAATTTTTTGTTTTGAAATCGCGATCCGCGAGCTGAAACATGCTCAAAATTTTGTTGTTTTAAATTTTTTTTAAATCACAATTTTAAGTTCGTTATAAGCACAGTATTTTTAATAGATTTTATCATTTTGGGACCGAAAATAGGTTCGTTGGGGTAGTTCTTTATTTAAAAAATCGCAAAGTTGTAACGATGGTAATTTCAATGGAATGGAATTGGGAATCGCCGTGGGTTCGTTATAAGGGAAGGTTCACTATATCCAGGGTTCGTATTAGCGGGGTTTTACTGTATATTTCTATATATATAAAAGTCAATTTCTGTCTGTCTGTCTGTTTCGCGATAAACTCAAAAACTACTGAACCAATTGGTACCAAATTTTGCATGTCGCTTTTTATAAACTTAAGGAAAATTTTCGGCTGCATTTTGATTAGTATTTTTGGCTATTTCTTTTTTTCATTTGAAGAACTTTTTTTTACGCGGACTAATCCGAATGGAATGAATTCCTAAATATGGCCATTTTTTAAAACATCGGTGGTTCAGTGGTAGAATGCTCGCCTGCAACGCGGGCGGCCCGGGTTCGATTCCCGGCCGATGCATTTTTTTACAATTTTTAAAACTCATTTATATTATATTTAATATCTATATATATAAAAATGAATAATGTGAAAAAATAGTACAAATGTAACATTGTACTGGGATAAGGTGCATAAATCATGAAAAAAGAAAAAGGCATCTACTTATCGTGCAACTGAAAGTTGCTGATGGCTGAGCGCCATCTATCGGAATAAATATCAACTATTCTCGTTGATTTTTTTATTCCATAATTGGCCAAATACCCATTCTTGATTAATCAAGAAAAGCTAACCACGGACGCGTTTCGGGCTGTTGGCCCTCATCAGCGTGGTGCAAGCTGTACCTCAAAGACCAAAAAAATTGGTCATTAAGGCATCCTGAAAAATCATGAAACGGGTAGTTAAGGCCAGAATTGCGTGAGGACTCTACACAATGTGAAAAAATAGTACAAATGTAACATTGTACTGGGATAAGGTGCATAAATCATGAAAAAAGAAAAAGGCATCTACTTATCGTGCAACTGAAAGTTGCTGATGGCTGAGCGCCATCTATCGGAATAAATATCAACTATTCTCGTTGATTTTTTTATTCCATAAAAAAATCAACGAGAATAGTTGATATTTATTCCGATAGATGGCGCTCAGCCATCAGCAACTTTCAGTTGCACGATAAGTAGATGCCTTTTTCTTTTTTCATAAAAATGAATGTATGTGTGCGTGTGTGTGTGTGTGTGTGTGTGGTCTGTTTGTCCTTTATGCCTGACCAAACCACTCATTGGAACGCCATGAAACTTTGGGAAGTTATTTAGTATAGTACTGGGAAGGTTTCTAGCAAATAAAATTTTTGAAATAACTTTTCGCTTTAAAATAATCAAGATAAATATTCTAATTTATCTGTTATAATTCAACAATCTGCTCTAAATATTATCATGATGATGCGATGATTTTGTAATGTAGAAAATTAGGAAAGACAAAATTCAGGATGACACGGCAATTTATTTGAGACAAGAATAATGATACAATTCCAAGGCAAGATACTATTCCTTTAACTTCCAATTACCGAGGGAACCAATTAATATTGATTTTATTCAACTTATCGAGTATTAAAAATTTTCACTTTATTGAGAGATTCGTTAGACAAAGTTAGACAAACCTTTACCGGGTAAAACCCGGGCGAAGCCGGGTACGTCCATACAAGAATAATGATACAATTCCAAGGCAAGATACTATTCCTTTAACTTCCAATTACCGAGGGAACCAATTAATATTGATTTTATTCAACTTATCGAGTATTTTTCAAGGAATGGGGACTTTATCGAGAGATTCGTTAGACAAACCATTACTCTGGTAATAAATATATGTATATATATATATTATTATATCAACTATATTAATCAAATCAATTATTAAAACTATATATTTTTAGTCAGAAAATGATGATGACGATATTGCTGTATCATGTTTGATTATTAGATACATAATTATATCGGGAAAAATTCCAAAAAGCAGAGACCACGGGTGAAACCAGTTCATTATTTTGTACTATCAGCTATCAGAGACTGGCACACAGAACAAATATCGCAGATATCTGATCATGTAGCAATAATCTATGAAGTACTAAAACTGACAATTTCACCATAGCTACTAATTATTCCACATGGAAATTCAGTGAAGAAAAGGCGAACTGGTCAAATTTTGCCCAGAATTTCATTAAAATAGATCAAAATAATATTGAAAACTTTTTAGATACAGCAAATACAAGGAAAGACGTCGATAGCGCGGTAAAAGAACTTTCGAACACTCTCATTGAAGCAGCGTATAATACTCTTAAACTAAGAAAAAACAAACAAATAAAAAACAACATAAACAGATGGTGGAACGCGGACTTGACACGCCTTGAGAGCTATTGTAAATACCTCCGTAACTCCTATTAATCGGGCGAAAAATCCCTCTATCCATATTCAACAACATTATAAAAGTGCAAGAAACAAATACGTCAGGAAAATAAATAAGTCTAAAAGAATGTCTTGGAGGTTTTTCTTAGAGGACATCAAATAAAAAAAACCCATATGGAAATTTAAAATATTAAAAACGGTTCTAACCGAAAGGGCATTTTGGAAATCTTAGAAGTGAATAAAGATGAAGAACGATTCCAGAAGACAGTAGAACTTTTGAACAACCTTCCCCCCCCCCCCCCCCCCCCCCCCCCCCCGATGATAGAGATAATGAAGACATAACCTTCCACAAAAACATAAGGAACTATACTTTAGGATTTCATAATAAAGAAAATATAATAATAACGCCCAATGAAGTAAATGGAATAATTGATGAGCTAAACTCAAAGACAACGCCTGGAATTGATAATATTTCTAACAATATGATAAAACATACTAAACAACTAATAGTTCCAATACTGGTGAAACTTTTTCAAAAATGCTTAGATTTAAATTATTATCCGAATGAATGGAAAAAATCTGAGGTAATAATTATTCCCAAACCAGGTAAAACAGAGAGAGAGAGAGAGAGACATGAAAATTTATAAAAGCTACAGACCCATTTGTCTCAACTCAAACATTTCCAAAATATTTGAAAAAATAATTAACAACAAATTAATAAAATTTTATGAAGACTCAAATCTGCTTAACAATCGTCAACATGGATTTAGAAGATCAAGATCTACTATCTCTGCATTAAATGAAATTGCCAAAATAGCTTTAGAACATAAAAACAAAGAATATACAGCTATAATCGCAGTTGATATAAGTGGAGCGTTCGACAATGCATGGTGGCCGATGGTGCTGAAAAGACTAGATGAGGACAACGTTCAAGCTTCAATAATAAAACTACTACAGTCTTTTCTTAATAATAGAAGAGTGAGATTTAGATACTCATCAAATGAAACCCACAAAAAATTAAGCAAGGGATGTCCACAGGGTGGGCCTATATCCCCTACAATATGGAATATTATTCTAAACGATTTATTGAATAACTATTCAGAATCAAACAGTGAAATCATTGCTTATGCGGATGATTTAACTGTGATATGTTGGGGAAACAACTTGACAGAACTTCGGAATACAACAGGAAAGGTCATGGGGAGAATATTAGACTGGTGTGGGAACAATAAGTTGACCGTATCTGAAGAGAAAACGAAAATCTTATACTTGTTTAATAGCAAAATAGCTGCAAAAATTCCTAACACTATCACTGCCAATCGGGTAGAAAAACTGAAGATTATGGGAATAACTTTTAAAAATCATAGAAATAAAAACAAATTGGATTTTGTGCCCCATATTGATGAGATTATTACTAAGACAAATAGAGCTAGTGGATACCTAATTGGATTAACCGGGAAAGCATGGGGACTGGACAGTAAAAGAAGAATAGAACTCTATAAGACACTGTTTCGAAGTTCACTAACTTATGGTTCCACGATCTGGTACAACTTTATACCCAAAAAAGTCAAAGATAAATTAAACTCTCTGCAGTACAAAATTTTGAAGCACAGTACACAGGTTTATAATTCAACATCTTCAAACTGTACTCATATTGTTGCTAGAACACCAAAGCTCACGGATTTTATTGAAACAAATATACTAAAAATGAATATTGGATACAAAAAATCAGATTCAACTAAAAGAAAAATGATATCCAATTTTATAAACCAGAAATTTGAGGAATACTATGGAGGTGCCAATGATAATTTCAAGGGATTCTTTGATACTTCAAGAATTCCTAACTATGTTCAACCCAACTTCTATAAGTTCAATTTTTTACTGGACATGGTGACTTCAACACATATTTGTTTAGAATTGGCAAAATTGGTTCACCTGCATGCACTTGTGGAAACGAACAACAAACACCTGAACATCTTCTGATAGACTGTCCATTAACTTCTGATCTAAGGGAAGAAAACCAACTTTACCTGACTAAAACAAAACAAGCTGCTTGCAATAAAGACCAATACATCAAGTTTAATAGATTCTGCAGGATGTATATTTTGAGGCGAAAGCGTTGACTGTACATATTTCAAGCTACTACTTATAATTGCTATATGTAAAATTTGACATTGAACGTTTAATTTTAATGATTTCCAATGTTTGTTGGGACACCTCGTGACCATAATATGCCAAAGTAACCCAGAACCCCACCTAACCTAACCATATCCCACCTTTGTCCATTTAAGTTACCAACCTCTGGTGATTGCGAGGTGTTGAGATGGAGCCTGAAGCCACCTTTAGCCTTGGCAGCACCGAGCCAGAGACCGAGATCCCCTTCCTGGTGGTCAAGTCACCTGACCTGTGGTGGATGACCTGGCCCCACCAACACCAGGATAGTCCAAGATGGACTCAGACACCCCTCCCTGGTGATCAAGTCACCTGACCTGTGGTGGATGACCTGGCCCCACCAACACCAGGATAGTCCAAGATGGACTCAGACACCCCTTCCTGGTGGTCAAGACACCTGACCTATGGTGGATGACCTGGCCCCATCAACACCAAGCTAGCCTGAGAATGACTCAGATACCCCTTCCTGTTGGTCGAGCCACATGTCCGATGGTGGCCGACTTGACCACAAGCCAGTCCAAGATGGACCCAGACACCCTTCCCTGTAGTCAAGCCACCGACCTATGGTGCTTGACCTGACTCCACCACAAGCCCTGAACCTTTCCCAAGCTGACCCCAAGATGCCCAGATCCTACAATATTAATTGTTTTTTTTTTAATTCAATATTTTCGTATTTTTATTTTATTTTTGTGAATATTTCCTTAATAATTTTATATTTAATTTATTTTTATCATTTTTTTAAGATGCCTTTTTAATTTTTTTATTTTCATAGAGAGAAAGGCGATGATAGCTTGGGGGGGGTGAGTTCAGCAACACTGGGACAAGGAAGCGGGAGATTTATATTGACATTCTTGGAGATTGACATTTTTTTGATATTGACATTTTTTTTAAACAAAAATTTGATCTTTTTTGAGAAGCAAAAAAAGACTTGGAGTTGCGGAGGGCGAAGGCCGCTAGCTGCGGCCTTGCCTGCCCCTTTTTCGAATGGTGGACATGGGTGGCTGAAGGTAGGTGGGGATATTCTGGGGATAATGGCATAATAGGTTTTTTTTTTTTTTTTTTGTGTGTTTACATTTATATGCATATTAAACTCCTCCCAATTTTAAACTTATATAGTTTTTTTTTTTTTATTATCCTTTTTCATGAAATCTTATATATATATATCTGCTTGTGTAGTACATTGAAAATTTATTTTATTAGAATAAATAAAATATGTTTGGCCAAAATATTGATTGGTTAATTTCCCCTTTTAACATATAATTGCTAGCCGGCACAGCTTTAGGTCTCTACATGTGCCATAGATGAATAAATTTGTGGTCTGCTTTTCAGCAGCCACTGGCGCCCTAATACATGGACATGTAGAGATCTGGAAATAGTAAAAGTATAAATCATCATTGTTTTTAACAATGACTTTCTTCTTCCATTATACTAAAAATTTATGAAATGCTCACGAACTTTACAATGTCGCCCGCCGCGGGGCTCGAATTATGTATATAATTTTCTTCTATTATATTCTAAATTATATACATAGTGAAACGCCATTAGGGCTAAGTAGTCCACGCATCCTGAGATTAATTAAGAATCAATACCCAGGGAAATTAGACTAATAAAATATTTTTCAATGGACACAGAACATTTATTTTAGGTAATTATTTATATTTAAAAAAAAAAAAACTTGCATTTTTACAAGCAAGTTTGTGTTTTGAATTATTTAAAGTGATAAAAATTATCCAATATCCACTCTGTAGTAAGTAAACAAATCTAATGCTTCTTCTAAAAACTATTGTTTTGTTGAGTTTACTTTTCGTGTTTTAATAAACATTTATATTTAATACTTTAAACTATTTATGGTATAATTATATATGGGAGTTAGGTAAATAACAACCGTTATTTTTATTTACAATATTATAGCTTCGTCGATTGGTATATTTAATGCTGTGTTTTGTAATTTTGAAGAATGTAGCGTATGTAACAATGTAAGAATGTAACAATGTAAGAACAAAATTGGGCTTAGACGAAATTCGAGCCATGATGGCAGCTTAGTTTAAATTTAGGACTCGGTGCAGAAAAACAACATCTGGAGTCACCAGATGTGCTGGAACCAAATATAATTTTGGCGCTAGAAATGGGAAACACTGACGTCAGACAATAGTTAATTAAAATTAATTACCATTTTCTTTCTTTTATACAGAGAATACACGTTTATATTTTCAAATATTATTGAAAATACACTAATAATAAACCTGTTTCATACATTTATTATATACAATATTTTATTTAAATTCTTTTCTGTTTGTAACATTTAGATGTTTTAAAATATATTTACTTAGAAGAAAATATGATGTTAATAATTTTTAATTTACTTTAATATGGAAACTATGACAGTGTCATATATAATAAACATATAACAGATGTCAATTTCAAATGACTTTATGTAAGAAATTGGCAGGGAGGTTTTCCTATTATATGGTTACATATACCCAGATCTAATAATCTAATTCATGAAATACATTTCATTAAGTTTACCTATATTTATAAACCAGTTCATAGTTAAACCAATTAGAAGTTTATTTATTTTTAGGCCTAAATGCCTTTTTTATTTTTTTTTCATCTTTATTGGTTGAAACAATTTTCTAAGGCAATTTATTGAATGAAAAGGCATGTTTTCTTTTCAAGTGTTTGAAATAACAAAAGCTATAATTATTATTATCTTAATGAGGTATTTCAAAAATATTGCATATGAGTGTATGAAAAAAATTACATTCTTGACATTCTTTTTGGTTAATAATGATTTTCACTTATAGAAGTGTTAGCATGCCAATGGTCTGCCCTAGGGGTACATGCTGACCTACATGATGAAGCTTTTCATAGTATAAAGGAAATATTTACATGGTATGAACAGGTTAAATTTAGAGTAAAAGGTTTTTATATTTAATTTTTTTTAGGGTAATTTCTAGATTTTTTGAACTTTTTTTTTTTGTGTGTAAATTTATCAAAATGTAAGAGCATTTGTGCATCCTTTTTTTTTTTCAAACTCAGCCTTTGTTTTTTTTTTAGTAATTTTATAAACTTTTATTTTAGTATAGATTTAAGACCTACTTTTATGATTAAAGAGATATCCATTTCTTCAACTAGGAGTTAAGATTTTGTGTCTCGGACAGTGAAGCACCTAAAAGACGAGATTTAGGCTCTCTTGGTATCCATCACTGTGAGCAATCTTTATGAAGCAATGTTGAATTAGTTGGATAGTCAGTGTAGTAGTTGCTTTTTTTAATAGGATTCTAGGATTTATAATATGGTCTAATTTGAGGATTTTTCCTTTTTTTTTTTCTTTGTTGTTTTCTCTTTGTCGCTTATTGTAAACACAGGACGGATGGGATACAGACCCTCTAGATAGCTTTTACAGTAAATGATAATATTTTTTTTTTTAGGTTAAATAGATAGGATTAGATGAATGTTTGAAGATAGGATTTCTATTTTTCTTATGAACCTTGCACATTTTTTTTTAATGATGGATTACTATTTTGGGTACCGAATGACCAAATTGGTGGTAATTATTACAAGTTTATTTTCTTTTGTGAGTTTATGGAGGTGGACCATAACTAGGATTTTGGAGTGTGTACGGAGAATCATCTCAATAGAATGAGAAGCTTAGAGATTTCAATCTTTTTTTTTTTTAAACCTTTTTTGTTTTTTTAAGGTAAAAGCTTCATTAGGATTTTTTTTTTCTATACAAACTATTTCTTGTTAAAACCCGAGTTTCAAAGACCAATGAGAATAATGTATACCATTGTGAATTAACTATTTAGTGTAAATCTGAAATTTTAGTTATTATCAGGAGTAATAGGTGAAGGAAGGTGTAGGAAATCACAACTTAGAGGGGGGCTATGTCTAAAACAACAAACCTAATAGACATCCTATGGCTTGTGTTGGGTAATTTAGAAAAGAAACCCTATAATCCCTGGCCTTCAGGTAGTAGCTTTGAAATAGGTTTCTAATGAGGACATGAAAGGTCAATCTTTCAGAGTAAAGTTGTGAAGTATAGGGACCCTAAGCCAGGGGTAGAAGTTAAGTAGGCCCAGACCGTAGTCGATCCTTGGAAAGCACTTGAGAATGTTAGTGTTGGGTAGTGAATCATAAACCCTATAAATCCATCTTTCAATAGAGTGTTGAGGTCGGACTACTGCAAAGGGGACAGACGCACGATGAAGTAAGAAGATAGTGACTTCACCCACGGTGGCTAGGGGAGTGACTCAATCCGCTTTTATGAGGTGTCACATTTAATGGTCCTTTATTCACCATTATAATTTGTGTGTGTCTTTATAGAATTGTCGTGAAAAGTCGCTTAGTGTCAAGGCAAGGGCAGTTTTTGAAGTTACACTGATTCTTTTTTTTTTTGGTAGGTTAGCTTCCAGATTATTTAGAATTGTTAACAATTATTGTTAACAATCATTTATCGAGTATAAAGTGTTAGTATATATAGAGCTTGTACAGAGGCATTTTCTTTGAGTAACCTAGGGCTTTAGTTCCCAATTTGTTTTAATTAGAAAACTTTATTTGATTTCACATTAGTCCTTGAATTTAGAAATTGTTAGGGTTTATTTGATAGAGATTATTGAGTGTTTTGGCGTCTATAGCAGCTTTTAACTTTAGAATGAATGCCCACAGTGACTGAATTTTTTTTTTGTATGAATGTGAAGTGGAATAGATGATGAGAAGGTTAAAAACTAGTATACTGTTAGACCAAAATTACTTTAGAGCGTGTTAGGGAATTTAATAGGTTCAATTTTCAATTTTGATTTCTTTATTTGTTAGGAACGATAGCCTCACAGGACTGTAAAAACTCTATTGTTAGGAAAGGTATTCGCTCCATTTTGTTAGGTCTCCCCTTTCGGGAGTATAAAATTTTAATTTCTATTACTAGGGTAATCAAGTACTCTTTGTTATTTATATCAACTTGAATTTTAAGAGTCGTAGATAATGATCATATCTTGATTCTCAGACTGGAAGGTTGTGGGAGGTTATGATCAGACCAGGAAACCCACAAAACTTCTCCTCATTAGAGGAAACGAAGAGGTATAGATTGAATTTTATGCAGGATGGGGGATTTGTTTTAGCCATGCCGTATAGCCTGGGGTATAACGGCGCGACCTTGGGTAACCGATCTGACACCGTAGTTTCGACGCTTTTAGCGTGGCTGGAGCGAGGGTATTCCAGACGGGAGGTCCTGTAAGATTGGCATGTAGGCAGAGATTGCCCAGTTATTCTAGACGAAGTAGTTTCCGTCTATTGAATTTTTTTGGTACCAGTTTGATCCCCCATAGCTAGCGGAAGTTTCTTCTAATAAAGGATTCGCCCTGCCATACGTTTTGTTGGAATGAATTCGAGCATAAGACCGATTCGAGAGACAGAATAAGTAATTATTAGGACCTTCAACGAGTTAAGACTTGTTCCATGTTAGGATAAGATTTTAAAGTATTAGTTAACTATAATGACCGCGAACGAGACGCCAGAACAAGCCAGTGAGTCAAAGTTTTAGAAGTGTTGTATTGAGGACAGTAGAATTAAGAGCAGTTATGCAGGGAGTAGAATTCTGAAGGAATTTGTAAAAGAACCAAAATTTCAGATTGATAAAAATTCAAACCTATAAGATGTAGATTTATAGGATTCAGGTCAATGAATAGAGAGTATATTAGTAGACGAAAGTAATATGAATTTCTTGGAAGGGGGGGAGGTAGCTGAACTGTACACACCCCAGAGGCAAGGTAAACGGAGCACACACTGGATGTCAAGGGAGAGAGTCCCATGATTCCTTTTCTTCTGACTGCTCTGGGAGCAGCAGTTGTGTTGAGACCATGTGAAGGTCTTTGTCCTCCGCCTGAAAGCCCCGAAGGTGTGAGAAGCTCTAGCTTTGGGCAGCTAGAGGACAAATGGTATAATCCCATGTAAACTAACAAGTACCTGAGTGTCAGTTTGTGATTATAGATTTGGTCTTGAACCTTGAATACCGGTTCGAAAGAATTTTTTTTTTTAAGCTTTATTATAAAAAAGTAGGGTAATTTTTGTGTGTTTTAAGGTCATTAAAAAAAAAAAAAAAAGAGGAGGTATATATACCTTAAGGTTAAGCTATAGGTTTGGTTTAATATTTTGTGAAGCAAGATTTTTTTTTTTTAACAAAGGATGTTTTCAGTTATGTATGGCCATGCGAGGTCAATGTACCGAATAATTTAGGTAGACAACTAGTCTAACCATGTAAAAGGTTTCAGTTCAATTTTTAATCAAAGATTCAATTGGTTTTTAACAGAATGAGTTGTGTGTGGGATCAAAGTGTTTTAAATTACTGATTTGAATTACCCTATTAAATATTAGTAGAAAGAGGCGCATTAGATTTGAAATTTGTCTTTTCCCCCTGATACCTTTATGTATTTTAGGACTTTTTTTTTTTTGGCTGTTACATTATGAAAAATGCATATATTGGATAATTGTTATTATTTGAAAAAGAAAATGAATTGCATTTGCATACGTGTATACCATAATATTTTTTTTTTATTTGTAGATTTATGATTTTAGAATTTTTGAGTTTTTTTTTTTTAATGTGCATTCATCACTTCACCTTAGCACCCAGGGTGGATTTGAGTGATTAATTAATATTTGAGTATAGATATACTATTTTTTGTAGTAAATATTTTCTTTTATGTAATTTTTTTATTTTATTAAGTTTCCTCACTCGGTGTTGGAAATTAATTTTCCTTTTATTTTGTAAAATTAATTTTTTGGCAGGGAGGATTGTTGGGACACCTCGTGACCATAATATGCCAAAGTAACCCAGAACCCCACCTAACCTAACCATATCCCACCTTTGTCCATTTAAGTTACCAACCTCTGGTGATTGCGAGGTGTTGAGATGGAGCCTGAAGCCACCTTTAGCCTTGGCAGCACCGAGCCAGAGACCGAGATCCCCTTCCTGGTGGTCAAGTCACCTGACCTGTGGTGGATGACCTGGCCCCACCAACACCAGGATAGTCCAAGATGGACTCAGACACCCCTCCCTGGTGATCAAGTCACCTGACCTGTGGTGGATGACCTGGCCCCACCAACACCAGGATAGTCCAAGATGGACTCAGACACCCCTTCCTGGTGGTCAAGACACCTGACCTATGGTGGATGACCTGGCCCCATCAACACCAAGCTAGCCTGAGAATGACTCAGATACCCCTTCCTGTTGGTCGAGCCACATGTCCGATGGTGGCCGACTTGACCACAAGCCAGTCCAAGATGGACCCAGACACCCTTCCCTGTAGTCAAGCCACCGACCTATGGTGCTTGACCTGACTCCACCACAAGCCCTGAACCTTTCCCAAGCTGACCCCAAGATGCCCAGATCCTACAATATTAATTGTTTTTTTTTTAATTCAATATTTTCGTATTTTTATTTTATTTTTTGTGAATATTTCCTTAATAATTTTATATTTAATTTATTTTTATCATTTTTTTAAGATGCCTTTTTAATTTTTTTATTTTCATAGAGAGAAAGGCGATGATAGCTTGGGGGGGTGAGTTCAGCAACACTGGGACAAGGAAGCGGGAGATTTATATTGACATTCTTGGAGATTGACATTTTTTTGATATTGACATTTTTTTTAAACAAAAATTTGATCTTTTTTGAGAAGCAAAAAAAGACTTGGAGTTGCGGAGGGCGAAGGCCGCTAGCTGCGGCCTTGCCTGCCCCTTTTTCGAATGGTGGACATGGGTGGCTGAAGGTAGGTGGGGATATTCTGGGGATAATGGCATAATAGGTTTTTTTTTTTTTTTTTTGTGTGTTTACATTTATATGCATATTAAACTCCTCCCAATTTTAAACTTATATAGTTTTTTTTTTTTTTTTTATTATCCTTTTTCATGAAATCTTATATATATATATCTGCTTGTGTAGTACATTGAAAATTTATTTTATTAGAATAAATAAAATATGTTTGGCCAAAATATTGATTGGTTAATTTCCCCTTTTAACATATAATTGCTAGCCGGCACAGCTTTAGGTCTCTACATGTGCCATAGATGAATAAATTTGTGGTCTGCTTTTCAGCAGCCACTGGCGCCCTAATACATGGACATGTAGAGATCTGGAAATAGTAAAAGTATAAATCATCATTGTTTTTAACAATGACTTTCTTCTTCCATTATACTAAAAATTTATGAAATGCTCACGAACTTTACATGTTCAATTGTATTAATTGTATATAATTTAAAATATACACGCAATTATCCAAATTGTGGATATGGCGTGTCTCTCCCAACTGTTAAATAAAAAAAAATGTTTGATTATTAGATACATAATTATATAGGGAAAAATTCCAAAAAGCAGAGACCACGGGTGAAACCAGTTCATTATTTTGTACGCAGGAACAAAATTCTAACAGAAAAACATTCATTCGAATAGAAAACAAAAGTCAGATCATCTTTCTATAAAAATATCGCTTCTCAGACACAAAGTTTGGAGCGGGACGTTTCACAAATTGTAACGAATATTATCTGAATAAAAACATTTAACGGGTAAAACCCGGGCGTTGCCCGGGTCATTCGTCTAGTATCTATATATAACTCACACCCCCAATTAAAATATAAATAATTGTTGAAGATATTAATCTGTGATTTTTTAAATGTTTCTTTTTGACCAGTACTTTTGTTTTGTTTTTGCTTTTCCTAAAATGTTTCTTTCTTCTTCATTATTATTTGTTCTATATGTAAAGCTTTGTTTTTGATACTTGAATAAACAAATTCAAGTTTATTATATTTTTTTGTGTGCTTTTAAAGTTAAAACACAACAGATTATGGACCCAACCACGCATTCACTGCGAAATATAACAAAAACGAAGCAACGGTAAGCCTAAAAAGAATTCTATTTTGTTTATCATGTTAAAATTTATATTAGTAATGGCTGGAATGGATAATATTAAAATGGGTATGAATATTCCCAAATTGGAAGGATTAATAAACTGGCCAGAATATAAGAAAAATATAAAATTGCTTTTAACAATAAACAAAGTAATAGGCGTTGTTGATGGAACATTTAGAAAGCCAATAAAACAAGAAACAAATGAAGAAAAAGAGGCATATGTAAAATGGGAAAGTGAAGATGCAATATCCCAATTGTTATTTACAACAAGTGTGATGCCTGATGTGAGTCAACTAATCATTCCCTGCTCAAGTGCTAAAGATATGTGGGACAAATTGTTAAGTGTCTATGAGCAAAGCTCTGGTCAAAGATTAGACATGCTCTATAATCAATTCTTTAATTTTAAGAAGGATCCTACAGATGATATTTCAAAGCACATTTAAAAACTAGAAAGTTTATGGAATGATATGCAAAACGACTTACTAAACAAGAAAATTTGAAATTGCCAGAATCCATGCTGATGTGCAGAATCATAAACACCTTGCCTGATGAATATTTTGATTTTAAAAGTGTTTGGGAATCAGTGTCTAAAGAAGAACGTTCTGTAGACAATCTCACACAAAGGCTTCGGTTACTCGAAATAAGAATTCAACAGCGAGATGAATGCAGCGCATCAAGTTCGACAGCACTAATGGCAAATGCATATGAAAATAAGCAAAATATGAAAGGAAAATTATAAAACTATTTTAGAGGCGTAATATTCTTTTTAAAATAAAACAATTTCTACTGTCCTTACTGCGATGGAAAAATTAAAGGGAGGGCCTGGCTCATTTTTCCATCGCAGTAAGGACAGTAGAAATAGTTTTATTTTAAAAAGAATATTACGCCTCTAAAATAGTTTTATAATTTGATAACAGATGGCGCTCTAGTACATCGTAACATTATTGTTCTAATAAAAGACACAATTTGATATTTGCGGAAGAGCGATTGCTCGAAGCATATTATATATTTATAAATATATTTAATTCTGCTGTCCTAAAAGCTTATGTCCATAGTTCTTCTAAAATACCCATTCCAAGAGTCTTACAACGGTCACCTATAAAAGGAAGTTCCAAAAATGCAATATAACAGCGGTATGGTAGATTAAACTGGCGAAACCGCTGGGAGGGTTCACCACTGATGAGCCAGGCCCTCCCTTTAATTTTTCCATCGCAGTAAGGACAGTAGAAATTATTTTATTTTAAAAAGAATATTACGCCTCTAAAATAGTTTTATAATTTGATAACAGATGGTGCTCTAGTACATCGTAACATTATTGTTCTAATAAAAGACACAATTTGATATTTGCGGAAGAGCGATTGCTCGAAGCATATTATATATTTATAATTATATTTAATTCTGCTGTCCTAAAACTTATGTCCATAGTTCTTCTAAAATACCCATTCTCCAAGAGTCTTACAACGGTCACCTATAAAAGGAAGTTCCAAAAATGCAATATAACAGCGGTATGGTAGATTAAACTGGCGAAACCGCTGGGAGGGTTCACCACTGATGAGCCAGGCCCTCCCTTTAATTTTTCCATTGCAGTAAGGACAGTAGAAATTGTTTTATTTTAAAAAGAATATTACGCCTCTAAAATAGTTTTATAATTTGATAACAGATGGCGCTCTAGTACATGAAAGGAAAAGTTACCAAAAGTAATGAAATTTTTCAGAAAACAAGAGAAACAAGAGAATGTTACTTTTGTCATAGAAAAGGACACTTGGCCAAAGATTGTAGGTATGCAAAACAGAAGAAACTAAAGGATAAAGAAAAGGATGAAACTAAATTAAAACTTAATTCAAAATTAAGTGAAAGTTTATTCAGTGAAAGATTCAATGAACAAGATGAAGACATTTGGATTGGTGACTCAGGAGCTACTAACCACATTACAAGAAATGCAAGTTTTTTACTTCTTATAAGGATTTTCCTACCCAACAGACTGTTAAAGTGGGAAGTAATGAAAAATTGATAGCTTATGGAAGTGGAACTATAACAATTGAAACTTGTGTAAAAGGTAAATGGCAAACTCACTACCTAACTGATGTATGGTATGTTCCCAATTTCAGTCGTAATGTGATGTCATTACAGTCGTAATGTGATGTCATTACAGTCCACATTGGATAAAGGGTTTGAAATGAAAATGGATAAAAAAAGGTTGTAAACTTTTTAAGACAACAACTGGAGAAGTTATTGTAGAAGGGAAAAGACTACCAGGAGGCTTGTATGGTATGTTAATGACAAGTATCAAACCTGAAAATGCTGCAGAAGTCAATTTAGCCAAAACCCAAAATGTCAATATGCTACAACTATGACATGAAAGATTTGGACATCAAAATAAAAGTCATGTTCAAAAATGGCTTAAAGAACAAGGAATAGATACAGTCATGGACAATGAACCTTGCGAGGCATGCATTTATGGCAAACAACATAGACTGAGTTTTGGATCAAGAGAACAATATGTTTCTACCCAACCTGGAAACTTAATTCATGTAGATGTATGTGGCCCTATGCAGGAGGTTTCGAAAGGAGGGATGAGATACTTTGTGTGTTTCAAAGATGATTTTACAAAATACCGATAAGTGTATTTCCTAAAAGAAATGTCACAAGTCATTGAAAAGCTAGAACAATTTCTCTTGGAAACAAAGACTACTGGACATATAGTGAAAGAAATTCTGACAGATGGAGGAAAGGAGTTTGTAAATAAAGAAACCTCAAAAATTACAAACAAGTATGGTATTAATCATAGGATCACAATGCCATATACTCCACAACAGAATGGTTCAGCGGAAAGAGAAAACAGGACTTTAATAGAAGCAGCTCGTTCAATGATATATGCCAAAAATATGAGCCTAAAGCTTTGGAAAGAGGCAGTTAACACTGCTACATATGTTTTGAATAGAACAGGACCAACACAAATTGAGGGAAAGACACCTTATGAACTATGGTTTGATAAAAAACCAGCAGTTGATCATCTTCGAATATTTGGAACTGAATGTTTTGTTCATGTGCCTGATGAAAAGAGAAGAAAGTTAGATGCCAAAAGCGAAAAAGGTATTTTAGTTGGTTATTGCAGTAACAAGGATGGGTATCGAATCTGGATACCGAACTCAAACAATGTTGTCACAAGTAGGGATGTAATATTCAAGGAAACTATACCAACATTTAGCCTTGATATTGAAAAGAGAAATAAGGAAATATTTCAAGTAATCAGATTGATGAACAAAATGATACTCAAGATATTGAGAAAATTGAAAGCAATGTTCAAACATCAGACGTATACAATCTAAGAGATCGATCAAATATATCAAAACCTCAAAGGTATATTGATGCTGAAATAAATATTGCAGAAGCTCTTGAACCCAAGACATACAAAGAAGCAATGGATTCTCCAAATGCACAATTTTGGAAAGAAGCAATGAATGAAGAAATGAATTCTTTAACGGAAAATGATGTATACGAATGCACAACATTACCACCTGGCCAAAAACCAATTGATTGTAAATGGGTATTAAAGACCAAATTGAATTCTAAAGGAGAGATTACAAGATATAAGGCAAGACTGGTGGCAAAAGGGTTTGTACAAAAGAAGGGTATAGATTATGAAGAAACATTTAGTCCTGTGGCAAGACATGACACCATAAGAACTCTTTTAGCAATTGCTGCTAAAGACTTAAAATTGGTACAGTTTGACATAAAGACAGCCTTTCTATATGGAGACTTACAAGATCAAATTTATATCAAACAACCCGAAGGATTCAACAATGGAACAGATCTTGTATGGAAATTGAAGAAAAGTCTCTATGGACTTAAACAGTCACCAAGATGCTGGAATCAGAAAATGGTCAACTTCATGAAAGAAAGATGTCTGAAAGAAAGTACAGCTGACCCCTGTTTATTCTTCAGAAAACAAATGATCAACTACTCATTTTTGCCATATATGTTGATGATGGAATCATTGCTGGTACAAATGAACAGGAAATCAAAGAATTTCTTGATGAACTAATGTTTTCATTTAAGATCACAAGTGAACCATTAAATTACTTTTTGGGAATTGAGATAGAGCGGCAACCGGATGGGTCAATCTTTATAAATCAAAAGGCATATATAAAAAGAATTCTTGAGAAATTCAATATGTCTCAAGTGAATAAAGTGGGAACACCAACTGATAATTCTACTGTTCCTGGGGAAGCAGAGATTTTAGAAAATGTTCCCTTTCGTGAAGCGATTGGTAGTCTGATGCATCTGAGCTGCTTAACAAGACCCGATATCACTTTTGCACTGAATAAAGTTTCTCAAAAACTTGCAGCACCAACAAAATATGACTGGGAAGCAGTTAAACGAATCTTCAAATATCTTGTAGGAACAACTGAATATGGAATTATGTACCAAAAGGGTCATAAAGTGGAGTTTTGGAATCTTTCAGTGATGCAGATTTTGCTGGAGACCCAGAAACTAGAAGATCTACCAGTGGAGTTGTGTGTAAACTGGCTGGTGGTTCTATTTCTTGGCTTAGCCAAAAACAAAGATCAGTATCTTTGTCAACAACTGAGGCCGAACTCGTGGCAGCAAGCAATACAGCAAAGGAAGTCATTTGGTTAAATAGACTTTTCAGTGAAATTTCTCCACTAAAAGAACAACCAATTATAAAAGTTGATAATGCAAGTACAATTAAATTGATCAAAAATCCTGAATTTCATAAGAGAACCAAACATATATAAGTAAGACACTATTTTGTGAGAGAAAAGTATCAAGAAGGTATTTTCAATGTAGAACATATTTCTGGAAAAGATCAAGTTGCTGACATTATGACCAAAGGGCTCCCTAAGCCGCGTTTCCAAATGCTGAGATATCTACTGGGTATGAGGGACATTTGAAATCTGATTAAGGGGAAGTGTTGAAGATATTAATCTGTGATTTTAAATGTTTCTTTTTGACCAGTACTTTTGTTTTGTTTTTGCTTTTCCTAAAATGTTTCTTCTTCATTATTATTTGTTCTATATGTAAAGCTTTGTTTTTGATACTTGAATAAACAAATTCAAGTTTATTATATTTTTTGTGTGCTTTTAAAGTTAAAACACAACAATAATGAAGAATATATCTCGATTGTTGACTATATATAGCAATGAACTATTTTTACCCTTGTGTTATCGAGATGCATTGCAACCATTTGGGCATGTCTATTTAGCTGAATGATTTTTGTTTCTTAAAAAAAAAGAGCAAAATATGAACAACCCAAAATTATTTATTAGCCAAGTGCTGCCCCAATAATATATTCAAAATGCCAAAAAGAGTGTTCGATTTTTTTAGTTATTTATATATCCTTTTGTTAAATAAATTATTTGACTCTATTGGTAACCTCGACTCCTATATCAATGCTCATATCACCAAATGTCTAATATATGAAATATCTTGATGATCGATTCAGTAGTTTGGTGGGGAGTATAATAACAAATTTGAGGTTTGCCTTCCAATTATATTTGGGCGTTTGATTGTTATAAATAGTTGAGGATTTTTAACTCTTTCCCAATCTCTACATATCCAAAAATTGGAGTCGCCAGTGGTAGTTGCTGCGAACCACAAATTTATTTCGTTTATGGCACATGTAGAGACCTAGCATGGCTTGCAGGCTAAACAGATTTTATTCAGAGAATAATAAAAACTTTCAAAGTAAAACAATTGTAAATTAATATAGAAACAAAAGAAGCTTATATTTGAAACATTCATATAGATAATGCACTAACAGAGTTAGAAAGGCAATACTAAAATCAAGCAGAAATATACTCATTGCTTACCCAACTGGAACCATTGGAGAATACTGCATTCTACAATGGATTCCTGCCCATGTTGGGATGGGGGGTAATGAAATGGCAGATGAATTGGCAAAGGATGCCAGAAATCTGAGCCAAAGGAAAGAACAAATGTCAGTATTTGACGCTGATTCTTTGGCAAAATACAAGTTGCTGTTATAACAAGGCTATAGCTGGAGCTATCTGTGTAATGGATGATACTAAATATTTTGGTCAAAAATATTGTTTTGTGTTCCACCAATTCCTAATAAGATGTATAAATATTTTTATCCTTTTGTGTTAATCTCAGGTTTGTGTTTCCAGGTATATAAGCTGAGTCCAGAGTGGCCCGGAGATGGACAGCAGTATTGTCTCTCAGGCACCTCAGAGATGGCACTTGCTGCGTACCTGGCCGGCAGCGTACTCCCGGAGGATTCTCTACCGCGCAGGCTGGTGGCATGTAGCAGGTGTTTCCGGCAGGAGGAAGCTGAGGGGAAGCAGGGACAGAATCTCTACAGGTTTGTCACCATTCAGAGCTGTACAGACACTAATGTTATGTGTGTGTGGATTTCTCTCAATACCTCCACTTTGTTCCTCAACCCTGTGGCTTTATTGTGGAGCTTAGAGGGTCGGTGGAAGGGTAGTCTAAGCCGTTGGTTTTCGACCGCTACGACCTGGGATCAAATCCCATATTGGGCACTTTTTTACAATTAAAAAAAAAAATGCCCCAATGGACTCCTGATTCTTGAAAAAGTCCAACCCTACCAGTGAGTGCAAGTAACCAAATGGGGCTTTGGTAAATTTGTAAGTGCAAAAGTCGAACTGCTTTTCACGTGTGTAGACATGTGGTGCACTTACAGTAAAACCAGTCGCCAACTTCTACCCACCATGATTATCATGGCCTCTACCAGGTGTATTAGGAATAATAAAAAAAAAAACTGTGGAGCTACACTAGAACTACCTATTTCCCTAAATGGCAATACCTAGTTGCAGAACTGTCATTTAGAGAGAGGCGTCCTCTTGCCGGAGAGTTACTGAATAGTAAAAATGGTACTACAAGGTAATATAAGACCAAAATAAATAAATAGCATCTAATTTATCTTATTACCTTGTAGTTCTCATCTATAATCTAAATTGTGCCTTATATATATATCAGTGAAAAATGGTAATTTTGGTGGTGAAAACTGTCCTTTAGAGAGAGGTATATTCAACCGGGAGTGTTCTCTCATGGGAGTTGTGCTGTGACAATTATGGTTTACAGATTATATTTTCTCATCTTAATTTCAACCAAATATTATGTTGATAATCATCATTATTGAAGAAAGTAAAATACTTCAATCGCCAAGACTGGAAGCACTCCTCAGTAGCAGGCCAACTTAGCTCCCATATAAAATGGCTGCCTCTGATATGAGCAACAAATATCAGATGCTGTTACTTCTAACTTGGAGTACAAATCATCCCTGAATCAGGAGCACTTGCCTGTATTATCAGCAGTACCAGCTAAACCCAGGTTTTTTTAGTCTTCTTCTTCTTTCTTATCTCCACTAATAAAATAAAATAAGACCTAATCCAAATAATTTATTAGTGTGTGACGTTTCGGCAACAACATTGTCACCATCATCAGACAAAAGAATAAAAATCAAGATGATGATGATGACAATGTTGTTGCCGAAACGTCACACACTAATAAATTATTTGGATTAGGTCTTATTTTCTTTTATTATAATCTATAATCCAAATTGTGCTTTATCATTATCTCCACTAAATCATATTAGGATATAAAGTTGTGACCTTTGATAGTGTCTGTTTGACAACCATCATGACTGAGTGAAGTAGAATGTGTCTGCCTTTGTCATTAAGACTGGGAGCACTACTCAGTGGCAGGCCGACTTAGCTCCAAAAGAAATGGCCGCCTCTGACATGAGGAACAGACGCCATGTGCAGCTGCTCCTAACATGGAGTACAAACACTGCTCATCCTGTATCCCTGGATTAGGAGCCCTTACAGGGAACTATCAGCCGGGCCAGCTGAGCCCAGGTTTTTTAGTGAGCTTATTACTGCTCTCCCTCCTCCTTTTTCATCCGAGCTTGGTACCTCTACAAGGTAATAAGACCAAATCTAAATAGCACATTATTTATTTATTTATATTTGGTCTTATTACCTTGTAGTTCTAATCTATAATCCAAATTGTGCCTTATATCAAACTCCAAGTAAGTAATTTTAGATGGAGAAAAAAAGTTTGGTACTACTGATATAATTGGGGCTTATACTCTCCTGCAATGAGTATTATTATTAATGAGGGCTTTCTACTGTAGAGGGTGTGCTAATGGCTTATGAATATTTGTTGTTGTTGTTTCTTATCCCCCCTTGTGCAAAGATTACACAAATTCCATGAGTTCATGCTCCTTGAGCTGTCTGTTGATAAGCAGCAGCCTCTCTCAAAGGTCCTGTTGGAATGGGGTGTAGGGGTGCAGCTTTCTTTGATCATGGCACCATGATCCAGGCACACCTTGGTGAAAGTCTGACTTTGCCTGTAATTTGAGGCCGTTCCTAACATGGAAGCAGATGCCTTTGTGGCCGACTCTAACATGGACTCTAACATGAGTAGAGACGCAGCTCCTCTGTATCCCTGGAGAGGGATCTTTGCTGAGGTGCATCAACCGGGTCAGTTTAAAAAGATCTCTCTCTTCTTCTAACAATGCTGCTGTTGGTCCACGACTGCTTATTCGTCAGAGTTATTCTGCTTGTTTCGCAGTTGGCCTTCATATCTGAAGGTCATTCCCCTATCCACCACCTGGAGTCATGCCCTGTAGCAGTCAGCTCTGCCGAAGGTTATGAATATTTACTATGGGTTGTGCCATTTTCAGGAGAATGAAACCCATAGGTTTACAACAGCACTGTGGTGCAGGGTGAAGCAGTTCTACAAGGTGGAGATGTTCGCCGCCTGCGCGGCGCACCAGAGCGACTCCCTCCTGGAGGAATTTGTAGAACTCCAGATGGAGCTGTTCAGCAGCCTAGGCCTCCACTTCCAGATCCTGGACATGCCTCCCAGCGACTTCAACAACGCCACGTACCGCAAGTACGACATAGAGGCCTGGATGCCAGGCATGGAGAAGTACGGAGAGATTTCCAGCACCTCTAACTGTACGGACTACCAGAGCCAGAGACTGAACATCAGGTACAAGGAGGAGGATGGTTCAGAAAGGTTTATCCATACAGTGAATGGCACGGCCTGTGCCATCCCCAGAATGCTCATATCCCTAGTTGAAACCCACCAAAATGCCAACCACACCATCTCCCTGCCTAAACCTCTATGGCCTTATCTCCAAGGACAACAAACCATTCCACTGAACAAGAAAGACTTTCAAAAAAACCAGTGGATCCTCATGAAATACTTGTAAAAATATCTTTGTGTGTTTTATCATTATATATGTCTTTTTTAAATATGAATTGACTAATCTCATGTGGGTTTTACCTTGTATATAATACAGGTAATTCATAAAGAAATAAAGAAAACATATATTTATGTTTTATTAACTCTAGAAAAGCTTTTGATTGTATAAATCACACAAACTATGGACAATATTAAGTTTTATGGGAATACTAGAACACCTAATTGTCCTGATTAAAGAATTTATACAGAACAGGAAGCCACAGTTAAGACAGAATATAAGAGTATTGATTGACTCAAACCACAACAAGAAGGCTTCTTCTTCTTCTTTCATATCTCCACTCAATCATATTAGGGTATCAAGACCCTTGATGGTGTCTGTTTGACAACCATCATGACTAGGTGAAGTAAAATGCGTCTGCCTTTGTCATTAAGACTGGGAGCACTACTCAGTGGCAGGCTGACTTAGCTCCAAAAGAAATGGCCGCCTCTGACATGAGGAACAGACGCCATGTGCAGCTGCTCCTAAATGGTATAGAATAGATGTTGATGTTGGGAAAAATTGAAGGAAGAGAAGAAGACCTGCAATGAGTTGGCTAGAAGAGGTCAAGAAAACTACTGGAAGGTCACTAGATGAACTGCTAGTGATGGTCACTAACAGGTCAGGGGGTCGGTGGAAGGATGGTCTAAACCATTGGTTTTCGTCCACTATGACCCGGGTTCGATTCCCGCATTGGGCACTTCTGTTAAAAAATAAATGCTCCAATGGCCCCCGATTCTTGCAAAAGTTCAACCCCACCAGTGAGTGCAAGTAACCAAACGGGGATCTGGCACATTTTTAAGTGCAAAGTCAAACTGCTTTTCACATGTGTAGACATGTGGTGCACTTACAGTAAAAGCAGTCGTCAACTTCTACCCACCATGATTATCATTGCCTGTACCACGTGTACTGGGGATAATAAAAAATAACTAACACAGATCAAATCGGAGAATATTTGTCATAGTCACCAAAAGCGAACCTGACTTGATGTACACTAGCAATAACAACAGTAGAATTACCTCTCTGTAAAGGACAACATCTAGTTTCAGAGCAAGAGTGTTCTTTAGAGAGGTGTCCTCTTACCAGAGAGTTGATAGTTATTGAAAATGCTAATTTTGGTAATGAAAACTGTTCCTCATAACTATACTCTTTTGTGAGTGTCTGTTCCTCATGTCAGAGATGGCCATTTTATATTGGAGCTAAGTCGGCTTGCTACTGAGTAGTATTCCTAGTCTTAATGACAAAGGCAGGTGCATTCTACTTCACCCAGTCATGATGGTTGTCACACTCTACAGGCTAATATGATTGAGTGGAGATTGGAAGAAGAAGATAACAGCACTGTTACCATCTATAAACCAATTTACACCATATCATCTTGTTATTCTTTTTCTTTCGTTCCATTTTATGATAATTAGCAAATGAAATATTTAGACGTGAATGTTTCTTTCATACCTATATCAAACTTCTACTGTCCTTACTGCGATGAAATAATATTGGCAGGGCTTGGCTCATCAGTGGTGAACCATACCAGCGGTTTCGCCAATTTAATCTACCAAACCTCTTCTTTAGAGCTCTAATATTGTATTGGATCATTCTGCTTATATATGCTACAGTGAAGGGTGGAATCTTAGAAATGGTATTTAAGAAAACTATGGACATAAGCTTTTAGCATTACACTTAAATATAGACATCGAGCAATGCTCTTCCGCAAACAATAAGAAAATCAAAAACCTTTTTATAATTAGTCTTCTTCTTCTTTCTTATCTCCACTCAATCATATTAGGGTATCAAGCTTATAAAGCTTGAGATTTGACAACCATCTTGACTGGGTGAAGTAGAATGCATCTGCCTTTGTTATTAAGACTGGGAGCACTACTCAGTGGCAGGCCGACTTAGCTCCAAAAGAAATGGCTGCCTTTGACATGAGGAACAGATGCCATGTGCAACCGCTCCTAACATGGAGTACAAACACTGCTCATCCTGTATCCCAGGATTAGAAGCCCTTACAGGGTACTATCAGCCGGGCCAGCTGAGCCCAGGTTTATTTAGCAAGCTTGTTACTGCTCCCACTCCTCCTTTTTCATACAGGCTTGGGATCGGCAAAGGTAGAGTTTCTCAAATAAGTTTCTTTATTAAAAACAGCTTGAGCTTTCAGACAAAACAGAAACTATGACTATATGGACAAATGTTCTTCAATTTGATCAGTTAGTGGCCATCACACGCAGTTGATCTAGTGACCTTCCAGTAGTTTTCTTGTCCTCTTCTATCCAGTTCATTGCAGATCTTCCTCTTTTCCTTCATTTTTTTCTCAACATCTTTTCTAGACCATTTTCTCTCATTATGTTTCCAAAGTACGAATATCTCGGACAAGACCCTCTTCCTAAATCTTGATTTAGTTCTGATTATCCTGTGTGACAGCCGGTGCTACAGTAGAACCTACATGATAGGACACTCACACTAGAGGACACCTCTCTACAAAGGACAGTTTTCATTTGCAAAATTACCATTTTTACAGTTTAGCAACTCTCTGGTAAGAGGACACCTCTCTACAAAGAACACTTTGACTCTGCAATTAGGTGTCCTTTACAGGGAGATTCTACTGTATATGTATTTTTTTTTTGCTTATCCCTAGTACACGTACACGTGGTACAGGCCATGATAATCATGGTGGGTAGAAGTAGGCGACTGTTTTTACTGAAAGTGCACCCCATGTCTACACATGTGAAAAGCAGTTCGGCTTTGCCCTTACAAATATGCCAGAGCCCCATTTGGTTACTTGCACTTGCTGGTGTGGTTGGACTTTTGCAAGAATCGAGGGCCATTGGAGAATTTTTTTTTTTTTTTTTAATCAGAAATAAAGTGTCCAATGCGGGAATTGAACCCGGGTCGTAGTGGTCGAAAACCAATGGTTTAGACCATCCTTCCACTGACTCCCACTGTATATGTATATTTGCTGTATGTTGTTGTTTCTTATCCCCTTGTGTAAAGATAACATGAAGTTACATGATTACAGTTCATGCTCCTCGAGCTGTTTTATGATAAGCAGCAGCCTCTCCCAATTTACTGTACATACTAACAATTAATAATAATAACTTTATTTTTAAAAAGGCTTAAAGTTTTTCTCTCAAAAGTGTAACGAGTGGTCAGTTTATTTACATATTTACAACATTGAAATAATAATAACTAAAAGTAAACAAAGATATTTACATTTTCTATCTTGACTCCTGGTCAGTGCTGTGGCCCTCACAGATATGGTCCCCTGATGTCCTGCAGCTCTCCAGCAGTCTTTCTATGGCCTCTCCTGGTGGTTCCTCGATATAAAGGTCCCTTGGCCTTGATCCATTCTTGTCTGTCAGGTCTCCTGTAATCTGCTCTAGGTCGTTCTCCTGGATCTCTTCTATGGTCGTCGTATCCCTGTGCTCCATGTCCGGTGTTCCACCTTCCTCGTCTTCACAAGCCAGCTCCCTACATCGTTTCAACAATCAATGGTTTCCATGGCTTCTATTTCTTTCTGGGACTTATTGTAAGGTTCATTCTTCTTTTCTGTTGAGATAATTTCCATAGTTTTTTTTTTAGAACCAAGGATTGAATGTATGCAAAGTTTCTTTTTCTTATGTTTATTTCCTTCTCTCCTCTATTATTCATTATATTTTTAGATAAGGCACAATTTGGATTATAGATTATAAACACAAGGTAATAAGACCAAATCCAAATAAATAAATAGTGTGTGACTTTTCAGTAACAGCGTTGTTACCGAAATATCACACACTATTTATTTATTTGGATTTAGTTCTTTTACTTTGTACAAGAAAATAAGACCTAATCCAAATAATTTATTAGTGTGTGACGTTTCGGCAACAGCATTGTCACCATCATCAGACAAATTTCATTTCATTCTTTTGTCTGGTGATGGGGACAATGCTGTTGCCGAAACGTCACACACTAATAAATTATTTGGATTAGGTCTTATTTTCTTGTATTATAATCTATAATAGGGGGTCGGTGGAAGGCTGGTAAACCGTTTGGTTTTCGACCACTACAACCCGGGTTCGATTCCCGCATTGCCATTTTTTCTGTTTAAAAAAAAATGCTCCAATGGCCCCTGATTCTTGCAAAAGTCCAACCCCACCAGCGAGTGCAAGTAACCAAACGGGGCTCTGGCACATTTGTAAGTGCAAAGTCGAACTGCTTTCACATGTGTAGATATGTGGTGCACTTACAGTAAAAAGCAGTCACTCACTACCCACCATGATTATCATGGCCTGTACCACGTGTACTAAGGATAAGCAAAAAAAAAAAATCTATAATTCAAATTGTGCTTTATCATCCTAATACTTTGTGTTTATAATATTTTGTTACTATTCCATCCCATGTTAATACACTATGGGCATAATAATAATAGTTCTATTGGTATCCTTAAGCGCACCTCTTTTTGTAATGCTAGGGTAGAGTCTAGAGTGAGTTGTCCCTTCTCAAATATTTTCTAGCGTAATCCCAGTTTGGAGATTGGAGTGTGATAGCTTTGTCAAGTAGATATGATATAGGGATGGATGGGTGCCTTGATATTTCTTAGAGGTCTTGTATATACAGTAGAAACTCCCTTTAGCGGACATCCCGTTAGAGAACACATCTCTACAAAAGACAGTTTTCATTTGCAAAATTGCCATTTTTACTATTTAGCAACTCTATGGTAAGAGAACGCCTCTCTACAAAGGACAGTTTTCATTTGCAAAATTACCATTTTTACTATTTAGCAACTCTATGGTAAGAGGACACATCTCCCTAAAGGACACTTTGGCTCTGCAATTAGGTGTCCTTTACAAGGAGGTTCTATTGTACCAAGTAGTGAAGAGATTTTAGAAAAAAAAAAAGTGGAAATAGAGTGGAACCTCATTATAACAGCAACTTGTTAATTATAATTATATTAACTGTGGTTATAACAACTCCTTGGTCACAGTTGAAGTTGATATAATAAGGTTTGACTATAAGTTGCAAAAAATATATATATATATCAGAAAAATAAAACCTTCATGAAAGGCTACTCCTGCTAGAGGCTACCTCTCAATAAAGGATAGTTTTCATCACCATAATAACCATTTTTTATTATTTATCAACTCTCCGGTAAAAGGACACCTCTCCCTAATATGATATTTTGTATCAATTTGAAAACTTTGCTAGATTCAGTTATAATCAAACAGGCATTAAGATTAAAGTGATCAGAACCGATAATGCACTATAATATACCAGTAAAGATTTTACAAATATTTATAAAAAGTTTGGAATAGTACATGAATTGTCAGCTCCATGAACAGATAAGGTGCGTAGAGAATAGAACTATTGTAGAAACAGCTTGATCGATGCTGTGTGCTCGAAATCTTCCTGAGGAACTTTGGGCAGAAACTTGCAACCTTCATTCTGAACCGAACATTCATTAAACAAGCTCCCAATACCACACCCTACTTTTTCTCTTTTTCAGAATAAAATCTACTTTATATAATATTAGGATTTTTGGCTGTGAAACATGGCCGCATACACCTAAAGAGTGTAGAAGGAAATGGGATAAGAAATCAAAAAGATGATTTTCTTAGGGTATGATAAAACATGCACAAATTTTTGACTCAAGAACCCTTCTACCAGAAAAATTTCATCTCTAAAGATGTTACATTCAACGAATCAGAATGGCAAACACCCAAATTAGAGGGAGAAAAAGAAAACTTCATCCCAGCTAACATTGAACTTTGCCTGGCACCAACCGAAATTGAATCACCTAACCGAGAGTGAATCATCACTGACTGAGCCAACAGATACAATTCCCATGTCTCCATTCCATCTGATGATAACCAGATCTAAAAAGAAGGCAGATTCTTGTAACTATCTTTTTTTTATGAACCTTCAACCTATAAAGATGCTATTGAAAGTACAAATGTCGAAAATGGTTGGATGTGATGAAAGAGGAAATAAAAGTGTTAGAATCAAATAACACATGGTCACTCGAAACCCTACCAGACGGATATAAGCCAACAGGATGTAAATAGCTGAAATCCCATACCAACTCAATGCTACCTCAATTTAGGGCTAGACTCGTAGCTAAGGGTTACACACAAAGGAAGAACGTAGACTATTTTGATACCTTTAGTCCTGTGGTCAGATATGACTTACTTCGAGTCTTACTAGCTAACGCTGCATCAGAAAGAATGTTCTTAAAACAATTCGACGTCAAGATTGCATTTTTATTTGGTGACTTAGAGGAAGTCATATACTTGGAACAACCAGAAGGTTTCTCTCAAGGAAACAATCCTGTCTGTAAACTACAAAAGAGTTAATATGGACTGAAACAATCGCCCAGGAATAGGAAGTTTAAATCATTCTCAGATAAACACAAATTTACCCAATCTAATGCAGATCAATGTGTATTTACCGGAATTATTAATGATGCTCAAATGATCCTTGCACTTTACATCGATAATGGACTTCTCATGTCCCAGAACAAAGATGATATCGATTCTATCATCAAGGAACTATCTCACGAGTTCAATATCACCACATCCAGAGATTATTTTGTTGGACTTCAGATTGAACAATCACAGATCTATATCCACCAATCTTCAAGATTTTAGATAAATTTAACCTGATTGATTGTAATCCCACAGCAATCCCCATGGACCCAAGTACAGTCCTGACTAAAGCTGATTGCCCAGATCTAAATAAAACTGAAAATTCACCTAAATTCCCTTACAGGGAAGCTGTAGGTTCACCGATGTTTGCTGCTTCTATCTCTAGACTGGACATAGCAACATCACAGTTGAGTAAATTCCTTGACAACCCAGGACACTGGACAGAAGTTGAAAATGTCTTGAAAGCTACTTGAAAGCAACACCACAACATATAGGGAATACTCTAAACTATTATAGACTCATAAAGACTCATAATTCGCCTTATACAAATCTTTTAGTTTATTTCTTCAGAAATTTCGTACTTTTCCCTTTAGTTTCATATGTAAATTTCTTAATTTTTAAGTAGATCTTAGTTAGTTTTCTTTTATGCTAATTCATTGCATATAAATATTGGTTCACTCTTCCTAATCACGCATTGTACCTGATGAAGGGCAGCTGATGCACGAAAGCTTGTTGTGCGAAATAAAGAAACTTACCACGCTATTCACCTACTTCCTGTTTTACTCATATGATTCTTTTAAAAATAAAAGAATTTCTACTGCCCTTATTGCAATCGAAAAATTAATGGGAGGGCCTGGCTCCGCTGGGAGGGTTTATCACTGATGAGCCAGGCCCTCCCATTAATTTTTCCATTGCAGTAAGGGCAGTAGAAATTGTTTTATTTTTAAAAGAATCATATGTGTCTATAATAGTTTCAAATTTTCATAACAGATGAGGCATTAATACATCATAATATAGGGAATACTATACACTAGCCATCAAGAACTGATAGGTTACTCAGATAGTGATTATGCTAGGGACATTGATTCAAGGAAAAGTACTACAGGTTACATCTTCATGCTCAACCATGGTGGTTTCATGGTCAAGCCAAAAGCAATCAACAGTTGTCAACAACAGAAAGCGAATATATTGCTGCCTGTTCTGCTACAGAAAAACCTGGTCTGGCTACATAGACTTCATATGGACATTGAAATCAAGATGGACAGACCCACAGTAGTCAACATGGATAATCAAGCTGGTGCAGAATCCTGAGTTCCATAAGAGAACAAAGCACATTGATGTACGCTATCACTATATTCATACTAAACAGGAAGATGGTATCACCAGATATGTCTTCAACAGGTGGCTGACCTCTTGACGAAACCTTAAGGACCGAAGCACTCCAGGCGGCTCCTAGAAAACTTGAACATTATAAATTTCAAGAGGGAGTGTTAGAAGTGTGAAATTTATTGAAACAGTCACTGTCCATTACACAGATGCCTATGTGTCCAAGACTGTGACTCCACCTTTTTTTGCTTATCCCTAGTACACATAGTACAGGCCATAATAATCATGGTAGGTAGAAATAGGTGATTGCTTTTACTGTAAGTGCACCACATGTCTACACATGTGAAAAGCAGTTCGAATTTGCACTTACAAATGTGCTACAGCCCGTTTGGTTACTTGCACTCGTTGGTGGGTTGGACTCTTGCAAGAATCGAGGGCCATTGGAGCATTTTCTAAATCATAAAAAAGTGCCCAATGCGGGAATCGAACCCGGGTCGTAGCGGTTAAAAACCAATGGTTTAGACCATCCTTCTACCGACCCCCCAACTGTGACTCCACTTTGTACTATATAATGTAATCTCCTCCTTGTTCTCCTCCTTGTGCTATCTTTCTCCCCTTCTGATTTTCTCTAATTACGTTATTAAAGGAATCCTATTAAATCAATCAGCACTCTATCTGCTTCAACGAATCACTCGTTAAATTTTCCAATAGTGAACAAAGGCTATTTTATAAATATTATTTTAATCTAAGTGAATAAATTCAATGGGAAGAAAGGGGTTCAGTAGAAGGTGGTCTGAACCATTGGTTTTCAACCGCTACGACCCGGGATTGTATCCCGCATTGGAAAGTTTTTTCTGATTAAAAAAAATGCTCCAATGGCCCCCGATTCTTGCAAAAGTCCAACCCCACAAGCAAGTGCAAGTAGCCAAACGGGGCTCTGCTTTTCACATATGTCGACATGTGGTGCACTTACAGTAAAAGCAGTTGCAACTTCTACCCACCATGATTATCGTGTCCTGTACCAAGTGTACTAAGGATAATTTTTTTTTTTATGTGGGAAGAAAATTTTAATAAATTTATAAAATAAAGACACTTGTTTACATCTCTCGGTAATTTAGCAGCCCCTAAAGTTAGGCCTAAATCATCCATCGTTTGCACCAATATTTGCAATGCATTTTAAGACTTTTATTAGCACGGTATGCATACACTAACTATGGCCGCTTATCCCCGAGTGTCTAACTATTGTATTTCCAGCAATAAATTTGTATTTAAACAATGACTATCTAATGTTGTCAAAATTTGATTTTAAAATCGGTCAAATTATTGATGGTGTCAGATTATCATTTGGTCGAATTAACATTTGTTATTTGATAGGCTGGAGGTCGGATTTAAAAAAAAATATGGTTGAATTATCACAAATGTCGAATTATCGGGTGTTGAATTAACAAGGTTATACTGAAGTTAGGGAATATTGCTGACTCAATGCCTATGTTAATTGGATTCACTATGTGTACTTTCCCAGTCAGTCAGACAAATAATCAACTGTGGTTTTATTTACATGATGTCAGTCTTCATTCAGGTACCATATTAACAAACTAAAACTACAACTGATAAGGAACCATAGAGATAGTTTCCATCATTCTTGGTACCAAATAGAAAACCCCAAAAAAACAGACCCTCCAACTAAACAGAAGGGAATCGACACAGTTGGCCAGATGGTAATCTGATCACCTGCGCCCTCTAGTCTATAAAGAGGGAGCCAAAAGCTTCCTCATGTGCACTAGGTGCAAAACCGAAGAAGCCACTCCCCAACATTTACTAAATTGTATTGGAAAGGAAAAGGGATCCCTGTACAGAGAACCAAGAAAAGATTTTGAACTTGCAGTTCACTATAGCCATGGTTCATGGGATTATTTCAGGTTTGTTATAAGGGAAGGTTTGCTATATCCCATGTTTGTTTTAGTGGGGTTTTACTGTATATATATTTGGTCTATTTTTGTAAATAATTCTCTACCTATTGCTCTTACTACAATGATTTGAACCAGGTCCTCCCAATATATCGTCGTAGCTGTAAGGGCAGCAGGAATGTGAATGGCTTTATCTATAGCAATACTTTTGACCTAGATTTTGATGGTTTCATTTCTCACATCCAGACATCCCATAACACTGCCTTTGCCAGTCCCAAGCCCGGATGAAAAAGGAGGAGGGGGAGCTGTAACAAGCTCACTAAAAAACCTGGGCTCAGCTGACCCGGCTGATAGTACCTTGTAAGGACTCCTAATCCAGGGATACAGGATGAGCAGCGTTTGTACTCCATGTTAGGAGCGGCTGCACATGGCGTCTGTTCCTCATGTCAGAGGCGGCCATTTCTTTTAGAGCTAAGTCGGCCTGCTATTGAGTAGTGCTCCAAGTCTTAATGACAAAGGCAGACGCATTCTACTTCACCCAGTGTGTATAAAAGAATGAAGAAGAGACATCCCATAATAGGTAATTTATACAGATTATACCATATTTGTGTGTGGAGTGTAGAAATGTCAAAAAGTTAAAAGAACTAATTCCAATGACTTGTGTATGAAGTTTTAACCTTTCACTTCCAGATACATATGTTGTTAGCCAGTGCTGGTATAATGCCAATACACTCTTTATTCAATTAATAAGAGACTATAAATAGACAAGAGAGAGAGAGAGATTCAAAACCAGTTACAGTTAAACCTGTCTATAGCGCCCCCTTCTTGGGACTCACCAAAATAGGATACTATAGAGAGGGGGTGCTATAAACAGGTCACTTTTAATGTAAAATGTTTACATTTTAATGTTTAAAATCAGGCGCTATAGAGAGGAAGGTGCTATTTAGAGGGGATGCTATAGACAGGTTTAACTGTATTTACAAATAGGTAATAACATTTTTATCCCCTGATACTATGGAAATAGGTAAAAAAGCAATGCCTATTGTGCCAGGCAGAACGCCACTATCCGGAATTCATTATTTGTTGTTTTTTCAGACTAACGATATAAACTAGCAGCTAAGTGTAAACAGAGAAGATGAAAAACAAGGAAATATTTATTCTTAGATCTTTATTTTTGGCATCCACACTCCATGTTGTTATTCTACTGGCCTAACTTGGAAAGTTTACATTTTCTACGGGTGATGGATTAAAGATCAAAGCTTACAGGGTAGCAAGTCAAATCCAAGTTATTTATATGCACAGTATATATATATATATATGTTGTGATGTAGTTTGTGCTGTTGGATGACTGTAGTGTGGTTAGAAGCAGTCGTGGTGGTTGAGTAATGGGAGGTAAGGACACACAGGATCTAGAGGCCCCGTGAGGAAATAGATCGGGGAGGAAAGATAGAAGAACAACCCCTAGAACAACTGGTGTCACCTCGTTGAGAACTGTCCCCTGATCATCACATCCAGCCTCTTTTAAACCGATTTAAGTAAGATAAATCCCCTAGGGGAGAATGAAGACACTTGTTTACCAAGGGGGTTTAACCCGGCTATCTTCCCTTGTGCTCCCACACAGGCCATTTTATTTATATATTTCCGAATATTATGATATATATATAGTTAAACCTGTCTATAGCACCCCCTTTTGGGACTCACCAAAATAGGGTGCTATAGACAGGTCACTTTTAATCGCATCGTACTACGTATTTAAAATCGGGCACAATAGAGAGAAAGGGGCTATTTAGAGGGGGGCGCTATAGACAGGTTTAACTGTATATGTATAATAAAGTACTTTTTTCTGGAGATGATACACATAATTATTTTTATAATATTTCTTTAATAGCATACAAAAGTAATGAATGGATCATATATGGTTCATATAGATGGCAAAAATACTATTACAGAAATTTTTCATATAAATTACTTATTTGGTAACTCCGCCTTTGC
Source organism: Cordylochernes scorpioides (assembly GCA_030710605.1). Lineage (NCBI taxonomy): Eukaryota > Metazoa > Arthropoda > Arachnida > Pseudoscorpiones > Chernetidae > Cordylochernes > Cordylochernes scorpioides. Next base: position 21,838,331 of record CP092882.1, on the reverse strand, counting down.
CAGTCCTAAGCCTGGATGAAAAAGGAGGAGGGGGAGCAGTAACAAGCTCACTAAAAAACCTGGGCTCACCTGGCCCGGCTGATAGTACCCTGTAAGGGCTCCTGATACAGGATGAGCAGCGTTTGTACTCCATGTTAGGAGCGGCTGCACATGGTGTCTGTTCCTCATGTCAGAGGCGGCCATTTCTTTTGGAGCTAAGTCGGCCTGCCACTGAGTAGTGCTCCCAGTCTTGATGACAAAGGCAGACACATTCTACTTCACCCAGCTTGATACCCTAATATGATTGAGTGGAGATAAGAAAGAAGACTTATTTGGTCTTGTAATGTTTTAACATTTTTGGTAGTAGCATTTTATTTTATGTTATAGTCCACTCACTATAACATCATCATTTTAAACCAAGATTTTATGTTGTTATAATAATGGTTTTAAAATACCTGACACCATTTGGGACTTAAGAATTAAGATGTTAACACCAAGTTGCTGTTATAAAGGAAGCTGTTACAACAAGGTTTCATTTTACAGTTTTTTGCTTATCCCTAGTACACGTGGTACAGTCCATGATAATCATGGTGGGTAGAAGTTGGCGACTGCTTTTACTGTAAGTGCACAAGTCTACACATGTGAAAAGCAGTTCGACTTTGCACTTACAAATGTGCCAGAGCCCCGTTTGGTTACTTGCACTCGCTGGTAGGGTTGGACTTTTGCAAGAATCGGGGGCCATTGGAGCATTTTTTTGAAATCAGAAAAAAGTGCCTGATGCGGGATTCGAACCCAAGTCGAAAACCAATGGTTTAGACCATCCTTCCACCGACCCCCTCATTTTAGAGTAAAATCCCTCTATAGTGAACCCCAATGAACCTGTGTGATTCACTATGGCCATGGGTCGGTAGAAGGATGGTCTAAACTGTTGGTTTTCAACCACTACGACTTAGGTTCAATTCCCGCATTGGGCACTTTTTTCTGATTTAAAAAAAGAAATGCTCCAATGGCCCACCGTTTCTTGCAAAAGTCCAACCCCACCAGCGAGTGCAAGTAACCAAACGGGGCTCTGTCACATTTGTAAGTGCAAAGTTGAACTGCTTTTCATATATATAGACATGTGGTGCACTTACAGTAAAAGCAGTCGCCTACTTCTATCCACCATGATTATCATGGCCTGTACCACGTGTACTAGGGATAAGGAAAAAAAAAATTTGGAATAGGTCTTATTTTCTTGTAGCGATGTTTCAATTGGTTATGAATTCCTGGGATTTATGGCTTAATGTGATGTTGAGATGGAAAAATTTTCCATCATCAGACACAGTTCATAGATTCTCTGATCTGACAATGATTAGCAATTACTTGACCAAATTTATTTCGGTTGAAAACATATAAGACTAAAGCCAAATCAATAAATATTGTGTAACTTTTCAATAAAAATATTGTTTACCAAAACATTACAATTTATTGATTTGGTCTTGTTAGCGTATATTTCTAATATATAATTCAAATTTTACCTTGCAGCAGCTTTACACACCCAAGATAGTAGACATTGCGACTGCTGTGATAGAGATGTATGGAGACATCTGAGGCTCTTCATTGGACACAACAACAAATTGTACCTTATCATTGAGTTGAAAATAGACAAACTTTTTTTGGTACTTTTTAAAAAATAATATAATTCAAATCTGATAAGGCACAATTTGGATTATAGATTATAAACACAAGGTAATAAGACCAAATCCAAATAAATAAATAGTGTGTGATGTTTTGGTAACAGCGTTGTTACTATCCTCAGACAAAAGGCCGCACAGATGATACAGAAGATGGTAACCACGCTGTTACTGAAACGTCACACACTATTTATTTATTTGGATTTGGTCTTATTACCTTGTGTTTATAATTCAAATCTACAGTAAATTAACAGTATTAACTTAAATTAACAGAATTTAAAAGAAGAGGTAGATTAAGGAAGGATTGTGTTTCAATAATCTAATAGAATGGTCTGGAATTAGAAAGAATATAACAAATAAAACAACAATGAAATTGTAATGAGATCAGGTGAATGAATTAAGTAAAAGACATCTCCTGATCATACAAATAATAGTTGCTGATGGCTTGTACCATCTATCAGAATAAATATCTATTTTCATGGATTATTAATTATTTCATTATTGGCCAAATACCCATTCTTTAATTAAGAAACGCTGATGAAGGCCAACCGCCCAAAATGTGTACGTGGTAATCTTGATTATGATAAGGCACAATTTGGATTATTCTATATTCAGTTACGAGCGTCATTCTTCATCTCCTAATCATCTCTGTCACCGTTTGCTTTTTTTTTGGAATGGCGCCCTCCTATTGGTTGGCTACGATCACGCCACCTTTGCCCCCCCCCCCCATCATGCCTCCCCCACTCGCTTTTTCATTTTTGTAACTATTGTGTTGGAGCGGGTCGCTCCTTAAATAAATGCATATATTAGTTAATAACTAAATGGAATCCTCTCTTTCTTTTTCCCAGTATGAGACGCCTACGGAAGCCAACAGTACATAGACAGATAAAGCACATAGGCTATAGTTATTAACTAATATATGCATTTATTTAAGGCGCCAATTTATAGTTGTAACAAATAGTATTTGAATAAAAACATTCAATCGGGTAAAACACGGGCGTTGCCCGGGTCATTCGGCTAGTAGATTATAAACACAAGGTAATAAGACCAAATCCAAATAAATAAATAGTGTGTGATATTTCGGTAACAGCATTGTTACTATCTTCAGATAAAAGTACTGAATGGAGTAGTACAAAAGTACTGAAAGTCCATTCAGTACTTTTGTCTGAAGATGGTAACAACGCTGTTACCGAAACGTCACACACTATTTATTTATTTGGTCTTATTACCTTGTCTTTTCTAGATTAATCAAGAATGGATATTTAGCCAATTCTGGAATATTTCAAATTGTACCTTGCAGCAGCTTTACACACCCAAGATAGTGGACATTGCTGCTGCTGTGATAGAGATGCATGGGGATATCTGAGGCTCTTCATTGGACACAACAACAAATTGTACCTTATCATTGAGTTGAAAATAGACAAACTTTTAATGGTACTTTTTTAAAAAATAATATAATTCAAATCTATTTTAACAGTATTTGAAAGAAGAGGTAGATAAAGGAACGACAGATGATGCATGCCATCAGGAAATTTTAGTTATAAGATCAGGAGATGCCTTCTTCTTTAAAGAAAGAATAGAATTACCCAAAATAGCTGGTGTTCTATGATGCCTGTTCTCCATATGCTATCACCTAGTGGTGATTCCTAGAGACCTTTTATGCTCTAATGATAAAAATTGGGAGAGCATTGCTCATCAGTGGTGAATCTCTCTCCTCCCAGCAGTTTATTCAATATTGAGATACAAGGAATTATTATATTGAAAAATGGGAGAGTTTATTCAATTGTTTCATTTTTATTCTGGGGGTCGGTGGAAGGCTGGTTAAACCGTTTGGTTTTAGACCACTAGGACCCGGGTTCAATTCCCGCATTGGACACTTTTTTCTGTTAAAAAAAAAAAATGCTCCAATGGCCCCCGATTCTTGCAAAAGTCCAACCCCACCAGCGAGTGCAAGTAACCAAACGGGGCTCTGGCATTTGTAAGTGCAAAGTTGAACTGCTTTTCACATGTGTAGACATGTGGTGCGCTTACAGTAAAAGCAGTCGCTAACTACCCACCATAATTATCATGGCCTGTACCACGTGTACTAGGGATAAGCAAAAAAAAAAAAAAAATTTTATCCTATTGTGCACAGCATTAGTAAACAAGTTTTTTAATTGATAAGGCACAATTTGGATTATAGATTATAAACACAAGGTAATAAGACCATATCCAAATAAATAAATAGTGTGTTATGTTTCGGTAACAGTGTTGTTACCGATATGTGACACACTATTTATTTATTTGGTCGTATTACCTTGTGTTAAGTTTTTTAATTATACGGTAGAATCTCCATGTGAGGACACTCACGCTAGAGAACACCTCTCTACAAAAGACAGTTTTCATTTGCAAAATTACCATTTTTACTCTTCAGCAACTCTCAGGTGAGAGGACACCTTTACCTAAAGGACACTTTAGCTCTGAAATTAGGTGTCCTTTACAGGGAGGTTCTACTGTATATAATTTAAAAATTTTGCCCCAATTTTCAAAAAAGTTAAATGATTTGGATGATTTTCTTTCCAAAAAAAAAAAACTTTGATAATTTTTGCCATTTTTCTCATTTCCTATAGGAAATATTTTGAAACTCTCTTTCAATATTTATTTCAATAAAACTTTAATTCTGAGTCAACAGTATAGAATTCTGGCTTCTTAAGCCTGTGTGTTTTAATCAGGATTAAACCTATACAAGAAAATAAGACCTAATCCAAATAATTTATTAGTGTGTGATGTTTCGGCAACAGCATTGTCACCATCATCAGACAATTTATTCTTTTGTCTGATGATAGTGACAATACTGTTGCTGAAACGTCGCACATTAATAAATTATTTGGATTAGGTCTTATTTTCTTGTATTATAATCAATAATCCAAATTGTGCTTTATCAGGATTCAACCTAATTCTAACCTGCAAGGGAGAGTTTGTGACAAATAAATAACAATATTTTCACTGAGAATATTAATGCTGATTTTCTAAAGAACATTTTGGTCTATTAATAAATCTCCTGATTGTACAACCAAAAATTGCTGATGGCTTGTGCCATCTATCGGAATATATATCAACTATTCGTTAATTTTTAATTATTCCAGAATTGGCCTAATACTCATTCTTGATTAATCAAGAAAAGCTAACCACGGACGCGTTTCGGGCTGCTGGCCCTCATCAACGTGGTGCAAGCTGTACCTCAACAACCAAAAAAACTGGTCATTCAGGTACCCTGAAAAATCATGAAACGGGTAGTTGACACTTCAGGCCAGAACCTATTTCAATGTAAAGGTCAAATAACAAATTCATGTGCTAGATACTTTCTTTACACTTGAAAGACCAGCAGTATTATGATAAATTTAAAAGCATGAATGTTTCTTTTATACATAATATAAACTTCTACTGCCCTTACTGCGATGAAAAAATATATTGGGAGGGCTTGGCTCATCAGTAGTGAACCCTCCCAGCGGTTTCGCCAATTTTAATCCACCAGACCGCTTCTCAGAGCTCTAATACTGTATTGGACGATTCTGCTTATATACGCAGCACTGAAGTATGGAATCTCAGAAATGGTTTTCAAGAGAACTATGGACATAAGCTTATAGGACAGTAGAATTACATTCAAATATTTGCATCGAGCAATGCTCTTCCGCAAACAATAAAGACAAGGCCAGTTAGGCATAAATTAACACAAAGCAATAGCACGCCATCTATACATATAAAATGAAAGGATTTAAAAGCACGAATGTTTCTTTTATACATAATACAAACTTCTACTGCCCTTACTGCGATGAAAAAATATATTGGGAATCGTCCAATACATGCAACAATTTTTGTGATAAGCAATTTTGTATTAAATTGTCATAGCCGACTCACCACTTCCTTTTTGATAAGTCCAATTAACATGTACCCAGAGAGAACCTTACAACTTGTAAACATGTTCCATTGCAAACACAAGGTAATAAGACCAATGAGAAATTTTACCATAGCATGTTTTAAATAGTTACTGTTATCAATCTTGTTTACACACTTGATAACAGTAACTATTTAAAACATGCTGTGGTAAAATTTCTCATTCAGTACTTTTGTCTGAAGATGGTAACAACGCTGTTACCAAAACGTCACACACTATTTATTTATTTGCATTTGGTCTTATTACCTTGTGTTTATAATCTATAATCCAAATTGTGCCTTATCATGTTCCATTGGTTTAAAATTGCAGTAAATATTTTCATATTGCCACATGGAAAATTAGGAAAGACAAACTATGGGACGGCTACAATTGATGCCATATTCTGAAAAAGTTTCTAGACTATTATATTAGAATTGACAAGATTTTGGGTTAAAAACTCATCCACGGGCTCCTAGGTATAAACATATACATATGAAAAAATAGTACAAAAGTGAATTTGTAATTGGATCAGGTGAATAAATTAAGAAAAAAAGGCATTTCCTGATCGTGCAACTTGTTGGAAATCAAGTTGGAAATCCTTTTTTCTTAAACATATATATACATATATAGAAGCAATGGGCACTTCTCCCGTCAAAATAAACATCAAAACCTGACGCCATCTATTGACCATCGCCGCAACTAGCGACCTCGGGTCGGTGACAAAGCCACAACACCAGCTTTGGCAAATTGAGAAGCGTCCACCTAGAGACCATGATTTCGGGCTAATGGCCCTCGTCAGTCTAGGGAGGACTTTATTCCATGAGATCCACACGGGATCTAATGGAATCTTCACAATCTATCATTTTGACGGGAGAAGCGCCCATTGCTTCTATGGATTAATTTCCTCCCGGCAAATTTTCCATCTATATTCTAGCCATAGATTTGGCCCAGCCACACTGCCAGCAAAACACCTCTTTGGCAGATTGTCAAGATTCCATTAGATCCCATGTGGATCTCATGAAATAAAGTCCGCCCTAGACTGACGAGGGCCATTAGTCCGAAACCATGATCTCTAGGTGGACGCTTTTCAGTTTGCCAAAGCTGGTGTTGTGGCTTTGTCACCGACCCGAGGCCGCTAGTTGTGACGACGGTCAATAGATGGCGTATGGTTTTAGATGTCTATTTTGACGGGAGAGGAGACCCTTGTCTCTTTATATATGTATATGTGTGTGTGTGTGTGTGTGTGTGTGTGTGTGTGTGTGTGTGTGTGTGTGTGTGTGTGTGTGTTATATAAAAACATTTCATTTAAAAATATATTTCCCAGATCAAATTACTGGCTTTCTCGTCATGGCTTTCTCTATATAAACCCATTGTTGTTTTCTGTTGGCAGGCTCAAAACATTTTATAAATATGTAAACAAAAGAAAATAAGACCTAATCCAAATAATTTATTAGTGTGTGACATTTCAGCAACAGCAGTGTCAACATCAGACAAAAGAATAAATGAGAAAAAATATCACAGCAAGTTTTTGTCTGACAATGCTGTTGCTGAAACGTCACACACTAATAAATTATTTGGATTAGGTCTAATTTTCTTTTATTATAATCTATAATCCAAATTGTGCTTTATCAAATATCTAAACTTTTATTTTCTTTATTCTTCACCCCTTAATTTATTAAATGATTTTCATCAGTACAATTGAAGAAAATTGTGATTTAAAACTTATTTTTTCCACTACTGCATAACAATACCATAATACTCATGTATTCTGAAACATGAAAATAAAATTTCTCATCAAATTAAACTCTATATCAAAATATTTTAATACAGTAGAACCTCCAAGAGAGGACACCTCTCTCTATAAAGGACAGTTTTCATTTGCAAAATAATCATTTTTACTATTTAGCAACTCTCCGGTAAGAGGACACCTCTCCCTAAAGGACACTTTAGCTCTGCAATTAGGTGTCCTTTACAGGGAGGTAGTTCTACTGTATAAACATTTATATACTTAGGAGAGAAATGCCTGTTGCAATTTTTTTAATTTAAAAGCTTGCAAATAGTAATAAATTAGTGAAGAAATCTTTTGCAGAGTATATGATCAATTATTTTTAAAATGTGTAGACATTTGAGACGGAAGTAAAACATCTCAACTTTCAAATCATCATATGTTGTTTTTTAACTCCGCCTTTGCCGGTCGCCTTTGCCGGGTGAAAAAGGAGAAGGGGGAGCAGTAACAAGCTCACTAAAAAACCTGGGCTCAGCTGGCCTGGCTGATAGTACCCTGTAAGGGCTCCTAATCCAGGGATACAGGATGAGCAGCGTTTGTACTCCAAGTTATGAGCGGCTGCACATGGCATCTGTTCCTCATGTCAGAGGCGGCCATTTCTTTTGGAGCTAAGTCGGCCTGCCACTGAGTAGTGCTCTCAGTCTTAATGACAAAGGCAGACACATTCTACTTCACCCATTAATGATGGTTGTCAAAGCTTGATACCCTGATATGATTGAGTGGAGATAAGAAAGAAGAAGATATGTTGTTTTATATGTTAACATAAAATATAATAAATGTATGTCAATATAATTTGTAAAAAATTGTTTAGGCACAAAACAATCTATTTATTCAAAAACTATCATCCATTAAAAATACTAAGAGAAAATTTTCAAAATACAATATATATGTAAGCATATATTATTAAGCAATTTAAAAATTTTATTATAAAAAAAGATAATAACAATAAAATAGATATATAAATGATAAACAATATATAGGCATATATTATTAAGTAATTTAAACATTTCATTATTAAAAATAATAGATATATAAATGATAAACAATATATAGGCATATATTATTAAGTAATTTAAACATTTCATTATAAAAAAAAGTAATCACAAAATAGATATATAAATGATAAACAATATATAGGCACATATATTATTAAGCAATTTAAACATTTCATTATAAAAAAAAAGTAATCACAAAATAGATATATAGATGATAAACAATATATAGGCACATATATTATTAAGCAATTTAAACATTTCATTATAAAAAAAGTAATCACAAAATAGATATATAAATGATAAACAATATATAGGCACATATATTATTAAGCAATTTAAACATTTCATTATAAAAAAAAGTAATCACAAAATAGATATATAGATGATAAACAATATATAGGCACATATATTATTAAGCAATTTAAACATTTCATTATAAAAAAAAGTAATCACAAAATAGATATATAGATGATAAACAATATATAGGCACATATATTATTAAGCAATTTAAACATTTCATTATAAAAAATAATAGATATATAAATGATAAACAATATATAGGCATATATTATTAAGTAATTTAAACATTTCATTATAAAAAAAGTAATCACAAAATAGATATAAAAATGTTAAATAATTTAACATCACCAATTTCTTCTTTCACAAAAGGTTTCTATGGCATATTTAAAAAAAAAAAATTAAAACCAATAATTTTTGTGAATTTAATATTTTTTAAATATATTAATGCCATCTATTATTTCAGGGAACTTAAAATGTCTATTGTTCCTAAACATAAGGTAATAAGACCAAATCCAAATAAATAAATAGTGTGTGATGTTTCGGTAACAGCGTTGTTACCATCTTCAGACGAAAGTACTGAATGAGAAATTTTACCACAGCATGTTTTAAATAGTTACTGTTATCAAGTATGTAAACAAGATAACAGATAATAAGAAGATAGTTTTCTGAGAAATACAGAATTAAGTAACTATTTAAAACATGCTGTGGTAAAATTTCTCATTCAGTACTTTTGTCTGAAGATGGTAACAATGCTGTTACCGAAACGTCACACACTATTTATTTATTTGGATTTGGTCTTATTACCTTGTGTAAATAATCAATTAAAAAGGCATATATTGGATCAAAATATCATTTATTTTACCAATATTTCAGTTGGTTCAACACCAACCTTTATTAAGGTATTATAACATATAAATGTGTGTCAATAACAAACTCAGCGCCACATAACGTCAATAGAATTAAGTTCAAAAAAATGTTTTTTGCTTATATTCAAATTTTTTAAACTTAATTCTATTGACGTTATGTGGCGCTGAGTTTGTTGTTGACACACATTAAATATGTTATAATACCCTGATAAAGGTTGGCGTTCAGCCAACTGAAATATTGGTAAAATAAATGATATTTTGATCCAATATATGCTTTTTTAATTAATTATTTATTTATGGATTGCTCTATTTTCAAAATATATAATAATATATAATCAAATCTTAATACACTGACAATTTATGTCTCCAAAATTTAAAGCTATGGTGGGTGTGAATACTTTTAAAATTTTCATATAAAGATATATTTCTTGAACATGTTATATAAAATATTGTGGTTTTTATACATGGAAGAATTTTTCAAAACTGCCACATTAATTTTCTTAAAACATGAAGTAGTAAATTATACTAAAGAGATTAAAATACAGCTGATAAAAAAAAGTACAAGTTAAACAAAGAATTGATATTAAAGTAAAAATGTGAGAAATGAATAAGATATCTTGAGTGAGCTCAAGATACCATCGGATTTTAATATAACCATTATCTGAGGATTTGGCTATAAGTTTTATAAGAGCTTTAATGTAATATATTTATAATTTTTAAAAAATGGCTGAGATATAGGAAAATATAGTGCAATAGTTAGGTGGGTTATAACAAAATATATATAAATAGCTAATAATGTTAATATATTAAAGCGGTGCAGCAAAGAAGTTGAAGAGAAAATGTGGGCAAAGCTGGTAAAGAAGGTATGCAGCCCCCCTCCACAAGGAAGTGTTGATTGATAGATTCCAGAGGCGGGGGCCGCAGACAGGCAGTCCAACTGGTACCGTCAGGAAAGAAGGAGCCGAGATAGCGGTCAGCCTGAAGGGGGTTTATGCGATGAGAGGACATCGCAGTCTGGGGGGAGAAGTCGTCTGGTGACAACGAGATCTGCGGCAAGAAGAAGATGGCGGAGAGTTACCTCCGGGGCATGTGGATGATCCTACAAGGCGGTGCCAGGAGAAACTGACATCGGAACGACCTACAAGGCGGTGTAGTCCAAGCTGCGCATGTACAGTGTGGAGCGGAACGCTTCACAAGAGGACGTCCACGGTGCCAAGGATAGGATTCTTCTTACGGGGAGGTTGAAGGCAAGTCCCACTGTTGTATTTCTTCTGTTTAGTGAGATACAATAAAGCGCTAACTTTAGCTGCAATCCCTTCGAACTCACGTATGTATCTTTGTGGCATCCTGAGTAGACAAAGTATACAAACCACATCTAGGTATGATATAACAATATTGAAGGTGGATATTGTTATATATATGACAAAGCACTTATATATTCAGAATTGATGTTAGCAAAAAAAATTTCATTTTTTTTTCTGAGGTATAAATTTACCAGTGAATAGTAATTAATATAAGCCTGTAGGGCGAAGTACGGTGCCGTAGCCGCTACGGTAACCGTGAACAGGAAACTCTGATATGTGGCTTACTAACAAGACTATGGCCCTGCCTTTCCATGGAGCATCAATTTATATGACAAGACACCACCACCATATCAAGATATAATTATATATAAATATACATACAACATTTGTGGGGATTGAAAATGAGAATGTGACCAGATGAGTACATTCCACTGTTACTTGATTACTCTGGCTTGATGATACAGAAACCTAACTCCAAGTTTACTTGATACTGTTGCTCAATGCAATATGTTATGAATGACAGCTCTGGGGGAGCCAAGGTCAGTTCATTATATAAGAATATTCCTAAACCTTAATTAAAGATAATATCAAGAGGATTGAGAGCTTGCAAAGATATTTTTTAACTATTAATTGTTGTAAATTATAATTGTTTTCTTTCTTTTTTTCTTTTTTTTTTTGAATTGTTAAATAAATACAGTAAAACCCCGCTATAACGAACCTTCCCTTATAACGAACCCACGCCGATTCCCAATTCCATTCCATTGAAAATACCATCGTTATAACGAACTTTGCGATTTTAGAATAACGAACTATCCCTATAACGAACCTATTTTCGGTCCCAAAATGATAAAATCTATTAAAAATACTATGCTTATAACGAACTTAGAATTGTAATTAAAAAAAAAATTAAAACAACAAAATTTTGAGCATTTTTCAGCTCGCGGATCGCGATTTCAAAACAATAAATTTAGCGGCATTGTTTGTTTTGATTTTTGCACTTTATTTTTGCTGTATGTTGTATAAATTTTTACACATTATACTTTTTATTAAATATAATATCTTTGCATCCATTAAATTTGAAATATAAAAAATGCAAATGGCTTCCAAAATGAAGAAAACAAAGACATTTTAAAAACAAAAGTGTTATTTCTTTAAAAATAAAAAAGGCCATTTTCAGAACTTTTCAAAGTGAAACAACACAGGCAAAATGTTAAGAACATATTAAAATAAGAGAATATAACTTTTCTTTTATAAAAGATAAAATATAAAACAATTAAAAATTGTTACAAAGAGGAATCAACCCCAACTTTTGCCGCGATCGCGATCGTACGTTTTAGGGCTAAAAAAAAAAAAAAGTTCAAATAAACGGTCCGTGATGAAACAAAAATTATTTTTATACCATTAACTATGGTGATTTTTAAAGTCAGCAATGTTTTCCATGACAGGTTAAAAAACGAAATCTAGACCTTGAAAATATGCGGAAACATGAAATGGAAGAAAAACACTAACTTTATTTGAATGGTGCAATGCTTGAAGAGTGCTTTGAAGCAACAAGGTGTTAGAGCCATTTTTTCAAGTAAACATTGTATTATATAATGTGATAATGATGTTTTAAAATCATTTTATATCTTTGAATATATATTTAATAAACTTTGCCTAGGATTTGTCATTATTTTTAAATTAGACATAGAGGTACATGTATGTTAATGATAAGAAGAACCTATCATCTAATGATTTCTCTTATTATTCAGTATTAATGTAAGGAAATAGGTCAATTATGGGAATTAATACAAAGTGACCACTATTAAGAGGCAGTCTCTTCTTGTGTGTATGGCCGTCCTTTAATTATACGGTCTTAAAATTTTGAAAAGTAAAAAAAAAATAGCCAAACCGTGGCTATAGTGAACCAAAAGCTCTGTCCCATTGGGGTTCACTATAGAGGGGTTTTACTGTACATGTTTACAGGAGTTTATAATTCTCAACTGTATAATGTTTTTTTTTTCTATTATCCCATTGTATAATTATACAAGGTCATGGAGACTATAACTGTTTGATGTAGTTTCTGCAAATTAATAAAATAATTATTTAGGAGGGAAAACTAGTCTTATTCCTGGTTTGAATAATTCTAGCTATTGAAAGGGTCAACATACAAATGAAAGGTGGCAAATACTTCTTCTTTTCTGTAAAATTACTTTGGTCTAATTAATTTTAGAAGTTGGTGATTTTGAGATTAGAATAGAAATATATATATATAATAAAGTAAATTAGAATTATATTTTCTTCTTATATATAATTAAGAAAATATTGAAATGAATATATTTTGAAAAAAAAAGTTGCTCTCTTATGTTTTTTTTTTTTTTTTTTGTGAAATGTTTGGTTCTTTATTCATCATTATGGCTTATCAAGGTCATCAATTGACCTGAAAGTGTCTTGTTCTTATTAGCTATGGCAACTTGCAGCAAAGTTTTTCCCTGACAATTACGACCAGTTGTTAGAGCTTTAAACAAAAAAGGTTTGGCAACTTTTAGTTTTCTTATCAAGTTCATATTTCCAGCTTTAACATCATTGAAGAGGTCTTCCATGAGGGTTAGAAGGGCATCTATATCTTTGTCTTTAGAGAGGTCCACAGGGGTCTTGCCCTGTTTATCCAGAATGTCGAACATTGCCCCATGGGCCAGTAAAGTTAGTGCTATCTCAATGTAACCTCTTTCTGCGGCCACATGCAATGCAGTCAGTCCTCTGCCACTTGTTTTTGCATTCACAAAATCCTTTAACTTTTCAGGATGCAAGTGTTTTAATAGGATATCCGCAACTTCTTTAGATCCTCTAATTGCTGCTGTATGTAATGGTGTGTTCCCTTTATTGGATGCTAGGGTAACATCAGCTCCATTTTGTATCAAGGTTTTAACAATAGCTGTGTGCCATTTGTCAACAGCATGATGTAGCGGGGTTCTTCCCTCACTGTCCTGGCTATTGACATCAGTTCCACTTTTCAATAGAGCATTTGCCACTTCTAGCCTACCCATATCTGCAGCAAGATGTAGAGGGTAAAGTTGATGAGGGCTTTTACTTTCACCTACAGCACTTCTTGAAGGTTGGTCACCTCTTTGCATATTTTCAGCATTTGATGCCCCCTCAGACAATTTATGAAAGTCTTGGTTTGTATCAACATATTGACCATCCTGCACTTTGAGAACTATTTGCATCAATTCCATCTGTTTCTGAATACTCAATACAATAGGATGATTTGGGCCATAAACCTTCTTCATTTGATCCAGGCAACTACTAAACTCTACTTGTGCACTGTCCCACTTGCCTTGTTTCACATATATCATACCTAATATTTTCCGAGTGATCAATGTATCGATGTACATTGGCCCAAATACTTTATTCTGAATTTTCAGGAGATGCTTAATTAAAATCAGGGCCTCCTGCTCCTTCCTCTGATCAATATATGTTAAACCAATTTTTTGCATTGTTCTTAGTGTATCAGAATGTTCTTCACCTAACAACACTCTCTTCTTCTCATAAATTTCTTGAAACATTTTTAAAGCATCATCACATTTATCTTGCCCAAGTAAAACTGAAGCTATGTTTTCCTGGGCTGCTAATGTATAGGGAGAATTACCACCTAAGGTTTCTTTTCTCACTTTATAGACCTCCTTATTAATACTTAGAGCCTCGTCATATTTATTTTGGGCCTTGAGAACCAAACCCATGTGTAAAAGAGTTTCTAGAACCTCCTCATGATGGGCTCCAAGTAATTCTTTCTGAATGGGATAGACTTCTCTGAAAATGTTCTGGGCTTCCTCGTTTCTGCTCAGCCTATATAGCATTAAAGCCTGAAAACTCCGTGTTTTCAAGGTATCCCTGAAGTCAATGCCCAGAGCATCTGTCTGTTTATTAACTATATCTACTGCCATATCCAGAGCTTCTAAAAAGGCCCCTTGTCCATCCAGCCCTCTTGCTATGATATATTGGATATCCCAAGTTCCAGGGTTGTCTGGTCCCAGAATGTCTCTCCTTTCTTCAAGTACACTCCTCAAGATATTTAGACCCTCTTGGTACTCACCCTTATTTATTAAATAAATGGCAAAATTGATCCTGGTAGATACATTCTCTTGTAGGATCTCTTTGAGGCAATCCACCTTTGGGAAATTTGTCTTGATTGCACACACTATCAGGGTCTCATGTTCTCTGTTGTTAGCACACATCACAGCTCTGACCTGCTTGACATCTTTTAATTTTTTAAGATCTCTAATCACTTGTTCTTTGCCCTTTTTAATATTTGTAAATGAGCCTTCCAAGAGGTTGAGTAAAGAGGAAATTCTTTCATCTGAGGTGTACTGGCATGGGGTGACACCATTCTTGTCTGTAGCATTATAAATTGCTCCATGGGATAACAACATCTCAACTACTTTCAATTGGGAAGCTTCAGCTGCATAATGTAAAGGTGTGAGACCTTTATTATCCATAATTTTGGGATCAGCCTTATTTTGCAAGAGTAAAGCAACAATTTTATCATTTCCTTTATATGAAGCAAGATGTAGGGGTGTCTTGCTAAATTTGTTCCGGGTATTCACTACCGCACCTTCTTTGATAGCATCTTCAAATTCTGAAATATTTTCCTGATTTAGGGCTCTGAATAATTTACTTGTGGATTCCAATGGTGTATTTAATTCTGATGTATCAGTCATATCCACCAGTTGCTGGAATTGATTGCTGGAAGAAGTTGCTCCCTTGTTTAAAAGGTACTCAACCAGATTTTGGTGGTTGTGTAGGTGTGCTAATTGTAGAGGTGTTAAGCCATTTTTATCTTTTATGTTAATATCACACCCCATTTCAGATAAGTACTTCACAACCTCTATGTGACCCGAAATGGAGGCATAGTGGAGCATTGTTTGGTGACCCACCCCAAAGTCATTGATGCTCATTCCCTGATCAAGATAAAATTTAACAATGTCAAGGTGGCCGTCTCTAGCTGCAATGTGAATAGGTTTAGATCCAGACTCATTTCTGACATGAATATTGGCTCCTTTCTCTACCAGAAACTTGGATATCTCCAGGAATCCTTCTTGAGCAGCAATATGCAACAAGGTGAAGTCACCTGTGCCTTTAGTGTTGACATCAATCCTCTTGGGATTTTCCAGTAGAACTTTTACAATTGGTAAATGTCCATTGGCAACAGCTAATTCCACCGCTCTTCGATTCTTTGAATCAATAATGTTGATGTCAGCTTTGTGATCAAGAATAACTCTGGCAACATTAATATGGCCACTGCAACTTGCGAGATGCAATGGTGTGCCCTCACTACACAGAACATTGAGATAGGCACCATTCTCAATCAAAATGCAAACCACATTTTCATGACCTTCTTGAGAAGCCAGATGTAATGGGCTTACATTTTGATATATCAATGCATTGATATCAGCTCCATATGTTATAAGAGAATTCACTATTCTTTCATTGCCTCTTCCAGAAGCCATATGCAGCGGGGTTAAATTTTCAATGTCCCAATCCGGAAAGCCTTTTTTCATGATATCAAGAGCTTTAGAAGAAGGTCTTGTTTCATCAACATCCCTATTTGCTTCTAGGTGTGTTGCAAGTTGTGGTAGTATAGGATTTTCAAAATATTGCTGTGATACCATCAAATTAATTATTGTCTCAAATATTTGATAGATATCTGAGTTCTTAACCGATCTGGGGCATAAATTTACAGAAGAATTGTTTCTTAGCAAAATATCAACAATTTCTTCGTTGTTCTCATAAATTGCTTTTAAAAGGGGAAAGCCAACTTCTGCATTCACATCTGCACCATGTGCAATCAAAATCTGAACAATGTCTTTGTTATTTTTCTCAATGGCAGAGATTAATGGAGTGATATCTTCAAACTTGGCATTCACATCAGTCCCGTTAGCCAACAGAGCTTTAATAGCTTCCTTATTTTCTGAAATAACTGCCAAATGTAAGAGAAAGTTATCTTCAGACAAATTACCCATTTCAACCAGCTTTTTGAAGAGTATATAAAAGACAGCATTATGGTTTCCCACGATAGCAGCCTGCAAAGGTGTCGTATTTACAGAGTCCTTTTCATTTAGTTTAGCATTATTCTTAATAAGATGCTCCACAACCTCTTTGTGCCCTCCTATAGCAGCCAAATGCAAAGGTGTTTCCCCTAATGATGTAATGGCATTGATATCCAAATTATTCTTTAAAAGAATGGCTATTACATCTTTTTTTCCAGAAAGGGCCGCAGCATGTAAAAGAGAACTACCATCGCCAATTTTAACATTAACATTGGCTTTGTTTTCAATCAAAATTTGAACGACATTTATTTTGCCACTTGAGACAGCCGAATACAATGGAGTTTCACCTTTGTTACTTTTTGCTTCAATGGTGGCTCCATTTTTAATAAGACAAATGACCACATCTTTCCATCCTTTAAAGGCTGCAATGTGTAAGGCAGTGAGGTTATCTTTAGTTTTAATGTTAATATTAGCCCCATGCTCGAGGAGTATATGGATCACCCCAAGTTGCTTGCAATTTGCTGCCAAATGGAGTGGGGATAAGCCTTCAAATGTTAAAACATCCATACAGGCATTATGTTTGAGTAAAGTTTTCACTAAATCTTCAAGCCCATCTGTTGTTGCAAGGTGCAATGGTGTATTACCATATAGTTTATCTGCAACATTAACTTGGGCACCATTCTTTAAAAGAAATTCTATTATATCTAAATGACCCCTTTCCATTGCTAGGTGCAGGGATGTACAACCCCAACTCATTTTTGCATTGACATCTGAACCATTGAAAATCAAGGATTTAACTATGTTTATATGCCCATTGAGAGATGCTGCATGCAAGGGGGTCCATTTTTGATTATTAACATTCACATTAGCCTTCTTTTGAATAAGAAAATTTACCATTTCTAGAAAGCCCTTTTCTACTGCTACATGTAAGGGATTCAAGCCTGCCATTTCTTTAATGTAATTGGCATGAGGTTTTTGTTTCAATAAGAATTTGGCAATATCCAAATGACCATTACATATTGCATAGCATAAAACTGTTTGTCCCCTTGCATCCTTTTGAGAAGTCTTAGCTCCATATTTGTAGAGAATCTTGATAGTATCTAAGTGTCCATTCATAGATGCAAGGTGAGCTGGTGTTTTAAAATTGTTGTCTACACAATTTACATCTAAACCTTTCTCTAAAAGAAACTCCACCAGCATTGATCTCCCATTGGCTGCTACTATGTGGAGAGGATTTTGTCCATTGACATCTAGAGCTTTAGGATCTAGATTGTTTTCAAGAAGGAACTTCATTATTTCAAGGTTAGGTCCCATCGCTGCAAAGTGCAAAGTTGTTCTGGCATTGATGCTTCTAGCATTTAAATCTGCTCCATTCATCAGACAGCTTTCTAGCTTCTCCATGTTGCCCTCTTTTAATGCTTCAAACATAGTTTCCTGTGTTTGTAGAACCACAAGCCCTTTCTCAAAATTTGACTGCATGCTAGAAAGGCTGACATATATCTGCTTTCCTATATTCTTATCACTCTCTACAATATTTTCTGAAATAAGTTTTTGGGCATTTATGGCAAGGGCTAAGGTAGTGTTAGATACTAAGTCTAACAGGATATTCCCATGTGCCAGATGATTACGAAGAGATCTTCCTGACAAAAAGGGAGACGGGTCATCTATGTTAAGTAAATTATTTCTCAAACATTTCCTTGAAGTATCTAAAATTGACATTGAATCTAGGACAAGAATTTCTACTGCAGCTTGCAATTTCTCATTGGTTTCAAATGCGCTAAATATAGTATGTACTTTTTTATGTAGAGACAATGAATTATTGTTCAATAATTCTTTTAAATCATAAATCTTTAGGGCGAATTGATTACAATTGCTTTTTGTAGTTGGTGTATAGGAGTTCTTTATTTCCATTTTAAATCTGTTTCCACTTAATTTCTCTTTTAATTTTTCTATATACCTGATGTCATTAATTTCAAGCTGAACAAAATAAAAAATTTTCAAAGTTAATTCATATAGCTGTTCATTAATTTTATGATCTATATTTCGTGGTGTGCTATTTAAAATATTTTTTGCAAGCTCTGCTAATTCTTTTAGGTTACTCGATTCAATGGGAGATGCAAGATTTTTTAAGGCTTCTTTAGCAAAATATTTGAATCCTGGTATTTCATTAGGTTTTATTTCTTCATTCAGCACATCACTTAGACTTTTGAATAGAGAAAGCCCCATCATGTAGCTTTCTTTAATTTGTTCTTCTTTGGATATTATAATATTATTAACTTCGTTCATTTTATTGATTAATGCTTTCTCCAAATCCGTCTTATATGGAATAATGGCATTTAATTCACTAATATACTTTTCCACTTCTCCCTGATATTTTGAAGGTATATTTACCAAGATTGTCCCTGTTAAATCAATACTGTTGAGAATTTTTATTACATTTTTTAGTTCATCCTCATTATCACAATCAACAATTTTTCTTAGGATAAAATTAAAAGAACTTATTTTATACCTATAAAAAATATCTTCGATTAAATCACCTAATTTTTTAGCATCCACCTGTATTTCCTTAAAAAATGTTGAATCAGTGTTAACTTCAATTTCTGTTCTCTTAAAGAGAGATTGGGCATGTGATAATGAATCTCTTAAACCTGTCAAAAGTCTTCGAGTATTCTTGGGAAACTGGAGCAGAAGATGTTCACTTGTGAAGGTTGATAACTTGGGAGATTCCAATGTATTCTTTAAATGTTCTCCTATTACTTGTAGGGCTCTTGTTATGACAAGTTTCCCCAATTTCCTATAAGGCTCAGCTGATGCTACAAGCTTGAGATAAGTGTTCATTTTATCCAAAGTGGTAATATCCCTAATGTGTTGGTAATCTGTATAGAAAACTTCAAGTTGCGGATATTGTTTTGTAAGTTCATTTATCACTTTTTCACGTGGTAGCCGAGGAGGAGGCTTATTCATATTTACATATGTTAGGTGTTCATTGGCTTCATTCACTATTTGAGCAAAGATATCTAAATAGTGTAGCAACTTGATTTTATCCAGAGTGCTACGGTAGAAAAGGTTAAGTTCTTGCTCTTTTTTATAAGAGGAGATAAAAGCTACAAGAAAAAATTCCATTTCTTCCCAAGGTATTTTAGAATAGGTTGATTTGAATTGTACCTTCAAAACATAGATATTTTTAGCAATGAATGTAATGATATATAGAAACTTTTCATCCACATCTAAAACTTGATACTCATTCTTTAATTTGTTGATATTCTTCAATACTAAATCTATCCGTTCTTTAATTGAAATAGTATCACTTTCTGCAGTTTTACTTTGTCCTGATTCTTTTGAAAAGAAATTAATGCTTATTAATTTATCTGCAACAAAATATTCCATTTTTTCTGACAATAGAACATTTTTTATCTTCAATTCTGAATAAGCTTCAGAGAGAAATTTAGCCAGTTCTTCAGAATTAAGAACAAAATAATCATTAGGCCATTTATTGATAAATGTGTCAATAAGGTTAACATTGCCTGAACTGATGGCATAGTAGAATGCATTATGACCATATTCATCTTTGTCGTCTGCCAATAATATCAATCTATCTATAGAAAAAAATGGTAATTTTTCCAAGATATTAAATTCAATATCAAATAAGTAGTTTAAAATACTCTCTCTGTTATGTTTACAAATTAAAATAATCAAATTGTTATTCCTAAGTGGGTTTTTAATATCATCAAAATATTGGTTGAATTTATCTTTATCTTCAGTTTCCTCCAGGTAAAACATCAAGTTCAAATATTTTTTAAATTTTCCAGTATCTCCTTTTAATAATGAATCATTGACATTATTTAAGATATTATGATATAGACCTTTAGCATTTTTGGTTCCTTCATAATGCAGTTTGTATTCGTTCAGGAATAATTTCTTGCTTTCACCAAATTCTTCTAAAAATATTTTTTCCTTTGAAGGTTTGTCACCATCATCCATTTTTACTTTTATAAAGAGAGAATGAATTCAAGAAATACTTACATATAGATGAACAATAAAGGTGAATATGATAAAAGTATTTTTTTGTTGTTGTTGTTGTTATATTAAATATCAAGAAATACTGCCATCATCTAAAAGAAATTGTATTCAATGATTTGCAATTACATGTTTTGTAAAAAATATTGAAAAAATTATAAAGATTAAATTGACTTAAAGGCTAACCACATCGCGAAATTTAAGGCGGATTTACGCACTTTATAGAAACCAAAACAAAACCTAAAACCCCAGAAAATTAGAAAAAAAAATATTTTGACCAAGAACGATATACGCGTATAGGTTTTTAACTTTTAATTAGACATTTAATTTATATTTAGATATTTTTAATTTAGACACTTACATTTTTATTTAGACATTTTCAATTTTAATTTAGACCCTTTACATTTCAATTTAGACACATGGACTTTTCTATATATTCCTTATTTTGGAGCATTTTGGAAACAAATAAAAAATAATTGAATATAGTTTTTATTATAAGAAATAAGAACTTGAAATGGAAATAGCGATGTTTGACATCATTTTTAAATCAGGTGAATTATTAATAAACAATTCCTCATTTTCTTTTCTTTTTTGCTTAGTTTCATCTGATTTTATGTTGATGAACTCAATAGATGACTTTTTCAGAGTAATTTTAAACTATTTTATTGAATTGATTATATTTGTTTGCGACACTTCTAGATTTAAATTATTTTTCAATTCATTTCTCAATTTTTTTTTAAAGTTATACTAGAATTATTTTTATATACTTTTCAAAATAAAATCTAAATCACTTAATGACATTTTTTTAAAATCTCTTAATCCTCCTTTCTTCATTAATTTTAATTAGCCTCTTTTTTATAATTCTGCATAGCAGAAACTAACTAAAAAAGTTTAAAAGTTAAAAAATATATGAAATTTGTAAAATATTTTCCTCTATAACAATTTAGACAATTATCCTTGAGTGTTCAAAATAATTTATTTTTGAAACTTAAATGTTTATATTTACGTTTTTTTTTTTCAAGAATAATTTTTCTGGAAAAAAAAATGTAACATTGATTGCTTATATTCTTACAATTCTCCCAAAAGACATAAAAAATAACTTGGCCCCCATATAATCTATGAACATTCTATACATTAGGGATTACTGCACCAGAAATGTCAGATTTGCATCCACGCTGTTGTTTATGTTGTACTTTGTGCCTATTTGATCACGCAGAATGCAACTGAATTAAGTATTTATTTATTAACTTATCTTTTTATAACATGGTTATATATCTAAGAATGTTTACCAGTCGAGTGTGCCATGTTGCCGGATCCATCATAACATGTTTCCTTTAAACAAAAATAAAAAAGGATTGCAGTTCTCCTAGTCTCTTTCTCTCTCTCTCTCTCTCTCTCTGCATAATATATATTACTACGCACAGGATAAAAGAACCAAATATGGAAATGGACAGTGAATCGTCTCTTTCACAAAGAGAAGGAAGCGTGAAACGCCCGCGTATTGGTGAGCCTTCTTGCAACTTCGAGTTTAACCATATCAAGGCTATCCATCAGAAGGCTACAAGAAAAATGACTGACGTAGCAAAGTCGAACGGCATGACCACAGAACAACTTCAGTCAATGCTATCCCTGATGGGATGGGCTCTAAAAGGAACTGAGGATATAATACTTGATGTATATAAGGGGATAAATCACGCCAAAGAACATCAAATTCTCAAGGAGAAACCCTACATAAACGCCACAGCCAAGCCGAATGTCATAAAACCGATCCCACTCACAAAAAAGCAGCAGACCAAACCCGCCCCAAAAATTTTCACAACCGCTTATGAATCACATGTACTCATAAAGTCAGACAATCCATCCAAGGAAGCACGTGAAATTCTACGTGAAGTAAAAAAAGCAGACCCCTCAATCCTGAATTCCTCTGACGTGGCAGCCTCCCTCAATGGAAAAGGACGGCTGGTCATCCACACCAGAACCACTCAAGGTGCTTCGACTCTCGCGGCGAGATTCAAAGCTAATAAAAATATCCCCAATTCCTTGAAATGCACGGAAAGACCGATCATCCATCCCAGATTTTGCCTGTTCGGTGTAGAAGGCTGCACAACCAACAACATGATCCTGGAAAGCCTCCAAAATAACGAGGATCTCAAGAACCTCTCCGGGACAAGAATGTTCAAGATTGCCCACCGTCCAAAAGACAACCCTCATGGCTACACCACAGTCTTCCTCGAGGTTGACAACGAAGTGTCAAATTTCTTGGGCCATCGTGGAAAGATCCCCATTGCAGGACTCATCCTACGGTACGAAAAAAGTATCTCCCTAAAACAAGGTTACCGCTGCTGCAGCTTTGGCCACCGCGCTACAACTTGCCCTGCTGTCCAACCCATCTGCTTCAAGTGTGGCACGGTCGGCCATGAGGGTCACTCTTGCCCAAACTCTTCTGCAAAATGCCATAATTGCTGCAAGAAGACCTGAGCAGTATTTGAGAAGCTAAGCCACTACGCCACAGCCCGGACTTGCCCTCTGGTGAAGGCCAAATTAGCTCAACTCACCCGAAATGACTAGATCCTTCAAAGTTCTCCAAGCCAATCTCAGAAAATCACCTTCTGCGGTACTCGAACTCTCCAGCATAGCAGCAGAACAAAGAATAGACGTCATTCTGCTACAAGAATTACCAAAGAATTTCAAATGGCCTGACTCAAATTTCGTCACCTTCATCCCCAATGATAACTACACCCCTGCGGGACTTGTTATTCGAGCAGACCTCAACCCCATCCCACTCAGCTCTAATGACCCCAACATTGTCACTGGCCTGATTCGATTAGGCAGCCAAGCGGTCGTCATTGCCTCAGCATACTGGCATAACAGTGCATCAGAAAACACTTTCCTACCAACTCTGGAACATACTCTAAATAGAACTCCCTTCCCGTGCATCCTTGGCATGGATGCCATTGCCCACTCTCCAACCTGGGGCAGCGGAGCCGTCCGAAACTCGTGGAGCTAGTTTGGAGGCCTCCGCTTCACTAATGGGCCTACACTTTCTGGGTGGTCCAACACCTTATACCTGGTCCAACGGGGCCCTGCGCTCCTCCATAGACGTCACCCTAGCATCAAGCTCCCTCGCCATCCATGCCACTAGAGTTTGTCTCCAGGAGATGGCCTTCTCAGACCACCTCCCAATCCTTACCAATTTCTCAAATATCCTACCTTCGGAGCCCACCAGTTCGTGGGTCGAGTCTTCATGTCTGGAAGCAGCGTTTGCAGCTTTCCTAGGGAACACCCTCCACCACGTGGCCTCACGCCTCCAGACCGCCTTACCCCAGGAGATATTGACGAAGCAGTTATTCTCCTCACCACCTGTCTCCAAGAGGCCTGCGATGCATCTATGAAGAAGAAGTCCAAGTCACCAAGACCATCAAAACCTTGGTGGAACAAAGAACTTTCTAAGCTCCGCAATATTGTGGTGGCTCTCCGCCACTGCTCCCAAAACAACTTCTTTCCCACCAGGAGCTTCTTCAAAGGCCTTTACAGAGCCTGCCACAATAAACTCAAAGCGGCTATAAGGCGAGCAAAGCGTCTATCCTGGATATCACTGTGCCAAGAGGTCTCCTCAGCCGCATGGAGCTCAATTCACCGCTATATCTCCAAAGGTCGGAGAGGCTCTTTAGGGCCACCTCTGCTCAAACACAAAGATGGTACCCCACTAACCTCAGAGGAAACCTGTCGAGAGGTACTTCAGAACTACTTTCCAACAGATTGGACTGTGCCAAGACCAACAGTGGACTGGCTCCCAACCTTTAACCAAGAACCGGCTTTCACAGCGGCTGAAATCTTCCGCGCGATCCGACGATGTGGATGGAGAAAGTCCCCAGGTCCCGACAGACTTGGAGTCAGGTGCATACTCCTCGGTGGACCAGCACTGCATGAACTCTTATCGCAAATCTTCACCAAATGCCTGCGCCTCGGACACTTCCCAACCCCTTGGAAAGCTGGACTACTGGTTCTCATCCCCAAACAAAACTCCACCTCATCCAACCCACTGGACAAATACCGTCCAATTACTATGATCAACACATTAGCCAAAGTTTTTGAACGATGCATCCTAGCGAGGCTGCAATGGCTAGCGGACCAGCATGGCTGGTTCTCGCCCATGCAATTTGGCTTCGTCCCTGGGCGTTCGGCAGAAGGAGCCCTCGACTCAATCAACAACTTTATCAACGATGGCCTGAAGCACTGGAGAAAGACAGTGGCAATAAGCTTGGACATTAGCCATGCCTTCGACACGGTTCAAAGACATACCATCATCCAAGGCCTCCGGGACCTCAACTGTCCAGAAGAGCTCATACAACTCTCTGCAAGCTCTCTCAGAGGCAGGAAAGTGACCTACCAAGCCTGGGACTCCACTCTCACCGCGCACACAGTACTGGGTGTTGCACAAGGGGCACCGCTAAGCCCCTTCTTTTTCAACATTGTAGCCAGGAAAGCTCTTTCCCTTCCAAAGCCCCAAAACTGCCAAATAATTTGCTTTGCAGACGACTTTTCAGAGCCTTCCGTAGATTACCAACAAAGGAGATTAACAAATTTCTTAAAACTTTCAGCTTGTGGGGTAAAGGGCATGGATTGACCTTTAATCCTGAGAAGACCCAGGCTTGCCTCTTTCATTGGAAATCCAAGCGCCCTAGTTACCAAAATATAAAATTCCTCGACCAGCCTATTTTAATCAACAACCATATAAAATACTGGGCATAACTTTTGACACCACACGCACATTCGTCGCCACTCGGACAACATTTTCAACAAATGCAAATGGATGCTTCCTCGATTAATTAGCACAATTAGGGAACAATATGGACTCACTTACAGCTCAGGCCTGAAAATAATCAAGATGGTAATTCTCCCTGCTCTGCTCTACGGCTCGGGTGTTTGGGGCAAGAGAGTGTTCGACACCAATGGCACTCGCAAACTACGTAGTCTCCACTATAAATTTGCTAAAATTCTTATTAGGGGGGGCCCCTGTACCCCCACAATTCCAGCTATCTCACTCACTGGCGGCCCTCCATTGGACATTTCAATCAAGGCACATCTGGCGTACAAGGAAGCAATAAAAAAGGGTCCTTTTGAGACACGTCCAAGGCCTAGCGCAGTCCAATATCCACCCCTTAGAAAACTACTTCAGTTTTCAAAGTCGCTTCCAGAAAATGCAACCATCATATACACCGATGGATCGCGGTCCCTCAAAGGCGTAGGCGGCGCAGTTTTTCTGCCACCCCCCTCCACTTCAATACAACTAAAACTCCATGATCTTTGCACCTCCTTCCAGGCAGAATTACTTGCTATCCTATATGCAACTAGAGCGATCCAGCTCATGCAAAGACAACCAACAGCAATCGCTTCTGATTGCCTGGCAGCTCTCCATGCCATTTGTAACCCAGAACTCCCAAAAACCTCACTCATAGCTGAGATAGTTCGCAATCTTAACCATTTAAACGTACAGCTCTGCTGGGTTAGAGGCCACAGCGGCATAGAAGGCAATGGGCATGCAGATAAATTAGCCAAGGCAGCAGCTGAATCAAACTTGCCCATATCCTACTCCACTCTATCCAAAAAGTTTGTTCGAGCCCGCAGCGAACAGTATTCACACCAACTCTGGAAGGAATTATATGTCACAGATCACTCCACAAGAAACCTCAGGAGAATAGCTGCATTCCCAAACACTCTCATGGCGATCCTGCCCAAAATAAAATTTTGTGGCACCACCTCAACAATCCTCACAGGTCATGGCTTTGTCAAAGCCGATGCTGCAAAATTATCTAGAGACGATCCTACCTGCCCACACTGCCACGAGGAAGACCAAACTGTCGACCACCTTCTCTTCAGATGTCCCGCCTACCACCTTCATAGGTTCCAAACAGCCACCCTCCTAGGAATAAATATATTTGCCCCTGAAGACCTGCAGAACATCCCCAAGCACAAGTCAGCCTGGCGACACCTGATAAACTGGATGTCCGCTGCCACCATTAGACGTGAAGTCTAAAGACCAACCCGGATAGTTGGCGACTTTAGTATGCTCCAGGAATCCGGGTTACCTAAATAAATAATAGTCTCTATAACGCAAAGGTTTTCTCACAGTTCTACCACTGCGGGTTCGCACACTAGGAGAAGTAGATGATTCTTCACCTTTCTTGGCAACGTCCTCCCTTGGATCTGTTTATGTTGTACTTTGTGCCTATTTGATCACGCAGAATGCAACTGAACTAAGTATTTATTTATTACATGTTATAAAAAGATAAGTTAATAAATAAATACTTAATTCAGTTGCATTCTGCCGTGTTGCCGGATCCATCATAACACACACCAAGACTAATCTTCAGGTAACTAAGAATCAAACATGGGTGCAATTTAACAACCTTCTTAAATAGCCATGGCTACATACAGGCAGATTACGCGAAATTTTCGAAAAAGAGTAAACAGTGGGTTACCTCCTTTTTACATCTGCCCAGCTTTCCAATTCCAAATATTTCAGACAGCCACTCTCCTAAGAATTCCCAATTCACTGAAAAATCTTTCAAGAAATAAATTTGCCTGGAGCCACATCTACTATGATAGACTGCCAATGCCATTGAAAATAAAACAAAAATACTCAAGTCTAAAGAAAAACCTTGATAGTTGATTTACGCACCAGAACCCTGTGTTAATTTTATTGATATATAACTTTCAATTTTAGTTTCAAAATGAATATATATCTGTCATAGAGCACCTCACTTAATATTTTTATTTGAAATTTTAAGTTGCATAAACAGTTAATGATGCAATTTGTAAAATAATAAGGCCTTTTATTGTGTCTGTGTGTGTGAACCCATGGCTACATATTTAGACTCGTTTTCCTTAAGACCCAAATATTTTTTGGTTTATTTAAAACTGCGGTGAAGTTACTTGTTGGTACTGTCGCGTTCCCGATTTTAGACCTACGAGAACGGAGCATGTAAGGAGTGACTTAGTAAAAGTTTCTAAAAAAAAAAAAAAACTGAAAGTGTAACATTTTGGTAACAGGGTCTCCACCACAATAGGCAAAAATTTTGATATAGAGATAAACAATGTAGAACTTGAGCATATAAAACTATAATTAAAGAATGGAATATCAGATAATATACAAGCCACAGAAGGATTTTTGAGAAATGCAGCTCCAAGTAAAAAGTTCCCATGCCGGCGTGAGAGGGACCCCTCAAGAGAGGCCCCCGTTGATGGATTCTTCCTGGAATGTATGGGGGCGTCGGGTATCGCGCGGGAACTAACGACGTCTCAGGAATGTGGGAGTCCATCGTCCACATCCCCTGCCTTGCTTCTTCTTCCATGAAAAGAAAACAAAAATGGCGGACCCTTCCTCGTTGTCTCAACTTATCCTTTAAGAAATCCACCTTCTGGCGGTTCCGCAACCCACTGAAGATGCTGGGAGCTATTTCATGGCGAAAAATTATAGCAACGGATCTCTACAATTTCTACAGATCAACTATAAATAGATCCATACACAAAGAATATAGTGTGGGAAGTTTAGGACAGATGTGTAGAGACATTCCCCATTAATTAGGGCTCACGTGTAATTAGGGAGAAAGGAGGGAAATATTGAATTATTCCCATTCCTACACTAACTTAAAAGATCTATGAAATAATGGTCGGCTCTGCCATCAAGACAGAGCGATAGCAATAGATTATAGCAAAATATCTCTATAATTTCTACAGGTCAATTGTAAAAATAGATTCATAATAAGGCATCCCCTTTTTTTTTTTTTTTATAACCCAAATGACACAGACAGTAGTCATACATATAGATCTATTTGCGTCACACCTTACCCTCCTAACTGCTTAACAATAGCCCGAAGAATTAGGAAATATGGTATAGGGATATATTATAAAAACATACCTGGCATAAGCGCAATAGTCAGAAATCAGAATAAAAAGATACAATAGCCATAACTCTGCTCCATGGCTAATTCAAATTTCATAAGTTAAATTATTATATAATAGTTTTACCTTAGTTTAGAAATATGTAAATAGTCTGTACTTAGCATATAACAAGAGGTTAATAGTTCCTTTATGAAAATTTTGTAAAGATGTAAATATATTAGGTAAATATATATGGCTACTAACGATCCACCACCATCGCGTTATTCCTATAGAAGGACCACCATATCCGAAAGCTTGAGCCTTATTAAGCGGGAAAGAAAAAATAATACGCAACCTCAGAGTTTTATTATTTTTTTATTGAGATTTCGCAGAGGTTAAGATACTTGAATTAGTTTGCTATCTGGATATATGTAGAAGGAACCCTACTTGTAAAGATTATATCTGAAGTCTAACAAATAAGATTTAAAGACAAGCAAACTATACACTTAATAGTGGACGGCTCTCCCATCATAAAGATAGATGCTGGAATGGAACCGCCATCCATTTTACCGCCCCTACAGTCCAACGGACTTTGGTCCGTGACGCAACCATCTCTTTGTGTCACGTCCTTTGAGATCATCCAACGACTTTGGAAGATCTCAGAAAAGATGAACATGTTACTATTAGAGACTAAAATCCTGAATATAGAAGACCAAATTAATATTTCTATTGAAGTACAGTAAGTTAAAATCAATATTTCATAGTAGATATCATGAAGTACCAGATTCAGATTTCTAGTAGAAAATCTGATTAAACGTGTGGATATCATTTGATCCCCAATTTTATAATAAAGGTTCAACAAAATGCAACAAGTAAGTTACCATCTGGATACATGTGAAGGACCCCATTTTATAAAGATTATACCGGAATCTAACAGATAGGTTATAAGAGACAAACATACTATAGACTTATACTATTGTCATTAATAATCGTAATATATCTAAAACAAAGGTCTTCAATAAAACCGTAAAGAGAACAACCTAATGAGTTTTAAGACAACATGTATCTTATTAATTTTAAATCAATGAACAATATAATAGTAGACATGATGCAACACACTGAAACACAGACACTCACAACGATGTATATGGCCGGCAATTTATGGAGACCTGATTATTAGCAACATTCCCCTCAAATAGGTATAAGAATCATACTATATCTTGTTCAAACGGTGAGGGGAAGACAGATTCTACACATGAGGATACAAATATTATTAAAACCTAACAGGTAGATACCCACAAGACAACCCAATAAAGTCGTAAATTTTGCAACTGTTGCTGTGTCAACATATTACAGCAAAAATATAGTACACAACTCCATTCCAACAGAGTCGGTAGTTCCACATTTAAAACAATTTGTGAAATTAAAATGTGGGGGGGGGGTAGTACCATAAAACACAAGAATGAACAATGTATTAGATAATTTATTTGGATTATGCGAGATATAGGGACATTTTATACTAGCGAGACATTCTATTTACATAATGATTTAGGTAGAGGTGACTTAAGATTACAAATTCTTCGTTGTATGAGGGGAAATATGGATCTCCATCTATCCTAACCGGACAAGACACGAAAATACAAACATTCCATCTTGTATTTAAAGCCCTATAGGGCCCATTCAGAATCTAAATAGGGGGCTAAGCCATAATGGCGGGGCTTACCTTCTTTCGGAAAGCGGCGGCACGGACTGGTCTCCTCTACGTCTCAGGGCGGACTGCCTGGATCTATCTCCTGTCACTGAGCGGCTTTTTCTCTCTTCTTTAGTCCAAAAACGGGCCCTTTTTATCCTAGCCTTTCTTTATTTCCATTCGTTGATCATGCCAAAATTTCTATTGGCTGGCATTTTGATTCGTTGAAAGCAAACACCCACGTGATCAATGGGCATCCTCATTCGTCGGAAGAAAAACACGCACGTCCTCATGACCACGCCCCCCAATTTCCCGTGTTGCCGCGCGAGAAAGAAATTGTATATTGGATAAAACAAATTAATCCCTAAAAAATTAATTCCTTTAGGAATTAATTAATATATATATATATCCCGAGTATATAAAATTATTGATTTACTTGTTTATATGACAAATTGTTTTCCTTAGGTCACCTACTACTAAAAATGAGGGGAATATATGTACATATGGTACAGCAATATATGTACATATGGTACAGCAGTTCTCAGCACGGATGTCTCTGGATGTCACTCGTGTCTTCCCTCCCCCACCAGGCATCAGCTTTTGGCATGGAAGTCTGGTGTCTTCAGGTGTCTAGTTTTATTTGTACATGTGCTCGTTGTACATCCTTCCAAGAGAGGCCCTGCGTCAGGGAGGGGGCCTCTAGAGCATCGTCGGCCATCGTTGGGAGTTCTCCACCTAGGCAACAAACACTTCGGCGAGACACTGCGTATATATATATATTTATATGATGTAAATGAATGTTTACATCTTTGTTGGGTTTTGTCTAGTGGAAAAACTGACCCAACAGTACCAAGACGATTTTAAAGATTCTCCAGCAATAAAAGATTGATGGTGGGGATATCTAGGAAGTAAATATTTGATATCTTTAGTATTACATGGCTAGGGGCAATAGACAAGGAGATGGTCCACAATGTTGTCTTTATTCAGAGAGTTTGAGACAAATCATCCCCTTTGAAGTTTTTGCGTAGTTTACATTGAGGGAGCCATGATTAGTTAAGATGGTTGTTGAAGTGTGTTCATGTTTGATTCTTGACCTTGAACAATGAACTTGGCTATATAGATTAACAAGAACTCGATATTGTGGTTTCAAACTGAAAAGGGTGAAAGTGGATTTCTGAAACTTTGGATAGTAAATTTTGAAGATTGATGTGTCCCCCATCTCTATTTTAAAAATACAATAACACAATTCTCTCTTTTAAAATATTTATAATTTTATTAAAGATACTATTTGGGCTGCTATATAAGTCAGTTACCTGGGTCTTTTTTTTTACCCTTATGTTTTTTACTACTACTACTTAGTTCAAAAAATTATGTGGGCTTATTTCTTTTATTGTGGGTCACTTTTTAATAAGGTTTTTGAAGATGAGTAATATTAGAATAGGTGCCAGATTTGAATGCTTGATCTGATAGCTATTTCTTCTATACAGTTGTAGTCATTGACTCAGTAAGTTGAACATTGGGTGTTCATGCAGAATATAGATGATTTCTGACTTTGCTAAATAATTGCTGTGGGCTAAGGACTATATGGCAGTAAAAGATTCATGGTCATCTAAGGCAATTTGAAAGTTTTCATATGGAAAAAAATCTATATATTTATTTTTGTATAAAGTATGGCCAAGAGTTCTTACATGGAAACCTGAGCACTTATGGTGAAATTTAACTCCTTCTGAAGATTGGTATCCATCAATATATATGGTAGTGGCATTTTTCGTATTCTTCTTTCTTATCTCCACTCAATCATATTAGGGTATCAAGCTTGTTTGACAACCATCATGACTGTGTGAGGTAGATTGCGTCTGCCTTTGTCATTAAGACTGCGAGCACTACTCAGTGGCAGGCCAACTTAGCTCCAAAAGAAATGGCCGCCTCTGACATGAGGAACAGACACCATGTTCATAACAAGGAGTACTAACGCTGCTCATCCTGTATCCCTGGATTAGGAGCCGTTACAGGGTACTATCAGCCGGGCCAACTGAGCCCAGGTTTTTTAGTGAACTTGTTACTGCTCCCCCTCCTCCTTTTTATCCGGGCTCAAAGGCGGAGTTGCATTTTTTTCTTGGAGAGATTTGATTTATAATATACCTAGAAAAGTTGGATAGAGAATAGTGGACAGGCTTATAGATAGTGATTCAATATTTAAGGTTTTCAAGTACTTATGGTGAAGCTTTATGGAGATATCAGGAGGTATTTCATACTGTCAATGAAATAGCTGTCACCATAGATGAGCATGGACCATCTCTGATAATTTTTCACAAATGTATAGTGAAGACTATAGAGTTTGCATTTGTAGGTCAAAAGTGTTTTCATAAAAACCATACAATAGTATTGGGCCACCAATCATTTTTTTTAAAGTTGTGCCAAGACTGAAGGATAATCCAAATTACCTTTTATGGTGTTAATGAGCTGTGGATATATCCAATGACATTTTTAAAGGCCATTGTCGAGGTGTTTGATGAATTCATCTTTGAATCAAAAATGATGCCTAAATTTTGAGCAGCTAAAATTCAATCTTTGATGTATATGATAGAATTAAAGTTTGATACATTGAAATGGAAAGAGATTATAGAGCTGTTCTTTATAAGATTATGAAGATTTTTCAAATAACTGATAATGAACAGTATTAACTCTCTCTTTAGGGCAGTTGATCTTTCAGAAGGCTTCAATATCTACTATGGACAAGTGTATGTGTTAATAGCCTAACTGTATGATAAAAAAAGCAAAAGATACGCAGGCATTTCATTTTTATTATCCAAGTTTTTCCAGTGTTGTCATATTGGTATCTAGGTAGTTAGGTGTGCCCTTTTCATCTCTCCATCGCTGCTCCTTGGGGGGGCCATGTGGCGGACATCGCAATGTGACTGGCCCTGCCCCATCCGGAGCACCTGGCATCGAATCAGCCTGTCTGCACTGCCTGCGGGCCCACCGCTATTGGTCCTGCAGCGCCATTCGCCCTGTCATCCGAGAGGCGTTCTCCATCATCAGCCGGCCGCTGGACCTGCAGTCCCGGATCTTACCAGTTGGTCTTGAGGACCACGTCATCACCATCTCTTCAGCGGTGGAGTACGCGATCTACGTATTCTTCGTAGATCGCGAAATGCGTGGTGTCGCTGGAGACCCACTGACGATTCTCCACCAAACTCTGCTGCGCTGGCAGAGGCGCCATATTCATTGTACATAGTATATATAATGCATTTTATCTTTATCCAGGTAGTTTTTGGCCGAGCAGAAGGTAAGAAGAGTCAAATTTGAATGGGAAGTAAATGGTAATGGTGATCTGCTAGTCATTTTAATCAAGCAGGAATGCAGCCCTAAAAAAATTAATTTAGATAGCATATTGTTCAGGATAATAATCAAAGTAAGCAGGAATAGCATTTTGGGCGGAATCTTTCTATAGGATTAGTTAGTGTACTGTTAGTTATTGTCTAAGAGAAACAAGAGGCCAATTTTCAAGGCTGAAGGAAAATAACCGAGTCTTAGTAACTTATCAATTTTGAATCACATTTTGAAAAATTCCATCTATTTGTAATGAGAAATGCATTAGGAATTACTTGATGCATTTAACAGAATTTAAGAAAATAGATGTGAGAAAAAGAACTCACCCTTTTAATGCTGTGTTGTCTCAACTTTTTGAAATAGAGGAGAGCTTCAGATCCTGAACTCTTTGCATCAATGTTGATGCCATCACTTGAAGATTCTATTTTAAAGAGTTCAGGATCTGAAGCTCTCCTCTATATCAAGAAGTTGAGAAAACACAGCATTAAAAGGGTGAGTTCTTTTTCTCACATCTATTTTCTTAAATTCTGTAAAATGCATCAAGTAATTCCTAATGCATTTCTCATTACAATCTTAGTAATACAATATAATACACTGCAGCATGTAATTGTAAAACGACACTTGCAAGTTTAACTGCACGAGTTTCTTTTCAACGACAAATTAAATTTTATTTTAAGGTGAAATATCGACAATTTCTAACCTTTTGGATGAGGTATGAAAGGATGAATTATGAAGAGTAATGACGAACGGAAAAATAAAAGTGTCCAGGGATGGGAATCGAACCCACGACCTTCCGCTTACCGGGTAGATGCCATGTCCACTAGGCTACCCTGGACGTATTTTTCCGTTCGTAAATGATACATAAAGTAACTTATAATACAATATAATACACTGCGGCATGTAATTGTAAAACGACACTTGCAAGTTTAACCGCATGAGTTTCTTTTCAACAATCTTAGTAACTTAATAAAATTTTGCTAATAGTATGTGGAAGATGCCCCCAAAGAGAAGGTATGAGGCACCAATTTGGTCAGGGCTATGGGATTAATTGCAAAAACTTAAGAGTCCGCAAAATCTGGTTCTGGGGAGCCAGAAGGATACATTGATGTGTTAGGGGGCAAAACTGCTGCAGAATATTGCATCATATTTCTTTTTTTTTTTTTAATTATCCCTAGTACACATGGTACAGGCCATGATAATCATGGTGAGTAGTTAGCGACTGCTTTTACTGTAAGCGCATCACATGTCTACACATGTGAAAAGCAGTTCGACTTTGCACTTACAAATGTGCCATCGCCCCGTTTGGTTACTTGCACTTGCTGGTGGGGTTAGACTTTTGCAAGAATCGAGGCCCATTGGAGCATTTTTTTTTTTCATCAGAAAAAAGTGTCCATTGCGAGGATCGAACCCGGGTCGTAGTGGGCATATTTCTTCATTGTAGGGGGTTCCGTATATCATTGTATTAATATGGTGCATTAGCATACCATCTGTTGTAAAAATAAACTCTTTTTACTTGTATATTTAAAAAATAATAAAACCAACCCTTCTATTGGAGGGTTCACCACTGATGAGCTCGGCCCTCCCATTATTTTATCATTGCAGTAAAGGTAGGGTAAAATTGTTTTATTAAAAAAAAAAAAAGAAACTTGAGCATCTATTAAGAAAAAGGCATCTCCTTATCATGCAACTGAAAGTTGCTGATGGTTTGCGTCATCTATCAGAATAAATATCATGTATTCTTGTTGATTTTTAATTATTCCAGAATTGGCCAAATACCCATTCTTGATTAATCAAGAAAAGCTAACCACAGACGCGTGACATTTTTCTTAATTTATGCACCTTATCCCAGTACAATATCACATTTGTACTATTTTTTCACATTAAGCATCTATATTTATTTAAATTGTATATATCTTTATGCTCTAGCAATGAAAATTTATCCATAATGCCTTAATTTCATATATCACCTTTAAAAATAAAGAAACATTAACTGCCAGAATATCTACCTCAGATTTGAGGTTTGCATGAAATTTTGGAAAGTTGGTACATTTGTGTTTTTTAAAAGCTGCCATTTTGATGATCATTGATTGCCTTAGTAATCTTGATGAATGTATGTTGCAAAGAGTGTTTCTGAATATTTTAAACAGTGATAATATTTCAAGAAGAGCCACATCAATGGAATGAATGGTATTGTTAAGTAACTCTTCCATTACTTTAGTTTGTGACCTCACCAATAAAATTCTTTCTTCAGCATCAGTTATATCTTCTACATTTTTCCGGTCCCAAGCCTGGATGAAAAAGGAGGAGGGGGAGCAGTAACAAGTTCGCTAAAAAACCTGGGCTCAGCTGTCCCGGCTGATAGTACACTGTAAGGGCTCCTGATCCAGGTATACAGGATGAGCAGTGTTTGTACTCCATGTTAGGAGGGGTTGCACATGGCATCTGTTCCTCATGTCAGAGGCGGCCATTTCATATTGGAGTTAAGTCTGCCTGCAACTGAGTAGTGCTCCCAGTCTTAATGACAAAGGCAGACTCATTCTACTTCACCCAGTCATGGTGATTGTCAAACACCATCAAAAGTCTCAAGCTTTACAAGCTTGATGCCCTAATATGATTGAGCGGAGATAAGAAATAAGAAGGAGTTATATCTTCTACATCATAAGAGTCCTTAAATGGGTAGTATTCAAAAAATAAGTAGTACAGTAGAACCTCCCTGTAAAGGACACCTAATTGCAGAGAATAAAGTTTCCTTTAGGGAGAGGTGTCCTCTTACCAGAGAGTTACTAAATAGTAAAAATAGTAATTTTGCAAATGAAAACTGTCCTTTGTAGAGAGGTATCCTCTAGTGGGGTGTCCACTAAAGGGAGGTTGTACTGTACAATAAAAATTATTTTTATTCATTTTTTAAAGAGAGAGAGAGATGGTTAAGAACATACAGTAAAACCCCGCTAATACGAACCCTGGATATAACGAACCTTCCCTTATAACGAACCCACGCCGATTCCCGATTCCATTCCATTGAAAATACCATCGTTATAACGAACTTTGCGATTTTTAGAATAACGAACTACCCCTATAACGAACCTATTTTCGGTCCCAAAATAGTAAAATCTATTTAAAATACTATGCTTATAACGAACTTAGAATTGTAATTTAAAAAAAAATTAAAACAACAAAATTTTGAGCATGTTTCAGCGCGCGGATCGCGATATCAAAACAATAAATTTAGCGGCATTGTTTGTTTTGATTTTTGCACTTTATTTTTGCTGTATGTTGTATAAATTTTAACACATTATACTTTTTAGTAGCCCGTAAAACCATATTTTCTCTTTTTATTAAATAGAATATATTTGCATCCATTAAATTTGAAATATAAAAAATGCAAATGGCTTCCAAAATGAAGAAAACAAAGGCATTTCAAAAACAAAAGCGTTATTTCTTTAAAAAAAAAAAGGCCATTTTCAGAACTTTTCAAAGTGAAACAACACAGGCAAAATGTTAAGAACATATTAAAATAAGAGAATATAACTTTTCTATTATAAAATATAAAACATAAAGCTATTAAAAATTGTTACAAAGAGGAATCAACCTCAACTTTTGCCGCGATCGCGATCGTACGTTTTAGGGCTTAAAAAAAAAAGTCCAAATAAACGGTCCCGTGATGAAACAAAATCTATTTTTATGCCATTAACTATGGTGATTTTAAAGTCAGCAATGTTTTACATTACAAGTAAAAAAAAACGAACTCTAGACCTAGAAGAATATGTGGAAAAATGAAATGGAAGAAAAACACTAACTTTATTTGAATGGTGCAATGCTTGAAGAGTGCTTTGAAGCAACAAGGTGTTAGAGCCATTTTTCCAACTAAACATTGTATTATATAATGTGATAATGATGTTTTAAAATCATTTTATATCTTTCAATATATATTTAATAAAACTTTGCCTAGGATTTGTCTTGATTTTTAAATTAGACATAGAGGTACATGTATGTTAATGATAAGAAGAACCTATCATCTAATGATTTCTCTTATTATTCAGTATTAATGTAAGGAAATTGGTCAATTAAAAGAATTAAAACTAAGTGACCACTATTAAGAGGCAGCCTCTTCTTGTGTGTATGGCTGTCCTTTAATTATACGGTCTGAAATTTGAAAAGTAAAAAAAAAAAAAATAGCCAAACCGTGGCTATAGTGAACCAAAAGCTCTGTCCCATTGGGGTTCACTATAGAGGGGTTTTACTGTATATAATACCATTATAAAGTTGAATAACAAGTACATGTTGATGGTTACCAGATTTTTTAGGCTTCCACATAAACAGAAGACTGTGAAAAAAATATAGAATTTGTGGTCCTAGTAGCATTCAAAAGTGTTCCTAGTTAAGCCTTTAGCATTATAGTCATGCTTGCTTGTCTGTCATGTGTGAAATCAGAGTTACTCTTTTTTTTTTTTTTTTGCTTTAAGATTGAAATATTTGCAGAGTTTCTTTTGCCCCTTAGTTGTTTTTATACAATACTTATAAATGCAGTTTAATAATATTTCTATTGTGATTTCCAGAATATGTTTCATATCTAATGTAGTCCCAAGATGGGCTGGGTTTGATCCTTTAGTGTTAAGATTGAATATCTTCCAAATATTCCAAGTAATCTAGAGATTGGAAGGTTTGTTTCGATAGCATGTTGATATGATAGTCGCTAGAGATTGGTATTTCTATTGTTGAGAGAGTGTGTCTTTTAACAATGATAAGATCTCAGAAAAATAAAATGAAAAATACAGAAAAAGGCTTATAAACCATATGATAAAAGATACAGAAATAAATTTTGTTTGAAAACAACATATTTATGATGATAAATATATCTCCAAATGAAAGGTGAAACAATGGGTAGTCCAATATCACCAAATTCAGCTTGTATTTGGTCAATTAGAAATCAAAGCTCTGAATTCCCTTAAAAAAGAATACAGAAAAACTTTACTATAGGAGCCTCTTTTATACCAGCTAATTAATTATAGCATCAAAATTCTGAAAAGCCTCAAGTTTTAAGTTCCAAATGTTTTTTAACAGTGGTTATAACTAGTTGCACCCCCAAATG
This sequence comes from Cordylochernes scorpioides, assembly GCA_030710605.1. NCBI lineage: Eukaryota > Metazoa > Arthropoda > Arachnida > Pseudoscorpiones > Chernetidae > Cordylochernes > Cordylochernes scorpioides. The sequence continues at coordinate 21,799,476 of CP092882.1, read as the reverse complement.
ACCAGGTACAATTTGGATTATAAATACAAGGCAATAAGACTAAATCTAAATAAATTAATAGTGTGACATTTTGGGTAACAACGCTGTAACTAAAATGTCACACACTTATTTGTTTATTTGGATTTGATCTCTTCTTCTTCTTTCTTATCTCCACTCAATCATATTAGGGTATCAAGCTTGTAGAGCTTGAGACTTGACAACCATCATGACTGGGTGAAGTAGAATGCGCCTGCCTTTGTCATTAAGACTGGAAGCACTACTTAGTGGCAGGCCAACTTAGCTCCAATTTGAAATGGCTGCCTCTGACATGAGGAACAGACGCCATGTGCAGCCGCTCCTAACATGGTGTACAAACGCTGCTCATCCTGTATCCCTGGATCAGGAGCCCTTACAGGGTACTATCAGCCGGGCCAGCTGAGCCCAGGTTTTTTACCAAGCTTGTTACACCTACCCCTCCTCTTTTTTCATCCGGGCTTGGGACGGGCAAAGGCGGAGTTGGATTTGATCTTATTACCTTAAGTTGCACCCATGATGTTATAACTAGGTTTGATTGTATATTAATAAAAGAGAAATAAATCATTTTTAAAAAATAACTTATTTCAAATTATTGGAAATTTCTCTCTCTCTCTCTCTCTCAATATAACCCGGATCCCTGGATTGGCAGTAAAATATGTATGTTTATATATGTATGCAATAGGTGTAAATATGTATGCAATAAGTATGCCATATATATATATATATATGTATGCAATATGTATATATGTATGCAACATGTATACACAGTAAAACCCAGTAAAATATATAGGCAAATATTTATTATATATAAAATATGATAAAGCACAATTTGGATTATAGATACAAGGAGACCTAATCCAAATAATTTAATAGTGTGTATTATAGCTGACTTCCAAGCAGTTGGCCCAGGTTTGATTCCCGGCTGTCGCATAACACACAATATAAATTATTTGGATTAGGTCTTCTTGTATCTATATATATAAAATATTATAGTTTCTAACCTCTTTAATTCAACTCCTCAAGTGCTTCCTGTTGAATTAAAGTTTATAAATGTAAAATATATAAATTCCATTTGGATGTAAATAATGGCTATATTCCTTCTGCTTCCTTATCTCCACTCAAACACATTAAGGTATCAAGTTGTGACCCTTGATGGTGTCTGACAACCATCATGACTGTGTGAAGTAGAATGTGTCTGCCTTTGTCATTAAGACTAGGAGCACTACTCAGTGGCAGGCAGACTTAGCTCCAAAAGAAATGGCTGCCTCTGACATGAGGAACAGATGCCATGTGCAGCTGCCCATCCTGTATCCCTGGATTAGGAGCCCTTATAGGGTACTATCAGCCGGGCCAGCTGAACCCAGGTTTTTTAGCGAGCTTGTTACTGCTCCCCCTCCTCCTTTTTCATCTGGGCTTGGGACCAGTAAAGGCGGAGTTGCTATATTTCTGAAAGTGGTGAATTATAGTTGGTTGAATTAAAGAGGTTGTACTCTATTTATATAAACAGTAGAGACCTTTTTATAACAAAACTTGGTTATAAACATAAGGTAACAAGGTGAAATCCAAATTATTGAAATGTTTATGACGTTTCAGCAACAGCAGTGTTACAATCATCAAACAAAAGTACTAAATGAGAAATAAAAGATCAGAGCCAGCCTTATTAAATTGTTGCACTGTCATCAGTTGTGCAAACAAAATAACTGTGGAATAAAAATAAGTATTTTCAAAGAACCCTAAAACGTTTTATTTACAGAATTAGATATGTATTATCATATAAAATCATATATATCTGTAAATGTTATTTCTTCCATTTTGTTAATTGTGGCATTTATTTTAAATGAAAAAGGTCTCTTTAAATCGTTTCTTAAATGTTCTTTTAATCTAATATTTTTGTTTCATTTAGATTGAAATTATTGTGCCCAGTATTCCTTTTTTTTTTTTGTTCTACAGGTGCAGAATTCTCAATTATATCCTATTTTGAACACATTCATGGTTTTTCATTCTTTCTTTTAAAGTTCCGACTGTTTGTCCTACATAGCATTTTTAACATTTTACTTCATAAATTAAACCTTCTCTTTAAGGTAATAGAGAAGTTTTCAAATGAAAACTGTCCTTTGTAGAGAGATGTCCGTTTAAGGGAGGTTCTACTGTATATTCAAAAAGTAAGAAAACACACAAGGTAATAAAACCAAATCCAAATAAAAAATAAGTAGTGTGTTATTTATTTATTTGGTCTTATTACCTTGTGTTTATAATATATAATCAAATTGTGCCTTATCCAAAAGTAAGAAAAAATAAAAATTGCATGGAAAGCATGTAAACCTATCTCTCAATATAATCAACAACCATATGAACACCCAATTACCAAAAAGAACAGATTTAATTTATTAAGTGAAATGTGAAAAATTTGACCAATGCTATATAGGACAAACATCCAGAACTTTAAAAGAAAGAATGAAAAACCATGAATATGTTCTAAAATGGGATAAAATTGAGAAATCTGCACTTGAAGAACAGAAAAATCACAGGGCATAATAAAATCTATTAATCTAAAAGAAACAAAGATATACTACATTATGAGAAAAATTACTTTAAGAGACAATTTAAAGAAACTTTTTTTAATTCAAAAGAAATGTGCTACAATTAACAGAATAGAAAGGATAAGTAAAAAAAAAAAAAAAACAGAATAGAAGAAAGAGATATCAATGTAATTTATAGATATGCTTTTAATTATATCTAAAAAAAGTTGGTTTTTCCATTTTTAATTCGAATAATAATATTCTGTGTTTCTCAGAAAACTATCTTCTTCTTATCTGCTATCTTGTTTACATACTTGATAACAGTAACTATTTAAAACATGCTGTGATATTTTTTCTCATTCAGTACTTTTGTCTGAAGATGGTAACAACGCTGTTACCGAAACATGGCACACTATTTATTTGGTCTTATTACCTTGTGTTTATAAACACATAAATATTCAGCCTACAATGCTAGATATTAACCTACTCAGTAGTGTCCCCAGTTTAATCTCCAGTCCTCTCTACTACTGTATTAGGTTGATTGTCCTATAGTGTCTGCATTTATTAAGGACATTTCTAGGACTGTGTGTAGAAATATACAGTATAACCTCATTAATTCAACACCTGCAATAATTCGACCACATTTTATTGTCTCTACCTGCAACCTATCAAATCACGTTGTTGTTTCTTATCCCCTTGTGTAAAGATTACACAAATTCCATGAGTTCATGCTCCTCGAGCTATTTTATGATGAGCAGCAGCCTCTCCCAAAGGTCCTGTTTAGTGCATCTAATACAAGCCAAAATGTGTTCTGGAGCTGCAGGTACCAAACTATATTTTGGGCAAGTGGGGTAGATTTTGTTATTATTATCACAAATCATAATTTGACCTATTTTTAAAAGCAAATTTTGACACATTTGATATTTCTTGTTTAAATATAAATTTATTGCTGAAAATATAATACTTTGTCACGGCGGCCATAGTTAGTGTATGCCCTCCGTGCTTAAACACTGTGCTTTAAAGTCTTAAAATGCGTTGCAAAATCGGCACCAATGATGGACGATTTAGGTTTAACTTTAGCCGCCGTTAAATGACCAATGTAAACAAATGTGTTAGAGCCTTTTCTTTATTTTCTAAATTTATTTTTTTTTTCACCATTGCATTTATTCACTTATATTAAAATAATTTATATTATAGATTAGAATTACAAGGTAATAAGATCAAATAAATTAATGTGTGGTGCGTGACATTTCGGTAACAGTGTTGTTACCATTATCAGACAAAAGAATAAAAACCGAGAATAGAGTACTAATAATCTGTTTTCTACCCATGTGTGTGTTTAACATATAAAATGTACAATTATGTGATAAATGTAAAATATATAAAACAAAGTCTGCTAAGGCAAACAAAACAATTAATGTTTATTCAAAATCCATCATTTTCAATTCAAAAAGTAAATTTTCAAAATATAATACGTATTTGTGCAATATGTATGTATGAAATAATTGTGCAATATATATGTTTATATATGTATGCTATAATTGTGCAATATGTATATATGTTTATATATGTATGCAATAATTGTGCAATATGTATATATGTATGCAATGTGTATATATACAACAGTTTCGTTGCACACACAAAACTACCAAGTGTTGTTTGTGAAAAAGATAAAAATAGAAGCAGTGGTCGAGTAGTAAGATAATATTTAACAGATAAAAACAAGTTGCCATTCCGGGAAATGATAAGCAGACTCCTAGAGATAGTGGACTCCTGATATGGACTGCCGATCTGGCAGGAATATTCTTTAAACAACTTGTACCAAAAAAAGAATTATCATTGAGCTTGTGCAATGACAAATACCCCCCAACCAATCGCAGTACCAAAGGTACCCAGGATGCAGAAAGCCATTAAGTCCGCTGGTGGAAGTCTGGGGAGGGTTGGCCAGGCATCAGCACCAGGTGCAGACAGGATTGCTCAGGAATCAGGGTGGGATCTGGGGAGGCAGGAGGATCCTAGAAGCCTAAAACTTGACACAATTAGACCTCAGGATGGGGCTGGGGGAAGATATGGTTTCGTGGGAGTCAGGTTGGCAATCCTTGGCTTCGCCAGCAGTCACGACCCTTGTGACCTTCTGTAATGCAGTGGAAGCACTTTGGGGCCCTGGAGCACTGTAGTGAGTTGTGGCCAGAACTACAGAAGTGGAAGCAGATGTAGACAGATTCCTCAAAGTTGAGGGTCACTCCATAACCACAATCCTTCCGCATTCTCCCAGGGCTTTGAAAGTGGCCTTGTCCAACTCGATGAAGGCCATACAGGTGCTGTTCCTCGTCGCCAAGCTGGCACCACCTTGTCACCAGGAAGTGGCTGACGGCAGGAGTGGCCAGAAAATCTCCACTATGGTAAAGTTGGTGGTATTCTCATCCTTCCTGAAAAGGATGCAGCAAGATTTCCTTCTACTGGCAGACCTGCCAGGTAGGAGTTGGTGTGGAGGGATGCCTTGGGGCAGAGGATGGGCAGCTTTCAAGAAGACCGAAGGCCAAGCTGTGGGTTGTCTGCCACAATCACAGCATGAGCCGCTAATTTCTTGGCGTCCAGTTTGAGTTTGGAGGAAGCGGGCTAGGTGGTACAGGCTTGCGAGGAACAGCAGCATTGTTTCTTTTGGCAGGAGGGTTGGCTGCTTCCTCTTAGTAGAGGCAGCAGCAAGCTTCCTATGAGCTGTAGTGGGAAGCTGGATTGGATCTGTTTGTGCCTCTGCTTCTTGGAAAGCAGGGGCAGGATCAGTTTGGGCTGATTTGGTGGCTGTCTAGGTGTTCTTTATGTCCCCCAGGATATTCTAGAGCTCGAGACAGTCACCCACAGTTTGGGACAGGGTTTTTGACTTTGTGCCAGGTTCTTGATGATCTGGACCCTCCTCTCGATGTACCCAACCAGGTCAAGGTGTAAGGGCTGGTTCAAGCCTTGCAGGGCCACATAGTGGCTGGAGACCAGGACCATGTCTTCAGCCTCGAAGCCTTCAGGTCGACTTGGGAGCCTTCAGGTTGCTTCTTGCATTTCCTGTTATTGAATGTAGCCATGGTAGAGAGCTCAGGAGATCTTGACAAGGTAAGACAGTCAACTAATGACCTGTGCCGATCTGACAGACAGCTTTTATGTATAATCATTTAAAATTCTGAGAGTGAAAAACTTTTCTGGAAGGAGAAGCTATTCACATAGAAAACATGTGAACAACAAGAGTACAACATGTACAATTCAGGGGCTTTAATAAAATTTTACTCAAATTAATAAAAATAATTATATAAATTTTGTATAAAGGATAAAGCATAGCATTTTAAAGATAACAATACAAAATGTGACATATAAAGTTGCGTGAGGATGATACACATGTACCAGACCTCTCCCTTTAATTGAGCATCAGAATGATGGCATAGTGCATCACCTTAGTAAAAAAAAACTACTCGTTTTTTAAAATTACTATCCTATTATATAATTATACAAGATCATGTGCTTCACTTCCATCAATAATTGACAATATGACCCAGAATAAGTATATTGCTACGGCGTTTTATGGTTTCCACAAGTCCATATCTCAGAAGAAGGCCAAGTGACACTCACTCCTCACTTTCTTACTGCTACTCTTTTTGTATTGTTTTTCTTGCTTCCCTCTTTCTCTTTCTTGTTTTTTTTTTCTTTTTCTTCTGTCTATATCGTTGTTTTCTTTGTCTCACTGCTTTGTTCTTATGCATACCTCTGGTGAATCCTGTATAGGGTCAGTGACCCTAAATAAAGGCTTTTTGTTGTTGTAATTATACAAGGTCATGGAGAATAGATTAAATACTTTACCAGTGATGATAAAGAATGAGCCACCAGTTTTGGCAAATTCAGGTTGACACTTATTGTCTGAATTTTCCAAAACTGGTGTTGTGGTTCATTCTTTATTTTATCACTGGTAAAGTCTTTATTAGCACAATTAAAGGGAGAGGCGTCTCTTCTGGTACATATATGTATATATTTAAAAAAAAAAAATTCTAAAAATTCTCTCTATAAAAAAAATAGATAAGGCACAATTTGGATTATAGATTATAAACACAAGGTAATAAGACCAAATAAATAGTGTGTGACCATCTTCAGACAAAAGTTCCGATATAGATTCAGCACTGAGCTGATATAGATAATAGATTCAGTAATTTTGTCTGAAGATGGTAACAACGCTGTTACCGAAACATCACACACTATTTATTTATTTGGTCTTATTACCTTGTCTCTATATATAAAAAAAGTAATAACATAATATAGTAGAATCTCAATCAAATACATTTATATAACAGGAACATATAACATTCTAATTTTGAGGTTTCAAGTCACACTTATTTTGTGATGATATTAAAAACATGGTTATAACAACATAAACTCAGAGTGATGATAAGGCACAATTTGGATTATAGATTATAAACACAAGGTAATAAGACCAAATCCAAATAAATACATAGTGTCTGAAGATGATAACATTGCTGTTACCGAAACATCACACACTATTTATTTATTTGGTCTTATTACCTTGTCTCTATATAAAAAAAAAAGTAATAACATAATATAGTGGAATATCAATCAAATACATTTTTATAACAGGAACATATAACATCCTAATTTTGAGGTTTCAAGTCACACTTATTTTGTGATGATATTAAAAACATGGTTATAACAACATAAACTCAGAGTGATGATAAAGCACAATTTGGATTATAGATTATAAACACATGATAATAAGACCAATCCAAATAAATAAATAGTGTGTGACGTTTCGGTAACAACGCTGTTACCAAAATGTCACACACTATTTATTTATTTGGATTTGGTCTTATTACCTTGTGAACTCAGAGTGATGTTATATTGAGATTTGATAGCAGATATAAATGATAATTTGTTGCAACTAATTTCTTATTTTAAAAAGATTTCAGTGGCATATATTTTGAGGAAATGCATAGCGACAAAAATATTTTCATTTAAAAACTATTTTATCACAGTGAGTTTATTTTTATATAATTTTCATGAATAGTATGATTTTTTTTGTAAATATTTTATATAAGGCAATACATTTTATTTCAGAGAGTTTTTAAAGGAAGATTTCTAATCACAAGGTAATAAGACTAAATCTATTCTAAGGAGATTTCCTTTATTTTGTAAGAAAATTGGAAAAAACAAGGCTTTGTGTTCAACAAAATCTATTGTATTAGTAGAGGCTGTTGCAAAGTCATTTTATCATATCTAAGCAAACACACATATATATTTAGTATAATTATATAAATGCTACAGTAATATTTCCAAATAGCCAAAAATAAAATAGAGAGAAAGAATATGTACAAAATTCAAAAACATACACAAGGTATATAGGGGTATATATATAAATAGGGCAATGATAAAGCACAATTTGGATTATAGATTATAATAAGAGAAAATAAGACCTAATCAAAATAATTTATTAGTGTGTGACGTTTCGGCAACAACATTGTCACCATCATCAGACAAAAGAATAATTGAGAATAAATATTACAGCAAGTTCTTAAATAGTACTGTTATCAAATGTTTAAACAAGATAACAGATAAGATATGCTGTAATATTTTTTCTCATTTATTCTTTTGTCTGATGATGGTGACAATGTTGTTGCCGAAACATCACACACTAATAAATTATTTGGATTAGGTCTTATTTTCTTTTATAAATAGGGTAAAAATAAGATCTGGTTGATAGAAATATGACAAATAACATTCTGTTATGTTTTAATGCCTTGGCAGCCCTAGATTTGTGCTTCAGCATTTGATAGTCTGCAAGGAGCTGTTTCCAGGATTTTAGGGCAAAAACATTTGGCTGCCAAGTTCACAGGATCTCAATCTAATAAGACTATTCTGTGTGGTCCATCTTAGAAAAAAAATAAAAATCTCTGGAACACGATTCATCTTTGAGAACTTTGACAAGATCCTGGAGGCAAGATTACGTTAGAAGAGTGTACGATCATCATCTGACATTTTTGTAAACTGCATAAATGTATTGAAGCCCCAAAAGAGATAATATAGAACATTTGTTATAATTTTTGATTTTAATTCATTGTTATATTTTGAATTAGGATAAGGCACACAATTTGGATTATAGATTAGACATACAAAGTAATAAGACCAAATCCAAATAAATAGTGTGTGACATTTTGGTAACAGCGTTGTTACCGAAACGTTACACACTATTGATTTATTTGAATTAGGAGTTATTACCTTGTTATTGAATTATTAAAAGTTATTTAGTTGATAAATGTATCAGTTTAGGCAGCATTTTGATATAGTTGAAATACTTTTAAATTTGTGGAAAGTTTTACCACACCCTGTATAATCTGGATTATAGAAGGTTTGTCCAATAATTTCCTGGAAAGTTCCAATATTTTTAAAATATGAATAATAGAAATTTCAAACATCAATTCTATTGAATAGAAAGCTTGAGCAACAAGGCAATATATAGCACCATGATTTTCCATGCGCAGCATGTGAATAAAAAGAATTTCAAAATATCACATTAAGTAGCCTCTTTGATTTTTAATGGATTAAAAAATTGAACAGCCAATTTGTATAAAATTATATTTCAAAATTGGTGATTCTATATTTGAAACTTAAAATTTATATAAAAAATAGCCTCCGGTGATAATCATGTTTAAAAATCGGCTGTAAATGATTGACATTCACAATTTAAAGATGACAGAGAATCAATGATGTGCCTGTTGACCGGACAATCCTCCTGAAAAACAACAAAAACAAAATAAAGAAAACTTGATAAATAAAAATCTACAAATTGAGCTACGTGATAGAAACTAGGATATCTTTAGTAGGAATGATAATCAGATCTGCAGTTGAGGAAGACACTTGCCAAATTTATTCCTAAATGCTGACATTCAAACAGAATGTTGATGCCCCAAGAAACATACTTGAAATGGCCCCAAACAAAATCCTATTTGGAAGGAAACATAATAACTGGAGACGAAACTTGGGTTTATGGGTATGAGAGTGAAACTAAACGCCAATTCATGGAGTGGAAAGGAAAAGATGAGCCAAAAACAAAGAAATCTCATCTTTGAAAGTCAAAATCCAAGGTTTTACTTGTGTCATTCTTTGACATAAAAGGGATTGTACATTATGAATATCTTGAGGAAGGGCAAACAATAAATAAGGAACTTTATTATAAAATTCTGAGACATCTACGCGAATCAATTCACCTTTGAATAAAGGAAATGTGGGATTCCAAAAATTGGTTTCTCCATCATGACAACGCTCGGCCATACACTGCTACATCTGTGCTGAATTTTTTAGCCATGAACGACACCCCAATACTCCACCAACCTTCTTATTCTCCAGATTTAGACACCAATGACTTTTTCCTTTTCCCAAAAATTAAAAATTGCTTTGAAAGGGTGAGTTTTGACACTAAAGAAGCCATCATTGCGGAATTATACAAAGTATTGAAGAGCAATCGGGAAGATGACTTTTATAAATGTTTTGAAGCATGGGAGAAATGATGGAAGCTGTGTATGGATGTGCGAAAGAGGAGTATTCTAAAAAACTACTAATACATTTTTTTTTTGTCTTTTCTGGGAAATTATTGGACAGACCTTGCAGATAAAAACCAGAACACACAACACCAAATCCAAACAAGTAATTGCTATGTGATGTTTCAGCAAAAGGATACTTATTATCCTCAAATAAGGAATACTAGTATTTTGTCTAAAGATGGCAACAATGGATTACCAAAACATCATGTACAAGGCACAATTTAGATTATAGATTATAAACACAAGGTATTAAGACCAAATCCAAATAAATAAATGTTTCAGTAACAACAGTTACCAAAACTTCACACAATTTATTTATTTGGATTTGGTCTTGCTACCTTAAGAAAAATTCATACAAAATCAAATAGCGAACCAACCACAAAATTGTTTTGGCTTTATGTGTTGTTCTTTATTATTTACACATTAAAGAATTTTCAATACATTCAATATATTATGATCCAATATATGCCTTTTTAATTAAAGATTCAATATATCTTTGTTAATTTGGCACATAATAATTTGATGCTTTTGATAATTTAACCAATTTTTAAAATCAAATTTCAACAACATATTTGATATTTCTTTTTTTAAATACAAATTTATTGCTAAAAATGCAATACTTTGGCACATGGGCTCTGCAGCCATGAATTAACGTATGTACACAATGTTTAAAAGTGTTACAATGCGTTGCAAATATCGGTACTGAAGTCTGCGTCAACCTGGACAATTTAGACCTAAAATATGCGGAGGTAAGTCATCAGCGTAAAGATTGAGGTATCTTTGATAGTTCTGATATTTGAAATAACAAAGAGAAGCATTTCTTCTTAAGATTGATCAGCTAGAATGCATATTAACTATGGTTCTAGCCTAAAAGCAAACATAAAAGATATGGTCCATAAAAGATTTCTTTAAAAGATTATTTTTAAAATATTTCAGCCTTCTTTTTTTAAATTTGTTTGCTTTACTTCCCATTGCATTTATTCACTTGAATTAAAATACTATTTGGAATTTTATTTGCTTCCAAAAATTAATCATGAAACATTAAAAAAGTTTCTCTCTCACACACAATAGTACTATAATTCATATAATTAATTATTTTACAACAGTATTTTCTATATTTGGTTATCTACTAGCAGTGATTAAATCATCTAGCTTAGTTCAATTCAACTGAAAGTTGAGATTCCTTGGGGTGTCAAGAAGTTAGACTGTAGTTATATTAGACAGTAGAATCTCCATGAGGGGACAGTTTCTTACAATGGTCAATTTTCATCTCTCAAGTTAACATTTTTACTAATTAGCAACTTCCTGGAATGAGGAGTCCTCTCTCTAAAAGATACTTTAGATATGCAACTAGGTATCAGAGAGGTTCCACTTTACTGCTTTTTTTTTAGAAATTAAAAAATATTCAAAATCATTTTGAAGGATTAGTGATTTTGTGACTAGGAGAGAAATATAATCAGACAAGTTTTGACTTGTATTTTATCTTTCTTAATTGAGAAAACATTTTTTAAAAATGTATTTATTTTAGAAGGCGGTGACTAAAATATTAAAAAAAAAAAATTGTTTGACTCTTTAATCAGCAATATGTCTCATCAAGGCTATCAAACTACTTGCAAGATTTTGTTGTCTATGGCAACTTGAAACAAAGTATTTCCCTGACAATTACGACCATTGGTCAAAGCATCAAACCAAATTAAATTGCTCGCTTTAAGTTTTCTTATCAAGTTCATATTTCCAGCTTTAGCATCATTGAAGAGGTCATCCATGAGGGTTAGAAGGGCATCTATATCTTTGTCTTTAGAGAGGTCCATAGGGGTATTGCCCTGTTTATCCGGAATGTCGAACATTGCCCCATGGGCCAGTAAAGTTAGTGCTATCTCAATGTAACCTCTTTCTGCGGCCACATGCAATGCAGTCAGTCCTCTGCCACTTGTTTTTGCATTTACAAAATCCTTTAACTTTTCAGGATGCAAGTTTTTTAATAGGATCTCCGCAACTTCTTGGGATTCTCTAATTGCCGCTGTATGTAATGGTGTGTTCCCTTTATTGGATGCTAGGGTAACATCAGCTCCATTTTGTATCAAGGTTTTAACAATAGCTGTGTGCCATTTGTTAACAGCATGATGTAGCGGGGTTCTTCCCTCACTGTCCTGGCTATTGACATCAGTTCCACTTTTCAATAGAGCATTTACCACTTCTAGGCTACCCATATCTGCAGCAAATTGTAGGGGGAAGAATTGATGAGGGCTTTCAATTTGATCTAGAGTACTTCTTAAAGGAAAATCAATGTCTTGCCTATTTTCATAATTTGATTCCTTCTCAGACATTTTCTGCATTTGTTGGTATGCATCAACCCATTGACCACCCTGCATTTTGAGTTTTATTTGTACAGATTCCATTTGTTTCTGAATATTCAATACAGCAGGATGATTTGGGCCATAAACTTTCTTCATTCGATCCAGGCAACTACTGAGTTCTAACTTTGCACTGTCCCACTTTCCTTGTGAAATATATAATGAACCTAATAGGCTCTGCGTGATCAAGGTATCGAAGTGCATGGGCCCAAATACTTTTTTCTGAATTTTCAGGAGAGCTTTATATATCTTCAGAGCCTCATGCTCTTGCTTTTGATTCGAGTAAACAAGACCTATTTTCTGCAAAGTCCTTAAAGTATCAGCATGTTCTTCACCTAACACCACTCTGCTCTTCTCATAAACCTCTATAAACATTTTTAAAGCATCCTCACATTTATCTTGCCCAAGTAAAACCGAAGCTATGTTATTCTGGGCAATTAAGGTAACTGGAGAATTACCACCAAAACTTTCTTTATTCACTTTAAAGACCTCCTTATTAATACTTAGGGCCTCGTCATATTTATTTTGGGCTTCGAGAACCATTCCCATGTGGAAAAGAGTTTCTAGAACCTCCTCATGATGGGCTCCAAGTAATTCTTTCTGAATGGGATAGACTTCTCTGAAAATGTCCAGGGCTTCCTCATTTCTGCTCAGCTTATGAAGCGTTAAAGCCTGGAAACTCCGTGTTTTCAAGGTATCCCTGAAGTCAATGCCCAGAGCATCCGTCTGTTTATTAACTAAATCTACTGCCATATCCAGGGCTTCTAACAAAAACCTTTGGTAATACAGCCCTATTGCTATGAAATATTGGATATCCCAAGTTCCAGGGTTGTCTGGTCCCAGAATGCCTCTCCTTTCTTCAAGTACACTCCTCAAGATATTTAGACCCTCTTGGTACTCACCCTTATTTATTAAATAAATGGCAAAATTGATCCTGGTAGATACATTCTCTTGTAGGATCTCTTTGAGGCAATCCACCTTTGGGAAATTTGTCTTGATTGCACACACTATCAGGGTCTCATGTTCTCTGTTGTTAGCACACATCACAGCTCTAACCTGCTTGACATCTTTTAAATTTTTAAGATCTCTAATCACTCGTTTTCTACCCTTTTTAATATTTGTAAATGAGCTTTCCAAGAGGTTGAGCAAAGAGGAAATTCTTTCATCTGAGGTGTACTGGCATGGGGTGACACCATTCTTGTCTGTAGCATTATAAATTGCTCCATGGGATAACAACATCTCAACTACTTTCAAATGGGAAGCTTCAGCTGCATAATGTAAAGGTGTGAGACCTTTATTATCCATAATTTTGGGATCAGCCTTATTTTGCAAGAGTAAAGCAACAATTTTATCATTTCCTTTATATGAAGCAAGATGTAGGGGTGTCTTGCTAAATTTGTTCCTGGCATTCACTACCGCACCTTCTTTGATAGCATCTTCAAATTCTGAAATATTTTCCTGTTTTAGGGCTCTGAATAATTTAATTGTGGATTCCAATGGTGTATTTAATACTGATGTATCAGTCATATCCACCAGTTGATGGAATTGATTGCTGGAAAGAGTTGCTCCCTTGTTTAAAAGGTATTCAACCAGATCTTGGTGGTTGTGTAGGTGTGCTAATTGTAGAGGTGCTAAGCCATTATCTTTCATGTTAATATCACACCCCATTTCAGATAAGTACTTCACAACCCTTAGATTCCCCGAAATGGAGGCATAGTGGAGCATTGTTTGATGAGCCACCCCAAAGTCATTGATGCTCATTCCCTGATCAAGATAAAATTTAACAATGTCAAGGTGGCCCTCTCTAGCTGCAATGTGAATAGGCTTAGATCCAGACTCATTTCTGGCATGCAAATCTGCTCCTTTCTCTACCAGATACTTTGCGAATTCAACGAAGCCTTTTTCAGAGGCAATATGTAACAAGGTAAACCCGTGATTGCCTTTAATGTTCACATCAAGTCTCTTGGGATGTTCTAGTAGTGCTTTTGCTATATTCAGGTGTCCATTGGCAACAGCTAACTCAACTGCTCTTCTATTCTTTAAATCACTTATATTGATGTCAGGTTTGTGATTCATTAGTACTCTAAAGGCATTAAGATGGCCAAGGGTAGCTACTAAATGCAAGGCTGAGCCACCAATACCTGTAGCATTAATAGAAGCACCATTCTCTAACAAAATACGAACAACATCTTCATTACCCGCAGATGAGGCAAGATGTAGTGGGGTTAAATTTTGACAACTTGAATTCACAATGGATCCGTGCGAAATCAGAGCTTGCACAATTCTTTCATCCTTTTTTACGGCTGCTAAATGTAGTGGGGTGATATTTTTTAAGTCATCATCAGTTATGCCTTTTTTCAAAACTTTTCTATTATCTCTCAAATGTGATAGAAGTTGAGGTAATTCAAGATTGCCAATATAATCTAGTGATATCAAATTCATATTAATCTCTCTCTCTGTAAACTTAGCTCCTTTTTCAGAAGATGATCTCTGTGGAGTACTACGATCATGTATATTAACAGATGCATTATGTTTTAGCAAAATCTCAACAATTTCTATGTTTTGGGTACAAATTGCTGTTGAAAGGGGATCACCATCTTGATTCACATCTGCACCATTTGTTATCAAAAACTGAACTATTTCTTCATTTTTTTGTCGAATGGCAGAGACCAAAGGAGTGGAATCTTTATACTTTGCATTTACATCAGTCCCATTTGCTACCAGAGCTTTAATAGCTTCCTTATTTTCTGCTATAACTGCATCATGTAAGAGTAAGTTATCATCTAGTAAAGTACCTGTTTGAACCAATTTTTCGAAAAGGGATTTAAAAATATCCCTATAGTTTCTACTGATAGCATAGTTTAAAGGCGTCATGTTAATTACGTCTTTTTCATTGATTTTAGCATTATTTTTAATGAGATAATCCACAACCTCTTGGTGTCCCTTTATAGCCGCCAAATGCAAAGGTGTAATCCCTAATGTTGTTATGGCATTAATATTTAAATTATTCTTTATGAAAAGGTCTACTAGATCTCTATTTCCAATAAATGCAGCTGCATGTAGCAGGGTACCACCATTATTATTATTGACATTTAAATTGGCTTTATTTTCAATCAAAATTTGAACGACATTTATTTTGCCACTTGAGACAGCCGCATACAATGGAGTTTCACCTTTGTTACTTTTTGCATCAATGATGGCTCCATTTTTTATTAGACAAATGACCACATCTTTCCATCCATTTAAGCAAGCAAAATGTAAAGCTGTGTTATTATCTGGATCTTTAATGTTTATATTAGCATAATATTTGAGAAGTAAACTAACTACCCTGACCGATCCATTAAGTGCTGCTAAATGGAGAGGGGCAAGCCCCTCAGTAGTTAAAACATTTGTACTGGCATTAGACCTAAGTAAAATCTCTGCAATATCCTCATAGCCATCTTTTGCAGCATAGTGCAATGGTGTATTTCCATATATTTCATCAGCAACATCAACTAGAGCAGCATTCTTCAAAAGAACTACAATTATCTCCAAATGGCCATTCTCAGTTGCCAGAAGCAAAGGTGTACCACCCCTGTCCACTTTTGCATTGACATCTGCGCCATTTGAGATCAAAGTTTCAACTACCTCCAGATGGCCATTGAAAGATGCTGCATGCAAGGGCGTCCAGTTTTTATCATTCTTAACATTTACATTAGCCTTATTTTGGATAAGAAAATTAACCATTTCTAGGAAGCCTTTTTCTGCAGCTATATGCAATGAATTGTAGCCTCCCATTGCCTCAATGTAATCAACATGGGGTTCTTGTTTCAATATGAACTTGGCAATATCTATGTGACCATGATTTATTGCAAGGCATAATGCAGTATATCCCCCTATTTCTTTCAAATTGGTCTTAGCTCCATATTTGTAGAGAATATTGATAGTATCTAAGTGTCCATTCATAGATGCAAGGTGAGCTGGTGTTTTAAAATTGTTGTCTACACAATTTACATCTAAACCTTTCTCTAAAAGAAACTCCACCAGCATTGATCTCCCATTGGCTGCTGCTATGTGGAGAGGATTTTGTCCATTGGCATCTAGAGCTTTAGGATCTAGATTATTTTCAAGAAGGAACTTCATTATTTCAAGGCTAGGTCCCATTGCTGCAAAATGCAAAGTTGTTCTGGCATTGATGCTTCTAGCATTTAAATCTGCCCCATTCTTCAGACAGCTTTCTAGCTTCTCCATGTTGCCCTCTTTTAATGCTTCAAACATATTTTCCTGAGTTTCTAGTACCACAAGCCCTTTCTCAAAATTTGACTGCCAGCTAGAAAGGCTGACATATATCTGCTTTCCTATATTCTTATCACTCTCTACAATATTTTCTGAAATAAGTTTTTGGGCATTTATGGCAAGGGCTAAGGTAGTGTTAGATACTAAGTCTAACAGGATATTCCCATGTGCCAGATGATTACGAAGAGTTCTTCCTGATAAAAAGGGAGACGGGTCATCTATACTTAATAGATTATTTTTTAAACATTTCCTTGAAAGTTCTAAAATTGACATTGAATCTAGGACAAGCATTTCTATTGCTGCAAGCAATTTTTGATTAGTTTCAAACAAATTAGGCTTTATTTTTATTTTTTTAGGCAACAATAAACTATTCCTCAATAGTTCTTTCAACTGACCCAATTTTAGGGTCAAATGATTATAATTATTTCTTGTAGTTGGTTTGCAAGTCTCCTTTATTCCCCATTGTAATCTCTTATCACTTAATTTTTCCATCAATTTTTCTATGTATCTGAAATTGTTGATTTCAAACTGAACAAAGTGAAACAATTTTGACACTGATATATATATTCCCTGATTAGTGTCAATATCTCTATTTTGTGACAAAGAGCTATTTACAACTTTTTTTGCCAGATCTACTAACTGTTCCAGGTTACTTGTTTCAATGTTAGATGCAAAACTTTTTAGGATTTCTCTGGCACAATATTTTATTCCTCTTATTTCATTGTCTTTTATTATTTCTTCATCTATCACCATTAAAAGGCCACTTAAATAAAAAAATCCATACATATATCTAGTGGTATATTGTTCTTTATTAGACTTGATAGAGTTAATTAATTCATTCATTTTATTAAATAATCCTTTTTCAAAATCTGTTTTATCTGAAATGATATCACTTAATTCATTAATATATTTTTCAACTTCTTCCTTGTCTTTTGATGTCCTATTCTTTAAGAATGTTGATAGCATATTAACATTGTTAAAAACTTTTGTTACTTTTTTAAATTCATCCTCTTTCTCACATTCAACAAGTTTTTTCAGCACTATATTAATAGTTCTAAATTTATACTTGTAAAAAATATCTTTAATTACATCACCCAATTTTTTAACATCCACCTGAATTTCCTTTAAAAAATTTGAATCAGTGTTATCTTCAATTTCTGTTCTTTTAGAGAGAGATTGGGCATGTGATAATGAATTTCTTAAACCTGTCAAAAGTCTTCGAGTATTCTTGGGCAACTGGAGCAGAAGATGTTCACTTGTGAAAGTTGATAACTTGGGAGATTCCAATGTATTCTTTAAATGTTCTCCTATTACTTGTAGGGCTCTTGTTATGACAAGTTTCCCCAATTTCTTATCAGGCTCAGCTGATGCTACAAGCTTGAGATAAGTGTTCATTTTATCCAAAGTGGTAATATCCCTAATGTGTTGGTAATCTGTATAGAAAACTTCAAGTTGCTCATATTGTTTTGTAAGTTCATTTATCACTTTATCACGTGGTAGCCGAGGAGGAGGCTTATTCATATTTACATATGTTAGGTGTTCATTGGCGTCATTCACTATTTGAGCAAAGATATCTAAATAGTGTAGCAACTTGATTTTATCCAGAGTGCTACGGTAGAATAAGTTAAGTTCTTGCTCTTTTTTATAAGAGGAGATAAAAGCTACAAGAAAAAATTCCATTTCTTCCCAAGGTATTTTAGAATAGGTTGATTTTAATTGTGCCTTCAAAACATAGATATTTTTAGCAATGAATGTAATGATATATAGAAACTTTTCATCCACATCTAAAACTTGATACTCATTCTTTAATTTGTTGATATTCTTCAATACTAAATCTATCCGTTCTTTAATTGAAATAGTATCACTTTCAGCAGTTTTACTTTGTCCTGATTCTTTTGAAAAGAAATTAATGCTTATTAACTTATCTGCAACAAAATATTCCATTTCTTCTGGCAATAGAACATTTTTTATCTTCAACTCTGAATAAGCTTCAGAGAGAAATTTAGCCAGTTTTTCAGAATTAAGAACAAAATAATCATTAGGCCATTTATTGATAAGTGTGTCAATAAGGTTAACATTGCCTGAACTGATGGCATAGTAGAATGCATTATGGCCATATTCATCTTGGTCGTCTGCCAATAATATCAATCTATCTATAGAAAAAAATGGTAATTTTTTCAAGATATTAAATTCAATATCAAATAAGTAGTTTAAAATATTTTCTCCGTTATGTTTACAAATTAAAATAATCAAATTGTTATTCCTAAGTGGGTTTTCAATATCATCAAAATATTTGTTCAATTTATCTTTATCTTCTGTTTCCTCTAGGTAGAGCATAAAGTTTAAATATTTTTTAAATTTTTCAATATCACCTTTTGATAATGAAATATGGACATTATTTAGGATATTATGATAAAGACCTTTTACATTTGCTGTTCCTTCATACTGCAGTTTGTATTTTTTCAAAAATATTCGTTTTTTTTCACTAACGCTTTCTAGAAACTTTTCATCCTTTGAAGGTTTTCCCCCTTCATCCATTTTAATAAAAAAAATAAGTGTTTAAAAGTACTCACATATAGATATGAACTTTAAGGAAGATATAATAAAGTTACGGTGCTACTATATATTTAAGAAATACGGTAAACACTTTGAAGAAAATCGAAAGTAATCACATTTTAAATAATTTTTTAGAGTTTTTAATTAATATTTTAAAAAATAATTAAGTACCAATTAGAACGATAAAGATAGATAAACTAATTTGCGCACTTTTCTTTACAGAAACCAAAACATAACACAAAAGATATTTATTCAGTAAAATATTTTGACCAAAGTGAGAATATTATTCATTAATATTATAAATTAATAAATATATTTTCAAAATTCGAGTCAATTATTTCTCATATTAAATTCAAAATCAAAATATTTTTTTTTCTTCAATAGAATATATATTCTGAAAAAAAAAAGATGAATATTTTTAATCATTGTGAAAATAGCACAAAAGTGAATTTGTACTTGGATCGGGTGGATAAATTAAGAAAAAAAGGCATTCCCTGATCGTGCAACAAAAATTTGCTGATGGCCTTCGCCATCTATCGGAATAAATATCAACTAATTGTTGATTTTAATTATTGAGAAGGCCAACAGCCTGAAACTTTAGATGGATAGTTTTTCTTGATTAATCAAGAAACAGTATTTGGCTAATTCTAGAATAATTTAACTCAACGATTAATTGATATTTATTCCGATAGATGGCGCAGGCCATCAGCAACTTTTAGTTGCACATCAGGAAATGCCTCTTTTTTTTAAATTTAAACGACGCCTATATTAAAAGTAAATATTTCATTTTAAAATATAATCAGGGTCATTATATATATATTATATATACAAAAAATTAATATTTGACTAAAATTTCCCAGGTAGTTGGCGTTTTGCGCTTCCGAAAAATGGGTTATAAATATATATATGAAAAAATAATAGAAAAAAAATAAAATAAATAGGTCAGGTGTTGGTATTAAAAATAAAATCTCTGCCATCTGTAAAGCATATATGCTCCTGGTCAGGATATGCCTTTTTTATTTTTAATGAATATATTGTTACATCATGATTAATGGCGTATTTCTTATATTATTTTTAATATATTTGAAATTTAAATTATATATTTATTTATTTTTATATATAAAATATTCTATGATATTTATTTAAAACACAGATTATTTAGATTGTCATCATTTGTATTTAGGTACACGTGTGACTTCGCTGCTCTCTTTGATGTGAGAAAATAAATAAATCATTCTGGAGGCTACTCAAAGTAGACTTATCTCATTATTCCCTTTTATAAATTTGTAGGATGGTTGAAACACGCTCTGGTAAGATGCAAGACACGTCTGAGGAGAGAATCAAGGCTGAAGAGTCTGCCAAGCCGCAACCTGGTGCAACAATTGGTGGAGATGCAAGTGCCGACCCAGTTGTTTTGAACCCCAACATAGACATCCCCAAATATTATGGAACAGAAGACCCTCGCCCATGGATTGAGTCCCTTGAAGAAATTGGCTTCCTGTACCACTGGGCAGAATATATTATTTCTCGCTATGCAGCCATGAACATGATTGGTAGCGCCAAAACCTGGCTGGACCTACACAAGATAAGTTTTACCAGCTGGGAACATTTCAAGAGCCGCCTAATTCAGGATTTTGGCTCAGACGCCAACAAAGAAGAATTGAAGATGAGGCTGAACAGAATGCAGCAGTGGAATGAACCTGCAATCAGGTTTGCAGAGGATATCCTGGTTCTGTGCAACAAGGTCGACCCCCAAATGGAAGAAGAGAATAAAATAAATTGGGTTATTGGAGGGTTAAAGAAAGAATACTCTTTTGCCCTCTACTTAAACCCTCCTAAGAATACCAACGAACTCCTAAGATTGTGTAAAAAGATGGATTTGTTTGAAAATAATTATCAAGAACGTATAGAAAAATCAAAGGTTCTATATAATGGACCACGCTCTCCTCGTTCCCACCATCAAGAGCAATGGAAGAACGCTCCGTCGTTCAGAAGACCAGACCAGAACACCTCCAAGCCCCAGGCCCCCGCTCCGAGGTACTACCAGAACTCCCCCAAGCCCCAGGCCCCCGCTCCGAGGTACTACCAGAACAAGCCGCTGCCCCAGGTATCTGCCCCTAGACGATTTTACACTCCCATTCATGAGCCAAAACCGGTCTACCCAAGGAAAACCTACAATAAGAGTCCAGATTCAAACAGGAATAGGACAGAAGACGGAAGACCAATATGTTTCAAGTGTAGCAAGCCAGGACACGTAGCGCGGTATTGCAGAGTCAAGTTTGTGAGGATCGTAGAAGAGGACCCCTCAGTTTCCCAAGACAAGAGCAAAGAAAATCTTCAAATGGACGAAAGGAAAGATTATACACGGCCTCGCCTCTATGCGGATGTTTGTAATGACACACAAATGAATATTCCTACACGGAATAGATATTCCGTGTTGGAAGATTTAAACTAAGTGTCGCGCCTGATTCCTTCAATCAAAGCAAGTCGACCATAAATGGAATTAGAATGTTGGACCCTAGGTACAAAATTAATATTAATGTGGACAAGATAGGGTTATGCGAAGCTTTGATTGATACAGGCGCCGATCTTTCAGTGGTCGACCTAAGAACAGCACTTTTTGCTGTCCGTGAAATAAATAGTCTCACTAAAACGTGTTCAGGACCCGATGGGAAAAATTAGATATGGTAGGTAGCATTATTTTAGATTTAAAAATTGATGACACTGAATTATCCCACGAATTTGTAGTAATGGACGCGCATCTACGAACTCTTATTCTTGGACGAGATTTCCTTAAAAAAATGAATGCTAAAATTGATTGTAAACGAGAA
The DNA here is from genome assembly GCA_030710605.1 of Cordylochernes scorpioides. Taxonomy (NCBI): domain Eukaryota; kingdom Metazoa; phylum Arthropoda; class Arachnida; order Pseudoscorpiones; family Chernetidae; genus Cordylochernes; species Cordylochernes scorpioides. The sequence goes on along the minus strand of CP092882.1, from coordinate 21,777,340 downwards.
ACGATAAAATATAATTTGATGAGTAATCATGACGTAAGCAATTATGACCTAAAAAAAATAAAGAGCACTACAGATACCGTTATACCTAAACTATCTATTAAATTGATTAGGGCCTCAATAGAAGCAGAGGATGGGGAATATGTCATCGAAGAGAACAACAAAATGACTCAAACAAATGGTCTTCGATTGGCAAGAAGTTTGCTTACTGTTACGGATAAGAAAACTCATATCTGGATAAAGAACCCTTATCCTCGACCTTTAAAAATCATGAAAGACCAAACATTGGCTTATGGAAGTCTTCCTGCAGAGGTAAATTTTATAGAGAATATAGAGAAGCAGAATGAAAATGACGAAATACAATTTCAAATAAACAAAAATTTATCATTTAAAGAACAAGAGAGGTTAAAACAAATTTTGGCCAAGTATACTGATTTGTTCTCATCAAGGTTAGGCAGGACCAATTTGGCAAAACATCAGATTCATACAGAAGACGCAAAACCGATAAAGCACAAGCCTTACAGGGTAAGTGCTAAGGAACGAACCATCATAAAGGATCAAATAGACGAGATGCTTGAAGAAGGAATAATTAGACCATCTTCAAGTCCCTGGTCCTTTCCCGTTATATTGGTCAAAAAACGAGATGGCAAATACAGGTTTTGTGTGGATTACAGGAAATTAAATGAAGTAACAGTGAAGGATGTTTATCCAATCCCAAGAATTGATGATGTAATGGACTCTCTCCAAGGATCCAAATACTTCTCAGCAATAGATCTCAAATCGGGATATTGGCAAGTCGAAATTGAAGAAAGAGACAAAGAGAAGACGGCTTTCACTACGGCACATGGATTATATGAATTCAACGTGATGCCTTTTGGACTTTGTAACGCGCCTGCTACCTTTGAGAGAAATATGGAGAATATGCTTGGAAATCTGAGATGGCAAATTTGTTTATGTTATCTGGATGATGTTATCATATATAGCCCGGATTTTCCAACGCACCTCAAAAGACTCGAAGCTGTTTTTAGATGTTTTCGTGAATCTAATTTAAGATTAAACGACAAAAAATGCCGATTTGGTTTTGAAGAATTGGAGATTCTCGGCTATATAACGAGCAAACATGGTATAAAACCCGCGGAACACAACATCAAAGCTATCAGAAATTTCCCTCGGCCCACAAAGGTCAAAGAAGTACAATCATTTTTGGGAATGTGCTCATATTATAGAAAATTTATCAAAGATTTCTCAAAAATTGCTGACCCTTTGACCAACCTTATTAAAAAAAGTGTATCATTTACCTGGACAGAAAGGCAAGAGGAAGCGTTTCAAACCCTAAAAACAGCACTATTAAGTCCACCAATCTTAGGGCACTTCAATCCAAATGCGCCTACTTATATTCATACTGATGCGTCCAACATCGGCATAGGTGCAACTCTTGTCCAAGACATCGGTGGTGAAGAGAAGGTGATCTCATATTTGAGTCGTACCCTGAGTAAAGCGGAGCAAAATTATTCAACCACTGAAAAAGAATGTCTGGCCGTTGTCTGGTCAATGTCAAAATTACGACCCTACCTTTATGGAAGACACTTTAAAATAGTAACAGATCATCACGCCTTATGCTGGCTCAAAAACTTGAAGGATCCAACAGGTCGATTGGCAAGATGGGCATTGAAAATTCAAGAATATGACTTCGATATAATACATAAATCGGGAAAGAAGCATCTGGACGCCTATGGCTTATCTAGGGGACCCTTACCAGAAACTGATTGGGATGAGGATTTTGAAAGGCTATTTTTAAATCAAATAACAGACGAAGAGGATAAATTTATCGAAAGTGTTAAGAAAAACCTTAATGGAAGCAGGCGATCAATTGCGCAAAACTTTAAAGAAGAAGATGGATGCCTCTTTAAGAAAAACCCGAACCCTGAAGGCAGGGCGTGGTTGCTTGTGGTTCCAGAGAATAAAAAGAGAGAAATTATGAAAGAATATCACAATCATATGTCGAATGGCCATCTGGGCGTCGCCAGAACCATGTACCGAATAAAGAGTAAATACTTTTGGCCATCCATGCTAAAGGATGTCTCAGAATTCGTTAAGACGTGTCACCTTTGCCAAAGTAGGAAAGGCTCAAACCAATTACCTTCTGGACTACTACAGCCCATCCCCCCAGCCAACTTTCCTTTCGAAAGAATTGGAATTGACTTTGTTGGTCCACTGCCATCTACGAAAAACAGGAAAAAATGGATAATCGTGCTAACGGACTACTACACTAGATATGCAGAAACAAGAGCAGTCTCGGAAGCAACAGTGAAAGAAGTTTCTAAATTTCTAGTAGAGGATATTTTTCTTCGGCACGGAGCCCCACAATATCTTATTAGTGACAGAGGCTCTCAATTTACCAGTAATTTAATGAAAGAGGTGATGAAAACGTGCAAGATTAAACATTGCTTCACAACGAGCTATCATCCCCAGACTAATGGATTGACAGAGCGGTTAAATAGAACATTGATCAATATGCTCAGTATGTATGTGAACACTGATCAGAAAAATTGGGACGAAATACTCCCATTCATCACTCACGCTTACAATACTACAATTCAGGAAACCACAGGATATTCTCCCTTTTTCCTGATGTTTGGAAGAGAACCCACGTCTCTTTTGGACGACAGGAATATCTCGGTGGACATTGACAAGGATGATTATGATGAATACATAAAACATCACTTAGACAAAATAAACAGAACAAGAAAATTAGTTATTAACAACACAATAAAGACTCAAGAAAGAATGAAAAAGAACTATGACAAGAAACACATGGAAAGAAGCTACGAACCAGGAGAATTAGTAGCAGTTTGGACACCAATTAGGAAAATAGGAAAGTGTGAGAAACTACTGAGAAAATATTTTGGCCCATATAGAATATTAAAAAAGCTGTCTAACGTAAATTATTTAATTGAGCCAAAAGATAATCCTGGCCAAGACCCATTGATTGTCCATGTCTCAAGACTCAAACCCTATTTTGAGAGAATTGATGAGGTAACTCACGAGAACGTGACGACCTCTGGAGAGGGGGAAGTGTTACATCATGATTAATGACGTATTTCTTATATTATTTTTAATATATTTGAAATTTAAATTATATATTTATTTATTTTTATATATAAAATATTCTATGATATTTATTTAAAACACAGATTATTTAGATTGTCATCATTTGTATTTAGGTACACGTGTGACTTCGCTGCTCTCTTTGATGTGAGAAAATAAATAAATCATTCTGGAGGCTACTAAAAGTAGACTTATCTCATTATTCCCTTTTATAAATTTGTAGGATGGTTGAAACACGCTCTGGTAAGATGCAAGACACGTCTGAGGAGAGAATCAAGGCTGAAGAGTCTGCCAAGCCGCAACCTGGTGCAACAATATATACAGTAAAACCCCTCTGTGTAGAAATGTTGGGTAGTCATTTTGTTGGAAACCTCGTGACCATAATATGTCAAAATAACCCAGAACCCCACCTAACCTTTCCATTATCCACCTTGGTCCATCTAAGCCACAAACCTCTTGTGATTGCGAGGTGTCGAGATGGAGCCTGAAGCCGCATTTAGCCTTGGCAGCACTGAGCCAGAGACTGAGACCCCCTTCCTGTGGTCAAGCCACCTGACCTATGGTGGATGACCTGGCCCCACCAGGCTAGTCAGAGATGGACTCAGACATCCCTTCCTGGTGGTCGAGTCCGATGGTGGCTGACTTGACCACAAGCCAGTCCAAGATGGACTCAGACGCCCCTTCCCTGTAGTCAAGCCACCGACTTATGGTGCTTGACCTGACTCCACCATCTTCATGCAGAACACCAGCTCCACCACAAGCCCTGAACCTTTCCCAAGCTGACCCCAAGATGCCCAGAATCAACAATAATAATTATATTTTTAAAATTATTATTTTTAATTCAATATTTTTGTATTTTTTATTTTATTTTTTGTGAATATTTCTTTAATAATTTTTATATTTAATTTATTTTTATCTTTTTTTTTTTAAGATGCCTTTTTTATTTTTTATTTTCATAGAGAGGAGAGTGATGATAGCCTTGGGGGTGAGTCCAGCAACACTGGGGCAAGGAAGCGGGATATTCACATTTTGACAGATTTACATTTTTTTTTTCTTAGCAAGAGTTTGATTCCTTCCTGAGAAGCTAAAGACTTGGGAGTTGCGGAGGGCTCAGGCCGCTGGCTGCGGCCTGCCCCTTTTCGAAACGTGGACTTGGGTGGGTGGATGTCGAGGTAGGTTGGGGATAATCTGGGACTTTGGCATGATAGGCCTTTTCTTTTTTTTTTTTTAAGTTCATTTATATACCTTTAAACTCCTCCCTTTTAACCTTATATATATAGTTTTTTAATCCTTTTTTTTATCTTATACATGCGATATCATATTTAATTATCCTCTTTCTTAATTTTTTAAAAATATTTGTTGTACATATATTTTGAGGATGCGGAAGACAAATATATTGTAATTGATTGCAAATGGCTTAGCTGGTGGTCTAGATAAATTTAAATGGAATGAAAGGATGTCTGCTGTAGGGGGAACAATGTTAATAATAATAATAAAAAGAAAAAGTGGAGCTCACCTGTATGTGAGAGTGTTGTGGCAGGGGAGGCATGAGTCCCTGAGGACCAATTCTGACAGCCAACTGACTACTGTAGCATGCAGTCTAGACTACAAGGCAACCCTACTCCAGGTCCATGAACCCCATGGACACCTTCAAGGAGGTAGCATGCTACTGGAGCTCACCACTAACCAGAAAGTGTGCGTGAGGAACTACACCAAGCCTGGTGTGGGAGCTGGAAAGTGTGGCTGAAGGAAGATTTTAAAAGGCCTATAGACCTCCCTGGCCTTCCTACGGTCTAAACTCCCCATGTGACCTGCTACACCCCGATGCCAAAAGCCCCTCAGTGAGATGCCAAGAGTCCCTCAGCGATGGAGGCCGACCCGCTCAGCAGCCTGGAGATGACCAGGCAATGGATAAGCCTGTGGGCCCCCCCACCACCACCAACAACCTCGGCCTTCAACTGAGAAGAGGACCAAGATCCCATCACCCATGGAGACAGGCATGAAATTGTCTTTTGCTCTTTGTTTTTTTATTAAATATTTAGAGTTTAAAAAAAAATGAACGTAATATATATTCATTGTAAAACCGTAATAATATTAAGCATTTTTTTTTTAAATTTTATTAAAAGGCTCTCAGAGTTCGCTCATAGGGGGCAGCATGGTTTGAACGGTAGATGGCGCCAAAAAATTTAAAAATTAGGAAGGAGGCAGCTGACCGTACCGCCGGCCATCTTTTTTTTTGGTCGGTGGTTTTCCCCCTACAGTAAGTCATTCTTTCTATTGCATTTTTTAATTTGTCCAACCACCAGAAATAATCCATCATAGGTTTTATGTATGAATATATATATATATTATTTTTTTTTTATTGAATATATTTCAATATTATTCCCCCTTTTTTTCTTACATCAATTTTGTTAATAAATTTTGTCAGATGAAATAAATGCTAGTGTTTTGACCTGGGCTGGAGGAGGTGTTTCACCTAAAGGCAACAACCCGTTGTACCTCACTCCGCCGTCTATAGAGGACTGTATAGTTGAGTTTCTGTAGGGGAAGATCCGAACTGCCGGCGACCTAGGGATGAGGGAGGCTGTGTTCTCTGGAGGATGCGGCACCTCGCACCCGGGAGTATCGACTAACAAGGATGAGGCTGACACGATTAACTGGTGACTCACAACTACTTTATTTGGCATCACAATATATACAGTTTAAAATAGGCACGTGACCAGACGTCCGTGGTCAAATCCAATTAAAACAACAAAAAGAATAATACATAGATTAAAACTCAACATTCTCCCCGAGTTGATGGGAACCATCAAAGCAATTCGTGGGGAACAGGCAGCAATGCCAGCTTAACCAGTGGTCTTTTGAGTAAGCCAGCCTTGGTGCGGATAGACACAACTCGGACCAATCCGTCTTTGCCTGGATGGATCTCCACCACTCGCCCCATTATCCACTTGACGGGGGGCACATGTTCTTCCCGGACAAGAACCAAGGAACCAGTAACCACATTGGGCCTTGGCGTTCTCCATTTGTGTCGTTGTTGCAGATTATGAATATAATCCGTAGACCACCGCCTCCACAGATGTTGGACCATCTTCTGGACCATTTTCCACCGAGGCAATAGTTGAGCGCTCAATAAGTCCTCCTCAGGGACGCAACAAGATGAAGATGTCAGTAGAAAATGTGCTGGTGTCAACACAGCCAGATCATTGGGGTCGCCACTAATTGGTCCCAAAGGTCTTGAATTCAGACAGGCTTCTATTTGGACAATTAGCGTCAGGAACTCCTCATAAGTCAGCAAGGCCTCTCCAATGATGCGGCGAAAGTGATACTTGAAGCACTTTATGCCGGCTTCCCATAGGCCACCAAAGTGAGGAGCACCTGGAGGATTAAATTTCCACTCCGTCCCATCATTGGCCAATATCTCCGCGATCTCCGACATCTGATCCCGAGCCATATAGAACCCTGTACGCAGTTGTTTGGCTGCTCCCACAAAATTGGTGCCTTGGTCACTATACATCTGCGCACAATGTCCTCTGCGCGCCACAAATCTCTTAAAGGCAGCCAGAAAAGTTGGCGTTGAAGCGTCAGTGACTAGCTCTACATGTATTGCTCGGGTTACCAAGCACACGAACAAACAGATGTAACCCTTCTCAATCCTTTGACCCCGTCCTTTCGATAATTTCACTTTAAAGGGTCCAGCGTAGTCTACCCCACTCACTGTAAATGGCTTTCCAGGGGTCAACCGTTCTTTGGGTAGATCACTCATTAATTGATGTTGGGTGACTCGATTGTAGCGACAGCATATCGGACAATTTCTTATGCAGTTCTTAATTTGATTTTTCGCCTTCAAGATCCAATATTTCTGTCTAAGGGTGGCCAATACCAAATGCACACCGCCATGTAGAGTTCTGGAATGTGCATCCCTGATTATCAATTGACTCAACTCTCCGGTGGATGGCAATAACGCAGGATGTCTTTGATCATAGGGGATCTCTGGAGCCCATCTTATCCTGCCTCCGACTCGGATAATGCTCCTCTCATCAAGAAAAGGATTTAGAGCCACTATCTTACTGGTTTTTCTTACAATATTTTGATTATGCAAATTCTTTAAATCTTCGTCAAAACAATAAAGCTGAACGGCGAGGAGTATCTTATCATGTGCTTGTCTTAACTCGGCCGTTGTCAGATAGGTGTAGACCTTCCTTGACCTATCACGGCAATTATTGACAAAACGAAAAATCCAGGCAACTCTTCTAATATAAGTAGTCAGGGAGGAACACCGCTCTCCAATGGTTACCAGCATAGGTTTTTCGTCGTTTAAATTGACTGACAATACTTTTGTCTCGTCCTGCTTTTCCAACAGTTTAGGCATTTTAGGCCATAGCTCTGGGGAAGACGTCAGCCATGGAGGTCCATTCCACCACATTGTAGAGCCGCTTAACTGTGAACCCATCATCCCGCGGGAAGCAATGTCAGCTGGGTTATCAACCGACGGTACATGACGCCATTCCTTGATATGACGGCAGGCCTGGATCTCCGCTGTTCGATTTCCTACAAAAGTGGGAAGGGTTCTAGATAACATCCTTATCCAACTCAAAATGATGGTGGCGTCTGTCCAACACACTATCTCCTTGATGTCAAGCTTCAATACGGACACTACATGTACGACTAGGCGGGTTAACAGCACCGCCGCACATAATTCCAATCGGGGAATGGAGACCCGATGGATGGGTGCCAGCCTCGTCTTGGCCGCCAACAATCCTACATGGATGCCATCTTTATTCTCTACCCGCAAGTAGATCACCGCCGCATATGCGTCTCCCGAGGCGTCACTGAAGCCATGCAATTGTAACTCCTGATTTCCTCCTGTGCCCAGCCATCGGGGTATTCGCAATGTCCGGAGATATTTCAACTCATCACGAAATTTCCTCCATGAATCCCTTATAGAACCATCCAAGGATTCATCCCACTTTACACCCGTAACCCATAGCTGTTGGATCAAGATTTTCCCAATTATAACAACAGGTGACAACCAGCCTATAGGATCGTATAATCTAGCCACGAACGAGAGCATTTGGCGCTTGGTAATCCCCTCAGTCGTATGGTGATCTTGTAAATCATAAATAAAACAATCTTCCCCTGGGTTCCACCCTAATCCCAACGTCTTTACCACTTCAACATTTTCAAACATGATCTCGGGGATTTGGTTCAAAATTACAGGGTCATTTGATGCCCATTTCTTTAAACAGAATCCTCCCCCTTTCAATAAGCCAATGAGCTCCTGTTGTAAACTCAAAGCGTCCACCGAATTTTCCGCTCCAGTTAATATATCATCCACATACGTATCTGTTCTTATGACCTCTGCAGCTCTCGGGTATTTTCTTTCATCATCCCTTGCCAATTGTAATAGAGTTTGAAGGGCCAAGAAAGGAGCAGGAGAGGTTCCATAAGTTACTGTATTTAGTTGGTAAGGTTTCAGTCTATCGTCTGGACTTTCTCTCCACATGATCTTTTGTCGTTTCGCATCCTGGGGGCGTACCATTATTTGACGGTACATTTTCTCAATATCAGTCACCATGACAACTTTATGTCGGCGCCAATTCATCAAGATGGTAAGGATGTCCGTCTGCAATTTTGGCCCAGTATATAATCGATCATTTAATGACCATCCATTCGATGTTTTTGTTGAGGCATCAAATACCACTCTTAACTTGCTCTTATCTGGCTGATTTCCCCTCACCGCGTGCTGGGGTATAAAACAACATCCTTCTGTATCAATGGCGGAGGACTCAGATAAGGGAGTCATATGTCCCAATTCCACATAGTTCTTCATGAAAGAACAATATTCCTCTCGAAGAGGTGCATCCCTTGCCAGCCGTCGCTCTAAGGCGAGTTGTCGTCGTACACAAATAGCGACTGACTCCCCAAACATTTCAGGAACTGGCACCCTCGGGTCAAAAGGGAGAGGAACGATATATCGCCCACTAGCTGTTCTTTGCACCTGGGTCTTATATAATTCTTCACAGAATTCATCTGCATCCGACTTGGCAGGTCTAAGGGGGACCTCTTCCACCTCCCAGAAGCGCCGCAATAAGTTGTCCAGGTTTTCTTCATAATTCACCCGAATGTTGTACACCCTGTGTGGGCCGACTTCTCCTTCACCTGGTAATTTTCCCGAGATAATCCAGCCCAATCGGGTCTTCTGCGCGCATAATTGGGTCTTCTCATCATACTTAACTTCGGGAAGCAATAAACTTCCATATACGTCTGCTCCCAGTATTACATCCACTCGGCCACTTGTCTCAAACTGAGGGTCTGCCAATGGCAGGGTCTTCCAGCTGGACGGCACAGGGATGCGGAGATCCCGACTAGGTAGGATCCCAGTCATTCTTCCCACCACCAGCGCCCGAATTGGCATAGTCCATCCTGACTCCGTCAATGACGCCACCGAACAGGATACCATCTGTTTAACATGCTCTCCCTTGGTGTCGTTAATCCCGAAGATCTGTGCATTGACCTTGTGTACTGGGATAGTCAAGTGATGAAGAAGGTCTCGATGGACAAAGGACGACTGAGACCCCTGATCCAGCAAAGCCCGCACAGTGACTCCCACGCCCCGAGGGCCCACCAGGCGAACCCGAGCTGTCGCCAACAAGGCTGTTGGGATTGCGGTTCGCACATGCATCCCTGATAAGGCGATTTCTTGTTCACCAGGCGAGACCTGCGGCTCCTCAGTGTTTTGCCTTTCCCTTTGATCCCGATCTTCCATTGATACCCGCCTTGGTAGATGCAGAGATGTATGATGGAATCCCTTGCAGTGCGAGCACCGGAATTGGGTTCGGCAGGTTGCTATCACATGACCCACCCGCAAACATCGAAAGCAGGCGTTAAACTTTCTGATTTCATCCCTGCGTTCGGTCACTGTCATGGAACGCCAACCCGCGCAATCCTGGATCCAATGCTTTCCTTTACACCTGAGGCACAGGGGAGTCACTCTACCCTTAGCCTCCGTTATCTGAGCGGCGTGCATCCTGGCTATATGTTGGCCATAGTTCCTTCTTTGGGATGATTCTCCAAACCCCTCTTTCATATATTCAAGCCGTTGATCACCCTTCACTTCTCTCCCTAGGAACTCGAGAAGTCGTTCCAATCTTTGGTCGATGGTTATGGGGAGTTCAAGTTCATCTCCACCATACCCTGCCAGTGCACTTCTCTGCCATATTCTCAACAAGTCTTCTGGCAGACTTGACTCCACCAGGGGGTACAAAAAGGAGGCGTTCTGTTGTGTAGTGACGCCCAAGGATTCTAAGGCTCTTAGATGTGATTCGACCTGGTCGTACAAACCTTCCAACGTTAAGGTTTTTTTCCGTGCATTATTTATCACCAGTTTCAATAGTTGGCGGACATAGACCTCGGTCAATATCACTTTATCCCCAAACCGATCTTGCAAGGCCTTAACCACCTTTGGATAGTTTTCTGTGGTTAGCGGGTAACTCTTGACCAATCTGTCTGCTCGGGTACCAGCCTTCATTGACTGCACAAGGTACTGGAACTTTTCCACCTCCGACAACACTGCACTCTCGTGGATCATTTCAAATCGCGCCCACCATCCCAACCACTCGAGGCATGTGCCATCAAAAACCGGGAGTGCCATTTTAGGCAGCTTGCACGATGACATACCTTCCTTGGCGCTCCTAGTAGGGTCCAGATTACTTCGGTTCCGTTCTGATGAAATTCTTTTCATACTGGACCACCATATCTTGCTCCTTTTCCAGATCGTGCGGAGTTATTGTTTCATCCTCCAACATCAGATTCATAATTTGTGAATTTACATCTCTGAGTTGGTTCTCATTAGTCTCCAACACCTTAAAATTTATCCTGATGGTCTCACGAGATGGAGATTCCTTTTCCAGTTCCGCATCGAGTTCCCTTATACTCTTTGTTGCAGATGATCGCAACAGCGTTCGGAGTTTTTTACTCTTTTCCATTTTGAATTCTAAAGATATTTCACTTGATTAAATAAATTTGCAAATTTCCTTTTTAACTATCAAACAAATTTTAATTTCTTCAGAGGTATGCAAATTTTCCGTTTTTAGAATTCTTTTTTTCTCTTTTCTTCCCTAATTTTCTCAACTTCCTTTGAATCCTGCTCGATTAGGACCAAATGTTTTGACCTGGGCTGGAGGAGGTGTTTCACCTAAAGGCAACAACCCGTTGTACCTCACTCCGCCGTCTATAGAGGACTGTATAGTTGAGTTTCTGTAGGGGAAGATCCGAACTGCCGGCGACCTAGGGATGAGGGAGGCTGTGTTCTCTGGAGGATGCGGCACCTCGCACCCGGGAGTATCGACTAACAAGGATGAGGCTGACACGATTAACTGGTGACTCACAACTACTTTATTTGGCATCACAATATATACAGTTTAAAATAGGCACGTGACCAGACGTCCGTGGTCAAATCCAATTAAAACAACAAAAAGAATAATACATAGATTAAAACTCAACAGCTAGCCTATTCAATGCACAACCTTGACACCTAATGGGTACAAAATGTAATAAATATTGTGACAATTAGCTTCAAAGGTTGGCTTTCTGTAGTCTAAACAAAAGGGACAGCCGGGCAATAAAATAGATAAATACTCGTCCCAACAATGGCGCCCAACGTGGGGCTCGAATTATGTATATAATTTTATTCTATTATTATATTTAAAAATATATACATAGTGAAACGTCAAGTAGCACACGACCCTGAGGTTATGAATCAATACCCAGGAATAGGAGACTAATAAAATATTTTATTTCAATGTAGACAGAACAATTATTTTAGGTAGACATCTACAAATATAACTTGCATATTTTTACAAGCAAGTTTTAAATCATTTAAAATGATAATAATAATCCAATCTCGACTCTGTAGTAAGTAAACAAATCTAACGTATTACTAAAATTTGTTTGGTGAGTTACGTTTAATTTTATTGTGTTATAATAATTTAATTGTGTTTTAATTTACAATATTATAGCTTCGTCGATTGATATATTTAATGCCGTGTTTTATAATTCTTAAGAATGTAACGTTCAATTATGAACCCCAGCCAAGTGGTTCAACACAATAGTTAAATTTAATTACCATTTCTTTCTTTTATACAGAAAATACACGTTTATATTAAAAAAAAAAAATTATTGAAGATCCACTAATAATAAACCTTTTTCATACATTTATTAAAATGATATAAATATTTATTTTAACTTTTCTGTTTGTAACAAATGTCAGATGTCAATTTCAAATGACTTACCATTATGTAAGAAATTGACAGGAAGTTTTTTTTTTATTATATGGTTATATATATTCCCAGATTTATTATTTTAATTCATGAAATACATTTCATTAAGTTTACCTTTATTTATAAACCAGTTGATAGTTAGAACTAATTAGAAGCCTATTTATTTTTAGGCCTAAATGTCTTTTTTTTTTTCATCTTTATTGGTTGAAACAATTTTCTAAGGCAATTTATTGAATAAAAAGGCATTTTTTCTTTTTAAGTGTTTGAAATAACAAAAGCAAGAATTGTTATTATTTTAATAAGGTATTTCAGGAATATTGCAAATGAGTGTATAAAAAATACATTTCTTAGACATTCCTTTTGGTTTATAATGATTTTCTTACAGAAGTGTTAGCATGTTCATGGACTGCCCTTGAAGTACATGCTGGCCTATAGATTTTCATAATATTAAAGTTATTTACATGGTATGAACAGCATACTTTAAGCAAAGTTGTTTACCAGTAAAGGGCTTTCAAAGTTAAATTTAGAATCTCCCCTAAGACATGATTGACATGACAATGGCAGCCTCTTCCCCCCAACTTCAACAACAAGGAAGAAGCCTAAAATATCTCACCAACATGCATGGTGTCCAAACTTCCTCTTGGTTCCTTTGCCAAACTTTTCTTTGATTATTTGCCAATCCTATTTTTTTTTTAGGCCAATTTATCAGTCTCCATTTTATATTTATAATTTATTTATTATATATACTTTTATGTTGATAAATAATTTAATAATTGAAAATATATATATAGTTTAGATATCGAAGAATATTTTGTTCATAAAAGCTCAATTTTGATATGTTATAAAGTCATTTTTATTGATTATTATCTTATATATGTTTCATTTTTTTCTCCTCGCATGCATGTTATCCAAACATTTTAGTATGTGTTTTACCAGAACTGCACTTCCCCATTATGGTTAATTGGGTTTATATAGTGGACCTTTACATATTACAGAGTTGAATACAGACACCAGTGTTTTCACACACTGTATTATATGAACCATATCCACATAGGTAACAAGGAAATCACAACTTAGAAGGGGGCTATGTCTAAAATAACAAACCTAATAGGCATCCTATGGCTTGTGTTGGGTAATTTAGAAAAGAAACCCTATAATCCCCTGCTTTCAGGTAGTAGCCTTTGAAATAGGTTTCTAATGAGGACATGAAAGGTCAATCTCTCAGAGTGAAGTTGTGAAGTATAGGGACCCTAAGCCAGGGGTAGAAGTTAAGTAGGCCCAGACTGTAGTCGATCCTTGGAAAGCACTTGAGAATGTTAGTGTTGGGTAGTGAATCATAAACCCTATAAATCCATCTTTCAATAGAGTGTTGAGGTCGGACTACTGCAAAGGGGGGGGGGCAGACGCATGACGAAGTAGGAAGAAAGTGACTTCACCCACGGTGGCTAGGGGAATGACTCATTCCGCTTTTATGAGGTGTCACGTTTAATGGTTCTTTATTCGCCCCAATAATTTGTGTGTGTCTATATAAAATTGTCGTGAATAGTCGCTTAGTGTCAAGGCAAGGGCAGTTTTTGAAGTTACACTGATTCTTTTTTTTTTTGGTAGATTAGCTTCCAGGTTATTTAGACTTGTCAACAGTTATTGTTAACAATCATTTAGTGAGTATAATGAATTAATATATATGTAGAGCTTGTGCAGAGGCATTTCGTTTAAGTAAATAGGGCTTTGGTCTCCACTTTGTTTTAATTAGGTAACTTTATTTGATTTCACGTCTAGTCCTAGAAGATTTTATTATTGTAAGGGTCTATTTGATAGAAATAATTGAGTGTTTTGGCGTCTATAGCAGCTTCTAACTTTAGGATGAATGCCCTCAGTGACTGAATTGTGTGAATGTGAAGAGGAATAAATGTAGAAGAAGGTTAAAAACTATTATATTGTTAGACCAAAATTTACTTTAGAATAATATAGGGAATTAATAGGTTCGATTTTTTAAATTTGATTTCTTTATTTGTTAGGATCGGGAGCCTCACAGGACAACTACAACTCTACCTAGATAGAAAATATTCGCTCCCTTTTGTTAGGTCCCTCGTTAGGGGGTATAATTTTCTTTTGATTTCCTTTTATTTTAATTTAGCTTGAATTCTAAGGATTGTGGATAAATGATCCCTATCCCGACCCTCAGACTTGGAGATAGTGGAAGGCAGGGATCAAGCCGACAGCCCACTCATCTCCTCCTCGCAAGAGGAAGCGAAGAGGTATAGATTGAATTTTATGCAGGATGGGGGATTTGTTTTAGCCATGCCGTATAGCCTGGGGCATAACGGCGCGACCTTGAGTAACTGATCTGACACCGTAGTTTTCGACGCTTTTAGCGTGGCTGGAGCGAGGGTGTTTCAGACGGGAGGTCCTGTAAGATTGGCATGTAGGCAGAGATTGCCCAGTTATTCTAGACGAAGTAGTTTCCGTCTATTGATTTTTTTTTTTGGTACCAGTTTGATCCCCCATAGCTAGCGGAAGTTTCTTCTAATAAAGGATTCGCCCTGCCATACGTTTTGTTGGAATGAATTCAAGCATAAGACCGATTCGAGAGGCAGAATAAGTAATTAATAGGACCTTCAACGAGTTTCAACTCGTTCCATGTTAGGATAAGACTTTAAAGTATTAGTTAACTATAAGAACCACGAACGAGGCGCCAGAACGAGCCAATGGGTCAGATTCGAAATTAGGAAGAATAGGCCAAGAGTAGACATTTATAAACACCTTAAGTAGAGTATATATTGAGGTTCTAATTCTATTCAATTTCTTCCCCCTCATGTATAGGGATGATGTCGCACTTAGTGTAACAAGTCACACTAGGTATAACATACTAAGATTTTTATCCAAATACTACAATCTAGAGTGAATTAGGATGACTGGCACAGATAAACTTTGATATAGGTGTAAAGAAGGAAATATAGTGGCAATGAATTACTGTCAAATAATGCTTTAATGCCTTGTTTGGGCTTGAATTATTAGTGAATGACTGTAGACAATCCAGGCAGTCCACAATGTAGTCAACATCTCTATCATATATATAACATGAAGTCTGTATTATTCAATTAGTATATCCATTCATTCATTAAAAAAAAAAAAAAAAAGGTGAATGTTATGGCTTATTTGTTTATATGTATATGAATGCAAGTGTTTTTGCAATTTCACTAAAGGTTTAAATATCACCATTACCTTGTTTAAAAAAAAAAAATTGCATGGCGCCCCATTTATTTATGCAATAGGCAATGTGAATCGACCTTTTAGCAATTGTCAATACTAGGAAAATAATAGGTTGTCTAAAGAATTTTTTTTTCATTCAATAGTTTTTTTTTTTTTTTGAAAGACTCAACCATTCTGGACATCTGAAAACTTGAGCTCAGTTTATTAGTAATTTAATTTTATTTATTTTTCTTTAGGAGACAAATTTTAAATTGTTTAAATGGGATCATTAAATTTTGATGGGCAGCGGATGTAGTCCCTGTTCTTTGGTTAAGTTTTATTTTAATCAGTCTATGGAGGTTGGGGAGGGTGTCTAAAGTAGCAATGATTTCCTTCTGGTCCCATATTTGAATGGGTATGAAGAAGCAGTCAAGGTGTTTAATAGGATGTGTAGGGAGTGAAGAACTACAGGTTGTTTCTCAAAAACTATATTCATAACCTCTAGAGAGTTGTTCATGTGTAAGGTTCGGCAACGACTCCATCAGCCACTTTGAGAAGTTAGGTGGCTCAGAGTTAGAGAAGACTTGAACTGCGAGTAGAAATGTTCAAAGTAGTGTAATTGAGAGAGAGAGAGAGGAATCAGAGTTATACAACCAACTCCTCAGAGGAATGAAACCACCTCACCTAGACTTGTATCATTCAGATTGATCATCAACATAGTCATATTGATATTTTAAATTTTGCCAATCTGGTTGTCACAATTTGTACAATTGTCACTATTTCTGTAGAGGTTGTGTAAAATAGGCTAGATAGTTTTAGTTATCATTAACCCATGTTTATTTTCTTGTTATATTTTGGATTTGTGCTCTAATACATTTATAAAGAGGATATCTAGTAGAATATTTGTTCATAATACTCTATGTTGTGTATAATGATGTCATGAACTTGTGAAGCAATTTAAGATATAAGTGGCTAATTTTTTTTTATATATACCTTTTTTTTTAGCATTTTGAGTCATTTATTTATTGTTTGGTTCTTTAAGGTGTGATGCTTAAGAATCCATAAATTTGTCTTCCGCATTGGGAGCACCAAAAACTTTTCTTCAATAATCCTCCCCAAGTTTTTGATGCTTGTGGCAGGGGAGGATTGTTGAGGATGCGGAAGACAAATATATTGTAATTGATTGCAAATGGCTTAGCTGGTGGTCTAGATAAATTTAAATGGAATGAAAGGATGTCTGCTGTAGGGGGAACAATGTTAATAATAATAATAAAAAGAAAAAGTGGAGCTCACCTGTATGTGAGAGTGTTGTGGCAGGGGAGGCATGAGTCCCTGAGGACCAATTCTGACAGCCAACTGACTACTGTAGCATGCAGTCTAGACTACAAGGCAACCCTACTCCAGGTCCATGAACCCCATGGACACCTTCAAGGAGGTAGCATGCTACTGGAGCTCACCACTAACCAGAAAGTGTGCGTGAGGAACTACACCAAGCCTGGTGTGGGAGCTGGAAAGTGTGGCTGAAGGAAGATTTTAAAAGGCCTATAGACCTCCCTGGCCTTCCTACGGTCTAAACTCCCCATGTGACCTGCTACACCCCGATGCCAAAAGCCCCTCAGTGAGATGCCAAGAGTCCCTCAGCGATGGAGGCCGACCCGCTCAGCAGCCTGGAGATGACCAGGCAATGGATAAGCCTGTGGGCCCCCCCACCACCACCAACAACCTCGGCCTTCAACTGAGAAGAGGACCAAGATCCCATCACCCATGGAGACAGGAATGAAATTGTCTTTTGCTCTTTGTTTTTTTTTTTTTTTATTAAATATTTATGTTAAAAAAAAAAAAAAATGAACGTAATATATATTCATTGTAAAACCGTAATAATATTAAGCATTTTTTTTTTAAATTTTATTAAAAGGCTCTCAGAGTTCGCTCATAGGGGGCAGCATGGTTTGAACGGTAGATGGCGCCAAAAAATTTAAAAATTAGGAAGGAGGCAGCTGACCGTACCGCCGGCCATCTTTTTTTTTTGGTCGGTGGTTTTCCCCCTACAGTAAGTCATTCTTTCTATTGCATTTTTTAATTTGTCCAACCACCAGAAATAGTCCATCATAGGTTTTATGTATGAATATATATATATATTATTTTTTTTTTATTGAATATATTTCAATATTATTCCCCCTTTTTTTCTTACATCAATTTTGTTAATAAATTTTGTCAGATGAAATAAATGCTAGCCTATTCAATGCACAACCTTGACACCTAATGGGTACAAAATGTAATAAATATTGTGACAATTAGCTTCAAAGGTTGGCTTTCTGTAGTCTAAACAAAAGGGACAGCCGGGCAATAAAATAGATAAATACACGTCCCAACATATATATTGAAATATTATTTTATTGGTCTAAATAAAAATTTTTTAGCCAAAAAAATGATTGGTTAATTTCCCCTTTAACATTAATTGCTAGCCAGCATAGCTTTAGGTCTCTACATGTGCCTTAGATGAATAAATTTGTGGTCTGCTTTTCTGCAGCCACTGGCGCCCTAATATTTGGACATGTAGAGATCTGGAAATAGTTTATTTAAAGCCAACATACAAAGTAAAAATAAAAAATCTCACGATTTTAACAATGTCGCCCGCCCAGGGGCTCGAATTATGTATATAATTTTCTCCTTCTATTATATTTTCTTAAGTATATACCTAGTGAAACGCCATTAGGGCTAAGTAGAACATTACCCTGAGATTAAGAATCAATACCCAGGGAAAAGAGACACTAATAGAATATTTTTCAATATACACAGAACAATTATTTTAGGTAATTATTTATATTTTAAAAAAACTTGCATTTTTACAAGCAAGTTTGTGTTTTGAATTATTTAAAGTGATAATAATCATCCAATATCCACTCTGTAGTAAGTAAACAAATCTAATGCTGCTTCTAAAACTTGTTTTGTTGAGTATAAGTTTAATTTTTTGTCTGTTTTAATAAACATTTATATTTAATACTTTATACTTTGATTTAAGGTATTATGATATATGGGAGTTGGGTAAATATAACAACCGTTATTTTTAATTTACAATATTATAGCTTCGTCGATTGGTATATTTAATGCTGTGTTTTATAATTTTAACACTTAAAGCCCGGCGGACGTATATTTACGTCCGCCCTAACAATTAAAGCATTGTTATAATATACGTCCCGCCGGGCTTTAAGTGTTAAAGAATGTAATGTACAATTAGACAAAGAACCAAGCTAGGTCTAGATGAAATTCGACCCATGATTGGCAGCTCAGTTTAAATTTAGGGCTTAGTGCAGAAAAACAACATCTGGAATCACCAGATGTGCAGGGGCCAAATATAATTTTTGGCGCTAGAAAATGGTGAACACTGAAGTCAGAATTTCTTCCCATTCTTGCTCACGATTGGCTGAAAATGACCACGTGACCCCCAGCCAAGTTTTTCATTACAATAGTTAATTAAATTTAATTACCATTTCTTTCTTTTATACAGAAAATACACGTTTATATTTTCAAATATTATTGGAGATACATTAATAATAAACCTGTTTCATACATTTATTATATAAATAAATAAATTAAAAAAAACACGATATTTTATTTAATTTTTTTCTGTTTGTAACATTTAGGAGAAATATGGATGTTTTAAAATATATTTACTTAGAAGAAAAAAATATGACACGTTAATAATTTTTAATTTACTTTAATATGGAAACTATGGTAGTGTCATAATAAACATATAACAGATGTCAATTTCAAATGACCATTATGTAAGAAATTGGCAGGGAGGTTTCCCTATTTTGGTTATATATACCCAGATTTAATATTTTAATTCATGAAATACATTTCATTAAGTTTACCTTTATTTGTAAACCAGTAGATAGTTGAAATCAATCAGAAGCTTATTTCTTTTTAGGCCTTAATGCCTTTTTTGCATCTTTATTGGTTGAAACAATGAGGTTGAAACAATTTCCTAAGGCAATTTATTGAATAAAAAGGCATGTTTTCTTTTTAAGTGTTTGAAATAACAAAAGCTATAATTATTATTATCTTAATAAGGTATTTCAGGAATATTGCATATGAGTGTATATAAAAAAAAAATACATTCCTTAGACATTCTTTTTGGTTAATAATGATTTTTACTTATAGAAGCATAGCATGTCAATGGTCTGCCCTTGAGGTACATGCTGACCTACATGATGAAGCTTTTCATAGTATGAAGGAGATATTTACATGGTATGAACAAGTTAATTTTAGAGCAAAAGTTTTTATATTTCATTTCTTTTAGGGTAATTTCTAGATTTTTTGAACTCTTTTGTGTGTAAATTTGTCAAAATGTAAGAGCATTTGTGCATTCTTTTTTTTTCAAACTCAGCCTTTGTTTTTAGTAATTTTATAAACTTTTATTTTTGTATTGATTTAAGACCTATTCTTATGATTAAATAGATATCCATTTCTTCAACTAGGAGTTAAGATTTTGTGTCTCGGACAGTGAAGCACCTAAAAGATGAGATTTAGGCTCTCTTGGCATCCATCACTGTGAGTAATCTTTATGAAGCAATGTCGATGTAGTTGAATAGTCAGTGTAGTGTTTTTTTTTTTTAAGGATTCTAGGATTTATAATATGGTCTAAATTTGAGGATTTCATTTTTTTGTTGTTTTCTCTTTGTCGCTTATTGTAAACACAGGACGGACAGGATACAGGCCCTCTAGATAGCTTTTACAGTAAATGATAATATATTTTTTAGGTTAAATAGATAGGATTAGATGAATATTTGAAGATAGGATTTCTATTTTTTTATTAACCTTGCACACTTTTTATTTTTTTATGTTAGAGTACTATTTTGGGTACCGAATGACCAAATTGGTGGTAATTATTACAAGTTTATTTTCTTTTGTGAATTTATGGAGGTGGATCATAACTAGATTTTTTTTGGTATAGAGAAATTGTGCTTATCTCCCTGAATTTAGTATTTTGAATAGTTGTTTTGTTTGTTTAATGTTCAGGCAGTGCTTTTGATTTCAAGTTTAGTTTGAATGCATCCGCAAATGTTTTTACTTTTTTTTTTGTATGAATGAAGGATAGTGAATGAGATATCAAACTTCAAGCCAACAGTATGTTAGACCTGGACAAATTAAGATATTGGTAGGATAGAATCTTGTAACTTTATATAAAACTAGACGAATGGCCCGGGCAACGCCCGGGTTTTACCCGAGTGCGTATATATTTTAGTAATGTTTTAATTAAAATACTATTCGTTACAATTATAAATTGGCGCCGTGGATGTCTCTTGTGAAACGTCCCGCCCCAAACTGTGTGTGTCTTGAAAATATAAAATTAGAAATGTGGATTTTCATAAAGATATCATCATGTCTATTTTTATTTTTGCATTTCACCTACTAAATCGATAGAGATAATTACATTTGCAACATGAACCTAGGTATATTGACTAAATAGAAAACTGCATAGTAATAAAGATAATATTGTAAAGGCACCATATCGTTTTATTTTCAATAAAATCGAAACAAATAAATATATCACAAAAATATGACCCTATAACTTTCCGCAAGGTTCTAAATGGTCACACGGCCAGTGTGAGTGTTTTTGTTGCATCATGCTGTGACTCACACGATGACCCAAGGTCATTCAGGGGTGGAGCAAAGCCTATCTCCGTCGTCGCAATGGTGGCGCTGCATGCGAGTTAAGTCTACATATCTGCAAATAACTCTAAGGAAATTCAAGATATTCAAGAAATTATTTTTCGGACACCTTTCCGGGGATATACCTAATAATATCCCAGAATTTCATGGCGATTGGATGTATGGTTTTTGAATAACAGGGTTGTCTAGAGGGGGGCAGGGAGGCCACGTGTTCGCTGGCGGCCAATGGGCGCGCATTCTATCCGTGAGCTTCAGACAAACAGACAAACAAACAGACAGAATAAGGCAAATATATTATATAAAATGTGTTAGGACCTTAATAGTTTGATCTACCATCAGGGATCTGTAAACTCACCGATAATCAGATATGTCTGCTTAGGCAGAGTTTCTTCACTTCATGTGGAGGTATAAATTTGATTTATTTTTGTTTATGTATATTAGGTTCAAACTGATCTATTTTTTTTTAAACTGGATTTTTGACCCTGGATGAGATATAGGCTCTCCAGCTAAGTTTCTCTTTTTGTGAAGAGAGCACTCACATGGTTGTGCGAAATGTCATTTGTCATGTGCTCTGGGAGCACACACTGGATGTCAAGGGAGAGAGTCCCATGATTCCTTTTCTTCTGACTGCTCTGGCAGCAGCAGTTGTGTTGACCATGTGAAGGTCTTTGTCCTCCGCCTGAAAGTCCCGAAGGTGTGAGAAGCTCTATCTTTGGGCAGCTAGAGGACAAGTGGCATAATCCCATGTAAACTAACAAGTACCTGAGTGTCAGTTTGTGATTATAGATTTGGTATTAAACTCTGAATACCGGTTCGAAAGAATTTTTTTTACTCAAGTTTATTATAAAAAGTAGGGTAATTTTCGTTTTTTTTGTGTGTGTTAAAGGTCATTAAAAAAAAAAAGGGGGTATATACTTCAAGATTAAACTATAGGTTTGGTTCAATATTTTTGTAAAGCAGGATTTTTTTTTTAACAAAGGATGTTTTCAGTTATGTGTGGCCATGCGAGGTCAATGTACCGAATAATTTAGGTAGACAACTAGTCTAACTTCATGTAAAAGGTTTCAGTTCAATTTTTAATCAAAGATTCAATTAGTTTTACCAGAATGAGTTGTGTGTGGGATAATAGTGTTTTAAGTTTCAAGGTTATTGATTTGAGAATTGCCCTAATAAATATTTACAGAACAAGCACATTAGATTTGAAATTTGTCTTTTCCCCCCTGATACCTTTATGTATTTTAGGACTTTTTTTTTGACTGTTACATTATGAAAAATGGATATATTGGATAATTATTATTATCCAATATATTTTTGAGAAGAAAATGAATCGCATTGCATGCATGCATTGTATACTATAATATTTTAAAATTTGAAGATTTATATGATTTTAGAATTTTTTGAGTTTTATTTTTTATTTCAGTGTACATTAATTACTTCACCCTAGCACCCAGGGTGGATTTGAGTGATTAATTAATATTTGAGTATAGATAGGTATACTATTTTTTGGAGGAATTATATTCTTGATATGTATTTTTTTAATTTTTTTTTTATTTTATTGAGTTTTCTCACCTGGTCACTCGGTGTTAGAAATTAATTTTTCTTTTTTTTGTAAAATTAATTTTTTGGCAGGCAGGATTGTTAGGACACCTCGTGACTATATCATGCCAAAATAATCCAGAACCCCACCTAACCTAACCATATCCCACCTTTGTCCATCTAAGCCACAAACCTCTGGTGATTGCAACGTGTTGAGATGGAGCCTAAAGCCACCTTTAGCCTTGGCAGCACCGAGCCAGAGACTGAGATCCCCTTCCTGTGGTCAAGCCACCTGACCTGTGGTGAATGACCTGGCCCTACCAAGCTAGTCTGAGATGGACTCAGACACCCCTTCCTGGTGGTCGAGCCACATGTCCGATGGTGGCCGAATTGACCACAAGCCAGAGTCCAAGATGGACTCAGACGCCCCTTCCCTGTAGTCAAGCCACCGACCTATGGTGCTTGACCTGACTCCACCAGTATCAAGCCACACTCCAGCATGCCTATGGGCAAGCCACAAGCCCATGGTGGGTGTTATAATCACCATCTTCATGCAGAACACCAGCTCCACCACGAGCCCTGAACTTTTCCCCAAGATGCCCGGATCCAATAATATTAATTATATATTTAAATTATTTTTTTTAATTCAATATTTCGTATTTTTATTTATTTTTTTTTGTGAATTTTTCTTTAATAGTTTTTTATATTTAATTTATTTTTATTATTTTTTTAAAGATACCTTTTTTATTTTCACAGAAAGAAGGGTGATGATAGCCTTGGGGGGAGGTGAGTCCAGCAACACTGGGGCAAGGAAGTGGGATATTTACATTTTTTTAAGAGAGAGTTTGATTTCTTCCTGAGAAGCTGAAGGCTGGGAGTTGCTGAGGGCTCAGGCCGCTGGCTGCGGCCTTAGCCACCCTTTTTTGAATCCTGGACTTGGGTGGCTGGATGTCGAGGTAGATGGGGATAATCTGGGACTTTGGCCAGATAGGCCTTTTCTTTTTTCTTAAGTTTATATATATACACACAAGGTAATAAGACCAAATCCAAATAAATAAATAGTGTGTGACGTTTCGGTAACAGCGTTGTTACTGAAACGTCACACACTATTTATTTATTTGGATTTGGTCTTATTACCTTGTGTTTATAATCTTTAATCCAAATTGTGCCTTATCAAATTTATATATATATACCTTTAAACTCCTCCCTTTTAACCTTATATACACTGCGTGACATTGAAAATGGAACACCAAGAAATAGTGGCCAGAAAATTATGCAAATTTCAGGGTAGATGCGCCTAACTGAGTTATGCAAATGATGTAAAATGCGCAGCTCTCGTGCGCACATGGACAGTATTCGTGTCGTTATTTCTTCAAGGAAAATCATTGTAGAAATTTTGTTCTTGTGTCAAAAGACACGTGTAATAACAGAGAATGCCAGGTCATCGTAAACGGAGGCAGTTCAAGCAGACAGACGCTTTTACAAGGGGCATGGTGATCGGACTGAAAAGGGCAGGTTGGTCCATACGTCAAATCGCAGCTGATACACACCTTGGTGCGTCCACGGTGCACCGACTGTGGAGAAGATGGTTGGAACAAGGAAATGTGGCAATTTATAGGAATGTCGGTGCAACCAGAGTGACGTCAGCACGTGTGGATCGGCGTATCCTTCGACAAGCAGTGGCGGCCCCACAAGCCACTTGTACCGCCATCCTGCAACATGTGCAAGACACCCTAGATCATTCCATCTCGACCAGAACCATTTCCCGTCGATTGGTTGCTAATGGCTTGCACTCATGCCGTCCGCTAAGAAGACTGCCATTGACCCCACCGAATAGGCGCCAACGTTTGGAATGGTGCCGGGCTAGATCGACGTGGATGACGGAATGGCACAGGGTCGTGTTCTCAGATGAGTTGCGTTTCTGCTTGTCCAGTGATAGTCGCCGTGTACGCGTGTGGCGTCGACGTGGAGAAAGGTCCAATCCGGCAGCAATTGTGGAACGCCCCACCATGCGACAACGTGGAATCATGGTTTGGGGCGCAATCGCGTATGTTTCCAGGTCACCTTCACTTCGTATTCAGGGCACTATGACAGCCCCACGTTGATGATGTGCTGCGACCGGTGACACTCCCCTACCTTCAGGGGGTACCCAATGCCCTTTATCAGCAGGATAACGCCCGACCGCACACTGCTCGCATTAGCCAACAAGCTCTGCAAGATGTACAGATGCTTCCCTGGCCACCGTACTCTCCTGATCTCTCACCAATCGAGCACGTCTGGGACATCATTGGACGCGGTTTGCATGCTTTGCCACAGCCGCGTTCAGAAGACGAACTGTGGCAAATGGTTGAGAGGGAATGGAGAGCCATCCCTCAGGACGCCATCCGTACTCTGATTGACTCTCTACCTAGACGTGTTGCTGCGTGCATCGCCGTCCGCGGTGGTCCTACTTGCTACTAAGCCGACGCCGTTCTCGCTCTGTATTATGACTATCATTTTGAAATAAAGATCACTTATTGTTCATCCCTGTCTGCCGAGTTTCATCACTTTCTGGCCACTATTTCTTGGTGTTCCATTTTCAATGTCACGCAGTGTATATAGTTTTTTTAATCCTTTTTTTTAAATCTTATATATGGAATATCATATTTAATTATCTTTTCTTCATTTTTTTCAAATATTTGTTGCACATTGAAAATTTATTTTATTAGAATAAATAAAATATTAGGTTCAGACATACTTTAGCCACGTTTTAAAAGTTAAAAGAGAAAACGAAAATATAACGTGGTGAGTTTCTTTTTATTGAAAATACAAGCTTTCAAGCAAAACGCTTTTCTTCAGGTAATCCAAGAAAATGTGCAGAGAGGTATATACACCCAACTAAGTAAGATTTGAATATTGAAGCGGAATTGCCACGAACAAGCACGTATCAACACACCTAGAGAGCGAGCGAGAAATCCAGTTTAAAATAAGTTTAAAATAAATAAAATATATACATAAATCGGGAAAACACTTGAGGTTAAAATTCCTTATGCGGGATCCATGCTATTACAAAAAGCTATGTACTGCGGGGGTAGTTCAATTTTTCTATTGAGGCTCGGAATTTTATTGGAAACCAAAGCCTCCAGGACCAGTCGTTGATATTTTCCGCGTGTGTTACTGTAAATACATTGGGTGTCTGTGAAATCAAATGAATGCTGTGTTTCTGCCATGTGTTGATAAATCTGGGAACGGCTGTCTTTGTTCATGATGTTTCTATTGTGTTCTTTAGTCCTGATTTCAATGGTTCTGCCGGTTTCACCAACATAATGTAGTTCGCAATTTGAGCATTTAATTTTGTACACTGCGTTAGAGGCGGATAGTGGGTCCTGCTTTTTAGAGCTTTTTGTGATGGGATGCCGGAGTTTGAGTTCGACGGAAGGTGAATTACTAAAATACGTGCGAACACCGTATTTTCTCAAGAAACGGGCAATATCGACGTTGGTTTCGGAATACGGGAGAACGCAAGTCGATTTGTAAACGGTTGGGATTGCATATGTACGTTGTTGGTACGTATGGCGCCGGATAAAATCTATAGGATAACCGAAAGACGAAAGGTTACGATAAACATTATTTCTCTCGACCGTCCTAAAGATTTCTAGAGAACAATGAGTGGAGATCCTTTTTGTTAGTGTTTTGATAGTTGTGATCTTATGAGATGCAGGTGCATGAGAACCGTAATGAATATACGTGGGGTTAAATTCTGGTTTGTAGTATACCGTGGTTTCTATGCTGCTGCCGGTATTGATGACCAGCACATCCAGAAACGGGATGACACCATTCTTGTCCTGGTTTTAGGTGAACTTTAGGCATTCGTGATATGCGTTGAGGGCATCTGTGATGAGGGAGTTATTGGGGGGGGGGGGGGGGGCGGGGGGGTAGACAATAATAAAAATTTAATAAATTTAAAAAAATCAACTAGTACATGCCTTTTACCCCCTCAATGGGATGGGACTCACAGATGGGAGTACAGACAACATGGGTTCCCATGACAAGCCTTCAAATGACTATTAGAATATTTCAACTTTATAGTTATTAGATGGCTGTGATAACAATGTAAATAGCATGTATCCCAAAGCTAATAACTCCCTCATCACAGATGCCCTCAACGCATATCACGAATGCCTAAAGTTCACCCAAAACCAGGACAAGAATGGTGTCATCCCGTTTTTGGATGTGCTGGTCAATACCGGCAGCAGCATAGAAACCACGGTATACTACAAACCAGAATTTAACCCCACGTATATTCATTACGGTTCTCATGCACCTGCATCTCATAAGATCACAACTATCAAAACACTAACAAAAAGGATCTCCACTCATTGTTCTCTAGAAATCTTTAGGACGGTCGAGAGAAATAATGTTTATCGTAACCTTTCGTCTTTCGGTTATCCTATAGATTTTATCCGGCGCCATACGTACCAACAACGTACATATGCAATCCCAACCGTTTACAAATCGACTTGCATTCTCCCGTATTCCGAAACCAACGTCGATATTGCCCGTTTCTTGAGAAAATACGGTGTTCGCACGTATTTTAGTAATTCACCTTCCGTCGAACTCAAACTCCGGCATCCCATCACAAAAAGCTCTAAAAAGCAGGACCCACTATCCGCCTCTAACGCAGTGTACAAAATTAAATGCTCAAATTGCGAACTACATTATGTTGGTGAAACCGGCAGAACCATTGAAATCAGGACTAAAGAACACAATAGAAACATCATGAACAAAGACAGCCGTTCCCAGATTTATCAACACATGGCAGAAACACAGCATTCATTTGATTTCACAGACACCCAATGTATTTACAGTAACATACGCGGAAAATATCAACGACTGGTCCTGGAGGCTTTGGTTTCCAATAAAATTTCGAGACTCAATAGAAAAATTGAACTACCCCCGCAGTACATAGCTTTTTGCAATAGCATGGATCCCGCATAAGGAATTTTAACCTCAAGTGTTTTCCCGATTTATGTATATATTTTATTTATTTTAAACTTATTTTAAACTGGATTTCTCGCTCGCTCTCTAGGTGTGTTGATACGTGCTTGTTCGTGGCAATTCCGCTTCAATATTCAAATCTTACTTAGTTGGGTGTATATACCTCTCCGCACATTTTCTTGGATTACCTGAAGAAAAGCGTTTTGCTTGAAAGCTTGTATTTTCAATAAAAAGAAACCTACCACGTTATATTTTCGTTTTCTCTTTTAAATAAATAAAATATGTTTAACCAGAAAGTATTGGTTAATTCCCCCTTTAACATCTATTGCTAGCCGGCACAGCTTTAGGTCTTTACATGTGCCATAGATGAATAAATTTGTGGTCTGCTTTTCTGCAGCCACTGGCGCCCAAATATTTGGACATGTAGATATCTGGAAATAGTTATTTTAAAAACAACAACAAAGTAAAAGTATAAAATCTCTCGATTCTAAAATTTGCAAATAAATATTTGCAAAATGTAAGTCGCTCGCGTCAAAATAGTGCTTCGTACAAGTTTTGTACAGGATTTGCACCAATTTCAAGCGTAAATCGCTACTTCCAAAGTCCAAATGAAGCTATACTACTATCTATATTTATTAGCTTATAGACTTTGTATCATTTTGGCGAGCTAACCCGAAATGAGGGAATTTAAAGTGGTCGTTTTGGGAAGTGGAGGCGTCGGGAAAAGTGCATTGACAGTTCAATTTGTGTCGGGGATGTTTATGGAAAAGTATGATCCAACCATCGAGGATTTCTACAGGAAAGAAATCGAAGTGGGCTCGGCACCCTGTGTATTGGAGATACTGGACACTGCAGGGACCGAACAATTTGCATCAATGAGGGACCTATACATAAAGAATGGGCAGGGGTTTGTGGTCGCCTTTAGTATCACAAGTCACCAAACTTTTCAGGACATTAAAATATGAAGGAACAAATTTTACGTGTGAAGAACACGGATCATGTGCCATTGCTGCTGGTAGGAAACAAGAACGATCTGGAACATCAGAGAGAAGTGACTACAACAGAAGCCATGGCCCTTGTGGAACAATGGAGATGCCCCTTCATGGAGAGTTCTGCCAAGAGCAAGTATAAGTGAATGAAATTTTTGCAGAAATAGTGCGTGAAATTAATTGTCATCCTATTAAGGAGAAGCCAACTATAAGGTGCTGTGTACTCCTCTGATAAAAGTATGTATAAATTTTGATTTGATAGCCACTCTTTGTACATGTTTAGTACTTCAATAAATTGGCATAATAGGCCTTTTTTTTAAAAGTTTATATATATATATATATATATATGGTAATTTAAACCAACAACCCTATATTGTATAATACTTATAATAAGATTGTCATGTTGTATATAGAAACACATCTATAAATAATTATACGCATGATTGACATGTGTCATTGCATCACCATATGTAATGTACTTTGTACAAACTGAGGATAAATAAATGAAACTATGTGATGGATTAAGAGCTGAGTTAAAGCAAGATTGAGAAGTTCAAAAACGTCTAAAATCGAGAGAGAAATCCAACAACCTTAAAAAGGAATTTGGCAACCCGTTGCCATCAAGGTCAAAGGGTGCAGAATGCCGCAGACGTTCAAAGTCCAAATTCTCACATGTCTCCCCCCTTCCCCCCCCTCGGCAAAGATATAAAACCTCGGTTTTAGCCGAACTCAGACAGTCAGAGTAGTCGTTTGTAGCCAGGACCACCTCATCATCATGTAAAACAGTAAGAAATCTTCTTTCTCCATCTTGCTCTTAGCTCGACTCTTATCTGTTCATGGAACTTTCCTACTACAACTGTGTCTCTTCGTTTTTTGTGTGTGGACATTCCCAAGCTTTCCACTCTGCCTCGACCACGACTGCCTGTACTCTGTGAAAACTGTTAAAGGTCTTCCAAAGTGCAGAGAGGTACTGGAAAACTCTCCACGCCCTGACTGTCCCTCTCGGTTACTACAGGTTTGACCCTCGGTTACCACATACAGTAAAACCCCTCTATAGTGAACCCCAATGGGACAGAGCTTTTGGTTCACTATAGCCACGGTTTGGCTACTTTTTTTTACTTTTCAAAATTTTTAGACCGTATAATTAAAAAAACAGCCATACACACAAGAAGAGGCTGCCTCTTAATAATGGTCACTTTGTTTTAATTACCTTAATTAACCAATTTCCTTACATTAATACTGAATAATAATAGAAATCATTTGATGATAGGTTCTTCTTATCATTAGCATACATGTACCTCTATGTCTAATTTAAAAATCAAGACAAATCTTAGGCAAAGTTTTATTAATTATATATTCAAAGATATGAAATGATTTTAAAACATCATTATCACATTATATAATACAATTTTTACTTGAAAAAATGGCTCTAATACCTTGTTGTTTCAAAGCATTCTTCCAAGCATTGCACCATTCAAATAAAGTTAGTGTTTTTCTTCCATTTCATGTTTCCACATATTCTTCTAGGTCTAGATTTCGTTTTTTTTTTTAACCTGTCATGCAAAACATTGCTGACTTTAAAATCACCATAGTAAATGGCATAAAAATAATTTTTGTTTCATCCCTGGTCCGTTTATTTGGACTTTTTTTTTTTTTAGCCCTAAAACGTACGATCGCGATCGCGGCAAAAGTTGAGGTTGATTCCTCTTTGTAACAATTTTTAATAACTTTATATTTTATCTTTTATAATAGAAAAGTTATATTCTCTTATTTTAATATGTTCTTAACATTTTACCTATGTTGTTTCACTTTGAAAAGTTCTGAAAATGGCCTTTTTTTAAAAAAGAAATAACGCTTTTGTTTTTAAAATGCCTTTGTTTTCTTCATTTTGGAAGCCATTTGCATTTTTTATATTTCAAATTTAATGGATGCAAAGATATTCTATTTAATAAAAAGTATAATGTGTAAAAATTTATACAACATACAGCAAAAATAAAGTGTAAAAATCAAAACAAACAATGCCGCTAATTTATTGTTTTGAAATCGCGATCCGCGAGCTGAAACATGCTAAAAATGTTGTTGTTCTAATTTTTTTTTTTTAAATTACAATTCTAAGTTCGTTATAAGCATAGTATTTTTAATAGATTTTATCATTTTGGGACCCGAAATAGGTTCGTTATAGGGGTAGTTCGTTATTCTAAAAATCGCAAAGTTCGTTATAACGATGGTATTTTCAATGGAATGGAATTGGGAATCGGCGTAGGTTCGTTATAAGGGAAGGTTCGCTATATCCAGGGTTCGTATTAGCGGGATTTTACTGTATATATTAAACTCCTCCCTTTTAATCTTATATAGTTTTTTTTTTAATCCTTTTTTTTATATCTTATATATGTGATATCATATTTAAGTATCTTTATTTTTATCTAATATCTGTTGTACATTGAAAATTTATTTTATTGGTTTAAATAAAATTTGTTTAGCCAAAAATGATTGGTTAATTTCCCCTTCAACATTAATTGCTAGCCGGCACAGCTTTAGGTCTCTACATGTGCCATAGATGAATAAATTTGTGGTCTGCTTTTCTGCAGCCACTGGCGCCTGAATATTTGGGCCTGTAGAGATCTGGAAGTAGTTATTTTAAAAACAATAATAACATTAAAAACTTATAAAATCTCCCAATATTAACATGTTGATTTTGTTCTTGCCGTGTATATATAATTTTGAGGTTAGTCTTTCCTAATTTTCTTCTTTACATTTTGGTGGAGATGCTGGGTAAATTAGGGAAGACCAACTGAAGATCTCCGAGAAGACCTTGAGACAATGGGTGCTGTGATCTACATTTCCAGAGACTGGCTCCAGGATTCCACCAGTGTCAAAGCTAAGACTTCCTTCCAAATTGATGATGTCCCTATAGATGATATAACAAAGCCGCTCATCACGCCGCAAGAAAAAGGAAGCAAAGGTATAAGGACAAAGTTAAAAGACTCCTATGGAATCCTTGGCAGAAGCACGTCAGATCCATGTCAGTAGCAACAAGATTTTCAAGCTGTGGATCACAGCTCCCATAGGGAAGGAGCTATGTAGCTGATTATTTTTTATTCTATGAAAAGATTTTTAATTTTGATATTTGTATTTTGATACACAAAAATTTTCTCATTGGCTCTCTGCTATTTTATTATTTTAATTTAGTTTAACGTTAAATAAATTGCTGTGAATTCTGAGGTTTATCTTTCCTAATTTTCTAGTTACAATATTTAACTTTTATTTAAAAAAATAAACATGGTGTGGGACCTGAACATTTTGGGATTGTGGTAGGTGGAGATGGTGTTCCGCTTAAAGATGGGGATATTATCACCCACCATGGGTCTGTGGCTTGCCTTTAGGGATAGGCATCGTCCTTGCAGGATTCTGACTCGTCCTTGCTGGATTCTGACTCGATGCTGGTTGGTTCAAGTCAGCCACCATGGGTCATGTGGCTCGACCCTTGAGAAGGGATGTCTCTTGACATCTCATGTCTCTTGGATTGTATCTTATGTTGATTTTGTTCTTGCCATGTACGAGGTGTGTTCAAAAGGTATCGCGACTTTTGTGTTTTTTCAAAAATTATTCATTTATTCATGAATACCTATTTTGTCCCCTTCAAAGTAATCCCCATGAAATATTATACACTTGTGCCAACGGTTTTTCCAATCTTCGAAGCACTTCAAAAAATCATTTTTAAAAATCTTTTTCAGCTCCTCCTTCGATGCCGTCTTTATCTTGTCAAGCTTAGCGTAACGTCGTCCTTTCATAGGCCTCTTCAGTTTAGGGAACAAGAAAAAGTCACAGGGGGCCAGATCTGGGGAATATGGTGGCTGCAGCATCATTAGTGTGTTGTTTTTGGCCAAAAATTCGCGCACAAGCAACAATGTGTGAGCAGGGGCGTTATCGTGGTGCAAAAGCCAATTTTTGTTCTTCCACAAATCCGGGCGTTTCTGGCGGATTGCTTCGCGCAAATTGCGCATAACTTGCAGGTAATATTCCTTATTGACCGTTCTACCCTGTGGCAAGAACTCATGATGCACCACGCCCCTGCAATCGAAGAAAACTGTCGGCAAAATTTTCACATTCGACCGAACTGGCGCACTTTTTTCATTCTTGATTCGTGCGGCAGCTTCCATTGATATGAATGAGCTTTGGTTTCCACGTCATAACCATAAATCCACGCTACGTCACCAGTTATGACCCTCTGGAGCAAATTTGGGTCGTCGCGGACAGAGTCCAACATCTCATTAGCAATGTTCATGCGATGCTGTTTTTGGTTGCAATTGAGCAATTTTGGTACGAATTTCGCGGCGACCCGTCTCATGCCCAAATCATTGATAAAAATCGAATGGCACGAGCCAATCGATATGTTTAGGTCCTCAGCGACTTCTCTAACGGAGGCCAATATCATTTTCTCCACTTCATTAATTTTTTCGTCTGTTGTTGAAGTGCTTGGGCGTCCGGCACGCTCTTCGTCGTTCACATCTTCTCGGCCTTCTGAGAACATTTTGTACCATCGATAAACATTGCTTCCGTCCAAGGTAGCTTCTCCGTATGCCACAGTCAACATTCGGAATGCATCCGCGCACTTAATTTCGTTTTTCACACAAAATTTGATACAGGTTTTTTGATCCATTTTTTTTAATAGGTAAAAATCGAAGACGATCCAAAACACCTGCAAGCAAAGCAGCTGTCAATAATCAAATGAACAATCAAAATGACCGAGCTTGTCGGCATAAGTGAGAGACATGAGTACCAACATAAAGCCACAAAAAGATCGAAATTCGAATATATGTAACCCGCGAAAATTCAAAAGTCGCGATACTTTTTGAACACACCTCGTATATATAATTTTGAGGTTAGTCTTTCCTTATTTTCTACTTTACATTTTGGTGGAGATGCTGGGTAAATTAGGGAAGACAAACTGAAGATCTCCAGAAGACCTTGAGACAATGGGTGTTGTGAACTACATTTCCAGAGACTGGCTCCAGGATTCCACCAGTGTGAAAGCTAAGACTTCATTCCAAATTGATGATGTCCCTATAGATGATATGACAAAGCCGCTCATCACGCCGCAAGAAAAAGGAAGCAAAGGTATAAGGACAAAGTTCAAAGACTCCTATGGAATCCTTGGCAGAAGCACGTCAGATCCATGTCAGTAGCAACAAGATTTTCAAGCTGTGGATCACAGCTCCAATAGGGAAGGAGCTATGTAGCAGATTATTTCTTATTCTATGAAAAGATATTTAATTTTGATATTTGTATTTTGATACACTAAAATTTTCTTGTTGGCTCTCTGCTATTTTATTATTTTAATTTAGTTTAACGTTAAATAAATTGCTGTGAATTCTGAAGTTTATCTTTCCTAATTTTCTAGTTACAATATTTAACTTTTTTTTTTTAATAAACATGGTGTGGGACCTGAACATTATGGGATTGTGGTAGGTGGAGATGGTGTTCCGCTTAAAGATGGAGATATTATCACCCACCATGGGTCTGTGGCTTGCCTTTAGGGATAGGCATTTAAGTAGCGTCCTTGCAGAATTCTGACTCGTCCTTACTGGATTCTGACTCGGTGCTGGTTGGTTCAAGTCAGCCACCATGGGTCATGTGGCTCGACCCATGAGAAGGGATGTCTGAGTCTATATTAGACTCTGGCTCGTTGCTATCAAAGCTGAAGAATTCAAGGACCTTTTATGTCTCACAGTTACCAGAGCTTTGCAGCAGCTTAGTGGGGAAAGGATGGGACACAGTCAGGTGGAGATTTGGGTACATAGTGGCATACTGTAATACAAAGGTTACGAGGTGTCCTAACAATATAAAAAGATAGTCATACAAAACTACCATAGAAATGGTTTTAAATGAAAACAATCCATCGCAGTTCATTCACCATGGTAGTTATGCCTTGGATGACCACTAGATTCCCATAAATCTAGATTACCACACAGGTGAATCCTCCTGATCTCATGTGTGTTTTCCACTTAAACTGCTTGCAACTAAATACAGGTAACCCACCTCTAGAGATCAGAAAAGACAAAACAGAGATGGTGAGAATAAGTTTCGAACATGTATCAAACACCAAAATTGGAGCCCTGTTGGTGGAGTAACATTTGACCACCCTGGACCAAGTTCTTCTGGCAACATCACGGCCCTACAGAGCTTCTGGCTGGGTGAAAACCAGGCCGCCACGGCCCAACGTGTTTATCTACTCGCCAAGTCTCTGGCTTCCAAATGTCCCATCTTTGGTTCTTGACCAAACGGTAGCCTTTCTCTGAACTTTTCAAGCCTCTGAAAGTCCCAGCCTCACAAGTCAACCAAAAATTTTATATCGCCAATATTTACATCTAAATTCATTTTAATTTTTACAAAAATTCTTATATTAACATAGAAGTATATTTAAACTTCTATTAGTTATTGTAACGTTCTCGTGTTTGTTGGTTGACATTAATCAGCAAGAAGTATATGGAAGTTAAAAAAGAAAGTCTATTTTTCTTTTCGGCTAACATCAGACATAATATAAATTATATCAGACATAAGTTTACATGGGATATATATTACAATAAGTCAACTGCACAGAGTACCATCAGTGATAATAATGTGCTCACTGATAATTTACTATATAGGCAAGCCAGCTGCCGTTACAGTTATGTTACATTAATAAAATATACCTTTAACACAATCAATTTAAATTAATTTGTTCTATACTTTTAAAATTTTCCTTTTTCTGTCAATAGGCCACCCCTCCCAAATACACTTAGAAACTTATGAGGTCGATACAATATCTATGAAATTGAATGTTCAGCAATTGAAAGGTCATTACAAATATTATAGCCATACATTTTTGGCAGAAGATATGCTGACTAACTTGGTGTTAGCAAATATACACGTTTGAGACTAAAGTGTTGATTGAGGGTTAAGTTTTGACGGTGTAAATATGGATAGATGAAATTTTTAATAAACTGTTTTTCTAGATCTCTAGATGTGCAAAAATAGGAGGTATGTGGATGCAGAGAAGCATACTGAAATTTATTCATCTATGGCACTTGTAGAGACCTAAAGCTGTACCACTAGAAAAAAGTTAATGACGGAATTAATTACTCCTTTTTGGCTAAACAGATTTTATTAAGACTAATAAAAAAAAATTAAATATACACAAAATAAAGATATAAGAACAGAAAATGAAAGCCTTCAGTCCTGAAAACAGGTACATGTTTAGCTTTTCTTGATCAATAAAGAATAGGTATTTGGCCAATCCAGGAATAATTAAAATAACTTTGATAACTTGTTTTATGACTTTGGCACATTAAATCTTTAACCAAGGGGTGTGTGAAGCATTTGATTCTAGTACATTTATGGCATAAAGCAAGAAATAACATTTTTCTGTTAAACCCACTAACAAATGGTTATGTGGGAAACTAAATGGTTTATGAGCTAATTTTGACAATCTTAGAGAATGGCTTAGGTTATTGAAAACAGAAACAATTGCATATAACTCAATGCTCTCAGCATATTCATCAACATTGTTGATACTACGTGTATTGGTATATAACTGAGGACATTAAACCTGGCCTACCAATGATAGATTAACAAATATATGATGAGTAATGGCCATTTGCATTTTAGAAAACAAGTGACTTAAAGATATGGCTAGTAAGATCTATCAAAACTGAATGATGAATAAGTGTCATCATGACATAAAATCTGGGATTGCTTCCATAAATTTTAAAACGCTAAAACTTGGTGTTGCTAGAATCATACCGCAAGAAGCCAGGTAAAATGGAGAATTCCTTCTGAAATATGTAGGCTCAAATCAGGTAACACCCACAGACTGGATACAAGAATCTGTGATTAGGTATAGTGAGATAGGGAAAGTTGCAAAAGCGCAACGCAGGTTCAACATGTTTGGGATGTAATAGTACAGTGGGCCACAATGTTTGATGGCAAATAAAATGATTTACAAGATGTAATTACATATAATACTACAGTAACTATTTAAGAACATGCTGTGATATATTTTCTCATTCAGTACTTTTGTCTGATGATGGTATAACATACTATTTATTTGGTTTTGGTCTTATTACCTTTTGTGTTTAGAATTAATAGTAGTATATGACTTATTATGCAACATCTATATAATATATTTTACATATTTCATTTTACATCACTCTAAAATATTCTTTGTTATTAATCATCATTAAAACTACTTCTTCAGACCATCAGTAGAGAATCCTCTCAATTGTTTCTCCAATATTTTATTACATCAAGTTTGGAAGTGGTGTAGTTTTGATTATAAGTAATAAGAAAGTGTGTCAAAAATATAAAATTTAACATATAAGGGTTAATATAACCATCTTCTATAAGAAATAAAAATGATAGGCCACAATTTGAATGGTTAATGGCGGTCTTACAAGTGACAAAATCAAATAGGGAAACCATGTCAGGTGAAAGAATCATATCAACAAAAGGCAAAGATGCAGCGTCAAAATGTTGTTATTTATGTACATATGAACAAGTTACTTTAGACATTCTTAGGAATCGGGAGGTATATAAAGTCACTTTCCTAGATAATTGTTGGTACCGAAGGGAAGGAAGGAACATTGGCCTTGAGATTAGTTTATATATATATATATATCTCTTATATTATGCAACATGTTCCTTTCTAGATAGATTAAAAACGCAGGGTAATAAGACCAAATTCAAATAAATAGTGTGTGCCGTTTCGCTAACAGCATTATCATCTTCAGACAAAAGTACTGAATGAGAAAATATATCACAGCATGTTTTAAATAGATACTATTATCAGGTGTGTAAATTTCTTATCTGCTATCTTGTTTATACACCTGATAACAGTAATTTTGTCTGAAGATGGTAACAATGTTGTTACTGAAACGTCACACACTATTTTTTTGGTCTTATTACCGTGTATATACAATATATCCTTAGATTGAACTGACTCTAATTCCACACAGACTTTATAATTCAACAGGCTAAAATTCAAAACACATTTTATAATTCAACCCAAAATTCTGATCCTTGGTAGCATTAATGAAGTTGTACACTGCATTAAACATTTTATCAACTACATTTTAAAATTTGAAATATATAAAACTTTTTCCACTTTTCAATTTTTAGTTCTTCGATCTACAGTAATAATTTATTAAATGTTTGTCACTGATAAGTAAAAGACAAATCCAAATTATAGCAGATGTTCATTTTTATAAAATACTCCAAATTTAGGTAAAAAAAACCAAGCTTTTGTTAATTGGAATGGTTGTATCTTTCACAGAAGAAACTTATTGAGAGAACACTCCTTCTAGGGCCCAACTCTATACAAAGGAGAAGTTTTCATCAGTAAAATTACCATTTTTACCTAGAAGCTTCTTTTTAGTTAAAGCATACCTCTATCTTTGGTTGTGCAAATATATTAAAGAGATTAGTTTTCAATATATTTTATTGGCCGGAAACAAATCAATGGTATATGCAGTTAAACCTGTCTATAGCTCTTGGGACTCGGCAATATAGGGTGCTATAGACAGGTCACTTTTAATGTAAATCGCATCATACTACTTATTTAAAATTGGGCACTATAGAGAGGAAGGTGCTATTTAGAGAGGGTGCTATAGACAGGTTTAACTGTATTTTATTGGCTGGAAACAAATCAATGGTATATACAGTTAAACCTGTCTATAGCGCCCCCTCTTGGGACTCACCAAAATTGGGTGCTATAGACAGATCACTTTTAATGTAAATCGCATCGTACTACTTATTCAAAATCAGGCACTATAGAGAGGAAGGTGCTATTTAGATGGGGTGCTATAGACAGGTTTAACTATATATATTGAAAAATATTTTTAAAAAAATAATTAAATAAACAATTATCTCTCAACATTCGAAGAAGCTCTCCCATCAATGAAGAGTTCTCCTCCATGCAATCACTGGGGTCATCACAGATGCTTCTGACAACCAGAACCTGTAGATACTTGACTTGGCCAAAGATGTTTTGGAAATGTCGCACCCTGAAATATGGCTGACTAACGAGGAAATGGCACCCTCTCATTCCATGGAAGTACCACTATCCTCTCATACTGTACTGAGGAAAACACAGTCCAGCTCCTTTAAATCAACAATCCGAGGGATCAAAGCTTTCAGTTGATTTAAAGTTGGTTAGATGATTATCTAGCTTCACAAACTTGTTAAGTAAAAAAAGGATAAGTAAAAAAAACAACAAAAAAAAAACTTGTTAGAAAAATTTTTTTTTTTAGAAAATAGCTCTGTAAAATTAATCAATAATAATTGATACCATTTTATATTTCATATACATTGTAAATTATTTATTAAACAACGTGTAAATAGAGTTTTCAGTGTTGGATTATTGTCAGTTGGAGTTTTAACAATAAAATTATAAACACAAGGTAATAAGTCCAAATCCAAATTAATAAATAATGTGTGACGTTTCGGTAACAGCATTGTTACCGAATCGTCACACACTATTTATTTATTTGGAATTGGTCTTATTGCCTTGTGTTTATAATCTATAATCCAAATTGTGCCTTAACATTATAACAATAAAATTGTAAATGAACAAGTACAGTAGAACCTCCCTTTAGCAGACACCTCTCCACAAAAGACAGTTTTCATTTTCAAAATTACCATTTTTACTATTTAGAAACTCTCCGGTAAGAGGACAACTCTCCCTAAAGGACACTTTGGCTCTGCAATTAGGTGTTGTCCTTTACAGGGAGGTAGTTCTACTGTATCACCTAATGTTCTTATCAAAATTTGATTATAAAAATGGATAAATTATTGAGGGTGTTGTATTACATTTGGTTATTTGATAGACTGGAAGTTGGGACCTGAAAATATTGATGATTCATCGCAAATGTCAAATTATCGTTGGTCGAATTAACTAGGCAAGATTGTAACTAAGAATCTTAAGATGTAATAAACAAATAAGTAAATTTCAGCAACAACATATAATGTTAAAATCCTGCAGACACTCAAGCACTTCTCTAAAATGAAGATCGAATCAACGTTGCTATATTAACTTCACATGTATAATACACAGTTGCTTCCAACATTAACTTTTAATTAGAAAATTTATTGTAACATCCAATTTATTTCTTCAGTTTCATTTTTTAAATTAATAAAAGCTTTGTCTGTGTTCATACAATACCCATTTGACTATGTCTCAAGTGTATGAGAAATTTCACCACATCATGTTTTTAAATAGTTCCTGTTATCAAGTGTGTAAACAAGATAACAGATAAGAAGAAGATATTTATCTGAGAAACACAGAATATTATTGTTAGAATTTTCTTTATTTATACATATATTCTGTATATTCTAACCATAATATTCTGTGTTTCTCAGATAAATATCTTCTTCTTATTTGTTATCTTGTTTACACACTTGAGAGATAACAGGAACTATTTAAAAACATGCTGTGGTAAAATTTCTCATTCAGTACTTTTGTCTGAAGATGGTAACAACGCTGTTACCGAAACGTCACACATTATTTATTTATTTGGATTTGGTCTTATTACCTTGTGTTTATAATCTATAATCCAAATTGTGCCTTATCAAGATTATTACAAGATATCTAATAAGCAATTACAAAAATGAGACTGCATTTTAAACAGTAGAACATCTCTCTGTAAAGGACAAAACCTAGTTGAAGAGCCAAAGTGTTCTTTCACCGGAGTGCAGTTAAATGGTAAAAAATGGTCATTTTGGAGATGAAAGAGAGCACCTTCTAATTGTTTAACTCAATCTTGTTGGCCCAATTCCATCTACTGGAAAAAAACACCAACACATTAATTTTCTAAAATACATTTTCAATTCAAAAGGCTGTAAATATACATTTGTTAAAATCGTGATGATTTTATACTTTTAATATAATTGAAGAAGAGAATTATACACATAATATGCCCCGCTTTGGGCGACATTGTTAAAATCGGAAGGTTTTATATATTTTTATGTTGTTGTTGGCTTTAAATAAGCCATTTCTAGATCTCTACACGTCCAAATATTAGGGCGCCAGTGGCTGCAGAAAACCAGACCACAAATTTATTCATCTATGGCACATGTAGAGACCTAAAGCTGTGCCGGCTAGCAATAATGTTGATGGGGAAATTAACCAATCATTTTTTTGGCTAAACAAATTTTTATTTAGACCAATAAAATAATCTTACGATGTACATCAGTATATATTTTTTTAAACAAAGAAAAATTAATTAATGGGAGCACACACATATATATAAGATTTAAAAATATATATTAAAAAAAAACTATAAATAAGGTTAAAAGGGAGGAGTTTTAAACTTTATACAAAAGGCCTATTATGCCAAAGTCCCAGATTATCCCCAACCTACCTCGACATCTAGCCACCCAGGTCCACGATTCGGAAAAAGGGGCTGCTAAGGCCGCAGGCAGCGGCCTCCGCAACTCCAAGTCTTTTTTGCTTCTCCGGAAAAAAAAATCAAATTTTTGTTAAAAAAAAAAAAGTAAATATCAAAAATGTCAAAAATCCAAGAATGTAAATATCCCGCTTCCCTTGCCCCAGTGTTGCTGAACTCACCCCCCAAGGCTATCATCCCTCTTTCTCTATGAAAAAATAAAAAATTTTAAAAAGGCATCTTAAAAAAAATGATAAAAATAAATTAAATATAAAATTATTAAAGAAATATTCACAAAAAAAATAAAAAATACAAAAATATTGAATTAAAAATAATTTTAAAAATATAATTATTATTGTTGATTCTGGGCATCTTGGGGTCAGCTTGGGAAAGGTTCAGGGCTCGTGGTGGAGCTGGTGTTCTGCATGAAGATGGTGGATTCAGGTCAAGCACCATAGGTCGGTGGCTTGACTACAGGGAAGGGGTGTCTGAGTCCATCTTGGACTGGCTTGTGGTCAAGTCAGCCACCATCGGACATGTGGCTCGACCACCAGGAAGGGGTGTCTGAGTCCATCTCAGACTAGCTTGATGTTGGTGGGGCCAGGTCATCCACCACAGGTCAGGTGACTTGACCACCAGGAAGGGGTGTCTGAGTCCATCTCAGACTATCCTGGTAGGGCCAGGTCATCCACCACAGGTCAGGTGGCTTGACTACAGGAAGGGGATCTCAGTCTCTGGCTCAGTGCTGCCAAGGCTTAAGGTGGCTTCAGGCTCCATCTCGACACCTCGCAATCACCAGAGGTTTGTGGCTTATATGGACAAAGGTGGGGTATGGTTAGGTTAGGTGGGGTTCTGGGTTACTTTGGCATATTATGGTCACGAGGTGTCCCAATACATTCAAGCAAGTTCAGTTTTCTATCAAATATATACATGTGACAGGTTTGGGTTAAATTGATGTGAACATTTTCAAATATAACAGGCATAGATACAAGGGGTTGATGTTATGTAAAAAAACGGTCAAAATAAATTTCTACAAAAAAAATAAATTATGCATACAAAGCAAAAACACAACAATTTATTCAACAAGCATTTTCACAATACAAAAAAGATCAATTTAAAAAAAGGGTTATTTTATTTTTTAAAAATCTGATAATATGACAAATCAGGAATATAAAATCAACAACAATAAAATGATTAGCAATATAAAAAAATATATATTTCTTTTAACAAAATACTACAAATGATGAA
Source organism: Cordylochernes scorpioides (assembly GCA_030710605.1). Taxonomy (NCBI): domain Eukaryota; kingdom Metazoa; phylum Arthropoda; class Arachnida; order Pseudoscorpiones; family Chernetidae; genus Cordylochernes; species Cordylochernes scorpioides. Next base: position 21,734,917 of record CP092882.1, on the reverse strand, counting down.
TTAGACAAAAAGGTTTTCTTGCACAGGCTATAAAAGGGCTGGGGAAATTCCTTCTAACATCTTGGAATCTTATTTAAAACACGGCTTCCAGATATGATGTAAGAAACTTACTGTACAGTTACTTGAGCTATTCCAGAGTCTTGGACCACAATCCCTCTTGATATCACATGATATATTGAAGAGACAGATATACAGGTTGTACTGGACAAACCTTATCTTTAGGAAGTACACTCCACATTTCTTTTGATCCTTGTAATATACTTGCTGATCATTGTAACTGGTGGAAATAATATTTGGGGCAACTTTGCCGATCCCAAGCCCGGATTAAAAATGAGGAGTGGGATCAGTAACAAGCTCGCAAAAAAAACCTGAGCTCAGCTGGCCTGGCTGCTAGTACCCTGTAAGTGCTTCTGATCCAGGGATAAAGGACGAGCAGCGTCTGTACTCCATGTTAGGAGCGGCTGCAAATGGTAGCTGTTCCTCATGTCAGAGGCGGCCAAGTCAGCCTGCTATTGAGTAGTGCTCCCAGTCTTTAATGACAAAAGCAGACACATTCTATTTCACCCAATCATTATGGATGCCAAATCTCCTTTGGTGAGTTCTACTCATCCCCTTTGAAGACACAATCAAAAAGCTCTACAAGCTTGATAGTCTGATATGATTGTGTGGAGATAAGAAAGTGGAGATTTTGGGCAGTGAACTGGGGAATAACTGCTTGAGTTGTTCTCAATACAAACTATATTAGATGATACTGAAAACTACTTTGCATAGATTTAGCACATACATACCACGATCATTTAAAAACAAACATTAAATAATATAATTCCAGAGAAACAGGTATCATATGATGGATCATCTAATTCCCCGCCTTGTATAGAAGCCATGGCAAGAAAAGGGTTTGTCATGAAAAAAAAAAGCTATATATATATTAAAAATAAAAAAGGCATATCCTGACTTTTTTATTATTTTTCTAATATTTTTCATATAAAAAAATATATATATATATGTTATATTAAAATTATTTATTTAAAATGTTAAATTAAAATATTTTATTTAGAATTATGTTAAAGTGTTATTTTACTTAAAATTATAATTTCATAGATATAAATACTCTGTTTAAATCGACCGCCAGAGGTCACACTTTGAATATAAAACTCGTTGTTGTTCTTCCCCGCTGCTCGCCTCCCCCATCTCCTCAACCTCTGCCTTATCCACCTTTCTTATTCCTTCCCAGCAATATTCCTGAACTACCACCCGAGGTCACCTACTATACAGACGGCTCCAAGACCAATGATGGAGTTGGCGCAGGTTTATATAGAGTGTGTGTGAATGACAACTTTCATGAATTGCGTGTCTGTTATCCTTTGTCACGTTACTGTTCAGTTTTCCAAGCTGAAGCATTTGGTTTGATCAAAGCACTTGAGAACGCTTCGGAGCTCCCCATTGATACCACTGTTGAGGTTCTCCTGGACAATCTTTCGGTTGTGAACTCAGTCCTTAACTGCAGGACAGGCAACTTCCTGATTAACAGGGCTCTGCTGTTGATTTCACAACTGAACCGCAATGGGAATAGATGTTCCATTCGCTGGATCAAAGGTCACAGCGGGATCGTCGGCAACGACGTTGCAGATGCGCTCGCGAAGTCTGGTGCTGGATCTGACCTCCCGAGCTGCTACCGCCTCGCGCCGCTGTCAAAACTAGAATCCACAGCGCGCAAACTGGCGTGGGCGGCTTGGCAGAGCAGATTCAGCTCCACCACTCGCCCCATCTGCACCCGCTTTGGCCTCACTCCAATGAGTCTTCTAGACAAAAAGTATGCGTTCATTGTTCCCAGCGTGCACGCTGTTGTAGGTTTGCTGTCCGGACACACTTGGACAGACAGCTTTTCCCACAAAATGGGATTTATTGACGATCCCACTTGTCCCTACTGCGACTCTGGGGCGGAGGAGACTCTTGAACATATTTTGCTCGAGTGTGACAGTCTCGATTCCCTTAGAACTCGCCTGCTATTTATCGCTGGAAAGGAACTTGGTCATACGCCAAGATCACTCCGCGACTTCATCCACAGTAAATCAACCTGGCATGCCTGCGTTGATTTTCTCCTGGCTAGTGACAGATTGAAACCACGGATCCGCGAGGAGGATTCAGAGGAGGCTTCTGACTCTGTTTCTTCCTAATCACGAGTTGGTACTGTTACCAGTTTCTGCGTGCATGCACTTGGTGCGTGTGAGGTCAAACTCTTTGGTCTGCCATTCTTGGGCGGACGGATTTCGACAGGGCCGTCTCTAGTTACCCAAGAGCTAGAGAGCTTGGCCGGAATTGGACGCCGCTCTCTGATTGGTCGACTAATCGCGCGACGTCACCGCTGGGTCATGTGGCTCGACGGCCGCTCATTTTCATTGGCTGGCCGCCGTGAATTTTTTTAAATTTTAATTTAAATTTACCCATTTTTTGATTTGGTTCTCTTATTTTCAATAGTTTCAACAGTTTAATCATGGGCACTACCACCAGATATAGGACAATTTTCTTTTTGTTCCCCATAGACCATCATTTGTCCCACATGCACATTTAATTTTTTTTTTTTTTCGCCTTTTCTCTATTATTTTTATCATTAATTTTTTTTCTCTCTAACTTCCCTTCCTCTCTCTCTTCGATTTATTTAATTACTATTATTATTACTATTGTTACTTTATTTTTCTTTCCCCTTTCAGCTCTTTTGCACCTTCTTCTCTCACTCCCTTACCCGGGGACACTCACCTGCGTTGCAGCACTGGTGGCTCGCCGCTGGCTTGGTTCATCGCCGCGGTGCATCTTGATCGGTCTGCTTGGTGCAGCCAGTTGACGGACTAGAAGACCATTCTCTTATGGCCAATTAGTCTCAACAACAACAACATCCCCGCTGGTCGACCCAAAACTTTGTAATTATGTAAATAATCTTTTCATTTTTTTTATTCTTACGCCTTAAGCCAGGCGGTACTTGTACAAAATTATGTTTTTCATTTCATTTTTGAATTCATACCTCAGCTCAAATAAATCAATATCTGATCAAAACCATTTTTATTATTTTTATTTCAAGATTTTAGCCACGACTGCACCACCATAGCATAATCCTCAATATGATCAAATATCAAGCAGAAACACTCAACCTTTTTTTCATAATATAAGTCGACAGGATATTTACCTGTTTATATTTTCAAAATGGCAAAAGAAAAATTTTTCAAACTCAAATATGCAAATCATCCAATCTAAAATAGCTCTCCCAATCAAAAATAGTTCATTTCAATCAAAAATAGCCTTATCCAACAAAAAAAATATTCACCTACAAGCAACCAAAAATAACCTACTTTAACCAAACATAGTCCATCTCCAAGCAAACATAGCCTCTACAAGAAAACATACCAATCTCCAAGCAGACATGGCCATCTCCATCTACAGCCAACTCCGGCCATCACATCTTCCGCCCAACACCAGCCATCTCCCGAGAATTCATCTCCAGCCGGAATCATCCATTTCAAGGTATTTTGTATCAAACATTTTGCGCAGTTTACCTATTTTAACTTTTAATTTTCACCCATGCTTCTAAATAGTTTTCAATCGCTTATTTGCTTAAATATACCCCTTTTGTCATATTTTTATATATCAATTTTACCATAGTTGTTTTGCCCGTTAAATAATATCACACCCTTTAATCCTTGTAAAGCTTATTTTCCTTTGTATAATTAGTTATTAAATATACCTCATTCTATATTTTACTTTTAAATATTTGCATTTAAGTTAAACCATTTACACCCTTCAAACAATTTTAACCCGTAATTACTGGCGTTCGGCTTGAAAGGCCGTGTGAAAATTAAAAATGTTTGCGAAATTTTCAAAATGCAATATTTTTCATCAAAATTTTAGGTATCTTAATAAAATGCATTTATTTGAAGAACTTTTCATTTTAAGAGAAATCTATTTTGTATATCCCGAGTTATTAAATCAAACGGCCTTTAAAGCCGAGCGCCAGTAATTACGTCACTGGGAATTTTAGCGCTCCTATTATTGGCCGTTTCACTTTTGGTTTTATAGACTTTCAAACGCAACAAATAAGTTGAGCATTCGTTTTTTTATTACTCTTGCTTCAATTATCTGCATTCTAAATTGTGTTTTGTGATTGTAATTTTGTATAATATAATAGAAGTTCGGTTCCACTTTTGGTTTTTCAAAAAACAAAAATTTGGTATCCTATGTCCCTAAAATTGGAAAATCTGTTATATTAGTCTCCACAATGCATTCGACCACAACAATTGATCAAGAAACTGCTGAACAATAAAAGCCCGAGATAATCACATTTTATAATATGACTAAAGGTGGTGTAGATGTAGTTGATCAGACATGTATTCAGTTGGAAGAAGAACCAAAAGATGGCCCCTGTGTTTATTTTTCAACTTTTTGGATGTGGTTGCAATAAATTCAGCAGTAATTTATAAGGTTGTCAAGCAAGACGGTGGAATGGCTCGAAAAGATTTTATAAAGCAGCTTGCTCTACAACTAATGAGAGATGCCTTGAATATGAGAAATAAAGCCAAAAATTTGTCAAGAGATCTGCAAGTATTAATTCAGAAGCATGCTGGAACTTCATCACTTGAGGTAGGCAAATATATATTTGATATTCAAACGAAATATCAATAATATGTGTTATCTAGGAATCCACAAGCGGCAGTCCTTGGTCCAAAAAACGCAAAAGATGCTACCTATGTAAAAAAGATCGTCGAACTCAATTGCAATTCAAAAAATGCAAAGAACCAATCTGCAAAGATCATTCTATTGATATATGCTTGAATTGTGCACCTAATCTTGAATAAAATATTTTAGATAGAAATTTTTAGAATATATATAGAATATTTAGATAGAAAGAGTTTCTTGTAAAATTTCATTTAATTTTGTTTAGAGCTCTGTTTATTCGAAAAAAACAAAATATTTATTCTTTGGAAATTATGTGTATACGTTTAATTTCTTTTTATTTTATAAATAACATGGTTTATTATTGATTTTAAAAGACGGCCTGAGAGGCCGAACGCCAGTAATTGTGTAAGGAAAATAGGCGCCAGTAACTAAGGGTTAAGATAACACACTATATGTAAAGCAGTCGGCCGGGAGGACAACAACAACAAATTAATATATTTCTCATATTCAATTTCTTTATTAAAAATTAGCTAAACTTTAATGTTTTTTCATATTTTTCAATTTTTCCTTTTCAATATGTTCAAAATTCCCTAACTTTTAATATTTTGATATTTTTTTTATTTAATCTCCTTACTTAATGTTATTATTTTAAATATTTTCATCTTTACCCCATTATTTTTTTCATATGTAATTATATTTCAAAGCGTACCTAACTAATATGTAAATTTAGCGAGACCAACTATGTAAATTTTACCTCTTATAATTATCCACCTTGATTCTTTTTTTTAAATGCCCATTAACTATTCTTACCATTAATTTTTCTTAACATGTTCATTCCTTGTTTTCACATTTGCCTTTTTTACATATTACCCTTGCCTTTTATTGCTTTTTCACAAATGCCTTTTTTTCTTCTTATAATCATCCAATGTTTTGTTTTTTTCAATGTTATCATTTTTATATTTTTCATTCATATGGTTTTAATAATTCTGCATTTTATTTTCCTACCTCATTTTTAATATAATATATGTGTACCATTTTCACATGTCTTTTCCAATCTATTGGCTCACAACAAGCCAATATGATCAAGGAATATCACCCTTTTTATTTCTTACTTTTTAATAATCATGCATTTTATTTCCCTTCTTCATTCTTATTATATGTGCCATTTTCTCATTTTCCAATCTATTGGTTCACAATAAGCCAATACGATTATGGAACACCTTTTTTTTCTCTTTTTATACATTTTCACTATATGCCACAATTTCACTCTGTCACATTTTCACTATATGCCACATTTTCACTATATGCCACATTTTCACTCTGTCACATTTTCACTCTATACCACATTTTAACTCTCCACCAATAATATTTGTAATCATTCACACTTGATATAATTTTGTATTTTCCTGTCTATTGGTTACCATATAAAAAACCAATATGATAAGTGAATATCACCTCACCTTTTCTTTCTTTAAATCATTTTATCTTTTTTTTTAAAGCTATATTTTTATCACTTTACTCTGAATTAACCCATATTGTTTTCTTCACAGGGGGGAAATGTTATATTAAAATTATTTATTTAAAATGTTAAATTAAAATATTTTATTTAGAATTATGTTAAAGTGTTATTTTACTTAAAATTATAATTTCATAGATATAAATACTCTGTTTAAATCGACCGCCAGAGGTCACACTTTGAATATAAAACTCGTTGTTGTTCTTCCCCGCTGGTCGACCCAAAACTTTGTAATTATGTAAATAATCTTTTCATTTTTTTTATTCTTACGCCTTAAGCCAGGCGGTACTTGTACAAAATTATGTTTTTCATTTCATTTTTGAATTCATACCTCAGCTCAAATAAATCAATATCTGATCAAAACCATTTTTATTATTATTCTTTCAAGATTTTAGCCACGACTGCACCACCATAGCATAATCCTCAATATGATCAAATATCAAGCAGAAACACTCAACCTTTTTTTCATAATATATATATATATATATATAAAAGGATATAAAATTCAATTTTTATATAACTTAATATTTTTCAAAAGATAAAAAAATCTATACAGTAAAACCCAGCTAAAACAAATGAAGGATATAGCAAACATTCCCTTATAACGAGCCTAAAATAATCCCCAATGTCAGTAATACATTGAAGCATGGATATAGTGAATACATGGTTATAGCGAACCAAGAGTCGGTCCCATTGAGGTTTTCTATAGCAAGGTTTTACTGTTTATAGAGATTTAAAATATTTTCAATTTATAAACTCAAGAAAGATTATATATATAAATAATAGTTCACAGAAGTTGTAATATACACAATGTCATTTATATATATATAGAAATTGAAGAGATATATATAAGTGTAAAAAAAGTGTAACAAAGGATATCTTCAGATTGTGCAAATAAGTTTTGAGAAGATAACTCCTTACATCTATTGTAAATAAATATGACTAAAACATTTGAACTTTTAAAGTAAATAATAGCAAAAAAAAAAACATTTTCATGAAAAATTAATAAAGTCAAAACAAACATATCCATTACCCTTTATGATAAGGTACAATTTGGATTAGGGCTTAGAATTATCTTTAAATATCAAACTATATTAGCTTCTAGTGAATATATTTACTCTGTTTTAAAATAGAGGAGCCTTATTTTATTTGCAATATTTATTTATGATCAAACCCCTCTTTGTTATATATTTAAAATATATATGCAAAAACACATTCAAATCATATATTTAAACTAAGCAGAAAATTCCCACCTCCAAAAATTTGAAAGGCAAATTTAAATATACCAATGCTAAAAATATAACATCATTCACAAATCCAAAATATGTAAAATATAGAACAAACAAAAAAAAAAAAATTCAAATTAATTTTGGAAAAGCTTGACACAAATAGTTGGCAATTTTCAAGCTAATTCTTCCGAAGAGAGTTTAAAAAAAACATTTAGATAAAAAAGGAAATTCTTAAAAATAATTTAAAAAAAGAAACAAAATATATCAACAGAAGAAACATAAAATGGGAGGGAATATGATGTATATTTGAAATGTTATTTTAATGATATAAAAGTCCTTAAAAGTATATATTTTGTCAGGAAAGATGATTTTTTGTATAAAAATATAGCTAAAAAATACAATAGAAGCTCTATGAGAGGAAACCTCCCAACAAAAGATTGTTTTCATCACTAAAATCACCACTTTACTAATTGACAACTCTCTGATAACAGGACACTCTACCTGAAAAACACTTTGGCTCTGCTACAAAGTATCTTTCACAGAGATTCTACTGTAATAATATCAATTTTGTAAATACAAAAATAATTATAAAGTGTGATTGTATTTGTTGCTCTGACCATGTAATCAAGTTAAGTATATTATGATAGCCCGGACGAAAAAGGAGGAGGGGGAGCATTAACAAGCTCGGTGAAAAACCTGGGCTCAGCTGGCCCGGATGATAGTACCCTGTAAGGGCTCCTGATACAGGATGAGCAGCATTTGTACTCCATGTTAGGAGCCGCTGCACATGGCATCTGTTCCTCATGTCAGAGGCAGCCATTTCTTTTGGAACTAAATCGGCCTGCCACTGAGTAGTGCTCCCAGTCTTAATGACAAAGGCATTCTACTTCACCCAGATTATACGCTAATATGATTTGAGTGTAGATAAGAAAGAAAGAAAAAGAAGATGATAGTATTAAAACTTATTTCACAGTTCATCTTGTTAATAACTTGGTGTCTTGTTGGCTATTTACATTGTTTGAGTTCTTAGTTCTCTGGGAAATCTGGTTGCTTCCTTATATACCTAGGATATGTGGAGGCAAATTCTACAAAGTAACAAGGCACTAAATAGGCATTCTATTTGGCATAATTTATATCATCAATAGAATACTTATTGGGAAAGTTTTCAGAGCAAATGTTTTGTATATATAGTGTTGTCAGTGCAGAGTCAACACTGTTGTCAATAAACACAAGTAGTATTGTATATAAGGGAGAGGAGCTTCTCTTTTATCACACATATATAATATTTTTTCAAGAAACCTGAAAACTTTCAAATATATATTTTAGAGAAAGCGAAAAAATAGGTGAAAGAGAGAAGAGAAAATCCTTTTTATAGAAAGAAGTATTAAAATATCAAAGTGGGGAAAAAATTAATATGGCATTTGTATACACGATTTTTGCTAAGTCTTATTTTTCTGTCTCTACTTATAAATTATTTCACACTTTTTGAACATTTTGTTTCAAATTTTAAAACTCCTCATATGACAATAGTATTAAGAGAACTGATTGTAGAGCATTTCACTGGAATGCCACTTATTGAATGCTGATATTTTGTATATCTTGGTTGAATTACAGGAAAATTATAAATTCTAGTAACTCTCTTCTTGATTAGCATCATTAGTATGGTGTCTTCTATTCAATTGCTATGGCAATAGTTAAAAGAGTCACAACCATTTACTATGTATTCCATTGTGGAATTTGCTTTTGTCAGTTTTTGGAATTTTTTTATAGTTGCCAATTTATGTAAAGAGATTTGAAGTCTAGAAATATTGACAACATTGGTAAATATATACTGATAAGGCACAATTTGGATTATAGATTATAAAACAAGGTAATAAGACCAAATCCAAATAAACAAATAGTGTGTGACGTTTCGGTAACAGCGTTGTTACCATCTTCAGACAAAAGTACTGAATGAAAAATTTTACCACAGCATGTTTTAAATAGTTACACACATTTAAACACACTTGATAACAGTAACTATTTAAAACATGCTGTGGTAAAATTTCTCATTCAGTTCTTTTATCTGAAGATGGTAACAACGCTGTTACCGAAACGTCACACACTATTTATTTGGATTTGGTCTTATTACCTTGTTTGGTAAATATACTGAAAATGAAAGTTGTCTAAATTATTTTTCCAAGAAATGATAACATTTTGAGAAATTGATTTATAGGAATCATGATTTTGAGACTAGAAATTATATATAATCATGGGTGATATTTGGAATTAATTTTAATAATGAGACACTATTTATATATGATTATATATATAATAAACATATGTATTCTCTAATATTTTTGCACAAAACACACAGTTTTTATTAAAATATTATATTATAATAATGCCGGTTGCCTTTTTAGAATATTTTAGAATTCTAGCATTCTTTATCATTTTAGAAAATTTTTAAACAGCATTATGCCTTATCAAGGTCATCAATTGACCTGAAAGTGTCTTGTTCTTTTTAGCTATGGCAACTTGCAGCAAAGTTTTTCCCTGACAATTACGACCATTGGTCAAAGCATTAAACCAAATTAACTTGCTCGCTTCAAGTTTTCTTATCAAGTTCATATTTCCAGCTTTAGCATCATTGAAGAGGTCATCCATGAGGGTTAGAAGGGCATCTATATCTTTGTCTTTAGAGAGGTCCACAGGGGTCTTGCCCTGTTTATCCAGAATGTCTAACATTGCCCCATGGGCCAGTAAAGTTAGTGCTATCTCAATGTAACCTCTTTCTGCGGCCACATGCAATGCAGTCAGTCCTCTGCCACTTGTTTTTGCATTCACAAAATCCTTTAACTTTTCAGGATGCAAGTTTTTTAATAGGATCTCTGCAACTTCTTGGGATCCTCTAATTGCTGCTGTATGTAATGGTGTGTTCCCTTTATTGGATGCTAGGGTAACATCAGCTCCATTTTGTATCAAGGTTTTAACAATAGCTGTGTGCCATTTGTCAACAGCATGATGTAGCGGGGTTCTTCCCTCACTGTCCTGGCTATTGACATCAGTTCCATTTTTCAATAGAGCATTTACCACTTCTAGGCTACCCATATCTGAAGCAAGATGTAGAGGGAAGAATTGATGAGGGCTTTCAATTTGATCTAGAGTACTTCTTAAAGGTAAATCAATGTCTTGCCTATTTTCATAATTTGATTCCTTCTCAGACATTTTCTGCATTTGTTGGTATGCATCAACATATTGACCATCCTGCATTTTGAGAGGTATTTGTACAGATTCCATCTGTTTTTGAATATTCAATACAGCAGGATGATTTGGGCCATAAACTTTCTTCATTCGATCCAGGCAACTACTGAATTCTAACTTTGCACTGTCCCACTTTCCTTGTGAAAGATATAATGAACCTAATAGGCTCTGCGTGCTCAAGGTATCAAAGTGCATGGGTCCAAATACTTTTTTCTGAATTTTCAGGAGATCTTTATATATCTTCAGAGCCTCATGCTCTTGCTTTTGATTCAAGTAAACAAGACCTATTTTCTGCAAAGTCCTTAAAGTATCAGCATGTTCTTCACCTAACACTACTTTCCTCTTCTCATAAACCTCTTGAAACATTTTTAAAGCATCCTCACATTTATCTTGCCTAAGTAAAACCAAAGCTATGTTATTCTGGGCAGATAAGGTATCTGGAGAATTACCACCTAAAGTTTCTTTATTCACTTTAAAGACCTCCTTATTAATACTTAGGGCCTCGTCATATTTATTTTGGGCCTCAAGAACCAAACCCATGTGGAAAAGAGTTTCTAGAACCTCCTCATGATGGGCTCCAAGTAATTCTTTCTGAATGGGATAGACTTCTCTGAAAATGTTCAGGGCTTCCTCATTTCTGCTCAGCCTATAAAGCATTAAAGCCTGGAAACTCCGTGTTTTCAAGGTATCCCTGAAGTCAATGCCCAGAGCATCCGTCTGTTTATTAACTATATCTACTGCCATATCCAGGGCTTCTAACAAAGACCCCTGCTTATACAGCCCTATTGCTATGATATATTGGATATCCCAAATTCCAGGGTTGTCTGGTCCCAGAATGTCTCTCCTTTCTTCAAGTACACTCCTCAAGATATTTAGACCCTCCTGGTACTTACACCCACTAATTAAAAAATGGGCATAATTGATCCTGGTAGATACATTCTCTTGTAGGATCTCTTTGAGGCAATCCACCTTTGGGAAATTTGTCTTGATTGCACACACTATAAGGGTCTCATGTTCTCTGTTGTTAGCACACATCACAGCTCTGACCTGCTTGACATCTTTTAAATTTTTAAGATCTCTAATCACTCGTTTTCTACCCTTTTTAATATTTGTAAATGAGCCTTCCAAGAGGTTGAGTAAAGAGGAAATTCTTTCATCTGAGGTGTACTGGCATGGGGTGACACCATTCTTGTCCGTAGCATTATAAATGGCTCCATGGGATAACAACATCTCAACTACTTTCAAATGGGAAGCTTCAGCTGCATAGTGTAAAGGTGTGAGACCTTTATTATCCATAATTTTGGGATCAGCTTTATTTTTCAAGAGTAGAGCAACAATTTTATCATTTCCTTTATATGAAGCAAGATGTAGGGGTGTCTTGCTAAATTTGTTTCTGGCATTCACTACAGCACCTTCTTTGATAGCATCTTCAAATTCTGAAATATTTTCCTGTTTTAGGACTCTGAATAATTTACTTGTGGATTCCAATGGTGTATTTAATTCTGATGTATCAGTCATATCCACCAGTTGATGGAATTGATTGCTGGAAGAAGTTGCTCCCTTGTTTAAAAGGTATTCAACCAGATCTTGGTGGTTGTGTCGATGTGCTAATTGTAGAGGTGCTAAGCCATTTTTATCTTTCATGTTAATATCACACCCCATTTCAGATAAGTACTTCACAACTTCTATGTGACCCGAAATGGAGGCATAGTGGAGCATTGTTTGGTGAGCCACCCCAAAGTCATTGATGCTCATTCCCTTATCAAGATAAAATTTAACAATGTCAAGGTGGCCCTCTCTAGCTGCAATGTGAATAGGCTTAGATCCAGACTCATTTTTGGCATGCAAATCTGCTCCTTTCTCTACCAGATACTTTGCCAATTCAACGAAGCCTCTTTGAGAGGCAATATGCAACAAGGTAAACCCGTGATTGCCTTTAATGTTCACATCAAGTCTTTCAGGATGTTCTAGTAGTGCTTTTGCTATATTTAGGTGTCCATTGCCAACAGCTAACTCAACTGCTCTTCTATTCTTTGAATCACTTATATTGATGTCAGGTTTGTGATTCATTAGTACTCTAAAGGCATTAAGGTGGCCAAGGGTAGCTACTAAATGCAAGGCTGAGCTACCAATACCTGTAGCATTAATAGAAGCACCATTCTCTAACAAAATACGAACAACATCTTCATTACCCGCAAATGAGGCAAGATGTAGTGGGGTTAAATTTTGACAACTTGAATTCACAATGGATCCATGCTTTATCAGAGCTTGCACAATTCTTTCATCCCTCCTTCCGGCTGCTAAATGTAGTGGGGTGATATTTTTCAAGTTGTCATCAGTTTTGCCTTTTTTCAAAACTTTTCTATTATCTCTCAAATGTGATAGAAGTTGAGGTAATGCAAGATTGCCAATATATTCTTGTGATATCAAATTCATATTAATCTCTCTCTCTGTAAACATAGCTTCTTTTTCAGAAGATGATCTCTGTGGAGTACTACGATCATGTATATTAACAGATGCATTATGTTTTAGCAAAATCTCAACAATTTCTATGTTTTGGGTACAAATTGCTGTTGAAAGAGGATCACCATCTTGATTCACATCTGCACCATTTGTTATCAAAAGCTGAACTATTTCTTTATTTTTTTGTCGAATGGCAGAGACCAAAGGAGTGAAATCTTTATACTTTGCATTTACATCAGTCCCATTTGCTACCAGAGCTTTAATAGCTTCCTTATTTTCTGCTATAACAGCATTATGTAAGAGTAAGTTATCATCTAGTAAAGTACCTGTTTGAACCAAATTTTCGAAAAGGGATTTAAAAATATCCCTATAGTTTCTACTGATAGCATAGTTTAAAGGTGTCATGTTAATTATGTCTTTTTCATTGATTTTAGCATTATTTTTAATGAGATAATCCACAACCTCTTGGTGTCCATTTGTAGCCGCCAAATGCAAAGGTGTAATCCCTAATGTTGTTATGGCATTAATATTTAAATTATTCTTTAGGAAAAGGTCTACTAGATCTCTATTTCCAATAAATGCAGCTGCATGTAGCAGGGTATCACCATTATTATTTTTGACATTTAAATTGGCTTTATTTTCAATCAAAATTTGAATGACATTACTTTTGCCACTTGAGACAGCCGCATACAATGGAGTTTCACCTGTGTTACTTTTTGCATCAATGATGGCTCCATTTTTTATTAGACAAATGACCACATCTTTCCATCCTCTTAAGGCAGCAAAATGTAAAGCTGTGATATTATCTGGATTTTTAATGTTTATATTAGCATCATATTTGAGAAGTAAACTAACTACCCTGACCCATCCATTAAGTGCTGCTAAATGGAGAGGGGCAAGCCCCTCAGTAGTTAAAACATCTGTACTGGCATTAGACCTAAGTAAAATCTCTGCAATATCCTCATAGCCATCTTTTGCAGCATAGTGCAATGGTGTATTTCCATATATTTCATCAGCAACATCAACTAGAGCAGCATTCTTCAAAAGAACTACAATTATCTCCAAATGGCCATTCTCAGTTGCCAGAAGCAAAGGTGTACCACCCCAGTACACTTTTGCATTGACATCTGCGCCATTTGAGATCAAAGTTTCAACTACCTCCAGATGGCCATTGAAAGATGCTGCATGCAAGGGCGTCCAGTTTTTTTCATTTTTAGCATTTACATTAGCCTTATTTTGGATAAGAAAATTAACCATTTCTAGGAAGCCTTTTTCTGCAGCTATATGCAATGAATTGTAGCCTCCCATTGCCTCAATGTAATCAACATGGGGTTCTTGCTTCAATATGAACTTGGCAATATCTATGTGACCATGATTTATTGCAAGGCATAATACAGTATATCCCCTTATTTCTTTAAAATTGGTCTTAGCTCCATATTTGTAGAGAATCTTGATAGTATCTAAGTGTCCATTCATAGATGCAAGGTGAGCTGGTGTTTTAAAATTGTTGTCTACACAATTTACATCTAAACCTTTCTCTAAAAGAAACTCCACCAGCATTGATCTCCCATTGGCTGCTACTATGTGGAGAGGATTTTGTCCATTGGCATCTAGAGCTTTAGGATCTAGATTGTTTTCAAGAAGGAACTTCATTATTTCAAGGTTAGGTCCCATCGCTGAAAAATGCAAAGTTGTTCTGGCATTGATGCTTCTAGCATTTAAATCTGCTCCATTCTTCAGACAGCTTTCTAGCTTCTCCATGTTGCCCTCTTTTAATGCTTCAAACATATTTTCCTGAGTTTCTAGTACCACAAGCCCTTTCTCAAAATTTGACTGCATGTTAGAAAGGCTGACATATATCTGCTTTCCTATATTCTTATCACTCTCTGCAATATTTTCTGAAATAAGTTTTTGGGCATTTATGGCAAGGGCTAAGGTAGTGTTAGATACTAAGTCTAACAGGATATTCCCATGTGCCAGATGATTACGAAGAGTTCTTCCTGACAAAAAGGGAGACGGGTCATCTATATTTAATAGATTATTTTTTAAACATTTCCTTGAAAGTTCTAAAATTGACATTGAATCTAGGACAAGCATTTCTATTGCTGCAAGCAATTTTTGATCAGCTTCAAACAAATTAGGCTTTATTTTTAATTTTTTAGGCAACAATAAATTATTCCTCAATAGTTCTTTCAACTGACCCAATTTTAGGGTCAAATGATTATAATTATTTTTTGTAGTTGGTTTGCAAGTCTCCTTTATTCCCCATTGTAATCTCTTATCACTTAATTTTTCCATCAATTTTTCTATGTATCTGAAATTGTTGATTTCAAACTGAACAAAGTGAAACAATTTTGACGTTGATATATATATTCCCTGATTAGTGTTAATATCTCTATTTTGTGACAAAGAGCTATTTACAACTTTTTTTGCCAGATCTACTAACTGTTCCAGGTTACTTGTTTCAATGTTAGATGCAAAACTTTTTAGGACTTCTCTGGCAGAATATTTGATTCCTCTTATTTCATTTTCTTTTATTATTTCTTCATCTATCATCATTGAAAAGCCTCTTAAAAGTAAAAATCCAAACATATATCTAGTGGTATTTTGTTCTTTATTAGACTTGATAGAGTTGATTAATTCATTCATTTTATTAAATAATCCTTTTTCAAAATCTGTTTTATCTGAAATGATATCACTTAATTCATTAATATATTTTTCAACTTCTTCCTTGTCTTTTGATGTCCTATTCTTTAAGAATGTTGATAGCATATCAACATTGTTGAAAACTTTTGTTACTTTTTTAAATTCATCCTCTTTCTCACATTCAACAAGTTTTTTCAGCAATATATTAATAGTTCTAAATTTATACTTGTAAAAAATATCTTTAATTACATCACCCAATTTTTGAACATCCACCTGAATTTCCTTTAAAAAATTTGAATCAGTGTTATCTTCAATTTCTGTTCTTTTAGAGAGAGATTGAGCATGTGATATCGAATCTCTTAAACCTGTCAAAAGTCTTCGAGTATTCTTGGGCAACTGGAGCAGAAGATGTTCACTTGTGAAGGTTGATAACTTGGGAGATTCCAATGTATTCTTTAAATGTTCTCCTATTACTTGTAGGGCTCTTGTTATGACAAGTTTCCCCATTTTTTTATCAGGCTCAGCTGATGCTACAAGCTTGAGATAAGTGTTCATTTTATCCAAAGTGGTAATATCCCTAATGTGTTGGTAATCTGTATAGAAAACTTCAAGTTGCGGGTATTGTTTTGTAAGTTCATTTATCACTTTTTCACGTGGTAGCCGAGGAGGAGGCTTATTCATATTTACATATGTTACATTTGCTTCATTCACTATTTGAGCAAAGATATCTAAATAGTGTAGCAACTTGATTTTATCCAGAGTGCTACAGTAGAATAAGTTAAGTTCTTGCTCTTTTTTATAAGAGGAGATAAAAGCTACAAGAAAAAATTCCATTTCTTCCCAAGGTATTTTAGAATAGGTTGATTTGAATTGTGCCTTCAAAACATAGATATTTTTAGCAATGAATGTAATGATATATAGAAACTTTTCATCCACATCTAAAACTTGATACTCATTCTTTAATTTGTTGATATTCTTCAATACTAAATCTATCCTTTCTTTAATTGAAATAGTATCACTTTCTGCAGTTTTACTTAGTCCTGATTCTTTTGAAAAGAAATTAATGCTTATTAACTTATCTGCAACAAAATATTCCATTTCTTCTGACAATAGAACATTTTTTATCTTTAATTCTGAATAAGCTTCAGAGAGAAATTTAGCCAGTTCTTCCGAATTAAGAACAAAATAATCATTAGGCCATTTATTGATAAGTGTGTCAATAAGGTTAACATTGCCTGAACTGATGGCATAGTAGAATGCATTATGGCCATATTCATCTTTGTCGTCTGCCAATAATATCAATCTATCTATAGAAAAACATGGTAATTTTTTCAAGATATTAAATTCAATATCAAATAAGTAGTTTAAAATATTTTCTCTGTTATGTTTACAGATTGAAATAACCAAATTGTTATTCTTAAGTGGGTTTTTAATATCATCAAAATATTTGTTCAATTTATTTTTATCTTCTGTTTCCTCTAGGTAGAGCATAAAGTTTAAATATTTTTTAAATTTTTCAATATCACCTTTTGATAATGAAATATGGACATTATTTAAGATATTATGATAAAGACCTTTTACATTTGCTGTTCCTTCATACTGCAGTTTGTATTCTTTCAAAAATATTAGTTTTTTTTCACTAACGCTTTCTAGAAACTTTTCATCCTTTGAAGGTTTTCCCCCTTCATCCATTTTAATAAAAAAAATAAGTGTTTAAAAGTACTCACATATAGATATGAACTTTAAGGAAGATATAATAAAGTTACTGTGCTACTATATATTTAAGAAATACGTAAACACTTTGAAGAAAATCGAAAGTAATCACATTTTAAATAATTTTAAAAAGTTTTTAGTTAATATTAAAAAAAAAAAAATTTAGTAACAATTAGAACAATAAAGATAGAGAGGCAAATTTGCGCAGTTTTCTTTACAGCAATCAAAACATAACACACCAGATATTTATCCAGTAAAATATTTTGACCAAAGTGAGAATATTATTCATTAATATTATAAATTAATAAATACATTTTTAAAATTCGAGTCAATTATTTCTCATATTAAATTCAAAATCAAAATATATATTTTTGTTCAATAGAATATATATTCTGAAAAAAAAAGTTTAATATTTTAAATCACTGTGAAAATTGTACAAAAGTGAATTTGTACTTGGATCAGGTGGATAAATTAAGAAAAAAGGCATTCCCTGATCGTGCAACAAAAATTTGCTGATGGCCTTCGCCATCTATCAGAATAAATATCAACTAATTGTTGATTTTTAATTATTGAGAAGGCCAACAGCCTGAAACTTTACATGGATAGTTTTTCTTGATTAATCAAGAAACAGTATTTGGCTAATTCTGGAATAATTTAAATCAACGATTAATTGATATTTATTCCGATAGATGGCGCAGGCCATCAGCAACTTTTAGTTGCACATCAGGAAATGCCTCTTTTTTTTTTAAATTTAAACAACGCCTATATTAAAAGTAAATATTTTATTTTTAAATATAATCAGGGTTATTATATATATATTATATTTTTAAAAAAATTAATATTTGAACTAAAATATTCCAGGTAGTTGGCGTTTTGCGCTTCTGAATTATGAGTTATAAATATATACGAAAAAAAAAAAGAAAAAAAAAAATAAAAAGGTCAGGTGTTGATATTAAAAATAAAATCTCTGCCATCTGTAAAGCACATCTGCTCCTGGTCAGGATATGACTTTTCTATTTTTAATTATAAATTAAATAAATATATAACTCACACCCAATTAAAATATAAATAATGGTGAATTTATATCGATTGTTGACTATATATAGCAATGAGTATTTTTACCCTTGTGTTATCGAGATGCATTACAACCATTTGGGCATGTCTATTTAGCTGAATGATTTATGTTTTTTTTTTAAAAAAGAGCAAAATATGAAAAGCCCAAAATTATTTATTAGCCAAAAAGTGCTGCCCCAATAACAAAATTCAAAATGCCAAAAAGAGTGTTCTGTGTTTTTAGTTATTTATATATCCTTTTGTTAAATAAATTATTTGACTATTGGTAACCTAGACTCCTATATCAATTTTCATATCACCAAATATCTAATATATGAAATATCTTGATGATCGATTCAGTAGTTTGGTGGGGAGTATAATAACAAATTTGAGGTTTGCCCTCCAATTATATTTGGGCGTTTGATTGTTATAAATAGTTGAGAATTTTTTAACTCTTTCCCAATCTCTACATATCCAAAAATTGGGGGGCCAGTGGTAGTTGCTGCGAACCACAAATTTATTTCGTCTTTGGTACATATAGAGACCTAGTATGGCTTGCAGGCTAAACAGATTTTATTCATAGAATAATAAAAACTTTCAAAGTAAAACAATTGTAAATTAATATAGAAACAAAAGAAGCTTATCATAAGGTGGAATCCTCTGGTGTATAATAAGCAGCAAACATAAATAAATTCCGAGGATAAGTTTCTTTTATAATTATTGTTTTATATTATAATTCTTTTATAATAAAATAAAAGAAACTTATCCTCGGAATTTATTTATGTTTGCTGCTTATTATACACCAGAGGATTCCACCTTATGATTTATAAAAGAAGTTAAAAATGAATAAAAGAAACTTATCCTCGGAATTTATTTATGTTTGCTGCTTATTAAAAGAAGCTTATATTTGAAACATCCATATAGATAATGCACTAACAAAGTTTTTGTTGTAATTTTTTAAGCAATCTATTTCAAAGATATTTTAAACTATACATAGATCTCTTTTAAAAACAAATTAATAATAATTGGGAATATCCCAATATCCCCGCGTTCACATAGCTTTTTAAATGGCATAGCGCCATCTAGTGGAACAGAACTCAACTAAACATTGATCTAACCCTTCACTGATATTTGGAAACCCATATTATTGACAAATCGAGAGAAAAGCCAACCACAAACGCTTGTAAGTGTTGGGTTCGTTTTGGATTCGGACCCAGCAATGAACATTATAAGAGTGGGAAACTAAGGAAACAAGTTTCTCGGTAGGATGTTGGATGTGCAGGATACCCTTTGATCGGATCCTGCAGACCACTATGGCACATTATGCTGCTTTATCCTGTGGCCTGAAGGAGTGTCCAGTGACAATGATTCATCCTACATCCTGGGAAGAGCCTTTAATGGCCTGAGGAATGTCCAATTGCACCATCCAATTTTATTTTTCTTATGCATGCCTTTTTCTTTTCTATAAATATTTTATGTTGGCCTAGGATTAACAAAGCAAATTATTGAAAATAGTAAGAGTAACTTTTAAATAATTCATCTGAATTATTTATTAACTAATTTTTTAAATAAATTTACAAATTGGTTCAATAATTTCTGAGAATAGTTAAATTAATTATTATTTCCCAAATAGAATGTATTGATTTAAATAATTATCATGAATTACTTAATTAATTTGTAATGATAATATATATATTTTAGATTTTATTTCAGTTATATTTATCTATTATATAAATATATATATATATATATAATAAGGTGGGGAAGAGAAATAATCACACCACAAGTTGGAGAAGGAACCCAGGCAACCAGAGAGAGCGAGGGAGAGAGCCGGGCGGCCGTTCGTGTCGCACACAATCCCCAACTGTCTTAAAAGTCCCAAGGTGTTGACGGACGGGCCCCATTTGCTGCCCCTTGGAATGTCGCTGCTGTCTCAAGTGACCGGACTTTACATCCCGTCTCTCTCTGGGCTGGCTCTAGGTTTGCTTTATTATCCTGGAAGAGCATATATTAGGACATATACATATAACAATATGGATTGCACTATTTTCAGAATATATATATATTTAACTAGGTATATTATTTGTGTCTTTTCCACTTATCACAGAGGGTGTTCTGATAAAAAAATTTTTTGTTATTATTTGTTCACCCGGGGAGAAGATAGGCGGGTCAGTTTGAAACGAGTCACGAGGGAGAGCGGAGCCTAGAAACCAGCCATGGCCATCATACCTCCCCACAAGGGGGGGGGGGGGGGGGTATCGGGAAGTGAGTGAGTAAATTTTTTTTTGATTCTTAAAGGAAATATTTTAATAGGACTTTGTGGATTCTATTTATGTTTTATAGTTAGATTTTTTAAAGATAATATATCAAGGCCAACATTATTCTTTTTCTTGAAATATATAAATATTGTAAATGTTATAAGTGTTAAGTTATAAATGTGTGTAAGAAAAACTTTATCGGATAAAAATATTATGTAGTGTGCACATTAAGAATTGTAATCTTCCTTCCTTTTTTTATTGTTGTCCTTTGGTTTTTTTCAAATATATATATAAATAAGCATCAAGATATATGTATATATTATATAGAAATTTTAAATATGGTTAAATATTTTTAAGCAGCCCATTTTCTTTTAATACTAAAAGATGTATTCATCTGGAACAGGAAGTAAACTATTAATATAGATAAATATATTTATACATGTATATCTTGATGTTTATTATGTTTTGGGTATGTTAAGGTGGATTACCTTTTTTATTGTTTGATTAATGCTTGTATAAAAAATTGAGTGGGGAACTTTACAATTGAAGTCTCAAAGTGAGGAGAAGACTGAATGCAATGGTTGAGTTAGCTTCAAAGCCTTTTATCCAAAATTTTCATTTGTTGAGCTTACAAAATTTTGGCCAAAAGCCAAATTTTACAATGTCGCCCGCCGCGGGGCTCGAATTATGTATTTATTTTTTTTCTCTCTTTATATTTAAATATATATACATAGTGAAACATTAGAGCTCCAACTGCTTCTCGATATGGAAAATTAGATGTTTCTCTAGTTTCTTTTCTGTTCTGGTTTTTATAGGTTTCTTTCAAAATTGTAGTCTGGACTGGTCTACAACCGCTCATACCGAAGCTCTGAAGTAGTTTCTTAGCATAGGCTTGCTGTCCAATCTTGACACTTCCATTTTTGCTCTCAATTTCCAATCCTAAAAATCAAGAAACAGGCTTGATTGTAATCCTGAATCATGTTTTCAGCTTATTAATAAATTCTTTAGAAAAAATATTGCATCTGAAGCAGCAACTAACCCGTTATCAACATACAAGGCAACTATCAATTTCTTGCCCGCCTCCTGTTGAATAAAAAACATGGGTCTGCTAATCCAATATTTACAAAAAAAAACTCTCTTTAAAACATTGTTTGAAACACGTGGTGCTAGCTTTAAACCATACAAACTACGCCTACATACTCTCGTAGTGTTATATCCATCTGGCTGTTCTATGTAGATAAGATCATCTAGATCACCGTAAAGAAAAGCGGTGGATACGTCAAACTGCTGCGTCAGATGCATCATTTCACCTCGCTACAGGACTAAATGTTGGATTATAGTCCACTCCACAACGCTGTTTAAAACCCTTTATGACAAGTCTAGCCTTATATCTGTCAACAGAACCATTTGGGTTACTTTTAACCGTGTATACCCATTTGCAAGGGATGGCTTTACAACATTGTGGCAATTTACAGCATTTTTGGCGAAACCGCTGAGAGGGTTCACCACTGATGAAACAAGCCCATGACTATATGGAGCTGTTAGTCTATGAATTATTTCATTTTTCTTGAGAATATATTCAATATCCTTGTTGTCAAATTCTCTCCATTATCACTTTAAAATTCGCTAATGTCTTCTTTGCATGTACTAGCATATCTTTTAAAGCTTCTGCAACTTGAGACTTTTGTCGCAGAAGAAATACATTTGTGAAATACAAACTTTGTGAAATGATCTTTGAAGACAAAAAAGTACCGAAACTTCCTATAAGATTCATTCAAAAGATCTGCAAACATCTGATGAGATTAGTTCTCTAGGCTTCGTGAGCTCTTGTCCATTGTCGAACTTCAAACGATGTGATTTCTCATAGATACATACCTCACATAATTCTTTGGACAGTTTGTGACCTTCATATCTGATTGGTGTTCCAGAATGTTCTTAATATGACGTTTGTCTTGATGCCCCCCCAGGGTCCATGATATAACTGTAATATAGAATCATTCGCAGTCATTATATTTACTTCTACTGGGTTATCTGACATCAGGAATTTCAGTTTTGTACTGACCTCCACTGACTTTGCGTGAGCCATGCAGTACATTTTTGTTGTTTAACTTCAACCAGCACTCCTCTGCAGTTGACACAAAGCGACTGTTTCTATTTCTGTCCGGAGTAGCTAGAACAGAAAATTAATTATTTTTTATTTCTGGGACATACCAAACATCTTCTAGTCCTCCTATGAGTTCTTTGCCATTTATTTTAGAAAAAATTTAGAGAACTCCCTTTTCTATGGCAGGTAGTATTTTATCATTCGCAGCAGTTACACCATGTGGGGAATCGAAAGTCTCAAACTCTACATAGAGATCCCATTCTAGGTTGAATGTCTTGACACACCGTTATCATAAACCACTCTTCTGAATTTTCTTCCATAGAAAATACTCCTTCCTCAACTACTTGCAATGCCATGGCAGCAGAGGTATCTTCATTACTTAGAATTCTGTTATCCTCAGGCCACGCCTGGCATCAGAAATCCACTTTGGACAGCATTTCAATGACCAAGTTGATGACAGCAATTGCATCTTCCTAAAGGTTTCTTATTATATAAGAAGTTTCATTTGGTATTTCTGACTTTAACTGTGAGAGAGCTTCTTACTTCAAGGAATCACTGACTCTGGACTTTCCTTGAATTTCCCCCTCTCATAAGAACAACACGGTTGTGTGGTTAGATCATCTACTATCTTTCTTTAGCAACAACCAAGTTAACTTGAAAGCTCTAAAGTCATCAGGTAAATTATCTAAGATTTTGCATATCAACAACACTTCTGGAATCCTTGTTTCTTTTTTGCTTTCTAATCCTAAGCTGAGTTCATTCCACAAATTCTTAAGCTTTGATATGTGGCTGGTAATATCATGGATTGACCACCTGAACTGAAAGAGAATTGCGAACTAATTTAATAGAGTTGATTATCTGATTTAGCTTCAAACAGCTTATATAAGTCTAGCCATACTTATCGTGCAGACTTAAACCTCATGCATGGTTTATTCTGTCATAGAGTTGGTCAGAATCAACATAGCACAACTGTTAGCTTTTTATTGTATTCCTGTAAATTATTCTTTAATGTCTCATCTGTTTTTCCTTCAAGCGATTGTTCGGGTTTAATTAACCTTTCTTCAATATCATCTAAAGCATTCGCATGATAGTAAGTGCAAACTTTGTTTCCATAATTGCCAATATTTTTCACCTTCTTACAATTTATAGTTTTGAGATATCCAATTCCATCTTTTATTCTTTAGTCCGAAATTTTGAAACATGAACGTTATCTAATATTTGCATTTTAAAATTTGCATTAAAAAGGAAAAATAATCATCCCGCTATGTTTTCCCCTAAATGACTGAAAGAAAACTTTGCTTTAAAAAAAGTTTCTTACTTCAAAAAGCAGGTACCTGGCTCCGTATCCTGCTTGAATATTTAGTGTAAAAGTAAAGAGACCATTTTAATTTAAGAATTTACGAGATATGTTTATTAAAATCTCTGTGAAATATAAAAATGACAACAACAACAACAACCAAAATGGCTGTATATTCTCTACAGGGTTGCCAAACTAGGACGAGAAGTTTTTTTTTTTTGTATATATATACACTGCGTGACATTGAAAATGGAACACCAAGAAATAGTGGCCAGAAAATTATGCAAATTTCAGGGTAGACGCGCCTAACCGAGTTATGCAAATGATGTAAAATGCGCAGCTCTCGTGCGCACATGGAGTAAGATATAAGAGAAGGAACTTGCAGAAAGGACAGTATTCGTGTCGTTATTTCTTCAAGGAAAATCATTGTAGAAATTTTGTTCTTGTGTCAAAAGACACGTGTAATAACAGAGAATGCCAGGTCATCGTAAACGGAGGCAGTTCAAGCAGACAGACGCTTTTACGAGGGGCATGGTGATCGGACTGAAAAGGGCAGGTTGGTCCATACGTCAAATCGCAGCTGATACACACCTTGGTGCGTCCACGGTGCTCCGACTGTGGAGAAGATGGTTGGAACAAGGAAATGTGGCAATTTATAGGAATGCCGGTGCAACCAGAGTGACGTCAGCACGTGTGGATCGGCGTATCCTTCGACAAGCAGTGGCGGCCCCACAAGCCACTTGTACCGCCATCCTGCAACATGTGCAAGACACCCTAGATCATTCCATCTCGACCAGAACCATTTCCCGTCGATTGGTTGCTAATGGCTTGCACTCATGCCGTCCGCTAAGAAGACTGCCATTGACCCCACCGAATAGGCGCCAACGTTTGGAATGGTGCCGGGCTAGATCGACGTGGATGACGGAATGGCACAGGGTCGTGTTCTCAGATGAGTCGCGTTTCTGCTTGTCCAGTGATAGTCGCCGTGTACGCGTGTGGCGTCGACGTGGAGAAAGGTCCAATCCGGCAGAAATTGTGGAACACCCCACCGTGCGACAACGTGGAATCATGGTTTGGGGCGCAATCGCGTATGATTCCAGGTCACCTTTACTTCGTTTTCAGGGCACTATGACGGCCCAACGATACGTTGATGATGTGCTGCGACCGGTGACACTCCCCTACCTTCAGGGGGTACCCAATGCCCTTTATCAGCAGGATAACGCCCGACCGCACACTGCTCGCATTAGCTCGCATTGGACGCCGTTTGCATGCCTTGCCACAGCCGCGTTCAGAAGACGAACTGTGGCAAATGGTTGAGAGGGAATGGAGAGCCATCCCTCAGGACGCCATCCGTACTCTGATTGACTCTCTACCTAGACGTGTTGCTGCGTGCATCGCCGTCCGCGGTGGTTCTACTTGCTACTAAGCCGACGCCGTTCTCGCTCTCTGTATTATGACTATCATTTTGAAATAAAGATCACTTATTGTTCGTCCCTGTCTCTCTCTGTCTGCCGAGTTTCATCACTTTCTGGCCACTATTTCTTGGTGTTCCATTTTCAATGTCACGCAGTGTATATATTAATTAATTGTTCTACAGAGTGTGTGTAAGCTCACAGGTAAATAGGCGCTAACCGAAACAGAAAAAGTTTCTTTGTTTAATATCAGTTTCCCTTTTATATTTTGTTCTCTCTCTTGTAAATCAATAAATATAATGTTTAATTAATAATTATTGGAATCAATTTCATTAAAAATTCTAAGCAAAGTCAACATTTTTTCACTTGAAACACCACATCTCTAATATAAACATTCATTTTTATCACCGTATTATTTTATGCTTAATCCCGTTGAGACAGTATTCGCAAAAATAAAGAATTATATCCGTCAAAAATGGCTGAAAATATCGTTGCAATTTCTTTAACTCTGACCATATTGAAAACTGAATTTCTCATATTACAGAAACCGATTGTCATAATATGTTTTTTAAAAATGATGTCAAACATCGCTATTTCCATTTCAAGCGCTTCTTTCGAATAATAAAAAAAAAAATATGTTCAATATTTTTTAGTTGTTTTAAAGTTTTCTCTTAAATAAAGATTATATAAAAAGTCCATGTATCAAAATTAAAATTTGAAATATCTCAATTAAAATTAAAAATATCTACAAGGCTGTCCCAAAAGTTCGTTAAAACTTGCAAAAAATGGAAATACCAATATTATTCGCCGTTATGTATAATGTCTTTGTATTATGTATGAAATAATTTTATTATGTATTATTATGTATTCGCCAAGTAATAAGAAAAACACGGACTTTTGGGACAACCTTATAAATTTAAAATGTCTCTAATTAAAGGTTAAAAACCTCGTTTTTAAATTTGAAGACAACATTTTACACTTTAATGACAACATTTTACACTTTAATAACAACTTTTTCATTTATATGCCGGATAGTTAACGATTTACGCTTCAGGAGCCCGGGTTATCTCTATTTTCTCTCATTTGAAGATTTAAAAACTTGGTCGCGTTAAATGGTATAATTTCATGTTGAAAAAAAAAATTGATGAAGGCAAATAAAAGGTTGTTTTTAATATTATTACAGGTGACGAAACTTAGATTTACAATTTTGATCCAGATACAAAACGGCAATTTACTCTTTGGTGTTCTTCAAAATCACCTCCTCCTAAGAAAGTTCGCAGAGCTCGGAGTGGTCGAAAACAAATGGTCGCCCCTTTTTTTTAGAAAAAGTGGCTTCATTGATATTATGAAATTAGAAGATCGAAAATACAGTTAATAGTGACTGGTATACAACAAAATGCCTTCCAGCAGTATTTGAAAAAATCAAGCAAAGCAGACCAAGAGCTCAACTTAGAGGAGTCCTTCTTCACCATGATAATGCAAGACCGCACACCTCAGCCCAAATATTAGACTTTTTAGCCAACTCTGATATCCAATTAATAACTTATCCACCATATTCACCAGACCTAGCACCATGTGACTTTTCTTTATTTACAAAAGTTGAGTTATTGTTGAAAGGGGTAAGATTTGACACTGATGATGAAGCATTGCAAGCCTTTATCAATGCCGTAAATTCCATCCCCGAAGTTAACTGGTGTAAGGGCTTCGATAATTGGTTTCCACGGATGAAATCTTGCATAGGTGCTAAGGGTGAATACTTTGAGAAACTCTGAAAATCTGAGAGTTGCAGCTTTGATAAAAATAAGTGATTGCAAAAACATTTGGAGTGGCCCTTGTATAAAAATTCAACCTCAACATTTTGGAATGACATTGTAACTAAGTGTCAACCTAACATATCAAGTTATATAAGAAATAAAAGCACGAATGTTTCTTTCCAACATATAACAAACTTTCCTTACTGCGATGAAAAATGATTGGGAGGGTTTGGCTAATTGCGGAAGAGCTTTACTCGATTCAAATATTTATATGTAATTCTACTGTCCTAAAAGCTTATGTCCATAGTTTGCTTGAATACCATTTCTAAAATTCCATCCTCCATGGCAGCATATATAAGCAGAATCGTCCAATACAGTATTAGAGCTCTAAGAAGCGGTATGATAGAATAAATTGGTGCAATTGCTGGGAGGGTTCACCACTGATGAGCCAAGCTCTCCAAATCATTTTTCATCGCAGTAAGGACAGTAGAAGTTTGTTTTATGATCAAAAGAAACATTCGTGTTTTAATGTTTTCATTTCTCATATATAGATGGTACGTTATCGCCTTATAATTAATATCAAGTTATATTTATTATAACGCGTTTAACAATATATAATCTTGTTGTATATATATTAATTAATTGTCCCACAGAGTGTGTGTAAGCTCACAGGTAAATAGGCACTAACCGAAACAGAAAAAAGTTCTTTTGTTTAATATTAGTTTCCCTTTTATATTTTGTTCTCTCTCTTGTAAATCAATAAATATAATGTTTAATTAATAATTATTGGAATCAGTTTCATTAATAATTCTAAGCAAAGTCAACAAATCTAAAATTTTTATTTCATATTTTTAATAAAAATATTATACGAGTATTATTAAGGTTTAGGTGTCTCACATCAAAGCTTTCTATCATTCTCTGGGATCAATATGGAGTTATAAAAACACCGTAGTGTCAATAGACGACCCTTCAAGTAATTCAATGAGGGATTTTCTTCAAAAAGAAAACATTTCCTTAAACCAAACAAAGTAACAAGCTTAAAAATTCTTACTTTAAAGCGAGAGAGCCGTTTGTTTTAAGAACAAATAATAACATGGAAGACAACGCACATTCCCCCCCTTTTTTTCTAACAGTTTCCCGCGCGAATTTGTCAATTATTTTTAAATTAAATTTCTTATTTGCATTTAGAATTATCTGCACCTAATATTGAGTAAACAAAACGATTTAATTATACGAGGCATATTAAAAAAAAGGATAAAATATTTTTAAAAAAATATTTCATGAGAGAACTTTGTATGAAAATGTCTATTTGGCTAATAAATTTTCTATTCATTATCGTATCAGAATTTTAGAGGTGTTTACTGTAAAAATATTTTGTTTTATATAAAAGAAGAGTCATTTAATTGATTTTCATTTTAAATAATAATAATATACTAATTTTTTAAAGAATAAATACATTTGATTTTATTAATGACATGTTAAATTTTAATAATGAAATATTTCATTAAGGCCATTTTTAATTTTTGTGGAAATTTGTTCATATTGCAAGCTTTATTGTAACGTTTTCATTTTAATACATATAAAACACCTCTCCTTTACATTTAAAAAATAATTATAAATTAATATTTAGAATAAAAGTTTGTAGATTATGATTCGATATTAGATATAAATATTTCGATATAAATAATTTTTTTTAGATATATTTTGATTTTATTAAGGGCCTTTTTTTTGCTTTTGTGGGTATATAACGCGGTGTTTTACACTTTTGAGACAACAATGAAAGGAAAGTATAATAACGATAAATATGTCACATCTGATTCAACATTTCGTAAAATTTATATAGAATAATGTTCCAAAAATCAAACATGCTATCATTTTAAATAAAGTTGTAATTATTTGAGTTATATAAATGTAAATGAGGTTTGTGGATTAAAAATAGTTTATATAAAAGTTACAAAGTAAAATACGAATAATTTCAACAAAAATTGAAAACGCTTGTAGTATTTTAAATAATTACAACTCTCTTTAAAGCAACAAAAGAATTATTTATTGCATTTAGCAAGACAAGAAAACAAAACAAACACGGGAAGCCAAAAACCAAAACCTATAGGTTAGTTCCTATTCCAAATCTAGCTTTCACACAGAGTATTCAAAAATAAAATACGACAATCCCTCCCCTGTGTGGAAGCTTCTATCAAACAAGTCCGAGAGAGTTTATACAGTTTTTAAGTTTCTCCTTGGGAAGACTTTTTGTTAATAGGTCCGCTTCCATTTCGTCACTCCTAACAAATTCAAGGTCGATTGTTCCTTCTTCCACAGCATCTTTTATAAAATACAATTTTCGGTTTATATATTTCGTCCGGGAAGTTATTTTTTCAGATTTAATCCACTTGATAGCAGATTGACTATCTGTTTTAAGCGTTGTAGGAAAGTTCGCATCCTTACATATTTCTTCTAAAAGTCCTTTAATCCATTTTACTTCGCACATCCCTTCGCATATCGAAATCAGTTCGGCTTCGCATGTAGACAGAGCCACCAAACTTTGTTTCTTGCTTCTCCAACTGATCAGGTTGTTTCCCAGTTTAACTGTGTATCCGGAATAGGACTTTGCATCACTTGTTGAACACCAGCTTGCATCTGTGCTGACAAGAATGCTATTTTCTGATGGCTTGTATCTTAACATTTTATCTCTGGTGCCCTTCAGGTATCTATATATTCTCTTAACTCCTGTTAAATGTACTTCTCTTGCATCATTGCAAAATCGGGATAAATTGCTCACATTAAAAGAAATATCTGGACGAGTTCCGGTTGCCAAATACATCAGGGATCCGATCATCTCTTGATACAATGTCCTGTCTACTGGTTTGGAGTCTTGACATTCATCAAAACTTTGGTCTCGATCTCCCGGAGTTTGTACAATGTTACATTCCTCGAGTGCAAATTTCTTCAAGATTTTATCGATATAATGGGCTTGTGATAGATCAAAACCGTATTCTGTTTTCTTTATCTCTATACCAATGAAAGGTTCATTCTCCCCTTTTTCTTTTAAAGCAACAAATCTTCCTATCTCTGATGCTAGTTTTTCATTAAAGGTTTTATCCGTTCCGGCTATTATTAGATCATCCACGTATAAACCCAATATTCCATATTCCTTTCCTTTTCTAAAAGTGTACACACATGGATCATATTGCGATCTTTCCATTCCCAGTTGTATCAGTATCTCGTTGTGTGTGATCTTTTTATTCCAACAATGTCCCGATTGTGGAAGTCCATATATACTTTTTAACAATTGCAAACTTTGTCTTCTTCACCTTTTTCAACAAATCCTTCCGGCTGTTTCATAAAAATAGTTTCTTTCAATTCTCCGTAAAGGTAGGCGGTCTTCACATCATATGATGTTATAACCAAATTCAACTGAGCTGCTAGGGCTACAATTGCACGAAGACTTTCTTTTCTGATCACTGGTGAAAAAGATTCCTCATATTCCATGCCATATTTTTGATTACAACCAATAGCAACTAATCTAGTTTTTCTTCTATAAACACCCTCACCAGGCGTACTCTTTATGCTAAAGATCCATTTGCAGTTTATGATCTTCATATTCTTTTCTCTTTGAACGAGAGTCCATACCTTATGCTTGTCAATAGAGTAAAGTTCTTCTTTCATTGCTTGGAGCCATTCATATTTATTCTCGCAGTTAATCGCCTCCTCATAATTTTCGGGAATACTTTCTTCTGGTTCTAAAATAAAATTCACATTATTTCTTTCTTTTATTCTTTGCGAACGTCGAACGCCTTGTTCAAGCAATTTCATTTCTTCTTCTCTCAGTTTTGCTCTGTGTTTTTCCTCTAAAACTTTTTGAGTATCTCCCTTTTTGCGACCTGACCTTACAATTCTTTCCTCGTTAGGTTCGTCTAGCGTGGGAATCGTTTCTTCATTTAGTTCTGAGGTTTCTGGACGCGTCCGAAGGTCGATTTCAATATCATCTTCCTCTTCCTTTTTATATGAAAAATGGTCGTAATTTGTGTCTTCTTGAAGATTTTTTGCATAATCAATTCCTTTCTCATTTTCGACAAATTTTACTGATCTTACTTCTTCTATTTTCTTAGTGATTATGTCATACACTCGATAAGCCTCTCTTTTCAGAGAATAGCCTACAAAAATACCTTTTCGACTTTTAGGCATAAATTTACTTCTATGTTGTTGTGTAATGGGCCAAAACGCCAAACAACCGAATATTCTGAAATGTCGAATGGAGGGTTTTCTTCCTTTCCATTTCTCCATTGGTGTATCAAGCTTGATTGACCTATGTGGAGTACAGTTTTTGACATATGATGCAGTAGCGACTGCCTCCGCCCAGAAAGCCATGGGTAATCCTGAATCAAACAATAATGTCCTTGCTGTTTCAATTAGGGTTCGGTTTACTCTCTCCGCAACTCCGTTACTTTGTGGCGAGTAGGTGGTGGAGAGTTGGTGGTGTATTCCATTTTTAATTAAGAGATTCTTGAATCTGTGATTAGTGAACTTTGTGCCATTATCAGTTCGCACATCCTTTATTTTCAGGTTTAGCTCATTTTCCACTCTTGCCTTAAATTCTTTAAACTTCCCCAAAGTTTCATCTTTGTTTTTCAGAAAGTAGATAAAGGTTCTTCGGCTGAAGTCATCAACCAGAACAAAAAAGTATTTTGATCCACCTAGAGATTGGTATGGCATTGGACCACACAAATCCATATGCACAAATTCAAGGGGTTTGGTTGTACAGTTGGTGGTAACGGAATGGTAAGGTTGTCGAGTCAATTTCCCCATTATACAAGCTTCACATTCTGGCAAGTTCTTAAATTTAACATTAACCCCCAATACCACATTCCGTTGAATTATCTCTTTCATGTACGCTTCGTTCAAATGATTCAGTCTTCTATGCCACAAGCTGATATTGTCATTTGAGAAATCATCTTTTGTGGTCATGACATTCTCCGTCTTTTCCGAGTATTCATCTCTGGACCTTGTTTCCATTACATACATCCTATCCTGGATTTGAGCCTCTGCAATTAAATCATCCTGTTCATTGTAAATCTTTGCTCCATCTCTATTGAAAATTACAGTATTTCCTTTGTTAGTTAATTCGTATATTGATAAAAGATTAGACCTTAAGTAAGGTACATGCAGAACTCCTTTAATTTGAACATTCTCAATTCCGTTTTCGGTACAAGTAGAAACCTTGATATCACCTTTAGCTGTAGCATGTGTAACTTTACCTTCTTCTGCCAAATTTATCTCACTTTCATAAGGCATTACATTTTCCATCCAGTCCAAGTGTGGGGATAAGTGCGTAGTACACCCTGAGTCAAGACACCAGGTTTGTATCTGACTATAATTATTTGAGGAGTTTTCAAAAACTCGATCTGTGCTGGTATTGAAAGTTTGTTCCGCAGGCTTGCTTGAGACGGTATTCGCATTATTTCTGAAATTTTGTTTGTTATAGTTCGTATTTGAATTTGCATTTCTTTTCCCATGTTGTTCTTGAGTTCGCTTATTTTTGAAACAGCAATCTTTAGCTAAATGTCCTTTTTTATGGCAAACAAAACACTCCTTTTGTCGATTCTGTTGATAGTGATTTCTTCTGTCTTTATTTCTGTAAGCCTGTTCATTTTCATCAGAATGACTCCCATTCATCTTAGAATTCATTCGATTCTCTTCCTCTCTAAGTGACTGCCGAATTTCATCAAGAGTTAAGTCTCTTCTAGTTCTCAGTACAACAGCGATCTTTTCCAATCTTGGATGGATACCTCGCACAACATGAAACGCTTGTTCTCTTTGGGATATTTGGTGTCCGAGTGAAGAACTTTGAGAGGCAATATTTTTGGCTCTAGCCATATATTCATTTATGGATTCATTATTTTTCATCTTGATATTCGTAAGTTCAAGTCCAATATCAATGATCTTATCTTCTAGGTTGCCTGTGTAGATTTTCTTTAATTCATCCCATACTTTCTTTGCTTTAGTTTCATCTAGAAACATTCCTGCTTTTTCATCTGATAGAGTTGTAACTATAATTCCAAAGGCTTCGTCATTCTTTTCACTCCATATTTGCCAAGCGACTTCATCTTTTATATCAGGCTCGGGATCCGAAATTACGCATTTAAATAATTTCTTTCCACGTAAAAGTGCTCCGACTTTTAAAGCCCAAATCGGATAATTTGTTCCTGTTAAAGGTTCAATTTTTGTCGTTGGCGAAAAATTGCAATCCATTTTAGCCTTGTTTTCAACTTTTAAAAAAATTAAACAATATAGTTTAAAGGTAGTTTATAATTCAAAAATGTTTTTTTTTCAATCCTTATATTTAAAACTTTCTTTTATCAATATAATTCAAATTCTATTGAAAAATATTTCAAAATTTACATACCTTGATGCAGAAGAGATCTTTGTTTACCGATTAGAATAAACGTATCAAACTTCTGATAAAATATTTTCGCTTTTTCTCAAGTTTTAAATTGAACCACGCTCTGCTACCATAAATTGTAGTATTTTAAATAATTACAACTCTCTTTAAAGCAACAAAAGAATTATTTATTGCATTTAGCAAGACAAGAAAACAAAACAAACACGGGAAGCCAAAAACCAAAACCTATAGGTTAGTTCCTATTCCAAATCTAGCTTTCACACAGAGTATTCAAAAATAAAATACGACAACGCTGTTTTACTTCAAAATTTTGTTATTAAACTTTTTAAAATGATTTTAATAAACCAAACAATATTGTTATTAAACTTTAAAAGTTTGTCCTAAATGTGTATAAATTTATATTTATATATATATTTCGTTTTTTAAATTTATATTTATTAACAAAATTTTTAAAAAAATCCGTATATATTAAAAAAACACGTCCATTATAAAATAAAAAACCCCTTAATAAAGTCCAAAACGTCCTTAATAAAATCAAAAAGGTACTTAATAAAATAAAAACAGTTCTTAATAAAATCAAAAACAGTCCTTTATAACATTTAAAATGTATTTAATAAATTTTTAAAAAATCCTTAATAAAATCAAAAACGACCTCAATAAAATTAAAAAGGGCCTAATATAATCAAAAAGATCCTTAATAAAATTAAAAAGGCCCCTTATGAAGTGAAAGATGTCCATAATAAGATCAAAAAGGTGTCCCTAATAAATAAATAAAAAATGCCCATAGTAAAATCAAAAAGGTTCTTAATAAAATTGAAAAGGTAGATAACATGTTTTAATTATTTATTAAATATTTCTTATTGTTCACCAAATATATTCTCTTGATCTATGAAGGATGGAGTCAGAGAGCAAGATGACTCGGGTTCCTGGAGCATCGACAAGAAACTACCCGGTAGTCCTGCTGCCTCTTTTTCCAAAGGCCCCCTGAAGGCCTCCCCAAACATTCGTGGCGGTACTCAGGGTCATGGGGAAATGCCGATCTGAAGAAAGAAGAGGCGCGGAAGGACCCTCCGTATGGACGTGGAGATGCTCTTAAGAAGACACACTGTTGTATATTATTTAAAATTATTTGTTTGTATATATTAATTCTTTCTTTATATCTCTTTCTGCCAGCATGGAACACCGTGGTTCACCCCCAGACTTGCTGCCAGCATGGAACACCGTGGTTCACCCCCAGACTTGCTGCCAGCATGGAACACCGTGGTTCAGCTACAGACTTGCTGCCAGCATGGAACACCGTGGTTCATCCCCCAGACTTGCTGCCAGCATGGAACACCGTGGTTCACCCCCAGACTTGCTGCCAGCATGGAACACCGTGGTTCAGCTACAGACTTGCTGCCAGCATGGAACACCGCGGTTCAGCTACAGACTTGCTGCCAGCATGGAACACCGTGGTTCAGCTACAGACTTGCTGCCAGCATGGAACACCGTGGTTCATCCCCAGACTTGCTGCCAGCATGGAACACCGTGGTTCAGCTACAGACTTGCTGCCAGCATGGAACACCGTGAGTTCAGCTACAGACTTGCTGCCAGCATGGAACACCGCGGTTCAGCTACAGACTTGCTGCCAGCATGGAACACCGCGGTTCAGCTACAGACTTGCTGCCAGCATGGAACACCGCGGTTCAGCATCAGACTTGCTGCCAGCATGGAACACCGTGGTTCAGCTACAGACTTACTGCCAGCATGGAACACCGTGGTTCAGCTACAGACTTGCTGCCAGCATGGAACACCGTGGTTCAGCTACAGACTTGCTGCCAGCATGGAACACCGTGGTTCAGCTACAGACTTGCTGCCAGCATGGAACACCGTGGTTCATCCCCAGACTTGCTGCCAGCATGGAACACCGTGGTTCAGCTACAGACTTGCTGCCAGCATGGAACACCGTGGTTCATCCCCAGACTTTCTGCCAGAATGGAACACCGCGGTTCAGCTACAGACTTGCTGCCAGCATGGAACACCGCGGTTCAGCTACAGACTTGCTGCCAGCATGGAACACCGTGGTTCAGCTACAGACTTACTGCCAGCATGGAACACCGTGGTTCAGCTACAGACTTGCTGCCAGCATGGAACACCGTGGTTCAGCTACAGACTTGCTGCCAGCATGGAACACCGTGGTTCAGCTACAGACTTGCTGCCAGAATGGAACAACCAGCATGCTGGTCAATCGAATTAATATCAAACGCTGTAGGAACCCGAGTCATTCTTATATATAGAACGGTGTCCTCGAAATAAAAAAAAAGGTTAATTTCTTCTTTCCCCTCTCTCTTTCGAAACGCAACCTTGTACCGTTTAAATAGTTCAATAAAAATGCTCCAAATCTGTCACGGTGGGTTGTAGAATTGAAACAGTTACGGACTTAGGAAGTATCTGGGAGGTGGACCAAGGATCAATCTGAGCCAGTACAGCTGTCCATTCAGAAAAGCTGGATAGTTCGACAGGAGGTGATCCACTGTCTGTGGTCCCAAACAATGAGTCGATGCCGGTACAGGATAGCAGGGAGCTAAGACATGGCTGTGAGGATGGTAGCCTATCCGTGGTGATTCTTGGGTAGAAATTTGAGAAGAGGACTTGAACTTTTTAAAATTTACTACTTGATATTCAAATTGCAAAACCTAGAATGAATGTAATGATGTAGAATTATATTTATCGAATATATAGTACATATGGAGTTGAAGTATGAAATACATTTTCAAGTAATGTTTTATCAAATCAGTATCCAAAGTCTGGCTACCATCACACCTCTAATCCCGCGGGATATCGAGTCGAACACAGTTTGGATGGCAGAAGTCCATTCAACTCTATGTCATAGTTTATCAATCGAACTGGTTGGTGGCGTGCCAGTCTCTCAGCAAACATGCGCATCAGATGTTTTCAATTGGTGAGAGATCTGTAGAACATACTGGCTAAGGTAACATGCGAAGTATCGAGGAAGGTTAGGAAAACTTGGGCAACATGAGGTCGTGCATTGTCATGTTAAAAGGTAGAGCAAAAAAGGCTTTAAAGAACGAGTAAAGGCCTACGGGCCGTCACACTTCAGAAATGTATAAAAGAGGCTGTGAAAATTACCAGCTAAGCGAACTGGAGGTGATGTGTGGTCCACCATACCGGGAGATGGAGCAGTAATACAAAGACGAATACAAGCAGGCATTAGTTTTCCCTCGGTATCTCCACACACGGCCATCACGATGCGGGATGTAGACAGACAGAAAAGACACCATGATATCACTCCTTTGTCCGTGTTTGTCGTTCAACGCACCACTGTAGACGATTCTTATTTTATTGCAATGTCAAGGAAGATCTTAGAAACGGTCGTCCTAATGACAGCCCATTGTACTTCAGGCGTCAACACACTTACCTTACTGTCTTTGTATGGTCGTGAAAACGTCCTAAATTCCTTACTTGTGGTACGAACTTGAGGAACCTCCGAATAAGATATTTGTATCTAGACTGGTTGTGACCAAGGGCACATGAGATCCTGCAAGATGTTATTTTTTTCTTATTCTGGTGATGGTAATGGAATCTCTACCAATCCGAGCAGCAGTAGGCTAAACCACAGTCACAGTAGAATACGATTCTGTCACGATCAAATTCCGAAATATTGTTGCACCAAGTTGCAGGGTCGTCGACCTTAGTTTCCCACTTCTTGGTGTCATTCACGTTTCCCGAGCGGGTTTCCATACTTGACGCAAATAAAGTAAATAGAAGTAAATTACCTTTTAAAGTTATTGTGTTTATTCATTCTTTGTCTCTCTCGTAGGTCGTGATCCGCAGTCTTTCTCTAGGTCCTCTCTCGCTCCAATAACCAATCAAGATATATGTACAATACCAATATTACAAAAGAAATGAAACTATAAAAAGGAATGATACCCTTGGAAATAATCTGTTTTAAATAAATATTAAATATCATAGAATATTTAGAATAAATGTGTAGGGCGCATTAAAATTGATGCAACAATCTATAGGCATTAGTTCTTTCTTTTCGCACGAGGTATAACAAAACGTTTTTACAGTCATCAAACTGTGACGCGATTTCTAGAATAAGAATTCACTCTACGACCCGTTCTTTTATAAAGGCTATAGGTGGCGTTACTCCGACCTCTGATTTGCATATGAATGTTTAAATTCCAATAATTTGAATAACCAAGAATGAAGTATGAAATTTCAGGAGGATGGTGTTCATGCTCCAAAAGAGGTACTTCTCCCGTTAAAAATGTCTCAAAACAACACATCAATCACTTTAGTACAAAACTTTATGGTGATGATAAAGAATATGCCGCAGTTTTGACGAATTCAGATAAAAGCAGACAACCTTTATACCATGGCTTTGTGCTATGACCCTCATCAATACATAGGCGGCTTCGATTTCATGACATCTAACGAGAAGAGGTAAGCCAATTAAGTTGGGGAAGTGGTAGGGCCGATTTTCATGCCAGAATATATTACAAAATTGCGAAAAAATGGTATTCATAAACAAAACAAGATCTGTCTCCTATTTATTAAATGCATTGGAAGAATTCAACTTATATGCATATATAGCTTATTCACGAATCTGAGAGCGTCGTGTTCAGAAAAGATGAAAAACAATTTTTTGAAAAAATAAAAATAAAAAATATTTTGAAAATGGAACACCAAGAAATAGTGGCCAGAAAATTATGCAAATTTCAGGGTAGACGCGCCTAACCGAGTTATGCAAATGATGTAAAATGCGCAGCTCTCGTGCGCACATGGAGTAAGATATAAGGGAAGGAACTTGCAGAAAGGACAGTATTCGTGTCGTTATTTCTTCAAGGAAAATCATTGTAGAAATTTTGTTCTTGTGTCAAAAGACACGTGTAATAACAGAGAATGCCAGGTCATCGTAAACAGAGGCAGTTCAAGCAGACAGACGCTTTTACGAGGGGCATGGTGATCGGACTGAAAAGGGCAGGTTGGTCCATACGTCAAATCGCAGCTGATACACACCTTGGTGCGTCCACGGTGCACCGACTGTGGAAAAGATGGTTGGAACAAGGAAATGTGGCAATTTATAGGAATGCCGGTGCAACCAGAGTGACGTCAGCACGTGTGGATCGGCGTATCCTTCGACAAGCAGTGGCGGCCCCACAAGCCACTTGTACCGCCATCCTGCAACATGTGCAAGACACCCTAGATCATTCCATCTCGACCAGAACCATTTCCCGTCGATTGGTTTCTAATGGCTTGCACTCATGCCGTTCG
This sequence comes from Cordylochernes scorpioides, assembly GCA_030710605.1. Taxonomy (NCBI): domain Eukaryota; kingdom Metazoa; phylum Arthropoda; class Arachnida; order Pseudoscorpiones; family Chernetidae; genus Cordylochernes; species Cordylochernes scorpioides. The sequence continues at coordinate 21,695,884 of CP092882.1, read as the reverse complement.
CTAAGAAGACTGCCATTGACCCCATCGAATAGGCGCCAACGTTTGGAATGGTGCCGGGCTAGATCGACGTGGATGACGGAATGGCACAGGGTCGTGTTCTCAGATGAGTCGCGTTTCTGCTTGTCCAGTGATAATCGCCGTGTACGCGTGTGGCGTCGACGTGGAGAAAGGTCCAATCCGGCAGCAATTGTGGAACGCCCCACCGTGCGACAACGTGGAATCATGGTTTGGGGCGCAATCGCGTATGATTTCAGGTCACCTTTACTTCGTATTCAGGGCACTATGACGGCCCAACGATACGTTGATGATGTGCTGCGACCGGTGACACTCCCCTACCTTCAGGGGGTACCCAATGCCCTTCATCAGCAGGATAACGCCCGACCGCACACTGCTCGCATTAGCCAACAAGCTCTGCAAGATGTACAGATGCTTCCCTGGCCACCGTACTCTCCTGATCTCTCACCAATCGAGCACGTCTGGGACATCATTGGACGCCGTTTGCATGCCTTGCCACAGCAGCGTTCAGAAGACAAACTGTGGCAAATGGTTGAGAGGGAATGGAGAGCCATCCCTCAGGACGCCATCCGTACTCTGATTGACTCTCTACCTAGACGTGTTGCTGCGTGCATCGCCGTCCGCGGTGGTCCTACTTGCTACTAAGCCGACGCCGTTCTCGCTCTGTATTATGACTATCATTTTGAAATAAAGATCACTTACTGTTCGTCCCTGTCTCTTTCTGTCTGCCGAGTTTCATCACTTTCTGGCCACTATTTCTTGGTGTTCCATTTTCAATGTCACGCAGTGTATAATAGATAATTTATCGAATATCATTTTTGGATATGAATGAATATACTTTTGATTTTTTTGCTAAAATCTACAACACATCCCCTGAAGAAATTATTAAGTCGAATTCATATGGAAAGTATATAAATTACTAACAATTGATACTATATATAAAATAGTTGCTGTTGATAGCCTAAAAAATTGATTCTAGAATGATTCCTATCAAAGTAGCAACTTTTTAACAAGATGATTTCTTAAGGATGTCAGATGTCTTCGGAAGATTTGAGACCGATCATCAAATCCTCTTCAACCGAATTTTCAGCTTCATCAAAAAAGAGTCTCATTTATTTCGGTCGCGGCAAACTTCCCATTGAAAAATGTGAAATCCAGAAGACATCGTTCTTATCCCTTCCCAATAAGGATAATGAATGTCACCATGAATCCAATTATGAATTCAAAGATGATGCCAGAAAAAGACTCTACATTGCAAGTGGAATGTGTTTGCTTTTTGTGATGGCTGAACTTCTTGGAGGCATCGTGTCAAATAGTTTAGCTATTCTTACAGATGCCGCTCATCTTTTCTCGGATCTAGTGAGTTTTATCATCAGCATTGTGTCGCTGTGGATCTCACAGAAACCTCCAAGTAAAAGGATGAGTTTTGGATGGTATCGGGCTGAAGTTCTTGGAGCTCTTGTGTCCATCTTGTTGATATGGCTGGTCACTACAGTACTTGTCTACTTAGCTTATTTAAGACTTATCAACCGGGATTTCAAGATTGATTCTGAGATCATGCTTGGTACATCCATCTTCGGCGTGGTTATCAATATCTTGATGGCAAGTTGCTTACATGGCATGTGGTCGAAGAAGCATCAACATAGCTATCATCAGCATCCAACTAACATTAATGTCCAAGCAGCATTGCTACACGTTCTTGGTGATTTATGTCAAAGTTTAGGTGTCTTCATTGCTGCTCTTGTTATGTTCTTCAAGCCAGAATGGTCATTGATTGACCCAGCATGTACATTCGTCTTCTCAGCTATAGTCATCTTAACCACCTTCTCCATTCTAAAGGTTGTCATTACTGTCTTGATGGAAGGTATTCCTCGAGGGATTGACTATGTTTCAGTAAAAAACTTTCTTCAGCAAGTAGAAGGAGTAGTTCAAGTTCACAAAGTTCGCATCTGGTCTCTCAATCTCGATAAAACAGCTCTTTCAGCACATCTAGTGATTGACTCGAAGAGTAACGCTGACGCTATTTTATCCAAGGCCATGCAGCAAATCCGAGATAACTTCCAGATCTTCGAAGCTACCATTCAAATCGAATTGAACAAAAGCCCAACGGAACAAATCTTTAGCGAAGAATTACACGTCTAAGCCTGTTTTTATAAATAACGTTTGCATTCAAAGTTAGCAACCACTTTCTATTCAACGTGTTCACTTTCAAACGCAAACCTTATCTTGTAATAAAATATATTGAAATCACAAAACGCGTGAAGAGATATATCAAATAACTTAAGAATAAATTTAATATAAACCTAAAATTACTTCCTATTCTTCAGGTAATCATAAAAATTACACTGACAAAGGCCAATAGTCTGAAGCCTATTTTATTAAAAAAAAAAAACCCAAAATATATACTTAGCTAATATTAACTTCAACCATTAAAATATTTTTCCCCCATTTTTTACAATTAATTGCTTTAATCTATTTGCATAGTTTAATTACACGATCGGAAAATGTATCATAAACATCAAAGTTGAAATGAAAAAAAAAAAAATGAAAAAATAAAAAATAAAAAAATATATTCAAATATTTATCACTAGGAAGCTATGAGGGACACGAGCCAAAGAGAAAATACCAAAAGAAAACATTTCTTGGCAACCGATAGAAATACCGCAGACGAAACATTCCAGTGGCAATTAAGAGCAGACGAGTGAGCTGATGGTATCGGTTATACGACAGATGTCCATATGGAAATTTGTCACCGTTTTTTTATTCAACAGCATAGTGCCTTTAATCGTTAGTTGGTACTTGGAAAAGTTGGAGTACGCTAATAGATTCATATGGCAGTTTTCCGATTACCCAAACCTATACATTTGCATATTATCCGAATTGACTTTTAAATTAATATTCTGTAGATTATCTGTTTGTTGGAAGTTGATTAAGAAAAATAGTCACATTAACCATTGATTTATTAAAAAATTAAAGCTAAATATTTATTTACCTAAAAAAAAAAAAGGGGGGGGGGGAACCGAAACCAAAAATAATCGATTCAAAAGTAAAAAATTTGTTTCGTATTCTCAAATATTTATTATAAACAATCGTGCTTTAACGTCTTAATTCCCTGTGTATAGATGGCGTGTCTTTGCTTTCTATAAATATTGTAGCAAAGTATTTATTAATTTATTAACAGATTATTAATTTTGATGTTTATATATTTTATTAACACAAAGCAATAACGCGCCATCTATACATATAAAATGAAAGGATTTAAAAGCACGAATGTTTCTTTTATACATAATACCAACTTCTACTGCCCTTACTGCGATGAAAAATATATTGGGAGGGTTTGGCTCATCAGTGGTGAACCCTCCCAGCGGTTTAGCCAATTTAATCCACCAGACCGCTTCTCAGCGCTGCGTATATAAGCAGAATCGTCCAATACAGTATTAGAGCTCTGAGAAGCGGTCTGGTGGATTAAATTGGCGAAACCGCTGGGAGGGTTCACCACTGATGAGCCAAGCCCTCCCAATATATTTTTTTCATCGCATTAAGGGCAGTAGAAGTTTGTATTATGTATAAAAGAAACATTCGTGCTTTTAAATCCTTTCATTTTATATGTTGAGGGTTCGGGCGAGAATCTTCACGCCACTTCGCGCCTGGCGGCGGGAACCGGCCGAGACTGGAACCCGGCAGTTTTGGTTTTGGTTTTGGCTGCGAGCGGGACTATCTCCGCGTTTGGCTGTGTGTGGTGTTCTCCTTATGTTAAGGCACTGGTTATAAATAAAACCGGTACCAAGGGAGCTCCGACGACTCAGAGTGGATTATTGACAAAACAACGGGCACAACACAACAATATATATATTTTATTACTTTGTATTTTATCCATTTTAGTTTGTGTTGGTACTTTATATAAATTGCTGCATCAGTCCCCTATTCAGGGGAAAATAATAAAATATTATTTTATTCAAAACTAGCGGACCCGCCCGGCTTCGCCCGGGTTTTACCCGAGTAAAAGTTTGTCTAACGAATCTCTCGATAAAGTGAACATTTTTTTCCCGGTCCCTTGAAAATACTCGATAAGTTGAATAAAATCAATATTAATTGGTTCCCTCGGTAATTGGAAGTTAAAGGAATAGTATCTTGCCTTGGAATTGTATCATTATTCTTGTATGGATGTACCCGGCTTCGCCCGGGTTTTACCCGAGTAAAGGTTTGTTTAACGAATATCTCGATAAAGTGAACATTTTTTCCCTGTCCCTTGAAAAATACTCGATAAGTTGAATAAAATCAATATTAATTGGTTCCCTCGGTAATTGGAAGTTAAAGGAATAGTATCTTGCCTTGGAATTGTATCATTATTCTTGTATGGATGTACCCGGCTTCGCCCGGGTTTTACCCGAGTAAAGGTTTGTTTAACGAATCTCTCGATAAAGTGAACATTTTTTCCCGGTCCCTTGAAAAAATACTCGATAAGTTGAATAAAATCAATATTAATTGGTTCCCTCGGTAATTGGAAGTTAAAGGAATAGTATCTTGCCTTTGAATTGTATCATTATTCTTGTCTCAAATAAATTGCCGTGTCATCCTGAATTTTGTCTTTCCTAATTTTCTACATTACAAAATCATCGTATCATCATGATAATATTTAGAGCAGATTGTTGAATTATAACAGATAAATTAGAATATTTATCTTGATTATTTCTAGGCGAAAAGTTATTTCAAAAATTTTATTTGCTAGAAACCTTCCCAGTACTATACTAAATAACTTCCCAAAGTTTCATGGCGATCCAATGAGTGGTTTGGTCAGGCATAAAGGACAAACAAACAGACATACATTCATTTTTATATATATAGATTATATTTCATATTCAAATACTCTGTTAAATCGACCGCCAGAGGTCACGCTTCCCCTATAAAAACTCATTGTTGTTGTTTCCCGATGGCCGGCTCAAACCGTTTGTAAATTATGTAAATAAGTTTTTCATTCTTACGCCTTAAGTCAGGCATACCTTTATCAAATTATGCTTTCTATATTCCATAAGCTCAATTAAAGCTATTTCTAATGTTCACTATTTTTATAATTATACTTTCAAGATTATAATAAAATATTTTAAATCCTAGTTCTGGGATACAAAATTATCATTCCTCTGAAGATATTGACAGCAAGTTACTGAAACATCGGGAGTTGAAATAAAGTATTGGTTAATATGGCTACTTGTTTCCTTTCTAAATATATATTGTAACGTAGAAAATTAGGTAACACAAACTTCAGACTGATGCAGCAATTTATTTAAGGCACCATCACCAAGTAAAATTAATAAAATACAAGAAAAGCAATGAGAGAAATTTACACAGAATAATTAATTATATCAGAGTCATCAACAATCAATTCTGTCACCGTTTGCTTTTGTGAATGGAATAAATACGCATATATAGCCATTTCTTATAAGCATCGGTGGTTCAGTGGTAGAATGCTCGCCTGCTACGCGGGCGGCCCAGGTTCGATTCCCAGCCGATGCATTTTTTTTTTTTAGAATTTTTAAAAATCATTTATATTATTAAAATACGATAATATCGTTTTTTTTTGTATCATTTTGTTCGAAGAACAAACAGGGTCTTCTTGTAAATTATATAAACATTAAAATTAATAAAACGACATTTGAAATACTATCCCGCATGTGTTTCTTTTCAACGAAATTTCAAAATTTATTTTAAGGAGAAATAACGATTATTTCTAACCTTTGGGATGAGGTATGAAAGGGTGAATTGTGAAGAGTAATGATAAACGGAAAAATAAAAGTGCCCAGGGATGGGAATTTTCCTTTTATCATTACTCTGTACAATTCATCCTATCATACTTTATCCCTAAGGTTAGAAATAATCGCTATTTCTCCTTGAAATAAATTTTGATTTTTCATTGAAAAGAAACACATGCGGGATGGTTTTCAAATGTCGTTTTACAATCACAAGCCGCATTATATTATATTGTATTAAAATTAATAATCTGTTAATAAATTAATAAATACTTTGCTACAATATTTATAGAAAGCAATGACGCTCCATCTACACAAAGGAAATTAAAGCGTTAATGCACGATTTTTTATAATAATTATTTGAGAATACGAAACTAAATTTTTACTTTTGAATCGATTTTTTTTTGGGTTTCGGTTCCCCCCTTTTTTAGTTTCAAAACTTAACACTTTGTAATATATATATTTTTTAAAAGAAATTTATTCTACTATGAATGTGTTTGAAAACTGAGAAATCCATATTTTATTTATTTTAAAATACCATTCTTGAATCAAATATCTATATTCCCTCCAATATTCCATAAGGTTACACGCCAAACTTCATTGTGGAATACTGTATATGTCATATCAATTGATTTAAAACATATATGCATATGTCATAATATATACTCTTCAAGGAATAATAAAGCAAGCCTACAGACAACCCAGAGAGAGACGGGATATAAAGTCCGGTCACTTGAGACAGCAGCGACATTCCAAGGGGCGGCAACTGGGGCCCGTCAATTAACACCTCTTGGGACTTTTAAGACAGTTGGGGATTGTGTGCGACACGAACGGCCGCCCGGCTGTGCCAGTCCCATCTCTCTCTCCTGGTTGTCTAGGTCCCTCTTTCAAATTGTGATGTGATATTATTTCTCTTCCCACCTTATAATACCACATATATATATCTCCTGGACATAAATTAAACAATACCATATGTTTCTGGAGATGAGTTTCTTTTCATTTTATTAAAGCTGTTAGAGCTTGGATCCTAACAATATTAGCTCGGACTTCCGTCTAGCTCCTTCAGCCTTTTGTCTGGCCTTAGATGTTGACGATATCTGGCAGACTGTACACCAGACCTGCGGATTGACTACTGAGACTTCTCTAGCTGCGATGTAGCAGCAAGCTGTTTGAATAAAAGAATGACCAAACAATCTAACTGGTTTTAGCTGACTGACTTAACTTTATTATATCTTTCACTCTTTTTATATGCACATATATTTACATAAATTAGAAGAAATAAAATTTACATATTTATAGAACACAATGTAACCTGGCAAGTTATTTTGCATAGCTAGGCGCAAACAAAAGCAATCTCATGCTTTCGGGCATCTCTGTCCTTCCTCAGGAGAACATAAATAAAGGAATAAAACGCCGCCTGATGCCAAACTATAGCATCCAGAAACATGTTTAATTTAATACTGTATATGTGTGTGTTGTGTTAAAAGTTACTTCTCCTTTTAAACATGTGTTTTAATGCATTTTATAAAGGGAAAAGTGAATTGTTAGCATAGTGGTGTGCCAAGTTGCAGCTTTACAAGGTAATCGATCTTGTTTTCCTCCTTCTTGGTGTTATATATGTTTCCTGAGCGAGTTCCCATCAAAAAAGGTAAATAAAAAGTAATTGATGAAATATTAACCTATACTGATTCCACACTAGCCTGTTCAGTGATTCGCTAACCATGACGTATGCACGAAGGAACGTGTGGCCATTGGACATGCGTCGGACCAGGAGGCTGTTGTTGGATACTGCGCTGCCTGGAGTATAGGAGCTCCATCTATTATTTCTTCTTATGGTGAATCTGTATAAGACCGGTGGTCTTAATAAAGCTTTGTGTGTGTGTAAAATATTTATCAATAAAAGTTGGTGTGTTTATTTATTTGTTGTCTTCTCCTCGCAATTAGTGATCTTGAGTCTTCGTGTCCGTCGATCCTCTTTTTCCAAAATAAATAATAAAGATATAAACAATAACAATCTTACAAAAGGAATTCTATATACAGTTACGAGCGTCATTCCTCATCAGTCGTCTCTGTCACCGTTTGCTTTTTTTTTGGAATGGCGCCCTCCTATTGGTTGGCTACGATCACGCCACCTTTGCCCCCCCCCCCCCCCCATCATGCCTCTCCCACTCGCTCTTTCGTTTTTGTAACTATTGTTTTGGAGCGGGTCGCTCTTTAAATAAATGCATATATTAGTTAATAACTAAATGGAATCCTCTCTTTCCTTTTCCCAGTATGAGACGCCTACGGAAGCCAACAGTACATAGACAGATAAAGCACATAGGCTATAGTTATTAACTAATATATGCATTTATTTAAGGCGCCAATTTATAATTGTAACAAATAGTATTTGAATAAAAACATTCAATCGGGTAAAACACGGGCGTTGCCCGGGCCATTCGGCTAGTGATACTCTAAAAGTAATGAAACTACGGTACATATTATCTGTTAACAATAATTTCAAATAAATTAAAAATATCAGAGTTCATTTTGGATAAATGGAGGCCGCATCAAACATAATGCAACAATATAAATTCAATCCTCCTTCAATTTTACTATATATTATAGCTTCCTATCATTTCACCAGTTTTAACAACCTTTTGAGCAAATTCGTCTGTTTTTCCCTATCGTAGGATATTAGGAAATTGAAGCTACGGCTGTACTGATGAGAGCCATAGCTCGGAACCATGGTATATAGGTTGTTGGATTTTGTGGGAATCTACCAAAACTACTGAGGTTGTGGATTTGTATCATATACGCTGAGATGTTTTCATAAAATAATATTTTCAGCGTATTTTATTTTTAAAAAGAAAGCTATATGTTAGCACATGAATGCCATATATATTCACTCAATTTAACTCTGTTTTTATATTTATTATTTCAGGGAAATGACTGGTATGTATCTTTCTCATATCAGGCTTCTCCTAGATTCATAGCCGTTGCTTTTCCAATCGTGGTCAGAACTTGTCTTAATTTCTTCTTTCGGTCTACAAACGTAGAGGGTGGGACTATTCTCAAAGCTCGTTCTTTCCTTTTTAAATAAAGAACAAATTTCTACAATTAGAGTGAATTGAAGATGAAAAGAGAATTAGAATAGTTTGGCTCATCTATGGTGAACTTTCCCAGCGATTTCGCCAATTTATTTCACCAGATCGCTACAATTATTGTATTATCAATCTATTTATATAGTCGGCACTTGAAGGTTTATTCTTGGTAATGATGTTTACCGTATCTATAGAAAGGTAATTCTGTAATTGTAAATGCAGTAGTCTTTCAATCACTTGTCCAACGCGGTGCGATATTGCAGATGCCATAGCTTTGAGAAACTTTTGCAATAGAATTTTAGAAGCCAACTTCCATGGGTTCCACAGAGCGGAACAGCTAGGCGAAGTTGTGGTGCTGTCCGGGATGGTCACTCCGTTCATGAGCCTAACCACCCACCGTACGCTTTAGTGCCCCCACGTCTGGTTTCCCTGCCCATCGCCCATCTTTTTAGCATTCCTATTACCATCGGCTGTCCGATTCTTCAACGCTTCGTCTTCTCAGAGCACAATGCCTACATTGCAGTACAGTTGGCCATGCACTCCCCATCCTGCACATCCGGCCTCTGCTCGAGAAACCTGCATCGCCTGTGGTTCTAACGAGCTGACGTTGGCCCACTGGTAATAGTCCTGCAGTTTCATCAGACCCCTCATACGGGAGTACTTCAACATCATGCAGCGGCCACCCGATCTGCGACTTGGCCTATTCGGCCAAGAGCTGGGTGACAGTGTCCTCATCATTCTTGCCTCTGCCAAGTCATCCAGGCATGCCCTGTGCCCGTCGGCGTTTTAGGGCTGCCGGATATCAGGACCCAACTCCAGCTCACCTGCTTCAAGAAGGTTCAGGCCGCATGCAGAACTGGAGGAAAGAAGGCCTTCTCATGGCTGGCGGAGTCTGGAGCCTGGATGGCCTCCTTGTCTTCTTCCCCGTCGCCATCAGCTGCTGGATCTATGGGAGCAGGCTTCTTCCATCCTGAGTCTGAACCATCCAGTGGTGTCACGCCACCCTACTGAACCTGCTTCTCGTCAGTGGCTACAGCATGGCTTTGGGCTGCTCAAGGTGGAGAGGGGCGCGCGTCCGCGACCTAGAGGGCCCTGCCTCGCCGCTCATATCCAGGCTGACAAAAAGCACCTTCGACGATATAGCTGCTCTTGGGGTCTTTTCCAAACGTCTGGTGACGGACAACGCGAGAAGCGAGAACAAGGAGAGGACTTTGAAGGAAACGTGGTACTTCGCGTTTAATGCTAGAACGTTTCCTCCTGGCTGCTGTTCCAATCTCACGATATCTCCGGCGCTGGTGCCCCGGTGCCCTCCACCAGCATGCCTTTTTCATCCATCCGTTGCTGCTTTTTCAGGGGGTCATGCGAAGGACATAGATCTGCGGCTAGTTCTGCTCGCCTTGCTTCAGCCGGGCACCCGGCGTCGTTGGCCCATCGCTACTGACACTGCAGCGCCGTCCGCCCTCTCATCCGAGAGGTGTTCTCCATCATCGGGCGGCCGCCGGACCTGCAGTCCTGGATCTTCGCGGTGGGCCTCGAGGACCATGCCATCACTATCTCCTCAGCGGCGAAGTATGCGATCTACATTTGTTCATAGATAGTAAAATGCGTGGTGTCGCTGGAGATCCGCTGTAGATTTTCCATCGAACTCTGCAGCGATGACATAATGGCCATGTACATTGTACATAGCGTATATATCTAATTATCAAAATTAAATAAATAATATAACCATCATTATCATTGTAAATGATCATTACCATTCCATAAATTATGGCGAGTGTCCATTTTGCATGCATTGATAAGATGTAAATAAAATTATGTTGTTGGTCAAAAAAATTATTTCTCTCTCTCTTCTCTTTCTCAATAACAATTTATAAAATTCATTTAAAAAACTTCATTAAATATAAATAAAATACGAATATTTTGAATCAAATTGTTTATTATTATATTTATATTTCGAAAGAACACTTTGTAAAATATTAATGTGTTGAATAAACAATTTAATTCTAAAATATATTTTTATTTATATTTAATATGCGAATTACTTAATTTTTTTTCTTAATATTATATATAGAAAACATTAATGAAAATAAGCTTTAAAGTTTCAACTTTTTTTTTTAATAAATCGTTAACTAACTATATATTATATTCAAGAAAAAAACTATATTTTTTTTAAATTTAAAATAATTAACCTTAATTTATAAAATAGCAACAAAACTTATAGTAGTTAGAAAGCATCCAAGTAAACACACAAAAAAGATTACATTAATTATATAAAATCTTTTGGAAGAAAAACACAATTTTTCTTTTCTTCACTGATTAAACAAGAATTTAATAATAAAACACGATGACATCCTACGTAGGAATATCTTGTTATTTTTGGAAGAAAAAACAACATTTTTATCAATTCATTAGCAATGAAATTCCCAGATGGGTAGTTTTTAGATTATTTGTTCTATGTCATATTGATTATAAATACATTTGTTAATGATTTCTTTTATTTTAAAAATAGATTGGTGAATTTAAGTTCAATTTAACCCTAATTTTTGTTAATAGAAATAATTTAAATACCCTCGCCCCTTTTGAAATGTTTTAAGATTTATAACTTTTATTTAAAAAAATGAGAGAGATTGAGAGAGAGAAACTGCTTTTATTATATTGTTCATATATGTGATTACATTGGGTTAAATATAAAAAAAAATAGAATAAATATAGATAAACATTTTAAATAAATCAATAAGAAATCTAGGGTTTGATTTCTTTTCATAATTCTTCTCGAGCTTTCGGGCTAACATGCCTTCAACAGGGAGATACTATAAGTGCTACTTTTAGAAGTGGTACTTATAGTGTCTCGTGTTGAAGGGCATATTAGCCCGAAAGCTCGAGAAGTAAAAGAATTATGAAAAGAAATCAAACCCTAGATTTCTTATTGATTTATTTAAAATGTAATATCAGGGAGGAATCTTTATTATAGATAAATATAATCATATATTGATAAATATATGCACAAATAAAAATATGAAGATTGATAAATATACATTGAACATATATATATGGACTTCATTGGTCGATGGACTGCTAGAGTTTTTTCCCACAGAGTGGACAGGTCGATAAAGTAGCTGGCGTTACCCACCTCAAGACCAAGATGGTACTTGAAGATGGTAGCCTTCGCCACACTTGCCAGCTTCATTGCCTTGGGATAGAGGCCGACGCCGAAGAGCCAGGCCTGCAGATCCAGGGCTCTTCGCAGTAGGCGAACACCTCCCGGAGCAGGGGTCGCACGGCCCGGCAACTCCAATATCTGTGGGTCAGCGACTCGTCGCTGGATCCACAGGCGGCACAGGTGGCATGCCTCGAGGTAGGATGGTGTAGGGCGTGGAGGGCCAGTCGTAGGGCGACATCTGCGTCGTGCCCCGAGAAGCAGTTGCGACGCAGGTCATCAGGAGATGGAGTGGGACACATCCACGGTGGTAGCCCAGCGCGTTACAAACTCTCCAACAGGAAGCGCCTGCAGCTGTGCTGAGTCCAATGCCCGGCATGCGCTGGTGAGGCGAATAATGGGCATAGCTGATCCCCGAAGAACTATAGTCTCCGCCTCGTGTTCCACATAATAGCTGGAGCTGGCGTTTCCCTGCAGGAGACGCTGGCAGAAAGTTCTCAGGTTCTGCGCGTCCAGGAGCGCGGCCCGCGTTGAGCGCGCTAGAGCAGGGGCTCTATCGGAGAAGTCTCCGATCGTAGCCAAAGGCAATATCTAACCACCAGACTATGGCTTTAGATAAATTACTCTGGATTCTGATTGAGTCTTAGGATATATTCATTTGAAATAGAAAGCGCGAAGAAACAATATTCCTTATGCAAATTTTAGATATGACGCGGCGTGAAGGAGATGATGATGCTAGTTGAAATATTCAATCACAATACAGTACATTCATGGAGACAAAACTGTACCTTTGTATATTATTATATCATTCATGCACTATCATATATCTGTATGATTAATTGTGCTAACGAAACTGGGAGGGTTCCCCACTGATGTCTGTGTGAGCCATGCCCCCTCCCAATATCTTTTTCATCTCAGTAAGGACAGTCGGAAGTATCTTATTTTAGTAGGGGATTGATGGAAGGCTGGTCTAAGCCGTTAGTTTTCGACCGCCACGGCCCGGTTTCGATTCCCGCATTGGGCACTTTTTTTATGATTTAAAAAAAATGTTCCAATGGCCCCCGATTCTTGACAAAGGTCAACCTCACCAGCGAGTACATGTAATCAAACGGGACTCTGACACATTTATAAGTCCAAAGTCGAATTGTTTTTCACATGTGTAGACATGTGGTGCACTTACAGTTAAAGCAGTCGTCTACTTCTACCCACCATGATCACCATGGCCGCGTGTACTAGGGATAAGCAAATATATATATATATATATATATATATATAACGCGAAAAACGGTCTTTATTCAGTTAAAAGTGGCAAATACAGTCGGCAGTCAGAGGGGAAGGGGTATCAAGAGGGCGTCGGTCTAGCTGTTGTAGTCTCTCCGTCTATTTCCATTTCTCTACATGGCAGAGGGGTTGTCTTCGCTTCTAGGGGAGTGGGCTTAGGTTTTTTATCTAGGTTCCTGTCTTCTTGTTGGTCAGAGTTGTCGTGCTGAGACGCATTAAGCAGTCTCTTCTTCGTCGGATATTTTGCATCAAGGATTGCATCGTATACTGCATCATACTTGTCGATCTCTGTTAAAATTAGCCTCAATTTGCCTATTTTGTCGTTGAGTGCTTTTCTTTGGTCGGTGTTGAGGTCTCTGAAGTTTTTTGACTTAAAATCTTCATTTTTCTTGAGGTAGCAGGAGGTCCTATACTTCAGGTCGGGGTGCAGTTCAAGCTGTTGACAGACTTTGGTCTGTCTAGAAATACCTGCCCTTTTGAATACCAACGCGATGATCCTTTCCATTTTAGGGTTGTCTCTGTGCTCGCAGTCTATCAACTCCCTCTGGAGCTGAGAGGAGTCCATCGACCACTGTGAGCATCTGGCTGATGTGTCTTCGTCAGAATCTTCGGTTCCTGCGTCGGTCCTCGATTCAGAACACGGGTGAATAGCTGTTCCTCCACCAGGGGGGACTGGTTTTGTTTCTTCGTAGAATTCGGTTTCGAATTGCAAGGAAGTCATTGATAAATCGGATTTGACGGAAAGAGCGTCGTCATCTGAATCGTTTCCGTCTTTCATTAGAATGGATTGTACGACAGGGATTTCGTTGGGGGGAGTCTCGAGATTGTCAGTTTCAGCAGAACTAGCGACGTTAATCCTTTTCCCTTCAATATTCATCGGGATGTTCTTGGGAAGTGGGGTTTCGATTGTTGGTGGACTTGGTTTTGGCCTTTTGCCCTGGTCAGTACACTCCTCTACGGTGTTGTCGTTAGACGTCTCAGGCAGTGTTCTTTTCCTGCCCAAGGTTTCATCATTCGCGGTGGTTTTCACTGTAACTGATTCTCCTGATGGGCCTGGCACAGCGGGCAGGGCTGTGGGATTGATGACTTCTGAATAAGTTCTTGTGATGTTGGCTCTGATTTCCGGGTTGAATGGGCATTTGGATTTAATATGTCCATGTCTCTTACATCTCAGGCAGGTGATATCTTCGCCCACAAAGATCTTAAAAGTCCTTTTCATGTAGACGATTGGGATGATAGCCGGCATGTCAGTCGATTCCTTTCTCTTCAACACGACCTCTCTTCTAAGAGATGAAAGGTGTTTGAAAAGGGGGTTCTCGGTGGGGAAAGGCAGGGGTCTGACGCTAAGGATCTCTCCAAAGGGCGCTAGGGCTTTGGTGACCTCTTCATCTGGGATGAAGGCAAGTATTCCTGAGAGAATATATTTCTTTGGGGGGTTGAATAGGGGCGTTGGGTAGATGGTGTTGCCTCTTACAGCAAAGCCGTTATTAATGAGTAGTAGGGCCTGTTCACCATCGGCAACCGACACAACGGCCTGGCCATTCATCTTTCCAACCGAGTGGATGTTTTCGTGTCCAATGATTTTGGCTATAGAGGATAGGTGCTCCTCAGCACTGCAATCCGAGAGGGGGGTGAATTGGATGGTGGAGTTAATGTTTTTACTTCTTTTTTCGTATGTTTCTTTCCGTGATTCTTCAAATTTCTTCCATTCTTGAGGCGTAAATTGTTTTCTTTGGATATGCAAATTGCCTTGCTGTTTGTTTTTCTCTAAAGATGGTAATTCAGCGATTAATGGTTTAGATGATTTTTCTTCATGAGGGTGAGCGACCAATGAGACCTCAGCAGCAGATGACGTGTTTGATGATGCAACGACCAACTTGGCCGTTGCCATGGTAATGAGGCAAAGCTACAACTTGTAGCTTTGCGGATTTATGAAAATTATGAAATAAGAAATATTTTAAACTTGATGAAATTCGATGAGTGATGGCTCTAAATGAAGCCTGAGTAGAGATGAGAAGAATGATACAATTTTGAAATAGCAAAACAGACTTTAAGCTGGCGAAAAAGCGAAAGACTCAGGAGCTCGCGCGACGCGCGGCCGCACGGCCATATATATATATATATATATATATATATATATATATATATATATATATTTTTTTTAGTAAAAGAAAAATCGCGCAACAAATAGTTCTATTTTTTAAATATAGATGGAGCACTAAAGCCTTACGTTTAGAATATATTAAGTCGAGTTTCCTCCGTTGAGATAAGAGAAAATCATCGTATTCAAATTAACAATTGATTGATTGGTTTAACGATATGTATATAGGAATTCTCAAAACTTAATAAAACCATCATTAAAAATCTCTCTACAAAAGCGAATAATATATTTGTTCGGGAAATTTGCCTCGTGGTAAGTTTTCCTCTTGGGATTGGTGTTTGCTCTGGGAGTTCTAACAACCTCATTGGTGGAAAAACAGATTTGATGAGAGCCAATCAGTGAGAGGCGGAGTAATAATGGTTTTAACAGTTAGCTTTGGTTTTTCTCCAAGTCCCTAAGGCATTGCCGGTAATTGTTCTAATTATCCTTATACGTTTGACCACACTGGAGTAAATTAAGACTCACTGATATTATTTGCGGTTCTCTCTTATCTCGCTAATTCTCTCTAACTAATTTAAACGTTAATTTATACTCTAATTAATAGTTTTAATTGTTTAGTATGCTCCTCCACATACATATAAATTATTCATCGTAGATATTTGTGTACTACATTCAGTTTTACTAATTGTATTTGAAATGCAGAATTAGTGAACACATATATTTTAATTTATATAAAAAAGAACCTACCTGGATATGTAAAGAAAAAAAACAACCTTTTTTTTCTCAAAATATTTCGAGAGATTGCTCCCTCTTTATCAATTTATTGCATAGTAAACTTAATTTACAAATTCTTGTAGATAACGGGGTGTGATTAAAGGTGATCTACAAGAATTTATAAATTAAAAGTTTACTGTGCAATAACTTGATAAAGAGGGAGCAATCTTTCGAAATATTTTGAGAATTTTTTTTTTCTTTACAGATCCAGGTACGCTCTTTTATATAAACTTATTTGATGGATCGCCTTTTGACTCAAAATATATTTTATTATAACATTATGATTTTAAATATAATATAACAGGTTGTTCTTTAGCTATATATACTAATCAGTACTAATTATATAAAATTTCTAAGGAAATATCGCGCCATCTATATATGAGAATTGGAACTGTAAAGCGCGAATTTGTCTTTTTTTTTTTTTTACAAATAAATAACTTCACCTTAATGCGATGAAAAAATGGCTTATCAGTATTCAACTCTACTTTAAACTGACGAAACCGCTGTAAAGGTTTCCCACTGATGAGCCAGGCCTCTACAATATTTTAAATTGTAGTAAAGACAATAGGATTTATAGTGTTACATCAATTTTAATGCGCCTTACATTTATTCAAAATATTCTATGATATTTAATATTTATTTAAAACAGAATATTTAGATTAGCATCATTCCTTTTTATAGTTTCACTCCTTTTGTAATATTTATTGTACATATATCTTTATTGCTTATTGGAGCGGGAGTGGACCTAGACGAAGACTGCGGATCGCAACCTACGAGGAAGACAAGAATAAATAAACACAATAACTTTAAGAGGTAATTTATTTTTATTCAATTTTATTTATTTACTTTTAATATGGAAACCCGCTCGGGAAACGTGTATAACACCAAGAAGGAAGAAACCAAGGTCGATGACCCTGCAAAGCTTCAACTTGGTGCAACAATAGTTTTATTGTAAAAATTGCTCTAAAAATTGTTTTAAAATTGAGAGATTATATCATTTTTATATTGCTTTATTTTTATATATATTTTCTTTTCAAGACCTATTGAATTTGATACTATTCGACATTTAAAACCAATATTTTCTGGTACCAAGCTTCCAAATACAATTCTATAACGTATAACTAATCGGAAATAATACCTCTATCGGATTTGATACTATCTAACATTTCAATCGAGAATTCTATTTACAGTTTTCAAAAAAAAAAAAAAAAAAAAAAAAACGTTCTGACGTTTGAGGCCAAAAACTTAATATGTACACTGTGTGACAAGGAAATTACTGACGAACTCCCCCATTACCTGCTTAATTGTACAGCCCTTGATGCAGAGAGGAAGGCCCTATATCAACAAATCAAATGTACCAACACTTCACCCTACGTATTGCTTTCAAAAATATCAGCAAACAAATCTAAGGCAATAGCTTGCTATAATTTTTTAGATCATCATTATGTAAGGACCAGTCAACAATTAAATTACTTTGAGACGAAGAGTAAAGCCAGTTCAATTTCTATGTAAATAACACAAGATGCTTATTACCTTACCCAATTGGGAGAATCTGTATGGGTCAAGTCCCTAATAAAGGCTTTTGTGTTTGTGTGTGATACTATTTAACATTTAAGACCAAGATTTTATGGTAACAAAATATTCTAAATACGATTCTAGAATAATAAATAATAGGAAATAAAATATATCATATTAAACTTTAACATTTAAAGTGGTAAATTCATCATTTCTTAAAGTTATATAGCATTTAAAATCGAAAATTCTTGTTTTAAAAATTGCTTTTAATTTGTATTAAACATTAATTAGTGAAAATGTAAGCTATTTAGAGAACGCGTAGGTTTATCCTTTAAAATAATAAAAACATTCTCTACTGTTCTTGCTACAATGATAATGTGAGCTAAATCAGAAAGTTAATAAAATCCAATCAGATTCTTAAGACCAAACAGAATACCTCTATAATCGTCTTTTAGGTCTGATTGAGAACTTAGAGGGCTCAAGATTCAAGATAATTATAAAGGGGTGTTATTTTGTCTTGTTTAGATGCACATCTGGTCATTATTTTTTATTTTCCATCAAATTAATTCTATCGATGCGATAGAATATTCATGTTTTACATTAGGAGGGATCACCAGATATCATTTCTAAGAAAAGACAAAAGCTAACAGCGACGACTTTCTTTATTGAAAAGGTAAAAGCGAGATTTCGGATAATAATGTCCTTCAACAAGCTGTAATATGGCTGTCTTGTATTCGTATTCAATTGGCGAAATCTCGCCAAGCTTATATCTTTTCCATTAAAAAACTCGTCGCTATTAGCTTTTGTCTTTGATTAGAAAATAATATTTATGTATCTAACTTGTACTTTTATCAATATTTTTACACAATATGTGTTTAGAATCTGATCAAGATGGCTTTACATTAATAAAACCATGATCGAGAAATCATAGTATAACACACATACGTTTATTCTATTCAAGATATGTCCTGTATTAAGTGGAAATGAATGACAGAAAGGTTCGGCCCTACGAAGCAGTGCCAGGGATGATATAGACACATGTTGTCCTTGCATCCCGAGTACCCTCTCCAGTCACCCAGCCAGTAGGAACTGGTACATGCACCGAGCGGCCATTTGGTATGGCCCTCGCGCCCGCCTTTATGGTCTAGCTCCATGGAGTCGACCAATCATCCCACAGGCGTCTACGAGAGTTCATGGCCAGGTTGCTGTCCTCTCGTTTGGACTTGGTTAAACTCGTCCTACGCTTCAATAGGACCCCCCCCCCCTTTGGCCCTCGTATCCTTAGTTCCCAGTACTCCCTGAATCTACCGACGAATCAGGGACCTCTGAGGTTGACACGGGGAACCGCGCGAAAGCACGAAAGCGAAAGTGTACTCTTTGGGTTTTCATGACGCGCTTGGCAAGGACGCTCCCAATCACGCGCACACAGAGCGAAGACCCAAGAGTTTTAGAAACTAAAGGCAGACCCACCGCCAGTGACCCTACATAGCGCGGGAGTTCCCTTCTCTCCCCGCGACTGTAATGACAGAAAATAAATTTGGCTATGTCAAAAGACTGTAATGACAGCTATATCTCGGCTCATCTCTGACATCTACAACAATGGAGATACATCATTGACCCGGACTACTTATTTAATAAGAACTGAATCTATATCAAATCCCGCTGGAAACCTGTTACCAAGGACATATCCAAGCTAGCCAACAAATAGACCTATCCCACCCTACACGCTGGGAACTCTTAGTACTGATCCCCTACTGGATTGTTCCACATAGCCTGTTTACCAAGGACTTGTCTAGAATGGATTTCAGCTGAAGGAATACTTGGAATCCAATCCGTAAGTAACAACTCCGAACATTCCCATGTAATGAACATAAGAAGTAGACGTGTCTGATGGCCAACCATGTTTGGATACCATTTCTTCTTCTTTCTTATCTCCACTCAATCATATCAGGGTATCAAGCTTTGACAACCATCATGACTGGGTGAAGTAGAATGTGTCTGCCTTTGTCATTAAGACTGGGAGCACTACTCAGTGACAGGCCGACTTAGCTCCGAAAGAAATGGCCGCCTCTGACATGAGGAACAGACGCCATGTGCAGCCGCTCCTAACATGGGGTACAAACGCTGTTCATCCTGTATCCCTGGATTAGGAGCCCTTACAGGGTACTATCAGCCGTGCCAGCTGAACCCATGTTTTTTAGTGAGCTTGTTACTGCTCCCCTTCTTCCTTTTTCATCCGGGCTTGGGACCGGCAAAGGCGGAGTTTTGGATACCATTTGAAGCTAATCTAACCTTATTCCAGAATTATCGTGGTATACAATCTTTATTTTAATCCACTTTCTACTATGTTACAATGGTCTTTTACAATTTACAAATTTAATACATATCATTTAAAAAATAATTTATGATTTATATATAAAAAAACTTATATAGATCATTCCCTGCTTCTACACTTTGGTTTAATCAATACGGAGTTAAGGATTTCTTATTTCTTTTATTTCTAAAGATTTCAGACTAACATGCCCTTCAACACTGAGAATCCTGAAATACAACTTTACGCCTTCCATTTTACTATTTGCAATGACTTCCTGATTAAAATATTCTGATAATAACTAATGTTTCCCCCCCCCAGCGTGAAGTTGTACTTCAGGATTTCTGTGTTGAAGAGCATGTTGGTCCGAAAGCTTGAGAAATAAAAGAAATGAGAAAATAAACCTTTGATTCCTTATTGAATAAATCAAAGAAAAACGTATGTTTGAAATAGTGTTTTGATTTTATATAATTTTATATTCTCGTAAACGGATATCAAGTTAGAGATCTTGTAGATAGAGGTTGCCTGGCCGGCATTCACATTTCTGTAAAAAAATAGATACTTCGGCCAGTTCGATTTTTTTTTATCAACGTTTTAACAAAAATATTTTGTCTCTTCGTCACGAGAAATAAATATATAATATAATAATAAAATATATAATATTAACACAAAGCAATAACGCGCCATCTATACATATAAAATAAAATGATTTAAAAGCGCGAATGTTTCTTTTATACATAAAACGAACTTCTACTGTCCTTACTGCGATGAAAAAATATATTGGGAGGGCTTGGCTCATCATGCTTCGCGCTTTTAAATCCTTTTATTTTATATGTATAGATGGCGCGTTATTGCTTTGTGTTAATTTATTCCTAAATGGCCTTGTCTTTATTGTTTGCTGAAGAGCATTGCTCGAAGCAAATATTTGAATGTAATTCTACTGTCCTATAATCTTATGTCCATAATTTACTTGAAAACCATTTCTAAGATTCCATCCTTCAGTGTAGCATATAAAAGCAGAATGATCCAATACAGTATTAGAGCTCTGAGAAGCGGTCTGGTGGATTAAATTGGCGAAACCGCTGGGAGGGTTCACCACTGATGAGCCAAGCCCTCCCAATATATTTTTTCATCGCAGTAAGGACAGTAGAAGTTCGTTTTATGTATAAAAGAAACATTCGCGCTTTTAAATCCTTTTATTTTAAAAATATATAATATAATAAAAATAAAACTTGCAAACTCAGAACAATTTTTAAAGCCTTGTTAAATGATTTATTTTTATTTATTTCTCCTGATGAAGATAAAAGATTTTTAAGTGATCAATATTTGCCCTGAAATTATTTGAAAGACGAAAAATAAAAATCAGGTAAAACGTTTCTTCTAATTTTAAATTTGCAAGCTTTCAAGCAAATATACTGTTTTTCAACGGTCTAATACTCTATGTACAATCTCTTAATAATCTTTATACAAAATAATTGAAAACTTTTGTTATTGGCATGTGCTCTTGCTATATTTTCCTCGAAAGCTTGCAAATTCAAAATTAAAAGAAACTTTTTACCTGATTTTTATTTTTCCTCTTTCAAATAGAAGAGTTTTGTTGAAACGTTGAAAGAATTAAACTTTAACTGGCCGAAGTTTTATTTTTTTACGAGTTATAGATGTATATTGTATTGTTAGAGGGGAGAAATATGGAAGAGAACCATCATTGATAATATGATAAAGACATATAAAAAAACATATTTGTTATATTATTTTTGTTATAAACGTGAAAGGTTTGCCTACTTTGCTCATATCTAATTGTGTTATAGGTTTTCGCCTATTGGTCTACTCTACTAAATAATTCAATTCTGAGATTCAGCAGCTCTGATGACATTATTATATTTGATGTCTAAAATTGAAATTTATTCCATAAATTATGATGTAGAATATAAATTGAATACAATTTATCGAATTGTCAAGCTATCTTGTTACTCATTTTCAATATTTATGTTCAATATAACGAAATATATTTATGATACAAGTCTTCAATCATCTCTCTTCATAGAATTTCGATCATTCTGAGAAAATCACATATTTTATTATCATCATCTAAATATATATTACATGGAAATATATGGCACATGTAATACAATATAAAATATATTCTTTTAACTATTTTAGAAACATAAACATAAATTGTATTCTAGCGATGAACAATTTCTTCCTTCACAATGTGAAATAATATTTTGTTAATACATTTAATTTTGAAACTATATTTTTAGGCTATAAATTTATATTAAATAAGTTTTATATTAGTTTTATATAAATTTTAATGAATTAATGATATTTATATTTTTATATAACAATGGTAGAAATCGTTTGGAAAAATTTAACTAAAATAAATATGATCAACAACATTTGTATTTGTTTCTATAAATATAGTTTGAATAAGCTTTTTATTGTTGGTATTTATTTTTATATACTATAGTGTATATAAAAATGAATGAAAAATCATGAATTCTCTAAGAGAATAAAAAAAGAAAACGATTTATTCTTACTCATTAAAATAAAAACAAACGGACAAAACATTGATAAATATCAAAAGTATCTATGATATTATTCTTTTTTAATTTAACCATGTTAACTCATAAAACATACCAGCAAATGTTGTTCAAAAGCAAGTCATTTAGAATTATTTAACCAATAGCTTTTCAAAAAGCTTTTATAAATATATAAAAAATAATAAACATTTCAGCTACCGCCATTAAATAATTTGATTAATATAAGACAAAATAAAAACGGCGGGGGACGACAATCGTATATTGAGAGAAGAGGTAAAACATTTTGTGAACCAATAAAAACTTGCTAATGGTTTACTTTATATTGAATTACATTAAGTTTATAATGTCTCCTGTGAATAATCTTACCCACGAGATGCTGTTATGTCAAGATGCAATTATCTATTTTTTCCCGTAATCCTGTTAAATAATCCACATATTGGATTACTAGAAGAAACAAATCGATATTTGCATCTTGAAAAACAACTAAACCTTATCTACATATTTCTCTTGAAATTAGTGCGCCATCTATATATAGGAAAAGAAACTGAAGACAAAGACGCGAGACATCTACTTCTGGAGTGCCCAATTTTCCGGGATTTTAGGGAAAATAGATTTGGTCGTATTGGACAGCTTGATGAATTTGTAGACAAAAAAGAAAAGTATAAAAATTTTGATCAATTTTGTAAATACATATACAACTTTCTCTTGAATTGGAAAAAAAGAGAAGGAATCTTAAAAAAAAAAAAAAGAACTGCGATGCTTGCTCTGTGTGTTTTGCTTTGTTGTTTGTTTTTCTCTTTGGACAATTTTCTTTAGTTAATTTATGTAAAATAATGAATTGAACAGGATTGTATATAGCCGAATTGCTGTAATGCAGTGAAAGGTATTGACGCAAATATCCCTGAGTTTGAGATATCGCGTTTCATGATGTTAATAAAGTTAATTCAAGAAGAGTGAAAACGCGCGAATTTTATGAATTTTTTAATTAAAAAAAAAAATTCTTACACTATACTTTCTGTGATGTAAGAATATTGGAAGAAACTAGATCATCATGGTGAAAAACACCAGTAATTTCTTTAGTTCAATATTATAATAATCTGACATGGATTAAACTGGCTAAACCGCCGGAAGGATTAACCACTTATGAGCCAGGCCCACCTAATATTTTTTTTTATCTCAGATAGGATAGTAGGAAGTGATTTTATTTATAAAAAAGAAAAAAAAGGGTAAAATATAGTATACATTTTTGTAATATGTTTACGTTTTCTTTTTCATGTGTTAAGCGTATTTATGCAAATTTTGCCTTAAATACCCATTTCTTGGTTTCTCAAGAAGACTCTGGAACCAAAAATCTTTTTGGTCGCAGTGGTACAGCCTACTCCACGCTGACAAGCGCCAACAGCGTGAAACGCGTTCGTGCATGACTTTTCTTGATTTATCAAGAAATTGGGTTGACCAAATATCAGGGAACAGGCTAAATCAATGTTTAGTTGATTTCTGTTCCACCAGATGGCGCTCTGCCATCTAAAAAGCACATGTGCTCCTTCCTGGTCAGGATATTCATTTTTATTTTAAATATATTATTGTATAAGAAATTTGAACTATTTTTGACGCATATGATTCTTTTTTTTAAATAAATCAATTTTCTACTGAAATTACTGAAATGATAAAATAAGAGGAGGGCTTTGCTCATCAGTGGTGAACCCTCCCAGCGGTATAAAATTAATTTATTTTAAAAATAATCATACAAGTCAAAAATAGTTAAATTTTTTAATAAAAGATAACGCTAATGCATCATATTAATATTAATGTGAAAAAACAATTAAAAATATAAAACTGTTCAGGTGGTGGTTGTTTCATGGAAAGGGGGGTGCCATTGCCCCGTTAGTCAGCCACATTTCAGAGTTCCCTGTAGGTCTTCATGGTTAAAAAGGTCAGATGTTGATATTAAAAACAAAATTGGCATTTCCTGACCACTCACATGAGCATTTTAGATGGTAGAGCGCCATCTAGTGGAACAAAAATCAAATAAACGTTGATTTGGCTTATTCCAAAGATATTTGGCCAACCCAATTTCTTGATAAATCAAGAAAAGTCAAATATGGGCTGTTGGCCCTCGTCAGCGTAGTGCAGACTGTACCTCCACGACCAAAGGTTTGTTCCTGAGGCTTTCTGAGATAAGAAGAAATTGGTATTTAAGGTCATATTTGCGTAAAGACGCGTTTCATGTGAAAAAAAAAAACTATTTAAAAAATTATATATAAACAATTTTTTATGTTATTAATATTAATGTATATTCAATAAATTGGTATTTATACTATCAAATGTGGTAAATATTATATATAAACTATTTTTAGACAAATGAGGGGGATATAGTTCTCACTTGTCAATATGTAAATGAGTTAAACACTATTCAACCAAACGATACATGTTCAATACCATTCAATTTCAAAGGTAAATGTTTGTTTATTGAACGCATCGAATTCTTTTCTATTTAAATTCAAAGGCTCTTTTCATCTTTTGTTTTCAAAATACCAAAACAGAATTTTTGAAAGTAGTTTAGAAGGAAGATAATTATTATAATTTGATAACTTCTTTTAATTTGACCTGTTGACGACAATTTCTTGATTAGTGGAATAATTGTTTTATTTTTCTAAGGAAATCCCCAATGTGATTAGAGATTTTGTTTGTTGTGGACCTCCAATTGGGGGCTCCACTTTACAATTCAAATCAGACACCTCGACGCTATGCAAATAGATATAATCATCATTAGGAGTAAAGAGAAAGATTACCGTGAGATCTTTTTTTCTAAACGGGTTGGTTTCTTAATCAGAGATGTTTTTATAATATCTAAATAACTTTGTTTTATTCAATCTCTCCTCCAATATACGACCATTTCCATACAAGACCATAAATATATTTTCAAAAATATTTAAATCTATGATAATTCTCTCTGTTATTTACAAATTGATATAGATCTACAACATTATTTATTGTCTGTTGTTTAGCGGTGAAGAAGAGTGGGCATTCCAGCAGTAGGGGTCTCGAGTCCTGGAATTCGTTTATTCGTTGAAATAGTTTTCTGGTTTTCCTAATAGTCAAAATTGTACTGGGATCAGGTAGATAAATTAAGGATCTCCTGATTGTGTAACTAAAAATTGCTGACGATATAAATATCAATTAATTCAAAATCAACGATTTCCGCGTTTATTTTTCCACGAGAAATTTATCCCAAAGGTGACATATATACAGCACACAGCGAAAGGCAAATATGTACTTAATATTTACATATTTGCATACTAGCATATGTTCCTTGTCTGCTGGCTCCCAGCACTGTTTGTAAACACATGTGTCTTCTGGATCATGGAATTCCAAGTTTTTTTACAGATGAGGTGATGGAATCTATGGTAGATGTTTATTTCAGCAATAAGTGCTTGTTTCTTTTGGTTTTCTGTCTTCCACAGAATGAGTTGACAAATACCGGACAAGTACAGTAGTTAAAAGCAAGGAATTAATCTTGTTTCTCTGCTATCGCTTTATCATATTTGTATTTCTCCACTGGATTCAAATGTCAATGTTAATTATCTCGTGTCATATATGACTAGTTCTTTCTGTATTGGTTACGTTGAAGCAGAAGGTTGATGAGAGATAGATAAGAATGCATT
This sequence comes from Cordylochernes scorpioides, assembly GCA_030710605.1. Classification (NCBI taxonomy): domain Eukaryota; kingdom Metazoa; phylum Arthropoda; class Arachnida; order Pseudoscorpiones; family Chernetidae; genus Cordylochernes; species Cordylochernes scorpioides. The sequence continues at coordinate 21,669,698 of CP092882.1, read as the reverse complement.
CCAAGGTATTTATTTAAATATATATGTAGTATATTTTGAGTTAGTTAGATCACAACCTTCTTCTAATATTTATTATAAACCCATATCTATATAAAAATATGTATCGATCTTGTAATAATGGAAATGACAAATAAAGCAAAGAGGTAACGGTAGACCAGACGACGACATAACCTAGACGAACAGGTGTTTATGATAATGAGTTCAATCACCCCGTCAACAGGTGGCCGGACGTGGTAAACAACCCGGCGCCTGACAGGTGGCGTGATTTTATGGGAGCCAATCAGAACTCGCCGCCATCTGCGAGCGTCTCATATAAAAACCCCCAAGATTGGGACAAAGTTAGTTGTTCAGTTAGTTGTTTTCAGAGCGACGCCGTTATACGGTCGGGTCTCTCACCCCTATCCGCGATGTAGGCATCCGTGACGCCCGTGGTTCGACTGCCTTCGTCCGTGGTCTACCTCTACCTTCTTGGAGTTACCATCTAGACCTGCCTCTGTCTCTTGCTGTCCCAGTGCGGGAATCCCATCACACACCCACTACCACGACTGCCCAGTACATTCCACATCGGGATTACTACAGAACCCGTTAAAGTCGACAGGATGACTGAGGACAGCAGCATGCAGAGGATGACGGAGGTCAGAGACGACTACTTCGCGGATGCCCTCACCAACATGCAGCCCCACTGCGAAGACCGAGTAAGCCACCTAACAGACGCCATTCGGGGACTAACCGTACCTCGCACCGAGAAGGTCATCATCGCCCCCATCAACATCTCCTGCGCCACGAACATCTTCCTCCCTCAGCTCGAACAGGCAGACAAGATTCATCGAGAAATCCTGGCATTGCCCCGCCAACCAGCATCGACGATGTCCCATGGCAACCATCGCAAAAAGTGGCCACCAGGCCCCATCAGCGGGACAACAACTAAAGACCAAGTCTCCTGACCGAACAATCCTCAAAACTGTGAGTTTTTAAAAACAACTTGATTCTCCATAAATTTAATGTTTATTTTCACTGTAATCATTTTAAATCAAATTTTGCAATTTTTATAACATTTCAATTCAAATTTTAAATCTTGTACACCCTCATTTATCAATTTTTACTTTATTTTAAGCAACTTTTAAATTTTAATTCATCAATTTCAATTATACATTAAAAAATCATATTATATTTTAATTACTCAAATCATATTTTCTAAACTTATTTGTGTTTTTTTAATACTTTATTTATAGCCATAATATTAATAATTAAATTTATTACGCTCTTTATTTTACTTGACCTATTACTATTCAAATTGATATTTCTCAATATTTAAAAGTTTTAAAAACTAGTCCTAGATTTGTATTTTTATAAATATCAATTTTAAATCATCTCATCTCATAATGTGCCTTCCATTTTTCCCACAATTACAAATACAACTATAAATGTAATATGCGAAAACTTAATATCATACCGTAAAATTTCCATACCCCATTGCATTTCATTCCTGCCTGTGTTAAATTGTTATTTACGTATTAAATACATTTTTATTTCGCACTTCTACGTTGTTCACATCAATTTTAATTCCTCTCGCATATCTCATATCCCATTAACACATTTCGCATAATCATAACACATTTATTTATACAATAGTTAATTAATTAATTCTTTTATAGCCTACCTTTTCCCAATTATTCACACCCACGATTTCAATATTACAGATTAAATTTAATATCCTTCTAACAGCGGAACCTGCCAGATTAAAACGGATAGGAAAATTATATAAAATCCATTTTATAGCAAATCTTATTTTTATAATGTTATAGGATAGTTTATCGTTTTGTCAACCCCGTTTAAAATTTAGGTCCCCATCACCTCTAAAATCGATCCTGTACATGAGACGTCATCTTGGCCTCCTAAAAGGACAATTAATCCAATCTTCATCCCAGCGACACACCAACTCAAGGACGCACTGAACTCCCCCCTAGTTTTTTTTTCTCTACTTCTAAAGGGCTGGAATGACCTTTGTATCCATCATTAGCAGATATATTCTTTCCTACTTCAACACTCTTACCTGTCAATCATTCAATTATAGGCCTTCCATACTTCTCTCGTCTCTTGATCATTTTCCATTGGCCTTCTATGCCTTCGTTCTAACCACCCCTCGTCCATCGCAGAGTTCCTGTTTGCCGACCTTTTTTATTTACACCCAGGTCGCCGTCCCAGCATTCTTTACTTCATTCTTTTTTCCTCAAACCAGGGTTCAATTAATCAATGGCAACTGTCGAGCCCTGTTTTCACAATCTACCTCCATCCTCTAATCTCTTCAACGGTTACTGAGACTCCTGCTCGTCAACATTTTTTAATTTTTATTTTTTAATGATTCATCGACCTGGTACACTCTTCCTCCCCATGTTAACTCCACACGGAGACTTGGGTAACCAGCGAGATTTTTTATTTCTCTAACGCTCGACCCAGGCCATCATCAGCACGATGCGCCCACTCATTTTTCGTTATTTTATTTTTCATCTGGTCGAGCTCAATCACCGACAGCAGTGCAGCTCTTGAGACACCATCTCTTTTTAACCTCTCTCAGAAAAAATTCTTTCCCATATTCTCCCATTACCTACCTCTCCTTCGATCTTCACGCCTTTTGCCCATCTGTTCTAATGCTACTTACAGAGCATCTTGAGATTGCTGAACCCTGAAAACAATACTTCGCTTCTAAGCTCGTATTGCAGGGCAGGACTCCTGAGATGTCCTTTGCAGAAACCAATTCAGACCTTCTTCCTTTATTCCTCACTGCGTTACTACCTATCGCGAACCTTTTGCTTAAGTCAATTTTCTTTTATATTTTATTTTACTTTTATTATCTCTACTTCTCCTCCTTCCTGTATTACATCCCTGAAACTATGTTGTAAATATTCAAGGCACCTTAAGTAACAAAAAACTGTAACTAGTATACCAACTTTCCCAAATATTTACTTTCGCTATTGTGTGTGTTTACTTTAAATTTATCCTTCCTATGTACTCCTCTTATATATTTTTTTTAGTTTTATAATATTATATCAATGTGTCACCACTACTCCCCTTTATCTTTATTTTATTCTAGTAACTAATTTGTGCCCCAAATTATTTCCCATTTAATAGGTTTGCTAGCTTTTCTCTCATTTATTTGTAAATAGACTTACAGTTTTACTAGTTTTGTGGTGTTGGACTTTGTTTTTTAACTTACAGACGTAGATAAAATATTTCACTATTAATCGATAATATCATTTTGTTTATTAACCATCAACATTAATGCCATCAATTACCAATCAACCCTTTATATATTATTACCTTTAATATTCTATTTTCTTTTTTCATCATGTTTAGATTTAGAATGTTACAACTTCAACTATTTTAGGCACCATTTTAAAAAACCTACACCTAACAATATTTATAATATTTCTTAAACAGATAAAACATTTATCATTTTATTTTTCTTAATAGATTTTCAAAATGTTATTTTTGACGCTTCCCTTACAACCTCTAACTCTATCCCATGAACCTTTCCTCCCAACTTTTTACACCCATCAAGAGATTATTCTTTGTCAGCCATTTTTTTTTTATTGATTAAACTAACTAGAAGACCCTTCCTCGCTGTTCATTTCCCAACAGTGAGCTCAGGAGACCCAGTTAGGTTTTTTTTTCTCTCATCGTCCGGCTCATCATTTTTTCATCTTTCAACTTTTTTTCACCACACAAGCCGGACACAATCAAAATTGACAGCAATAATTCTCTTACATCCACCTCCCCTTTTCCGCATCCTTCAAACCTCCAACCTTCCAAGGGATTCCAGTTCGCCGAACATTTTTGTTTTTTTCATTGATTAATCCGACTGGAACAATCCTTCCTCGCTATACCATTCCCGATAATGAGTTCAGGATATCCAGCGCGATCTTTTTATTTTTTTCCTCATCTCCCGACTCATCATATCAATTCACCATTTTTCCAACTTTTCACTTTTTTTTCATCATTCAACCGGGCATAATCATTATGGACAACAGGGATCCCTCTTACCTCTACCTCTCCCTTTTACCTCCATCAATCTTCCCACCTCTTTTCACTGTCTGAGCTAATGATGCAGACGGATTATCTTAGGCCTTCTGTTAATGAAAACAATGCCTCACTTAAACAAGTTCGCATTGCATTGCAGAATGCTTGGGATACTACTTTGCAGAAACATGCTCAGATACCCCCTTTCCCCTTTTCAACCTTAGCGTCACAGTATACGTTCAGTCAATAAACTAACTTCATTTTTTTTCTCTCATCTTTTATGCAATAAGATATTATTTTCCTTGTACGATTTATTTTACCATATTTACCATTTTGTATTTATACTTTCTCTTAATCTTGTATCATTCATTTTGTGCGTTTTTATTTTTATGACCTTAATTTTATTGATACACCACCATTACAACATCTTTCTCCTTTTAACTTGTAACTTCATAATAATTTTAACTAATTTGTATACAAATTATTTCTTTTATTTTTTTTTATAATAGGTTTGTTAGGTTATCATTCATTACATGTCATTCCCCCAACCAAACCTTCATCACCGGGGACACATTCTGTAGTATATTTTGAGTTAGTTAGATCACAACCTTCTTCTAATATTTATTATAAACCCATATCTATATAAAAATATGTATCGATCTTGTAATAATGGAAATGACAAATAAAGCAAAGAGGTAACGGTAGACCAGACGACGACATAACCCAGACGAACAGGTGTTTATGATAATGAGTTCAATCACCCCGTCAACAGGTGGCCGGACGTGGTAAACAACCCGGCGCCTGACAGGTGGCGTGATTTTATGGGAGCCAATCAGAACTCGCCGCCATCTGCGAGCGTCTCATATAAAAGCCCCCAAGATTGGGACAAAGTTAGTTGTTCAGTTAGTTGTTTTCAGAGCGACGCCGTTATACGGTCGGGTCTCTCACCCCTATCCGCGATGTAGGCATCCGTGACGCCCGTGGTTCGACTGCCTTCGTCCGTGGTCTACCTCTACCTTCTTGGAGTTACCATCTAGACCTGCCTCTGTCTCTTGCTGTCCCAGTGCGGGAATCCCATCACGCACCCACTACCACGACTGCCCAGTACATTCCACATCGGTATTACTACATATACAGGGTGATCCAAAAGTTCCGCACTATTTTAAAAATCAATAACTCCGCGAATATTTGCGCTAAAGCAATGCGGTAAACACCATTGTGTTCTGGATGCAATGGGATTTTTTATGGCAAATAATGAAAATTTCGAAATTGATTTTAGTTACAATTTTATTCGCCAGATGGCGCACTACCAGAATCAGAGATTCAGCGGCCAAATTGTTTGATAAATTGAAAAATATAACTGATCGACACTTATTTTTCCTTTTTGAATACCAGGAAAGAACCCTAATAACATCAAATAACAAATTAATAAAACACCACTTCGCAAAAAGTATGAAGAATTGGTTAACAATTTTTAAATACAATCAGAGATATGTAAAATAGGTAAATGCAAATTAAAACATGTAGCAAAAAAAAATGATATTTTAGATACGGTTTGTTTCCGAAGATAATAAATTTCTAATATTTTTAATTCAACTCTCTCTCATACTGTACACAATTTTAAAGAATGTGTCCCCTCAAATAAAAATATTTTTTGAATCGACCTTTTGCGTTGAAAAACGTGTTAGTAAAATCATTTTGTATTATTTTTTTGCACAAAATTTATAAAGTTATTGGTGTACAGAAAATATTCCTTATGCTATTTCTTCTAATGAGCGAAAAGCGAAAAACTAAATATAAGGAGAAAATTTGTGTGTACCAGTGTTATTCGAGAAGTTATAACACTCTGGTTTGCACGACATAATATGTGAGCAAATGACAAACAAAAAATTACTGTTCACAAAAAAAAAAAAAGTCAAGATGTGAGGACAGCATTTATTATCCCCATATCCCAACACAAAGATCTGCAAAATATTGGTAGATAATATAATACATGGCAGCTTATATAACACATGAGGTAACTGCCTTCTCTCTTGTATTAGGTCACAATCCTTGCTCAATGTAGCACCCTTCATTCTCAATCACCGCCTGCAGACGATAAATGACAGAATAGACAGCATTAAATAACATATCTGTTGAAATTGATAAAACGTTCCATCTGATAGAAGCCTTCAACATGGCCAATATGGTAGGCCAGCATCGATAAACACACGATTTAATGTACCCCCATAAACAAAAATCGCAAGGCGTCAAGTCTGGTGATCTTGGAGGCCACTGGTATATGGCGACTTATCCCACGAATTTCACCGAACGTATCCTTCAGCAATTGTTTGGCACCACGGGAGATATGAGGAGGTCCTCCAACTTTCATGAATGTTATTTCGCTTAGTGCTTTTTCCCTGCAATATGGGAATACCCTTTTCTCTCAAAAGTTGAACATAACGTTCACCAGTTACAAAAACGGTTTTAAAAGTTCTTCCATTGATTTTTCAAAGAAAAATGGCCCAATAATAAAAGAAGAAGTGAATCCACACAAAACTGTAACTCTAGGCTGATAAAGTGGCATTTCTGTAAAAATCCTAGGGTTTTCTGTTGCCCAAAAGCGGCTGTTTTGAATGTTAAATTCTCCGTTTAGAGAAAAGTGAGCATCATCTGTCCACAGAACATTCGACAGCCAGTTTTCATCACTATCAATTTGCCGGAAAACCCAAGCAGCGAATTCTTGACGCATCTTAAAATCGCCAACTTTCAGCTCGTTATATCTTTGATTTTTGTATGGGTACACACAATAGAGACATTAAGTGAAGCCTCTTCGGATATCACAATCATACACGGCGATTTTAACGCCAAAAGTTCAACTTGGGGATCATCTGTCCAGGATAACAAAGGTCACCGACCTCGACCTTACACCATTAAATAAGGGAGAGAACACCTATCTATTCAAGTCCACATTCACAGAATCCGCAATAGACATCACAGCGATAAATTTCAACATCGCATCCACAACACAATGGAAAATCCTGAGAGGTGCAATCAGTGACCACAGACGAATTTTAACAACCCTAAACTTCAAAATTGAGAATGTCCAATAGAATAAATGAACATGGAACTTTAGGAAAGCTGACTTGAAAAAAATCACAGAAAAGCTTGAAGAACTGTGCAACGAAAAATTGAATTACAGAACGCTTGGCAAAAACTTGGAAAAATTCTCTTCGAATATATCAAAAGCTGCAAAAGCATCGATACCTAGAGGTAGACGTAAAGACCTGCGGATACCTCACTGGAAGAACCACAACATCGAGGCAATGATTTCAGAGAGAGACAATATCAATGAACTTCTTTAAAAAATAAAACAGAAGAAAAGAGAAAGGAACACATTGAAATTAGTCACAAAATAGAACAAGAAATTTGGATATGCAAACAAGAAAAAATGGCAGATTTCTGCGAAAAAATGGATCCAAGAAAGGACAGCCAACACTGGAATATGATTAGAGTGTTAGAAAACAATCAAAACCAACACCAATCCTCCAATACTCTAACCGATATGAATAGAACAGCGAGAAAACGAGAACAAACAGATGGCTAACATAATTGCTGAATATCTTTCAAGCACTTCCATACTCAAATATACGAATGTAGACAGGACTCTAAAAATAATATAAACCAGTTAGTTAAACAAGCAAGAAACTTCCATCAACAAGATATTTTCTCGAAAGACTTCACACTGAATGAGCTAAACTCATCAATAAAAAAATCCAAGAGGTCACCAAGAGATAATCTAATGTTTGGTCAAATGATTAAACACTTTGAAGACAAAGCTAATAAACAACTCCTACGAATACTAAACATTTCATGGTAAACTGGTAAACTACCAAAGGAATAGAAGATATCAATTACTGTGCCAATACTGAAACCAAACAAAGATGCCAAGGAATCCAAGAACTATCGGCCAATTGCTCTCACCAGCATACTTTGTAAAATAACAGAACGAATTATCCACTCTAGGCTCATAGTCTGGCTCACTAACAATAATAAAATAAACTTCTACCAAACTGCCTATAGATCCCAGCACTGTACGACTGATCAACTGTTCTACCTCTGTCAATCAATAATAGATTCTGTCCAGGAAAAACCGCCAAAGAAGACCACGGCTATATTCCTTGATATGACCTCAGCTTTTGATCGAGTATGGAGGGATAAATTACGTGAAAAGCTGCACAACATCGGAGTAAGAGGAAAAACCTTAACCTGGATTGCAGACTTCTTATGGGGAAGAAGGTTAAAGGTTTGGGTCAATGGAGAATTTTCCAAGGAAGGAAGAACATGGGCTGGTGTAACTCAGGGATCTGTGCTCAGTCCTCTACTCTATCTGCTATATATTAAAGACATCCATCCTTACCTCACTGAAGACTCAAAGGTTGCATGTTATGCAGACGATATAGCCATTAGGCACACAAGTAGCAGCATAGAAAAATCGTAAAAAATACTGAACACATCAATGAAAGGACAGGAGAAGTGGGCAATGGAAATCCAAATGACCATAAACCCAATAAAACCAAACCTATGCGTCTTCTCCACTGACAGGGGAAAAAGAATAAATATAACCACAAAATAAGCATAAACAACTAAATAATTGATAAAATTAGAAATCCAAAATACCTAGGTGTGATATTGCAGTCCTGGATCTTTCCAGTTGGTCTCGAGGACCACGCCATCACCATCTCCTAAGCGGCGAAGTCCGCGATCTACGTTTTCATCGTAGATCGCAAAATGCGTGGTGTTGCTGGAGACCCACTGGCGATTCTCCACCAAACTCTGCAGCGCTGGCAGAGGCGCCATATTCATTGTACATAGTGTATATAATGCATATTATCTTTTTTTAAATAGTGCAGACTGTGCACTTTGCATATATTGACAAGATGGCAATAAAATTATTTTAACTGTCATTGATGAGGAATTGGAATTTTCAAAACACATAATTAGCACCTCAAATATAGCTACCAGAAAACTAAACATTCTGAGATGGCTATGTGGAACAAATTGGGATGAAAAACCCAGAATTCTCAGAACAACATATATCACCTTAATAAGGCTGATAATGGAATATGCAACACCGGTCTGGGCTCCCTCAAGCTCATCACTAAAAGTAAGACTAGACAGTGTTCAAGCAAAAGCGGCCAAAATAATCACTGGTGCTGTTTCATCCACCAACAATGAGAAAATTCAGAGAGAATGTGTTCTAGACCTTCTCGCTCGAAAGCAGAGGATAAAATAAAAACAACTTGGATCGGCACTTCGGAAACGAGGAACCAGAGGACGAGATCTCTCTGAACACTTGTGGTTTGGTGGATCCGCCCTTTTCTGAGAATGAGGTGAAACTGACGGCTTTCAAGTTCGGGAAAAAGGAAATCTCCTGGTCCCGAAGGGATCGATAACACGGTCGTGAAAGCCCTGTTAAGAATGCACCCATCACTTCTTGCCAGGTTTTTCAATAGGTGTCTGGACACTGGTACTTTTCCTGAGGCATGGAAGGTTGCTCGAGTAGTGCTTCTCGAAAAGTCTGGTAGAAAGGGTAATTCTCCTAATGATTATCGTCCGCTTTCTTTACTAGTGTCTCTAGGTATGGTCCTGGATAGCCTACTAGCTCAGCGACTGAAGCACTGGCTAGAGAGTAATGAGCTCCTTTCCTCTTTCCAACATGGTTTTAGGGAAGGGAACTCCACAACCACAGCTCTGAACGAGGTGTTAGAGGGGGTTGAGATGGGCTTAAATAAGGGTGCTTGGGTTCTTTTCGTGGCCCTGGACATTGATGGTGCGTTCAACTCCATGAGCTGGAACAAGCTGATGAGAAATTTGATGGACATGGGTTGTCCTGATAATTTGTGCAGCTTGGTTCGTGACTTCCTGAGGGATAGACGGATTAGCCTCAGTTTTGGTGGGCTGAAGTTGGAAAGAAACTGTACTAGGGGTTGCCCCCAGGGCTCTTGCTGCGGACCTATTCTGTGGAATATCCTGGTAAACACCGTTTTCCAGGAGGAGCTCCCTGAGGGAGCCAGGCTGGTTCTCTATGCTGACGACCAGTTCCTCATCATTGAGGCTGCTTCAAGAGCGAAAGCTGAGAAGTGTGTTGAAGCTTCTCTCCAAATCCTCTCGAATTGGGCCCATGACTCTGGCCTTAAGTTCAATGTCTCCAAAACTAAGGCCCCCAGCTTTAAACCTAGGGACATAAGAACTAAAAGGAAAGGGATCAAATGGGAGCACAAGCCGGCTATCCGGATGAAAGGACGGAGGGTAGTCATGGGGGTGGTCATTGATGACAAGATGGGTTGGCAATACCAGGCGGAGGAGATGGTGGCGAGAGGCAGGGAGGCGTTGTGCAGGCCTGTCCTGGTTGGCCCTCAACAGGGGGGGGGGAGAAGGAGGGTACTATTTTTAGGAACCTCTGCCTCTCCTGTGTCGAGCCAATCCTGCTATAACAGGGATCAGAAGGTGGCAAAAACTCTAGAGAGCGTGCAGAGGACAGCGGCACTCAGAATCACAGGGGGATATCGCACTACCAGCAGTAAGGCCTTTTTGGTCCTCGCTGGGCTTATTCCCCTGTGATTGAAACTAGAGGAGAAGACCATCAGACAAGAAGATCTGGGAGAACAGGGAAGATGCCCTGGGACTTGAAGCGGGTGCCCTGGAATGGAAGAGGGACCCAAGGAAGCCTCCGCAGTGGTTGCCAAAGTGGAATTGGAGTCCTGGAGGGCCGACAGGGATTGGCACGGTGGTTTTCACTGATGGTAGTAAGTCTGGAACCAATACTGGAGCTGAAGCAGTGATTTTCACTAATGGAGAGCTGATCTTCCAAGAAAGCTTAACACTCAGAGTGGACGAATTGGTCTTTTCAGCCGAGCTGGTTGCGATCAGGGTGCCCTCAGAGTGTGTGCCGAGAAGAACTTCAGCCCGGACCGCTTCTATTCAGATTGTATGTCGGCCCTCGTCGCCATCAATCTGGTGAAAGGGCAACTCGCGCATCAAATAATCCAGGAGCTGGAGATAACAACGCGGGCTCCGGAGCTCTATTGGGTTAGGAGACACAGCCTCATCGAAGGTAATGAGTTCGCAGACAGGCTCACTAAGGCAGGATGCTTTAGAGATAGATCACTGAGGACCCCAGTGACCAAGAAAGAAGTTTATAGGAGGATCAGGGGGCACGTCCAGGACTTATGGTTGGACAGATGGAGGAACAGTGTGAAGGGGAGAGTGGTATATTCAATTGGGTAACAACACCCAAGTACCTCTGTAAGGTAATGTCCCACAAATTCATTAGGGTAGTTCGGGACATGGGCCCTTTCCCAGGAGTCTCCGCAGATTTAAAATTAAGAGAAACCCTGATTGCGTCTATGAAGAAAAGGATGTGGATGCACGCCACTACGTCTTGGATTGTCCAAGGGTAGTGGGTGTGCAGAAAGAGAGAAGGAGGGCGAGGGGCGCGATCGAGAGTAAGCTGCTGAGAAATCACAGCAAGCTTCTTGAGAAAGCCCACGACGTGGCAGCTGAGCTTTTCCTCAGCTGTTAGTGAACAGAGTCGACCGGGGGCCGCCTCCCCGCGGTCCCTGCTGGACACAGTAGATAGTGTCCTCTTTTGCTGTAATTAAAGGCCACCGGTATAGAAATCCTTCCAGACACGTTGTCTGGGAGGTGGTGTTTCCAGGTACAATGTCCAAGCACTAGCTTGGATATCGTTACTTGGCTTATGAGTTGAACAGAATAGCAGCGAAGTGCATGCTTCGGATGCCGGCTTGTGGACCGAAAGGTCTGGGTGGCCATCTGCTTCTAGGGTGTACCAACTGTGCTTAGGTGGGATCCTCCAGTTCTTGTTTATTTTTGTTTTGGCTACTGTTTCTATTTCTTTAAAAGTAAGTTTATTTTTCTGTAGCAAGGTTTCTTTTGTGCCTTTTTTCGCTAGCGCATCAGCAGCTTCATTGCCTTCAATGCTAACATGTAAAGGTATCCATTGAAGGTGAATTTTTGAGGTATTGAGAGTTTTTGGAGATAACCAATTATGTTCCTGCTTACATTGTCTCTAAGTTCCCTTGTGTGACTCAAGTGTTGTATTGCACTTCTACTATCAGTAAGAATCCATATATCGTGATGTTTAATGTTTCTGATGGATTTTAAGGCTTCATAGATGGCTATAAGTTCTGATCTGAAGACTGAGCAAAATTCTGGCTTTCTTCTGTTTATTTTCTCATTGCCATTTATGGTTTTAATGAGAGAGTCACTGTCAGTGTGTCCCAACTCGTCTCTGCTACCATCGGTATAGATAGTTATTACATTTTTAGGAATTTTATTAATTATTTCTAATGATAATTGTTTTAAGTATTCTGGATTTTGGTATTGTTTGTTAGTGGATTCATTTAAAGTGGCATTAAAAATAACATTTTGTTAGTGATTCGCATGGGGATATTTTTTCTGCTAAATAATATTTTTCCACTTTATATTTTAAAAATCCATTTCTTTTGGCCAGGTGGAGAGGGCCTTCTTTTTTGAGTCTTATATTGGATTCCCAATTAAGTATGCAATTGGATGTTCTGTGTTTGTTTTCATAACTCTTGATTTTGTATATATATTTGGCAGATTGAAGCTTCTTCTACCCTTTAAGGGCATAATGTCTTCCTCGTAAAGTACAATATTATTAGGGCAGGTATTTCGAAGACCTGTAATAATTCTAGCTGCATTTAGTTGTATCCTTTCCAGTGATTTTAGATTTGTTTCAGATGCTGTACCATAGATTTGATATCCATATTCCAAGATAGGTCTCATTAGAGATGTGTAAGTTAATTTTAGTGTTGTTGCTTCAGCTCCCCACTCTTCCTGAAATATATTTCAAGATTTTTAGTCGGTCTCTTCTTTTTCTAACAACTCCTTCAATATGTTTACTGGAGTTAATTTCTGGATTCAGGGTGTAGCCGAGTTATTTAGGATGTTTATTATATTGCAATTGTTGTTCTTTCAGAATAATATTTGGTCTTATTTTGTATAGTTTCTTATCGGTAGTAAAAAGAAAGGTTTCAGATTTTTGGGGGTTAAATTCTAATTTATGTTTATTAGCAAATATTTCTAGGTGGAGAAGAGTCTTGTTCAAATCTCTTTCAGCTTTTTTCCAGTTAGTGTTGCTGCTCCATAGAATAATGTCATCAGCGAAAAGTCCAATATTGGTTTTATGAGAAAAAAATTCTTCTATTGCTGCAATAAATTGGGTGAAGAGATTTGGGCTAAGGACTGATCCTTGTGGTAATCCTTGATACAATTTGAAGGTTTTAGATAAAGTGCCATTATATTTGACCCTGATGCATCTATTTTTAAGGGAATCATTTATCCAAGTGATAGCTTTTCCATCAATTTTGAAATGTTTGTATAATTTTGTAATTAACTTGTTTTTCCATACCTTATCAAAAGCTTGTGTAAGGTCTAAAAAGCAGCTATTGTGTGGTTAGTTGGTTTTCTGTTTTGTGCATCTTTTACCTTTTGTGTGAAAAATAAGGGTTGGTCTATTGTCCCATGTCCTTTCCTAAATCCATATTGTTCTTCTGGTCAGAGATTTCTTGTGTCGGGGTGGTAGGTGAGTCGTCTGAGTATAATTTTTCCATTAATTTTCAGCAAATACTTGTGAGAGAGATAGGTCGGTAGTTTTTTTGGGTCATCAGCAGATCTGTAAAGTTTTTAAATGGAAATTATTGTTTCATTTTTACAGTCTTGAAGCAATTTTCCAGTTTTCCAGTAGTTATTGAAAATATTAAGAAGTCTTTCTTTGCCAATTTTGCCCAAGTTTGATATCATTCGGCCATGGATTCCATCTGGCCCAGGAGTCTTGTTTAGGTCAGTGTTTTCTAATGCATAAGCTAGCTCTTTCATATTTATTTTTTTCATGGAAAATATTATGAGTGCTGGTGACATTTTTACAGTCATGAATAATCCTTTGGGCCTTTGTTTCAACCTTGATTTTCTACTTATTTGATATGAATTACCTAAAAGATTGGCAGCAATTTTGTCATTAGTTGCTGGTGTACCATCTGTATTCTTAATCATATTAGTTTTTTCAGTTTGTGACTGGGATCTGTCAATTTGTTTTGCCAAATTCCAAAGTTTTGTATTTGGGTTTCTTGGGTTCAGGTTTTCACAAATTTGTTTCCATTTTTCCCTTTTCACATTTACGTATAATCTTTTTATTTTTGCATTCACAATGTTCAGTTCAGTTCTACAATTTGTTTGGTTTTGGGTGCTCTTTTTTGTAGTTCATTTCTTTTAGTTATAAGTGTTTGAATATTTTTTGCCTGGTGTGTATAATTTGGAATCCATTTCTTAATATTACCTCTTGGTATTGAAACTGTAGCTGCTTTAATAATGGTGTTTTCGACAGATATCCAATTAGCCTTTTTGAAGTTCCAAATTTTTTTTTAATTGAGCTGGTTTTGGTCTTGGTGCTAATTTCAATCAAATTAGGCAAATGATCACTTCCAATACTTTTTAATATTTGCTATTTGCATTTGTGGAAAATGTCAGGATAGTAAAAACTTATATCAAGGGCTTGTGCAGTATTATAGCTGTAGGAATGATGGGTAGGATTCCCATCATTTAAGCACATGATGGCATTGTCGTCAAATATGTTTGAAAGTATTTTTCCTCTTGGGTTTGGCGTGGAACATTCCCATAGTTGATGTTTGGCATTAAGGTCACCTACAATAAGAGTTGTCTGTAAGAAATTGAGCCATTTTTCCATCGTCAATAAGTGTATTGTTTGGAGGGTGATACATATTGTATATGTTGATGGCTTTGTTTTGATTGAGGTAGACTTTGATATCTTGGGCTTCGAGGTCTAATGTGTTTGAAATATTAACGGCTATGTCCTCATAGAACAAATTCTTGATTAAAAATGCTAGGCCACCCCCTTCAACAGCATATACAGATGGATCTTCAGACCTTACCCTGAGTTATGGAGGGGCCGGAATTAACATAATACTGCAAGATGGAACGCACATCAAAATCAAAGAAGGAGCAGGACAGATTTCGTCAAACTTCACTTGTGAACTGACAGCTATCTGGAAAGCCCTTGATGTATGCCTTAACCAACCATCCCTGCATCAAGCAGAAGGAAATTTAATATACAGTGACTCCATATCCGCTCTAGAAGCAATTCAGAAGGGCAATACTAAAATCACACAGAAAATACACTCGTTACTTACCCAACTGGAACCATTGGAGAATAACTACATTCTACAATGGATCCCTGTCCATGCTGGGATCGGGGATAATGAAATGGCATTTGAATTGGCAAAGGAAGCCAGAAAGTTGAGCCAAAGGAAAGAACAAATGCCATTATTTGACGCTGATTCTTTGTCAAAAAACAAGATAATTAACAATAAATAAGAAAAGATCAAAATGCGAAATAAACTCTGAGAGAAAAATGACAAAAACTATAACAAGACTTAGAACAAAACACTATAAAGGAATAACAATACATCCAGATGGCACAATAACCTATAGGGCATGCAACAATTGTCCTGGTGTGGAACTAACACCTACCCACATATTCTCATAGCCAGCAATGGCCGCAGCCTTGCAGGAATTTGACATAGACCCAGAGCAGCAGCTTTACACACCCAAGATAGTGGACATTGCTGCTGCTGTGATGGAGATGCATGGAGACATCTGAGGCTTTTTATTGGACACGACAACAACAACGGCATTCCAGAGTAAAATAAATTATCAGAGATAGATACATATTATTCATATGAATTAAAATAAATATAATCGATACTGAGAGAGAGTTGAATTAAAAATATTAGAAATTTATTATCTTCGGAAACAAACCGTATCTAAAATATCTTTTTTTTTTTTTTTTTTGCTACATGTTTAATTTGCATTTACCTATTTTACATATCTCTGATTGTATTTAAAAATTATTAACCAATTCTTCATACTTTTTGCGAAGTGGTGTTTTATTAATTTGTTATTTTATGTTATTAGGGTTCTTTCCTGGTATTCAAAAAGGAAAAATACGTGTCGATCAGTTATATTTTTCAATTTATCAAACAATTTGGCCGCTGAATCTCTGATTCTGGTAGTGCGCCATCTGGCGAATAAAATTGTAACTAAAATCAATTTCGAATTTTTCATTATTTGCCATAAAAAATCCCATTGCATCCTGAACACAATGGTGTTTACCGCATTGCTCTAGCGCAAATATTCGCGGAGTTATTAATTTTTAAAATAGTGCGGGACTTTTGGATCACCCTGTATATAATATGATAGCTATATAATCTAATATATAGAGACAAAGGTCGCCTCTTCCGTCAAAATAGACGTCAAAAATAGACGCCATCTATTGACCGTCGCCGCAAACTAGCTGCCTTTGATCGGTGACAAAGCCACAACGCCAGCTTTGGCAAACTGAAAAGTGTCCACCTAGAGACCATGGTTTCGGTCTAATGGCCCTCGTCAGCCTAGGGCGGACTTTCTATATCTATTTCCATCTATATTTTAGCCATAGATTTGGCCCAGCCACTTTGCCAGCTAAACACCTCTTTGGCAGATTGTCAAGATTCCATTAGATCCCTTGTGGATCTCATGGAATAAAGTCCGCCCTAGGCTGACGAGGGCCATTAGCCCGAAACCATGGTCTCTAGGTGGACACTTTTCAGTTTGCCAAAGCTGGTGTTGTGGCTTTGTCACCGATCCGAGGCCGCTAGTTTGCGGCGACGGTCAATAGATGGCGTCTAGTTTTGACGTCTATTTTGACGGGAGAGGCGACATTTGTCTCTTTAGATCAATATCCTCCCGGAAAAATTTCCATCTATAATCTAATATATACTCTATAACAAAAAAAAAAATCGACGCACCAAGAAGCAGTTGTCCGATTTATATGAAAATACGTATACAAAGAGGTTTCGACCAAACATGCAAATGATTGAAATTTGGTGGCCGATTTATGCAAAGCAAGAGCTCCAGCGCACCTGAACTGCGCATACAGCACGAGCATGCTAGACTCAATATTCGGCGCGGCACGAGCTGATTTTCAGAATTCCCGTTTAATATTTTAGCAGTACGCCTATTTCTACTGTATCAATGCCTCGCCGAAAGATTCGTGCTCATTACGAACATATCGTCCCTACAACTGCAAACTATCGAATGTGAAAAATTCAATTTTGAAGGAGAGAGAAATGAAGAGACCATGTGGCCTACCCTCAGTAGAGGAAGGCATTGAAGGAGGGAGAAATGAAGAGACCATGTCATGGTCTCTTCATTTCTCCCTCCTTCAATGCCTTCCTCTACTGAGGGTAGGCCACATGGTCTCTTCATTTCTCTCTCCTTCAAAATTGAATTTTTCACATTCGATAGTTTGCAGTTGTAGGGACGATATGTCAGAGTTTGAAACTGGTCGTGCCATTGTATTGAAAGAAGCTGGCTGGTCTAATCGACTAATCGCGCGACATCTGTGTCGAAGTGATGCGGCTATTAGGCGACGTTGGCAAAAGTGGGTCAACAACGGAAGTATGCAACGTCAGGACGGCAGTGGTCGACCAAGGGAAACAACAGAACGGGAGGACAGAGCAATTGTCAGAATGGCTGTCGCAGCACCGGAATCCACGTTATCTACCATCCAACGTGTGACCGGCACACAAGTGTCCAAAATGACCATCAACAGGCGACTGAGAGAGCGGAATCTAAGTGCTCGCCGACCGTTACGATTCCTACCCCTCACACTCGTGCACCGACAAGTCCGTCTACAGTGGTGTCAGGAGCGATCAACTTGGAACTGCGCTGACTGGGGACGTATAGTCTTTAGTGACGAGTCCCGTTTCTTACTGTGTCCTGACGACCGTCGCAAACGTGTCTGGAGACGTTCTGGGCAGCGTGTGGATCCTGGCCTTACTGTCGAACACCACACAGGTCCACAACAGGGCGTTATGGTCTGGGGTGCCATTTCAATTGATAGCAGGACCCCATTGGTAGTCATTCCTGGCACCCTGACAGCACAACGGTACGTAGATGACATTCTATGGCCTGTTTTGTTGCCGTTCCTCTCACATTACCCCGGGCTTACTTTTCAACAAGATAATGCTCGACCACACACGGCACGTGTTACTATGGATTGTCTTCAATCTTTTCGAACTCTTCCGTGGCCAGCAAGGTCGCCTGATCTCTCGCCCATAGAGCACATCTGGGACGTGATGGGAAGGCGATTGCAACCATCCCGGAATGTTGACTATTTAGCCCGACAGTTGGAGATAATTCGGCAAGAAATCCCGCAACACACCATCCGGAATCTTTATCAGTCCATTACACGCCGGGTGGCAGCCTGCATCCAGGCCAGTGGGGGTCCAACGACATATTGACATTCTCAATTTGTGACGATCAAACTCCGAAATAAAACAATTAATTGTTCTGAAATTTTAATGTTTTTTTCCTCTATACATGCTCTTTACATACACCAATTTTTGTTCTAATCTGACAACTCCTTCTTGGTGCGTCGATATATTTTGTTATACAGTATATATATTATATAATTATTAGTTCATTATCCCGTTATATGAATGGATATAGAAATGATAGCCAGTTATATCTCTCTCTAAGAGATGGTGAGTCTTTGCTTTATCTCTCTATATATAAAAGCCTATGTATGTATATTTTTCAGCTATGCATATCCTCAAAACGTAACTATTATGGCTTAAATATCAACAGTATATGTATATCAAATTACAAAACTATTTTAGAGGCGTAATATTCTTTAATTATTCTTTAATTTAATTTTTCCATTGCAGTAAGGACAGTATAAATTGTTTTATTTTAAAAAGAATATTACGCCTCTAAAATAGTTTTGTAATTTGATAACAGATGGCGCGCTAGTGCATCGTAGTATATGTATATATGTGTGAAAAAAAAATAAATTTCAGGTGTTGGTATTAAAATCGAAAAGGTATATTTTGACCACGTTCACATGAACCTTTTAGATGGCAGAGAGCCATTTAATGTAATAGAAATCAACCAATTCTTGATTTAGCTTGTTCTCTGATATTTAGCCAACCCATTTTCTTGAAAAATAAAAAAGCCAACCATGAACGCGTTTTGGGCTATAAATAATATATATCTAATTTTATTCACTATTCTGCCGAATAAATGTTATTTTGGACTATTAACAATGTCTTTCAATCCTGCCAACCTGCCTGAAGTTTATCATCAAAACATTTCACTTTATTTATTTGCATATTTCCTAATATTTCACTTTTTATTGGTTAGGTTTACCTGCTATGAATTATAAAAAAAAAAAAAAAACAGCAGGACTATATATTATTAAATTGTATTTAATTGCCATCCATCGTTAAAATTTTACACAAATAAATTAAAGAAGCGCATTGCCTGTAAATTTATTTGTGTAAAATTTAACTATTTATTATGATTTTTGATACTGTTGAATTTTTGAACACTTCTAATTAAGAATATGTATAATCATAATGAGGTAAGAAAAATGCTTTGTAATTGATGAATATATAAACGATTTTTATTATTCTGGCTTCTATGCTATTATGTGTCTTCAAATCCTACCCTATCAATGTATGGATATCCTAATACACTCGTTACTAAACCAACTGGAACTATTCAGGAAAACTGCATTCTACATTGAATTCCAGCCAATGCTGGGATCGTGGGTAATTGGGTAGCGGTTAACTAGCAAAGGAAGCTATGAAGAGTGATGAGACAAAGAAAAGACCTATATTCGATATTTGATGCTGTTTCTTTGGCATAATCCAAAATATTCCAACAAAAGCAAGAAAAGGAAAATACGCAACAGAGACACCCTGAAATAATTATAACAAAATCAATCACGAGACTCGGAATGAAACATCTATTTATATATTTGCCTTATTCTGTCTGTTTGTCTGAAGCTCACGGATAGAATGCGCGCCCATTGGCTGCCAGCAAACACGTGACCTCCCTGCCCGCCCCCCTCTAGACAACCCTGTTATCAGCTGTGTGATACATACACCTGTCTATAGCGGCCATTCTAGACAACCCTGTTATAAGCAGTGTGTTACATCCACCTGTCTATACAGACCACCCTGTCTATAGCGACCACTCTAGACAACCCTGTTATCAGCTGTGTGATACATACACCTGTCAATACAGACCACCCTGTCTATAGCGACCACTCTAGACAACCCTGTTATCAGCTGTGTGATACATCCACCTGTCTATACAGACCACCCTGTCTATAGCGGCCACTCTGGGCAACCCTGTTATCAGCTGTGTGATACATCCACCTGTCTACACAGACCACCCTGTCTATAGTGGCCACTCTGGGCAACCCTGTTATCAGCTGTGTGATACATCCACCTGTCTATACAGACCACCCTGTCTATAGCGGCCACTCTGGGCAACCCTGTTATCAGCTGTGTGATACATCCACCTGTCTATACAGACCACCCTGTATATAGCGGCCACTCTGGGCAACCCTGTTATCAGCTGTGTGATACATCCACCTGTCTACACAGACCACCCTGTCTAAAGCGGCCACTCTAGGCAACCCTGTTATCAGCTGTGTGATACATTCACCTGTTTATACAGACCACCCTGTCTATAGCGGTCACTTTAGGCAACCCTGTTATCATCAGTGTGTTACATTCACCTGTCTATACAGACCACCCTGTCTATAGCGGCCACTCTAGGCAACCCTGTTGTCAGCTGTGTGATACATCCACCTGTCTACACAGACCACCCTGTCTATAGCGACCACTCTAGACAACCCTGTTATCAGCTGTGTGATGCATCCACCTGTCTATACAGATCACCCTGCCTATAGCGACCACTCTAGACAACCCTGTTATCAGCTGTGTGATACATCCACCTGTCTATACAGACCACCCTGTCTATAGCGACCACTCTAGACAACCCTGTTATCAGCTGTGTGATACATCCACCTGTCTATACAGACCACCCTGTCAATAGCGACCACCACCCTGTCTATAGCGACCACTCTAGACAACCCTGTTATCAGCTGTGTGATACATCCACCTGTCTATACAGACCACCCTGTCAATAGCGACCACCACCCTGTCTATAGCGACCACTCTAGACAACCCTGTTATCAGCTGTGTGATACATCCACCTGTCTATACAGACCACCCTGTCAATAGCGACCACCACCCTGTCTATAGCGACCACTCTAGACAACCCTGTTATCAGCTGTGTGATGCATCCACCTGTCTATACAGACCACCCTGTCTATAGCGACCACTCTAGACAACCCTGTTATCAGCTGTGTGATACATCCACCTGTCTATACAGACCACCCTGTCTATAGCGACCACTCTAGACAACCCTGTTATCAGCTGTGTGATACATCCACCTGTCTATACAGACCACCCTGTCAATAGCGACCACCACCCTGTCTATAGCGACCACTCTAGACAACCCTGTTATCAGCTGTGTGATACATCCACCTGTCTATACAGACCACCCTGTCAATAGCGACCACCACCCTGTCTATAGCGACTACTCTAGACAACCCTGTTATCAGCTGTGTGATGCATTCACCTGTCTATACAGACCACCCTGTCTATAGCGACCACTCTAGACAACCCTGTTATCAGCTGTGTGATACATCCACCTGTCTATACAGACCACCCTGTCTATAGCGACCACTCTAGACATCCCTGTTATCAGCTGTGTGATACATCCACCTGTCTATACAGACCACCCTGTCAATAGCGACCATCACCCTGTCTATAGCGACCACTCTAGACAACCCTGTTATCAGCTAAAAAGCTTTGCAGAAAATTGACATGGACCCAGAGCAGCAGCTTTACACACCCAAGATAGAGGACATTGCGACTGCAGGAATAGAGATACATGAATAAATCTGAGCCTTTGATTGTTTACGACAAGAACAGCATATTCTAATCAGACTTATCATGAATTAGCACTGACCTGTATCAAAATTATTGTCTTACTAGCCGAATGACCCGGGCAACGCCCGGGTTTTACCCGATTAAATGTTTTTATTCAAATAATATTCGTTACAATTATAAATTTTTATATATTTTATTCCTACAAGAGGTCAGCCAATTCATTCTAAAGCCCGTCGCCTAGATCCACAGAGATTAACTCTTGCTAAGGTAGAATTTCAATATATGTTGAATAATGGAATAATTAGACCTTTAAATTCTCCTTGGGCGAGCCCACTACATTTAGTTTAAAAAAATGACGAATCACTAAGACCTTGTGGTGATAATAGAAGATTCAATGCAGTTACACTTCTAGACCGTTATCCAATTCCTAGACTGGACGATTTCCACCACATCTTAAAAGGTACTCCTGTGTACTCACAAATAGACATATGCAAGGCATTCTATCAGATTCCAATTGCAGAAGAGGATAAACCAAAGACTTCCATCGTTACTCCTTTTGGGCTATTCGAATTTAATGTAATGAGTTTCGGTCTTAGAAATGCTACTGCCACCTTTCAGAGATTCATGCATGAAGTCTTAAGAAATTTGAACTTTGCATTTGTCTTATTAGATGATATTCTGGTAACCTCTAAAACGGAATAAGAGCATTATAGCCACCTTGAAACTTTATTCAGCAGACTAAATTCCTATGGATTAAGAATAAATCTTTCTAAATTTAAATTCCAAGTACAGGAATTTGATTTTCTAGGATATTTAATTACCTCTCACGGTGTGAAGCCACTCCCTAAAAAAAAAAAAAAGGTTCAAGCTATTCTAGAATATAAGAAACCAAAAACAGTTCATGAATTACGCATATTTTGGGAATGCTAAACTTTTATCGTACCTTTTTGAACAATGCAGCAGAGACTCAGGCAATCCTTCATGAATACTTGAGGGGTGTCAAGAAAAAGATAGAAGCGAAATAAAATGGACTGAAGAAGCTGAATTTCAGTTTGAAAAAATTCAAACAAGCCCTAGCTAATACAGCACTGTTATCCTACCCCGATGCTGAACTGCCTATCTCACTCTGTACAGATGCTTCAGATCGGGCAGTTGGGTCGGTTCTCCAACAGCTTGCCAATAATACATGGGGACCAATAGCGTTTTTCTCTAAAAAAATAAATCCTGCACAATTCAATTATAGTACATATGATAGAGAGCTTCTCGCAATATATTTGTCTATTAAATTCTTCAAGCAACTGCTTCAAGCAAATCAAATTTATAATTTTGACCGATCACAAACCTTTAATTTACGCATTCAAACAAAAAAAAAGAGAAAGATTCTCTTATACAATTAAGGTATCTACACTACATTTCTAATTTACTACTGACATCAAGTACATAAAAGGTACTGACAACATAGTCGCCGATGCTCTGATATCTTGAATGAACTCTGATATTTCGTCTATGGAGAAGGCGTTATGGGAACGGACAATTGGTGAGAGGTACGAAGACAAATAACGAGAAACGGCTATTGCTGGTGAGAGATGGTAGGCGATGATAGGTCTAAGAGGTATATTATCTTTATGTATTTTCGGCATTCCATAAATATAAGAAAGATCTGTGGTGAACCACCATATCAGGGACCCTTTCCAGTCCTAGCTAGAGCAGACAAGTACTTCACACTCAAAGTGAAAGTAAGAAATGTGACCATATCGATTGACCGATTGCGACCTGCTTACTTACTGACAGATTCGGACAATCTAACTTCAGAACACCCACCTGCAGCAAGACCAATCATGTCGGGAGCGCTGCCTTCTACATCGTCCCAACAGAATCCTGACCTACCAGATGTGGAGAAGTACACAGAATTCCAAGGAACAGGATCAGCACCAGACCTGCCTAGGACAAGATCAGGGAGAATAATCAAGAAACCCGTGGAATTTAAGGAGCAATAGACTATATTTCTCATTAATTTTTTCTTTTCTACATTGATGATATCTTCTATATCTCTCTCTATATAAAAATGAATGTTTGTATGTCTGTCTGTATGTCCGGTATACAAATTCGCAGTAGTTCACTAATTCAAACCAAAATTTCCATACATAGGTAAAAAAATACGGGGAAGACGATAGGCTATTTAAAAAAATATATAAATCAATTATTAAAACTATATATTTTTATTCAGAAAATGATGATGACGATATTGCTGTATCATGTTTGATTATCAGATACAAAATTATATCGGGAAAAATTCCAAAAAGCAGAGACCACGGGTGAAACCAGTTCATTATTTTGTACGCAGGAACAAAATTCTAACAGAAAAACATTCATTCGAGCAGAAAACAAAAGCTAGATCATCTTTCTATAAAATATCGCTTCTCAGACACAAAGTTTGGAGCGGGACGTTTCACAAGAGTGACATCCACGGCGCCAATTTATAATTGTAACGAATAGTATTTGAATAAAAACATTTAATCGGGTAAAACCCGGGCGTTGCCTGGGTCATTCGGCTAGTATATATATATTAATACAGTAGAACTTGGATAATTCGAACTTCTTTAATTCGAAAACCTCTTTAATTCGAATATTTATCTTGGTCCCTAGAATTTGAAATAAATACAATTTCCGTTTTTAATTCGAATTTTTGGATAATTCGAATTTTTTTATGGTCCCTTGGGGTTCGAATTATCCAAGTTCGACTGTATTAGAATTATTTTGTGTTTTGTTGTTGAAAAGAGGTGCAGTCGTAAAAGTAAAGATAATTATTTACCTTTCAAGCAGATTTTTATTTTGAATCACTTGAAGCAAATTGCACATAAAATTATTTTTATCACAGTAATATAAAATTTATAAAATGAATTCTATATTCGTGATTTTGAAAAATAGGTAGGGTTAACTTTACATATTTACAACAATAATAATTAAAAGTGGTATGTTTTTGAATCTATTGTCAAAAATATGTAAGACAGTCAATGAATGAAAATAAAATATATGTTTAAAAAAAATGAAATATTTGTATTTTAGATTATACTAGCGGATGTACCCGGCTTCGCCCAGGTTTTTCTCGAGGGAATGTTTGTAGTCTAGTAATAAGAAAATATACTACACCTAAAAACTATCAGAGAAAAGAGAAACCACGGAAGGTGAACAGAAAAATGCTTACAATGGATGTTATGTTTACGATATCGAGTTAAATAAAAACAAAGATAAAATTTACATATGTTGGTCACTATAAATTTGTATATTTGTTAGGCGAAATTAGAAACATGATAAAACAATTAGGTATTTAAAAACAAATGTAGAAATAAAAGTTAGAGTATAATAAACAATGTTAAAGATTAGTTTTAATTATTAATCAAGATTGTGTGTGAATATGTGAGAAAGATGTAATATCGTTGTTGTTTTCTTGGCCGACTGTTTTACATATAGTGTTATCTTAAAATTGCTTGTTTTGAATATTTTTTAGATTGAGATTATTAGCTAGTATGTAAAAAAATTGACTCTGTTGAAATTTAATTTTGTATTTATATATAAATAAAATTAACTCTGTTGATTTTTTGTATTTAATCGATAACAGCGAAGTTACGCATGTTAATGTTAGGAAATATATTTTGATGTTAAGCAAAACCTGCTCCATCTCGTTTTACATAAATGTTGAAAATTTGGTTGAAATTGATGCATTGTAACGAAAGTTTTTAGTGATGTCCACTTATGAAATTTCCATTTTATTTTAGATTATATATATATATACTAGCGGATGTGCCCGGCTTCGCCCGGGTTTTACCCGAGTGAATGTTTGTCTAACGAACATTTGTTAAAACAATTCTCTATAAACTTATAAAACGTACTCGGCTTCGCCCGGGGTTTTACCCGAGTAAAGGTTTGTCTAGCGAACTTTGTTAAAACAATTCTCTAAAAACTTATTTAAAAAAAAAGATATATTTTGATAATTTGAAACTCGTAAATTTGAATCTCTCGATATATTGTTATCATCGTCACAATGGGGGCGCTGCTTGCGAGTTAAATATACAAATCTGCAAATAACTCTAAGGATATTCAAGATATTCAGGAAATTATTTTTCAAAAACCTTCCCGGTGATATACCTAATAATATCCCAAAATTTCACGGCGATTGGATGTATGGTTTTTGAATCTATAGAGTACAGACAAACAGACAGACAGACATTCAATTATATATATATAGATAGATTCACTCTTCATTGTTGGCTTTTTATCTTACATTCATTTTTCATTGTTGGCTTTTTATATTACATTCACTCTTCATTGTTGGCTTTTTATCTTACATTCATTTTTCATTGTTGGCTTTTTATATTACATTCACTCTTCATTGTTGGCTTTTTTTCTTACATTCACTCTGTTGACGTTTTATATTACATTTACTCTTCATTGTTGACTTTTTATCTTACATTCACTCTTCATTGTTGGCTTTTTATATTATATTTACTCTTCATTGTTGGCTTTTCATCTTACATTCATTCTTCATTGTTGGCTTTTTATATTATATTTACTCTTCATTGTTGGCTTTTTATCTTACATTCATTCTTCATTGTTGGCTTTTTATATTACATTTATTATTCATTGTTGGCTTTTTATCTTACATTCACTCTTCATTGTTGGCTTTTATCTTACATTCATTCTTCATTGTAGGCTTTTTATATTACATTCACTCTTCATTGTTGGCTTTTTATCTTACATTCATTCTTCATTGTTGGCTTTTTATATTACATTCACTCTTCATTGTTGGCTTTTTATCTTACATTCACTCTGTTGGCTTTTTATATTACATTTACTCTTCATTGTTGGCTTTTTATCTTACATTCCCTCTTCATTGTTGGCTTTTTATATTATATTTACTCTTCATTGTTGGCTTTTTATCTTACATTCATTCTTCATTGTTGGCTTTTTATATTACATTTACTATTCATTGTTGGCTTTTTATCTTACATTCACTCTTCATTGTTGGCTTTTTATCTTACATTCATTCTTCATTGTTGGCTTTTTATATTACATTCACTCTTCATTGTTGGCTTTTTAGCTTACATTCATTCTTCATTGTTGGCTTTTTATATTACATACACTCTTCATTGTTGGCTTTTTATATTACATTTATCCGAGTGAAAGTTTGCCTAACGAATATTATATATTATGAAGTATAATAAACAATGTTAAAGATTAGTTTTAATTATTAATCAAGATTGTGTGTGAATATGTGAGAAAGATGTAATATCGTTGTTGTTTTCTTGGCCGACTGTTTTACATATGGTGTTATCTTAAAATTGCTTGTTTTGAATATTTTTTAGATTGAGTTGAATGAATTGCTGAATTTTTTTTTGTATTTATATATAAATAAAATTAACTCTGTTGATTTCTTTTTGTATTTAATCGATAACAGCGAAGTTACGCATGTTAATGTTAGGGAAAAATATTTTGATGTTAAGCAAAACCTGCTCAATCTCGTTTTACATAAATGTTGAAAATTTGGTTGAAATTGATGCATTGTAACGAAAGTTTTTAGTGATGTCCACTTATGAAATTTGCATTTTATTAATATAGATTATATATATTGTAATTAACCACTTTGTGCAGCGAATCGTGACTCTGCCATTGGTAGGGGAGTACTGAGGGAGCCGAGAGACTTATTTCCAGCCTGCTGGGATGACGGACTTGCCGTCGGCAAACATGCAAGTTGGGGCCATGAAAATGGAGATGACCACCGCTGCGTGGCACAGCGCAGCAGTCGGCGGAAGTCAATGTGAACCCAATAGACATTCTAAGGTGTTGTTTTTTTGTTTTCCTCTAAATATGTAGCTAATAAGTAATACCAATAAAAAATAACTTTGAAATACTTTTCTGAGCCATCGCTGGACTAATAAATCGACACACCTAACACTATCATGATTTTTTGTTATCAAGAACATTTGAATTATTTCTGAAAATTAAATAAAAAATTCAATTTGAATCTTTATTATATGAACACACACAGAATATATATTAATTTATTAGTTTTACAGAGTTGAATTATTTTTGACTTAGATGAATTTTCAATATTCAGAAACTCATTGTTGGTGTATCAATTAATAATGCAAATTCATAATAAAAAGTTAAACTTCAGAAAATAAATCTCACCTATAATGGATACAAATTTTATAATGGATTCAAAAATTAAATTTTTACATAATATTATTTTGGAAAACTTCAACGAAGTGTATATGATAATCGAAGAAGGGATTGATGTAAATTTTAAATTTGACAAGAATTTAATAAGTAACTACTTTAGATATTTAAAGAGTCAACATATTATATTTGAAATTGACCTTTTAAAGCATTGGAATTTATTCGATTATTTGGACTCCCCTCTACATATGGCTGTCGCGCTAAAAAACGAATACCTTTGTAGAAAATTATTAGACAAGGGTGCAGACATAAATGCCAGAAATGGGGATAAAATAACTCCACTTCAGAAAGCCATCAATACTTACAATTTTCAAATATTCCGATACCTGTTTATTGAAGGAGCAGATTGTAATCTACCTGATCGCTGGGGAAGAACACCATTAATGAATGCTTCTAAGATATGTGATGAAAACTTCTTAAAATATCTTTTAAAAGTCAAGCTTGATTTAGAAGCGAGCTGCGAAAACATGCTTACAGCAATCTTTTATTCAATTCAATCGAGAAATTTTCTAAATTTCAAGCTATTGTTAGAAGCTGGAGCTGATATAGGCAAAAAGGATGTATCTAATAGAACACTTTTACACCATGCATGCTTATATGAGTCTCGAGAAGTGGCAAGTTTCCTGATCAAATCAGGAGCTGATGTTAATGAAAAAGATTTATGGGGTGATGCACCTTTAGCTTTGACGATAAATAATAAAAGCAATGAAATAGCAAAACTATTAATACAAGCTGGCGCTTCAATAAATGCAAAAAATGAAGATAATGAGACCGCATTGTATAAAGCTTCTTGTACTTCAAATCCAGTCATCATTCACACTCTTTTAGATGCTGCAGCTGACGCTAATATCAAAAACAAATCTAGAAAATTACCTTTGAATCTACCCGCCATTGAAATGATAATATTAAGAGATGCCTCTTATATCAGTGAGAATCTAGCTACAAAACGGTTATTAAGGTACTCTACTCATTTTGATTTAGTCCATTTTTTTAGGTCCGGAGTGGTCGGTGATCGTCCATTTAAAAATATGCCTTTCATAAAATTAATGATATCATATTTTGTTCTATGGCACCTAACATTTAGAATGCCTGAAAATATTCAGTTACCAAATAATCTGATTGAATGGATGAATAGCTGCAAGAGTCAAGTTGCTATAATGAAAAATCATCTTCTTGGTAATTCCAATATTACATTGCTTAGTTTCTTGTTAGAAAATGACCAAAATAGGTTAGCGGGCTATCTATCCAATGAATCAACAGGTCTACGTGTAAATATGGAATTGAACATGCCTTTTTATGAGAAACATTTTCCAAACTATTTTGAAATGATTCAAGAACGATTTTCTGAAAGCATTGAGAAAGAAAAATTGCGTACAAAGCTATTTTCGGTTGCCAAGGTATTGGATTTCAAAAAATCGAACAAATTCAATATATTGAAACTTGTCAATCAAATTCATTCTTGGAATTCAGAGTGTTATATATCAGAACAAAATTAAATTACAATAATATAACTTAGTTATTTGTTTTGAATATATTTGTCTCGTAGTGTAACTACTGCATTGTAAAATATATGAACTTGTACCTGAAGGCGCTAATTTGTACCTATTTGTATGTAAATGCATATTAATCCCTATAATACCTTAAAGTATACATTTTAAATTAATGTAATAAATTTCAATTATTGTATTTCTCTTTTGATAAATATATTTGTTTACTTTTTCTAAGCGTGTTTTGTAATCACTCTTTTATAATCACCTCTAATATTCCACATAGTTTAAGAATTTGTTTAATAATATATTAATCATTAGCTGGCATTTTTAGTTTTATAAATGAATGATTTATATTGCTGAGTCAAATGGTTTATTGGTATATCTGGGGTAGAATAAGTTTTTCATCATTTATAAATTTTGTAATAAAAACCTGTTTTAAAAATTAAGGACTTGCTCACTTTTTGAAATGATCTTTCATATTTTTAGATATTGTGTGTTAATCATAAATAACTGTTTTGCAATACATAATTTTTTTAATTTCTGTAAAATATAGATACCTCGGCCAGTTTTTTTTTTATTTTTTTCAACGTTTCAACAAAAATATTTTGTTTTCGTTACGAGAAATAAATAAAAATAAAACATTTGGCAAGGCGATAAAAATTGTTCTATATTTTACAAAACAATTTTTAACGTCCTATCAAATGTTTAATTTTTATTTATTTCTCCTAACAAAGAATAAATATATTTGTTGTAACGTTGAGAAAATGAAAATCTAACTGGCCGAAGTGTCTATATTTTACAGAAATATGATTGCTAGCCAGGTAACCCTTATTCTCAAGAAGGATTTTAAGTCGTTTGCATCTTATTGGTTAAAAATAGTCTCTTAATAACACTAGTACACACAACCTTTCCTTCTCAATATTTGAAAGTTGTTTCTAGTTAATTCCAACACTCGTGGAGAATGAATATACCTTCATTTTTCGAAATTAGCTCAATTTTTGAAAAATATTTGAAAATATTTAATTTATAAAGACGACCATGTCACCGCTGTCATCAAAACATTTTGAAGATATTAACTTTGTAAATATACATTTTAATCATAATTTAGATAGAATGCATACCATTGCAATTTTATATAAAAAATGTTCAACAACACATCTATTTTCTTTTTTTTTTTTTGAGTCCCACGCGAAAAACCCGAACCATGGAAGACCTCCCTGCACCAGAAGTCCCCAACACTAATTTTACCAACCCCAAATACCCGGTAGGTACCCGTAAATATTCAATTTGGAAACTTCCAGAATGCCCAGAATTAAAAAATGAAGAAGATTCTCAAGCTTTGAAAAAATACTCCGGCGCGGTCGAAACCACCTTTGCCGAGCTAATAAATTTTATTGACTTTTACAAAAGGGAACTGCGCTCAAACTACCTAGAACACAATACTACAAAAGCTCCCGCGAAGCGCCCAAGAGAAAAATCACCAGTAGCCGCAAAAGAAACAACAACGCAAAAAACAACCTGGTGCTCCAATCAAAGGTCACAAGGTAATCCTGAATCAAAGTTACAAAATAAACAGCCTGAAAAACCTCATGAAGCAGAAACAGTCGAAATGGAAATCGAAGTGACACCAAACAAAATGCCAAATCATGAACAAAACCATAAAAACTCGAACCCATCAAAGAAACCTAACGAAACATCGAATAACAAACCTAACAATCCCACCCCTAACCCCAAGATCAGAATACCACCAATTAAAATAAGCGGAGTAAAGGAATGGTCAGGCCTTAGAGATGGTCTTATCAAGTGTACCAAACAAAAGCCAGAATTTTACACATCAGGCCGATACATCAACGTTCAGACTCACACAACATCAGACTACCGGATAGCTACCAAGTGGTTGGAAGATCGCCACTTCACCTTCCACTTCAAGATCCTAGACGACGAAAAGAGCCTTAGAGTGGTCGTCAGAGGTCTCGACCGCTGCATCACCATCCCCGAAATACAAGAGGATCTGGGAAACAAGGGATTCGAGATGTCCAAACTTGAAAGACTACGAAAATCAAGAACAAAGGAGGAGCTCCCACTAATCCAGGTAACCCTTCCTAAGGCTGCAAGGAATAAAGAAATTTACAATATCACAGATATCTGCGACATGAAGTGCAACGTCGAGGCTTACAGGGCTCCCAAAGGCCCCGGACAATGCCATAGGTGCCAAAACTTTGGGCACTCTCAGTTTGAATGCAGGGAAACTCCCAAATGTGTAAAATGTGGAGAAAATCATTTCACATCCGAATGCGCCAAAGAAAAAGAAGTCCCACCTAAATGTGCAAACTGCCAGGGTCAGCATACAGCAAGTTGGCGTGGTTGCTTACTATACAGAAAAATAAATAGAGTGCCCCAAACCCAAATTGATATGAAACCAAACCCCATACAAAAAAAGAAAAATCCAACCCTACAGGTCCAAACCCTTCTGAAATTCCCCAACCCACTCAAAACAAGAATAAAACTCATATGTCAATAAAGAACGTCCCAATCCTCCTTCAGCCACTAAGGTCAACCAACTAGAGAGCGCTATCAAAAAGGCTCTCAGTGACCCCGCAATAATAGCCAACATCACATGAAGAACGTTGTAGACACCATCAGATGTAAATGAATTACAAAAATATGTATAAAAATAGCCTTCGAATCGTTCACTGGAACGCGTGTAGTCTCCGAAACAAAAACAACAATTCTCAGAATTCTGAACGACCACGACATCGACATCCCACTAGTGTCAGAAACCTGGCTTAACCCGTGTCATAAAATGAGGATTCAAAACTTCATCACCCTCCGCAACGACAGCCTAACTGGACAAGGTGGTGTAACTGCCATATTCATCCACAAGAAGTACAGTCATGCACCTATTCATGCCACCACCTCAAGCTTGGAAACAACAGGAATTTCAATCAAAAACAAAAATGGGTTAAATATGAACCTGTATTCGTGCTAAAAACTACCAAACACCTATCTCTAGATCAAAAACCGATATCTATAACATTTTTTTTCAACGGACACACCGACCATCATAGCAGGGGACCTAAACTGCAAACATCCTGCCTGGGGTTCCACCACCACTAACCCAAGCGGGAGAAGGCTCCAAAACGCAATCAACGTTATGGACCTAGATGTGAGCTACCCCGACGAACCTACTCATGACTCACCTCCAGACATCATTGATATCGCCGTGCACAAAAACATCTCCCAAAGCGCATACTCTAAAGTCCTGCACGAACTAACCTCTGATCATCTCCCAGTACTACTTGTGCTACAGGATTTCAAAATCTCCTACTCAAATACAAAAATAAAAATCACAGATTGGGCCCTATTCAAGTACAAAATGGAAATCACTAAACCTCCTGAACTGATCTTAGACACATCTTCAAAAATAGACGAGGCCATTACACATATTAAAGAACAAATGGTGCAAAATTTGAACGATTCAACAAAATATAAGGACCCAGAACTAGAACGAAGATATCCACCTCACAATAAAGAAAAAAATACAATCCACCAACAGACTAAGAAAAAAATGAAAAAAACCTGCGACCCCCGAAATAAATCAGCCTACATGACTGCCTGGAGAGAATTACAGAAACTTACAAGAGAGCACGATAACACCTGCTGGGACCACTTTATCGAAAACTTGAAAGTCACGGACCAAACCATATGGGAAGCCATCAAACGATTATCCAACTCTGAAAAACAAGAAATAACACTGAAGACAAAGAATGGGCAGACAATAACCACAGAAGAAGCAGCTGAATCATTTGCCAACAGCTATGAAAAACAGTTCACCCCCAATCCCTATACATCCCACTCCAAACCTACCCGTACATACATCAAACGTGTGAATTCATACATGAAAAAAAATAAAGAAACAGGACTAGAACCAACAAAAATTGGTGAAATAAAAGCGATTATTGAATATCTACCAAATAAAAAAGCTCCCGGAATCGACGAATTGCCTAATGAAGCTCTCAAACTGCTCTCTAATCATATACTAGCATCAATAACCGAAATCTTTAACGCCTCATTGCAGCTTGCCCACTTCCCTGACAGATGGAAAACGTCCATTATCTGTCCCATACTTAAAAAAGGAAAATCCATGCATGAACCAACAAGCTACAGGCCCATTTCGCTGTTACCTGCCATCACAAAACTATCCGAAAGAATTGTTTTAAAAAGACTCAGAAAATCCCTAGAAGAAAAGAATCCACTCAGACCTGAACAATTTGGCTACCAAGCCAAGCACTCAACATTGCACCAGCTAGTTGTTGTCACTGAAAAAATAAGAAAAGCCATGGACCTAGGCCAAATAACAGGAGCCGTATTCTTCAATATTGCCAAAGCATTCGATAAAGCTTGGCACGAAGCCCTTCTCTACAAAATGTGCAAAAAGCACCATCCTGGAGACATCATAAAAATAACGCAAAACTTCTTAACAAATAGAACATTTAAGGTACGAGTCAAAGACGAACTTTCAACAGCTTGGAACATCCTTGCCGGGGTCCCCCAAGGATCAGTCACAGGACCAACCTTATTTGACATATATATAGATGACTTCCCCTGTATTGAAGACACCTCTTTACACCTATTTGCCGATGATACCGCCATTTTGGCCTCGACATACGACTTCGACAGACTCCACATGAAACTACAAGAGGCCTGCATCTTTTCCACGCTCTGGTGTAAAGAATGGCGAGTCACAATGAACCCCCAAAAAGTGAAGCATTAATATTCTCCCGAAAAAAAGACAAAATTAAGAAACCTTTAGACAAACTTTTTGTCTTCGAAGACAATATTAAATGGAAAGAGAACATCCGATACCTAGAGATGATCCTAGACGAGCACCTAACCTTCAAAAAACACACATCGAAAACAGAATTAATTTGGCGAAAGCTGCCCAACACCGATTATCCCTACTTCTAGGACCAAAAAGCAAATTATCCCTTCATTGCAAAAGAACAATTTACACATCAATAATAAGACCAATACTCATATATGGCCACCCCATTTTTATGACATCACATAAGACCATCCTTAAAAAGCTAGAAGTCTTCGAAAATAAAATGATCAGAAAAATCATGTCTCCACCCTGGTTCCTTCGGAACACAATCCTCAGGAACGATCTAAAAATCGAAAACATCAATGACTACATTATTAGACAATCATTTAAATTCTAAGAAAAATCCGAAAAATGAGAAAACCCCACCTTTAAGGAAGCCACAAACTACAAATACGGAAAAAGGAAAATAAGAAATTTAAAACCTAGACAAATTCTCCATCAATTAAGCCAGAATGACGAAAAGTGAAAAAAAAAAAAAAGGAAAAACAAACCCACCTTGAATATCAAACAAGCCAGAAAAAACCTTCTCAAGAACAATATCCCCAAGGACCTGAAGACCCAACGACATCATTATAAATTATAATTGTAAATGAACCCCAGTACATAACCACTCCCCTCAGTATATTGTAAATATGATGATCTAGGTTGCTCTTTTTGAGCGGCACCTAATAAAGTTATTTGGAAACACTTTTTTTTTGAAATAAATAAATAATTTCACGTAAATGCAAAACTAATCCAGAAATGATCAGCTACATTTGTGGAAAATTTACCATTCCCAAACAGTGGAAGCGTATCACGCCAAAAATAAAAGGATGCTATAAAGAATATTTTTGGTGTGGCCTTAGGTGATCAAGACGAGAGGTAGTGCCCCCATAGTGTATGCGGAACGTGCTATCAATAGTTTTGCAATAAAAATGAGGGAATTTAAAAGTTATGCCCTTTGGTGTACCAACGGTTTGGCGAGAACCAAAAATATCGTCATGACGATTGTTATTTCTGTGTCTGCAAATTCTCAGGCCTTAATAGCAAAAAAAAGAAGCAACATAACTTTTATCCTAATATACCATCAGACAGGCAACCTATTCCTCACGACCTCGAGAACCTCATAGCGATTTCTAAAATGGTTAAAAATTCTATATCAAAAAGGATGATTAGCACACAGCATTTGCAGATGATAATCCATTAGAATACCTTGAAATCTTTTCAAGTGAAAGTGGCATTCCACATTTATTTGATCAGGTATCATTAAATGATCTAGTTAGGGATCTAGCGCAATCAAAAGAGGCAGCAGCAATCCGTTGATCAAGATTAAAGCAAAGGTACCTTTTGTTACCACAAACCAAATTCTCTGTCTATTATAATAAGAAACAATGTTTTTGCCATTTTTTTCTGAATAACAAGAATTAGTGTACTGCCATGATATTGGAGGAGTTTTTAAAACTCTGCAAATTAATTACAATGCTACAGAGCGTAGACTCTTTATTGATTCCTCTAAACAAAGTTGAAGGCTTGTTTGCTGCACTATGGTAGTGTATTACCTTCCATACCAGTTGCCTATTCAAACCAAATGAAAGAAACCTATTTGAGTCTTAAGAAAATCTTAGAATTGTTGAATTATGATAAAATTTGTTGGAAGTTTGCGGTGATCTTAAAATTCTAGGATTTTACAGGGCTTGCAGAAAGGAAATACGAAGTATCCTTGCTTTCTATGTAATTGGGACAGAAGAGACAGAAAGTATCATTATATACAAAAATGTGGCGTGAAAGAAGTATGTTTCTCTTAGGTGAACAAAACGTAAATTAACCGCTTGTCCATAAACTAAAAGTGCTTCTTCCCCCATTACATATCAAATTAGGGTTAATGAACAATTTTGTAAAAGCTTTAAAGAAAGATAGTGATGCTGTCAAATATTTTATGACTAAATTTCCGAAGATTAGTTGTTCTAAGATAATGGAAGGTATTTTAATTGGATCTCAAATTCGTAAAATAATAAATGAAGAGGAGTTTATTGCAACATTGAAAGAAGATGAGAAAAATGCTTGGCTTGCATTCCCCGACGTTGCCAAACACTTTTTAGAGAGGCAATAATAAGTCACCGAACTATTCAAGAATCGTAGAAAAAATGATTTCCAAATTTCTTAGCTTGAGTGTGCTTAATGAATCTAAAATTTCATTTTATAGATTAACATTAAAATTTTCCCTGTTAATTTAATTACAGAGAGCGAAGAACAAGGTGAAAGTTTCCATCAAGATATTAAAATCATTGAGCAACGATACAATGGTCTTTAGAATCAACATATGGTGGCGGATTATTGTTAGAATCTGATGCGTTATGAAAAACAAGCAAAATATAATAGACTTCACAGGAAAAATCTTTAAATTAAAGAATACAATTTTTATTGCTTCCTAAATATTACTGCATCTTTATAAACAACTAGCTGAATGACCTGCGCAACGCCCGGGTTTTACCCGATTAATGGTTTTTATTAAAATACTATTCGTTACGATTATAAATTAGCGCCGTGGATATCACTCTTAGGAACATCCTTCTCCAAACTTGTGTGAGTTTTCAAAATATGAGGATGAAAATGTAAATTTTAACGACGATATTTGAAAATTTTATTATATCGATTTTTAAATACTGTTCGATACAATTATAAATTGGCGCCGTGGATGTCAATCTTGTGAAACGTCCCGCTCCAAACTTTGTGTTTGAGAAGCGATATTTTTATAGAGAGATGATCTGGCTTTGTGTCTTCTGCTCGAATGAATGTTTTTCTGTTAGAATTCTGTTCCTGCATACTAAAAATGAACTGGCTTCGCCCGTGGTCTGCTATTTGGAATTTTTTCTGATATAATTTTGTATCTAATATTCAAACATAATACAGCAAAATTGTCGTCATTTTCCGAAAAAAGAAAACAACTATTTTTACCTAGAACCTGTAAATGTTAATTTTATTGGCTAATCCTTATATATATATATATATATATATCTTCTATATGTATAAAAATGAATGTTTGTATGTTTGTCTGTTTGTTTTTTGGTTTGTATGTCCGGTATACAAATTCGCAGTAGTTCACTAATTCAAACCAAAATTTCCATACTTAGGTAAAAAAATACGGGGAAGACTATAGGCTATTTAAAAATATATATAAATCAATTATTAAAACTATATATTTTTAGTCAGGAAATGATGATGACGTTATTGCTGTATCATGTTTGATTATCAGATACAAAATTATATCGGGAAAAATTCCAAAAAGCAGAGACCACGGGTGAAACCAGTTCATTATTTTGTACGCAGGAACAAAATTCTAACAGAAAAACATTCATTCGAGCAGAAAACAAAAGCCAGATCATCTTTCTATAAAAATATCGCTTCTCAGACACAAAGTTTGGAGCGGGACGTTTCACAAGAGTGACATCCACGGCGCCCATTTATAATTGTAACGAATAGTATTTGAATAAAACATTTGGGTAAAACCCGGGCGTTGCCCGGGTCATTCGGCTAGTATAGCTATATAACATCAATGTTTCTATGTTTGTATGTCCGGTATACAAATTCGCAGTAGTTCACTATTTCAAAACAAAATTTCCATACATAGGTAAAAAAAAATAAGGGGAAGACGATAGACAATTTTAAAAAATATATAAATCAATTATTAAAACTATACATTCAAATTATTCTACTTAGCTCACGAACAGCGCCCTCTATCAAAGATTAGATTAAATTATGCTGATGCAAACAAATATTAAAACAAAAAATCTTATCTAAATATATATCACTCGGGTAGATATGCACACGGGTCAATCCCGGGGCGAAGCCCGGGTCACCCGTCTAGTATATCTATAAAAATGAAATCCAAAATCGATGTTTGTTATCGCGTTGCGCAAAATCTACAAAATAAATCTTTATGAAATTTCGTATGTAAGTAGCTGAAGATTTCGTTTAACATATAGGCTATTCAAAAAACTAAAAAGGTTAATGTCATTTTTAAAAAATATGAAACCAAAAAGCGTTAGTTCCAGCCTTTTACCGCTTAGGTGCAGCACTGGTCGCGACGATAAATGAATTTGATTGGTTAATAATTTACACATGGTTTGTTTACACGATGAATGTTTTTAAAAGTTAAGATTATCCAATTGCCGTGTAACTTTAGGAAGTCATTTACTATACTACTGGTTTAAATACTGGTTTGAAATCGATTTGAAATAAATATTCTTTGCAATTTTATTTGCAAATTTTCTACTTTCACTCGCAAGCCGCTCCTCTCGCGGAATCTGGTGAAATTATATTTATAAATTGTAACAATGCCTAAAAAATGTGTTCCAAGTATAATAAATTTAATTTGAGAATTTAGTAATATAATATTCCAATGATGTAAAAAAACTTAGCATTTAAATATTAATATATATATATTTTAAAAATATTGTAACGTTTCGTGTTAAATGTTAAAATGTAATGTTAAAATATATTTTTACATTGTTAATTTAATTTGTTGTGTTGTTTTATAATGATGAAGATGCAAATTACGTTGTTGTTTATTATCGTTTGTTTATATAAAAAATATATGGTATGTGATGATAATAAAAATGAATTTTTAAATTAATACAAGGTGTGTTCAAAAAGTATCGCGAACTTTGAATTTTCGCGGGTTACGTATATTAGAATTTTGATCTTTTTGTGGCTTTATGTTGGTACTCATGTCTCTCACTTATGCCGACAAGCTCGGCCATTTTGAATGTTCACTTAATTGTTGACAGCTGCTTTGCTTGCAGGTGTATTGGATCGTCTTCGATTTTTACCTATTAAAAAAATGGATCAAAGAACCTGTGTATCAAATTTTGTGTGAAAAACGAAATTAAGTGCGCGGATGCATTCCAAATGTTGACTGTGGCATACGGAGAAGCTACCTTGGACCGAAGCAACGTTTATCGGTGGTACAAATTGTTCTCAGAAGGCCGAGAAGATGTGAACGACGAAGAGCGTGCTGGACGCCCGAGCAATTCAACAACAGACGAAAAAATTAATGAAGTGGAGAAAATGATATCGGCCAATCGTCGAATCACCGTTAGAGAAGTTGCTGAGGACCTAAACATATCAATTGGCTCGTGCCATTTGATTTTTATCAATGATTTGGGCATTAGACGGGTCGCCGCGAAATTCGTACCAAAATTGCTCAATTGCGACCAAAAACAGCATCGCATGAACATTGCTGATGAGATGTTGGACTCTGTCCGCGACGACCCAAATTTGCTCCAGAGGGTCATAACTGGTGACGAAGCGTGGGTTTATGGTTATGACGTGGAAACCAAAACTCAATCATCTCAATGGGAGCTGCCGCACGAACCAAGACCGAAAAAAGCGCGCCAAGTTCGGTCGAATGTGAAAGTTTTGCTGACAGTTTTCTTCGATTGCAGGGGCGTGGTGCATCATGAGTTCTTGCCACAGGGTAGAACGGTCAATAAGGAATATTACCTGCAAGTTATGCGTAATTTGCGCGAAGCAATCCGCCAGAAACGCCCGGATTTGTGGAAGAACAAAAATTGGCTTTTGCACCACGATAACGCCCCTGCTCACACATCGTTGCTTGTGCGCGACTTTTTGGCCAAACACAACACACTAATGATGCCGCAGCCACCGTATTCCCCAAATCTGGCCCCCTGTGACTTTTTCTTGTTCCCTAAACTGAAGAAGCCCATGAAAGGACGACGTTACGCTACGCTTGACGAGATAAAGACAGCATCGAAGGAGGAGCTGCAAAAGATTTTTAAAAATGATTTTTTTAAGTGCTTCGAAGATTGGAAAAACCGTTGGCACAAGTGTATAATATCTCATGGGGATTACTTTGAAGGGGACAAAATAGGTATTCATGAATAAACAAATAATTTTTGAAAAAACACAAAAGTCGCGATACCTTTTGAACACACCTCGTATATATAATTTACTAGCCGAATGACCCGGGCAACGCCCAGGTTTTACTTGATTAAATGTTTTTATTCAAATACTATTCGTTACAATTATAAATTGGCGCCGTGGATGTCACTCTTGTGAAACGTCCCGCTGGATTTGTGTCATCTGCTCGAATGAATGTTTTTCTGTTAGAATTTTGTTCCTGCCTACAAAAAAATGAACTGGTTTCACCCGTGGTCTCTGCTTTTTGGAATTTTTCCCGATATAATTTTGTATCTGATAATCAAACAGGATAAAGCAATATTGTAATCATCATTTTCTGACTAAAAAAACAACTATTTTTGCCCAGAACCTGTCAATTTTATTTTTATTGGCTAAAAATCCTGTTAGAGATGATCATCTTTTCATTAGATATAAGATACTATGTTATTTGTAAATTTAATTGTTTAAATAATTTGTATTTTAAAATTTAATTATAAAAAAATTTGTAAATTTATATATGTAAATTCTTGTCCAAAATTAATGTATAATAGAGGATTTGCATATTTCTAGTTTTGTTAAAAAGAAAAGGGTAGTTTTGTTGTGAGCAGAGAGGCTGGATGCTCTCAGGGCTTCAGGTATTAAAAAGGAAGATATTTTAAAAGGTGTGTGTGCCATCTGTCCTACCTACCACCCAACAAAGGTTATGGGCCTGCTTGCAAGCTTTTACCTGAATAATATAGCTATTTAAGAAAAATAAATTGGCTAAGCTTTTGGGGCCGCATTAAAATTTAAAAATGAATGATTCAAATTTCACGTTTCCTAAGCTGAATGATTTTAACTACAATATATGGAAAGTGGATATGAAGGTCCTTCTGATTGATAGAGGAAGCTGGGATTTTATCATAGAAGATGAACCTGATCTTCCAGCTGAGGCAACAGCCAAAGATATAAGATAATTCAAATGGAGGAAGGATAGGGCATTCACTACATTTTACCAAGGAGTAGAAAAAAAAAAAACAAACCTTGATTGCCAATGCTGCTGATGGAAAAGAAGCTTGGAATATTTTAAAGCAGAATTTTGAGCCAAATTCAAGGGCCAGACTGGCTGGTTTGATTGACGAATTTTATGAACTGAAATTTACTCCTGATGAAGAAACTATTGGAATATTTATTAAAAGAGTCCAAGAGAAAAAACAACTGATTAAAGAAGCTGGATTTGATCTACCTGAAGTACTTGTGT
This sequence comes from Cordylochernes scorpioides, assembly GCA_030710605.1. Lineage (NCBI taxonomy): Eukaryota > Metazoa > Arthropoda > Arachnida > Pseudoscorpiones > Chernetidae > Cordylochernes > Cordylochernes scorpioides. The sequence goes on along the minus strand of CP092882.1, from coordinate 21,628,037 downwards.
GTTTTCAGTTGATAAGGAAATTGCCTCAAGATTATGATGGCATTGTCCAAGTTCTATACAGACTAGAAGAAAAACAATTCAATGTTGAAAACATTGAAGCCCACTTAATAACTGAATCGGGAAGAGTTCAACAAAAGAAAAAAAATGATGGACTTGATATTGTGGCAAATGCTTATCAAACAAAAACTCCCAGGATGTACCAAGGAACTAAAAAGAAAAAATATTTTTCTGCAAAAGCACAGTATAGCAGTGGAAGCATGCTGGAGCCAACAGTGCATCCAAGAACAGCAAGAACCCATGATATAAGAAATTGCTCCTTCTGTGGGAAAACTGGCCATCTTTTAAAAGACAGTTTTCTTAGAAACAAAAACTCTCAATGTCAACACTACAGAAAGGATCAGAATTACAAGGGAAAATCTTCTGCATTTCACTCAGAAATTCTAAGCTTCCACCACATTAGTGAAAGAGCAAGTGATCCAACTAGTGAATTGGAAGAATGGCTGATAGACAGCGCAGCTACATCTCTTTTTTGCAAAGAAAAGGATTGGTTTGTGAACTACCAGGATATCCCCCCGATGGACGCTTTGATTGGAGATGTTGACTGCAAGTCAACAATCTTAGGTAAGGGAGATATTAACTTTGTTTTAAGAGACATTAATAACACCTTTGTAGAGGTAACTCTACTTAATGTTTTATATGCACCAAACATGAGAAGGAATCTCATTAGTGGATCATGTATAGACATAGCAGGAAATAAGATTATATGGAAAAACGGTAAAATGACAATCTTTAAAAATAATGGAGAATATTTTTTCACAGCAAGACGAGTAGATAAGTTATATATTGTAAATGGATACCCTAATAGAGCCAAAGCTCAAAATTATTCAGTTTCCTATAACTCAAATTTTAATTTTTTCCATAAGAGATTTTGTCATATTAATTCAGAAATACTTAATTCTATGAGTAAAAAGAATACTGTCAAAGGATTAGAAAAAGTTCAGGGTAATCCAACCACATGTGATATGTAAAGTAGCTAAGATCACTAGATCATCATTTAAATTTAGCTATACAATTCTGACTAGAAAACCTTTAGAAAAAGTGCATATGGATATCTGGGGTCCTGCACAAGTGAGATCACTTGGTGGCAGTAGATATTTTCTTTCTATATACTCTAGAAAGGTTAATGTTTATTTCCTAAAAGAAAAGTCAGAAGTTTTTAACTATTTTAAGCAATACTTGCATGAGTCTGAGAGAGCATTAAATGCCAAATTAAAATGTATTAGGACAGATAATGGATTAGAATTCTGTAACAAAGAATTTGAAAATTTTCTAGTAAATTTGGGTATTAAAATAGAAAGAACATCAACTTATAGTCCTGAACAAAATGTAATTGCTGAAAGGTTTAATCGAACTGCTATTGAAGGTGTTCGAGCAATGCTTTTAGATAGTGGGTTACAACCCAGATTCTGGGCAGAAGCCTTAAATACCTTTACATATACTAAAAACAGATGTGAACATGCTCTAACAAAAGGAGTAAGTCCAATGGAATTATGGTCAGGACATAAACCATCTGTAAGACATTTTAAAATTTTTGGCTCATTAGCTTATGTACATGTCCCTAAAATAAAAATAAATAAGTTACAACCTAAGGCCAATTCAGACATAATGGTAGGTTATGCAACCAAAACAAAAGGTTATAGAATCTGGTTACCAGCAGATAGAAAAGTAATAGAAACCATTCAGGTATTTATTGATGAAACTAAGAAAGGTGTAGGTACTTTATTTGGTACTGCTTCTAGAGTACAATATGTTTTTTATCCACAGGATGATAACTACCCTTATGAAAATAATGATAGTGATAACCATAATTTACACACACTTACCCCAATAGACATAACTAAATGGAAAAGACTAGAAGTACCTAGAAAGACAGGACCAAGAGTAGATGTATACTATTACCCCCCTCCTAGTGATCAAAAATTAAGATCATTTAATGATGTACAAAAATATTGCGAAACACAAAAGCTTGAATTTAATTCTGAAATGTTTTCATTTAGACCACAAAAATCAGATATAAGTGAGGAAAATGAAGTTAAAATAGAAACAAATTGTTTAGAAGATGATTTGTACGATAGTATTTTCCATGAGGAAATCTATAATGTAGAACTTCCTAAAAACTTTAATGATGTACAACAATCACAGGAAAAAAGGAATTGGATTAAAGCAATGGAAGATGAACTTGAGGTGATGAAAGATAGGAAAGTATGGAAATTAGTAGATCCCCCACCTCAAGGTGTGAAAATATTATGTAATAAATGGGTATATAGCGTAAAAAGGGATGATAAAAATAATATAAAAAGATATAAAGCTAGGCTTGTAGCACAAGGTTATAGACAGAAATATGGAATAGATTACACTGACATTTTTTCACCAGTTGTAAATTTTTCAATAATTAGATTCCTTTTATAATATTAGTATCTTTGCTAAGATGGAAGCATGTCCAGTTAGATGTTAAATCAGCATATCTTTATGGAAATCTGAAGGAAAAAATTTACATGCAACAACCTGATGGATTCAAAATAAAAGGTAGTGAGAATAAAGTTTGTCTTTTAGAAAATACTATTTATGGGTTACATCAGAGTGGAAGAGAATGGAATAAAGAATTGGATTCAATTTTGAATTCAATAGGATTTGAGGCCATTAAATGGTGCAACTGTGTATATAAAATGAACAATAGTGTTATCCTGATAGTATATGTTGATGATATCTTGTTATTTGGAATAGAAACATCTGTAATTGGAAAAACTATTCAAATTATTAAAGAAAAGTTAGATATAGAGGAATTAGGAAAGGTCAAGTATCTGTTAGGAGTTAACTTTGAAACTACAGACAAGGGCATATACTTACATCAAGAAACATATATAAACAGACTTATAACTAGTTTTACAGATCTACCTAAGACATTGGTAAATTTACCTTTTAAGACAGGGTGCTGGTTACCACCAAAAATTAAGGAAGATGAAAGTATTGAGACTGAACTCATGAGAAAATACCCATATAGATCAATAATAGGTTGTTTATCTTTCCTTGCAGACAGAAGCCGACCAGATATTTCTTTTTCAGTAAACACAATGGCTCAATTCTGTAATGGATACACATATCAGCATTGGAAAATCGTTGTAGATCTAACGAATTATGTCTTTAGGACAAAACATTATAAAATAAACCTATCAAATGTTAATAGAGGCATCTTAAATGCATATTCTGATGCAAACTGGGGAAGTCATTTGACCAATAGACACTCTACAAGTGGATACATACTATATTTAGATGATACCCCATTTACATGGAAATCAAGAAAACAAAAGTGTATTGCATTAAGTTCTATGGAATCCGAATTTATAGCCTTAACTGAAAGTGTAAAAGAAACAATATGGTATATTAATATATTAAAATAAATAGACGTACTACCTAATGTGGGAAAACCTATTCAATTTTGTGACAATCAGTCAGCTATATATTTCTGTAAGAATAGTGTAGAAAATATAAAAACCAAGCATATTGATATCAGACTACAATTCATTCGAAAACTTGTTTAGGAGGAAGAATTCACTTTAAAATTTGTTAATAGTAATTTAAACTTAGCTGACTTCCTAACTAAATCTTTATCTAAAGAGAAACTAAGTCGTTTCATAGAGAAACTGTTTTGGAGATGAACTATCTACGAATTTATTCAAGACTCATCTTCAGACAGGACTGGACCCGAAGCAGGAGGGAGTGTGAGGTCCACTACTTGTACTAGTCGACAAGGGACTCTGCATCATCTGTAAATTCCTTCACTGTGTTGTCTTGTTTATTTCATTCTATCTCATTGTATTTTTGTGTAAATAGAGCTATGATATTGTAAATCATGAGAAATGATGATCATGGGGCCGATTGTTAGAGATGATCATCTTTTCATTAGATATAAGATACTATGTTATTTGTAAATTTAATTGTTTAAATAATTTGTATTTTAAAATTTAATTATAAAATATTTTGTAAATTTATATATGTAAATTCTTGTCCAAAATTAATGTATAATAGAGGATTTGCATATTTCTAGTTTTGTTAAAAAGAAAAGGGTAGTTTTGTTGTGAGCAGAGAGGCTGGATGCTCTCAGGGCTTCAGGTATTAAAAAGGAAGATATTTTAAAAGGTGTGTGTGCCATCTGTCCTACCTACCACCCAACAAATCCGATGAATATATATTTTCCAGATTTTTCTCTATGTCCTGTCAAAACACGTTTTACATGTACATTAGGTCAGCTGATATTACCTCCCATCTTCACCGCTAGAGGCGCTGCTTGCGAGCGAAAAGGCAAATTTGCAACGCAATTTGCAAATAACTCGAAGAATATTCGGGATAGAGACCTGAAATTTTCACTATACGTTTTTTCAGGTTCTAATCTATATACTGGTAAAATTATAGTCAGATTAGTTACGTATTGTGGATGTGTATAGCCGACATAGATACCCACATACATACATACATACACTGACTTTTATATATATAGGGATTGAGAAAAAAGAAATAATTAATCATCAAATTCACAAAAGTGACAATATCTTATTTAAAATAGAATAAATGTTTTCAAAAAATTATGTGTTTCAAAAAATATTTGAGCGCATATAACAATATTTATATACGTTTATAAATCAATATATAGGTGGATGCATGTTTTCTATAATCGTTTTAACAAATGTTTGTTAGGCAAACTTTTAATCGGATAAAAACCGGCGAAGCCGTGTACATTCGCTAAATACAGTTATTTACAAATCATCGTTTGGGGCGAGATACTATTCGTTTCAACTTCAAATTACAGAGTGGACCAATAAATACTGATTTTTTTCAACTTATCGAGTATTTTACAAGGGACCGGGAAATTTTTCAAATTATCGTGAGTATAGATAAGTATAGATTCAGTAGGGATTGGATGTTTGCTAGAATCGTTTAAACAAATGTTTGTTAGGCAAACTTTTATTCGGGTAGAAATCGGGCGAAGCCGGAAAAGTTTATATATGTTTGTCGCCTATGCACGCCCTCAATATGTAACTAATCTCGCTGAAATTTGAACAGGACAGAAAGTTAAATCTGGAAAAGTTTTTAGTCGCACTTTAACCAAGAAAAATTATAATTAACCAAGTACTGGGCAACAATATTTTTTTAGTCAGAGATGATGACAATATTGCTGTATCATGCTTGAATGACATAAACAAAATTCTTTAGGGGAATATTCACTAAAGCAGACCACGGGCGAAGCCAGATAATAATTTTTAATAGGCAGGAACAAAATCTACCAGCTAAACATCCACTCGAGCAGAAGACACACGAAGCCAGGTCATCTCTATATATAAAATATCGTTTCTCGGCCTTTTGGCTAAGATCAAGTAGTATATCTCTAGATATTTTTATTTATATATATTGTTGGACACCTGCGCCGCCACTCAAGGATAACACGTGACCGGAAGGATGACGTCGGCACCCCCCCCCCCCCCCTCCAACTGACTGTAAATGTTTAGCCTAACGACGCTGTTGTTTGTTTACCTTCTACGGAGGATGTAACCTCTTTGTTTCCTCTCTTTCCCTATTTAATCTTTATACAACCTATGCTTTAATAAATTAGTTAGTGCAAGGCTCTTGTCCTAAGTGCAACCAAGTACCTTGTCTATACCCCTACAAGAAAAGATTATGAGACTGATTGGAGCTGCCTGAAGCATTGAACGGTAAGCCTATTTTTTGTTCTCTCCCCCCCCCCTTTCAGTGGACGCCATCTTATAATGGAAGCTAACGAAAGTTTAACGAAAATTACCAAGTTAAATGGATTAAACTATTCCTCATGGAGCTTCCAAATTAAGCTCATTCTGATGGACAATGACTTATGGTTAATTGTTGACCCAGGCGAAGTCAAACCCGAGGGTGGGGATGTTGGTCTAATCAACAAATTTAATACGAGGCAGAATAAGGCTTTAGCAAAGATATGTCTCTCTATTGATGAGGAGCAGCAGAACCATATCAGACATATAAATTCCCCCAAAGAAGTTTGGGATGAATTACAAAGACTTTATGCACCCAGGGATAGCAAACACAGAATTCTCCAACTGCGTCGAAAGTTGTACTCCCAGAAATTCTGTCAACATGCGAACATGAATGCCTATTTGGGAAGCATAAATCTAATAGTGAGTGAACTCACAGGTGTAGGGGATAAAATTGAAGACGGTGATCTAAGCATGCTAATTCTTTGTGGAATGCCCGAGGACTGGGATAATGTTATATCAACAATGTGTAACTTACCAGAGTCAGAGTTCACCAGTGCCAACATCAGACGTAAATTGTTAGCTGAGGCAGAGCGCCGGTATGCTACAACAAATGAAGGGATGGGTGCACTGTCAGTCAGGAACTCTAACAAGAAACAATTCCCTCATGAACATCAAGGTTCTAAAACTGTTAGAAAATGTTTCGGATGTGGGAAAACAGGGCATATTGCACGGGACTGTTTCAAACTGAAAAATAATAACGGTAAACAACAGGAAAAGGGAGCGATACATCAACATCACGAAGCAAAGAACTTGAATGTGATGTATAATGCAGCAGTTGTATCAGAAGAGGATACGTGGGTAATTGACTCAGGTGCCACGCATCATATGATTCCGAACAGAAGGTATTTTTCCACGTTGAATGACGAGAATGTAGGGCAAGTGACCACCATTGATGGTACATCACATTCAAACATAGGAAGAGGTGATGCTCAAGTAGATCTGATCAACAATTCTGGACAACTTAGAAGCATAGTTGCTCAGAATGCAATGTTCGTACCTAGGATCAGGCATGGTGTACTCTCTGTTCTACAAATTGTGGAAAATGGTCATGAGGTTATCTTCGACAAGAAGGGATGTCATATCTACGACAATGATCATAACTTGATGATCAGAGCAGAGAAGAGAGGAAGGCTCTATCTCGTCAGGACTGCTCCGTCCAGATTTCCAGAATCAGGAGAATGTTCAAATTCCATTGCTCAAACCAACAATTTTCGTAAATTCCCACTAAATTTATGGCATCAGAGACTCATGCATATCAACTATGACACCATAGTAGACATGATGAAAAGAGAAGTTGTCATTGGTTTGAACTGTCAGGCTGGAAAACCTGATAAGTGCTCTGATTGTATGATTGGAAAATCGACAAAAGGACCTTTCCTGAATTTGAGATCTACCAAGGAAACTCAGACACTAGCTCTTGTTCACTGTGATCTTATGGGACCGTTCAACATTGAGAGCTGGGGTGGATCAAGATTTGTCTTGACCATCATTGATGACGCATCAAGATATACAAGGGTATATTTCCTCAAAAGGAAGGGCGATACTCTAGAAAAATTCAAGGAATGGATGAAAGAAGCTGAAAATCAGACGGGATTTTCTCTCAAGAGGATCCGTACAGATAACGGACTAGAGTTCTGTTCATCTCCTTGGGATATTTTCACGAAGGCCCATGGTATAGTACATGAACGCACCATGGTCTACACACCTGAACAGAATGGTGTCGCCGAACGCATGAATAGGACTTTGCTGAACTTAGTGAGGAGTACTGTGAACAGTTGCAATCTGCCAACCGCCTCTTGGGCAGAGCTCACCAACACAGCAGCATACTTGAGAAATCGTGTTACAAACAGACACAATGAAGAGAAAACGCCTTTTGAATTGTGGTTTGGAAATCGACCTGCTCTGCAACATCTGAGAGCAATCGGCTGCGAAACCTTTGTTCATGTTCCAAAACAAAGAAGGAATTCGAAGCTTCAGCCAAGAGCCACTAAAGGAATTCTCGTGGGTTATTCTCTATAGGGACGAGGTTGGAGAATCTGGATTCCTGAAAAACGCCAAGTGGTGGAATCTAGAAATTGTGTATTCAAAGAAGAAATACTCTATAAACAGCCCAAAAGAGAAAGGGATACTCTACCATCTGTCCATTTCTCCTCGAAAGAGGCCTCCTTTCAAGAAGAAAGTAATGCAGATCAACCAGTAGACCGAGAAACTGAAGAACTGATTGGAACTACAGGTGGAATAGATCAGCTATCTGAGACTCTCCCAGAGAACCTGAGAAGCCATCCTATGACACTCCGAAGTCATGGAAAGACGGCAGAATCTCCGGAAGAGGATAATAGTGGTGGACAGATAAATGCCACAAGTGCAGAGGACAATAACCCCACTTATGAAGAAGCCATGAACAGCCCTGAGGTAGCTAATTGGATAGAAGCCATTGAAGAAGAAAGGGAATCGCTCGAAAGACATGATGTATGGCAACTGCAGGAATTGCCGAAAGGTATCAAACCTTTAAAATGTAGATGGGTACTAAATAAGAAAATCAATGCAGTGGATGTACCACTAGATACAAAGCACGTCTAGTCGCCAAAGGCTTCACTCAACGTAGAGGAATTGACTACAACGAAGTCTATACTCCTGTTTCCAGTTTTGAAACTATAAGGCTATTAACGGCGATTGCAACAAAAAAGGACTGGTTCATTGACCAATTCGACGTGAAGAGTGCTTATCTTCATGGGACACTCAATGAGACTATTTACATGGAACAACCTGAATGCTTCAAGAAACCAGGAGAAGAAAACTTGTTCTGCAAGCTTAAGAAATCAATCTATGGATTAAAACAGAGCGGAAGATGCTGGAATAAATTCTTAAACAAACAACTTCAAGAAATAGGATTCCAACGTAACCCTATTGATCCGAGCATCTACGAAGTTGAACTTGAAGAAGGAAGGATCATTCTCTCAATCTATGTGGATGACATCTTTGCCATTTCAGAGAATCAAGCAACGAGAAACAAATGCAGAGAACTCTTAAATTCCAGTTTTGAAGTGAAATATCTAGGACCAATTTCTCATATGCTTGGAGTATCCTTCAAAAAGTCAGAAGATGGAAGTATGACTCTTTCTCAAAGTAACTACATAGAAGAACTGCTTCAACGTTTCAGACTACAGGATGCAAAAGGTATCTCGACTCCAATGGAAACCAATCTTGACCTGCGTGTAAGGAAAAATGGAAATTCCAATGAGCGGTTTCCATACCGTGAACTGATCGGAGGACTGTCATACCTTTCTCAGAGAACCAGGCCCGACATCGCCTACGCAGTCGGGATCCTATCCAGATACTGTGATAACTACACAAGAAAACACCGGGAAGCTGGGAAACGCGTGCTGCGTTATCTGAAGAGCACCAAGGACTTTGGCATAACTTACAGATCCACTGGCAAACCTTTGATTGCCTTTTCGAATGCAAGTTGAGCCTCAGACATTGTAGACCGAAAAGGAGTATCTGGACATCTCATCATTTTAGCTGGAGCACCAATAATTTGGAGAAGCACCAAACAAACAGTTACCGCTTTGAGTACTACGGAATACATTGCACTGTCATCAGCTGTGAAGGACATCACATGGGTACGGAATCTGATGGAACAGCTGAAAATGTCAAGTTTGATTTGTGGAGAAACAAAAGTATTCTGCGACAACCAAGCTGCAATTTCCCATGCGGAAAATTACATCGACAAATCGAAAACTAGACATTTTGCCGTTAAGTACCATTTTGTTCGAGAAAAGATCTCAGAAGAAGCAATCGAACTTTTCTACACTCCGAGTGCTGAGAACCCTGCTGACTTCCTTACCAAGCCTCTTGCTAGAAGCCAGCATGAAAAGTACTGTAGAGCGCTGATGGACTATCGGAATAAACGTCCAGCCGAAGTTATTCCGGGAGGGGATATGTTGGACACCTGCGCCGCCACTCAAGGATAACACGTGACCGGAAGGATGACGTCGGCACCCCCCCCCTCCAACTGACTGTAAATGTTTAGCCTAACGACGCTGTTGCTTGTTTACCTTCTACGGAGGATGTAACCTCTTTGTTTCCTCACTTTCCCTATTTAATCTTTATATAACCTATGCTTTAATAAATTAGTTAGTGCAAGGCTCTTGTCCTAAGTGTAACCAAGTACCTTGTCTACACCCCTACAAGATATATCTTTTTAAAAATCTATTCAGTAGAGAGAGAGAGAGGATATGTTTGCTCGAAAAATATATTTTATATCTACTTATATAATTGCCTTATTCTGTCTGTGTGAAGTTCACGGATAGATTTTGGTCAGAATGGATAAAATAAAAAAAGTGTCAAGGGATGGGAATCGAACCCACGACCTTCCGCTTACCGGGCAGATGCCATGACCACTAGGCTACCCTGGACATATTTTTCCGTTCATAAAGTTAATATATGATGCCAATATATATAATAATTGTATAAACGAATGCAAGACAAAATCACCGCGAATTTTATTTTTATATTTTCAAGACACACACAGTTTGGGGCAGGAGGTTTCACAAGAGAGACATCCACGGCGCCAATATATAATTGTAACGAATAGTATTTTAATTAAAACATTTTAAAAGCACACGCACTCGGGTAAAACCCGGGCGTTGCCCGGGCCAATCGTCTAGTATTATATAAATATACTAGCGGATGTACCCGGCTTCGCCCGGGTTTTACCCGAGTAAAGGTTTGTCTAACGAACATTTGTTAAAACAATTCTCTATAATCTTATATAAAAAAGAAAGATATATTTTGATATTTTGAAACTCGTAAATTTGAATCTCTCGATAAAGTGAACATTTTTCCCGGTCCCTGTGTGCCGTGTCATTCTGAATTTTGTCTTTCCTAATTTTCTACATTACAAAATCCTCGTTTTATCTAGTGAACATTTTTCCCCGTCCCTTGAAAAATACTCGATAAGTTGAATAAAATCGATATTAATTGGTTCCCTCGGTAATTGGAAGTTAAAGGAATAGTATCTTTGCCTTGGAATTGTATCATTATTCTTGTCTCAAATAAATTGCCGTGTCATCCTGAGATAATCTTACTTTTGATAAATAATCTTTAAGATAATAAACTTAGTGATATTAAAACTTATAGATAAAAAACTTGTTATCATCGTCGCAATGGTGGCGCTGCTTGCGAGTTAAATCTACAAATCTGCAAATAACTCTAAGGATATTCAAGATATTCAAGAAATTATTTTTCAGAAACCTTCCCAGTACTAAACTAAATAACTTCACAAAGTTTCATGGAGTTCCAATGAGTGGTTTGGTCAGGCATAAAGGACAGACACACACACATACATTCATTTATATATATATAGATAGACAAGCGGACGTACCCGGCTTCGCCCGGGGTTTTACCCGAGTAAAGGTTTGTCTAGCGAACATTTGTTAAAACGATTCTCTAAAAACTTATAAAAAAAATATATATATATTTTGATAATTTGAAACTCGTAAATTTGAATCTCTCGATAAAGTGAACATTTTTCCCGGTCCCTGTGTGCCGTGTCATCCTGAATTTTGTCTTTCCTAATTTTCTACATTAGAAAATCATAGTTTTATCTAGTGAACATGTTTCCCGGTCCCTTGAAAAATACTCGATAAGTTGAATAAAATCAATATTAATTGGTTCCCTCGGTAATTGGAAGTTAAAGGAATAGTATCTTCGCCTTGGAATTGTATCATTATTCTTGTCTCAAATAAATTGCCGTGTCATCCTGAGATAATCTTACTTTTGAGAAATAATATTTAAGATAACAAACTTAGTGATAAGAAAACTTGTTATCATCGTCACAATGGGGGCGCTGCTTGCGAGTTAAATCTACAAATCTGCAAATAACTCTAAGGATATTCAAGATATTCATGAAATTATTTTTCAAACACCTTCCCGGCGATATACCTAATAATATCCCAAAATTTCACGGCGATTGGATGTATGGTTTTTGAATCTATAGAGTACAGACAGACAAACAGACAGACATTGGATTTTATATATATAGATAGATAATGTAACGAATATTATTATCATTACTATCATAATATTCTGTTTGTTCCGGTATATTATCACCAATTATATTCGTTAGGCAAACTTTCACTCGGATAAAACCGGGGCGAAGCCGGGTACACATCCGCTAGTAATCCGATAAATATCTCTTCCATATTTATCTCTATGTCCTGTTAAAACGTTTTACATGTACATTAGGTCAGCTGATATCACCTTCTTTCTTCATCGCTTGAGGCGCTGCTAGCGAGCGAAAGAACAAATTTGCAAGGCAATTTGCAAATAACTCGAAGAATATCGAGATAGAGACCTGTAATTTTCACTGTTTTTCCAGATTCTACTATATATACTGTTAAAATTTCAGTCAGGTTAGTTACGTATTTTGTGAACGTGTATAGCCGACAAACATACACACATACATACATCCTTGGAACAGTGGCCACCCAGACCTTTCGGTCCATAAATGAGCATGCGATATCATACCCATTGCTGTATCTAGGTCACATAACCAAAAGGAATGATGCATTCTCCATGCACCGAGCGGCCATTGTTTGGCCCCTCGCGCCCGCCATTATGGTCTGGCTCCATGGGGTCAACCAATCAAACCCACAGGCATCTCCGAGAGTTCATGGCAAGGTTGCTGAGCGAGCCCTCCCGTTCGGACTTAGTTATACCCGTCCTAAGCTCCAATAGGACCCCCCCTTTGGCCCTCGAACCCTTTGTTCACAGTACTCCCTGAATCTGCCGACGAATCAAGGACCTCTGAGGTTTACGCGGGGAACCAACGCGAAGGCGGGAGGGTGGTACTGCTGTGTGCACCCCTTGGTTTAGTCACACATACATACATATAGATGAAATTTTTCCGGGAGAAAATTTATCTAAAAAGACAAGGGTCGCCTCTTCCGTCAAAATAGACGTCTAAAACCAGACGCCATCTATTGACCGTCGTCGCAACTAGCGGCCTCGGGTTGGTGACAAAGCCACAACAACAGCTTTGGCAAACTGAAAAGCGTCCACCTAGAAACCATGGTTTCGGGCTAATGACCCTCGTCAGTCTAGGGCGGACCTTATTCCATGATTTCCAAACGGGATCTTGACAATCTGCCAAAGAGGTGTTTAGCTGGCAAAGTGGCTGGGCCATATCTATGGCTAAAATATAGATGGCAATTTTGCAGGGAGTAAATTGATCTAAACAGACAAGGGTCGCCTCTACCGTCAAAATAGATGTCTAAAACCAGACGCCATCTATTTTCAGTTTGCCAAAACTGGTGTTGTGGCTTTGTCACCGACCCGAGGCCGCTAGTTGCGGCGAAGGTCAATATATAGCGCCGCAGGACTATATATAATGATTTTTGACACTGTAGAATTTTCGAACACATCTCATTAAAAATATGTATAATAATAATGAGGTAAGAAAAATGCTTTGTAATTGAATGAATATATATAAACGTTATTTTTTATTCTGGCTTCTATTCTATTACTAGACGAATGACCCGGGCAACGCCCGTGTTTTACCCGATTGAATGTTTTTATTCCAATACTATTTGTTACAATTATAAATTGGAGCCGTGTATGTCACTCTTGTGAAACGTCCCGCTCCAAACTTTACATGTACATTAGGTCAGCTGGTATTACCCCTCATTTTCACCGCTAGAGGCGCGAGTGAATTGACTTTTTGTAAATATACATAATTATAAAGATATAGAAGCTTCTATAGAAGATAATGATCATAATGATGATAATAATAATAATATAATAATAATTATTATTATTATTATCATTAGATTATGATAATGATCATAATGATGATGCGCGCGCATCCGTGACATGAGGAATTGAGGACAGCGATGAGGAAAGACGGTCGTGACTATATATGTTGACTAGACGAATGGCCCGGGCAACGCCCGGGTTTTACCCGAGTGCGTATATATTTTAAAAATGTTTTAATTAAAATACTATTCGTTACAATTATAAATTGGCGCCGTGGATGTCTCTCTTATGAAACGTCCCGCCCCAAACTGTTTGTGTCTTGAAAATATAAAAATAAAAATGTGAACGGAAAAATATGTCCAGGATAGCCTAGTGGTCATGGCATCTGCCCGGTAAGCGGAAGGTCGTGGGTTCGATTCCCATCCCTTGACACTTTTTTTATTTTATCCATTCTGACCAAAATCTATCCGTGAACTTCACACAGTGAACTTCACACAGACAGAATAAGGCAATTATATAAGTATTTAATCCAAATTGTGCCTTATCACACACTATTTTTTTATTTGGCCTTATTACCTTGTGTTTATAATCTATGACGTAATGCCGGCGGCGCGCGCCCGTTGGCTGCCGGCGAGCACGTTACCTCCCTTTGCGCGCGCATCCGTGACAGCGATGAGGAATTGAGGAAAGACGGTCGTGACTATATATACTAATAATAATAATATAATGATAATTATTATTATTATTATCATTAGATAATGATAATGATCATAATGATGATGCGCGCGCATCCGTGACAGCGATGAGGAATTGATTGAGGAAAGACGGTCGTGACTATATATGTTGATAATAATAATAATAATAATATAATAATAATAAATATTATTATTATCATTAGATAATGATAATGATCATAATGATGATGCGCGCGCATCCTTGACATGACGGTGGAAAGACGGTCGTAACTATATATGTTGACTAGACGAATGGCCCGGGCAACGCCCGGGTTTTACCCGAGTGCGTATATATTTTTAAAATGTTTTAATTAAAATACTATTCGTTACAATTATAAATTGGCGCCGTGGATCTCTCTTTTGTGAAACGTCCCGCCCCAAACTGTGTGTGTCTTGAAAATATAAAAATAAGAATGTGAACGGAAAAATATGTCCAGGGTAGCCTAGTGGTCATGGCATCTGCCCGGTAAGCGGAAGGTCGTGGGTTCGAGTCCCATCCCTTGACACTTTTTTCATTTTATCCATTCTGACCAAAATCTATCCGTGAACTTCACACAGTAAACTTCACACAGACAGAATAAGGCAATTATATAAAAGTAGATAATCCAAATTGTGCCTTATCACACACTATTTTTTTATTTTGCCTTATTACCTTGTGTTTATAATCTATTACGTAATGCCGGCGGCGCGCGACCGTTGGCTGCCGGCGAGCACGTGAACTCCATGTGCGCGCGCATCCGTGACAGCGATGAGGAATTGAGGAAAGACGGTCGTGACTATATATATTAATAATAATAATATAATAATAATAATTATTATTATTATCATTAGATAATGATAATGATCATAATGATGATGCGCGCGCATCTGTGACATGAGGAATTGAGGACAGCGATGAGGAAAGACGGTCGTGACTATATATGTTGATGTGTCTTCAATTCCTACCCTATCAATGTATGGACATCCTATTACACTCGTTACTAAACCAACTGGAACTTTACAGGAAACACTGCATTTTACATTGAATTCCAGTCAATGCTGGGATCGTGGGTAAATGGGTAGCGGTGAACTAGCAAAGGACGCCAGGAAGAGTGATGAGACAAAGAACAATATTCAGTATTTGATGCTGAATCTTTGGCATAATCCAAAATATTCCAACAAAAGCAAGAAAAGGAAAAATATGCAACAGAAACACCCTGTAATACTTATAAAAAATCAAGCATGAGACTTAGAATGAAACATTATAAATAAATGACAATACATACAGATATCACAAGAACTTACAGGACAATTGTCTTGGTGTGCAACTGAAATCTACCCACATATTCCCATGAGTAGCAAACGCCACAGCCTTGCAGAAAATTGACATGGACCCAGAAAACAGCTTTATGCACCCAAGATAGAGGACATTGCGACTGCAGGAATAGAGATACATGAATATATCTGAGCCCTTAATTGTTTACGACAACAACAGCATATTCTAATCAGACTTATCATGAATTAGCACTGACCTGTATCAAAATTATCGTCTTATATTACCATTATTAACAATCGTCCTGTTTGATTATAAAAAGGTTGTGAACGTATCCTTTTAAGTGGATGTTTCTATTGTGTTTATTTTCTTTAGTAGTAAATCGTGATTGAAGATTTCAAGTATATAGAAATACATAGAAACTTACTGAACGTCATTCAATTTATAGATGATCGTTGACCAATCCCACTTTTTTCAAATTCCCCTTCAAATGATTCATATTTACTCCTTAAAGGTGGCTATTTTTATCGAGATTAAATATTTCAGCATTTAGTAATTATTTGCAAAAATAAATTGTTTATTTATATAGTCAAGGCAAATAAGGAACTATTATGATTTTTTGTTATAACAAAATATTTGAATATTAATATTTAAAATTAAAATATAAAAAAATTAATTGGAATCTTTATTTTATAAACTCACAGAATATATATTAATATTTTAGTTTTACAGATTTGATTTATTTTTTGGCTTAGATGCGTTTTCAAATTACAGAAACTTATTGTTGGTGTATCAATTAATAATTCAAATTCATAATAAAAACTTAAACATCAGAAAATAAATCTCACCTATAATGGATACAAATTTTATAATGGATTCAGAAATGAAATTTTTGCATAATATAATTCTGGAAAACCTCAAAGAAGTGGATATGATAATAGAAAATGGAATTGATGTAAATTGTAAATTTGGAAGTAATTTAATAAGTAACTACTATAGATATTCAAAAAGTCAACTTATTAGATTTGAAAGACAAATTATATGGCCTAGGATTTTAATCGAGGATTTGGATTCCCCACTGCATCTAGCTGCCGCTCTAGGTAACGATTACCTTTGTAGAAAATTTTTAGACAAGGGTGCAGACATAAATGCCAGGAATTGGGTTGAAATAACTCCACTTCAGAAAGCTATCAAAACTTGCAATTTTCAAATATTCCGATACCTGTTTATTGAAGGAGCAGATTGTAATCTACCTGATCGCTATGGAAAAACACCATTAATGAATGCTTCTAAGATATGTGATGAAAACTTCTTAAAATATCTTTTAAAAGTCAACCTTGATTTAGAAGCGAGCTGCCAAAACCAGCTTACAGCAATCTTTTATTCAATTCAATCGAGAAATTTTCTAAATTTCAAGCTATTGTTAGAAGCTGGAGCTGATATAGGCAAAAAGGATGTATCTAATAGAACACTTTTACATCATGCATGCTTATATGAGTCTCGAGAAGTGGCAAGAGTCCTTATCAAATCAGGAGCTGATGTTAATGAAAAAGATATATGGGGTGATGCACCTTTAGCTTTGACGATGAATAATAAAAGCAATGAAATAGCAAAACTATTAATACAAGATGGCGCTTCAATAAATGCAAAAAATGAAGATAATGAGACCGCGTTGCATAAAGCTTCTTGTACTTTAAATCCAGTCATCTTTCACACTCTTTTAGATGCTGGAGCTGACGCTAATATCAAAAACAAATATAGAGAATTACCTTTGAATCTACCCGCCATTATTATTATAATTTCAGAAGATGCTTCTTATATCAGTGAGAATCGAGTTACAAAACGGTTATTAAGGCACTCTACTCATTTTGATTTATTCAATTTTTTTAGGTCCGAAGTGGTCGATGTTCGTGCATTTAAAAATATGCCTTTCATAAAATTAATGATTTCATATTTTGTTCTATGGCACCTAACATTTAGAATGCCTGAAAATATTCAGTTACCAAATAATCTGATTGAATGGATGAATAGCTGCAAGAGTCAAGTTGCTATAATGAAGAATCATCTTCTTGGTAATTCCAATATTACATTGCTTAGTTTCTTGTTAGAAAATGACCAAAATAGGTTAGCGGGCTATCTATCCAATGAATCAACAGGTCTACGTGTAAATATGGAATTGAACATGCCTTTTTATGAGAAACATTTTCCAAACTATTTTGAAATGATTCAAGAACGCTTTTCTGAAGGCATTGAGAAAGAAAAATTTCGTACAAATCTATTTTCGGTTGCCAAGGTATTGGATTTCAAAAAATCGAACAAATTCAATATATTGAAACTTGTCAATCAAATTCATTCTTGGAATTCAAATTGCTATATACGAGAACAAAAAAAAACAACAACACATAAATGACTTAGATATTTGTTTTGAATAATTATGTATTAGTGCATTTACTGTTTATAAAATAAAACACCTTGTAACTCAAGGCGCTAACTTTGTGCCCATTTGTATGTATATTTAATCCCTTTCATACCTAAAATAAATCATAAATAAAAGTAATGAATTTCAACTAATTTATTTTTCTTCTTTAATTATTATTTTTTTGCCATGTTTTGTAACCACTTTTATATATTCACCTCTAATATATCATTGTTTAAGTTTTTTTTTTCATAATTTATATGACAGTAGCAAGTGTTTTTAGTTTTATCTATATATATAAAAATGAATGTATGTGTCTGTGTGTCTGTCTGTCCTTTATGCCTGACCAAACCACTCATTGGAACGCCATGAAACTTTGGGAAGTTATTTAGTATAGTACTAGGAAGGTTTCTAGCAAATAAAATTTTTGAAATAACTTTTCGCCTAAAAATAATCAAGATAAATATTCTAATTTATCTGTTATAATTCAACAATCTGCTCTAAATATTATCATGATGATACGATGATTTTGTAATGTATAAAATTAGGAAAGACAAAATTCAGGATGACACGGCAATTTATTTGAGACAAGAATAATGATACAATTCCAAGGCAAGACACTATTCCTTTAACTTCCAATTACCGAGGGAACCAATTAATATTGATTTTATTCAACTTATCGAGTACTTTTAAAGGGACCGGGAAAAAATGTTCACTTTATCGAGAGATTCGTTAGACAAACCTTTACTCGGGTAAAACCCGGGCGAAGCCGGGTACGTCCGCTAGTAAATGTATAAAATTCAATTTTTGCTAAGTTAAATAGGGTATTGTTATATTTTAGATTAAGATAAATATTTCATGGTTTGACAGTTTGGTAATAAAAACCTGTTTAAAAATCAATGACTTGATCACTTTTGAAATTATATTTATATTTTTAAATATTCTGGCTTAATCACACACACATTAAGATCTAATTTAATAATATATTCGGTTATTATAAATAAATAACGAGCACAAGTATATATATAAGAAACTAGCGGATGTGTACCCGGCTTCGCCCGGGTTTTATCCGAGTGAAAGTTTGCCTAACGAATATTATATATTATGAAGTATAATAAACAATGCTAAAGTTTAGTTTTAATTATTAATCAAGATTGTGTGTGAATATGTGAGAAAGATGTAATATCGTTGTTGTTTTCTTGGCCGACTGTTTTACATATGGTGTTATCTTAAAATTGCTTGTTTTGAATATTTTTTTAGATTGAGTTGAATGAATTGATGAATTTTTTTTTTTGTATTTATATATAAATAAAATTACCTCTGTTGATTTTTTTTTGTATTTTATCGATAACAGCAAAGTTATGTATTTTAAAGTTAGGAAAAATATTTTGATGTTAAGCAAAACCTGCTCCATCTCGTTTTACATAAATGTTGAAAATTTGGTCGAAATTGATGCATTGTAACGAAAGTTTTTAGCGAACACCACTTATGAAATTTCCATTTATATAGAAGATATAATATAAATGAGTTTTAAAAATTGTTAAAAAAAAATGCATCGGCCGGGAATCGAACCCTGGCCGCCCGCGTGGCAGGCGAGCATTCTACCACTGAACCACCGATGCTTTAAAAAAATCAAATTCATTTATCGTCGCGACCAGTGCTGCGCCCTAGCGGTAAAAGACTGGAACTAACGCTTTTTGGTTTTTTATTTTTTAAAAAAAGCACATTAACTTTTTTAGTTTTTTGAATAGCCTATATGTTAAACGAAATCTTCAGCTACCTACATGCGAAATTCCATAATGATTGAGTCAGTAGATTTTGCGTGATGCGATAACAAACATCGATTTCGCATTTCATTTTTATATATATATAAGGAAAGTCTATATATATAAAAATGAATGTATGTCTGTTTGTCCTTTATGCCTGACCAAACCACTCATTGGATCGCCATGAAACTTTGGGAAGTTATTTAGTATAGTACTGGGAAGGTTTCTAGCAAATAAAATTTTTGAAATAACTTTTCGCCTAGATATAATCAAGATAAATATTCTAATTTATCTGTTATAATTCAACAATCTGCTCTAAATATTATCATGATGATACGATGATTTTGTAATGTAGAAAATTAGGAAAGACAAAATTCAGGATGACACGGCAATTTATTTGAGACAAGAATAATGATACAATTCCAAGGCAAGATACTATTCCTTTAACTTCCAATTACGGAGGGAACCAATTAATAATGATTTTATTCAACTTATCGAGTATTTTTCAAGGGACCGGGAAAAAATGTTCACTTTATCGAGAGATTCGTTAGACAAACCTTTACTCGGGTAAAATCCGGGCGAAGCCGGGAATATCCATTTCGTAGCTACACCGTCTCTCCAAGAGGCAGTCTCTTATTAAAGGTCTATTAGAGATTCTTTAATAGCAATTAGAATCTTCAATGAGAGACCACCAACAGGAGAAACAAGTTGATTCATGTTTTTAGGTGGTCTTTCTTAAGAGACTCTATTTACATATCTATATATATAAAAATGAATGTATGTCTGTTTGTTTGTCCTTTATGCCTGACCAAACCACTCATTGGATCGCCATGAAACTTTGGGAAGTTATTTAGTATAGTACTGGGAAGGTTTCTAGCAAATAAAATTTTTGAAATAACTTTTCGCCTAGAAATAATCAAGATAATTATTCTAATTTATCTGTTATAATTCAACAATCTGCTCTAAATATTATCATGATGATACGATGATTTTGTAATGTAGAAAATTAGGAAAGACAAAATTCAGGATGACACGGCAATTTATTTGAGACAAGAATAATGATACAATTCAAAGGCAAGATACTATTCCTTTAACTTCCAATTACCGAGGGAACCAATTAATATTGATTTTATTCTACTTATCGAGTATTTTTTCAAGGGACCAGGAAAAAATGTTCACTTTATCGAGAGATTCGTTAAACAAACCTTTACTCGGGTAAAACCCGGGCGAAGCCGGGTACATCCATACAAGAATAATGATACAATTCCAAGGCAAGATACTATTCCTTTAACTTCCAATTACCGAGGGAACCAATTAATATTGATTTTATTCAACTTATCGAGTATTTTTCAAGGGACCGGGAAAAAATGTTCACTTTATCGAGATATTCGTTAAACAAACCTTTACTCGGATAAAACCCGGGCGAAGCCGGGTACATCCATACAAGAATAATGATACAATTCCAAGGCAAGATACTATTCCTTTAACTTCCAATTACCGAGGGAACCAATTAATATTGATTTTATTCAACTTATCGAGTATTTTTCAAGGGACCGGGAAAAAAATGTTCACTTTATCGAGAGATTCGTTAGACAAACTTTTACTCGGGTAAAACCCGGGCGAAGCCGGGCGGGTCCGCTAGTATTCAATAAACGAATGTTTATCTTCATAAATATCAAACTTCTTCTGTTCTTGCTGCGATGAAGAAATATTGGAAGAGCTTAGTTCATCAATGGTGAAGCCTACCAGCGGTTTCGCATATTTAATCTACCAGACCGTCTTTTAGATCTCTAATTTTGTATTGGGCGATACTGCCTATATATGATATACTGAAGGGTGAATTGTTAGAAATTGTATTCAGGTAAACTATGAACATTAAGGAGAGTAGAAGTTTGATTTTTGTGAAAAAATAAACATTCGTTCTTTAAATATTTTCATTTCTTTCATAAATTCTGTTGCGTTGAATTTTTGAGTCTTTGGTATCTAATTGGTAAAAATATTCATTCATTTTTATTTATTTAATTAAGAGAGAGATATCATACTTGATTATTAATTATTAGTGTATTATCCCGTTATATGAATAGATATAGAATGATAACTAGTTTTCTATAAATAAATAAATATATATATATATATATGTGGCGACTACACTTTGCTTCAGCGAGCGCGAACTGGGACATAGCTCCACTACACACACGGGCAGTGGACGGCCTCGGCAACCGCGAGCGTCAACCTGACTACGCATGCGCACGGGACGTCATCCGAGACATTTGGTGGCCACTGGCGTCATAACAACAAGGCCTGCTCCCAACGGCCGTTACTTCAACCGTTACTTCTTTTCTCTATATATATTTCTGGCTTTAAATAAATTAATTTTAATTATAATTTTATCAGCGGCCTTTCCACAAGCCACATCACGCAACAACCATCCTACACATATATATTAAAAATAAAAAGGCAAATCCTGACCAGGCTCACATGAGCATTTCTAGATCGCCATCTAGTGGAACAAAATAAACTAAACCTTTATTTACCTTTTTTTCATTATATTTGGCCAACCCATTTTTATATTATATATATAAGCAATGTATATATAAGTATGTGTATATATGTCTTTCTGCTATGCACATTCTCAAAACATAACTAATCTGACTGAAATATCAACAGTATATATTTATTGAATTTAGAAAACCTATAATCAAATTATCAGATATTTTCATACCTTAAAGTTATTTACAAATTTGTTGATTTCATTCAAACCCAGCGCCTTATTGCGTGACTGAGAGAATTATGTTTAAAATGTTTTATTTTTTGCAATACCAAAGTTCAGTTTTGGCAGGAAACATTCTGCATTCCTTACCACCTCACATGCCTCAGGTATTGTACTTTATAAGTCGGAAATAGGTTTCGGTTTTGGCAATAAGCCTTTTGCACCTTCAAGACAAGAGGATTTAATACTAAAATTTTCAATATAGTTGTAAAACATCATTTTCTTAGCAGATATCATATTTAGGTTATTCTCTAATTTGTTGTTGATTTCTGAATCGTATCACTATCTATATCTATATATATATAAAACTAGCGGACGTACCCGGCTTCGCCCGGGTTTTACCTGAGTAAAGATTTGTCTAACAAACATTTGTTAAAACAATTCTTTATAAACTTATTTAAAAAAAGATATATTTTGATAATTTGAAACTCGTAAATTTGAATCTCTCGATAAAGTGAACATTTTTTCCCGGTCCCTGTGTGCCGTGTCATCCTGAATTTTGTCTTTCCTAATTTTCTACATTACAAAATCATCGTTTTATCTAGTGAACATTTTTTCCCGGTCCCTTGAAAAATACTCGATAAGTTGAATAAAATCAATATTAATTGATTCCCTCGGTAATTGGAAGTTAAAGGAATAGTATCTTTGCCTTGGAATTGTATCATTATTCTTGTCTTAAATAAATTGCTGTGTCATCCTGAATTTTGTCTTTCCTAATTTTCTACATTACAAAATCATCGTTTTATCTAGTGAACATTTTTTCCCGGTCAAATATTTGCCGTGTCATCCTGAGATAATCTTACTTTTGATAAATAATATTTAAGATAACAAACTTAGTGATAAGAA
Source organism: Cordylochernes scorpioides (assembly GCA_030710605.1). Taxonomy (NCBI): domain Eukaryota; kingdom Metazoa; phylum Arthropoda; class Arachnida; order Pseudoscorpiones; family Chernetidae; genus Cordylochernes; species Cordylochernes scorpioides. Next base: position 21,604,637 of record CP092882.1, on the reverse strand, counting down.
AACTTGTTATCATCGTCACAATGGGGGCGCTGCTTGCGAGTTAAATCTACAAATCTGCAAATAACTCTAAGGATATTCAAGATATTCATGAAATTATTTTTCAAAAACCTTCCCGGTGATATACCTAATAATATCCCAAAATTTCACGGCGATTGGATGTATGTTTTTTGAATCTATAGAGTACAGACAAACAGACAGACAGACAGACATTCAATTTTATATATATAGACTAGCGGATGTACCCGGCTTCGCCCGGGGTTTTACCCGAGTAAAGGTTTGTCTAACGAACATTTGTTAAAACAATTTTCTATAAACTTATTTTAAAAAAGATATATTTTGATAATTTGAAACTCGTAAATTTGAATCTCTCGATAAAGTGAACATTTTTTCCCGGTCCCTGTGTGCCGTGTCATCCTGAATTTTGTCTTTCCTAATTTTCTACATTACAAAATCATCGTTTTATCTAGTGAACATTTTTTCCCGGTCCCTTGAAAAATACTCGATAAGTTGAATAAAATCAATATTAATTGATTCCCTCGGTAATTGGAAGTTAAAGGAATAGTGTCTTCGCCTTGGAATTGTATAATTATTCTTGTCTCAAATAAATTACCGTGTCATCCTGAGATAATCTTACTTTTGATAAATAATCTTTAAGATAATAAACTTAGTGATAATAAAACTTATAGATAAAAACTTGTTATCATCGTCGCAATGGTGGCGCTGCTTGCGAGTTAAATCTACAAATCTGCAAATAACTCTAAGGATATTCAAGATACAGTGTACTCCGCTTATAACGAAGTCGCATTATCCATGACAATCACTTTGTTATATCCGAAGTTTGTTATATCCGCAGTTGGAAAAAAAAATGTTTTGTACCAATAATTTTATTTACTATTCAACTCAAAAGAGCAACACAAAGATCAATAACAACCTCATCAGGTGTTTTTGGAGAAGTAGTTTGTGATTTTCTTTTGACATTTAGAAGTCAGTAACAAGTGCTGAACACTCCTTTCGATGTTGTCCAAGTCTGACAGAGCTTGTTGGTGGATCTTCTCAGAGTTCTTTATTATGGTGCTGTGCGACGACTGTGGGATATTATGTTTCTGGGCAACATCTGTCTTTTTCTTCTTCTCCACTTCAATCTCTCTTAGGATTTGCAGCTTGACTGACAGAGATAGTGAGTTTCTTGTTTGTTTTCGTTCTCCTGCCATGGTAAACGTTAATAAAATATAAGCGTTTATTAAACAATTTAATTTTGTTTAAATAATGTAAAAAAAATACTTATAATATGTTTGCATATTTTAAAATTGTATATTATTAACTTATTTGTTGTGTTTCATTAAATTTGTGTCATTCACACGTTGTAATTTGATATATATTATGCATAATATATTAGTCAATTATAATGGTAAATGAAAAAACTTCGTTATAAACGGATAAAATAAAAATTTATACATGCAAATCACTTCGTTATAAGCGAAAATTCTTTATATCCGACTTCGCAATATCCAGAGTTCTTTTAATGGTTTAAGCCCTTCTTTTCTTTCGTTCATTCGCTATATGCGGAATTTCGCTATAACCGACTTTGTTATAAGCGGAGTACACTGTATTCAAGAAATTATTTTTCAAAAACCTTCCCAGGGATATACCTGATAACATCCCAAAATTTTACGGCGATTGGATGTATGGTTTTTGAATCTATAGAGTACAGACAGACAGACAGACATTCAATTATATATATACTAGACGAATGACCCGGGCAACGCCCGTGTTTTACCCGATTGGATGTTTTTATTCCAATACTATTTGTTACAATTATAAATTGGAGCCGTGGATGTCACTCTTGTGAAACGTCCCGCTCCAAACTTTACATGTACATTAGGTTAGCTGGTATTACTCCTCATTTTCACCGCTAGAGCTGCGAGCGAATTGACCTTTTGTAAATATATATAATTATAAAGATAGAAGCTTCTATCGAAGATAATGATCATAATAATGATGCGCGCGCATCCGTGACATGAGGAATTGATGAATTGAGGAAAGACGGTCGTGACTATATATATTAATAATAAAATAATATAATAATAATAATTATTATTATTATTATCATTAGATAATGATAATGATCATAATGATGATGCGCGCGCATCCGTGACATGAGGAATTGAGGAATTGAGGAGGAAAGACGGTCGTGACTATATATATACTAGCCGAGAATGACCCGGGCAACGCCCGTGTTTTACCCGATTGAATGTTTTTATTCAAATACTATTTGTTACAATTATAAATTGGCGCCTTATATAAATGCATATATAAGTTAATAACTATAGCCTATGTGCTTATCTGTCTATGTCTAAGGCGTCTCTTACTGGGAAAAAGAAAGAGAGGATTCCATTTAGTTATTAACTAATAAATGCATTTATTTAAGGTGCGACCCGCTCCAACACAATAGTTACAAAAAACAAAAAGCGAGTGGGGGGGGGCATGATGGGGAGGGGGCAAAGGTGGCGTGATCGTAGCCAACCAATTGGAGAGCGCCATTCCAAAAAAAAAAAGCAAACGGTGACAGAGATGAAAACTGAAGAATTAAGAAGGCATGACGCTCGTAACTGTATATAGAAATTTAATTTTTAGATATAACTGATCTAATTCGCCGTTCAAAATAACTAATAATAGTTCGTTTAATAACACATATAATATAAATATTTATGTAATAACTCCTCTAATTTGAAATATTTGGTAGGTTTTATTTATGTATATACTAGCCGAATAACTCGGGCAACGCCCGGGTTTTACCCGATTAAATGTTTTATTCAAATACTATTCGTTACAATTATAAATTGGCGCCGTGGATGTCACTCTTGTGAAACGTCCCGCTCCAAACTTTGTGTCTGAGAAGCGATATTTTTATAGAAAGATGAACTGGCTTTTGTTTTCTGCTCGAATGAATGTTTTTCTGTTAGAATTTTGTTCCTGCGTACAAAATAATGAACTGGTTTCACCCGTGGTCTCTGCTTTTTGGAATTTTCCCGATATAATTTTGTATCTGATAATCAAACATGATACAGCAATATCGTCATCATCATTTTCTGACTAAAAATATATAGTTTTAATAATTGATTTATAAATATTTTTAAATAGCCTATCGTCTTCCCCGTATTTCTTTACCTATGTATGGAAATTTTGGTTTGAATTAGTGAACTACTGCGAATTTGTATACCGGACATACAAACAAACATACAAACAGACAAACATACAAACATTCATTTTTATATATATAGAGATTTACTCTTCCTTGTTGGCTTTTTATATTATATTTACTCTTCATTGTTGGCTTTTTATCTTACATTCACTCTGTTGGCTTTTTATATTACATTTACTCTTCATTGTTGGCTTTTTATCTTACATTCACTCTTCATTGTTGGCTTTTTATATTATATTTACTCTTCATTGTTGGCTTTTTATCTTACATTCATTCTTCATTGTTGGCTTTTTATATTACATTCACTCTTCATTGTTGGCTTTTTATCTTACATTCACTCTGTTGGCTTTTTATATTACATTTACCCTTCATTGTTGGCTTTTTATCTTACATTCACTCTTCATTGTTGGCTTTTTATATTATATTTACTCTTCATTGTTGGCTTTTTATCTTACATTTATTCTTTATTGTTGGCTTTTTATATTATATTTACCCTTCATTGTTGGCTTTTTATCTTACACTCATTCTTCATTGTTGGCTTTTTATATTACATTTACTCTTCCTTGTTGGCTTTTTATCTTACATTCATTCTTCATTGTTGGCTTTTTATATTACATTTACTCTTCCTAGTTGGCTTTTTATCTTACATTCATTCTTCATTGTTGGCTTTTTATATTACATTCACTCTTCATTGTTGGCTTTTTATCTTACATTCATTCTTCATTGTTGGCTTTTTATATTACATTTACTCTTCATTGTTGGCTTTTCATCTTACATTCACTCTTCTGTAGGCGCCATCCCGACCAGAGAGCCACAGATAAACAGATTATAAACGCACAGAATATAGAATCCGAGCTCCCCAGTAGAAGGAATACCCGGAAGACGACGGTACTCTCTGTTATATGTGTTGTTCACTATTATGATTTTGTTCTAATAAACACTACTAAATTATTTCATTGGACCCTCTCTTTCTTTTTCCCAGTAAGAAACGCCTACGGAAGCCAACAGAAATTCAGAAGTGGGATAGTCCTGAAGAAAATTGAAGATTCACTGGAATAATTTGGAAACGAGAAGGACGTGGCGCGGTGACCGATCAACGTAAGAGGAGTTGCATGGTATGTACGAAATTTAATTACCTATTCCTAAAAGTATTATTACAAGTCACCTCGACAAAAGTATTATTGCAAAATCATCTCGATAAAAAGTATTTTAAAGTAAAGTGAAGTATTTTAAAGAAAGTATTTTAAAGTAAAGTGAAGTATTTTAAAGAAAGTATTTTAAAGTAAAGTGAAGTATTTTAAAGTAAAGTGAAGTATTTTAAAGAAAGTATTTTAAAGTAAAGTGAAGTATTTTAAAGAAAGTATTTTAAAGTAAAGTGAAGTATTTTAAAGAAAGTATTTTAAAGTAAAGTGAAGTATTTTAAAGAAAGTATTTTAAAGTAAAGTGAAGTATTTTAAAGAAAGTATTTTAAAGTAAAGTACAGTATTCTAAAGAAAGTATTTTAAAGTAAAGTAAAGTATTCTAAAGAAAGTATTTTTAAAGTAAATTGAAGAAACAAATAAAAAGTATTATCGCAAAGTATCGCGGTAAAAAGAAAAAAAAAAAAAAGTATTGTCTCAAAATTACCAAAGAAAAGTTTATTTCGTTTAAAGAAATAACTGAAACAGTACGTATCTGGTTTAGTCAGTTTTATTTGTTTATTTTAAAAATTTTTGCCTTGTTTATTTTTCCTTTTGAAAAACATGACTTATTTAGCGAAAGTAAGGAAATGCGATTTGAGCAAGTTGGCGTACGAACTCGGCGAGGTAGTACCGCCAGAGAGCAGGATCGTCGACTTAAAACACCTTATTTTGAATAGCCAATCCTACGAAGAAGAATTCGCAAAACAACTGTTGGAGACTCTGATCAAGGATCGGGAACGAATCGAGGAGCGGGAACGAATCGAGGATCGGAAACGAATCGAGGATCGGGAACGAATCGAACGAAAAGAACAAATGGTAATGGAATTCGAGCTTGAGAAGCTGCGCATCCAGACTACACGCGGAAACAACGATACGTCTCGAAGTACCAGCAATGACGCACATTACGAGATACGTAAACTGATGCCCAAGTACGAGTCGAAGGACAATGACTTGAGTTTTTACCTAATTCTTTTCGAAAGACAGGCAAAGCGACTAGGATTGGATGAAGACCAATGGGCGTTCAGCCTCCTAGGATTGCTACCTTACGAAATGACTCAATTAATCGCTCGGGAGACAGAAGAACAAAGCGGCGATTATAGGTTCGTGAAAAGGTTGCTCCTAAAACGGTACAAGTTGAGCCCCGAACAATTCAGACAAAAATTCGAGAAGCACGAGAGATCTCAAAAGGGTTCCTGGAGAGACTTCGCTTTCGAATTGCGAGGATATTTCAACGAATGGATCGAAGGAATGAACGTGGAAAATTTCGATGCCCTAAAGGATTTGTCCGTCACTAACCAGCTAAAGAAAAAAGTTCCAAATGTGCTGCGTAATCATCTCATTGACGATTGGACCAAGTTAAACAACCCAGATGAGTTGGCGGATAAACTGGACGAGTACGAAAATGTTCGCACCGAGATGGGACCTCCGCATTGGAATGCGAAACACCTCATACCACCGTCGTTTCAGCAGAAATCTGCGAGATTCCCCAACCAAAGCGAAGTTAAAGAGACTAAACAAGGAACGAATGTTTCGGGTCAAGACGCTGCAAGGAACGAAATCAGTGAAACGTACCCTAACACCTTGAGGAGAATGGTCAACCGTACGATCAGAAACGACAAGGGAGAACCGAAGTGCTTCAACTGCAATCAGTTTGGACACATTGCCAGAGACTGCCCAGCACCCAGGACTACGTTGACATGCCGAGGATGCGGTCAAACGGGACACAAGGAAAGGAATTGCACAAGACCCAAAGAAGGACTAAAAGTAGCCAACCTGGAAGTCGAAGGACTGGAGACTGTCCCGCCAGATGTATATTTGAAGGATGTCTAGATCGACAACAAGGAAACCGTGAAGGCAATGATAGACACCGGGAGCAGCAGTTGTCTAATGAGAGAATCGGTCTCAAGGAGGATCAGCGTCGACATCGAACCAGACTCGACTAGTCTGTACGGCATCGGTAACCAGACTGCACCAGCTGCCAGGACCGTTGGGAAGACGACAGTCGACCTGGAGATTGATGGCATCGTCGGAAGGGAAATCACTGTATTCATTGTCAACGATGATGCCCAACCCTATGACCTATTAATTGGAAGAACATGGACAGATCTGCCCTACGTATCCTTCGCCAGAATTGGTAAAAACTTGCATATTGGCTATTCATCCGAATTTCCGTTTGCTAATCTGCAAGAAGAAATCAAGTCGCGTCGCATCGAACTGAGAGCAACCGAAACTGTTCAGTTGGAGAGCGACTCCATTAACTTTACAAGTGCAATCACAGACGAGGTAAAGGACGGATATGTATTGTTCACAGGAGTAGATGACGTCTGTGTCGATTCCCTATTGGAAGTGGTCGACGGAAAGACGACCGTACCCATCATCTCAGCTGGCAAGGGCAAGTTGAGAGTAAGGAAGAACCAATGTGTAGGGCGAGTTGAACTACTGAACCTTGATGATATTGTTGTTAACCTGGACGTCGCAGAGGATTCGTTTCAGACTAAAAATGAAGAGAAGAGGGAAGGACAAGACCAAATGAAACGTAAGCGCCCCATACTGCCTGAGGACATCAACGTCAATCATTCTCTGACTTCGAAAGAGAGACAAGAAATCCTAGATGTAGTAAACGAGTACAGAGACTGTTTCGCTCTTGGTATGGAGGAATTAGGGTGCACCGATGTCACCAAGATGGACATTAAGGAGGTTGATGGAAGCAAGCCAGTCTGTCTGAGACCGTATAAGACGACTGCAAGTGAACGCGAAGCAATCAGGGAGATTGTCAGAGAGTGGAAGGACAATGGAATAGTCACGGAAACTAGATCACCCTATGCTAGTCCCGTCCAACTTGTGAGGAAGAAAACTGGAGATCATCGTCTGGTGGTAGATTATAGGAGACTCAACATTCAAACAGTTAAGGACAAGTTCCCATTACCAAGGATAGACGACCTTCTGGAAGGCCTAAGGAATGCGAAATTATTCACCACTCTGGATCTAGCGCATGGATATCTGCAGATACCACTGACCGATAAGGCAAAATTAAAGACAGCATTCATCACCCCAGATGATACAGGTCAATTCGAAAGGATGATTTTTGGACTCGCCAACGCACCAGCTGAATTCCAAAGACTGATGCACACTGTCCTAGGTCCGCTGCTGAACAAGAAGGCATTCTGCTATCTCGACGACGTGATTATCCCGGCAAAGGATTGGCGGGAGATGATCGAATGGTTGAGGGAAGTCCTCGAAAGAATAAGATCAGCGAAGTTGACACTGAAACCCTCTAAATGTGAGTTCGGAAGGAGGGAAGTTGAGTTCTTAGGGTATGTCATCAGTACAGGCGGACTTAAGCCAGGCCCAAGAAAGATCAAGGCGATAGAAGAATTTCCAGAACCCAAGAATTTCCACGACATACAACGCTTTCTGGGACTGACGAACTTCTTCAGACGATTTGTAAAGGACTTCGCGAGGAAAGCAGAACCGCTAAGCAGACTTACGAAGAAAGGTTCACAATTTGAATGGAAGGAAGAACAGCGAAGGTCATTTGGAGGACTACGAAAGGATCTGGTCGAATATCCGGTACTAGCTCATTACAACCCTGAACTCAAGACAGAAGTACATTGCGATGCGAGTGCTGAGGGATTAGCAGGAATGGTGCTACAGATGGACGAAGACTGCAAATGGCGCTTGGTCTACTGTGTGAGCAAGAAGACAACAGAGGCCGAGAAGATGTACCACTCAAGCAAATTGGAGCTGATGGCGATAGTGTGGACCTTGGATCGACTACGTCAGTTCCTCGTAGGAATCAAGTTTACAGTGGTTACAGATTGCCAAGCACTGGTCTACATGAACGCGAAGAAGACTACAAATCCTCAGATAGCGCGATGGTACAATCTGATTCAGGAATACGATTTCGAAATTCGACATAAACCAGGGGAGAAGATGGCCCACGTAGACGGAATGAGTAGAGCTCCAGTCGACGACCCTAGAGACACGATGGAGGAAATCGTGGAGAAAAACCTTGAAGTGTGCCTCACAATCACACTGGAAGAACAAATCTTGATGATTCAGCATTCCGACCCTGAATTGAGAGACCTGATCCAGATCTTTCGAAAGGACCCGTGTGATAGGACAGTAGGAGAACAAAATAGAATTAACGACTACAGCTACAAAGGAGGCAGACTTTTCCGCATGGTGAAAAATGGAGAAGAGGAACGAGCCCTGTATGTTATACCCAAAAGTATGAGGAAAAGCTTAGTTGTCAAATTCCATGATCTAATGGGACATTTTGCGACTGATAGGACTGTCAACAAAATTAAGGAATTGTACTGGTTTCCTTCAATGAAGAGGTACGTTCGACGCCATGTGGCTATGTGTCTCGAGTGTCTATTTAACAAAGTTCCCGGTGGAAAACAACAAGGCTTCCTACATCCCATTAAGTCAGGCAAGAGACCGTTTTCCATCGTACACATGGACCACGTAGGCCCCTTCGTGAGAAGTACAAAAGGTAACCAGGAACTTTTAGTGATTGTCGATAATCTGACAAGATTTGTCCGATTAAGCCCTGTAAGGAATACATCGACGCAGAACGTCCTGAAGGTAATGAAAAGTTTTGTGAATGATTTCGGACTACCCGACAAGATCATCAGCGACAGAGGGTCATGTTTTACCTCAAGGCAATTTGAAGAATTCTGTCGAGGAAATGGAATACATCATACTCTGAACTCTACGAAACATCCGCAAGGGAACGGGATGGTCGAAAGAGTGAACCGAACAGTATTGTCCACTATAGCAACCAGTATCGAGGATCCGCGACGGAAGGATTGGGACCTGAAGATCAAGGAGGTAGAGCGAGACCTGAACAATGCGGTGAACAAGACGACGAATAAAACACCGTTCGAAACACTCCACGGCTATTCCCCTCGATTCCACGATGGGATACTTAGAAGATTAGCCGACGAAGACGTGGACCCATGGACCGAGCCGGATAGAATTCAAGAGAGTGTGAGATCCCAAATTGAGAACAAACAAGAAATTATGAAGACATACTACGATAAGAAGAGGTGCCGTACAATCCAATTCGAAGTAGGAGAAATTGTAGTGATGAGGCATGTACCCAAAATGACGGGTGAACCAACCAAGGCACAACCCAAATATCGAGGACCTTTGATAATTACCGAGGTTCTGCCAAGCGACACGTATAGAGTGACTCAGTTAAGCGAAAGAACCAGTGGACGGTTCTACACGACAACGGCCCATATCAGTCAACTGAAGTCTTGGCACAGTGAAGAAGATGATTCAGCTACAGAAGAAAGTCCGGACGAGGAGCCAGAAGTAGAAGATACCCCCCGACGCAACCCACGACGTTCCTGCAACGCAAGGTTCAATCGAGGACGATTGAAATCCAGGAATGGCCGAATGTAGGCGCCATCCCGACCAGAGAGCCACAGATAAACAGATTATAAACGCACAGAATATAGAATCCGAGCTCCCCAGTAGAAGGAATACCCGGTAGACGACGGTACTCTCTGTTATATGTGTTGTTCACTATTATGATTTTGTTCTAATAAACACTACTAAATTATTTCATTGGACCCTCTCTTTCTTTTTCCCAGTAAGAAACGCCTACGGAAGCCAACACTTCATTGTTGGCTTTTTATATTATATTTACTCTTCATTGTTGGCTTTTTATCTTACATTCATTCTTCATTGTTGGCTTTTTATATTATATTTACTCTTCATTGTTGTCTTTTTATCTTACATTCATTCTTCATTGTTGGCTTTTTATATTACATTTACTATTCATTGTTGGCTTTTTATCTTACATTCACTCTTCATTGTTGGCTTTTCATCTTACATTCATTCTTCATTGTTGGCTTTTTATATTACATTCACTCTTCATTGTTGGCTTTTTATCTTACATTCATTCTTCATTGTTGGCTTTTTATATTACATTTACTCTTCATTGTTGGCTTTTTACTTACATTCACTCTTCATTGTTGGCTTTTTATATTATACTTACTCTTCATTGTTGGCTTTTTATCTTACATTTATTCTTCATTGTTGGCTTTTTATATTACACTAGACGAATGGCCCGGGCAACGCCCGGGTTTTACCCGAGTGCGCACATATTTTAAAAACGTTTTAATTCAAATACTATTCGTTACAATTATAAATTGGCGCCATGGATGTCACTCTTGTGAAACGTCCCGCCCCAAACTGTGTGTGTCTTGAAAATATAAAAATAAAAATGTGAATTTTCATAAAGATTTCATCATGTCGATTTTTTTTTTTGCATTTCACCTACTAAATCGATAGAGATAATTACATTTGCAACATGAACTTAGGTATATTGACTAAATAGAAAACTGCATGGTAATAAAGATCATTTTTTAAAGGCACCATATCGTTTTTTTTTTCAATAAAATCGAAACAAAAATTAACGATAAAAAACGATAATTGCCTTAAAAAGAAATTGCCTTAAAAAAAAGAAACATTCGCGGTGATTTTGTCTTGCATTCGTTTATACAATTATTATATACGAATGACCCGGGCAACGCCCGGGTTTTACCCGATTAAATGCTTTTATTCAAATACTATTCGTTACAATTATAAATTGGCGCCGTGGATGTCATTCTTGTATAATATATAAATGAGTTTTAAAAATTGTAAAAAAAAAAAAAAAATGCATCGGCCGGGAATCGAACCCGGGCCGCCCGCGTGGCAGGCGAGCATTCTACCACTGAACCACCGATGGTTATGAAAAATCCCATCCGTGAGCTTCAGACAGACAAACAGACAGAATAAGGCAAATATATAAGTAGATTTACTCTTCATTGTTGGCTTTTTATCTTACATTCATTCTTCATTGTTGGCTTTTTATATCATATTTACTCTTCATTTTTGGCTTTTTATCTTACATTCATTCTTCATTGTTGGCTTTTTATATTATATTCTGACCAAAATCTATCCGTGAACTTCACAAAGTGAACTTCACACAGAGAGAATAAGGCAATTATATAAGTAGATTTTCATTTTTAGATATAACTGATCTAATTCGCCGTTTAAAATACCTGCTCTAATTCAAAATATTTGGTATGTTTTATTTGTGTTCACTCTATTTCTATTTATTTGAAGTATTATAATTTCCATGTTTCAAAAACCTATTTCAGAAAGGTCGTTAGAAATATGTAAGGCCTGAAATAGCTTTACATGCGAATATTTATGATGCCTAGCGTAACTTAATGGTTAGGTGTACGGCTTCGTATTTCCACAACCTTGGTTCGAAACTTAGCCTGGGTGTTTTTTTTTTATTTTATATTATTGAAGCAAAGTTTTTTTTTACAGTACCTAAATTTCCATATATAGGTAAAAAAAAATACGAGGAAAACGATAGGCTACTTTAAATTATATATAAATTGAATATTAAAACTGTATATTCAAACTAGCGGATGTACCCGGCTTCGCCCGGGGTTTTACCCGAGTAAAGGTTTGTCTAACGAACATTTGTTAAAACAATTCTCTATAAACTTATTTAAAAAAAAAGATATATTTTGATAATTTGAAACTCGTAAATTTGAATCTCTCGATAAAGTGATATTTTTTCCCGGTCCCTGTGTGCCGTGTCATCCTGAATTTTGTCTTTCCTAATTTTCTACATTACAAAATCATCGTTTTATCTAGTGAAAATTTTTTCCCGGTCCTTTGAAAAATACTCGATAAGTTGAATAAAATCAATATTAGGAAAGACAAAATTCAGGATGACACGGCAATTTATTTGAGACAAGATACAATTCCAAGGCAAGATACTATTCCTTTAACTTCCAATTACCGAGAGAACCAATTAATATTGATTTTATTCAACTTATCGAGTATTTTTCAAGGGACTGGGAAAAATTGTTCACTTTATCGAGAGATTCGTTAGACAAACCTTTACTCGGGTAAACCCCGGGCGAAGCCGGGTACATCCATACAAGAATAATGATACAATTCCAAGGCAAGATACTATTCCTTTAACTTCCAATTACCGAGGGAACTAATTAATATTGATTTTATTCAACATATCGAGAATTTTTCAAGGGACCGGGAAAAGATGTTCACTTTATCGAGAGATTCGTTAGACAAACCTTTACTCGGGTAAAACCTGGGCGAAGCCGGGTACGTCCGCTAGTATTTTATAATTCTTGATACTAATTTTTGTTCGTTTTATATACCATAAAGTGTTTAATTTAAAAGCATCATTTGTAGGGCAAATATTCGCTTCGGAAGATCCCGGGTGAATTCAGGTCATAATTTATAATTGTAACCAATATAATTTTTTAAAAAATACATTTTTCAATACATTTGCGCTCGGGGGAAAAATCCTCTTGGATAAAACCCAGGCGTTGTCCGGGTCATTCATTTAGTGATACAGTAGAACCTCCCTTTAGCGGACACCTCTCCACAAAAACAGTTTTCATTTGCAAAAATACCATTTTTACAATTAAGCAACTCTCCGGTAAGAGGGCACCTATCCATAAAGAACACTTTGGCTCTGCAATTAGGTGTCTGTTACAGGGAGGTTCTACTGTACTTTAAAAAGAGCGTGTGTGTGAGAATCATCTTGTTTACTGAAATTTTTTCAACCTTACTTATGGTAAATTAATGTGATAAAATTGATTTTCCAGTTATTATTTTTCACATAAATCTTTTATCAATTTTCTCAATATACATGTGATTACATCTGTCACCTTATATACACCCTCATTTTATTTATTCCATATAAAACGCGTTTCAAATAAATTTGACTATTTTAGTAATTTCTTCAACTTGCATACGCGCGATGACAATTCATTTATTTAATTTTATAATTATGTGCTCCAGGAACCTGGGTTATAAATATCTCTCTGTAATTATGTAATACTAGCTGATGTACCTTGCTTCGCCCGGGTTTTACCTGAGTAAAGGTTTTGCTAACGAACATTTGTTAAACACATCTCTATAAACCTATAAAAAATTCATATATATTTTGGTAATTTGAAACTCGTAAATTTGAATCTCTCGATAAAGTGAACATTTTTTCCCGGCCCCCATGAAAAATACTCGATAAGTTGAATAAAATCAATATTAATTGGTTCCCTCGGTAATTGGAAGTTAAAGGAATAGTATCTTGCCTAGGAATTGTATCATTATTCTTGTATGGATGTACCCGGCTTCGCCTGGGTTATACCCGAGTAAAGGTTTGTCTAACGAATCTCTCGATAAAGTGAACATTTTCCCCGGTCCCTTAAAAAGTACTCGATAAGTTGAATAAAATCAATATTAATTGGTTCCCTCGGTAATTGGAAGTTAAAGGAATAGTATCTTGCCTATGAATTGTATCATTATTCTTGTCTCAAATAAATTGCCGTGTCATCCTGAATTTTGTTATTCATAATTTTCTACATTACAAAATCATCGTATCATCATGATAATATTTAGAGCAGATTGTTGAATTTTATAACAGATAAATTAGAATATTTATCTTGATTATTTTTAGGCGAAAAGTTATCTCAAAAATGTATTTGCTAGAAACCTTCCCAGTACTATACTAAATAACTTCCCAAAGTTTCATGGCGTTCCAATGAGTGGTTTGGTCAGGCATAAAGGACAGACACACACTGTTAAAAATAGATAATTTATAATTGTATGCTTTATAGATTTTCCTCTATTATTATTATGTATATATATTTTTATTTTATTTTTGTTGCCTCTTTCTCTTAATGGGTGGAAAGGAATAAAGAATGGAAAGAGCAAGATTTGTAAACAAACAAGACATCGCCCCCCCATCCCATGCGCGAGCACCTATGCGCGGTGACGGGGAGAAAAAAGAAGAAAAGGACAACCGGCAGCGCTGGTGTATAGGCTCGGGGAAATATGAGCTCCCGGGAAATATGAGCTCCCGGGAAATATGAGCTCCCGCCAAATATGAGCTCCCGCCTCAGAAGGAATGAGTAACCACGTGTGAATGAAACAAAGAAGATAACGAGAAGAGAGTTGTTATAGAATTGCGCACCAATTAAGTGGGTTGCGATATAGTTTCCTGTTAAGGAACAGAAGAATTAATCTGGAAAATTATCTCAAGTGAAGAATTATTTCAAGTGAACTCTTGATCAAATTTATCGACAGAATCGAAAACAAGATTTGTTTTTATAAACAGAAGCTTAGATAAGTATTTTTAAACTTTGATTGAAAAAGATTTTGCCTTTCCAACCCAAGTTATTTTGCTCTCTACATTATTTGTTTTTATGTATATTTAACTTGTATCACTTGTTTTGTTTATTCTAATTTTAAATATATCTAACCTTTTGGCCAATTTGATTATCACCCTTTTTATCTGTTTATTTATTTTTATTGCTCAGTCATTGTTGATAAGCAAAATAAAATATATCTTTAGGCCATTTTTGTTAAATTTTATTTCTACAACTTGTGCAAACACAACTGGTGAATCTCTATTTTCAATCTGGGTAAGATTGACCTTCCCCACATTTATTTTTTTTTTTTTTTCAAATTCAACATTTTTGGTGAGCCGGACGTGATTTCACCTTGTGGTGTTTATACAATTTGTGGAGATGGATAAGCTTAAAAGAGAAAGAACTCCCTTAAGGAATACTATAACTCGTACCACAAATGAAATAAAATCAGGTCTAAGTCTAGAGGAAGTGGATATAATTTTAATAAGGGCCAAATTTGAAAGGTTAACCATTCTTAGTGAGAGACTGATATTGATTGATGATAAAATAAAAGAGATCTTATTGGATGATCCGAGGTCCACAGAAGCTCAAATCAATGATGAGATGGAACTATGTGAGACTTATAGCCTACAAGTAGGAATTGTCGCACAGAAGGTGAAAGAATATGAGTCTAAATTGGCAGCACCCTGTGATGATAAAATGTCACAATCTAGCACTTCAGATGTTAAAAGACAAATTAAACTTCCAAAATTTGAACTAAAAAAGTATACAGGTGAGCTAGAGGAATGGCTATCATGGTGGAGTCATTTTGAAAAAATACATTTAGATGAGTCACTGTCTGATGTTGATAAATTTGAATACTTAATACAATCCATGGTTGTTGGGTCAAAGGCCCACAGACTTGTGACTAGCTTCCCTCTTACCCAAAAGAATTACAACAAAGTCATTGGAGATTTAAAAGATAGGTTTGGAGACAGAGATATGCTGACTGAGTTGTATGTGCGCAAGCTTTTAAAGTTAGTCATTGCCAGTGCCAGGTCTGAAAAAAGAACCTTGGCTCAACTTTATGATGATCTGGTTGCACATCTCCATTCTTTGGGATCTCTGGGAGTGGATACTAAGTCTGGGGGTGGTGCTTTCTTGTACCCGTTGGTGGAGTCAAGTTTGCCACTTGAACTTATCAAAATATGGCAACGTTCCCGTACACCGTACATTGAAGCGGGAATTGAAAATAGTGGGGCTAAAGCTTTTGATAAATTAGAGGGTCTGATAGAATTTTTAAAGCAGGAAGTTAAAAATGCAGAACGCATTTCCTTTGTTGCTGAAGGATTTGAACCTTCCCTTCCTCTAAAACAGGGAAAGAGAGAAAATAATCCCCCTAAGATCCACACAGCGTCTGCATTATTTGTTGGTAAGACCAACTTACCGTGTTTATTTTGTGAAAAAGATAACCATCTTAGCCAAAACTGTTTTAAGGCAGCCAAGATGTTGGAATCAGACAGATTAAAGAGGGTACAGGATGCGAAAGTTTGCTTTAAATGCTTGAGAAAGAATCATTTAAAGAAGGATTGTCGGTCTTTTGTAAGATGCAAGCGTTGCCAAGGACCTCATTTTGAGATAATGTGCAGAGGAACCTCACATAGTCAGGAAAATTTAAATTGGAGGTCAGATAACAGATCTCACAATAGTTCAGCAGAGCAGAATGAGGGGAACAACGAGCCTGTAACAGCAATGGCGAATCAAGTATGCACAAATAATATCTCTTTAATGACTCTCATTGTAAAAATTAAAGGGCCGAAACATTCCAAAATGGTAAGAGTGCTTTTAGACTCTGGTAGTCAAAAATCTTACATCAGAAGGTCTCTAGCTAAGGAGTTAGACTTACCCAAGGTGGGAGAAGTCAAATTGAATAAATTTTTGTTTGGAGGGCAAACCACAGGAGAAAAGGCTCATTCAATATTTTATTTCCAGTTGGACAATGTGGATAAGGGAAAGGCTTTCAAAATGGAAGCGTTAGAGGAAACAATAATTTGTGGCAATATTTCACCCGTTGAAACAGGACCCAGACAATGGGAATTGGATAAGAAAGGAATTACTTTGACCAAGGTAGACAATAATAAAACCGAGATAGACATCCTAATCGGTGGAGACTATTATGGGCAACTTCTCACAGGAAAAATTGAACAGCTGGCAGGAGGATTGACCGCAATTCAAACAGTTCTTGGTTGGACTTTAATAGGTAATACCTCATCAGAGAGACCAGAGACAAGTGCTCAAATGGTTATCACCTTACTTACAACCCAACAGAGAGTAGCATCCTTATGGGAATTAGAAACAATAGGGATACGAGATCCTACAGAGGTCATCTCTGTGAAAGAGAAAAATGTTCTCATGCAAGAAAAGTTTCGTGAGAAAATCTGTCGAGGCCATGATGGACGTTATCTTGTATCTCTTCCATGGAAGGAAGGAATTGGGACGATACCTAATAACTTGGAAATAGCCAAAAGGCGCTTGGAGGCTATGACTCAAAGGTTGACACAAAAGGGTCAGTTTGTTCCTTATGATGAAGTCTTCCGATCCTGGTTCAGGGAAAACCTTATTGAAGAGGTTGACAGGGAAGACATCAGACCTACTGGACATTATCTACCACATCGCCCAATATATAAGGTTCAGAGTCAGACTACTCCTATTCGACCAGTTTACGATGCATCATGTAAATCAAGTAAGAGAAGTTTGTCTCTAAATGAATGTTTAGAGACTGGACCTAATCTGATTGAACTTTTACCTGAAATCCTGATAAGATTTAGGGAAAAGAAAATAGGAGCCATCGCTGACATCCGCAAAGCTTTTCAGACCGTAGGTATAGATGAGAAGGAAAGATCCCACAAGGAATACCTCGCCATGCTCGTACAAAAGGGGAAGGAAACAGAGGGTAGAAGGTTTCATCCAGGCGAAGTTGTGCTGATTGGTCGAGATGATCAAAAAAGAATATTCTGGCCACTAGGCAGAATCTTGGAACTGTACCCCGGGAAGGATGGCAGAGAACGTGTAGCTAGAGTTAGGACTGCTACGGGGGAATTTGTAAGACCGTTAAAGAGACTTTTCTCTTTGGAACTTGGTTCTGATATTTCCAGGGAGGTGAGATTACCTAAGACAGAAGGGATCAAAGCCCAGGAGATTCCAACAGATGGAGAACAGTCAATTTTTACTAGGTCTGGAAGAGAAGTGAAAAAACCTACGAGATTGGGGGTATACACCAATAATCTTTCCTAATTAAGATTTTTTTTTGTATTCCCATACAAAAAGGTGGGAGTATGTTAAAAATAGATAATTTATAATTGTATGCTTTATAGATTTTCCTCTATTATTATTATGTATATATATTTTTATTTTATTTTTGTTGCCTCTTTCTCTTAATGGGTGGAAAGGAATAAAGAATGGAAAGAGCAAGATTTGTAAACAAACAAGACATCGCCCCCCCATCCCATGCGCGAGCACCTATGCGCGGTGACGGGGAGAAAAAAGAAGAAAAGGACAACCGGCAGCGCTGGTGTATAGGCTCGGGGAAATATGAGCTCCCGGGAAATATGAGCTCCCGGGAAATATGAGCTCCCGCCAAATATGAGCTCC
Organism: Cordylochernes scorpioides; assembly: GCA_030710605.1. NCBI lineage: Eukaryota > Metazoa > Arthropoda > Arachnida > Pseudoscorpiones > Chernetidae > Cordylochernes > Cordylochernes scorpioides. The sequence goes on along the minus strand of CP092882.1, from coordinate 21,586,422 downwards.
CGCCTCAGAAGGAATGAGTAACCACGTGTGAATGAAACAAAGAAGATAACGAGAAGAGAGTTGTTATAGAATTGCGCACCAATTAAGTGGGTTGCGATATAGTTTCCTGTTAAGGAACAGAAGAATTAATCTGGAAAATTATCTCAAGTGAAGAATTATTTCAAGTGAACTCTTGATCAAATTTATCGACAGAATCGAAAACAAGATTTGTTTTTATAAACAGAAGCTTAGATAAGTATTTTTAAACTTTGATTGAAAAAGATTTTGCCTTTCCAACCCAAGTTATTTTGCTCTCTACATTATTTGTTTTTATGTATATTTAACTTGTATCACTTGTTTTGTTTATTCTAATTTTAAATATATCTAACCTTTTGGCCAATTTGATTATCACCCTTTTTATCTGTTTATTTATTTTTATTGCTCAGTCATTGTTGATAAGCAAAATAAAATATATCTTTAGGCCATTTTTGTTAAATTTTATTTCTACAACTTGTGCAAACACAACTGGTGAATCTCTATTTTCAATCTGGGTAAGATTGACCTTCCCCACATTTATTTTTTTTTTTTTTTCAAATTCAACACACACACACATACATTCATTTTTATATATATAGACTAGATATAGATTTTTTTCAAATGTATAACCCTTTTTATTAAAATGGGTATCAATTTTAAAACGATAAAATTCAATTTTATAGATTTTAAAATATAATATAAATATATGTTGAATGAGAGAGAGAGAAAAGGCATTGATAAAGGTGAAAATATAACAGTTTTGACCACTATAATTATGATTAAAAAGGCCTAAAAAATGTTAACACCACTACTATTTATAACTGCTTTAGAAAGTGCGGGTTTAAGCACACCGAAAGCGTAGAACAGTTATCAGAGCCGTCAAAAATTACAAATTCTGACACAAGGTGGGAACGTCTACCTTACTATGGAGATTTAACATTTGAGGATTATTCTTATGTCGACCAAGACATCAGTGTCCACGGTTCCCTAACCGATGCCAACATATTGAATTTGACCCATCTGGATCAGGACGAGAAGGAAGACCAACCGCCAATTCCAGTCACATTGAGCGAGGCAAAGAGATCTCTTACTACCCTACGCTTCTACGCCTTCAGAACCGACACAAGTGACGATTTCTTCGCCGCCTTTACTACTATCGAAAATTCATTGGACAATGATAGACTGAAGTCGCTTACTAAAAAAAAAAATTACGGATTTCTTTTAAAAAAGAATATTTGTGAATAATTGTACAAATTTTAAAATAATAAATCACGAATATTAATATCAAACTTTTGTTCGAGAAAGGGCACCACCAGAAAGCGCTTCCAATAAATTGATTACCGTAAAACTTGTGGTGATTCACTTATTTAATCTTGTATCAACATAGTATGTTTATTCCGGAGCTGCCAAATTTTCAAACTCTTGTTCACTTTAATTTTTCCCTCCCTTCTGCTTATTTGTTTAAACTCCTGTTATTTTGATACCTTGATAAATTGAAATTTTTCTCTTGTCCGTTGAGTTTCAAATTATCGTGAGTCGACTCTTGATTATATATTTGAAAAATCAACATATATAGTCACGACCGTCTTTCCTGGCCTCTGTCACGGATGAAATTTAAAAATTAAAAAAAAGATGCCGAAACCCGGGATCGAACCAGGGACCTTTAGATATTCAGTCTAACGCTCTCCTAACTGAGCTATTTCGGCTTATTTTATTTATTTCTATAGAAGCTTCTATCTTTATAATTATGTATATTTTCAAAAAGTCAATTCACACCTCTTCGCTGGAGACCATGGGAATACTGACTAATTCATTATGCTAACATAATTATAAATACAAGTATCAGAGTCATCAACAATTCTGTCATCGTTTGCTTTTGTGAATGGAATAAATACCCAAATAGGGCCATTTATTATAAGCATCGGTGGTTCAGTGGTAGAATGCTCGCCTGCCACGCGGGCGGCCTGGGTTCGATTCCCGGCCGATGCATTTTTTTTCTTTTTACAATTTTTAAAACTCATTTATATTATTATCCCTATATATATATAAGTCAGCGTATGTATGTATGTATGTTTGTCAACTATACACGTCCACAATACGTAACTAATATGATAATTGTAACAAATAGTATTTGAATAAAAACATTCAATCGGGTAAAACACGGGCGTTGCCCGGGTCATTCGGCTAGTATTACATAATTATAAATCGAATTTTCATCGCGTGTGTTCAAATCGAATAAAATGCAAAAAAAAGGTAAAATTTATTTAAAACGCTCTATATGGAATGAATAAGGACGTGCATAGCCGACAAACATATATACTTAGATACGTTGACTTTTATACATAGACAGTTCAAGTAAACCCTCACCAATTCTTAGAGAGAGAGAGAGAGAGAGAGAGAAAACTGACTATCATTCTATATTTATTTTTTGAATAGCCAATGTTAAACGAAATCTTCAGCTACCTACATGCGAAATTTCATAATGATTGATTCTGTAGTTTTTGCGCAACGCAATAACAAACATCGATTTTGGATTTCATTTTTATAGATATATAAGGAAGGAAGGATATATAATGAATATATATATATATGCATATGATGATATTGAAATTAAATTACTAAAGCATTTTAAGAGTGAATTCGTCACTTTTAAAAGTGAATGGGTAACTTTTAAAAATGAGTTCGTCATCAACACGTGTTGGCGGTTGTAATAGCACAATTTTCTTTGATTTTTACGCCAGCTTGATGAAATTGCAACCACGAGATATAATAATTCCTGTTTCTATATGAATAATTATTGCATTATAATGCAAGAGCGCACACATCCGCAGAAACACGAGCATCTGTTAGTCTGCTAAGAAGCAGTGTGAAGTTTTTGTCACCATATTCATATAGGCTAAATCCAATCGAATTTTCATTTAGCAAAATTAAAACATTGGTAAGGTGGCTGCTTCCTCGACATAACGTTAGGCGAGGTTATCACTGATGCAATCAGTAGAATTACATCAGTAGACTGTGAAGGATGGTTTGTTCGCTTTCGCAAAATTTGCTTCCTGGACACACAAGAACACCACTTTATCTAATAAAATATTATTTCTAATTCATTTTGTGGTTATTTTCTCTAATATTAGTGTTTTGAACTTAATGTCAAATGTATTTAATTTATCTTTATGATATTTGTCTTTTGATTTTTAAAGGCGACGATTTTTTTTATTTAGTTAGGTTTTTGTCATAAATATACAAAACATAGAATCAAAATGAAAACATTCAAAACCTCACCAAAATATATAAATATGCACATCAATATTTAATACAGTATTATTATCTAATTATAGAACCATCCACACACTATGATATTAGAATATATATTTAATTAATTCAAGTTTCTTAGGCCTTCAAATTCTCTCTAACCACTCTTGTTGTCAGTCAAGTACTTAAGTATTTTGGTTTCATTTACAATGACTGTGGAAGTCCAAGATATTATTAGTGTCAAGCAGATTTATTTCTATAGATATTTTACATTGAATCCAGGTTGAGATTTATAATTCATAGTAGAGTGGCCGTTCGATTTAATTGTTATCAGAAAGCTGAGCCTATGAAGAGGAGATGGCCCACTGTTTGGACTTCATTCTAGCAGTTGGGGTAAATCGATTCTCTTTCAAATCTCACGTAGTATACTTGTACGTTGACATACAAAGTTAGGATAGTTCTTGAAGTGCATTCATGTTAGATTATTGGGAACGGGGAGATCAAAATTCTGGCGTAAACTTCGAGATTACTGGAGGAATATAAAAATTATATTCTATTTCTTATACCTGGTTATCAAAGTCAGATGAAGTTTGAAATTCATTACTTTTCCTTTGTAAATTGTTTTAAACCAGTATACCAAAAATATAATACTTTTTTGTGGTTTGGGATTATATCAAAAATCGATCACAAAAATTGAATAGAAGCATTGAAATTAATCCATTCCCGAGCACATTTTAATAGAATGCTGGCCGCTCTATACACCACAGAAACAGCTTGATCTAAGAGGAAAAATACAATTTCTATTCTAAAATCTATTCCATGCTATGACTGTCACCTTGAAAAATGACATTTTGTAAAAGTACATTGTTAGCAGTGTTTAAATAGCCTATAGAATACCAGACTTCTACATGGTCTAGATGTATATTGAGAACTAGATCATTATCTCGTTCTAAGACCTGGGCTAGAACAACAGTTATTTCTAAAACTCCCCTTGTTAAAGTTTTACCCATTAATATTTATAAACCTTTAATTCAAAATTCGAAACTATTATAGACGCGTATGATTCTTTTAAAAATAAAACAATTTCTACTGCCCTTACTTCCATTGCAGTAAGAGCAGTAGATATTGTTTTATTTTTAAAAGAATCATACGAGTCTAAAATAGTTTCGAATTTTGATAACAGATGGCGCGCTAATGCATCATAAATCTTTAATGAAAAACAATATTCAAAACGTTGTGAGAGAGAAAAAGAGAGACATATATAAGTATAATTAATTAAAATGTGTGCATATGATGATAATGGAAACAAATTACTTAAGTATAAGAGATAAATATTTTATTTATAAAATATTTTTGCTTTTAATTCCTAAGAGGGTTCAGATAATAACCTAAATATTTAGATTTCCTCTTCTTATATATATATATATATATATATATATATATATATATATATATATATGTAGTACATTTCGAGTAATATAGTTCACAGCCTTATTCTAATATTTGTTATAACACCATACCTATATAAAAATATGTATCAAACTTGGAATAATAGAAGTGACAAATAAAACAAAAGGAGTAGAGGTAGTCCAGACGACAAAGGCCAGACGTGATAAACAACCCAGACGAACAGGTGTTTATGTTAATGAGTTCAATTACCCCGTCAACAGGTGGCCAGACGTGATAAATAACCCAGCGCTTGACAGGTGGCGTGATTACGGGAGCCAATCAGAACTCGCCGCCATCTGCGAGCGTCTCATATAAAAGCCCCCCAAGATTGGGACAAAGTAGTTGTTTCAGTTGTTTCAGAGTGACGCCGTTATACGGTCAGTCAGACTTCTCACCCCTATCCGCGATGTAGTGCATCCGTGACGCTCGTAGTCCGACTGTCTACCTCTACCTTCTTGGAGTTACCATCTAGACCTGCCTCTGTCTCTTGCTGTCCCAGTGCGGGAATCCCATCACGCACCCACTACCACGACTGCCCAGCACATTCTACTTCGGGATTACTACATATATATATATATATATATATATATATATATATATATATATCCCTGAAGAATTCAATACTCTACTTCAAAGGTTTTCCCAACTAGCCAATTTTCTGAAAATGTATACACCTGTAATGGTAGTCAGATTGAGTGTTCAAAATTAAAGACTTCCATGTGGTCTGGAAGTATATAATAAAATTAAATTTTAAAAGGTAATTCGGAAATTGGTACGTTCCCGACCATTCTGACCAACTAGAAGTCTGAAAATTTGACAACCTGAATTGCCATCAAGTTCAAATAAGTGTACTAAATTTCAAACTTCTTTGTGATAATTGATTACAAAATTTGTGAACAGACAGAAATGAAGCAAGTAAAGTTAAATATTTTTTAAAAATTCGTTGCGATTAGGTTTTAAACAGACTGAAGTCTTCTAGCGGCAGATTGGTTAATTCGTTGTAAGAGATGGGAAGATAAGCAATAGCCTAATTGAAATAAGTCTTTTTACTTTTGGTTTGGGGAACCCTAAATTTATTGTGAACTATTTTACAAAGTTACAAACACATAATGGTTATTTGTTGAGGGATAATTGGCTCATATTTTTTATGGATTATGATCATTCAATTAATGATTTTATTTATAAATAATATAGGAAATAAATTGTGAAAAAGGAATTTTTTATAACGTTGTCATGAAATGTGTTATCTTATATTATCATATGTATATAAATATATTTAAAATAAAAAGGCATATTCTGACCAGGAGCACATGTGCATTTTAGAAGGCAGAGCGCCATCTGGTGGAACAGAAGTCAGCTAAACATTGATTTAGCCTGTTCCCTGATATTTGGCCAACCCAATTTCTTTATAAATCAAGAAAATATTTTATTTTGATATCAACACCTGACCTTTTTATTATTATTATTTTATATTATTTTGTCACATGTTAAGCGTATTTACGAAAGTTTGGTCTTGAATACCCATTTCTTGGTTTCTCAAGAAGCCACTGGGACCAAAAATCTTTTTGTCGCAGTGGTACAGCCCACTCCACGCTGACGAGCGCGAAACGCGTTCGTGGATGGTTTTTCTTGATTTATAAAAAAATTGGGTTGACCAAATATCAGGGAACAGGCTAAATCAATTTTTAGTTGATAACTGTTCCACCAGATGGCGCTTTGCCTTCTGAAAAGCACATGTGCTCCTGGTCAGGATATGCCTTTTTTATTTTTAACTAGCGGATGTGTACCCGGCTTCGCCCGGGTTTTATCCGAGTGAAAGTTTATTCCGGAACACGCAGAATTTTATAATAATAATATTCGTTACATCATATATTTATATAATATGTTATCTTAAAATTGCTTGTTTTGAACATTTTTTAGATTGAGATTATTAGCTAGTATTTTTACATACTCTGTTGAAATTTAATTTTGTATTTATACATAAATAAAATTAACTCTGTTGATTTTTTTTGTATTTAATCGATAACAGCGAAGTTACGCATGTTAATGTTAGGAAATATATTTTGATGTTAAGCAAAACCTGCTCCATCTCGTTTTACATAAATGTTGAAAATTTGGTCGAAATTGATGCATTGTAACGAAAGTTTTTAGCGAACACCACTTATGAAATTTCCATTTTATTAATATAGATATCAATACCTGACCTTTTTATTATTTTTTTTCTATTATTTTTCACATATAAATATACTAGCGGATGTGTACCCAGCTTCGCCCGGGTTTTATCTGAATGAAAGTTTGCCTAACGCGAATATTATTGATAATAATATTCAGAAATATACAGAATTCTATGATAATAATGATAATAATATTCGTTACATTATATATCGATATAATATATAAAATATATTTTTCGAGCAAACATATCCACTCTCTCTACTGAGTTGATTTTTAAAAAGATATATATGAATAAAAATATCTAGAGATATACTACATGATCTTAGCCAAAAGGCCGAGAAATGATATTTTATATATAGAGATGACCTGGCTTCGTGTGTCTTCTGCTCGAGTGAATGTTTCGCTGATAGAATTTTGTTCCTGACTACTAAAAATATTATCTGACTTCGCCAGTGGTCTGCTTTGGTGAATATTCCCCTAAAGAATTTTGTTTATGTCAATCAATCATGATACAGCAATATTTTCATAATCATTTCTGACTAAAATATATTGTTGCTCAGTACTTGGTTAATTATAATTTTTCTTGGTTAAGAGTGCGACAAAACCTCTTCCAGATTTAACTCTCTGTCCTGTTCGAATTTCAGCGAGATTAGTTACATATTGAGGGCGTGCATAGCCAACAAACACACAGCTACTCCACGCTGACGAGCGCCAAAAGCGCAAAACGCGTTCGTGGATGGCTTTTCTTGATTTATCAAGAAATTGGGTTGGCCAAATATCAGGAAACAGGCTAAATCAATGTTTAGTTGATTTCTGTTCCACCAGATGGCGCACTGCCTTCTGTAAAGTACAAGTGCTCCTGGTCAGGATATGCCATTTTTAATATTGATTTCAACAACTGATCTTTTTATCTTTTTTTTTTCTTTCGTGTTTTAATGTGCTAAGCGTATTTACGCAAGTTTGGCCTTAAATGCCCATTTCTTGGTTTTTCAGGAAGCCACTGGGACCAAAAAATCTTTTTTGGTCGCAGTGGTTCAGCCTACTCCACGCTGATGAGCACCAAAAGAGCGAAACGCGTTCGTGGATGGCTTTTCTTGATTTATCAAGAAATTGGGTTGGCCAAATATCAGGGAACAGGCTAAATCAATGTTTAGTTGATTTCTGTTCCACCAGATGGCGCTCTGCCTTCTGTAAAGCACAAGTGCTCCTGGTCAGGATATGCCATTTTTAATATATATATATATTTTTTTTTTTTCCCGGCTTCGCCCGGTTTTTACCCGAGTAAAAGTTTGCCTAACGAACATTTGTTAAAAGGATTCTAGAAAAAATCTAATCTCTACTGAATCTCTACGATTTCAATCTTAAAATGCTATAAATTATAACAGATGAATTATCATATTTATTGACTTCTGACAACTTTTTGCTTGTGATTCAAAGGAGGTTTTAGATAAGAGCCTGAATATTCGAATTTCTAATTTGTTTGAGGTCTTGAATATTCCCAGAAAAAAAAATTAATTCGCTACTCCCAAAAGTTAAGGACTTGACTTCGTGCAACACATAAGATTTAAGAAGATATATTGAAATTTCTTCTTTCCCGCCCACTCCAACAACCCAGAAGTCTGAAAATTTGTACAATGGCATTGTGTCATATATATATGCGGCGACTACACTTTGCTTCAGCGAGCCGAACTAGGACGGCCTCGGCATCCGCGGGCGTCAACCTGACTACGCATGCGCGCGGGACGTCATGAGAGACTCTGGCCACTGACGCGGTAAACATCTAGGCTAACCAACGGCCGTTACTTCAACCGTTGCTTCTTTTCTATTTTTATATTTCTGGCTTTAAATAAATTAATTTTAATTATAATTTTATCAGCAGCCTTTCCACAAGCCACACCACACATCGCGCAACAACCATCCTACAAAATTGGTGAGCCGGACGTGATGCAAAAGTTATTTTAATCACACTTCTATATTTTTTTGATTTCATCCACGAAACTTTCAACAGCTCCAGAATGCAAGACGCAACTACGGAACATCCGGAAGGGCCAACATCCACGGCACCCTCCCAAATATCAAGATTGGCTTTCCGTGCACCACCATTCTGGCCCAACAACGTTGAACTGTGGATAAGCCAGCTAGAAGCCGCTTTCGGTCTAGCCGAGATCTCCCGCGACGAAACAAAATTCCAAGCAACGGTAACGAGCCTAGACCAGCCAACCCTTACTTACGTCGCGGACATCGTAACGGCCCCCCCACCCTCTGGTAAATACGATGCGCTGAAAGCAGGCCTTCTCCAACGACTCGGTCAATCAAAACAAACTAAAATCTTACAGGTTCTGGATGGGCGTCCCATGGGAGATCAGAAGCCATCAACAGTCCTAGCCTCGATGCAACATCAGGCAGGAAGAAATTTATCCTATACAGTACTGAAAATGCTGTGGACTCGACGCCTACCTCAAGACATAAGGGCCGCTCTCGCAGCATCCTCTGAAACAAGTTTGAGTAAGCTGGCGGAAATGGCAGACAACATACACGAAGCCATACTGCCAACGGTCTCAGCAGTGGACCAACCAAGCACAGGTCATAGCGCGGAAGCCCACCAACAGCTGATGACGCAAATCCAAGACCTGCATACGCAAGTCGAAGCTTTGAAGTCATCCATGGACACCCCACACAATCGCTATCCGAACGCTAGGTACCCGACCCACAACAAAAAAAGAAACGCAGGAACTTGCTGGTACCATATGAAGTTTGGAGCGCAAGCTAGGAAGTGCCTTCAACCATGCAACTTCTAGGTCCAAGGAAAACGAATACGCCCGCCGTAAGTAGGAGCCACTGACGGCGCAGGCCTTACTCGCCGGCTCTTCATTACGGACCGACGCAGCGCCTATTTGTTTTTGGTCGACACTGGAGCCGAAGTCTCAGTGATTCCACCACCAGTAAAAAACGCTAGGCCCTCGCACAGGCAGCTTTTCGCAGCTAACGGATCTATCATCCACACTTACGGGGAACGACATCTTGAGCTTGACCTCGGTCTCGGACGATTATTCCGTTGGCCTTTCATCATAGCCGACGTCGGCGTGTCCATCATCGGCGCAGACTTTCTCCGACATTACGGGCTGACAGTAGACCTGCGTAATCACCGGCTGAGCGACCCAGTATCTTCCCTTCACTCCATTGGACAAGTTTCCCCTTCCCCCGCTGTTAGCATTCACCTTACAATTGCCAATTCGCCTTACTCCAGAATACTTTTTCTTGCTTCCCTCTTTCTCTTTCTTGTTTTTTTTTTTTTCCTTTTCTTCTGTATATATCGTTATTTCCTTTGTCTCACTGCTTTGTTCTTATGCATACCTCTGGTGAATCCTGTATAGGGTCAGTGACCCTGAATAAAGGCTTTTTGTTGTTGTACTCCAGAATACTCAGACAATTCCCAGAGCTCACTAGTCAGAATCTTGTAAAAAGCCCTCCCCGTCACTCAGTGACTCATCATATCGTCACAAAGGGCCCCCCGATTGCAGCAAAACCGCGACGACTCCCCACGGACAAACTCGCCGCGGCAAAGAAAGAATTCGCCTTCATGATGGAGAAAGGCATCTGTCGTCCATCCAAATCACCGTGGGCCAGCCCTCTCCACCTAGTACCCAAAAAAGACGGCTCGCTACGACCATGTGGAGACTACAGGAAACTGAATGCCGCTACCGTCCCCGACCGATATCCAGTCCCTAACGTTATGGACTTTGCATCGCATCTGCATGGTAAGAAAATATTTTCTACTATCGATCTGATTAGAGCGTACCACAATGTGCCCGTGGAATCTAGAGATATACCTAAGACTGCCGTTATTACGCCTTTCGGCCTTTTCGAGTTTCCCCGCATGTCCTTTGGCCTATGTAACGCAGCCCAAACCTTTCAAAGGCTCATCAACGAAGTACTCCAAGGTTTGGATTTTGCATATGCCTACATTGACGACGTGCTTATCGCATCCGATTCAGAAAATCAACATGTATCCCATCTTCAACAACTTTTTGGTCGCCTTCGAGACTACGGCCTGACGATCAACGAAACCAAATGCACCTTCGGCCAACCTTCAGTCAAATTCTTGGGGTTTATCATCACTAACGCTGGAATCTCGCCGGACCCTCAGCAAGTACAAGCAATTAAAGACATCCCAATCCCTGATACTGTCGGAAAACTTCGACGTTTTCTGGGTATGTTAAATTTCTATCGGCGCTGCCTCCCCAATGCCGCTAGTACTCAGGCACCACTCCACGCCATGGTCGAAGGGCGCAAGAACGCATCCTGCCAATGGACCCCAACAGCACTCCAGGCTTTCGACCAGTGCAAATTTCAACTAGCCAACGCTGCCCTCTTGCACCATCCTTTTCCAGAAGAGCCTCTCTGCCTTACGGTAGATGCCTCGGATTTTGCTGTGGGCGCCGCGCTTCACCAGCAAGTTGGCAACAATTTCCAACCAATAGCGTTTTTCTCAAGGAAACTAGACGCTGCACAAAGAAAATACAGCGCATACGACAGAGAACTCCTGGCGGTATACTTGGCTATCAAGCAATTCAGGCATTTATTGGAAGGGCGACAATTTCCGGTCTATACGGACCACAAACCTCTCACATACGCCTTTCAACAAAATCTGGACAAGGCCTCACCGCGCCAATGTCGACACCTCGATTTCATCGGGCAATTCACAACAGACATCCGCCACATCGCGGGCTGTGAAAATGTACCTGCAGATTTCCTGTCACGCGTGGAATCCATCTCCCATCACAAACCTTATGACCCGAAATCCCTCGCCGAAGCGCAAGCAGTAGACCAGGAGCTACAAGCTCTCTTGGCATCGGAAACCCGCAGCTCACTACAACTGGAAAAAGTACAAATCCCAGAAACGAACATTTCCCTGTACTGTGACGATTCCACAGCAAAACCCAGACCATTCGTACCCGCATCCTGTCGCCGCATAATTTTTTCTGCATACCACAACTTGTCTCACCCCGGAGTACGAGCTACTACAAGGATGGTCACCGCCCATTACGTCTGGCCGGCCGTCAAGAAGGATTGCGCACTTTGGACTCGCGCCTGCCACCGCTGCCAAGTCTCCAAAACCGCTAGACACACAAGAACGCCCCTTCAGTCGTTTAGTCCCCCAGACGGAAGGTTCAGTCATGTTCACATTGAACTGGTCGGACCAATACCACCGAGTGAAAACTATCGGTACATATTCACCTGCGTCGACCGATTCACTAGGTGGCCCGAAGCCCTACCCATACAGGACATCACCGCCAAAACAGTAGCAAATGCCTTCCTATCGGTCTGGATATCTCGTTTTGGCGTGCCAGCAAAAGTGACTACAGACCAAGGCAGGCAGTTTGAATCAGCACTTTTCGGTGAGTTGACACGGCTTCTGGGAATCAACAGAATAAGGACATCACCCTACCACCCAGCAGCAAACGGCCTGGTAGAAAGATTCCACAGACAGCTGAAAGACTCCGCTGTCACGATTCCACGAGCTGGTCCTTGAAACTTCCCCTGGTGCTCCTAGGGATTCGTTCGTCGCTAAGGGAAGATCTCAACACCACAACCGCTGAGCTGGTCTATGGGAAGCCCCTACCCCTTCCAGGAACATTTTTCGAGGACCCCCCCTCTGCAAGCTCGCCTACCGAACCGTGGCTGGAGGACTTCAAGCGCGCCATGGCATCTCTGAAACCTGCACCAAGCAAACCACATTGGAACCGCCACGTTTACGTGCCCAAACCACTCGAGACATGTTCCCATGTCTATCTACGTCGGGACCCGATATTGCCACCGCTAGCTCCCCCATACGACGGTCCATATGAAGTCCTTTTTAGGAAACCCAAAATTTACAAACTGAAAATTAAAAAGATATCCACGTGGGTGTCAATCGACCGCCTCAAGCCAGCTTTCACATCAGAAGGACCGATGTTTTCCCAAGACCCGAACTTGGCAAGCCAATAAGATTGCATAGGATCGCTGGAAAGATCATACTGGAGGGGGAGTAGTGTGGCGACTACACTTTGCTTCAGCGAGCCGAACTAGGACGGCCTCGGCATCCGCGGGCGTCAACCTGACTACGCATGCGCGCGGGACGTCATGAGAGACTCTGGCCACTGACGCGGTAAACATCTAGGCTAACCAACGGCCGTTGCTTCTTTTCTATTTTTATATTTCTGGCTTTAAATAAATTAATTTTAATTATAATTTTATCAGCAGCCTTTCCACAAGCCACACCACACATCGCCCAACAACCATCCTACATATATATATATATATATATAAAAGGCGCGCAAAAATATACATAGATAATTATAAATAGTTATATATTCATTTTATTAGAATTCATCACAAAACACAATTGAAGTTGAATATAATTTTACAACATACACATTCACAGTGAACACATTTAACTCTAAGTTTAAAATACACTCATTAATAATTCTCACATATATATACACTGGTCCGCAAAATTAAAGGAACAACATATTTTTTTCATTTATCTCAAATTTTATTGAACATTTATCAATGAAATTTTATACACAAATTTATTATTCCATTATTGATTAGAATACCCGAAATCAAAGAATTCTAACACGTATTTTATGCAAATTAGCCGGTCAAGCAATGTTATTCTTGCAGTCAGTGCATAAATATCTTGGATATTGTTGTTAATATGGGGTGTGATCGCATTTAACTGATAGACAGGCTCTACATCGGTGACCCATACTAAGAATTAGGGAGTTTATCAGCTCCTGTGGAATTAACGCCCACTCTTGTGTTAAGGCTGTTTCTAGCTCATGAGTGTCTCTAGGAGGGGGTTGGAGGGATGAGATCCGCCGTCCTAGGTTGTCCCATACATGCTCAATAGGATTTAGGTCTGGGGATCGAGCTGGCCAATTTATCCTAGCAATTGCATGGTTTTGGAGAAAAGTGTCGACCACACCAGCCCTATGTGGACGGGCATTATCATCCATTAGAAGAAAGTTTTCTCCCATTTCCAATGCTTGAGGCATCACATATGCTGCCAAGATCTTGTCCCGATACCTCTGTCCAGTTAGGGTTCCTTGCCGAAAAATATGGAGTGCTGTGCGACCGCCCAAGAAAATTCCAGCCCAGACCATAAAACCTTGGCTTCTGTAGGGATCCCTTTCAACCATATTCCGGGATTATTTCTGGTTCCTACCTCACTCCAGACAAAGACACGACGAGAATCGCTGTTTAGAGAGAATCTGGACTCATCAGTGAACATTACACGCCTCCATTCATCTGGATTCCAGGCGACATGTTGTCTGCACCAAAGTTTCCTTGCTCTCTTTTGAGGTGGTGTCAATGGCACACAAATTATGGGTCGTCGAGCATAGAGGCCCTTCTTGTGAAGCCTTCTGCGTATTGTATCAGTTGATACTAAGACTCCTGTAGCTGCATTGAGGTCACTTCGTAGTTGCGATGCTGTCATTCTTCTATTGCGACGCACAAGGAGACTTAAATAACGGTCTTGAGTTAACGTTGTGACCCTTGGCCGTCCTTGTCTGGGTGTTCTGGCAACATTAGCTGTCGTTTGAATTTTTTTCCAAAGCCTTGAGACAACGTTTCTTGTCACTCCAAGCCATCTTGCTACTTCTGCCTGTGATTGGCCTGCTTCCATCCTTCCAATAGCTTGCCATTTTTTTTCTTGTGATAAATGTTGCCTATAAGCCATGAAAACTTCAAAAAACAAAAAGGTTCAATAAAATTCTAGTGCAGCGTAAAATTAGGACGCTTTGAGAAAGACTCAGGCATGTGCTGGAGGCGGAGTCAACGTAGACGGTGGTATTTTGCATATTGGGAACAACTTTATTTGTTTTTCTGTTTTACATACTCTCTTAATTCATGAAAGCTTCTGAATATACCAAAACTTGATATATATCTCTTAATATAACTTTTCTTTTTCTTAAACATGTGCTGTTCCTTTAATTTTGCGGACCACTGTATTTAGTATATTTTAAACTGTATAATAATGACACTTTCTATTTACTACCACCCCATATTTTGTATATATGCTATATCTTTCTTAATGTAACCTGTACACCCTTATTTGTATTTAAACTAAAAATGGTGACGTCTAAATAAAAATCCAAAGAGCGGTCAGCTGGGGACAGCTGGGGAGAGAGGAGGAAAATGGCAACGCCCAGCCCATGTGGGGCCCCCAGGGATTCTTTATAGACGACCCCTGAAAACAGGACAGATTTTGGCAGGGGATCAGCAGCAGATGTTCTGGAGGGTGACCATCGGCAGACGGCTTCAGCCAGTCTCTCTCACAGACACTCGCCCTCCATGTCTCGGTGATAAGCATCCAAGTTGGTGTCATGGCCTCTACCTCTGTCCCGTGGGCTGTCCCCGATCCCTCTATGTGCTAACATCTAGCCCTGCCTCTGCTTCTTGTTGTCCGCGTGTGGGAAGAACAGCAACACTCGTCTCACGTACACGACTGCCAGTTCATCCATACGTCGGCACATTGCAACAATATATATATCTTCTACTTATATAATTGCCTTATTCTGTCTGTGTGAAGTTCACTTTGTTTACGGTACGGTAAGTAGAAATTTAGAAATTAAAAAAAGATGCCGAAACCCGGGATCGAACCAGGGACCTTTAGATATTCAGTCTAACGCTCTCCTAACTGAGCTATTTTGGCTTATTTAACATATACACAACATATTTTAACAGTATATAAAGTAGAATCTGGAAAAACTCCTAGTGAAAATTTCAGGTCTCTATCCCGAATATCCGTCGTGTTATTTGCAAATTTGCTCTTTCGCTCGCGCCTCTAGCGGTGAAAATGAGGGGTAATACCAGCTGACCTAATGTACATGTAAAGTTTGGAGCGGAACGTTTCACAAGAGTGACATCCACGGCTCCAATTTATAATTGTAACGAATATTATTTGAATAAAACATTTAATCGGGTAAAAGCCGGGCGTTGCCCGTGTCATTCGGCTAGTATATAATAATTGCCTTATTCTGTCTGTGTGAAGTTCACTGTGTGAAGTTCACGGATAGATTTTGGTCAGAATGGATAAAATAAAAAAAGTGTCAAGGGATGGGAATCGAACCCACGAACTTCCGCTTACCGGGCAGATGCCATGACCACTAGGCTACCCTGGGCATATTTTTCCGTTCATAAAGTTAATTTATATAATAACTGCTCTAATTTGAAATATTTGGTAGGTTTTATTCATTTATATATTTTCATTTTTAGATATAACTGATCTAATTCGCCGTTTAAAATAACTAATAATAGTTCGCTTAATAACACATATAATATAAATATTTATATAATAACTGCTCTAATTTGAAATATTTGGTAGGTTTTATTTATTTATATATTTTCATTTTTATATATAACTGATCTAATTCGCCGTTTAAAATAACTGCTCTTGAAATATTTGGTATGTTTTATTTATTTATATATTTTAATTTTTTGATATAACTGATCTAATTCGCCGTTTAAAATAACTGCTCTAATTCGAAATATTTGGTATATTTTATTTGTGTTCACTCTATTCCTATTTATTTGAAGTATTATAATTTCCATGTTTCAAAAACCTATTTCAAAAGGTCGTTAGAAATATGTAACGCCTGAAATAGCTTTGCATGCGAATATTTATAATGCCAGGCGTAGCTTAATGGTTAGGTGTGCGGCTTTGTATTTCCACAACCTTGGTTCGAAACTTAGCCTGAGTGTTCTTTTTTTTTTTTTTAATTATTGAGGCAAAGTTTTTTTTTTACAGTACCAAGATTTCCACACATATATAGGTAAAAAAAAAGTACGAGGAAAACGATAGGCTATTTTAAATTATATATAAATTAAATATTAAAAATATATATTAAAATTATTCTACTTAGCTCACGAACAGCGCCCTCTATCAAGGTTATAAATACGTTTAAAATCGATATCTTCTCAAAATTTTATTAATAATAGTTCGCTTAATAATTAGAATACTTGATCTAAATCGAGGTATTTATAGACGCTCGCTCGATTTGAAGATTTACACATGTGTATATCGTAACTGTATATATATATATATATATATATATATCTGACTGTAAAGTTTGGAGCGGGACGTTTCACAAGAGTGACATCCACGGCGCCAAATTTATAATTGTAACGAATAGTGTTTGAATAAAACATTTAATCGGGTAAACCCGGGCTTCGCCCCGGGATTGACCCGTGTGCATATCTACCCGAGTTTTATATATTTAGATAAGATTTTTAAAAATAATTGTTTGTTATTAGCATTATCTATTTGTTTGCATCCGCATAATTTAATCTAATCTTTGATAGAAGCGCTGTTCGAGAGCTAAGTAGAATAATTTGAATATATAGTTTTAATAATTGATTTATATATATTTTTTAAATAGCCTATCGTCTTCCCCGTATTTATTTACCTATGTATGGAAATTCTGGTTTGAATTAGTGAACTACTGCGAATTTGTAAACCGGACATACAAACAAACAAACATACAAACAATTATTTATATATATATATACTAGCGGACTCAGGTCATTAACAAAGCCACACTTTTTAAAGCTTTTATTTAACTTGTTTTCATTTTTTCTGTCCACAAATCTTATAATAAATGTTTAATATACACCCAGAGCATTTATAAATATAAAATTTGTACACTTTCTAAAACCGTGATGAACGTTGACTAATTTTAGAATTGACTTTCAAATTTGTTATTTCATTTTAATATGCTTCCAGACCACAAGGAAGTCTAATTAACATTGGAAGTATGCAAATTTACAGATATCTGGTGGTCAGTATGACTGGGATGAAACGATTTTTATATTTCCTTTTATATTTTATGTTTTGAACGATTTCAACTCAAAAACCTTCTGGATTAGCGATTTGAATTCCTCAGTGATTGTTATAGACTTCAAAGAAGAAAAAATGCAAATACACCTATCCCCCGATTTACACGGTACTTGTTTTAAACGTTTTCGCGTTTACACGTTTTTCCAAATAAGTTTTTTTTTTGTTTTTATCGCACTATACAAAATGCTACTGTGATTGAACACATACGCTGTGTACACATCTCACGAGGAATCCCGAGCTTATGTGCTGACTACATATTTTAACCTGTCAATGCATTTTATTTTTATTTCTGTGTACACCTATCCCCCGATTTACACGTTTTTCTCAGGAACGTATCTACCGTGTAAATGGGGGGATAGGTGTATTCATGATCCTATGTGAAACCTCTTTGGAATTAAAACCAAAATCGGTCAAAAATCAAGAAATATATCTATTTATCTCTTATAATAGAGTATTCTGTTTCCAATATCATCATGCACACATTTATTTATATTCGACTAGACGGGTGACCCGGGCTTCGCCCCGGGATTGACCCGTGTGCATATCTACCCGAGTGATATATATTTAGATAAGATTTTTTTTTATAATTGTTTGTTATTAACATTATCTATTTGTTTGCATCAGCATAATTTAATCTAATCTTTGATAGAGGGCGCTGTTCGTGAGCTAAGTATAATAATTTGAATATATAGTTTTAATAATCGATTTATATATTTTTTAAAATAGCCTATCGTCTTCCCCGTATTGTTTTACCTATGTATGGAAATTTTGGTTTGAATTAGTGAACTACTGCGAATTTGTATACCGGACATACAAACAAACAAACAAACATACAAACATTCATTTATATATATATATATATATATATATATATATATATATATATATATATATATATTTATTTAAAAAAAGATGCATATATTGGATTTCAAATTATTTTATTGTTCCAATATTTTGAGGGGCAACTCGCCTCTCTTTATCGAGGATGTTTGTGTTTTCACTAGAACATGCGCGCGCGCGTACACCACTCTCGTTCTACAAGGCCAATGAAAGAATTGTATCTTTGATTTAACTATTGTATTCAGTTTATTTACAGCTAATAATTATATTTAATATTATAGATTATTATTTTATCTATGAAAGATAGAGAGATTTATATACAACAGTGTAATTGTAAATAATTGTTTATATATATATATACATAGTATTAATTATATAAAAATATATATTTGTTCTTTTTCTATCATTTCGACATGAATCCTGCCAAGAAGAAAAAGAAGGCCTACAAGCCTACAACCCGCATCGTGAACGTCGCCGACCTGGAGAGGGAAGATGAGATGGTGATCTCACGCAACTGCAGCATCCTGAGCTCCATTGGCCATCCTGCCCTGAAATCCCTGCATGAGGACCTGATCCGCTACATCGCCTCGCGGACTGAAATGATCAAGGCCCTCGCTACCAATGTAGAGAACCTCACTGACACCCTCGAGTCCTTCGCAGAGTTGGACGAAATTGAGGAGGCCAACAAGCCCAAGACTGCTTGCCGCGGCACTCAAACCTGCCCTGCTCCTTCCTGCAATGAAACCAGCTCCCAGACTGACCCAATCAAGCCCGCCACTCCTGCTCCTGCTGCTCTCCCTGCCAAGAAGCCTGCCTCCTCCCTGCCTGCTCCTGCTCCAACCAAAAGGAAGCAGTCTGAAGCTCCCAACCCGCCTGCAAAGAGGACAAACCTGAATGGTCCTTCAAAACCTGTGCCTTCCCACGTCTCCAAGCCTGCGGCCGCCCAAGTGATCCTTCATGGAGAAAAATCGGCGGCCCACACAGTGGTCATCTCAGATGACCCACAGGCTGACCCAAGGGAGATGCTGAAAACAGTCCGCGCTGCTCACACTCTCCCCCAAGGGGTTTGGGCCTCCCTGCGCACCAAGGGGAAGCTGGTCCTCCATTCCAGCAATCCTGACACCATCCCTGAGGTTACAACCTCCCTGGCCAGCAAGTTGAATGGAATGAAGGTCCGCCAGCAGAAGGAGATCCTGCCACGGATCTGCCTCTTCAAAGTGGATGAGGAGACATCCAACTCCACAATTGAGGAGACCTTCCTGGAAACCGCTGCTGTTAGAAAACTTCCTGGGGACAAGGTGGTGCGCGTGGCGCACCGTTCTGCACCCAGAAACGGGACCTGCACCGCCTTCATCGAGGTGGACCTCAAGACCTTTAGAGCCCTGGGCGTTCGCGGAAGGATCGTGGTGGATGGAGTAATCCTCAACTTCGAGGAGTCCATCCGCGCCCGCGTCTGCTTCCGCTGTTGTGGCTTCGGCCACAACTCTGCCCAATGCACCAGAGCTCCTAAGTGCTTCCACTGCGGTGAAGACGGCCATGAAGGCCGAACCTGCCCATCCATTGCTGACCAGCGCACCTCCAAATGTGCCAACTGCTGCTCCCAGGGCCTTCCTGACAAGCACGAGGCGAGAGCCTCAAGCTGCCCCATCCTGAAGTCTAGGGCCCTCAAGTTCTAGGCTTCAAGGACCTTCTGCCTCCATTTCCATCTGCCACTTCTCCTGGATTCCTGGCCTATTCAACGCACCCGCCTCACTGCACCCTGGCGCTATTCCCCTGCTTGCCCAACGTTTCCACCACCCCTGCGAGACATCTCCTGCTTCCACATCCTAGGGTCCCTTGCCACCTGACATCGATTTTGGGCTCAAAAATCATAACTTTTGGTTAGTAGCCCGTAAATAAAGATATTTTCTCTATTAATTATAAATTAATAAAAAAATTTTGAAAGAAAAATAACTAAGTAAATTAAAAGTATATACATAGTTATTTACAAATAATTAAGATATGAATTCTTTATAAACCTCTGGGAAATCAATTTTTCTGTTTATACTGTGTTTATCTTCGGCAGAAGCCCAACTTTCTAAAAACAGTCTACAATGCTTTTCTGTTATATTTCTGTATATAATTGTGGCCTGTTTGAAATCTGGTACATGGCTATTGTTAAGGGAGTGGTCAACTAGTAGGGATAAAGGTTTGTAGTTTTTTAAAGCTGCTTTATGTTGATTGATACGATCTTTAAGTGATTTACCTGTTTCTCCAATGTATTTAGCTTGACATGTTTGGCAGGGAATTTTGTAAATTACATTGGTTGTATTTTCTTGATTTAAAGTATTTTTTGTATCTGAATGGCGTAAGATTTGTCGAAGATTTTGTGCAGATTGATATGTTGTGATTATATTATGTCTCTTTAAAATTCGGGCAATTCTCTCCGAACCGTAGCTATATGGAATAGAGCAATATCTTTTTTTGGGATTGATCACGACTATTATTTGAAGGTATATCTCTCTGTTTATGAAAATGTTTTTCAATAAATATTTTTGGATAATTATTATTTATTAATTCTTTGAAAATTCTATTTCATTCTTCTGTTGCACTATTTCTATTTGAGTGGTGTGCTTCTATTCTTTTAGAAAGAGATTTCACTACGGCTATTTTGTTATGTATGGGACCAAAGGAGCTGAAATTCAAATAGTTTCCGGTGTGAGTGGGTTTCCTGTAAATACAAGTTTCGATGTTATATTGATTTCTTTTAAGCTGGATGTCTAAAAAGGCTAGGGAATTATTGCTTTCTTTTTCATATGTGAACTTCAAAAAAGGTTTGAGACTATTGAGAAAACATTTGAAGCTGTCAATGTCTATTTCTGTTAGACAAAAAATGTCATCAATATATCGTAGCCATAATATTATTTTATATATATTTTATATATATATATATATATACAGTCTAGCCATAAATTCTGTTACAAACAATTTTATAAATTAAATGTTTAAGAACAAAAACTAATGGATTATAAATACATATTTTATTAGCCAATAGGACATAGATTTTAAATATATACAATCATTCAAAATATCCTCCCTTATTTTTGACACAGGATCTCAAACGTCCGGGCCACTGATCTATGGCGGCACGCAGCTTTTCTAAGGGTATTTCTTTCATTGCTCTCACAAATGCTGATTTCAATTGATCCAAATTATGATATCATTTAGAGCACACCTTCTCCTCTAAATATTCTCACAAACTGTAATCAAGGGGGTTTAAATCAAGGCTTCCAGAGGGCCATTCATTGGCCTTTATGAACTCTGAACATTCGCCTTCAACCATTGTTGAGTTGACTTAGCTTTGTGAGCAGGAGCTGAATCTTGTTGAAATATCCAATGTTATCCATTAAACATTTTTCATTATTCAGAGGCTTTACTTTTTGTTCCAAAGTATCTTCTTGATAGTTTTTAGCTGTAGTTTTTACCCCTTTGGCACAGAAGTGGAGATCTGTTACATCTTGGTAGCTAACTCCCCACCAAGCCATGACAGAAGAAGGATGGTGACTTTTTTCAAGTCTTCTGACTTTCAAAGAAGCTTCTAGAGAGCTACAAGCATATATCCTATCATTCTGACGATTAATCTTTTTCTCGACAGTAAAAATTTTCTCGTCTGTGAAAAGGATTCTATCATGCCACCGACATCATGCCGCGCCAATAACATTTTTGATCTAACTCTTCTAATATCTCTAAGAGCAGGGGTTATCAAATGACTTGTGCGTCGTTGATTATCCTGGAAAGGGTTCTTGAAGCTAAATTCATCTGCTTTGCGAAGTTCT
Organism: Cordylochernes scorpioides; assembly: GCA_030710605.1. Classification (NCBI taxonomy): domain Eukaryota; kingdom Metazoa; phylum Arthropoda; class Arachnida; order Pseudoscorpiones; family Chernetidae; genus Cordylochernes; species Cordylochernes scorpioides. The sequence goes on along the minus strand of CP092882.1, from coordinate 21,563,994 downwards.
TTTGTTTGCGGCGTGGATTTCGACGAAATCTTTCGCGAATGGCTTTTATAGCTGCTTGCGTTCATTGCACGCGCGGTCGACAAAATCTTTCAAGGTTCTTAATAGTGCCAGCCTTGTTGAACCTTTTAATGGTTCGATAAACAAATTGACGCGTAATATTCAAATTTTGTAAAGGTTTTAAAATGGAAGAAGGACTTTGGCCTACCTTGTGTAAGGCTATTACAGCTATAGGTTTTCTTTAACACTCCAATCCATTATCGAAAAACAAATATATTCCGATTTTTTTTCTAAACACGTGTGCACGAGATATTCAAATAACAACTACTGTATTTTGAATACTTCACGCACTCAAATTAATATTTTGATCACTGATTTGGTTTTGTAACAATATTTATGGCTAGAGAAAATATCTTTATTTTACGGGGCTGCTAACCAAAATGAATGATTTTTGAGCCCCGATGGACGCATAAAGCGGAATATATACAAAGCATAGTTGGAGGGGCCTGGGGATGGGTGGCCAGGGATCATCGCCAGGTGAGGCCAGGAGAGCCGGGATGTAGAGGAGGACCGGGGGGGGGGGGGGGGGAGCAGGGTGGTGATCCAGGGAGTTCAGGGGGTGGCAGAGACGGGTTCAATGGTGTTGAGCCCAGGGGTGACCGTGGAGAGCAGACAGACCGCAATGATTAAAGTATACGATTTTTAAGCCCAAAAGGTGTAGCAGGCAGACAAGCCGCAATGCACAATGTCAAAGTATTAAGGTGCTGCACGCAACCAAGGCTGTTCAAAAAGGTTAGATTCCCCAGGCCAGGGAAAATAAAAGAAAGACAGCTGTTGTTTAAATAAGAATATTAGATAAAGCGAGAATGATTCAGCAACTGATGGGAAAAGATAGATTATTTTTTATTTTATTTATTTATTATTTTATTATTATTATTATTTTATTTATTTATTTATTATTTTTTTTTTGTAAAAATGAATATATTAAAGTTTTAGGTAAGATTACTGGTGAGGGTACCAGTGCTAAGACGACCAACCAGAAAAGTGCACCATGGATTGCATAGCGCGTTCAAATGGGTCGCTGCGTAAGTCGATTTCTCGAGCAGCCCGCGCCGTCGAATCGCCAAACCATTTGCCCTCTGTCATTGGGTTACAGAGACAGCGTCAGGGGCGATCACATACGCAGGGCAGGTCGCGAAACCGATCTTAAGCAGCGGCACAGGCCAGAGTTACGTCTACGGGCAGCCGCCAATGACCGGTGTTAACCATGAGGTGAGGAGTCCGAGTCACTCAGGTGATCGGAATCCTCCGCGCGGACGCGTGGCTTAAGTCTATCAGAGGCCTTTAGGAACTCCAGGCAGGCTCGCCAAGTGCTCCTGTTGAAAATAAAGTCTTTGAGTGACCGCGGAGTGTACCCTAATTCTTCTGCACAGGTGGAAAGAAGGGGGAATCTAAGGGCATCAAGGCTGCTGCACTCAAGCACGATGTGAGACAGAGTTTCTTCCCTGTCAGCGTCGCAGTAAGGGCAGGAAGGATCGTCAATGACGCCTATCCTGTGGGCGAAACTGTCCGTCCACGTGTGTCCCGATAGCAGGCCTACCACAATGTGCTCGCTAGGGACGATGTACGCATACCTTTTGTCTAAAAGACTCATTGGAGTAAGGCCAAAGCGGGTGTGGATAGAAGGAGCTAGAGAGAGGAATCTGCTTTCCCATGCTTCACGCGCCCGGCCGTAGATTGCCGATTTTACAAACGACAAAGGAGCGAGTTTGTAACAGCTTGGGTTAGCAGACTCAGCACCCCGCTTTGCGAGTGTGTCCGCAATGTCATTACCCACGTTCCCACTGTGGCCCTTGATCCATTGTATGGTGCATCTGTTCCCATTGCGATTCAATCGCGAAATCAGTAGCAGAGCTCTGTCGATAAGGTAATTACCAGTCTTAGAGTTCAGAACTGACTTCACGACTGAGAGGTTGTCCAGGAAGAATCCTAAGGTTAGATGATTTGGTAAAGTGGTTGCGTTTTCAAGAGCCTTAACCAATCCAAGGGCTTCCGCCTGAAAGACAGAACAATGAGGGGACAGAACATGAGATTCACGTATTTCAGGTGCACAATCGAGACAAGAGAACCTGTACACGCCGGCGCCAACTCCATCTCTGGTTTTGGAACCATCTGTATAGTATGCCACGTGGAAGAAAAGAGCAGAGATATTACTGGGAGCGGAGTAATAGGGGGGGTAGGGGAGAGGATGTGGAAAGGGAGGAGGCTCGAGTGGAATTTCAGCGTCAACCAATCCATACTTTTTAAGGTATAGCTCAGTTTTAGCCAAGATTTCCAGATCGAGGGGAAGGACTCTAGAGAGGGAGATTAGAGCAGCGTTGCTGGTTGATCTGAAAGCTCTACAAGCTCTCACTAGGAAAGGCCTTTGAGCACTCAGTAGAACATTCAAGGAGCGTTGAGAAAGATTAGGAAACCATACAGCCGAGGCATAGGCAATGGCCGGAACAACCACTTGCAGATACAGAGTTCTCAAGGCGCGGTAACCAAAACCAAAGTTGAGATTAGCGGCTGCGGTCAAACGCGGCAACATGCCGCGGACCTTGGCGCAGACTTCAACTACGTGCTGGTAGAAAGATAGACGTTGATCAAATCTCACTCCCAGCACCTTAATTGAGTCGCACCATTGGATTGGCCGTCCGTGGATAACCAGATCCCGGCGCTTTTCAGGCAGTCTCCCGTGTGGTCTGAGGAGAACCATAGCCTGGCACTTCCCCACGCTGAGTTCCAGTTTATGCAAACTGCACCACCTAGCGATCATATCTATGGTGTGTTGGGCCGCGGGAAGTTGACTTGGTCGGCATCCCGAGACCACCACGACCAGATCATCCGCGTAGGCTTGCGGGAAAACATTATTCCTGTAGTCCAGCGTGAGGAGTTCATCAAAGACAATATTCCAAAGGAATGGGCCGAGAACTGAACCCTGGGGACATCCTTTGGAAACTCGTCTCGACACAGTACAACCATTCATAGATAGTCTCACAACACGGTTACATAGAAACGAGTTTATCAGGTGATAAATATTTCTGGGACAGACGCTTTTGTGCAACGCTCTCAAGATACTGGAGTGGAGCACGTTGTCAAAGGCGCCTTTAACATCAAAAGAAAGAAGAAGACAAGATTTCCTATTTTTAATCGTCCGGGTTATAGTAGATTTTAGATTTAAGAGTGCGGCTGTAGTAGATCTACAAGGCTTAAATCCGAACTGGTTTGGAGGCGCTTTACACATCCTATCGGCCATCCACGACAGCCTAGCAAGAATTAGACGCTCAAGGATCTTGCCCAAACCAGGCAGCATCGTGATTGGACGGTGTGATGCGAGAAAGTCCTCCCCACTTCGCTTGGGGACGAGAACGACGTCCCCCAGCTTCCATGTAGATGGAAAGTGGCCAGTGGTTAAACACTTGATGAAAATACTTAGAAAAAACGTCCGAAAATGTTTAACAAGTTTTACGATAAGAAGAGGTGGCATGCCATCACTACCAGGAGAAGATAAGTTTACCTTATCCGCTGTCAACAACAACTCGTTATCTGTAAACAAAGGGTCGTTATCAGATGACGATGCGATGACTTTGCTTAAATCTTTGTGTTCTAACATGGTATCGGGCGGGACGCGGCCGAAATAGTAATCTAATACGTGATTTAATGTGTCCCGCGGACCTTCAGTGAAGCCGCTACCAACTGGGAGAGCTGAGAGGGGTTTGCGCTTAAAATTTCCCTTGATGAAACTGTAGATTCCACCCCAAGGGCTGATTTCGCAACGCGAGCAGGCTGCCCTCCATGCTTCTTTCTTAGCCAGTCTCCTCGCACGGCGATATCTTGCCTTAAGTCTTTTGTAAAAGACCTCCAGCACACCCTTAACGACACCGCGTGCCTTTATATAGGCCCGCTGTGCCTTTTGAGTGGCCCTTTTGAGAGGATTCAAATCAGATTTCCACCAAGAGATGGACTTGAGGTATTTATCACTTCTGGGACGGGATGGAATGGTGTTTAGACATGTGTGAAAAATCTCTTCGCCGAGTAAATTAATTACATCGTCGAGGGAGGATGAGTCACGCACATTTTCTAAAAAAATATTAATATTTTCTATTTTTTGGCTGAAATGTTCAAAAACTCTATCCCAGTCAGCGCGACCAAAGCTGAAGTATATTTCGCTAAATTTGTTTAATTTAAATCTGGTGTTGTCCTGTGAAGAGGGAGCGAAATTTAGGTTAAAGACGAGGCGTTTGTGGTCAGACAACTCCTGGTACTCAGGATGCCAATCGGTAACGCTATTTACAAGGCCAGCACTACAGCAAGTGACGTCGATGGAAGAAGAGCGGTTGCCCTCCTCCCACGTCACCGCGCCGTGAGTGTTGAGCACATGCAAATAGTTGGCATCAATAAAGTTTTCAACTAGATCTCTCTTAGGTGAGTGATGCCTGAGGAGCAGGGGTTTATCCGACCACCTAAAAGATTCAACATTTAGATCGCCGCAAAAAATGACCTCGTCATAGTTCAGAGAATTAAGGCTATAATTTATCTTATCGAGAAGAGGGGAGGGATCACATGATGGCGGAAGGTAAACATTACAAAGAAGAATACTTTTACCACTCAATTCACACATGACAAACACGACATTAACACTGGACAAATGAGACAAATGAACAAATTTAAGGCTAGGATTTACTACAATGACCATAGCTCCCAACCTAGAGTTTGTAATAGGGCCATAGCAAACTCTGTTAGATGGGATTGACAGCGATGGGATTTTGCCGCGCGCGGTTGGGAGCTCTTGTAAAAGTAGTAAATCTATGTTCTCCTCACGACAATCACTCAATACTGAATACAAACAAGGCTGAGAGCGTCTTATATTGATTTGTAGGCACTTGAAAACAATCATTTGACTATCAACTTATTGAAGTGATCCTGGGCATCTCGCATGTGCTTGCACATCATGGAGTTGGCATTGTGCTTGTCACCGCACCTGTGACACTTAAGCGCGCTTTTATTTTCACAGGCAGTGGTAAAATGTGCACCTGCACAATTGGCGCACTTGGGCGCATTGGTGCACTTTTTACCATCAGTGTGCGTCCTGTGAGAGAGGCAACCGCAGATACCACATGGGAAGACGCGTTTCGCCTGGGCGAGCCTGAGGGACAGGAAGTCAACAGTGACGCGGCCGCGTGCAAGGAGAGCTTCCTCGATACCCTTATTGACCTCTATGATAGCGGTGGAAGGCGAACCTTCTTTCCTAATCAATTTAACCAGCTTCAAGCCGCCGCTGTTATTAATTAACTGCGGGGCTATCACAGGGTTTTCCATCAGATCAGACACCAGATCAGATTCAGATTTCTCGACAGGGATGCCGAAAATTGCCAACCTGGGCCTGAATGTCGGGTTTGGTAGGACTTTAAGTCCGTCAATGTTGGCGGTCTTAAATCCGTCCACAAACCGCTTTGATTCTGCAGAATTGGGAAAGTGAAGGACAAGTTTTTTGTCCTTCCCAGTTACCGCCGTCACATCACAACTCTTCAACTGTGGAGTCTTGGCAATTTTGGCTCTGATGGCCTCGAAAGATAGGTTGTCTGAGGCAATTTTTACATGGTTTACACTGTTCTTTAACGTTTGCGCGTAGGTTGAAAGCGCTGGCACTCTAGGGTGTACAGTTGTGGGTTGGTTGGACCTAATTTGGATAGTAGAAGTATCTAGTTGGGGGATAATTTTAACGGGGTTAGGAGGAGAGGGAGGCTTGGCCAACCTTTTCCTAAGTTGGATGACCTCATTTTCAACTATTTTTACATTTTTTTTTGAAGATTCTCAAGACTTCAGTTTGTAAAGCGTTAAAAATACGCCTTACGTCGTCTTTAACTGAGTCAGATAACCTAGTGCGGGTGGTAGCAGGAAGGTTAGAGGCAGCGATATCCGCTACCTCATGAACATTTTTGTTGAAAAGAGAATCTATCTCTTCCCAGCAGTCAGAGGATCCAGAATGGGTACAGGAAGGAATGGAAGTAGGGGCCTGGGGGATCTTACCATGGGCAGTCCTATTGATAGGAGCGGAGACCTCTTCGGCCACGGTCCCAGAACTTGTTACATTTTCTGCTATTACAGGTGGTGTTCTTGGCTTTTTTGCATGTGTGACTTTTGTCCAAGGACCATCTTCATCAATGTTTTCTTTGTTAACCTGAGAAGGGGTAGCTGCGGACGTTTCTTGAGGGACTTCAGTTACCTCGTTCATGGAGACATCGTTTTTATTATGCTGTGAGACAACTTCCATTCTCGGTGTCTTATGGCTACGTGGTGTTGAAACTGAGGGGGATTCGCGAGTTCGTTTCTTTGTTGAAGGAGTTTCTTCAACTTTGTACTCGATGCCACATCTTTCAAGAATTTTAAAAAGTATGTTGGTGTCGATTATACTGACCTTTTCGCCAGCTGGGCCGATCGTTGATTTGATTACAATAGGCTGCATCTTTTTTAGCTCAACATGCGTTATTTTAACTTCTTCAATGAATCGATTCGAATATAAGGCCAACGGGGAACGACCTTACCTAAAAAAGTTTAATACTCGAAGTTAAGTGTAGTGCCAATCGGGGAAGAGAAAATATCTTTATTTTACGGGGCTGAGTTTCGAACCCTGCCAACGAGGATGCCAATCGGGGAAAAATTATTTATGGCTAGACTAAGTATATATCTATATATATATATAATTGAATGTCTGTCTGTCTGTCTGTCTGTACTCTATAGATTCAAAAACCATACATCCAATTGCCGTGAAATTTTGGGATATTATTAGGTATATCCCCGGGAAGGTTTTTGAAAAATATTATCTTGAATATCCTTAGAGTTATTTGCAGATTTGTAGATTTAACTCGCAAGCAGCGCCCTCATTGCGATGATGATAACAAGTTTTTTTTATCTATGAGTTTATTATCTTAAAGATTATTTATCAAAAGTAAGATTTTTTACCTATTAATTGCGCTCAAGTCAAAGTTAGTTTTATCATTTACTACAACATATATATTGGGAGAATAGATAAAATGATGATTTTGTAATGTAGAAAATTAGGAAAGACAAAATTCAGGATGACACGGCAATTTATTTGAGACAAGAAAAAGATATTGATCCATCCAAATCAACTTTGTCAAATCCACAAACAAATTGGTTTGGCAATTGTAAACAAAATGTTGTAAGAATTAAAGAACACAAGATAGGTAGGAATGCTATTACCATGCGTACCTATCTCTTAGAAATGAATTCAAACCAAAGAGCAAATTTTGTATCCCACAACATCATAGAGCTGGAATCTGAGATGTTGTGGTATAAAAAGAATGATAAAATCTACGGTGATTTGATTGAAGAATACATTTCGGAAGATGTGAAGAGAGCGAAGATGCTACGCCCATGGAATATCATCACACAAGAAGGACAGTTCAAGAAGACCACGGTGTCAGTTCGACTTCGCATAGCGGAACATCTTACTGATAACAACCTAGCATGTCTTACTTTAAAACATCATCCCCAAATACATGTCAATAAATTATTTTTAAAATATATCACGAGTAATCTATTTATATATATAAAAATGAATGTATGTGTGTCTGTCCTTTATGCCTGACCAAACCACTCATTGGAACGTCATGAAACTTTGGGAACTTATTTAGTATAGTACTGGGAAGGTTTCTGAAAAATAATTTCTTGAATATCCATAGAGTTATTTGCAGATTTGTAGATTTAACTCGCAAGCAGCGCCACCATTGCGACGATGATAACAAGAGTTTTTATCTATAAGTTTTAATATCACTAAGTTTATTATCTTAAAGATTATTTATCAAAATTAAGATTATCTCAGGATGACACGGCAATTTATTTGAGACAAGAATAATGATACAATTCCAAGGCAAAGATACTATTCCTTTAACTTCCAATTACCGAGGGAACCAATTAATATTGATTTTATTCAACTTATCGAGTATTTTTCAAGGGACCGGGAAAAAATGTTCACTAGATAAAACTATGATTTTCTAATGTAGAAAATTAGGAAAGACAAAATTCAGGATGACACGGCACACAGGGACCGGGAAAAAATGTTCACTTTATCGAGAGATTCAAAAATTTACGAGTTTCAAATTATCAAAATATATCTTTTTTTTATAAGTTTTTAGAGAATTGTTTTAACAAATGTTCGTTAGACAAACCTTTACTCGGGTAAAACCTCGGGCGAAGCCGGGTCCGTCCGCTAGTATATATATAAATGAATGTTTGTATGTTTGTTTGTATGTCCGGTATACAAATTCGCAGTAGTTCAATAATTCAAACCAAAATTTCCATACATAGGTAAAAAAATACGGGGAAGACGATAGACTATTTAAAAAATATATATAAATCAATTATTAAAACTATATATTCAAATTATTCTACTTAGATCACGAACAGCTCTCTCTATCAAAGATTAGATTAAATTATGCTGATGCAAACAAATAGACAATGCTAATAACAAACAATTATAAAAAAATCTTATCTAAATATATATCACTCGGGTAGATATGCACACGGAAATAGTCTTCTACTCATTTAAATAAAACATTTTGTGGATTACACTATATTGTGCTGATATAGTGTATATCTCTTCTCTATATACAGTATATATAAATGAATGTTTGTCTGTTTGTCTGTCTGTATGTCCGGTATACAAATTCGCAGTAGTTCACTAATTCAAACCAAAATTTCCATACATAGGTAAAAAAAAATACGGGGAAGACGATAGGCTATTTTAAAAAATATATAAATCAATTATTAAAACTATATATTTTTAGTCAGAAAATGATGATGACGATATTGCTGTATCATGATTGATTATCAGATACAAAATTATATCGGGAAGAATTCCTAAAAGCAGGGACCACGGGTGAAACCAGTTCATTATTTTGTACGCAGGAACAAAATTCTAACAGAAAAACATTCATTCGAGCAGAAAACAAAAGCCATATCATCTTTCTATAAAAATATCGCTTCTCAGACACAGAGTTTGGAGCGGGACGTTTTACAAGAATGACATCCACGGAGCCAATTTATAATTGTAACGAATAGTATTTGAATAAAAACATTTAATCGGGTAAAACCCGGGCGTTGACCGGGTCATTCGGCTAGTTAATAAATAAAAATAGTATTCTACTCATTTAAATAAAACATTTTGTGGATTACACTATATTGTGCTGATATAGTGTATATAACATAAATAATAAATAGCTCAAAAATTTCCTATAACAGATGACGCGCAAATGCATAATATTAATATTTTATATAAAAATAAACTGATTTAAATTTGCGGAAGACCATTCCTTGAAGCATATTATTTATTTATAAATATATGTATTTCTTCTGTTCTCTCAAAGATTATATACATAGTTCAATCAAAATACCTTTTCCAAAGGATTACCATCAGTATCGGTCTAAAAAAAAAACAATTCATATGCAATTTTATAGCATTATTTTATATTAAACTGGCGAAATCGCTGGGAAGGTTCACCACTGATAAGCCAGGTCTTCTCATTATTTTATCAAAATGAAGTAAAATCAGTAGAAATCGTTTTATTTCAAAAAGAATCATACGCGTCAAAAATAGTTTAAATTTCTTATAAAATTCAATGTATATATATGTTTTTGGCTATGTCCGTCCAACCTATTTGGTTGATATTTTAACAGGACATATAGTTATGTCTGAAATAAGTTTTTGTAACATTCCCCAATCAGGCAATATTGAAATTAACTAAGTAATAGGCGAATATACTTATTATATTATTTGTCTGCTATGAACGGGCTCAATAAAAATAATCTGGCTGAATTTTAAAAGAATATATAGGGTTGTGTGTGCTTGAACTATAAACACTTATAGTGAATTTTCAAAGTTTTTATCTAGAATATCCTTGGAGTCATTTAGACATTTTCCAATCACTCCCACCCTGCACACTACTTCGGCTGGAAACCTGCTTCATCTTCAAGACAAGAAGATTTAATTATACAATTCCAAAAATTGTTGTAAAACTTTGTCCTTTCATTTTTCATATTCAGGAAATATCTCTTAAAGTTTACTAAGATTATTTAATGATATTGGTAGTATATTTTAGTTCGAGCGTTTTTCTTTTCGAAAATTGAAGCTTTATTGTGAAAAATTGGTTAGACGTTCAATGTTCAAAGTATTGTCAGTCGCTAGCCACTACTTTTCCCTATCTTTCTGGCAATTAACGGATCCCATCGCGAAAAAATGCCGGCTCTTCGGTCGCTATCCATTTATCGATCCATTTGTTTACTTCATTGTAATTGGAAAAGTGTTGGTCAGCCAGGCCATGGTGCATTAATTGGAAGAGATAGTAATTGGAAGGAGCAATGTCTGGGCTATACGGCGAGTGGGGTAGGACTTCCCATTTGAGCGTTTCTAAGTATGTTTCAACGGGTGCTGCAGCATGTGGCCAAGCAGTATCCTCTTTATTCATCATCTATTATCACTTTATCATGTCTATTGGCGTATTGCAGCCGTTTTTCTCGCAATTCTTGGCTCAAACGCATCAATTGTCTCCATTAGACCTCTCCTGTGATACTTTCATTTAGTTGTAACATTTCATAATATACCATTCCTAGCTGGTCCCACCAAATACACAGTATAATCTTATCGTCATGAATATTCGCTGTAGATGATGAGCCGCTGTCAGGGTATCCATACGTTGCCCGACGTTTTGGAGAATCATAATGGACCCATATTTTATCAGCAGTTACAATTCGATGCAAAAACACCTTTCTTTTTTGACGTTGGAGTTGTTCATGCGTGAAAAAACAGCGTTCGATGTCTCTTTTCTTCAGTTCATACAGCACTCAATTTCTCACCTTTTGGATCATTCCCATTTCTTTTAAGCGATGAAAAATGGCTGGTTGAGTGAATCAAATTGTTTTTGCAGTTCTTTTGCGTTTGTGTTAGATATTCATCGAGCCTTGCTTCCAATTCTTCATTCTCAAACTTTTGTGACGTTCTCCTGGTCTTTCTTCGTCTTCCAAAAGAAATTTCCACTTTTAAATAATGCAAGACATTTCTGACACGTTCGTTCAGCTAAAGCATGATCACCATAAACTACAATGACTCTCATCAGCTTTTTTCTTCATATTGAAGTAATGAAGTAAACTCCCCACAAAAACACATTATTTGGTACAAAAGTTGACATTTAAGAGCAAACAGAAACTAGGTTACTTCTACCTCAGAATAATGCGGTTACTGAAAAAGGAAGCCTTATGATGACGTTTCAAAATAATGGTGTTGCTTGATTAAACAATGAAATAATAAACTAGTTGCTTCATCTTTATCAAAACCGCACGTATTTATTTATACTCCCAATATATTTATCAAAAAAGACATATGCTGTCCATGAGCACATGAGCCTTTAAGATGGCAGAGCGCCATGGGGGAGAAATTGACTAATCGTTGAATTAGCTTGTTCTCTGATATTTGGCCAACCCATTTTATTGATAAATCAAGGAAAGCCAACCACGAGCCTGTTGATTTATCAAGAAAATACCATCTAAAAAGCTCATGTGCTCATGGACAGGATATGTCTTTTTTTATTTTTACCAACACTTGACCTTTTTTATTTTTTACAAATTATTTTTCACATATTTATTTAAAATGAAAATAATTCAAATTCTTAAAACAGAAAAGGCGCTGAGGCATCATATTGATATTGTGTTTAAAAAAGCTAATTGAAATTTCTGGAAGATATTTCTTGAAGCCTAAATATATATTTATAAATGAATATATTCTACTCTACTCAAAGGTTAAGTCCAGCCTAAGTTATGCTACATTTGAAGAAGATTTTCATTTGTCAAATAGCATATCTTTTAAAAGATTAAAAAAATCGATTCAAATATTTTAATGCGAACTTAGGTAATCAAAACTAGTGGTGGTGCCCCCATAGAGTTTTATATATATAGGGATTATTTGTTTGAAAAACGGAAGGTATTTTAATTGTAGTTCAAATTCGTAAACTAATAATTAAAGGAACCAAAAAAAAAAAAAGAAACAATGAAAATCCTCAGTTTGGCAATACCTGAAAAATCACCATGATAATTTTTTTTTGTCTGTCATATCACAGTCTAAAATTCAAAAAAAAAAAAACAAATAAACCTTATTCCTGATATACCATCAGTTAGACAACCTATTTACAATCTCGAGAATCCCATACTAATTTTTAAAACGGTTCAAGTATCCTCAATCGAAAACTTTGATAAAAAACTAAAATGATACCAAGTATAGAGTCTTTATTGATTCCTCTGAATATGTTTGAAAGGGTGTGTTACATTTTAGTAATCATTAACTTACATACCTGTTGCCTATTCTCTCAAAACCCCAAAATGTAAAAAAGCTATTCGTTTCTTATGAATATCATAAAACTGAGAAGTTTCCAGAAGTTTTAAATTATTGGTATTTTATTGAGTTTGCAAAAAAGAAAACAAAGCATCCTTTTTTAAATAGGTGGGACAGCAGAAGCAGAAATAATAATTAAATGCCAAAATGTGGCTTGAAAGAAATATGCTTACTTTAGGCAAAAACAAAATGTTGGAAATGAGCCGCTTGTCCCCAAAAATAAAAATTCTTACTATACATATCAAATATAGCGAAGCTGTCAAATATTTAATGATAAAATTATCAAATACTAGCCGAATGACCCGGGCAACGCCTGGGTTTTACCCGATTAAATGTTTTTATTCAAATACTATTCGTTACAATTATAAATTGGTGCCGTGGATGTCACTCTTGTGAAACGTCCCGCTCCAAACTTTGTGTCTGAGAAGCGATATTTTTATAGAAAGATGATCTGGCTTTGTATCTTCTGCTCGAATGAATGTTTTATTGTTAGAATTTTGTTCTTTCATACTAAAAATGAACTGGCTTTACCCGTGGTCTCTGCTTTTTGAAAATGTTCCCGTTATAATTTTGTATCTGATAATCAAACATGATACAGCAATATTGTCATGATCATTTTCTGAATAAAATACAGCTATTTTTGTCCAGAACCTTTTAATTTAATTTTTTTTGGCTAAAAATCCGATAAATTCCTCTTCCAGATTTTTCTCTATGTCCTGTTGAAAAACGTTTTACATGTACATTAGGTCAGCTGATATTACCTCCCATTTTCACCGCTAGAGGCGCTGCTTGCGAGCGAAAGGGCAAATTTGCAACGCAATTTGCAAATAACTCGAAAATTATTCGGGATAGAGACCTGAAATTTTCACTATAAGTTTTTCCAGATTATACTCTATAAACTGTTAAAATTTCAGTCAGATTAGTTACGTATTGTGGAAGTGTATAGCCGACATAGGAACAATCATACATACATACACTGATTTTTATATATATAGGGATTATTTGTTTGAAAAACGGAAGGTATTTTAATTGTAGTTCAAATTCGTAAACTAATAATTAAAGGAACCAAAAAAAAAAAAAGAAACAATGAAAATCCTCAGATTTTGTTCATCCATATTTTCAAACACTTTAATTCAATTATAACTCACTGATTTATGTAAGAATACAAAATGTGATTTTTTTCTTAAATATCTTTGTAAATTTCAGTTCAGTGAGAGAAAACCAGAATGTAGGCTTTCAACAAGATATTAAAATCATTTATCATGGATACAATTGTCTTTAGAATCACCATTTAGAATGGCAGTTAATTGTTGGAATCATTGAAATCATATAAATCCATGATTATAATTTCTTTTACTTCCTAAATTTTCCAGAATCTTATTTATAATGTGTCATAGAACAAATAAAAAATTATTGTGCATAAAGGGGATTTTTGTTTACAACCCTTTGATTTCAAATATATATATATAATAAAACATTACACACACACACACAATAATAAAATATAACACATAATTTAAATATTAAATGCCATTCAAATATTTAATAAGTATTTGTATATATATATATATATATATATATATATATGAGATAAAATTTATAGAAGTAAAAAATACAAATGTATATGTGTGTTATATTATTTTTTACTTTTTAATGTATTTTTTATATATGGTAATGGTGAGAGATTAAGGTATTAATTTTTTTCTTGAACAGATAAATACCATGGGTGAAGATCTCTATGTTCTCAACTTGAGAAATTTAGCCTATTCAAAGAAATCAATACAATACCTTAATCAGCACAAAAATATAATCCACAAAATATTTTGTTTATTTGAGGCGATGAATATTTTTTTTCATTAATATATAATTATAATAAAAAATATTCACTGAAGAAATTTTGCTCTATATTATTGTTTATCATGAATTTTTAAAATTTAAAAGAATGTTTATTCTTTACTTCCCAATAGTTTACGTTCTACGCTCTAGGAACTTGGGTAATAAATATCTCTCTATAACCTGAATTACATCTATATTACTACTATTCGAATAGATACATTTTCAATTTCAAAATAAACAAAAGTTTAAGAATTGAAAAACAACATTAAAGTAAGAAATATATAATGGCATCAAAAATGAAACTTATTCAAGCAATATGTAAAGGAAGTTTGGAGGATATGAAGACTTTAATTAAAAAAGGGGCAGATATAAATGAAAGTTTCGACGAAATCTTTATAGCTGACAACATCAATACTTTGTTAAGATATGAAATATATCGCAAACTTGATCGAGGGGACTTCCTATTGCATTTGGCAGCGAGTATGGGCAGAGAAGACGTCTGCAAATTACTAGTGGAGAATGGTGCAGAAATAAATGCCAGGAACCACGAGAACATAACACCACTATACAAGGCTGTCAAATATCAACATTTAAACATATTCCGCTTTTTAATTAAATCCGGAGCAGATTATAATGCTGTAACAAAGAATGGACAAACAATATTGATGTTTGCTTCTAGATATGATAATGCAGATTTTATAAATGATTTGTTGAAATTAAATGTAGAACTGGATGTAAGAGATAGGTTGGGAAGAACAGCGCTATTTTATTCCACCGAGACGCCTTTCACCAATTTCAAGCTTTTATATGATGCTGGCGCTGATATCAACATGAAAGATATAGCAGGAGAAACTGTATTACACAAAGCATGTTTATATGAAAATCTAAAAATAGCGGCATTCCTAATTAAATTAGGAGCTAATGTTAATGATATATCAAATGAGGAAATATCTGTTTTAAAGTTAGCATTTCTAAAGAGTGACTCCAATGAATTAACAAAATTGGTAATACAATCAGGCGCTATATTAGATGCTGGTAATAGATACGGGGCTACAGCATTGCATATTGCAGCTAAAGACTTGAAATCAAATATTTTACAAACTCTTCTTGAAGGTGAAGCCGAAATCAAGCTTGAAAACAAAAATGGAAAAACAGCATTTGATATAGTTGTCATCGAATGCATCAATTCAAACAAAAGTCATTTTGATAAAATGAATTCCCTGAAGGTAATACTAAAATATTCAGATCATATTGATTTGAACATTTTTTTGATGAATCACCAAATCAATATTAATATTTCAAAACAGCAATTCCTACGTTTAATAATCAAGTATTCCATTCTGCTTGACCCAAAAACAAGTCTGTCAAGTGATATTCAAATGTCAACTGATATGTCTGACTGGGTGACTAACTTTAAGACTCAAGTATTGAAGATGCAGAGCCATTTTATAGGTAAAACCAATATCACATTGTACAGCTTCATCACGGAGAAAAACCTAAACAAAGTGGCTGGCTTCTTGTCAAATGATTCTACAGGTTTACGACAAGAACTGGAGCTCAACATGCCTTTATTTGCTGTATTATATCCAAGCTACCACGAAATTTTAGAAGAACGCTTCATGAAAGGTATCGAGAAATCAATGCTCCTTGCAAAATGTTTCACTGTCGCCAAAGAGCTGGATTTCAAGAAGGCAAAGAAATTTGTTTTATTCAATGTCGTCAAACAATTACATTGCTGGAATTTGGAATCATACCCAGTTGATAAACCAAATTAAAATACCTTTATACTGGAGATTATTTTGTAAATATTTATTATGAATGTTTGTTCCCTTTGAGAATGTGGAAAATAAAAATGTTTATAATTATATAAATAAAGGTAAAAAATACTCTATAATAAAATTTGTGTATTCAAATTTTGTTTGCTATTGTTTTTCTATTGGATTAATATGTATTTTAATATTTTGAACCTTTTTGTATTTTCAAACAATAGTGGTTCTTTATAAAAATATAAACGATGTTAATAGGCAAATTATAATATAGAAAATTTGGAGGTTTTATTTCACATAATTTGAGTTTAAATAACCCATCTCTTTGTTATAAATATATGAATAAAACTATCAAAATTCCTTAGAATAAAATTGGTGAATTTAAATTCTTTGCGTTAATTTTTTCTATATTGGATGAATATGTATATTAACATTTTTAAGCCACTAGAATTTTCACACAATAGTGGGTTGTTTTAAAAATTGAACCATAAACACAAGGTAATAAGACCAAATCCGAATAAATAAATAGTGTGTGACCTTTCGGTAACAACGCTGTTAGCGAAACGTCAAACACTATTTATTTATTTGGATTTAGTCTTATTACCTTGTGTTCATAATCTATAATCCAAATTGTGCCTTATCAAATATTTAACCATATTAATAGCTAACTATAACAAATAATATTTGGAGGTATAATTTTTTTTCACACTATTCGAAATATGACAAGTAACTGCCAAAGCTACAGAGTGAACTTGTTATGGCTCTAATTTGTTAAAAAATTGATGAAATATTTTGGATACCTTAAATATAATATTAATGTACCTCGAATTTATCCTACTCAAACTCTAATACCAATTTACATTCATATTTATTATTATTATATCAATTCTTTAATATTTATAATATCAACTCTTCAGCACTTTTGCCCAAAATAGCATTTTTAGGCTATAAGATTACGCAAAAAATTGCTAACCAATTTTCTGAAAAAAAAAAAAGAGTTTATAATAAAACCTAAAATAAGTGACACTATTTTAAATATAAAGCTTTTTTCATCAATATAAAACATGTTTATTTGTATGGGAACACAATTTTCACCTAAGAAACACTTGGAAGTTAACAATTGATATTTTTTAGAATGAATATTTAAGGCTTCAAATTTCTATCTTCATATTTTTTGGGAATTCTAACGAAAACAATTTTTATGATCCAAAATGCCTAAAATAGTTCCATACCTTTATTTTATATTATTTAATACTCATTATAAATAATGATTATTTAAGGTATTCGATTTTTATTGTAAGCATAAATAAGTTCATGGGGTTTGATAAAGATGGCGCTACTTGTTGTAGTATTCCATTGTTTCACCTGGCAAGGCTAATATTTTGAAGTTACATAATGAGGCTTCCTGTTTCAGTAACAGTCAATTCTCTGAATTGAAACAACCTGGATACCTATAAGTTTGAAATATTCTATTCTTGCATTATTAGCGGGAATGAAATAATCTTTAAAATAGCAGACTTCTAGGTGGTCTAGATGTATATTAACAACTAGATTATCCCGTTCAACAAACGGGTCTAGAAGAACAGTCATTTCCATACACCCTTTATTGAAGTTTTATCCATATACATCTTATATATGTTGCGGTATATATGTATGAGAATTTAATTTAAAAACAAAAAGTTCAGCTGTTGATAATATAAGAATATATATATGATTAGGATATGCACATTTTTTGATATCAGTGCCAACACCTGGCCTTTTTTATTATTTATTTTTCTTATTTTTTCACATGTTTAGCGAATTCACGAAATTTTGGCCTTAGATACCCATTTCTTAGTTTTTCAAGAAGCATATTAGATCAAAACATTTTTGGTCGCAGTCGTAGTCCATCTCTTGGTGGATATCTGATTTGAATCCTCTCAAAAGCGCCACACAAAAGGCACGTGGAGTCGTTAAGAGTGTCCAGGAGGTCTTTTTCAAGAGACTGAAGGCAAGATATCGCCGTGCGAGGAGCCTGGCTAAGAAAGAAGCAGGGATGACAGCCTGCTCGCGTTGCGAAATCAGCCCTTGGGGTGGAATCTTCAGTTTCAACAAGGGAAATTTAAACGCGAACCCCTCTCAGCACTCCCAGTTGGTAGCGGTTTCACTGAAGGTCCGCGGGACACATTAAATCACGTATTAGATTACTATTTCGGTCGCGTCCCGCCCGATACCATGTTAGAACATTGAGATTTAAGCAAAGTCATCACATAGTTATCTGATAACGACCCTATGATTACAGATAACGAGTTGTTGTTGACAGCGGATAAGGTGCACTTATCTTAGTGATGGCATGCCACCTATTCTTATCATAAAACTAGTTAAACATTTTCGGACGTTTTTCCTAAATAATTTCAACAAGTGTTTATTTAACCACGGGCCACTTTCCATCTACATGGAAGCTGGGGGACGTCGTTCTCGTTCCCAAGCGAAGTGGGAAGGAATTTCTCGCATCACACAGTCCAATCACGATGCTGCCTGGTTTGGGCAAAATCCTTGAGCGTCTAGTTCTTGCTAGGCTGTCGTGGATGGCCGATAGGATGTGTAAAGCGCCTTCAAACCAGGAGGTTAATATTACCCATACGATTAAAAATAGGATAACCTTGTCTTTTTCTTTCTTTTGATGTTAAAGGGGCTTTTAACAACGTGCTCCCTTTCAGTATCTTGAGAGCGTTGCACAAAAGCGTTTGTCCCAGAAACATTTATCATCTCATAAACTCGTTTCTATTTAACCGTGTTGTGAGACTGTCTATGAATGGTTGTACTGGTTTCAGTTACCGCGCCTTGAGAACTCTGTATCTGCAAGCGGTTGTCCCTGCCATTGCCTCGGCGGTATGGTTTCCTAATCTTTCTCAACCTTCCTTAAATGTTCTACTGAGTGCTCAAAGGTCTTTCCTAGTGACATCTTGTAGAGATCTCAGATCAACCAGCAACGCTGCTCTTATTTCCCTCTCTAGAGTTTTTCTTATCGATCTGGAAATCGCGGCTAAAACTAAGCTATACTTTAAAGAGCATGGAGTGGTAGACGCTGAAATTCCACTCGAGCCTCATCCCTTTCCACATCCTCTCATTTACCCCCCTTATTACTCCGCTCCCAGTAATATTCCTGCTATTTTCTTCCACGTGGCATATTTTACAGATGGTTCCAAAACCAGAGATGGAGTGGGCGTCGGCGTGTACAGGTTCTCTGGTCTCGATTGTGCATCTGAAATACGTGAATCTCATGTCCTGTCCCCTCATTGTTCTGTCTTTCAGGCGGAAGCCCTCGGATTGATTGAGGCACTTAAAAACGCAACCACTTTACTAAATCATCTAATCTTAGGATTCTTCCTGGACAACCTCTCAGTCGTGAAGTCAGTTCTGAACTCAAAGACTGGTAATTATCTTATCAACAGAGCCCTGCTACTGATTTCGGGATTGAATCGCAATGGGAACAAGTGTACCATACAATGGATCAAGGGCCAAAGTGGGATCGTGGGTAATGACATTGCGGACACACTCGCAAAGCGGGGTGCTGACTCTGCTAACCCAAGCTGTTACAAACTCGCTCCTTTGTAAAATCGGCAATCTACGGCCGGGCGCGTGAAGCATGGGAGGGCAGATTCATCTCTCTAGCTCCTTTTATCCACACCCGCTTTGTCCTTACTCTAATGAGTCTTTTAAACAAAAGATATGCGTACATCGACCCTAGCCAGCACATTGTGATTGGCAGCTATCGGAACACATGTGGACGGACAGTTTCGCCCACAGGATAGGCGTCATTGACGATCCTTCCTGCCCTTACTGCGACACTGACAGGGAAGAAACTCCTTTGTCACAAATCGTGCTAAAGTGCAGAAGCCTTGTTGCCCTTAGATTCCCACTTCTTTCCACCTGTTCAGAAGAATTGGGGTACACTCCGCGGTCACTCAAAGTCTTTATTTTCAACAGGAAAACTTGGCGAGCCTGCCTGGAGTACCTAAAGACTTCTGATAGACTTAAGCCAAGCGCCCGCGCAGAGGATTCCGACCAGCTGAGTCACTCGGACTCCTCGCATCATGGTTAACACCGGTCGTTAGCGGCCGTTTGTAGAAGCAACTCTGGCATGTGCCGCTGTTTAAGATCGGTTTCGCGCCCTGCCCTGCGTATGTGATCGCCCCTGACGCTGAACATAGTACTGGTACCATCACTAGTAATCCTTGATATAATCTCAATTTCAAATTTTTTATATATTATCAAAGTTTTTTTTTTTTAATTAACATTTTTTTTATCTAAAAGTTTTTACATATTCATTTTTACAAAAAGAAAATCTATCTTTTCCCATCAGTTGCTTACTCATTCCCGCTTTATCTAATCTTTTTATCTAAACAACACCTGTCTTTATCTTATATTCCCTGACCTTGGGAATCTAACCTTTTTGAACAACCTTGGTTGTGTGCAGCATCTTGGTACCATGATATAGTGCATTGTGTGTTTGCTGCATTATTTTGGGTTAAAAAAACCATACACCTTAGTTAGTAGCCTGTAAAACCATATTCCCTCTCACGCTCACCACCGTGCCGTCCTGATCCAAGTAGGAGATCCAGCTTCTACAAGACTTCCCTGCATAGGAAAGCTGCTACGGTCAGACCTCTTTGTCGATCGAATGGAAACGTTCATCGATGAAATTTGGGAAGACCTAGCAAATCTTTCACCTCCGATGTTATGGGAACAATGGACCAGGATCAAGTCAGATCTGGTCGCGGAGATACGGTCACTCGCGCCTGCCGTCGCCGAGTCCGGCGGTGGATACATCGAGAGAGCATGTCTCTTCCTGAGGCGGAGACTGGAGGACGACACTGCCTGCTCCGACTATCCTTCCTTGTCGGACCTCGGGCGTTCCCTCCGAGCCAGACGCCGCTCTCCCTCCACCTTCACCGACGACGACGGCAACGCCATCTCCGGGGGCCAGCTTAGGCGTTTCCTTCTGGAGCGCTTTAGCAGTCGCTTCACCCAGGCTCCAAGCTCGGAAGAAGCCATCGCCGACTTCCTAGCTGAAGTGACTCCCCTGTAGTTCGACGAGTGGGACCAGCTCTTTCTCGCCGAAATCTCCCGCGACCAGATAGCGGCAGCCGTCCATCACCTGCCAAATGGCCGTGCCTCGGGATGGGACGGACTACCCTGCGAGTTTGTCAAAGCCTTTGGAGATTTCTTCGTCGAAGTTCTTTGGCAAGTCTTCAAGGCTTCTCGACTCCGCGGGGCCTTACCTCCATCCTCAAGGCGCAGCAAGGTCATCCTGCTGCCGAAGGTGCACGGTGGTCCGGGTCTACAGGCTTTCCGGCCAATCAGCCTGCCAACGACCGACTACAGGGTCCTCAGTGGCGTGCTCATGGCCCGTCTGCGTTGTCATCTGCCAGACCTGGTGCCCCAATGTCAGACCTACGCCGTCCCAGGACGGTCATCCTCCTGGAACATCGCGCGAGTGTGTGACGAAACCGCCGGGGCATCCAGACATGACATGCCGCTGGCTGTCATCTCTTTGGACTTAAAGTCGGCCTTCGACACCCTGAGCAGGAGCTACCTGTTCGCCCTGCTGGAGAAGCTGGGCCTATCATCTACCTTCCTAGGGTGGATTGCTGCCCTCTACGGGGAAGCAGACGCCTCCATCCGGGTCGGAGATGTCTACATCAAGGCCTTCCCGCTTCTCAACGGGGTGAGGCAGGGCTGCCGTCTCAGCGCCGCGCTCTTCAGTATCGGAGTTGGACCTCTGCTACGCCGCCTCGAGAGGACCTTGGGCCGCGGCAACGTGGTCGCCTATGCGGACGACATCGTACTCTTCATCAGGGACGACGCTCAGTTTGAGCTCGTGCCCCTGATCTTCGAAGAGTTCCGCATGTCCTCCGGGGTGGCTGTCAACTTCACGAAGAGCTGCGGGCTCTGGTGCGGTTCCTGGAAGCGCCGGACGGATTCTCCTCTGGGAATCTCCTGGACGTCCGAGTTGCTGACCGTCCTGGGCTGCACCATCACCACCAGAAATTCCGTCGCCTCCCAGGCCTCACACCTGATGGGGCTGCTGGAGCGAGCCATCGCGAGGTGGTCGCCCGTCACCCGCGGCCTGTCGCTGGTGGGTCGTGCTCGCGCGGCCAACAGCCTGGTCCTGGGTTCCATCCTACACCACCTCCATGGCTACCTTCCACCTGAAACTACTATCGGCCGGCTGCAGGCGCGGTTGGCGCGCTTCGTGTGGGGTACGAGCCGAGTCTGGTGGCTCCCCGGGCGCATCCTGGCTCGTCCAGTCTCCGATGGTGGCGTCGGCCTGCTTGACATCGCGGGCCAGCTTCGGCTCGCCTGCCTGAAGGGGGTCCAGGCCTCTCTTCGCGGCGCCGCCAACGGCTACTCTTGGCTGGTCTGCAGCCGGGCGTGGCTGTCACCGCCGGCTCCTGACGTCTGGCACTCGCCTAGGAGGAGGAAACTGCCGAGCCTGTGGGAGGCCGCGTCCAGCGTCCTCGAGTTTGACCACCGGGTTCTTCATCCCGCTAGCCTGAGGTCCCTGCGTCTTCGAGGTTCCTGCGGCCGCCAGACCTGCTGGCTCCCGAGCGCTGGCTACAAGCGACTGTCGGGGACTTCTCCGATGGCGCCCCTGCACTAGCGCGCTCAACGCGGGCCGCGCTCCTGGACGCGCAGCATCTGGGGGCCTTCTGCCAACGTCTCCTGCGGGAAAACGCCAGCTCCAGCTATCATGCGGAGTACGAGCCGGAAACCATCGTCCTGCGGGGATCGGCGACTCCCATTACCCGCCTCACCAGCCAGAGGGCGCGCCGGGCACTTGATTCGGCACGTCTCCAGGAGTATCCTGTTGCCGAGCTAGCTGCGCGGTGGATCTCTACCGTGGATGTGTCCCGCTCCATCTCCTGGGCCGACCTGCGTCGCAACTGCTTCTCGGGGCACGACGCAGATGTCGCCCTAAGGCTGGCCCTCCACGCCTTACCTCATCCTGACCATCCTGCCTCGAGGCTTGCCAACTGTGCCGCCTGTGGGTCCAGCGACGGGTCGCTGACCCACAGATATTGGAGTTGCCGAGCCGTGCGCCCCCTGCTCCGGGAGGTGTTCGCTTCCTGCGACTTGCCCCTGGATCTGCAGGCCTGGCTCTTCGGCGTCGGCCTCCATCCCGAGGCAATAAATATCACAAGTGTGGCGAAGGCTACCATCTACAAGTACCATCTTGTCTTGAGTTGGGTAATACCAGCCATCACCTCGACCTGCCCACTCTGTGGGAAAGAACTCTCGCAGTCCATCGTTGGCGAAGTCTTTCTCGCGGTGGGCGCCACCAATGAAGACCTTGTATATATATATTTATATATATATATTAAAAATAAAGAAGGCATCTCCTGACCACGAGCACATGTGCTTTTTAGATGGCAGAGCGCCATCTAGTGGAGCAAAAATAAACTAAACGTTTATTTAGCTTGCTCCGTGATATTTGGCCAACCCAATTTCTTGATAAATCAAGAAAAGCCATCCACGAACGTGTTTCGCGCTGTTGGTGCTCGTCAGCGTGGAGTAGGCTGTAACCACTGCGACCAAAAATATTTTTTGGTCCCAATGGCTTCCCGAGAAATCAAGAAATTGGGTTGGCCAAATATCACGGAGCAAGCTAAATAAACGTTTAGTTTATTTTTGCTCCACTAGATGGCGCTCTGACATCTAAAAAGCACATGTGCTCGTGGTCAGGAGATGCCTTCTTTATTTTTAATATCAACACCTGACCCACTTTTTTTTTCTATTGTTTTTTTTTTTTTTCATATATATATATATACTAGACGAATGACCCGGGCAACGCCCGTGTTTTACCCGATTGAATGTTTTTATTCCAATACTATTTGTTACAATTATAAATTGGAGCCGTGGATGTCACTCTTGTGAAACGTCCCGCTCCAAACTTTACATGTACATTAGGTCAGCTGGTATTACCCCTCATTTTCACCGCTAGAGGCGCGAGCGAATTGACTTTTTGTAAATATACATAATTATAAAGATAGAAGCTTCTATAGAAGATAATGATCATAATGATGATGCGCTCGCATCCGTGACATGAGGAATTGAGGAAAGACGGTCGTGACTATATATATTATTAATAAAATAATAATAATAATATAATAATAATAATTATTATTATTATCATTAGATAATGATAATGATCATAATGATGATGATGCGCGCATCCGTGACATGAGGAATTGAGGAAAGACGGTCGTGACTATATATGTTGATATGTATATTTATCAATTATTTTATCTATTTATTCATATATCTATTATTATTAATCTTATTTATTCATTTTATGTATTTAACCTTATATAATCTTATATGGACGTTATAATAAATCAGTTTCAATCTCAATCTCTCTCTCTCTTTACTTTGTAGAGAAAGAAAGAGAGTTTGTTATATATACGTTGTCCGCTCTGGCTGCAACATAGCATTGCGGTCTGTCTGCTCTCCACGCTCACCCCTGGGCTCAATACTATTGGACCCGTCTCTGCCTCCCCCAGATCTCTGCGAATCACCACCCTGCCCCCTTGATCCTCCTCTACACCCCGGCTCTCCTGGCCTCACCCGACGATGATTCCATGGCCACCCATTCCCAGGCCCCTCCAACAATGCAATGTACACTGCGTGACATTGAAAATGGAACACCAAGGAATAGTGGCCAGAAAATTATGCAAATTTCAGGGTAGACGCGCCTAACCGAGTTATGCAAATGATGTAAAATGCGCAGCTCTCGTGCGCACATGGAGTAAGATATAAGGGAAGGAACTTGCAGAAAGGACAGTATTCGTGTCGTTATTTCTTCAAGGAAAATCATTGTAGAAATTTTGTTCTTGTGTCAAAAGACACGTGTAATAACAGAGAATGCCAGGTCATCGTAAACGGAGGCAGTTCAAGCAGACAGACGCTTTTACGAGGGGCATCGTGATCGGACTGAAAAGGGCAGGTTGGTCCATACGTCAAATCGCAGCTGATACACAACTTGGTGCGTCCACGGTGCACCGACTGTGGAGAAGATGGTTGGAACAAGGAAATGTGGCAATTTATAGGAATGTCGGTGCAACCAGAGTGACGTCAGCACGTGTGGATCGGCGTATCCTTCGTCAAGCAGTGGCGGCCCCACAAGCCACTTGTACCGCCATCCTGCAACATGTGCAAGACACCCTAGATCATTCCATCTCGACCAGAACCATTTCCCGTCGATTGGTTGCTAATGGCTTGCACTCATGCCGTCCGCTAAGAAGACTGCCATTGACCCCACCGAATAGGCGCCAACGTTTGGAATGGTGCCGGGCTAGATCGACGTGGATGACGGAATGGCACAGGGTCGTGTTCTCAGATTAGTCGCGTTTCTGCTTGTCCAGTGATAGTCGCCGTGTACGCATGTGGCGTCGACGTGGAGAAAGGTCCAATCTGGCAGCAATTGTGGAACGCCCCACCGTGCGACAACGTGGAATCATGGTTTGGGGCGCAATCGCGTATGATTCCAGGTCACCTTTACTTCGTATTCAGGGCACTATGACGGCCCAACGATACGTTGATGATGTGCTGCGACCGGTGACACTCCCCTACCTTCAGGGGGTACCCAATGCCCTTTATCAGCAGGATAACGCCCGACCGCACACTGCTCGCATTAGCCAACAAGCTCTGCAAGATGTACAGATGCCTACCTGGCCACCGTACTCTCCTGATCTCTCACCAATCGAGCACGTCTGGGACATCATTGGACGCCGTTTGCATGCCTTGCCACAGCCGCGTTCAGAAGACGAACTGTGGCAAATGGTTGAGAGGGAATGGAGAGCCATCCCTCAGGACGCCATCCGTACTCTGATTGACTCTCTACCTAGACGTATTGCTGCGTGCATCGCCGTCCGCGGTGTTCCTACTTGCTACTAAGCCGACGCCGTTCTCGCTCTGTATTATGACTATCATTTTGAAATAAAGATCACTTATTGTTCGTGATTGTCTCTCTCTGTCTGCCGAGTTTCATCACTTTCTGGCCACTATTTCTTGGTGTTCCATTTTCAATGTCACGCAGTGTATATAGTGCTTTATACATATTCCGCTTTATGCGTCCATCGGGGCTCAAAAATCATCCATTCTTGTTAGCAGTCCTGTAAATAAATATATTCACGTCGCAGTGGTACAGCCTGTTCCACGCTGATGAGGCCAAGAGCCTGAAACGCGTTCATTGATGCCTCTCCTTGATTTATCAAGAAAATGGACTGGTCAATATCAGGGAATAGGTTAAATCAACGTTTAGTTGATTTCTGTTCCACTAGATGACGCTCTGCTATCTAAAACGCTCATGTACTCCTGGTCAGGATATGCCTTTTAGACCTTTTATTATTTTTTCCCTATTTTTCACACACATATATATTTTAAAATAGTTTTTTTTTTAGATTTTAATAAGATATTTTATTGATACAATATTTCGATGGACCAATCGTCCATCTTTTACGATGATTTTTGTTATGAAGCACACAGCAGGTCGCGTGCTTCAGTGAGCCACTAACGTCTTATAATCTTATTGGGCAATGAACCATCTAATATATACATTTTAAACAAAGTAAATATATCAAAAGAAAAACAGTGTAATATATATAAATAAATATTGAAACACTTGTACACACACTTTTTCCTTCTCAATATTTGAAAGTTGTTTCTAGTAAATGTAACCCGTAGATCATGAATATAACCATTTTTCAAATTTGCTCAATGTTTTGAAATATATTTGAAAATATTTAATTTTTAAGAAGCTGATGTCATCCCTGTCATCGAAATATTTTGAAGTTATTGGCTTTGTAAGCATAAAATTTATTAATCATTTAGAAGAAATGCATATCATAGCAATTTTAAATCTATAGCATTTTTATAAAATTGTGGGATTGCTGCGTGAGTGTTGGTGTGGCTTGTGGAAAGGCCGCTGATAAAATGATAATTATTTTTATAATTTAAATTAATTTATTTGAAGCCAGAAATATATAAAGAGAAAAGAAGTAACGGCCGTTGGAAGCAAGCCTTGTTGTTTACGACGCGCGTGGTCAGAAAGTTCCGGATGACGCCCGCGCATGCGTAGTGACGTGTTCTCCCAGCTCGCGCTTGCCGAGGCGTAGTGAGGTCGCCACTCTACTGCCCATATGTGTAGTGAAGCTTTGTCCGCGCTCGCTGAAGTAAAGTGTGGTCGCCACAAAATTATGTAAAATAATATCGGATTATATATAACTCGTGTTCTATTGGCGAATTGTTATGCTGTTTTCTTCTGTAGAAGGGCGTTCGTGCCCCGAAAGCTAGAGATTAAAAAGGTTTTTGAAAAGATACTTTTCTCTGAAGGCCTGATGTTTTTACTCAATATTGATACAATGGGTTATTGAATAAAAATAAACTCATCTCCAGAAACCTGTTGTAATTTATATCCAGGAGATTTAAAATCAAGTTTTTTAAAAATAAAAATGGAAATAAAAAAAACGACGAAAAAGTCACTTTTATGGACTTACATTAGCTCGACTGTAGCGCCCGAGTGGCCAAATTTGAAACTAAAATTGGGTTTGAAATATTTGTTCCGCTTAAAGCAAGAAATTTATTTACACAATCATTTTTTATAATAATTCATAATTATTAAGCCCATACGCACATACTTGACTTCATTTTACACCCTACATCAACAATTTTTCTCAAATAAATTTTAGTTCCCATTTCTGCCACTCGAGCGCCACCGCCGAGCTGATATTTGGTCCATGAAGCTCACTTTTAATTCAATTTATTTCTTTCTTAATTTTAAACTTATTTTTTTTGTGCGTCAATACTATAGGATATAAAATTTATATTTTAGTCATTCATAAATCATTTTATTCGCAATCGAACGTTGTGGCCCACTGTACGTATTACATCCCAAACACGACACCAACCATCTTTGTCTTGAGCTCAATGTACCATCTCGGCGATCGTTAAGCCAGTGAGTTCCTTTAATTGGTCCACGAAGCATGTCGGCGGGTGTCCAGGTTTAGCCATTCACCTTTATTATAACTTAGATTTATTTTTTTATATTTCTCTGTTCTAATATGCATAATTAAAGGGAGATGTGCCTCTTTTAGTTCATGAATATCATACTCCTGAAACTTTATGTGGTATCTTGTTGAATAAGGAAGAGAAATACCAAAATAATTACAAAATTAACTCTAATAGAGATAGATGGATCATACAATTATAATTTGATAATTGATTGCTTTAATATAACTTAATATTTTCGAAGAAGAGCATTGCTCGAGGAATTTACTTGTATTTACATATATGTACTTCTACAGACCATAGGTTTCATAAACCCACCTAAGATGCCTTCCATGGTAAATACAGGTTATATAGAAAACCAATCCAATACAATAGTAGAGCGGTCTGAAAATTAAATTGGCGAAACCGCTGAGAGGGTTCACCACTGATGAGTCAAGTCCTCTAATCTATCAATTATCATCATTGCAGTAGAGAGAATCTGCGCAGAGATATAATATAGGATAATATATCAATTGAAAAGCCCTGTACGATTTATAAATGAATAAAATAAAGCATCAAGGGCTGCGTATCTTTATTATAATAAATATATACGAGCTTTCGGGCACATACGCCCTTCTACAGGAATTAATGAAATAATAATCCAACTAGTTTGAAATAAGATTTATATATAAATTTAAATGTAACGTGCATATCCACGATACACGTTCATATCAACTTGCAAGGTATCCCATCAGACATGTGATATCTTATACTGTGAATGAATTTGTTTTATCTAATTTTATTTAAGTCTATTGAATTATATGCTTCTGGTAAATCAATTCTGCGATTTATACTGCTATATTGTTTGGACACTATTGCTTCAATTATTAATCTTTTATATTTGTTATTGATATTGTTGTAATGTACTTTAGGTTCATTTAAGTTAAATGTGTGTCCTGTTGAATTGGAGTGCTGTACTATTAATGATAATGGGTCATTTCTGTTTATGTTTCTTCTGTGTTCAATGATTCTATGATGTAATTTTCTTCCCGTTTCTCCCACATATTTGGCATTACAATTATTACATTCTATAGAATAAATTACCTCTTTTCTGCTTGACATATATTCGGTTTGCCTGTTTTTTGTAATCGGGTTTCTTAAGATATCTGATAAGTTGGGAGAGTTGCTATAAAAGGTTTTTATTCCATACTTATCTAGTGTTCTAGAAATGTGGATGGATTTCGGAGAATATGGGATGTAACAATTCTGCCTGTATATTTTAGTTTTTTGTGCTGACATGTTAGATGTGACCTGTGCCTGATAGAAATGTTTTAAAATAAATGTTTTGGGATAACCAGCTGATGTCAAATTATGGATAACTGTTTGCGTTTCTTGCGTTTTGTATTGATTTAAAGAACAATGAGTACAAATTCTTTTAGTTAATGTTTTCACTGTGTTAATTATATATCAGAAGAAACATATAAATGCTAAAAATAATTACTATGAGTTAATCATCGCATTAAAATATTACATTATATTTTGTGCGTGAGAGGGAAAGCTCCGTGGAGAAGAGATCGAGGGGAAGGAGACGACGGGGATACACAGACGATCTAAAACAATGACTGAACGACACGAGGAAATAAAGAGGATGGCGGAGAAAGTATGGAGAGACCATGTGGCCCTCCCTCAGTAGAGGAAGGCAATGAAGGAGGGAGATATGGAGAGACCATGTGGCCCTCCCTCAGTAGAGGAAGGCATTGAAGGAGGGAGATATGGAGAGACCATGTGGCCCTCCCTCAGTAGAGGAAGGCATTGAAGGAGGGAGATATGGAGAGACCATGTGGCCCACCCTCAGTAGAGGAAGGCATTGAAGGAGGGAGATATGGAGAGACCATGTGGCCCACCCTCATTAGAGGAAGGCATTGAAGGAGGGAGATATGGAGAGACCATGTGGCCCTCCCTCAGTAGAGGAAGGCATTGAAGGAGGGAGATATGGAGAGACCATGTGGCCCTCCCTCAGTAGAGGAAGGCATTGAAGGAGGGAGATATGGAGAGACCATGTGGCCCACCTTCAGTAGAGGAAGGCATTGAAGGAGGGAGATATGGAGAGACCATGTGGCCCACCCTCAGTAGAGGAAGGCATTGAAGGAGGGAGATATGGAGAGACCATGTGGCCCACCCTCAGTAGAGGAAGGCATTGAAGGAGGGAGATATGGAGAGACCATGTGGCCCACCCTCAGTAGAGGAAGGCATTGAGGAAGGAGATATGGAGAGACCATGTGGCCCACCCTCAGTAGAGGAAGGCACTGAAGGAGGGAGATATGGAGAGACCATGTGGCCCACCCTCAGTAGAGGAAGGCATTGAAGGAGGGAGATATGGAGAGACCATGTGGCCCACCCTCAATAGAGGAAAGCATTGAAGGAGGGAGATATGGAGAGACCATGTGGCCCACCCTCAGTAGAGAAAGGCACTGAAGGAGGGAGATATGGAGAGACCATGTGACCCACCCTCAGTAGAGGAAGGCATTGAAGGAGGGAGATATGGAGAGACCATGTGGCCCACCCTCAATAGAGGAAGGCATTGAAGGAGGGAGATATCGAGAGACCATGTGGCCTACCCTCAGTAGAGGAAGGTACTAAAGGAGGGAGATATGGAGAGACCATGTGGCCCACCCTCAGTAGAGGAAGCCACTGAAGGAGCGAGATATGGAGAGACCATGTGGCCCACCTTCAGTAGAGGAAGACATTGAAGGAGGAAGATATGGAGAGACCATGTGGCTCACCCTCAGTAGAGGAATGCATTGAAGGAGGGAGATATGGAGAGACCATGTGGCCCACCCTCAGTAGAGGAAGACATTGAAGGAGGAAGATATGGAGAGACCATGTGGCTCACCCTCAGTAGAGGAATGCATTGAAGGAGGGAGATATGGAGAGACCATGTGGCTCATCCTCAGTAGAGGAAGGCATTGAAGGAGGAGTGAGAGATATTTTAATAAAATTGTTGCTATATCAGGATGATCAAATCATCACCCAGGTTCGATAAGGACCTTTATTTTCGATCTATTAACTCGGAATATTCCTATAGGGACAGACAAACAATTGAAACATCTAACAGCCGTTGTTATCAACGTGAAAACCTTGCAGACTGGTCACAATCCCCGCGCGCGCTCCTCTCAGCTATTCTTGGCGGTGAACACATGTGGTTGTGAACTGACCCTGCTTACTACCACTGCGTTTGTCGAAGTTTTGGCCGACGCCGTAACAATATGTTCATTTTGCCAGCTATACAAATAGGTATATACAAATGAAACCGAAACCTAAATAAATACTTTATCAATGAATCGCATCTATATGTCGCTGAGGCTGACACAATAACCATTGAAGTCTTTTTTAATTTCACATTTTTATTTAAACGCTGTGCCCTTTTAAAAATTTTAATGAATATCTGATTTAATTAATAACAACTACATTTTCTATAAAGTTAAAAAAATCATACTTATTTATGATAATATTTGATATATATGGCTTTTCATTATGCAGAAATATTTTAAAAAATAAATATATTTACCTGGATTCTTAATAAAACTTTGATATATGTAAAATTTATGTAAAACTCTATGTAAAGTTTTCAATATATAATAAAATCATATAGTTTTATATTTTGATATAAATGATAAATCAAAAGAGAGACGTTTAATTTAAATCAGCTTTATAGGCCAATAACAGCTCGACTGTGGTGCTCCTGTGGCCAAAGTTGGAACTAAAATTGTCTTTGTAAAATTATAGTTAGGTTTAAAGTGAAATATATATATAATCACTTTATAATTACATTTATGATTACCACTTCTCTAAAACGTGACCTGTCTCTAAATGACCCATTACAATTTTTAATCACAAGTTTAGTTCCCATTTCTGCCACTCGAGAGCCACCGTCGAGTTGATATTTGGTCCATAAAAAGCTCATTTAATTTATCTTTTTATATCATAATTTTTAATTAGGTTACGTGAATTATAGGGCATAAAAAATTCAGTTTGTCTATTTAACTTTAGTATAGCAATGAGTTATTTTTGTTATTCGTAATTTAAGGTGATTATTTCTTTATTTATAGTTAGGCTATAACCATTTCTTTTGAAGTTTTTTTTTAAAGCAAGAAATTCCTCTTATCCTGGATTTCTTTTGTGATACTTCAAAACATATGGAAGAGAACACATATAAAACAAAACGTATGTTTGTTTTTTTTAATATTAATTATTATATCTTAACATATTTCATTGAACTTTTTGGTTGATTTTTGTTGGCGACAACATACATACAAGTACTTGTATATCTTATATTGTGAAAAAAAAAGTACAAATACAAAGGGGGATCAATAAATAAGGTGAATTATCTTATTTCTTAAAAATTAAAAAAGTAAAAATAATTTAAACCACAGAATATTTAAATATATGAGATACGAGAGACTATTTAAGGTGTTCTGTTCTTTTTTCCCACACGCGGCGCGAGACTTATAAATAAACTAAAATGGAAGCTCCCTTGAAGGATTGCACCACGCTTGAACAACGTGCAGTTATTTGTTTCTTGAATGCAGAAGGTATTCAAACATCTCAAATATGCCAAAGAATGAAAAATATCTATGGTGAGTCTTGTTTGTCTCAAAAAAACATTTATAAATGGGTTAACGAGTTCAAAAATGGACGAATTACATGTTCTTCAGGTCTCAACGTTCGGCCGGTAAAGTTTTGTTAACAATTTTTTGGGATGTTGATGGACCAATCTGTCTTGATTTTTTATCCTCAAGGCATCGTATGAACAGCGACCTTTATTGTGACATTCTTGTAAATAAGCTAAAGCCCGGTATAAGAAACAAAAGAAGAGGGAAGCTTAGTAAAGGTGTTCTCTTCCTTCATGATAATGCAAGGCCGTATACATCATGTAAAACTGTATCTGCAATCATTAAATTAGGTTTTGAAGTTTTAGAATATCCTGCATATAGTCAAGACCTAGCCCCCTCTGACCATTTCCTTTTTGGACTACAAAAGAAGGAGTTAAAGGGAAAGCGATTTGACTCGGATGAAGATGTCCAGAAAGTGGTGCAAGATTTTTTTCACACGCTTCCTAAGAGTGCCTATAAAGAGGGTATTTACAAGTTGCCAGAACGATGGAGACGATGTATAGAAAGCCAAGGTGATTATTTTGAATAAATCAAGTCCTAATTTTTAATATCGTTCTTATTTTTTTAAATAAATTATAATTCACCTTATTTATTGATCCCACCTCGTATATTGAAATTGAACTGACATTAGATAGATAAATAATAATAAAAAAAAAACATCTCCTTATCGTGAATACTTTCCTTAATTTATCCACTTGATCCCAGTACAATTTCACGTGGTTAGCTTTTCTTCATTAATCAAGAATATGTATCTTTGTCCAATTTAACGAATAGTTGATATTTATTCAGACAGATGGCGCAAGACCAGGATCAGGAGAATCCGTTTTCTTAATATATCTTATGTATATAAATGTTTTTAAACCTATTCTCAATATATTCCATGTATAGTTGAGATTATAACTGACTAGGTAACTTGAAACCAACCACTTTGCACTCCAAAATCTTAAATATAAATTTTGTTGGGATGACGTTCAACAAAATCTACCACCGGAAAAGAAGGGCGCGGCACCCAGTAAAATCGAATAACAGATCATTGACATTGTCCAAGAAGCTAGGAGAATATAAAAAAGAGCTGGCCAATCCTTGATTTGACACGGACATCCAAAAAGGTCCGACCTCTCTGACGTCACCATTAACATATAAGCTGAGGTTCCTTCTGAGTCCACAGACACAGTATAGACAGCAGCCAGGTCGCCATGCTGCCAGATTAACCAGCGATCCCAGGACTCCCATAGTCCACCTCATCTCCCTGGGTGCTACCTTCTCTATACCGAGGTAACCATGTTCCTATGTGTGTGGTCTTCATTTATCTTCAGGCTAGTGCGCTCTGGCCCATGACTGCATGTTGGATGAGGAGCCCGCTGCGACAATGTCGGCTCCACAACATATATCCACTAAAAGAGAAAAATTTATTTTTAAAATCCATTAAAACAAAGCATTTGGTTCATCACCCCAATACAAAACGTAAAGTTGGTGATGAAGAATGTGCAAGAACACCAATTTTTGGAAAATTCATAAAAAACCTTCCTATCTACTATGGTTAAACAAGAGATGTCTCTTTTGGTACATGAATACCATCCTCCTGCAACTTTAGATTATATTAAGGTGTATGTGAAAAAAGTAAGAAAAAATAAATAAAAAGGTCAGGTGTTGATATTAAAAATAAAGAAGGCATATCCTGACCGCTTCCATGAGCATTTTTAGATGGCAGAGCGCCATCTAATGGAACAAAAATCAACTAAACGTTGATTTAGAGTTGTTTTATAATATTTGGTCAACTCAATTTTCTTGATTTATGCCAATCTGCTATCTAAAATGCTCATGTGAATTGTCAGGATAGCTTTTTCTAAATTTTAAAATAAAAGTGTATGTATATAAACAAATATTGAGGAATATTGACCCAAAACAACGTATTTTTTAAGACTTTTTATTCTTCATTTTACATTTCTCTGATAGCGATAAGCTAAGCTTTTTTTTTTATGAGGAATGATCGCAGGGGAAATCTAAGAGATAGGAATAGGGGGAGGGGTGGATTTTAAGCTGCGGCATTATAAAATTCGTACAGTAATTAAGCGTCCGTAAGTACAAATGACCACTGTACAAACATACCAAAGTTATTCTAATCTAGGAGGTCAAAGCGGGATTTTGGAATATTGGGCTTTGTATTAACATGGTCAAAAAATAATATATATTTTCCATTATTCACTGAAAGAAAGATAAATGAATCAGAAAAAAAAAGAAATTAATATCGAAGCAAGATGGGAAAAATGGAATCGTTAGTACTTATATATCGCTATTTTTAAATTTGAATATTTTCAAAGATTTGATAGAAATATATATATATATGTAGCTATATTTGTGGGAAATATGTAAATAAAATTTATTTATAAGTACAGTGAAAAAAAAAAACGATTGGAAATGTGACTATTCTTGGGATCTACTATAATGAGAGACGCTTGGAGTTTGGACGTTTTATGAGAAGGTGTCTACATAAAATTAAACAAAAAAGAGAGATAAAATTGAAGTAGTGTTCTATAATATGATGAGATAAACAATACATTTATACCCTAATAGTACAGGAAGGTGTGCAAGAACAGCCAATCTAGGTAACTCAGGAACTTATTCATAGCTAGCCTGCTACCCGGTTGTATTGAAGACAAAACAAATCATAAAGTGACTCATTTTAAAATCTATATTCTTAAAATTACTCTCTATATATATAAATGAATAAAATTTGTGTGATATAAAAGATCAAAAATATATTTAAATCAATATAAATATTTTCATCGATTTTGGTTATTCATTTAAAATGGTAAACTTTCGAAAGTTAGCTTATCATCAGGATTTCGCAAAGATGTGTCACATCGCTAGCTTCTTTAAAACTCTTCCAAGTATTAAGCACGAAACATAAATATATAAACTGAAAAAGGTTAGATGGACATTTTAACGAGAGGAAATTGATCTATAAAGGGAAAGGTAGCCTCTCCCGTCAAAACTAGAGACGCCATCTATGATTTGGTCTGGACACTTTGCCAGTTAAACACCTCTTTGTCGGATTTTGAAGATCTATTAGATACCTTGTGGGTCTCATGGAATAAAGTCCATCCTGGGCTGAAGAGGGCCATTAACCAGAAACCATGGTCTCTAGGTGGACGCTTCTCAGTTTGTCAACGCTGGTGTTGTTGATTTGTCACCGACCTAAGGCCGTTAGCTTGCGGCGACGGTCAATAGATGGCGTCTAGTTTTGACGTTTATTTTGGCTGGAAAGGCGACCTTTGTTTTTATTGAAAAATATTAGGGAAATATATTTTAACCACAAATAATATGTAAATACGAAAATAAACCAATAGCATGAAAGGTAACAATTTAATATGCAAATCAGCAATCCTATATGTATATACGGAAATTTGAACTATTTATGAGAAAGGCGTATGTTTTCTTAAATAATTTCTATATATTCCTTACTGCAATAAAAAATAATGGGAAGGCCTGGCTCATCAGTAGCGAACTCTCTCAAAGGTTTGGCCAGTTTATTCTATCATATCGCTCTATTATTGTATTGGGCGGTTTGGATTTTATAAAGGTACTGAAGATAAACTCTTAGTAAAGGTATTTTAAACAGACTATGAACATAAGATTTGAACACTAGAAATAAGGATAAATACGGATAAATAAATAAATATAATGTCTACCATGTTTCTCTATATCTTGCTCTGAATCCTCTTTGATTTGAACTGAATTGGCTATTTTTCTAACAAACATATTATTAAATAAAATAAAGCGTGAAGGAAGATAAGTTTCTTTTTAAGGAAGAAACTCATCTTCCTTCACGCTTTAATATATTTGATTACCTAAACAGGAAGAGTTCTATCGATTAAACATATTATTACACAAACATAAACAATGAGCATAAAAGACTAATCCTTGAAGCCATGTTATCCAAAAAACACAATAGTATCAATAGACATATTGACAGAAGTCTATAGTAGATTTGTATATAACCAAAACAACACTGGATAGACAATAATCTGTTAAATCTGTATATAAGAAGAAAAAATCAATTCCAATTATATTACACCATAAACAAATACTATGCTAAATAGTTTTCTTAGTACTTCTGAGATATGTAAATAATTTATAATATGTAAATAATATCGTAAAGATAGTGGTTGCCTGGCCGGCATTCATAGTTCTATGGAAAAACTGGCCGAAGTGTCTATTTTACATAGAAATATAAATAATAGTTTAAAAATTCATTTCGTTTGTATGCTCCTGTAGTTCACAGTTCCCGAGAATATTTAATGAAATAAGAAACTTGTCCTCTTGGAGACTGCGTTTTATTGTGATGAAATCATCGCATTTTTTATTATCATGCTTAACTTTTGGAAAGGAGAGTGTAATAATATAAAGTAATTTATTCGCAAAGAAACCAAATAGAGATTATTGGAGGTAAAATTTATAATGAAAATAAATAATTTTGACCAAGATAGAAGCATGAATCATACTTAAATGGATAAGAGATGTTATGGTTAACTTGTAAGAAAAGTTATTGGTGCTAAGAAAGGAGGAGTTTATGGGACAAGACCTTTAATTGAGTTTCTGCTTTTTTACGTTAAGAAGAAAAAATATAAAAATCCTGTAGATATATAAATTGATATTTTGATTGTTTGATAATGCTCAATGAAATGGTATTTTTGGAGGCCAAATAAAAAAAATAAATATATATATTTTTGTATATTTTTTTATTCTCAAAAATAGATATGTTTTTTTTAGGAAATTGATATTATAAGATTTAACGTGATAAATTATATTGATATGAAATTTAAAAAATATTATCATTGAATTTTATTAATTTGAAAAAAATTAAATTTGACCGTGGAACCATATACAATCGACACTACTGTTTCCTTGAAGATAGATTTTTAAATGTATTAATTGATGGTCCGAAGTGTCACAGATTTGGGACCAAGCTGTCAAGAATTCCCCATCATTATCATCATCACCACTTCCATCATCATCAGACGTCATCGTCGATTCCAAGATCGGCCAAAATTTCAACTCCTGCCAGTGACGAAACCTATCCCTATATATTAAATATTAAACTTGATATAAACATTTAAATATTCAAGTGTGTATATTTATACTCAACACCAATATTTTTTATCTATAAACATAAATTATAGATATTTAATTTCAAATAAAAACATTTTAGTCTTAAATACGCGATCAATTGGAAAATTAAAATAAATTTGAGAGTTTAAAATTTTGATGTTGAATCCATTTTGGTCTTATATAAATGCAATAGATCTTATAAAAGATTGTAATTGAGACTCGAGATGTTTTTACTTAAATCCGGTTGGTTAACGGTAGGATTTACATAGAGAATGAACTCTGACTTTCTTTATAGTCTCTATAAAAGGAAAACAATTTTCTTTTTTATTAAAGTATCCTATGAGATACCATGGCCTAAAGAGATAGATAAAACTGGTCTCGTAGGTGTGGTCGCTTATTAGATATTCTACCATTTTAGGCCAGGTCATGGGGGTGGAAATTTTGCCGGGAGGATAGTGATCCATAAAGATAAAGGTCACAACTCTCGTCAAAAACAGACGTCAAAACGAGACACCATGCATTGACCGTCGCTACAAACTAGCTGCTTCGGTTCGGTGACAAAGCCACAACACCAGTTTTAACAATCTGAGAAGCGTCCACCTAGAGACTATTGTTTCGGGCTAATGGCCCTCGTCAGTCCAAAGACGCTTCTCAGTTTGCCAAAGCTGGTGTTGTGGCTTTGTCACCGACTTGAGGCCGCTAGTTTGCGGCGACAGTCAATAGATGGCGTCTAGTTTTGACGGAAAATATGACCTTTATTTTATAGATAAGTCATGAGGAGTATTTTTCAACCGAGGAGAAGTTTTTGCTACGAGTCCATCTCCAAGGATAGACTAGGTTATCCATGTTTTTA
This sequence comes from Cordylochernes scorpioides, assembly GCA_030710605.1. Lineage (NCBI taxonomy): Eukaryota > Metazoa > Arthropoda > Arachnida > Pseudoscorpiones > Chernetidae > Cordylochernes > Cordylochernes scorpioides. The sequence goes on along the minus strand of CP092882.1, from coordinate 21,525,282 downwards.
GGCTATGGTCTCTCATAGGAGACTGACTACTGTATACTGATAATCAACACAAAGAAATGACACAAGTTCAAGAAGATATTAAAATTATTATCATACTATTTCCTAGAGAGAATATCTATAAATAGATACAAAACGAAGGTACTGTAATTGTATGTGGTATTAAGATTTCTATCATACTAAATACTAATAATACAACTACACCAGAATTAGAAATATCATAAACACGTCATTATTTTCAATAGCCAATTTATATCTAGCGTAGAAAGCAAATATGCAAATAAACAAACATGATGTTAGAAAAAAAGAGTTGAATCCAAAATCGTATGAAATAAAACATGAAAGTGGTATATACAAACATTCTCTTTTTTTGATGGAATAAAGAAGAATACAATAATTATGGGTAAAAAAACGTTTATAATGAAAGGAATCGCCATTTTTCGGAATAAATATCAAATCAACCTTGATTTTTTTTAACTTTAAAAATAAAAATCTGTGATATATGAGTGTGTGTGTGAAAAATATAAGAAAAATATCGAAAAAAAGCTAATGTGAGCAGTCAGAATATTCCTTTTTTGTTTTTAACATTTATGTGGGTTTTATAATACATATAGTGCATATACTCACTTGTAATAAAAATAAATCAAATAAAGATCAACACAGATGATTTTCTTTCCCAATTTTATTAAGATTTCGACAGTATCACTTTTTTGAAAATATTAAAAATTATTTAAAATCATAAAAACGATTTATTGTTGTCGTGTCCAATGAAGAGCCTCAGATGTCTCCATGTATCTCTACCACAGCAGTCGCAATGTGGATTGCGATATTGCTTGCATTAAAACCGAGTTAAAAGAAATGGATCAGATAGAGAGAGAGGGTTTTAAATTAATGAAAAAGAAAATCTCTTGGTCGTTCCACTGAATGTTTACTGATAGCTTACTGCCATCTATCAATAAGACGTATTTGCCTTTGTTGATAATTCAAGAAAGAGTTTCGACCATTTTTTCTTGAAAAAAAATCGACGTTAAATTGGCATCTTTCTCCGCTAGATGACAGTAGACCATCAGCAACCCTCAGTTGCGTGATCAAGGTTTATCCTTTAATCTACAAACACCAACTTTACATATTTGATTTTGTGGAAGAAATCTGATTAAGATTACTTTCGAAAGCTAATATGTAATATAGGTATTCATTTTTATATAATTTGTATTGATACAAAGCAATAACGCGCCATCTATATACAAAAAAATGAAAACATCATAAAAGACGTGAGTGTTTCTTTCACAAATAAATCAAAATTCTACTGTCCTTACTGCGATGAAAAAATATTTAAAAAAAATCTTTAATCGCAGTAAGAACAGTAGAAGTTTGATTTATTTGTGATAGAAACATTCGCTTCTTATGATGTTTTAATTTGTTGTAATTTGTATTGTTTTGAGGAAGATACCTTTCGTAAGCTTTCTAAAAATGGAAAAGAAAATCAGCGCAAATTTATTAGCTTTATTCTAATTATTTCAAAATAAAAAATTACTCAGAGATAGATAAAGAATAAAAGGTATTTTATACTATTTTACACACGGCAATATCTAAATATGAAGTTTGATATTTAGTCCGATAGATAGCCATTGTCATCATCACAACGTATAGTTACATATAACAGAAGATATATGTAGATAGGAATTTTGACGGGAGGATTTGATCTTTGAAGTTTTGACATCTAAATGTTGTATTAACGCGCCATCTGTTAGAAGAAATTGAAACTATTTTTGACGTGTATGTTTCTTTTAAAAATAAATCAAATTTCTACTGTCCTTACTGCGTCTATTTTGAGGGGAGATGTGATCTTTATTATTTATAGATATATTATAGATATATGTTTGTATATGTTCTTTTTATAATTACACAATTTTAACATTGTTAAAAGGAACATTCAAAGAGGGAAAAACATTTTGGGAAGAGAAAATAGTTTAAAAAACAACAAAACTAAAAAAACGTACACATTGAATTAATTATATAAGCTCATATATTATAAATATTCCATTAATTTTCTACAACAATAAAACATCGTAATATTGAAATAGAAAGTTTAATATTTGTTCCGATAGATGGCTATTGTTATCAATAAAACGTGTAGTCATATATAAACGGAAGATAATATCTTTTTTTTGTATTAATTGTGTGTGTAACATTGTTAAAAGGAACATATAATGAGAGTGAATATTTCGTCTATAATAAAATAAAATAAATATTGAAAAAGAAAACACTAAAACTAACTATAAACTCTTATATTAAAACATTTCATTATTTCTCTGCAACAATTAATAATAAAAAGTTTGTTATTTATAATTACTAATAATGGTAATAATTGTTGTTTGGGGAATCAATGGAAAAATGCTACGTATAATCAGAAGATCAAAACACATAGAAGTCATCAAACTTGTTAAAATGTAGAAGATATCTTTGATAGAGAAGTTCAGAAAGAGTAAACATGGGAAAAGATGAAGAGATAGATAAAAAGAAAGATATAAAGAAAATCAATAAGAGAGTCCAGATATCCCAACTTGGTGTTAGATTCGCTAGAAGAGACAAAAGTGCTGAAAAGAGGGGACCAAAAAGATCAAATAGAAGAATACAAGAAGAGAGAGAATGTATAGATAGGTGCACAGTATGTGATAGAAAAAAACAACCAATAACGCTTCTAAGCGGTGATCAGAGAGAAAGAGTTGAAGCACAGCGTCCATAAAATAGAGATCTTGGTGAGGAGGGACAGGGAAGGGATGGTCGAGGCACTTGGCTCAGATAGGAGCAGTCTGGCGTGGGTGCAGGAAAGCTGGGTTAACGACAATGCTCCCGCTCTGCACACACACAGCGACGGCCATTATAGCATGGAGTACCACACAGCGACGGCCATTATAGCATGGAGGACCACACAGCGACGGCCATTATAGCATGGAGTACCACACAGCGACGGCCATTATAGCATGGAGTACCACACAGCGACGATCACTATAGCCTGGAGTGGAGAACCACACAGCGACCATCATAGCCTGGAGTGGAGAGCCTGCAAGAACTCCTGGTGTTAGCTACTCTTTGGCTCTGCGGGAGAGTTTGTAAACTGATTTGTCAGTCGAGAGAAATAATAGATACCTGTCTGGATACTACACAATCAAAACCCAATGCCTGCAGGAATGTAAATCTAATGCTGCACATGACTGGTATAAAGCAGGAGAGACAAGCACCAATTCTGTCCTCCCAAGAGAACAACATTCTTTGATTTCTAGAATTAAGTCTAGTCATCTACGGACAATGACTCTCCAGAATGGTTGCAAGGTTTTCCTAATATGTACTAAGTGCAATTCTCAACCTCATCATTGACTGTATTGACTCATCCATTGATGAGTTCTACTCATCCCCAGCAGACATCAACAAGCTCTACAAACTTGATACCCTAATATGATTGTTAAGTGGAGATGAGAAATAAGAAGAGGACAAGTCCCAAACAAAAGTTTTTTCAAATGTAAAGTTTTTCAAATTAAATGGGGTATTAATTTAGGGTGCCATGCAAGTTTATTGAAGGAAGTTAAATTAGGCTTTTGTCTCTACATAAGCTATCGGCAGAAAGGGTCACCGAAACGTTAAGTACAATACACTCTTTTTAAAAAGGTTGATGGAGTCTTAAATTTATGTTTAGCTTTTATTATTTTTAATATACATGTGTGAAGTATGGGAGAGATAGATTGGAATCGTTATTTTCATTGTTTGCCATTTTATTTAATATTTGTGAGATAGATTTCCATTATTTCAAGTTATTTAATCCTATTAAATGGTCCCAAGCCAGTCCCAAGCCCGGATGAAAAAGGAAGAGGGGGAGCCGTAACAAGCTCGGTAAAAAACCTGGGCTCAGCTGGCCCGGCTGATAGTACCCTGTAAGGGCTCCTAATCCAGGGATACAGGATGAGCAGCGTTTGTACTCCATGTTAGGAGCGGCTGCACATGGCGTCTGTTCCTCATGTCAAAGGAAGCCATTTCATATTGGAGATAAGTCGGCCAGCCACTGAGTAGTGCTTCCAGTCTTAATGACAAAGGCAGACGCATTCTACTTACCCAGTCATGATGGTTGTCAAGTCTCAAGCTCTACAAGCTTGATACCCTAATATGATTGAGTGGAGATAAGAAAGAAGAAGAAGACTTAATCCTATATTGATTTTCAATGGCAATAACAATAATAATAATAACATTAAACAATGTAGATAGATTTGCTTTAAACATTTCAGTAACAATTACATTATACACACTACATTATACAATAACAGTATACTCACTGGAACGCACATTTATAAACTTTCCACATAATTCACCTTGTTTCTTCTTAAGATCTGATATTTTAAAGAGACAAATTGTAGAAATAGCATCATCAAAATACATTGAGGACCTTACCATTTTTACCTTAAATTTAATTTTATGTATAATGCAAGGTCTTATTCCTAAATAGTTTTCAAATCAAATATGTGTTTGATACTAGAGACTACACATTCTTGGTCTTAAAAGAGGGTTTTTCACAAATCCAATAGGTCTTAAACGAGAATTGAGCGTACTTCGAATGATTTCCATTTCTTTGTTTGGAAAACCCTTGGTCGTAATTAGTAAAAGAGTTCATTAAGAGAGAATGAGTTTAATTAAAGAGGATGATGAAGTTCCCCAATTCTATGTAAATTTCTCTTATTTTTAAATGGAATGGCAAAATTAATTCTTATTGGACTATCGACCATAAGGCATTGATTTGATTGGTTGGTTGCGTGTGAGGCCAACCAATTGTTGAGCTAGGTCAACACGCTCTGTGCGATGATTGGTGGGTTGTGTACCCAATCATTGAGTGTAAACATACGTCTCTTATATTCAACTTCGATCTAAGGTTACAGTAGATACCCAGCCAGCCGTCTGATGGGGGAATTGAGTTAGAAGTCTAAAGTTGGCCGTTGCACTATACATCTACTTGGACATCCTTAAATATGGCAAGATAGATAGTATTCATGTGAGATAAGTGTCCTTTCTCGTTCATAATACCATCTTACCACATTTATACAAAATATTCATAGAAAAACTTAAGGAAGTGGAAAGTATTTGATATCGCCTTCATCATTTTTTTTCTTTTTTATTTGAAGGAGACAGAGACAATTTTGTTCACACTTGGTTTTCTCGTGTTTCTTCAATAAAGGTCAATATGCATCAAATATATTTCAGAGTTATTGTCTGAATCCCGATATACATGCTGAGAGGTACAACTTCCTTAAGTTTTGTCCATGAGTGTGCATTATGGCCTAAAATTGGACTTACCACATCATCGGATACATCATCTATTGTATATGCGTGTGTGTGGTAGAATCGGTTTATTCCATAACTTCGCTCTATAGGATATCTGGTGATCGAAGCCGTCCCTGTACTGATGAGAGTCATGGCTCGAAACCATGATATACATGTTGTTTGCTTTTGTTCGAATTGATTAAAGTTGTGAAGTTTTTACCTAAATGAATCTACGTTCTGTAAAAGCTTGACAATAATGCATTGCTTTTATGTTTTTTAAAGGTGAAGTGCCCCATATTTCTCATTCAACAATATATAATATGTTTATATAAAAGGGCGTACCTGGATCGGTAAAGAAAAAAAAAATCAAAATATTTCGAGAAATTGCTCCCTCTTTATCAGCCATTGCTTCCTCTTCATAATAAAAATTAAGACAAAGTAAACTCCTATTGAAAATTGGAGTATTTTAAAAGAGCACTCTATGAAATAAAATCTACCTTGAATATATCCCACAATATCTATAGCCTGAAGCCGTCGAAACTTCCCATTTTACAGAAGGAATTCTACCCATCATTGTTATAGGTTAAGTTAATTATTTGTTATCTTCCTCCAATATACTCTCCAGCCAGCAGACAACCTTTCATATTCTGGTGGAAGTGCCGATCTTTATTAGTAAAATGTATTTATTTTTCTTTTATTTAAATCTATAATATCTTTATCTTAGCAGTAACGGTTGATGGAATGATTTGCATGTAGTTGTAGAACTTTTATTACTGATTTAATTGTAGCTGTATATGTGTGTTCTATGATAAGTAAGAAATATACACTGATCACACTCTCTTCTTAGGCTTTACTTCCATGTGAGGTCAACTTCACACCGTCTCATCTTAGGTTTCACTTCAACACCAAGTCAATTTCACGTCCTCTCATCTTAGGCTTCACTTAAACACCAAGTCAACTTCACGCTCTCTCTTCTTAGGCTTTACTTCAACACCAAGTCAACTTCACATCCTCTCTTATTAGGCTTCATTTCAACACCAAGTCAACTTCACGTCCTCTCATCTTCGGCTTTATTTCAATACCAAGTCAACTTCACATCCTCTCTTCTTAGGTTTTACTTCAGCATCAAGTCAACTACACGCCCTCTCTTCTTAGGCTTCACTTAAACACCAAGTCAACTTCACGTCCTCTCATCTTCGGCTAATTTCAATACCAAGTCAACTTCACACCCTCTCTTTTTAGGCGTTATTTCAACACCAAGTCAACTTCACACCCTCTCTTCTTAGGCTTTATTTCAACACCAAGTCAACTTCAAACCCTCTCTTCTTAGGCTTCACTTAAACACCAAGTCAACTTCACGCCCTCTCTTCTTCGGCTTTATTTAAGCACCAAGTCAACTTCACACCCTCTCTTCTTAGGCTTTACTTCAGCACCAAGTCCACTTCACGCCCTCTCTTTTTAGGCTTCACTTAAACACCAAGTCAACTTCTCACCCTCTCTTATTAGGCTTCATTTCAACACCAAGTCAATTTCACTTCCTCTCATCTTCGGCGTTACTTCAACACCAAGTCAACTTCACGCCCTCTCATCTTAGATTTCACTTCAACACCAAGTCAACTTCACACCCTCTCTTCTAAGGCTTCACTTTAACACCAAGTCAAACTCACACCCTCTCATCTTAGGCTTTACTTCAACACCAAGTCAACTTTACACCATCTCATCTTCGGCTTTACTTTAACACCAAGTCAACTTCACACCCTCTCTTCTAAGGCTTCACTTCAACACCAAGTCAACTTCACACCCTCTCTTCTTAGGCTTCATTTCAACACCAAGTCAACTTCACACCCTCTCTTCTGAGGCTTCACTTCAACACCAAGTCAACTTCACACCCTCTCATCTTCGGCTTTATTTCAACATCATGTAAACTTGCATCAACTCAGCTTTAAGTTGATTTCAATGCAAACTTAACTGCCTTCCAATTTAAAAATTATATATATAAATGTAATGAATGGTATTACGCATTGGACTTGCTCTTTTCCAGAGTAGATATTTACTTTTGATTTTACAAAGGTGGTCGCTCAAGAAGGTAGTCTCTCATCAGATGAGTCTACTATGTGAGGTTATTTTGTATAATTTCTAATTGACAATTTCCATCCTGTTATTGGCTAGAGAATGACACAGTATAGAAACAACCAACAAGTATAGGAAGTGTAGAGTTACCTTTAACATCGGTCAGGCCTGCAAAATAGTATTGGAATATTATTTCTTATAACCGTATACAATCTATTGTAGAGTACAGATTAGGGGCAGCAATTGTTCACAAGTATATGCAAGTTCAATACATATGGATAGTGCAAGATAATAAATTTATATTACATATAATAAAATATTTCAATGACTAAATCATTGATAATTATGCTATCATTATTTTCTCTGCCTGTTATGTGGCTTCAAGGATCGTTCGCGCGATGGTGGAGACCTTCTACTTCTCAGCGTCATCTGACACCATTTATGGCACTCAATCAGAGCGGCGCATACGCTAGGCCACTTCATTTTCTTCATTATTATATGCATACAAGGTAGTGAGTGTTATTCTTTCTTATTCCAGTGTATACAAATTAGGTAACCTCTTGAAGTCAATGTGGGTTGACATGATGAAAGGTAAATGTAGGCCTGCTGTTTTTTTACGAGAATCCGAAGTAAATACTATGGCGTTCAGACTTAGTTTCAGATGAGATCGCATTTAACATGGTGAACAGACTTCTTGGATACTGTACCTAACATAAAGAACGGTCTCCTTGGGTGTTGCTCCTAACATGGAGAACAGACTGCTTTGATGCAGCTTCTAACTTGGAGAACAGACTTCTTCGATGCTGCTCTTAACATGGAGAACAGACCTCTTTGATGTTGCTCCTAACATGGAGAACAGACCTCTTTGATGTTGCTCCTAACATGAAGAACAGACTTCTTGGATGCTGTACCTAACACAGAGAACAGACTTCTTGGGTACTGCTCCTAACATGGAGAAGAGGCTTCTTTGATGCTGCTCCTAACATGGAGAACAGACTTCTTAGATGCTGCTCCTAACATGGAGAACAGACTTCTTTGATGCTGCTCCTAACATGGATAACAGACTTCTTCGATGCTGCTCTTAACATGGAGACCAGACCTCTTTGATGTTGCTCCTAACATGAAGAACAGACTTCTTGGATGCTGTACCTAACATAGGGAACAGATTTCTTGGATACTGCTCCTAACATGAAGAAGAGGATTCTTTGATGCTGCTCCTAACATGGAGAACAGGCTTCTTTGATACTGCTCCTAACATGGCGAACATACTTCTTTGATGCTGCTCCTAACATGGCGAACATACTTCTTTGATACTACTCCTAACATGGAGAACAGACTTCTTGGATGCTGCTCCTAACATGGAGAACAGACTTCTTGGATGCTGATCCTAACATGGAGAACAGACTTCTTTGATGCTGCTCTTAACATGGAGAATATACTTCTTGGATGCTGCTCCTAAAACGGAGAACAGACGTCTTTGATGCTGCTCCAAACATGGAGAATATACTTCTTGGATGCTGCTCCTAAAACGGAGAACAGACGTCTTTGATGCTGCTCCTAACATGGCGAACAGACTTCTTTGATGCTGTTCATAACACGAAGAACAGACTTCTTTGATGCTGCTCCTAACATGGATAACAGACTTCTTTGATGCTGCTCCTAACAGGGAGAACAGACTTGTTTGATGCTGCCCTTAACATGGAGAACAGGCCTCTTTGATTCTGCTCTAACATGGAAAACAGAATTATTTGATGCTGCTCTTAACATGGAAAACAGAATTATTTGATGCTGCTCTTAACATGGAGAACAGACTTCTTGGATGCTGCTCCTAACATGGAGAACAGACTTCTTGGATGCTGCTCCTAACATGGAGAACAGACTTCTTGGATGCTGCTCCTAACAGGGGAAACAGACTTCTTTGATACTGCTCCTAAACGGAGAACATACTTCCCAGATGCTGCTCCTAACATGGAGAACAGACTTCTTTGATACTACTCCTAACATGGAGAACAGACTTCCTTAAAGCTACTCCTAACACAGAGAACATACCTCTAGTATGCTACTCCTAACACGGAGAACAGATTTCTTTGATTACGCTTCTAACATGGAGAATGGACTCTTTTGATTCCGCTCCTAATATGGAGAACAGACTTCTTGGATGATGCTCCTAACATAGTGAACATACTTTTAGTATAAGCTGCCCTCAACATGGGTTCAGACGCTGCTGTTGATTCGTAATGATTATTTTCAATAGCGGCACGTACCGTAAATTTGTCACTAACCCAGTGCAGTCAAAGATTATTGTGGCTTTTATAGGTTTAACCCCGACATAGGTAGTACACCACACTCTGTTGATGAATATTGGCCCAGGAATTATTAGATATCCACTGCTAACCTCCCTTATATCTGAAGGCAATCCCCCTATCCAGAATCTGGGGACCCACCTCTGGGCATCTCTCTCCCAAGCTACAAGGCAACGACACCACGAAAAAAAAATTCCGCCGTTCTTTATAAAAATAATATTTTCAATATAGGTATATTTAATTTAAAAATCACTAAGAGCCTTTCAATAACAATTATAATTTAAGACTAATTATTTTATTTTCAGAGTTCCAAATACGCTATTTTAGAAAAAAGACCAATTATATTTAAGACGCAATTGAATACGACCATAATTCTTTTGTATCAAATTTAATTTAAACTTTAAAAATTTCGTATCAGACACTAAAATGTTTGTATATAAAATGGATTTTCGATTTTCAAATGATAGTAATAAATAAACTTGAATTTACATACTTAATTCAATTAATACGGACTAATATGAAGGTTTAAGATAAATCTATAGTTCAGATATACGTGGGAGAAACTCATTTTGGAATAAATACATTTCATATTTTACACAATTTCTCTCAATATTTTGAAAGCAAAATGCTTTTCTCTATAAAAGATTTCTCTATGAAAATTATAATTTTAAGAAGGTTGTTATTCTCACATAGACTCTATGAGCATAATATAAATTTTCAATCGATATTTGACCAAAATACGTGGAGCAACAAAAATCTTCTATTGACATTTCTCTCCGAACATAGGCCTTCAACAACAAGAGTTCTGTTGTGTGCTATACAGTTCTTTCAAATATTTGGTCATTCTATGATTATAATATATTAAAAATATCGTCTGTAAATATCAACCTATCATCATTTTAAGAAAAAAGAAAAAGACATCTCCTGATCGCGCAACTAAAAGTAGCTGATGGCTTGCGCCATCTTTCAGAATAAATATCAGCTATTCGTTGATTTTAATTATTCCAGAATTAGCCAAATTCCCATTTATGATTAATCAAGAAAAGCTAATCACGTACGCATATCAAGTTGTTTACATTCTTTTATTCCTGCATATCTAAATATAGTTGTACTCTTGTTGATAAGAAATAATATATTTTATAAACCCTATATTAAACTTAATAACACAAATAAACCGTACTTTTCTAACAACAAGAATCCTGTTTCTCTATGTAGTTCTTTTAAACGTCGCGAGATATCCATTTCAAATAGGAATTTTGTGAATCAAGACGATACCGATAGAAATTCCTAAAAAATATTTATACAATTCAAAATATTAATAGAAAAAACCTATCTTAGCCACACGCGACAAACGGGTCCGCGTATTTTCAAAAAAATATTTTTGATAAAAAAAGGCGTCTTGATTTCCCAATTATTAATGAATGCTACTTGTACATTGTATTTTAAAACATTGATTATCAGGGCCTAATATATTATGTATTTGGCTAACCCGGGTTCTCCCTGAGTGTAACCCTAACTACCAGGCATGGTCCAATATCAGAAAAATCTCGTTCTTTCAGCGTCAGATGATGGTTCTGATAATCAGGAGAAATCACTGATGGCCACAAGTTTGATTCTTTGAAGTAAGAACTTCTTTTATTCTGAAGCAATCGCATTAAACAGTTTCTATCACAAATTTAATAATCCCATATGTAACAAGATAAGATTTCTAGATAGTATAATTCACTAAATAATCTATATATAGCTAACTAATTAACAATACTAAAAAGTTAAAATTGTAAAGTATAAAACAAGGGGAGAGGATGTTTTAGAGTGGAAAATGTGCTCGGCACAGCCAGAAATTCAGAGCGTAAAAAAGTTATTGGAAGTGAAGGTTTAAAACACAGTTGCGCCCTAAATAAAGATGACAAGTTACATCTTTATTTTCGATATTGCATTTTTTACGTGCGAGAGAGAGAAAAATGAATTTATCATTTTTATATAGAAAGTTGTTTTTCTCTCAAAAGTTGGAAGAAGTGTGTTATTGGGTTGTCTTTCCTTTCTTTTCTGAATTTCTTTTCAATAATATCGAATACGTATATATTTCCGAATTGTTGTTTCTATTTTGAATAGACAGAGAGGAAACTCTATGGAACGAAGATAAAACGAAATATTCTTTATATAAACAACATATTCTCGGATCTACCAATGAAAACGATATAAGTACACTTTTAATAACGAAAACCACTTATACAAAAATTAATTTGGGATATTTTAATGAAAACTTGATATGTTAGCGCTTTTCATAAGGAAAATTTCTCTTTATCGAATACAGATTTCTATATATCAGTACAAACTCACAATATATTTACACTTTTTATAATGAAAATCCCTTTATAACAAACATGGTTTTCGGGAGCTATTAATGAAACTCATTATATTTACTTTTTGTAATGGAAATTCCCTTATATTGAACACAGATTTATAAAACAAACATAGCTTTAGAAACTATTATTGAAAAGCTTATTTTAGAATTTTTAAAAAGAAAATTCCCCTATATCAAACACAGTTTTCGATATATTACCAATGAAAACTATATATATTTAATTTTTATAAAATGAATAATTTTTGTTACGAATTCCGTTCTCGGAATTACCAATGACAACTCCGCCTTTGCCGGTCCCGACCCCCGATGAAAAAGAAAGAGGTTGAGCAGCAACAAGCTTTCTAAAAAACCTGGGCTCAGCTGGCACGGCTGAAAGTACCCTGTAAGGGCTCCTAATCCAGGGATACTGGATAAGCTGCGTTTGTATTTCATGATAGGAGTTCCTCATGTCGGAGGCGGCCATTTCATTTTGGAGCTAAGTCGGCTTGCCACTGAGTAGTGCTCCCAGTCTTAATGACAAAGACAGAAACATTACACTTCAAGATAAGAAAGAAGAAGAAGAGGCCAATGAATATTCTCGTATATTACGAATACCGTTCTCGGAACTGCCAGTGAGAATACTCAATAATTTGTACTTTTTATAATTAAAATTATTTTATATTGAACACAGATTTACGGGAAGCTACTCTAATGACAACTCAATACTTACACATCTCATAACGAAATATCCTTTATAACGATCACAATTTTCGACTAGTGAAAACAATACATATTTACACCTTTTATAATGGAAATTCCTTTATAAACAACACAGTATCTACCAGTGACAACTCTTTATATTTACATTTATTTATAAATCCTTTATAAAGGACACTCGTCCCATACAGGATTCTCCCATATGAGTAAACAGAAGTAAACATAACAGTTATCTACATTAAGTGGAGATTAAGATCGACCTTTCTTCAAGTTGGATCCATCATCTGTGTTGCACCTAATGTCTGTGCTATTTTCCAGAATTTGTGAAACGCCAATGCATTGAGTTGGCCTTGTACTACGTTTGTCGTTATAACATATGGTGACTTGTTTTCATAACCAATCTTTTGACGAAACATTTCTCTATCCTCGTCCAGAACCGAACAATAAAACGTGAAGTGTGGAAAGTCATGGCTAAATTCGTTATTAAAAAGGCTCCCGATAATAAATTACATTTTAGAATATCTAACAAGAGAGAGAGATAGAATTTGTATAACATTCCAGCGAACTTGCTAACAATCTAATTATGTAAAAACACCTACTTTAAATTCATCAAGTATACTTCAAATTGGTCGTATCAAGTTATTTTTTTCTAATTTCATTAGTTATTTGCCTTCACAAATATTTAAATGTGTTTATTGGAAATGTTATCGTGTCATCTCTATTCAAATTCAATTTTGATACAATTCTTATTTTTAAAATATAAATAAGAGATTCCTGATGCTATGCAAACTAGCAGAATGATGGCAAGATTTTATTTTGTTTGTTTATCCGACATTACAAGCTTTCAGACATGGCTGTTCTTCAACAGCTGTATAATAATAAAATTATATTATGATGCATTAGCGGGCCATCTATTATCAAATTTGAGTCTAGCATCAGTACCACTATAAAATGAATATCAAAAAATGCAATATAGCAGCGGTATGGTAGATTAAACTGGCGAAACCGCTGGGAGGGTTCACCACTGATGAGCCAGGCCCTCCCATTAATTTTTCAATTACAGTAAGGGCAGTATAAATTGTTTATTTTTAAAAAGAATCATACGCGTGCACAATAGTTTCCAATTTTGATTGTAATAAAAGCTGAAGAAAATACTTTATGTATTAAATGAATTAGACGTTTCCCCATATAGTATTCTTGTTTTCTAAATGTTTATTTTCTTGAGAATCTCCTCACAAAAGCATACAAATTGATCTACATTATATAAAGAAGGGGTAGGAAATGGGAGAAATAAATATCTATACAATATCTACACAATATAGCGTATTGACAATATAAAAGATCTATAGGGCGAATATATATTTAAATAAAATGATTTAGGACGGTGTTGCGTGCCCTTAATGCAATGATAAAAATATTGGGAGGGCCTGGCTCATCAGTGGTGAACCATTCCAGTGGTTTCGCCAGTTTAATCTACCATAACGCTCTAATATGTATTGGACAGTTTTGCTTATATATCTGGTACTGAATTTGAACCTTTGGGAATATTTTGAAAATGTACTATAGAGATAAGCTTTGAGGACATTAGAAATACATATAAATATGATTCGAGGATTGCTCTTATGAACACAATTTATAGAGATTAATAGAATCGCCGAATGTAGTGGTCCATTTGGATGAGGAAAGTGAAGAATAAAACGCGGCCACACTTGCTATTTCAGTGATACTCTAACCTATGCACGGTGGATTCTGTGGCCACTGGACATGTGTCGGACCAGGAGACTGTTAGGTTCTGTGCTGCCTGGAGTATAGGAGTTCTATCTATGCTTCCTTCCTGCGGTGAATCTGTATAAGACCGGTGGTCTCAATAAAACTGTGCGTGTGTGTATTTATAGAGTATTTTAGATAATTATAAATAGGATCCCACATTCGGCTGTCTCTCCGTACAGTTTGCAATCACACGGGCTGACGGAATTTCAATTTTTTACAGAATAGATCGGGGTAGAAATCCGACCACACACCTCCCTGGTTCGTTTCCAAAAAGATTAACGTGGCAACGGCAACTTTTTTCCAATGGAGAGCAAAACCTACCCACATATTGTCATGTCCAGCAATGGCAGAAACCTTGCAGAAAATTGACATGGAACAGAGAGAGAGGGAGATTGAGATTGTAAATACTCTTCTTATATCGTCCACACCAAATAGGGTTAAATACAAATGTGAAAAATAAAGATCAAATAAGGATATAAAATAGAGAGAGAGAAAGAGAGCAGCTTTACACACCTAAGATACATTGCGACTGCTCTGAGAGAGATGAACCGAGAGATCTGAGGCTCTTCATTTTGGAGATACGACAACAAGAGAATAGATGATCAATACATAAAAACCGATTTCATTAAATGGCGTTTGTTATTTTGTTTTGCTTCGTTCCAGATTAACGTTTCAAATGGCGGAACTGTATTGCGGTTAGAAGTAAGGAATTTGTGTTGTTTATATTCGATAGATTTTTCATATTTTGATTTCTCTTTTGTTTTACTTAACGCTTATCTCCATATCCTCTTGAACATTTGAGCGGCACATTCCAAACCTATGTATTAGTTGATCTCTTCCTTACATCTCTTATAATGAACAACATATGGAGGTTCAACCCTCCAATTCACCTATTATTCAAAAAATCTCCTTCGAAATTTCGACGTTGTAAAGTTTAACTCGTGAACTACCATTGTCCTATCGTTAGAAGAGAAGGGGTTGCTAGGAGAATACATATAGAAGAGTGGGCATTCCAACATTAGGTGTCTCGAGTCCTGGATTTTCTTGACACAGTGACAACTAGATTTTACAACCGCTCCAATTGTGGACAAAAATCCCCTAAAATATCCGTGGTTCTCTGTAAACTAGGTATTATAAAAGTTATAACGGAAAAATGATGGAATTCCAAACGGAAAAAATATTTGAAATGTTTAATTTGCTTTTTCAAAAATAATTCATCCATTTTTTTGTACTTGAAAAGCATCTGAGATTATACTTGGAGTATGTGGTGTAAAAACATTTTGATCCTCTATGGAAAGTTGAGCCAAATCATATTTAATTATTTTAGATTTAATATAATCTGTGAGAAGGGGGATGTTCGCTAAACTATAGACACAGTTGGAAGAAGTAATTTTGTATTCTCTAATTGCCTAAAGAAAAAATTTCTATTAAATAGAATTTAGGTTTTCTTTGCATCGACTATTAATAAATTTATAACAAATTTCTGAATTTTACGTAAGGATTGTTTTATACAAAATTATTCTTTTTTGATTATTTATATACTACATATATATAGATAAATAAACATATTCAATAATATATATGAAAAGAAAGAGAGAGAAAGTTGTTATGGGGAAACCTATATAGGGCTAGGAGAAGGAAACAAGCTCGAGCCATTCCGCTGACAAATGACATTTAATAGAGCTCCTGCACAGCGAGCTGCTGTATAATATTGTCATTTTTCTAACAGACCAACTCTTCAGAAATACCCGCGACTTCCTTCCAGAATATTTTATCCCAAGAGGTATAGGTTCCATATTTTCCTACAACATCTTTGATAGCCTTTAGAAATATATTTTTTATACTTCATATATTAAATGATATTACATATATACTAAACACACACACATGTACGATGTTATTGATTTATCATGGGTTGGCCAATATAATGGAATATACTTAAAGCTTATTTGTAGACCGATATCTGGTGTTGTGCCATCTAGAATGTTCAATTTTATTGGTTATATATATATATTCGTTTAAATTCAGACATATGTAAATATGAAAAAACAATAGAAAAAATAAAAGATAAGTGGATCAGGTGTTGATATTAAAAATAAAGAAGGCATCTCCTGACCACGAGCACATGTGATTTTTAGATGTCAGAGCGCCATCTAGTGGAGCAAAAATAAACTGAACGTTTATTTAGCTTGCTCCGTGATATTTGGCCAACCAAATTTCTTGATAAATCATGTATTTAAATATGTAAAAAAAGTGTAGACATATACTAGAACCCTAATTAGAACTTGTTAAAATTATATATATTATTTATTATGTTACTTCTATGAAAATATATAAACTTTTATTGATATTTGACCACGAATCTGTTATTGTTAGGGGGAAGTCCGAGTGTAGTGTGGAGCTGAGTATTATTATAACTTCACATGTCTTCGCTTAGATATTTATATTCCTTAATTTCACTCTATAATATTATATATAATAATTTAAATAAGCTATAGCTAGAAGAAACCCCATTTTTAATGGATAGTTGAGAATAAGCAGATAGAATTGTGAGAGATTTAATCACTTTTGTAAATATATTTATGATTATCTGTCTGACTTGAAAGAAGCAGGTTCCTAATCTATCTCATTGTTTATTATTGTCTTGTATGGTGATCTATATAATTATTTCTGTTTAACAATGATATATTGACGCAATTGATTCTGGCGGAGATATCTCGTTTTTTGCGGTGAAATAAAGAACGAGAGGAAGGCACATAAGAAGTTGGACAGGCCAAATTATACCGATCACCAGACTGGAAGAAACCTGAAAGTTGACAGAATGAGATTGGGAGATATTTCAATAGTGAAGTCAATAATTTCCCCAGTGTGAAATGGAAAAAGGAATGAAATACGCATTAATCGATATTTTAACCAGTTTATTTTACTATATTATATATTTTTACCTATCCCAAGTAAACCTATATCAAGTATGATAATGAAAGAGAGGTTTAGATTGGTTTTAGGATATAGTGTTTCTGGTAAGTATTAGTAAAGGTTTCCGACACTCCAGTACCATTCTTTGGTCAATGGTCAATGCATGCCGTCAACTAAGTGTGGTTTATAGGAAGACATGTAGACAACGGGAACTTTACATCACTCCACAGTGGCAATGTGTATAACGTTATTTCCACCTCTATTTTTGTTGAATAAAAACAAATATCCGCGCGAGAATTGTCACAAAAAATGTCATTTACCTTAAAGAATAATTGCAAACACAAAATAAAGAGATTAGGTGAGAACAAATAAAAATTGATTTCAAAATAAAACTCACGCCAATTTTCTCTAATTGGACAATCTGTCAAATTTAATCCTCATCTAGTCACAAAAAAAAGAATTCAATTTAAAATAATTTCTCGACAAATCTGAGATAATTAAGTCGGAGAAAATATAAAGTTTACAAATCCTTAATTAAAACATAAATTAATGTTTGAAAAACAAGGTTAACAATTTAGCTGAACGACGAACCACTTACAGTTAAGATTGCTAAATTCTCATCAGCTATAGATAACACATTAGCATGCCATCTGTGATCAGGATTGACGTCACCTCTTCTTTTTCAATATATTAAAAACACATCAGCAGTTTGAATAATTAATATTAAACTCCTTTTAACAAGAGACGTGCAATTGTGCTTACACTGAATTCGTATTTCCTCGATATTAGGTGGAATTTTTATCAATATTTAAAATAAAATATTAATGAACAAAATATTTTCCCAATGTCTTTACTGCGATGATAAAATAGTAAGAGGGGGCCTGGCTCATCAGTAGTGAACCCTCCAGGCAGTTTCACCACAGTTTATAATCCACCATACCACTCTAATATTGTAATAAGTTTATTTTATGCTTATGAGGTGATACAGCAGCGTATTTACAATTAGAGAGGAGACAAAATGAATTAAATCTAGAAAAAAGGAGTGAGGACATATCGGTCTTTAAAGTCTGAGAGGCAAGTCCTTCAGCCAGTTCAGGGCTTCCGGGGTGACAGAATGGAGATTGGAGATTCCTCCATTGAATTTGTACAGCGGGCAGTCATCTAGTATATGGGACATTGATTGTGGGACGTTGCAGGCACAATTGTAATAAGTTATTCTGCCTATGTATCTGATACTGTAGAGGAATATTTGGTGATGGCATTGAAACAAACTATGGACATAATATTTGGCGACAGTAGAATTTTACATCGATACATGCATCGAGGATTGCTCGTCTGCAAACAAAAGGCCAGTTAAGCCTAAATTCGATAGAAGGTATCAGCACCATCTATATGAAGGAAAAAAAGCTATTCATCGCTAGATGTTAAATATTTCATAAACAAAATAACTTTCTTTTTAATAATATTGTAGCGAATTTTTATCATTTTACAAGCATTTATTATTTTACATTAATATTAACAGAGTATCATCTTTTTTATGTTTATATTTTACTACTCTGTAAACTTCCCTCATTCCTTATCTTTTGTTTAGTCTGGATAATTTGTTCTTGCCTTAAATAAATTGCTGTGTCATCCTGAAGTTTTTGTCTTCCCTAATTTTCCACGTGGCAATATGTTATAATGCCTTGAAAAAGGTTGGCATTCAGCCAACTGAAATATTGGTAAAATAAATGATATTTTGATCCAATGTATGCCTTTTAATTTAAAAAATATTTATGCATTTATTCTGTCTTTGCTCTTTTCTACAAACCTATCTCTTTGCTTATTCTTTTTTCTACCCAGCCTATGACGGGTAACAGCCGAAGCTATGCTGGAGTTTCCTTTTTTCTCCTATCATATATATGCTATCTACTTATTTATTATATTTACTATCGCCCAATTTCTTTTCTCTAGCTTTCGGGATAACACATGTCCTTCAACAGGAGAGCAACCAGTAGTATAGCTCTAATTAACTATATGCTATATACAGTGGATAGTTAACTAGAGCTATACTACTGGTTGCTCTTCTGTTGAAGGACATGTGTTATTTCGAAAGCTAGAGAAATAAAATTGGTAAGATAGAATCCTCTGATGTATAAGTTGCAGTAACACATGAAAACTCCGAGAATAAGTTTCTTTATTTCACAAATGATATCTCGAGCTTTCGGGTATCGTAAACCCTTCGACAGGAGTGTATAAGACGAAATGAATTATAGTTTTTAGCTATTATTTATATATGGTATGTTATTTACATATTTTAACTTATCACTGGAAACTTTTTGATGTTGAACTTGGATAATTCGAATCCCAAGGGACAAAAAGAAACCGAATTATCCAAAATTTCGAATTAAAAACGGAAATTCTATTTATAGGAAAGTCTAGGGACCAAGATAAATATTTGAATAGTAGACGTTCGAATTATACAACTTTTACTGTATTAAATTATAAGTCAGGAGATGAAGGTTTATTGTGAACAACTTTCTGCTGTTTTTACTGCAATAGCAAATATTGGGCGTTTCATCATGTAAAATATTTTGGAAGTGTGGAACAAATACACATCAACCAACAATCCATTCTTCTCTATTCACATAGCGCTTTTAAGGAAATTAAAACAGTAAGTTATGTATTCATCTTCGATAAATATTGTTTACTTCAGAAACTATATACAAAATTCTATATTAAATTATTAATATTAAAATATCCAATAACATAGAAACTCCTGGTTTCTTCTTTAACTGGTTATTCATTTGAGATTGGGTTAGGTTATATCAACTCGTTTATATTCTTAATTTATAAAACAATAGATGATTTAAGGAGAGGTTTCATAATACATCTTGTAGTGGTTATTATATTTATCTTATGTACTTATAAAAGGAAAGGCTAACATCTCCCTTTAAAATACACTCAAAAATAAGCGCCATCCTTCAGCCGTCTCTGCAATCTAGCGGAGTCGGGCGGTGACACAAAACCAACTTTGACAAACTGAGAACGTCCACCTTGAGACAATGGTTTCAGGCTAATGGTCCTCGTCAGTCAGGCTTTATTTCATGGGATCCATAAGGGATTCATGGAATATCATCAGTATTTTTAAAGAGGTTTTAAACTGGTAAAGTGACTAGGACAATTCCATTGCTTCATTGATATTTCAGGTCAATATCCGATTTGATATATAGCTAATTTGACAAATGAAAACATTAAGACGCTAATCTTTCCATTTGTTATACAAGGTGGGATCAATAAATAAGGTGAATTATAATTTATTTGAAAAAATAAGAACGATATTAAAAATTAGGACTTGATTTATTCAGAATAATCACCTTGGCTTTCTATACATCGTCTCCATCGTTCTGGCAACTTGTAAATACCCTCTTTATAGGCACTCTTAGGAAGCGTGTGAAAAAAATCTTGCACCACTTTCTGGACATCTTCATCCGAGTCAAATCGCTTTCCCTTTAACTCCTTTTTTAGTAGTCCAAAAAGGAAATAGTCAGAGGCGGCTAGGTCTGGACTATATGCAGGATGTTCTAAAACTTCAAAACCTAATTTAATGATTGTAGATACAGTTTTACATGATGTATGCGGCCTTGCATTATCATGAAGGAAGAGAACACCTTTACTAAGCTTCCCTCTTCTTTTGTTTCTTATACCGGGCTTTAGCTTATTTACAAGAATGTCACAATAAAGGTCGCTGTTCATACGTTGCCTTGAGGATAAAAAATCAAGACAGATTGGTCCATCAACATCCCAAAAAATTGTTAACAAAACTTTACCGGCCGAACGTTGAGACCTGAGGAACATGTAATTCGTCCATTTTTGAACTCGTTAACCCATTTATAAATGTTTTTTTGAGACAAACAAGACTCACCATAGATTTTTTTCATTCTTTGGCATATTGGAGATGTTTGAATACCTTCTGCATTCAAGAAACGAATAACTGCACGTTGTTCAAGCGTGGTGCAATCCTTCAAGGAAGCTTCCATTTTAGTTTATTTATAAGTCTCGCGCCGCGCGTGGGAAAAAAAGAACAGAACAACTTAAATAGTCTCTCGATGTTATATTTTAATATTCTGTGGTTTAAATTATTTTTGCTTTTTTAATTATCAAGAAATAATATAATTCACCTTATTTATTGATCCCCCTTTGTATATAGATGGCGCGTTATATTGCTGTGTATTAATTTATGACTAACTGACCTTGTCCTTATTGTTTGCGGAGCAGCATTGCTCGATGCAAATATTTAAATGTAATTCTACTATCCTAAAAGCTTATGTAAATAGTTTGCTTGTGAAAACCATTTCTAAGAATCCACTCTTCATTGTAGCATATAAAAGCAGAATTATCCAATACAGTATTAGAGCTCTGAAGAAGCGTTCTGGTAGATTAAATGGGCGAAACCGCTGGGAGGGTTCACCACTGATGAGCCAATCCCTCTCAATATTTTTTTCGTCGCAGCAAGGACAGTAGAAGTTTGATTTATTTGTGAAAAGAAACATTCTCTTCTTAATGTTTTTATTTGTTATACAAGATGGCACGTTATTGCTGTGTATTAATATAGCTAATTGTAACACCCAGTCTTTCCTATAAACATACAGAATATCAGAGTTGTTGGTGGCATATTTGTTTGCGATATGTTGGTGACATAGATGTTAAGGGCAGTTGTTGGGAGGTGACTTGTTGAATAAAAGGTTGTTGGCAAATATTTGATGATACAGTCATTGATGACAGTTAGTGGTGACTTGGTAATGACAGGTGACATAGTTAATCGATATCAGTTTTTGTAGCTGCAATAAGGGGAATATTATATACTTGCCAGGGCGAAAAAGATAGTAACAACACATTTAAAATATAAAACATGATGACAGGAACCTACCCTTTCGACGGTTCTCAGATTCTTTCCCATTTCTGTGACGGACTGCGTGCACACACCGTTCTCCTGTTGCAACGTGTGAAGCGAGAAGCATGCAACTTTGTCAACATTCCTCAATTATTTGTTTAAAATCTCGTTTTCATGAAAAGATGAATACATTTTACGATTGCACATGCATTCTACAAATATGATCAAACATTTTCATAAAATCACAATAACCTTTTGAAAATACAAGAGTTAGCCTTGCGATTTAAAAATAGAAAAGCGTGTTAATTACGAAATGAATCTGTATTCTAAAACCATTTAACGGAAGATAGATTTTCATACTTAATTTATAATGGAGAAAACACAATAAAAAAAATGCAATTTAAGTTTATATATCGTTAAATTTTAAATCCATATTTTCATGTTAAATAATGACAATCGCTCACAAATCTAAACATAAATATGAATCAAAGGTTTACTACAGAGATGTGGGGTCGAACTTGTACAATAATCAACGGAATAGAGTTTTATGTTCATTAGAAGTTTGTGTATAACATGCTGCAGGTATATATTAAACACGATCATTGATATTTTTTTAAATTGGCCATACTTCAATATATAAAGCGCGGCACTATAAATTATAAAAGATTTGGCCATACATGCAGATATAATGTATACTCATGGACAAATTTAAGGAAGTAGAAAGTTTTGATGTGTCCGGTCTTCTGTTTTCTGAAGGATACAGAGGCAATTTTTTTTCACATTTGGTTATCTCGTGTCTTTAATAAAAGTCACTGTGTATCGGATATCTTCCAGAGTTATTGTCCGAATCCCGATATACATGCTGAAAAGTACAACTTCCTTAAGTTTTGTCTCCATGAGTGTACATGCAGAAAATGTATACATGCAGGAGGAACTCTAAGGATAAAAACAGGTGCAATGCCAACATGCTCTGCCACTACATGGCACTACATTACTACCATGGGTACTTACATATGGATTATTAAGGAATCCTTAAATTCCTCCTCCTCCTAGATGGAAAAACAAATCGAACATATGAGGAGGGTACATAGGGAAACATAGGTTGTAAAGGGAAAATAATATTTCTTCATTTTCGACACCATTTTATACTACACAGTTAGACCTCTGTAATCTTAAGATACAAAAATAAAATGCACTGAAACTAAAAAGACGAATTACAATATGTTTCTTTATTAAATATTCAGCTAACTTCCGAGAGGTGATCTTCCTCAGGGCTTCAGTAAAACCTACCCATAAACAAATGTTTGAAGAACAGATGCCAAAAATTTCGGGATAACCCACAGATTGTCTCTTAAAACAAGTTCTAAATATGGAGCCATGTGTTGTGTACAACAGGATTCCTGTTAAGTCACAGGTTTTACTACACACCTACTTATAATATGAAAGAATAATACAAAGGTTTCTGGATCCTCAATGTCAACCACTACCAGCAATTTCACCAAATTCATTTCCAAATCCCTGATGAGCCATGCCCCTCACTTTTATAATATCTTTTCATGTAGTTAAATGTAGTCGAAGCCTTTTAGTGCTTTCAAAAAATAAATACACAGAGGTAAAAATAATTTGAATTTCAATATATTGTCACGAAATTGGTTTTATGTAAATCAAGTGTAAAGCAAATGTCTCTATTATTAAATATGTAAATACTTTTATGTTTAATGTTATATAAGGAAGGTTTGTAAATTCTGTAACTGATTTTTCATTTCTTGTTTCTAGTTTTGTTGTGAGAGAAACATCACTCACAAAGTGTATCAATTGATTAATAAAATTCTCATTTAAACTGTGACAATATAAGTATTTATATTTTGACAAGAGATGTGACCTTTATTTTTATAGACAACTATCTTTGCAGCAAAATTTCCTTCTATATGTAAATTAGTCATATATTGGAATAATTAGCTTATTCCATAGTTCGAAACTATGATACTGACTCCATCCAGGCCGACTTCTGTATAAGGTCCAATTGTAATATAGAAAGGTGTGAAATAAACAGAGAGATATCCATTTATCTTATAGATTATTCATCTCTATCCCTGTATATTATAAATGGGAAATA
Organism: Cordylochernes scorpioides; assembly: GCA_030710605.1. Lineage (NCBI taxonomy): Eukaryota > Metazoa > Arthropoda > Arachnida > Pseudoscorpiones > Chernetidae > Cordylochernes > Cordylochernes scorpioides. The sequence goes on along the minus strand of CP092882.1, from coordinate 21,500,872 downwards.
TTTGAATGTTTATCCTTCTAAATCAGGTTTGAACGGCTGGCCGGATTCTAATAGATTTGGAATAGAAGTTGGGGATGATGTAATGGAACAGGATGACGTCCCGGAAATTTATTCATCGCTATGTAAATAGAGGTAAAACGCAAATTTGGTATCCCTCGCATCTTCATGACATTCATAGAAAAACGTCAAATTTCAGGTAAAAGCTATGGAATTTTAAATGTAACATTACTCATTATAACAATTATGGCCAAAGTACCAGCGAGGCAGGTAGGTAATAGCTAGTCCTATATATTTTACAACTACATTTATTAGGTTTAAGAATGTATTTATAACCATCTGGACATGCCCTATACCTTCCATAACACACCTATACGTTTCCGCATCAGTTGACGTATTAGAATAAAGTTTTGACACAATTTTATTTAATGCGAACTTCTATATTCATCATTTTAAACTACTACAGTGGTACAGTTATCCAATCGTCAATTTCTGATTTTGTTGCTCCATGGAAAGGGGGGTTGCCATTGTTCCGTTAGTTAGCCACATTTCAGAGTTCCCTGTTCAGCTCGGGGCTCACAACACCGTACTATACTACACAGTACTTAGATCAATAAACTTTGATTAAAATAATCTATTAGCTGGTAAAAATCATTCACTCGCGAAAAACTCAAGCGACGCCAAGATAATTTAATAAATAAACTTACATGGAAGGTTTTAAATTTGTTACGTGTTTATTTTTACTAATTAATTATCTTACGATGCACTAGCGCGCCATCTGTTATCAAATTACGAAACTATTTTATGATTTTGTTGCTTCATGGAAAGGGGGGATGCCATTACCCCGTTAGGCAGCGACATTTCAGAGTTTCCTGTTCACGGTAGCGGCTCACGACACCGTACTACAGTATTTAGATGAATAAACTTTGATTAAAATAAATCATAGGACAGTAGAAATTGTTTTATTTTAAAAATAATATTACGCGTCTAAAATAGTTTCGTAATTTAATTCATTATCTATTCTAGATATCTATGATTTATTTAAATATGTGTAATTGATATCAATATTCATTGTTGCCTTTTCAATCAATATGGAATATAAACAAAACAAATAACACTACATAATAAATTCTAAAAGTATTTTATGATCGTGTAACACTGAAAGTTCTTGACGGGTTTACGCTTTCTATAGAAATATATAGTATTAACAAAACGTTCTTTTTTTCAAAAGAATATTTCCAAAATTTATTAGATATCTATTGACACACAAGTTTTATTGGATATGTGAGGTTTATTGTGTATTTAATCATTTCCCTATACTATTTTATATACATATAAGAACACACAAAAAAACAGCACAATAGAAAGAAATAATATAAAAATAAATAACTATATATATTTAAATTAATCTTCCTTTAAACCATTTATAACAAAAACGATAAATAAAAAAATAATTATATATACAAAATTCTATTTCCTTCCATAAACAAATGAAAAAGTTTCAATTTTTTCCCTATAAAACTTGCGTGCTGGTCCAAAAACAACAAATAAAAATTCGTAGAAAAAATATCATAGAAAGAACGCATATCCAATTTAAAGGGATCCATCCAAGGTATGATGATAAATGTATGGATTTAACCTTACCTGTTCTGTGATACAAAAAATAAATAAAAGTCTTTGCAAAACTTTCTAACAATCGACGAAATGGTGACAGGGTAAAGGGGGAAAAAATATGAGAGAGTGATTGATGTTGTGAAAAAAGGAAAAACTTCCAAAATTGATTTAATTTTTTTTTTCTTTTATCAATGGTAATCAACTCGTCATATTTATAGTTTGGGATTCCAGAGAATTGCCTGGTGTTTGGTAGCTCGGCTTAGATTTTCCTTTTATCAAATGGAGAATATTGGAATTTTGGATTGACGTAACTAAAGTGTTACTGTATCCAACAATACAATAGTTGAGAATACATTATAGAGAAATATAGTAAGCAAAACCAATTCAATGTGATTAGGGTAGCATTATAATATATATATGTGGCAATATGATAATAATGTGGGGAGAGAGAAATAAGGAATCCACAAGTTTGGAAAAGGAATTCCAGGCAACCAGCGAGAGAGAGAGAGCGGAGCGCGAGGTTAAGTTACCGCTGAACGACCGTTTGTGTCGCCACCACCCCCCGACTGTCCAAAAATAGTCCTGAAGTTCCAAGAAAGGGGCCCCTTGGAATATGGCCAGTGGCCCAGATGACCGTACTTTAGCTGCGTTCTCTCTCTCTCTCTCTCTACGTCTCTCTCTGGTCGACTGTAGATTTACATACATTATGACATATATATATATATATATATATATATATATATATATATATGAAAAATAGTAAAATATGGTGAAATTGTACTGGGATCAGGTAGATAAATTAAGAAAAAAGACATCTCCTGATTGTGAAACTAAAAGTTGCTGATTACTTGTACCATCTGCTAGAATATATATCAACTAAACATTGATTTTTAATTATTCCAGAATTGACCAAATAGCCATTCTTTATTAATAAAGAAAAGCTAACCAGGTACGCATTTCAGGCTATTCGCTCTCAGTTGCATGATCAAGATATGTTCTTAATGTTACAGCCTACTCCACGCTGACGAGCGCCAACAGCGCGAAACGCATTCGTTGATGGCTTTTCTTGATTTATCAAGAAATTGGGTTGGCCAAATATCACGGAGCAAGCTAAATCAACGTTTAGTTTATTTTTGCTCCACTAGATGGCGCTCTGCTATCTAAAAAGCACATGTGCTCGTGGTCAGGAGATGCCTTCTTTATTTTTAATATCAAAACCTGACCCACTTATCTTTTATTTTTCTATTGTTTTTTCATATATATATATGGAAATCTTGCCGTGAGGAAATTGACGGGAGAGAGGGAGCGGACCTTTGCTTATATACTTAAATCTGTGTATAATACATTAAGTTCAAAAAAACAATAAATATTTATTATCTAATTAAAAACATACTTTCTTTATTTAATTTTTTAAATTAATTTCTTTCTATTAATTTAACTTTAATTCTTTTTTCACTTTACCTTATATTTAATTATTGGAAAATTAATATCATAGTTCTGTCTTTGCTCTTTGCTACAAACCTATCGCTTCGCTTATTCCTTCTTCTATTCAGCATATGACACGTAAAGGCCGAAGCTCCGCTGGAGTTATTTTTCTCTATTCTAATTCAAGTATTTTATTTATTAAATATATATAATATATCAAAAACAAACCTTTTATCTTTTTAAATTAGCTAACGAATATTTATAGTTTGAAATTATCTTAATACAGAATTATCTAGCTATTCTGACATAATGATTAACTTATAATTAATAATTAAAATCTGTAACTTACAATTTATTATATTCTATATAAATTATTCTTAAATAATAATATATATATATATATATATATATTTTATTTAAATTGAACTTGATCTCTCTATATGTATATTTGTGTTTTAAAAGGCTCCTCTCTTTTACAATAAATGTATAGAAAGCCATTTATTCAAGGCATCAAAGCAATGCATATTTTGATTTCTCTGAGCCACCTCGCTAAATAAGATTCTGAACAATATATAAGCCACAACATCAGGTTTTTTAAATTCGCATAGAAACCACAACAACCTGTATATCATGATTTCGGGATATGGCCCTCCTCAGTACAGGGACGGATACCATTCCAAAACATATCGTGGAATCACTGGAATATTCGCCAAGAAGATAGTTCCAAAGTAGGATGCTACGGAAACTAAGAACGCCCACCTGGAGAGCATAGTTTTGGCCCTCGTCTGTCCAGGTCAGGTTGTAATTTCATGAGATCCATGAGGCATTCATGTTCAGAACTTGCCAAAGAGGTGTTCAGCTGACAAAGTGGATAGGCCAATTCTATGACTGAATCAGAATCCGGAGAATAAACGTTCGGTGCTACAGAAACCCCGGTGTTGTTTAATTTATTTGCTCTCTTTCTCTCATGAAATCAAAACCCGCCCTAGACTGGGGAGGGGTTTATATATATATATATATATATATGAAAATTGTAATTTATGTATAAGAGCTTTCAACTATATATTCATCGTACTAAGGACAGTAGAAATTTATTTTTTGTATAAAAGAAACATTCGCGCTCAAATTTATTTAATTTCCTATATATAGATGGCGCGTTATTGCTTTGTATTAATTATATATATATTTATAAATAAAAGTAGCGTTCAAATACTTCAATTTCCTGCGATAGATGGCGCAAATTTGATGATAATATTTAACACACCATATATACATATATACTTAAACCTTTATTATAAACTTTATATGCACACACAGTATAGTTACTCAATACTTATGGTTTGTGTAAGCATTTTATATTAGCTAAACATATCAAATTATTAATTAACATGACGATGAATGAAATGGGCACATTATAGGACTTATAAACAACGATTTCAATATTTTAAAGTGCAATATATATTAAATAAAATTCACACTTTTTAAACAAAAATGTTTCTTTCCACAAACATTATCAAAACTTAGTTCAACAAGACCTACCTACGAAGATAAAAGAACTTAGATTAGAGAAGACCTAGCCATCAATAGCTCAGTTCACTTCAGCACAATAATAGAGCGCGGTCTGCGGAATAATCTGGCGAAACTGCTGATAATGGCTTCATTACAATTATTTGTTGATTTATATACAAAAGATTAGCTATAAAAACTCATTAAATTTACACAATACAAGACTATATTTAGAAGTATAAAGGATTAGTGATTTTTCTGGATAAATTGGAACAATACTTTACTTTGAGAACAACAGACATTAAGACCATAGAAGGTTTGGTGTTTGGAAGAGAAGGGAGGAGAGATTTTAAATTTTAAAATATATCATTGAAGATCACACAAGTAAATGGCGGAAGAGAAAATATCATTGACATGGTCACGACCACACAGATAAAACGCTTTATAACGATTTATAAATGGACACAAATATGTTATCTTTTTCACTAGAAAATATTTGGATAAAGGCTTCCTCTCCTCCATTGTTATGATCATGAGTGGTTGGCCATAATATCGTACAGAATTTGTATATAAAAGGGAGAGATGAAGAATTCATATAACCTCTCTCTCTCTCTCTATGTATGTATATAACATTATATCAAAATAATTATAGCTATATAATCTTGTATATTTCCAAAACTTCATAAATTTTGAATTTCTTTCTCCTCTTTGTTTATACTGCTCTATTGTATCTCTCAGTAGAATTTGTATATAAAACCTAAGGTGTTAATAAAGGTATTGATTGATGGATAGTGACTATATAGAATAACTGGTTAAATAGCCTAGCTGAATGGAAAGGCATTTTACCATTGTATATATGTTATATAAAAACAAAGATGAATGAGATTTTCTGCTTGAATTTAGATCATGTTGAAGATTATGGTATGAAAATTCAGTCGTGGTTGAAATCTTTAAAGTATGATAATGAAAAATAGTTTTGTTCAGTAATTTAATTGAGCTAAAGTAATATGTAAGAACATAATTTGATAAAAGTAATGCCTGGCTTAAGGCGAGTGGAATAAGGAAAGCAAAAAGATTATTTACATAATGTACAAAAGTTTTGAGCCGGCCATTAGGATAAAACAACAACGAGTTTTTATAGGAGAAGAGTGACCTCTGGCGGTCGATTTAGCAGAGTAATTGAATCTATAAAATATAATTTTAAATAAAATAATACTTTAATATAACATATATGGTCTGATTTTGTCATTTTTCGAGAGAATAGCAATGATACATGATGAAAACACTAATCGAAACTAATGGAATATTTCATTGTTAAATTTCTTGATGATAGTGGGAAGATACAAATAGTGAAAAGATACAGATAGAAGTGATATAAAGTTACAACCATTTAACAAAAATGTGAAATATGTTTCCAAGGTATAATTTTCTTCTACGGCAAAACGCCAAATATTACATCCAGTAATATAGAAGAGCAACACAGAGACAAACTGAGTTAGCCTTTTTCTTGTTATTTCTGGTGTAATTTGATTGGTCCCCAGCTAATTGTGTTATAGGAACTGTGTTATATTTGCCATTGATTAAAGTTCCCTTTGATCCCCCTTTGTTGTGTTGTTGGGTTTATTAAATATGGTTTGTTATCATTTCTCTCCCTCACAATATATATAGAGCTGTATTAGAAGACAAGAAGAAAGTTTGTTCAGCGAACTGGTCTATAACCATTCCTCAGTATTACTGAAGTTTTATCTCAAAGAAATACAAGAGAGAGAGAGAGAGGGAACAGGCGTGATTTATAATATGTGGATTATATATATATACTTATTGACAAAATTTAAGGAAGTGGAAAGTCTTTGATGTCGGCGGTCGTCTGTTTTTAAGGAGACAGAGGCAATTTTGTTCACACTAGGTTATCTTGTGTGTTTTCAATAAATCTCACTGTGTATCAAATAACTTTCAGAGTCATTGTCTGAATCCCGATATCCATGTTTAAAGGTACAACTTCCTTATCAAATGTGAACAATATTATCTCTATTTATATATATATTTGGCCAATTCTGGAATAATTAAAAATCAACGAGAATAGTTGATATTTATTCCGATAGATGGCGCAAGCCATCAGTAACTTTCAGTTGCACGATAAGGAGAAGCCTTTTTCTTAATTTATGCACCTTATCCCAGTACAATATTACATTTGTACTATTTTTTCACAATATTATCTCTGTTTCCTTAAAAATAGACGACTGGCAACATCAAAGACTTTCCACTTCCTTTAAGTTTTGTTTATGATTGTATATTCATCTTATTGTGAAAATATGATATTTTTATCTCGCCTCACATATGTGGAATTTTATAATAAAGAAACGTGCCGTTTAGCTTTCAGTTGTTGTATATAAGTATATTGTTAATACCAACAAAATCTTCAAGCATTTAATTAGGTTATATCCTCTCTATCAGGTGGTGGTTTACGGAAGGTATAAACCGCGGATGTCTCTCTGTGGCCACGAGCAGGGATCGAATATTGCATTGGACACTTTTTTAAAATGTCAAAATTGCTTTAATAGCCCCGATTCTTGCTGTCTAAGTGTAATACAATACATAATGATTATAAGATTGAATAAATAAGGTTAGCAATATATATTTATTTCCATATAGGGCTATTGTCCGGACATTTATCTTCACACAGATGGCATAGCTATATAATTGTGATAAATATAAAATGATTGTAATTAGCGAGACGGAGAAAATAACGAAACCCATTGCTAACCCCTTCCTCTTCTTTCCTTGTTCCTTCCATCATATTGGAGTGTGGATTCTGTGGTTCTTGATGGTGTCTGAACAGTCATATAGATGGAGTGAGGGGTCTGCTTTTGTCATTAAGATAGAAGACAGAACTTCCCAGTAGCAGTAGCTCCAATATGAAATGGCCTCCTATAGTGCTAACCTTACATCATTAATATTATTGTGTATTATCTGACACCAAGAGGAGGTTACGAAGGATCCAGGGTCGCCTCACCTTCACCATGTCGTCCAGGTCGTAGATGGTGGAATCCCCAGCGCCCCCGAAGTTGTCGTACGCCATCTTGGACTCCCAGTTCTTCTCCGCCAGTACCTGGTCCTCATCCAGGTCCCGTGGTCGGGTGTACACCTGGGACACCTGGACATCCCGTGTGTGTTGGCATACTTCATAGCTGGTGAATCTCATTGCTGGACCTAGCTTTATGTCTATTGCCCAGCTAGTATCAAAGTAGGTGTAATAGCATTTAGTTATTTACATGTATATTTACTTGTATAACAGCTCTTTTGTATGGTCCATATATGAACAGTGCTTCTATTCTGGTTGACATTTAGATTGCTTATGAATAAATATAAGATTTACAAGAACAAAATTAAGGTTACGGGAAGATTATATTCATTTACCTTGAGAGACCTATCTCCCTTTAGTTATATATGCATCAAAACGATGCATTAATATTCATCACCCTAATAAAATGAGAGTCACAACATCAGGTTTGGCAAATTCAGACAAAACAAACCTGTACCCTATAGTTTCAAATTATAGCTCTCTCATAACTACAGTGACGGCTTCGATTTCATAACAGTTATTTTTATTCTATGCGTAACCCGGACTCCTGGAGAGTACGAAAGTCGCTAAATGTCCGGTATTTTATAACATCCTACCAGAGGGGTTAGGAATTCGGTCGAATTTACCAAACAGGGGTGGTTAAGCTGTGTGTTAAACGAGTGACAAGGGCCGATATTTAGGCAAGAATACAACATAAAGTTGGGGGAGGATTATATTCATGTACCGAAAGAGGTATATCTCCCTTTTTAACAGAACGATGCTTTATGTTCTCATCACCCTAGTAAAAGAACTTAATTAATAGGGATAAAGAATGAACCACAACACCAGTTTTGTAAAATTCAGACTATTTCATTCTTCTTTTATTTTTCATCACTCTAGTAAAAGAACTTTACTAATGGTAATGAGGAATGAACCACAACACCAGTTTTGGAAATTTCAGACAAAATTCTTCATTCTTCTTTTATTTTTCATCACTCTAGTAAAAGAACTTTACTAATGGTAATGAGGAATGAACCACAACACCAGTTTTGGAAATTTCAGACAAAATTCTTCATTCTTCTTTTATTTTTCATCACTCTAGTAAAAGAACTTTACTAATGGTAATGAGGAATGAACCACAACACCAGTTTTGGAAATTTCAGACAAAATTCTTCATTCTTCTTTTATTTTTCATCACTCTAGTAAAAGAACTTTACTAATGGTAATGAGGAATGAACCACAACACCAGTTTTGGAAATTTCAGACAAAATTCTTCATTCTTCTTTTATTCTTCATCACCACTAGTAAAGTATTTTACTAGGATGAGGAACATAATGCATTGATCTGATGGATAAGCAAAAGGAGAAAAAGGTCTCTCTAGATATATATATATATATATATAGGCAACTTTATATAATTATAGAAAACATATATGTACATTTCTAAGATTAAATAATAATATATAAAGACCCTAAAATATATAATAAGATTTAAGTAGATTTAAATATAACGGAGAGATGTCGATTTTTCTATTTCTACTGTTGTTGCCATTGATGTCCAACTTTCTAAAAGAGTATAAATAGAAAAGGAAATCGACATATCTCCTTTGTATATTTACAGGTTAACCCTATTTAACTCTCCCATTATATATATATATATATAGTAATATTTATATATAGTAATATAGATGGAAATTTTGCCGGGAGGAAATTGATATAAAGAGACAAGGGTCGCCTCTCCCGTCAAAATAGACGTCTAAAATCAGACGCCATCTATTGACCGTCGCCGCAACTAGCGGCCTCGGGTCGGTGACAAAGCCACGACACCAGCTTTGGCAAACTGAAAAGCGTCCACCTAGAGACCATGGTTTCGGGCTAATGGCCCAAGTCCGCCCTAGACTGACGCGCTAGTTGCGGCGACGGTCAATAGATGGCGTCTGATTTTATACGTCTATTTTGACGGGAGAGGCGACCCTTGTCTCTTTATATATAGTAATATATATTGATCTATTTTTAAAGAGAATCATACCCGTCGAAAATAGTAAATATTTCTAATAACAAATGGCGTGCTATGTATCATAGTAAGATTTATTTATTATTGTTCAATTTTTCAGGAATGTACATAGGCAGTCTATCCTTTCTTTTTGTTTATCCCTAGTACACGTGGTACAGGCCTTGATAATCATGGTGGGTAGAAGTAAGCGACTGCTTTTACTGTAACACTGCTCTACAGATGTGAAAAGCAGTTCGACTTTGCACTTACAAATGTGCCAGAGCCCCGTTTTGTTACTTGCATTTGCTGGTGAGGTTGGACATTTGCAATAATCGGGGGCCACTGGAGAATTTTATTTTCAAATCAGAAAAAAAGTTCTCAATGCGGGAATCGAACCCGGGTCTTAGCGGTCGAAACCAACGGTTTAGACCATCCTTCCACCGACCCCCAGCCTATCCTTGTATATATATATATATATATATATATATTAGAAATGTCACAGAGTTTAGGATTAGTAAATCTCTTATATGCAGTAGCGTGTGTGCGTGAGTGTGAAGGCATTGCGTGTTCAATCAAACCAATTTGAAAATAGAGACCCCTGATGAAGATAGGCGTACAGCCTTGCGAAATATTGAATTTTTTAGAATATTAAAATATTTTATGTATACAAAGTGTGAGAAATTATATATGCTAAGTCGTTTTGCATATTTAATAACCATCCACATTTTTGGTAAATAATTTTTATTTAAAAATTAAGCTATTTTTAACAGGTACGATTATTTTGAATTAAGCCAATATTATACAGCCCTTACTGCAATGATATCTAAAGATTTCGATCATTTTATCCACTAGATGACAGTAAAAAACGGGAACTACAGTGATCCTCAAAACATTGTTTAGCGTTATCTACGGAACTAAAGAAACTTACGCTGAACATGATTTTCGTTCAGACAAATAGGGTGTAATTATGTAAAAAAGGTCGTCAATGAATAGGAAGGCCTGGCTCACCATTGGCGAATCATTGCAGTAAAGGCAGTAGAAAAATATTTTAATTAAAAAATAATTATACGCGTCAACAAAGGTTTGAATTTCTTATAACAGATGGGGGCACGCTAATGGATCAGGTGTTTTATAATATAATTATTATAATTTGAATATATATATATAATAAAAGCACAACTGGTTTCATCTAAGGCTCTCTCTTGATCATTCTCTGTCCTACCAAATTAGACAATGCTATCTCCCAAGAAAGACTGTCACAAGACATGGATATAACTGGTCATTCCTGAAGATGGTCTCTTATAGTTCAGCTCTGCATATTTTGATTTAAAAAAGCGGTCGTATATCAGATGGGTCGCCCATGGGAGATCATATTGTACCATCAAACTAAATAGCGACATTCATGGATAAAAAACTTAAGAAAGGAGATAGTATTTCATTCACCAGCGGTCTGTTTTTTTTTTTTTTTTTTTGAGAAGACAAAGTCAAATTTGTTCTCACTTGCTTATCTATCTTCAATTAAGGTTATTGTGTATCAAATATCTTTCAGAGTTATTGTTTAAATACGGATATACATGCTAAAAGGTACAACTTCCTTAAATTTTGTCCATGAGTGTATGCTGATGTTAAAATAGATGTTCTACGCTTACCGAGATTCCCATATAAGTGAATTAAACATCCACATCACCAAGAAATCCCCACTTCAGACTATCTAAAAAGAATGCCCATCATAATTTTAGTTTAATAACCCGATGATTAGTAGAGGAGGAGTATAAGTAAGCCTTATTAGAATAGTTTGCCTTCCCAAAGGTTACAACGAGTCGCCAAAACGCTAAAATATAAAAATGTTGAAGTAACTTATTTGAAACTTAATTATAAATACAACTTGCAGAATATTTTCCATAATTCTAAATTGTAGAAAACTTTTATATAGAACCTTCAAATATTACGGAAACATGTATGTGAAACGAATAAAGGTATATATCAACATTTCATTTATATAAATATATTGGAGTATTAACGAAAACCCTGTGGAAGAAAGAGATTATTAACCAAAGATAATATATTTTTAAATTATATTTAATTTTTCCATTGCGGTAAGGACAGTAGAAATTGTTTAATATCAAAAAGAATCTTACGCCTTTAAAAAGTTTTGAATTTTGATAACAGATGGCGCGCTAGTGCATCATAATATATTTTTATAAACGTGTTTTATCAAGATATGGAAGAAAGAGATTATTAACCAAAGATAATATATTTTTATAAACGTGTTTTATCAAGATATGGAAGAAAGAGATTATTAACCAAAGATAATATATTTTTATACACGTGTTTTATCAAGATGGAAAACCTTTCTCAATAAGATATTTCAATTTTAAAAAACGCCATATTTCTTATATTTGAATATGAACCTAAATTTTGAATATTTGGAATATTATAGAGTGATGCTGTATCTTTGTACGGCGAGATGGATGTACAAACTGAAAATATAACAAGAGAAAGGTTTTAATCTTTTAAAAACTTTTATAAAAGTATATATATACATGGCAAAATTTCTTATATTTGAGAAAAGCGAACATATATATTCAATTCAAAGTGTAACAACTACAGGCTTCAAAAACAACTACAAAGTTGGTGCACTCTTTCAAGAGTTAAGATATTTAGATTTTAATGGCCCAAGTTTATGGGCGTTCGTTCCTTTAATCCTTACCAGAAAATGTAGTTAATGCCTCGACGTAAAGATCAATTATATCTCTCTGGATATTGTCCTAACTTGTACTAACTAATACTGACATCAATTGGGGAGATAGTTTAAGGAGTTAACATAAGTGGACAGTTAGTGCGGGTTGTTGCACGTATAACCATTATATATAGGTCTCTTATATTTAGATATAGTCCTGAACGGGATCTCGCTGTAAAAATTATTGGTGGATTTTTCAAATAAAATAGTCTCTTTTTAAAAGGTTAAAATGAATTGTTGAGAAAAAAGGTAAGATACTGGCTCAGAAAAAAGGCTAAAATACAGCAAATTAAATTTATAATACCATTTGTGGAATAGGTTTCATACTTTTTTGACATTAAATTAAAACAAGATCCAAATTGTGACTGACCCAAATGTTTGATCTTGAATCCTAAATATAAGTTTAAACAAAATATTCGATCGGATATAGAACCTGTGCCATTTATAATCGTATATATGATTTTAGACAATTATTTTAAGTTCAAAATTTAATTTATTTTGAATATTGATTGTTTACATTAATATATACATATGTCATAATATATACTCTTCCTGGAATAATAAAGCAAACCTACAGTCAACCCAGAGAGAGACGGGCAGCTAAAGTCCGGTCATTTAAGACACCAGCGACATTCCAAGGGGCGACCACAGGGGCCCGTGAGTTTTCGGGACTTTTAAGACAGTAGGGGATTGTGTGCGACACGAACGGCCCGGGCCCGTTTCCCCCCCCCCACCCCCCCCCCCCCTCTCTCTCTCTCTCTGGTTGTCTGGGATTCCTCTTCCAAGCTTGTGGTGTCCTTATTTCTCTTTCCTCACCTTATTATATTGCCACATATATAGATTACTTGAAGTTGCGTGAGTATATTCACGTACCAAAAGAGACACCTCTTTATTTAACTGTACACCAGAACGATGCACTATACATCACCTTAGTGAAAACTTCATTAGTAATAATAAAGAATGAGTCACAACGCCAAGTTTAGAATATTCAGACAAAAGCCAACAACCTGTATACCTTGTTTTCGGGCTTTGGTCCTCATCAGTACAGGGGCGGTTTTGAATCAATAACATCCTATGAAAATTGGCCTGTGCCATTTCATCAGCTTAAACACTTGTTTGTCAAATTCGACCTGTTTCATAACCTCTTTTTTAGAATGTTTTTAAATAGAAGCCGTCCCTGTACTGATGTGAGCCATAACCCTGACCCAGTGTTTGTGGATCATTTTTTTTATCATCACTAGTAAGGTGTTTTTACTAGGGTGATCCATAGTGCCATCGTTTTGATGCGCAGCTAAGGTGTCTCATTAATACATCATCCTCCTGCAACTTTATGTTGTATTCCAGACTGAAAATGGGCCCATGCTACTTTACTAGCTTAAACATCTGTTTGGTAAATTCGACCAATTTCATAAATCCCCTCGTGAGTGTCTATTAGTACTCAACACATGAATAGATCAATTTGAATATAAATATCTTTTATTAAAACAACAATAAAGGGAGATATGAACCAACCCCATCTCCTAGGAAGACAACAATCCTTATATGGAGCCCCCACATGGAGAAGTGGGGACAAGTCTCTAGAGAGGCTAAGCCAGAAGGGCCTCGAGCAGAGTCCGGGATAATTAAATCCTAATATGGAAAAGGGCACTCACTTGCGCACTTCAACATATGGTTGAATATAATATTAGGTTAACGCCATATGGATGCAGAATGCAAATGGACAACCATCGCATTATTTTTCCGACCAAATTTCCCAATGAATGAACCGGCTGGACTAAGGCAACAGCTTACCACCCGACTATGGATATAAATCGATCGTTTTGGAGGATTTTGATTGAGGAGACATATCAGTCTTTGGATTGACTGATTCATCTAAATCAATAATTCTATAATTTTAGAGATTAGCAGGAAGGTGTTGGAATTGACGATGGTTGGGGTCACATTTGAATAGGTGGTCTAAACCTGGCGATGATTTTAAAAGCACAAACTGGGTTCAAGATTGAATCGGATTCCAGACTGTACATTTCTGGTCCAGTGCACCAAGGTTTTAAGTCGAAAATCGATTTCAAACGATGCTTTGTTTTTCCATAAAAAGAAGCCGAAAAATGACCATAGCATAAAATTGTAGAATAGATAAAAAAAAATTAATTAATTATAATTAGTCATCATTTTAACACAAGTACGTATATTTTAAATGCCGGGAAAGAGAATAATTATTTGAAAACAAAGATTAAAAGAAATATCCACTTTTCACATCACAAAAAATCTAATCAAAAGAGATGTAAAATAATCCATTTAAAACAGTAAAAAGTTTGTTGGAAAATGTAAAAAAGTAAATATAATTTTTCTTTACTTTCATATCTACATTTATATAAAATTAAAATAGTCATTACCATTTTAAAATTAAATTAATTCCTGCTTCTATATCCTTAAGAGGAAAAAACCCAATTTGAAAAAGCTATTAATTAAATCTTATTTTTAAAACTTCATTTTTTATCCCGGGACTTAAATTGAATAAAAGGTAATATAAAGGCGGTGAGATCCTTTCTTTTTAATTAGACATTTCTCTCAGGCCGACTTGCCGATGTTTCTTCTTGTTTGTTGCTTGTAAATATTGGAGATACTGACGTTTATTGCGATCTCTTACTTGATTGGTTATTAGAGTTGAACTCTTCTCTAAAGTACAACACCTAGTTGCAAAGCTAAAATGTCCTTTAGAGAGAGGTGTTCTCTTTATTGAGGAAAGCTTAAATTGTAAAAAAAAATGAAATTTTGGCAATGAGAACTGTCCTTTGTAGAGAGGTGTTCACACAGTAGTGTCCGCTTATGAAGGGTGTTATACTATGACGTGATGTTTCCAGTACGTAGGTTGTCAGTCATGGAGTTTCACCCTTCTCCATACCGGAACTTCCTCTATAGCAGTATGTAGCTTACTCCACTCCAGTCTTTGATGTCATTGGTCCACATTCTTCTTGGTCTTCCTCTTTAGCAGCATGTAGCTTATTCCACTCCAGTCCTTGAAGTCGTTGGTCCACATTCTTCTTGGTCTTCCTCTTTAGCAGCATGTATCTTACTCCACTCCAGTCCTTGATCTCATTGGTTCACATTCTTCTTGTCTTCCTCTTTAGCAGCATGTAGCTTACTACACTCCAGTCCTTGATGTCATTGGTCCAAATTCTTCTTGGTGTTCCTCTTTAGCAGCATGTAGCTTACTCCACTCCAGTCCTTGATGTCATTGGTCCACATTCTACTTGGTTTTCCTCTTTAGCAGCATGTAGCTTACTCCACTCCAGTCCTTGATGTCATTGGTCCACATTCTACTTAGTTTTACTCTTTAGCAGCATGTAGCTTACTCCACTCCAGTCCTTGATGCCATTGGTCCACATTCTTCTTGGTCTTCCTCTTTAACAGCATATAGCTTACTCCACTCCAGTCCTTGATGTCATTGGTCCACATTCTTCTTGGTCTTCCTCTTTAGCAGCATGTAGCTTACTCCACTCCAGTTCTTGATGTCATTGGTCCACATTCTACTTGGTTTTCCTCTTTAGCAGCATGTAGGTTACTCCACTCCAGTCCTTGATGTCATTGGTCCACATTCTTCTTGGTCTTCCTCTTTAGCAGCATGTAGCTTACTCCACTCCAGTCCTTGATGTCATTGGTCCACATTCTACTTGGTTTTTCTCTTTAGCAGCATGTAGCTTACTCCACTCCAGTCCTTGATGTCATTGGTCCACATTCTTCTTGGTCTTCCTCTTTAGCAGCATGTAGCTTACTCCACTCCAGTCCTTGATGTCATTGGTCCACATTCTACTTGGTTTTCCTCTTTAGCAGCATGTAGCTTACTCCACTCCAGTCCTTGATGTCATTGGTCCACATTCTACTTAGTTTTACTCTTTAGCAGCATGTAGCTTACTCCACTCCAGTCCTTGATGTCATTGGTCCACATTCTTCTTGGTCTTCCTCTTTAACAGCATATAGCTTACTCCACTCCAGTCCTTGATGTCATTGGTCCACATTCTTCTTGGTCTTCCTCTTTAGCAGCATGTAGCTTACTCCACTCCAGTCCTTGATGTCATTGGTCCACATTCTTCTTGGTCTTCCTCTTTAGCAGCATGTAGGTTACTCCACTCCAGTTCTTGATGTCATTGGTCCACATTCTACTTGGTTTTCCTCTTTAGCAGCATGTAGGTTACTCCACTCCAGTCCTTGATGTTATTGGTCCACATTCTTCTTGGTCTTCCTCTTTAGCAGCATATAGGTTACTACACTCCAGTCCTTGATGTCATTAGTCCACATTCGTTTTGGTCTTATTTTTTAGCAGCATGCAACTTACTCCACTCCAGTCCTTGATGTCATTGGTCACATTCTTTTTGGTCTTATTCTTTAGAAGCATGTAGCTTACTTCACTCCAGTCCTTGATGTCATTGGTCCACATTCTTCTTGGTCTTCCTCTTTAGCAGCATGTAGCTTACTCAACTCCAGTCCTTGATGTTATTGGTCCACATTCTTCTTGGTCTTCCTCTTTAGCAGCATGTAGCTTACTCCACTCCAGTCCTTGATGTCATTGGTCCACATTCTTCTTGGTCTTCCTCTTTAGCAGCATGTAGCTTACTCCACTCCAGTCCTTGATGTTATTGGTCCACATTCTACTTGGTTTTACTCTTTAGCAGCATGTAGCTTACTCCACTCCAGTCCTTGATGTCATTGGTCCACATTCTTCTTGGTCTTCCTCTTTAGCAGCATGTAGCTTACTCCACTCCAGTCCTTGATGTTATTAATCTGCATTCTCTTTGGTCTTCCTCCTTTCTGATATTCTCTTATGCATTACTACAAGGACAAAACCTAATCATCTGAAGAGCCCCGCAAAACAGGATCCCCATTTCCTTTCTCTTGTCGTTGTCAATAGGAAATAATCAGGTATGGGTTACCTTCAAACTCTTATTGATGATTCTGTAATTTACCTTCAGTACTTATCTGTAGTACAAGATGACAAAGGCACTCAGCGATATCTAAAATATCTTAATCCACACATTCAGTGTTTTTGACAAACCTTAACGGACCATATAAAGTTTTTCAAAAGTATTGTTCCGAAGTACAAATATTATCATTTGCTATCTGTAGCATTCAACATGGTGATATATTTATAATTAGACCATTCGAAATGATAGTGTTTTCTCATAAATGTTATTTAATGAAATTATTTAATGATTACTCTTAAAGAGTGTCGTGTTTTTCCTTTTAGGAATCCCCGAAATCTCAAACAAGTCATTGCTGGAAAAACCTTCGAAGGAATAAATCCGCTTGGTGCCAACTTCTACCCCTAATGTAAATATAACTAAATATACTTAAATATTTGAAGGACAATGCGTGTAGTCGGCGATATTTGTATGTAATTTCCAGAAATATGTGTCGATAAATATATTGTTATTGTTGATAGGAATTAATTATTGTACTATTATTGCTACAGTCGCTATGTAATGCGAACTACTTCAGCTGTTTATATCTTATTGAGAGATTGCAAGTTTTGATAAAAGACTCCTTCTCGACCTTACTCTACATACACTCTGTATATCCTAGACAAATATCATCCAGATTGGTCAAATATTATCCCATACTTTCATTGAATACCTTTACCAATAGCGCGATAGGATGGATTAAACTGGCGAAACCGCTGGGAGAGTTCAGCACTGATGAGCCAAGCCTTCCCAATATTTTATCAATGTAGTAAGTAAACTAGGGTAGCGATTACATTTTCAAAAATAAAGATTGTCACATGGATAGTTAATAAATTTAAATACAGATGGCGTTCTAATATAATGTAATTATGGATATTTATAACGATTATATCAACGTCACCACATTGTTATAATATATTTATACAGAATTAGAGCTGGAAAAATAAAATATTTATATAGAATTAGAGTAAGAAAAATGAAAGGAATCGATTGAAATTCTCTCGAGATAAGCCCCAAGTATTTCTGTTCGTGGCCTTTATTCCTCCCCTCAAATGCATTTCAGCCAATTATTTGACATTAACCTATAAATAAAAATCTCTAATTGGGAACATTGACTAATTAAGAGAGAAAGATAATCTGATTAATTACCTAAATGAACAGTAATTCAATTTATAGAGCTCAATAAGACATAATTAGGAGAGTCGATATTAAAGGTAATGGACTATTTCAAATTGGTCAAAAGATGATATTTTCAAATTGGAGCTTGTGCCAAGTGAGTCGTGCAGGATTCCATTCTTAACTAGAAAACCTTTAAAATACCATTTAGATGATACAATTATTTTAATTGTTGATAACACACAACAATGTTGAGAATTTAAAAAGTTGCTACGTGCTGTCAGAAACACAATAATTAAAAATTTATTTTAAAAAAGAAGAAAGGTTTGGGTGCATGTTTGTTCCTTATATACGTTCAACATTATTCGACCTCATTTGATAGAACTTTGAAATCTCTGACCCACTCTATGTTCTATCAAAGTTGTATTGAAAAGATGACAACACGGTACGTTCTGACCTAACTCTTTATCCTATTAACTTTGAATTGTAACTAGGACAACAAACTCTTTCTGGCTCAATACTATATCCTATCAAAGTTGAATTGTAGCTAGAACAATGACCCTTTCCGACCTAACTATAAAATATAATATCAATAGTTACTCTAAGTACCAATTTCCAAAATAAGAAACAAACTGCAGACTCTATAGGCAAAATAGACCATATATTAATTGTAACAGTTTGGTGGAACAAATTGGCGAAACCTCTGGAAGAGTTTTTAAGCCTTATGATATTTCAACATTCATTTTAATCCTTTGTTTTCGTGGTTCTATAATTTTTTCTTTCAAATGCAACAAAAATATAGCGTTAATAATGATTATAATTCACGTTTTCACAATAAACAATCTGTTAAAAAAAACGAAGATTAAAGGATTATAAAACAATTTCAATAATCTTTCTATTCAAAGTTTAAGCAATTCCCTATATCCCTTGTTACATAAGAGGTTTAAGACTAGTGTAACCTTTCTGGAAGATAAATCCCTCAAGGATAATCCCCAATTCACATTCCAGGGAGCTGAGCAAGTTGAAGGACCAATCAACGTACCACGGACTGCTGTGGAAGTCCATAAATATCTACGGTGACGTTGTAATGTTTCAAGGGTCAATTAAGTACAAATTAGGGCATAAATAATGGCTTCACAAAATTATCCACCAAGTTTTATGGATAATTAACTTGGGTCTTAGATGTTCTCTTTTCTCCTTTTATCTTCAGAGGCTCGGCTATTGTTTCAACCGTACCTCTTTCTTGCACACATTTTCGGGGGTAAAACCTTTATCAGAATGTTCCCTATTTCATCATCAAATACTAGAATCATTTAGATATAACAAATATATCTAATTTATTAGATCTTGAAGATAGATGTTGCCTAGCTGGCATCATTGTTCTTAAAAAAAGACACTTCGGCCAGAAAAGTTTTTATTTTCTCGACAAAAATCTTTTGTTATCGTAGCAAAACTAAACTTTGAAGCATTTGACAAGGCGTTATAAATGTTTCTGAGGTTATAAAGGCGTCTCACGCGATATTTAGCAGATGCTCTACTAAATTTTTAAAAACTTCATATTTAGTGAGTGTTGCCGTCTCTACTTCCCCCGACGAAGAATCTACAGTCGAGTAAGACCACCATGATATCATTCTATCGGGCGATGTTGAGGTGGTCCTACTCTATGATCTAGAGGGACCATTACATGGAGGAAATACCCGCCATAAACAATTCTCTCAATGGCAGCTATAGATCACATCTATGGCTGGGGAATGTCGTCTCGCCACGTCACCACATTCGGATGATTGGACGTTTAATGATTGCTCAAATGGAAGTACTCTCCAATCTTCTAATAGGAACATTTCATCTTATAAGAAATAGTGATCTAAGAGGTTATAGATGTATGGAAATTTTGCCGGGAGGATAATTTGATCTATAAAAAAGAATGATAACCTCTTACTTCAAAATAGACGATAAAATTGCCTGATAAAAATTCTGAAGATTTCAAGAAACATCGCGGTTCTCATGCAATCAAGGACCATCTTGGACAGACGATGGCCATTAGACTGGAATCATCGTTTTCAGTTCGGTCTTGTGATTTTTCCAAAGCTGGTGTTGTGGCTTTGTCACCGGCCTGATTCCGCTAGTTTGCGGAGACGGTCAATCGATGGCGCATAATTTCACGTCTATTTTGACAATAGAAATAGCCGGGAGGAAATTGATCCATAGATGCATAGGGCGCCTCTCCCTTAAAATAAACTTCAGAAATAAAAAAATAAAAAACTGATGCCATCTATTGACTGTCGCCGCAAACTAGCTCCTCGGCTCGGTGACAAACCCACAATATCAGCTTTGGCTTTTTTTTACGTTTATTTTGATGGGAGAGGCGCCCTATGCTTCTATGGATCAATTTCCTCCTGGAAAATTTTCCATCTATATTCTAGCCATAGATTTGGCCTAGCCACTTTGCCAGCTAAACACCTCTTTGGCAGATTGTGAGGATTCCATTAGATCCCGTGTGGATCTCTTGGAATGAAGTCCGCCCTAGACTGACAAGGGCCATTAGTCCGAAACCATGGTCTCTAGTAGGACGCTTCTCTCTCTCTCTCACTTTGTCAGTTTATATATAATAAAGGTGAAACCTCTCTCTCTTTTTAAAATGCATTAAAAAGAACATTTGGCTTATCACCTCGGTACAAAACGTAGGGGTGGTGCAAAAGAAAGATCCCCAACAACAGTTTGGGAAAATTCAGGTAAAAAGCCAACCTGTATACCATGGTTTCGGGCTAGCCTTCATCAGTACAGGAGCGGCTTGATTTCATAACATCCTACAAGAGGGGAATGGGCCGAATTTACCAAAGAGGTGTTGAAGCTGGTGAAGTGGCAAGGCCGATTTTCAGGCAAGAATACAACATAAAGCTGCAGGAAGATGTAGTTATGTATCAAAATGGCCCTCTTGGCTCATCAGTAGTAAATTCCTGAATTTATAAAATTTCTAGTAAAATTATATATCAAAACTAGGCAGTTTCCCGTTCTATGAACTGCAGTCACACTCCTAATTCTTATTATATCTTTATATCTTAATTTTATATTACAACTATATAAGTTTCTGAAGATTATTTGTTGGTTGGAAGTTTATTCAGAAAAAAAAACACAGCCACATTAACTAATGGTTTATTTAACTCTCGACGTTTCAGTTATTTCCTGCCGCTCTCTTCAGTGGAATGACAGGAAGTTCTTGAAACGTCGGGAGTTAAACTATAGGTTGATGTGGCTGTCTATTTAAGTTTCATTAGCATTCAAATTAGTTTTAAAATTGAATGGGTACGTCCAATAAAGATATAATTTGGTATATAGGTTGTGACACGGATGGTTTAGAACAGGGGTAGCGAACGTGCGGCCTTAAGGCCGCATTTGGCCTTTTCTTGCCCAAGTTGTGGCCTTTTCATAAATTCAAAATTATAATTTTTCTTTCGCAGTTTTCAATTACTTTCATTATTTTATTGAAAATATCTAATACGAATGTCATAGTATGTCATAATATATATAATATAGTAAATGTAAGTATTTAAATTTCTAAAAGTAATTCAAGTGTCGTGCTTCTAATATAAAAAGGTTAGCCACCCCTGGTTTAGAAGCTTCGAAGGAGCTAGCTACAAACTTAAAACTCTGTTAGTGCATTTAAACAACAACATATAGGTGACTGACCCACCCGGGCTCCTAGAGCGTAAATTTCCAACTACCCGGTATGTGTGTAGTATATACATATCATATAAAAATGTTATTATATTATAAAATTATAATTTCTATAAAAAATACTCTGTTTAGTCGACCGCCAGAGGTCGCGGCTTTCTCTATATAAAACTCATTGTTGTTGTGTCCCGTTGTCAAGTAAATAATATGCCACCGATTGTAATTAAATCGACGATCGGACCAACCGGCGAGAAACTATGCATAATCGAAGCCTCCTTAATAACGAAGATCCTAGACAAATGTGGAATCGAGTATAAGCTTGAGGAAACGGTTCAATCAAAGAAGAGAACTCGCGGCTCCCAATCGGATGACTCAAGATCGCCAACTAGGAGCGAGCGTAATCTGAAGACGCCTAGAATGGACATCGATGAACAAAGTCCCGCCACTGGAATTTCTCAACAAATGAACACAGCTCACCCACCGCAAGACGATGAAGAAAATAACGACAACGATGGCCCATGGACCACAGTCACTAACGTGAAAAAACCGAGAATTCCTCCTGTTATTGCAGAAAATGTAGCAGATTGGAAGCTTCTTTGCCAAGAACTAAAAGGCTTGTGCACGGAACCATTCCAAGTCACGATTTCTGGCAAAAAGCACATAATTAAATCGAAAAACATAGGCGACTTCAAAAAAATCAGGGAGTATGTACAAAAAAATAATGGAGGATATTCCTACAGACTACAGGAGGAAAAACCACTGAAAGTGGTATTGAAGGGGGTAACAACAGCCTTCAAAGAAGAAGACGTCGTAACTGAACTGGTCTCAATGGGCTTCACTGAGGTCATTGTCAAAAGACTCCATAGACAATCGACCAAAATACCGATGAATATAGTCCTAGTAGAGCTACCGAAAAATGAACAAAATAAACGAATCTATGGAATAACCGAAATACTTTACCAAAAAATAGTCGTGGAATCATTCAGGACTACAAAACGAGTGACCCAATGCTTTAACTGCCAGGGCTTTGGGCATGGCCAGCTAAACTGTTTTTTGAAGCCCAAATGCGTCAAGTGTGCTGAAGAACACCATTCGAAGGATTGTCCAAGAAAGTCGAAACAGCTCCCACCAAAGTGCGCTAACTGTGGAGAGGCGCACACAGCCAATTACCGCGGATGCCAAAATTTTCCGAAGCCACAACAACAGCAGCTAAAGCCTCCCAGACAAAACTCCCCTAACACCATACCTCAAGCAAGCTCCACTAAAACAGAATAAGCAACTGTTGAAAAACAAAAGGCAAGTTACGCTGAAACTGCAAAAAAGAAAACTACTCGTTCTGACACCAGGGAACTGTGCGAAAAGTTATTAGAAATTATCAAAACTTACTTACAATGAAAGGCAAATTACCTTTGAAAATCGTTTTCTGGAATTGCAACGGAATCAAACTCAAAAAAGAAGAATTTCTACATTTTTTAGAAGAAAACTCAATAGACATGGCACTGCTCAGTGAAACACATCTAAAACCATCTGTCGACCTCAAACTCAGAAACTATCAGACAATAAGAGACGATAGAATCGTTGGAAGGGGCGGTGGAACGGCAATAATTCTAAAAAACTATCTTAAATATAAAAAAGTGCTGATTCAAACATCTAACATGGAAAACACCACAATTCTAATGAAACCAGATGGAAGGGCAGTAGTGCAGATATCGTCAATCTATAAGAAACCCGATCTACCACTCCTGGAGGAAGATCTGAATCTCTTGTTAGAGAATAATCAATCAGTAATCGCTGCAGGAGACTGGAACTCCAAGCACCCTCTTTGGGGCTCAAGAACCTCCAATAATAGCGGAACCGTGCTTCATAATTTTTCCGAAAAAGAAAACCTGGACATTGTCGCACCTTCTTCACCCACGCACTACAGTCCTTTGGGTAATCCAGACTTTCTAGACATCGCAATTCTTAGAAACATCCCCTGGACTTCGAGGATTAAGACCCTGGATGCCTTATCTTCAGATCACCTCCCAGTAATCCTAGAGCTCACCTGCCCGAAGGATGAATTCACGACTAGGGCTTGCCGACTCACTAACTGGGTACACTTCCAACAAGACTTAATTTCTAGTACGCCTCCTAGAGTACCCTTGAAAACGGAAGCCAATATTGACTCAGCAGTGACCATACTAAATGATAAAATCTACAACAGCTACTCGAAAAACACAGTTATATCATCCTCTTCATCAAAACAGAACCCCTCGACCAAGGCCTTGATAAAAGAAAAGAATAAAGCTCGTAAGAGATGGCAAGCAACCTGGGATCCAGCCCATAGAGCCATTTATTTAAACCTACAGGGAAAAGTTAACAAAGCCCTCAAATCCGACTCCACCGAGAACTGGAATCAATTCATACACAAGATTGAATCAAGCCCAAAGGACTTCTGGAGAAAAACAAAACCCATCAGGAAAAAAACGGAAAGGATCTCAAGCTTAGTAACGAACGGCAAAACCTTATTGACCGACAAAGAAATCGGAAATGAACTTGCAGAACACTTCTCCAACCAGTTCTCCAAGGAAAAAGAAGACCAACCAAATATAACTTATAATCACCAACAAGAAAAAATGCTCACAATGACGACACCAAATGAAGTCAAAGAAGTGATTAAATACTTAGCTAACCACAAAGCTCCTGGCCATGACAATATCACTCCGCAAATGGCCAAGAATCTTCCCATCAAATGGATTGTATTTCTAGCTGGAGTATTCAACGCCGCACTGCACTTGTGTTACTACCCCAAAGTCTGGAAGCATGCTATCATAATTCAAATTCCAAAAAAATCCGCTAAATCCCCTGAAGATCTAAGACCTATCAGCCTCCTCCCCACCATCGGCAAAATTTACGAAAGAATTATTTTACGTAGACTTCAGATGTACTTGGACAACTCTAACTTCATCATCCCGCAGCAATTCGGATTTAGAAGGGGGCATTCAACAACTCACCAACTCATTGCAGTTCTGGACTACATCCAGATAAGAAGATCCCACAAGGAAGTGGTAGGTGCTGTCTTTCTAGATTTTGCGAAAGCATTTGATAAAGTTTGGCATAATGGCCTTATAAAGAAACTCACAAAACACCAGTTTCCAAGTGACATTATCAATTTTATGCAGAATTATCTACAGGGCAGGACATTTTCAGTCAAGCAAGGAAATTTTATAACTGAACCAAAGCCAATCCAGACTGGAGTACCTCAAGGCTCTATCCTCGGACCCTACCTTTTCAATATTTACATTAATGACATCCCACTGCACTCTAAATGTAAACTTAAGCTCTTCGCAGATGACACAGCAATTTTATTTAACTCTAAATCAGTCAACCTATTGGTTACTCAGCTTCAGAATTACCTAAATGACATAATCAAATGGTGCGATGAGTGGAAACTAGACATTAACCCAACTAAGACTCAAGCAATACTTTTTCCCCCAAGAGATAACAAAAAATTCAAGCCACAAACCAACTTGACAGTAAACTCAAGCACTATTAGTTGGGCCGACCATGCCAAGTATCTTGGTGTCACTTTGGATTCGAAATTAAAATTTAACCTACATGTCCAAAACACCATAAGAAAGGCAAAGATAGCCAAAATATCTCTATCAAGCCTGCTCAATTTCAAAAGTAATTTAACAACAAAGCATAAATTCACGTTGTACAAAACCTGTATTCTACCCATCATCACGTACGCACTACCAGTCTGGGGCAAATATATCACACCTACGGATAAAAAAAGAATAGATGCCTTCATGAGGATTTGCTTACGAACCACTATAGGAGCCCCATTCAATCTTTCAAACAAAATTCTCAAAGAAGATCTCAACCAGCCTAATCTAGAAGAGATTTATCAAGACTCTGCAACAAGACTATTCTCTCAATTTCAAAAATCATCAAATCCAACTATACAAGAAATTGTTCAAAATCAAGGTGACCTCAGCCACCGAATCCGACGACCTGGACCCAATGGCTAGCTGACAGCCAAACACCCAACAACTGCCCTCCTGTAAGGTTCCGGGGGCCACTCCAGCATTACAACTCGCAATGTGTAAATAATCTGGACAAGGTGACTCGCGAGCTGTGCTCGAATGTAACACCTGCAAATTGAGATGAAATAAATAAATAAAAATGTCCCGTTGTCTAGTTCAAAACTTTTGTAAATTATGTAAATAAGTATTTTGTTTTCTTTATTCTTACGCTTTAAATCAGGCAATACTTTCTCAGATTATGTATTTTATAAGCTTAATTAAAACAAACTAGCAAATAATGATTTAAACAGTTTTATTATTTCTACCACGACTGCAATATCACATACTCATGGATTCCAAGATCAATAAAATGACCAATAATTCCTTTACAAGCATATAAACACTTATCTCAATAATATTCAAAAGACAGCAGAAATCTCTTTTTATAATATACATATAGAGATCCCATATAGATAATTCCATTTCAAACACATATTAACAAACAATGATAGAGAGTGAATAATAGCAACGATATATAGAAAAATATGAAATAATTAACTATAATTATTGTAAATATAGAGGTTGTCTGGCCGGCATTCTTAGTTCTTACAATTAAAGATACTTCGGCCAGTATAACTCTTAGTATTATCTCTAATAAAAATATTTATACTGGCCGAAGTGTCTTTAATTTTAAGAACTAACTATAATTAGTACTTTTAAAATTAGAATGAGAGGTAAGAAGAAGTAGTAAAAGAAAAAGATAAGGAAATTTTGTTATATATAAATCGCTACAGCTAATTCAGTATCATCAGAGAAAATAGTTAAAACTTTAAAACTCATTAATATAAGTGTTAGCGTTATATATACAGGTAAACCTGTCTATAGCGTCCCCCTCTTGGGACTCACCAAAATAGGGTACTATAGAGGGGGGGGGGGTGCTATAGACAGATCACTTTTAATGTAAATCGCATCGTACTACGTATTTAAAATCGGGCGCTATATAGAGGGGGCGCTATAGACAGGTTTAAATGTACATTTATTTAAAGAATAAAATAGAGTGTGCAAACATAAAAATGTTAAAAAGGAGCTATTAAAATAATTTATTATATTCCAAAATTCAATATAACACAGCTAAACAAGATGTAAAAAGTAGGGAAAGCTTTAGAAGATTGGTGAACAAATTGGTGCAGTAAAAGAAGCGATGACGGTGGAAGAAATTAGAGAAAATCTCCGGTTACACTGGTGGCGTCATCCGATACATCCGGGACATCATTATATCTGCCAGTAATTAATTACCGAGAGGGAGCAATTATTTCTGTGGCCAATTAATTTGTTACTTGCTATTAATGGGCTAGTGGGCGGTTAGGAGAGGCCAAAAAAATGGAAGTTCTGGTGACTTAGGTAAAAAATCACCAGTTCTTCGATTTTTCAGTCATTTGGTTTAGTCGTGTGTTTGTGGCATGGATAGCTATTAGCTGAGTTGGTCTATCTACACCTATGTTTGGTCTTTGAATCACCTGATATATATATACCCTCATTAGATATGCCACAATTTCCACGATCTCTGAGGTAACTATATAGTGAAGCAATGGTACACCTCAATAAAAATAGAGATTTTTTTTTTAAACTCATGAACAAAACTTATGGATTTGAAAAAGTAAAAATAGAATTAAGAATGTTGTTGTACCTTTTAGCATGTATATCGGGATTCAGACAATAACTCCAAAAATATTTGATACGCAGTGATCTATTTTAAGATACACGAGATAACAAAGTGTGAACAAAATAGCCTTCAAAAAAAAAATATATATATGTGGCAATATCGTTGCGGGGTTTCTTATTGTTGGATGCGAATGGTGAGATTTGGTTGAAGCGCAGCCGTTTGAGTGGAAGTTGCAGCATACAGTTAGGAATAATCAGGACACGTGATTGAGTTTGAAAATAAAGGCAACGGGTTGGAGGAAAGAAAGTTTGATAAGAGCTGAGCGATTTGACTTATTAATTAACTGATCACATGGCGGTGATTGTACTTAGCTGTGGGATGAGCAGAGGGGGAGAGGTCTAGAGCCGATGTCACCTCCTTGGGAGCCAAAGCGTAACTGACATTTCTTGCTTTTCGATTTAACACCAAGCTTCAGTTTCTCTCTGATTGGTTGAGATATGATCACATGGTGTTTTCCTATTGGTTGACCTACTTAGTGGTTCCTCCCTAATTGGCCGGCGGCTCTCCTTGATGAAAGATGGCCTGCCTGGTATATCCGATTTCGTCAGGAAGTATTGGGTATCTTGACGCTTATAGCTTCGACGGATATTAGATACGTCCTGTTTTTGCCGGAAGTATTGAGTGCATCTTGGCTAAAATAACTTCTGCGGTCACTAGAGACGTCCGGTCTCTGCCCCTGCAATATTGACACAGGGGTGCCAAAATAGTCGTGCCAGCTTTAGTCTTACTTCCTATATCTTTTGTTACTTTCTTTCCTCCAGTTACCTTGTTCTTTATTAAGTCTTTGAAAATCATACATGATATATACATAGTGGGTCGGGGTTGCATTTAATTATATACAAATTATGACAGATGCGCCCCCTACATGTGAAGAATTCAAGAAGGGGTTAGCCTGAGAGAATTCTGTAAAGTGAAAAATAATTTTGTGGGAAAATGAGTTGTGGGTATGGAGGGGCTATATACAAACATTGCTGGTAATATAAAAGTAAAATAGAATGGTGTTGATGATATAGGTTGAGTATAATTAATAGAAATCAAAAATTTTTAATTGTAAGAAATCAAGGAATGTTATGGTACATAGTGGATTAAAAGAAAAGAAAATGCGCCTAAACGAATTCTACTCGAGTTAAGAAATGAATTCGAGGGGGTTCTATTTAGGCTTTGAAATCAAAATAAAAATAATATAAAAATAGTTGAATGAAATCAAAATTGAATGTGTTTGGTTGAATGGTGAGAAAAAAAAAAGAAAAATGCCTAACCATATTCTAGCTCGAAATTGGGAATGAAATCGAAGGAATTCTATTAGGTCTTTTGAGAAATCAAAAATAAAAAAAAATAAAAAGTTGGAAGAAATCAAAGTGAATGCTTGGTGCGTGGTGAGAAAAAAAGGAAAAATGCCTAATTACTTTTTTGCTTGAATTTTGGAAAGGAATTCGAGGAAATTTCATAAGGTCTTTTGAGAAATCAAAGTAAAATAAAAATAAAAAGTTGGAAGAAATCAAAGTGAATGCTTGGTGCGTGGTGAGAAAAAAAAGGAAAAATGCCTAATTATATTCTAGCTCGGAATTGGGAATGGAGACCGAGGGAATTCTATTAGGTCTTTTGAGAAATCAAAAATAAAAATAAAATAAAAGTTTTTTGAGCGAAATCAAAGTAGAGTGCTTGGAAAAAAGAAAAATGAAAAATAAAAAGATTTCAACAACAAAGGGTGATTTAATGTTTTTAGTTTAATCGAAAGTCAGTGAGTTTTCGTTGATAATTGAGTTGTGGCAATATAAGTCAAGTGGTAAATAGAATGATAATTGATAAATGAAAATGATAATATAAACTAATTGGTAAATAAAATGATAGTTAATGATTAAAATTGATAATAAGTTGAATAAATTGCTAAATTGATTAAATATTTAAATTTTAATTGAGAGAAAATAATGAAAATGATTGATATGAAAAATAAGGTGTATTGGTTGGAACCCTTTGGTATCTTCATGCCCTGATCTACATGTATTGGTTGCTCCATTTTGCCCTATAAATGTTTTACTTGCTCAATTATGCCCTATAAATTTTTTGTCTCATCTGTAGTGACACTTAGGTGAAAAACGTGATTCTAGCCCTCAAGTGCGTTTATGCTGTGTGTACAGGAGACATGGAAATCTATATAACCTTTATGTGTAATTTTTTGTCTTTGTGTGTGTGTTGTGAAAAATGTTAGAAGTCGGTTGTGTAAGAGATGTGTGAGCTAGTTCTAGGTGTTGTTTCGTGGATGTGTAATTGGTTGGTAAAAATCGATATGTAGACTCGAACTGGAATCAAAACCGGTGGCATAGTGAGGTTCCCAGTCGACCTCAATAGGGGATCTTCTCATTGTAATTAGAGATACGGAAGTGGGGTGTGTCGGGCAAACGAGAGGGAGGGAAATTGGAGATCGGACGAAGGCGCTCCGCTTTGTTTACAGAGGCCGAATTTAACCTCCGCGGACTATACTTCCTGTCGTGGTGTTTCAAATCTCATTTCCTGCCGTCTATTTATTTTTGGTGCGGCTCGGGGCTTGTTTTTGGAGTACGGCTTCTCCGACATCGGTTGGTCATTTTTTCAGTTACTGCTATCTCTTCGGAGTTTATTTAGATTTTCTGCGAAGATGGTTCCTAAAATTATGAGAAGTTTTATAAATACTTGTCCACAATGAAGAATTGCTTGTCCACAATGAAGAATTGCTTGTCCACAATGAAAAACTGTTTGTCCAAAATTAAAAAATGCTTGTCCTAAATTAAAAACTACCTCTTGTAGTTCGAAGATTTTACGAGCGGGCATGGTATAGATAAACAAGTAATTGATGAATAAAATTGGAATACAGTTGTATGGCATAAGTAACAAACAAAGGATGAAAATCAGATGAAATATAGGATATTGTCCCATGTTCGTCCATATTTTTGTAACTGGGGACTCTGAAATATTTGCTTGAACCTTATGAATTGTAGAATTTGAATGATTGGTAGGTTCGCAGTTCTCCTGTTTGATATCTTTAGGGAGTGGTGTGATATGATTGAGCTGGTTGTCAGGTTTGCAGTTTTTAACGTCGGGGAAGAGTGATGTAAATCGTCTTGTTGCAAAAATGGCAGGGTCTAAATGCCTGAAAGGTTCGCTGCTGGTGGGTTTGAACCTTAATGACTCTGTTGGGAATAATTCGGGTGTTAAATGTTTGAAAGGGAACGTGTAATTGGGGTTGTGTTTTATATGATAGGTGTTAACGGCGGGTGGTGATATATAATGGATTTTTTCTGTATACAGTTTAAGTTTGTTGACGTGGATTGTGTCAGTGTCTCTTTGAAGTGGTTGATTTGGTCGATCTATGCGGACCACATTTGGTGAAATAATTTCTAATATTGTGTGAGGTCCTGTGAAATATGGCGCAAGTTTCCCTGTATTTGGGTGGTGATATAATTTTACTAACACTAGATCACCTACTTCGAAATGTGGTTGCTTGTGTCGTTGGTCATAAGTGTTTTTGTCTTGTAAATGTTTGTTTTGTGTGCGTGTGTGTGCAATTTTTCTAGCTTTGTCGATATCTGGGTACGGTGTGTTATGATTAGAGATTTCTGGGGGTAGGATACCAAACATTAAGTATATGGGTGGAAAACCTGTGGTAGAGTGGGGTGTCTTGTTATATATAAGTGTAACCTTCTTGACCAACTTGGTCCATGCGACCTTAGGATTTTCTAGGTGTAATAACCTAAGTTTTCCCGTGAGGGTGGCGTTCAGGCGTTCACATAGGCCGTTGGCTTGTGGGTTGTTGCTGGTTGTGCTTAACGGGTGAATATTTCTATTAAGGAGAAAACTACGAAATTTGGGTGAAGTGAAGGCAGGGGCTCTATCCGTAAGAAGGCGTTTTGGAGAACCATCCTGGAATACTCGTTTAAGTACCTGTTGGTAGGTGGTGGTACTGGTGGATTTAGATGGAAAAGCCCACGCGTAGCGTGAAAAATGATCGACTACCACATGGAGGTATATCTTGGTGTTGCCATATTTGGCAAATCCTGCTATGGTGTCCAGAGATAAAAGGTCGAAGGGTTCTTTAGATTCCGGAGGTTGACTTAATTCTCCGTAAGTGGGTCCTACTGGACGTTTTGTTAATTGGCAGGTGGGACAGGTTTTAACTTTTTGTTTAATATCTTTTGACATACCTTGCCAGTAATATTGTGTGGAGATGATTCGTGACATTTGTGAAATACCGGGGTGATTGTATTGTGTGTGTACTGTTTGTAAGAGTTGTTGTATGAGTGGTTTTGGAAGTATAATCTTGGTTACACCTTTTCGGGAAACTGTATGTAATCCATTATGATCAATGGTCAAACTAGACTCTTTCGATGGAGGAGATTGGTGGGTCTTGATAAGGGTGGCGTCCAAGAATCCACAAAACGGGTTACGGGACAATAGATCTGCTTCATATTGTAGTTTTCCCTTTATGTAGCGGACCTCATATTCGTAACTCGATAGTCGTAAACTCCATCGAAACAGTCTACCGGACGGGTTCTTGATGGTTTTCAACCACTGCAATGCGTGATGGTCAGAAAATATTGTAAATTTTCTGCCCATAAGATAGATGCGAAACTTCTCCACACTCTCAACGATTGCTAAGCACTCAAGTTCAGAGATGGAGTAGTTTTTCTCGTGTGGGCGCAATGTTCGGCTGAAATATTGAACTGGATATACGTTTCCGTCAGGGTGAACTTGTTTGAGAATGCCTGCTATACCGAGGGTGGATGCATCGCAATACACTTGGCATGGCAGACCTTCTTTGTAAAGGTGTAAAATGGGGTGTTGTGTGAGGTTTCCTTTCAGGTCAATGAACGCCTCTTGACAAGCTTCATTCCAGTTCCACACGACGTCCTTTTTGAGGAGATTGTTGAGTGGTGCTCGCAAGCGAGCGTATTCCGGAATGAATTTGTTATAGACGTTCACAGCGCCTAAGAAGGATTGTAGTGTTTTTCGGTTGTGTGGTTGTTTTATGGCGTGGATGATGTCGGTATTGCGTGTAAGTGGTGTAATTGTACCAGCTGTGATGGTGTAACCTAGAAAATTTATGGATTGTTTAAAAAATTCGCATTTTGCGAAGTTAAGTTGTAACTTCTCCGCTTCGCAAAAGGCGAAAAATTGTCGCAGGTGGTTTTGATGTTCCTCCAATGTGTTGGAGTAAATGATGAAATCATCAAAGTAATGTGCCACACAGTCAAGTCCGTGTCTCTGTAGAACCTGACTTATGGCTCGTTCGTAAATCTGAGGACTGGTTTTTAACCCGAAAGGTAATCGAGTGGGTTGGTATAATCCTTCAAAGGTGGCAAATGCTAACAGTGGTCGAGAATCGGGGAGTATTGGGACTTGCCAATACGCAGAGGATATGTCGGCCGTGGAGAAATATTTGGCCTGTGCGAGGCGGTCTAGGATATCCTCGATTCTCGGGAGGGGATGGACATCAGAGCTGATTAGCTCATTCACCTTCCTATAATCGATACAAAACCGTTTGGTTTTGTCGCGCTTAGTGACGAGGGTGACAGGGCTCGAGAAAGGTGAAAAAGATTGCTCTATGATGCCGTTCTCCAGCATTTGTTGTATTTGGTTACGGATTTCTTGTTGGTCACATATCGGAACACGATATGGACGTATGGTGATTATTTTTTCGGAATTCGTGGGTATTTTTACTGGTGGAATACGTAAGCATGGTACGTTGAATTTGTCCTGTGAAAAAATGTGAGTGTACCTTTGTAGAAGTGTTGTGAACTGTGGTGTATAATGAGTGTTAGGTGTTGTGTTGTAGTATGCATGTGGTAAAGGGTTTTGTTGTGTATTAGTGTGAGTGTCGAGTTCGTTGTGTGGGTTGGTCATGTGAGAGTTGTGCAACGGTGTGTGATCACCTATGTTTTTGGTATGCGAGTTATCCCGCTGTGTGGGTGCGTTTTGGACAGGTTCATAAGTTGAAGTTGTTGTGGTTTGATTATTTGAGGGCATGTAAAAAGGGCAATTGGCTTTAATGAAAAAGGGGCATGTAGATAAGTGGGGTTTTCTCAATGAATGTACGCAATGGTTGTCATAGGCGGAAAGTTGGGATGTGGGGAAAATTTTTTGTGACATCGCCTGACATTGCCAGTACGTGCATACATTGGACACATGATTAAAATGGTAGGAAAGGGTAGACAATGGGGCGCCCAGCTGGAGTATAGTGCATTTATTAAAATCTATGGTTAATCTGAATTTATGGAGGCTATTGATACTAAGAATTCCAAATGGCAATGGTGCATTCACTACATGGAAATACTCCTTTCGTGATATTTGTCCTATTGTCAGTGGGATAGCTAGTTTACCCATGGTTTTTGCAAATCCGTTTAAGGTTTGGAGGTGTAGTGACTGTCCCTCAAGGGTTAAATTAGGCAGGTGGGTTTTTAGCATATGATAAATACTATATGGCACTATACTCAGGCTGGCGCCTGTATCAATTAAAAAGGGGCATGATACATTAGGGGTTAGAAAAAGTTTGACAGTCAGTTGGTTTAGGGATCCTACCTCAGTCTCGAAAGGGCTGCTCGGCTGGGATGTCCCTGGCTTGACTTGGTTGTTGTGGAATCGGGGCTGGTTGTTTTGGGACTGTTTGCACCGTCCGCACTTTTTCGTGGAT
Organism: Cordylochernes scorpioides; assembly: GCA_030710605.1. NCBI lineage: Eukaryota > Metazoa > Arthropoda > Arachnida > Pseudoscorpiones > Chernetidae > Cordylochernes > Cordylochernes scorpioides. Next base: position 21,466,400 of record CP092882.1, on the reverse strand, counting down.
CGTCGGGACTGGTCGACGTCGGCATTCGCTATGCCAGTGTCTCGCGCCGCAGAACTTGCAATTGGACGGCGGAAGAGGTGCATTCCATGCACCTGGGCGTCGGGGTGTGCTGTGGTACGGACCCGACATTGTGGGTGGTTGATCTTCTCTGGATCGCGTTGCCGGTACACTGGGCCCGTGGATCCGCTGTACCAGGCGGAACCATTCTCCTAGGTTCTCGGGAGGTACTACGCGGACTAGGCGCTGGTCGTTGAATGGCAGTCCTTCTGTCAGCGTCTCGAGGATCACCTCTTGTGGAAGTCCTAGTTGCAATCCCATGGCGGTTTTCTCCCGGTAGTAGGTCTCTAAGTTGGCTTGTCCAGTGAGTTTCATGGCGAAATATTTCGCAAAGGACGCTTCGCTTGACTCAGGGTAGAGATCTAGGAGGATTTGTCTCACCTGGAAATAACTCCGGTCGGCCAGCCGAAGTTTCCTGAAGAGTTCCAGGGGTTGTCGCACCAGGTAGTTTGGTAGGCGCAGTAATTTTTCTTGTTCCCCCATGGATGCGTCTTCCATTTTTCGGTCGAACGTCTGGAAAAACTGTGTCGCGCTGTATGTGCCGTCGAAAGGCGAGATCGCCGATTCCGCTCCATCAGAAATTTTTGCCCGGGCCAGGAACATTGACAGCTGGTTGACGGCGTCCGCTAGGGGCGCAGTTGTCTCTCGGTCGGTCATCTCCTGTCTTTCTCTTGTCGTTTCGTTCTCTCTTACTTCTTGCCTTCTTTCCATTGTTTCCGTCGGATCGTCTGACTTTACGCCTATGGGATCCTGATTTAATTCCATCTCACTATCCTGTCGACTTAACCGTTCTGTGGCAATATCGTTGCGGGGTTTCTTATTGTTGGATGCGAATGGTGAGATTTGGTTGAAGCGCAGCCGTTTGAGTGGAAGTTGCAGCATACAGTTAGGAATAATCAGGACACGTGATTGAGTTTGAAAATAAAGGCAACGGGTTGGAGGAAAGAAAGTTTGATAAGAGCTGAGCGATTTGACTTATTAATTAACTGATCACATGGCGGTGATTGTACTTAGCTGTGGGATGAGCAGAGGGGGAGAGGTCTAGAGCCGATGTCACCTCCTTGGGAGCCAAAGCGTAACTGACATTTCTTGCTTTTCGATTTAACACCAAGCTTCAGTTTCTCTCTGATTGGTTGAGATATGATCACATGGTGTTTTCCTATTGGTTGACCTACTTAGTGGTTCCTCCCTAATTGGCCGGCGGCTCTCCTTGATGAAAGATGGCCTGCCTGGTATATCCGATTTCGTCAGGAAGTATTGGGTATCTTGACGCTTATAGCTTCGACGGATATTAGATACGTCCTGTTTTTGCCGGAAGTATTGAGTGCATCTTGGCTAAAATAACTTCTGCGGTCACTAGAGACGTCCGGTCTCTGCCCCTGCAATATTGACACAGGGGTGCCAAAATAGTCGTGCCAGCTTTAGTCTTACTTCCTATATCTTTTGTTACTTTCTTTCCTCCAGTTACCTTGTTCTTTATTAAGTCTTTGAAAATCATACATGATATATACATAGTGGGTCGGGGTTGCATTTAATTATATACAAATTATGACATATATATATAGACGACCGGCGGCATTAAAGACTTTCTACTTTCTTCCTCAAATTTTGTTCATTAGTGTATATATTCAAATAAATATTGAGATTTAAAAGCACGAATGTTTATTTTATACATAATATAAATTTCCACTGCCCTTACTGCGATGAAAAATATATATTCGGAGGGCTTGGCTCATCAGTGGTGAACCCTCCCAGCGGTTTCGCCAATTTAATCGACCAGACCGCTTCTCAGAGCTCTAATACTGTATTGGACGATTTAGAAGCGGTCTGGTGGATTAAATTGGCGAAACCGCTGGGAGGGTTCACTACTGATGAGCCGAGCCCTCCCAATATATATTTTTCTTCGCAGTAAGGGCAGTGGAAATTTGTATTATGTATAAAATAAACATTCGTGCTTTTAAATCCTTTCACTTTATATTCTAGTCTTTTTTTAATAATTTCACTGACGACCACAAGCCTGTGTTTGAGTGGTTCTTCAGGGGCCGCTCATGCCCCAACCTGAAACCTTTCCTCAAGGGGCCTATAACACGTGTGATCTAAGATACAACATGTATTCTTTTCTCTCTAGTTTAGTTCACTATATTTAATGGAATGAAGGGAAATAAACCTTTTCACCTGGAATCAAATGATTCTGGTATTGTCCTTTTTGTATACCGAGTATTTCATTCATTAGATAAACTGTAATTGTTGAAGAGAATGAATCTACTCTTGTGGTAGAGAGACTGACTTCCAACACACGAATTTAGTGGCGAGAGTTTGGATAAAAAGACAAGCTAGTTGCAGAATATAGACTTACATTTTGAAGACGGCCAATAAAGAGTTCACACACACACAAAACAAACATGTTTTTTTTTTTTCAAAAATAAATAAAATTTTCACTTATCCTTAGTACACGTGGTACAGGCTATGATAATCATGGTGGGTAGAAATTGGCGACTGCTTTTATTGTAAGTGTACCACATTTCTACACATGTGATAAACAGTTCAACTTTGCACTTAAAAATGTTCCAGAGCCCCGTATGGTTACTTGCACTCGCTGGTGAGGTTGACTTTTGCTAAAAATCGGGGGTCATTGGAGCATTTTTTTAATCAGAAAAAAAGTGCCCAATGCGGGATTCGATCCCGGGTCGTAGCAGTCGAAAACCAATGGTTTACACCACTCTTCGATCGACCGCCTAGAAGAAACTATTGTATACAACATAATTTATATTTTATTCATGCTGTGAGAGAAGTAGTATTTTATTGTAAATATATATATATGTATATATATATATATATATATATATATATATATATATATATATATATATATATATATATATATATATATATATAATTATATAATCTAAATATAAAAATATTCTATAATTTAAAAATATTTTTTATTTTCAATTATTGATAATTCGATAATTCTACTTGTTTTTTTACCATAGTTTTTAGAATACGCCGACTTTTAATACTTGTTGTAAATATGTAGTTATCTAACCTATTTTTGAAATTCACTAATATAGAATTAATTTCATAAATTCTAAATAAATGTAAAAAAATGTCTCATTGTAATTTTCCTCAAGTAATTTAAAATAAAAACTACTTGATAGAAATAATTATACTTCGGCTTTTCTTTCAAAATGACACGACTGCAAACGATACCATTAGGTACTCATGTACTAAAAAGAACCAGCAATTAATTACCATCTCTCAAAATAATATTCATTATAACATAAGTCGACAGGATATTTACCTGTTTATTCATTCAAAATGCCAAAAGAGAAAATATCTTATTTTTAAAAATGAAAATCCTCAACCAACCATATTCATCTCCAAACATAGCCTTCTACAACCAATATAGCCTACCTCAACCAACATAGCCTACCTCAACCAAACATAGCCTACCTCAACCAACATAGCCTACCTCAACCAAACATAATCCTCTCCAATCAAATATAGTCTTCTACAAGCAACAATTCTCATCTACAATCAACAATAGTTTTCTTCAATTAAAAATGGTTTTCAACAAGCAACCATAGTTCTCTTCAACTACAACCATTTTCCAAGATCATCAACTCCAGCCAGCTTTATCCTTTTCAAGGTACTTTGTATCTACCATTTTGCACAAATTACCATTTTCAACTTTGCTGATCCTCATCCATGCTTCTCAATAGTTTCAATACCTCATTAATTTATAGTTATATTTCTTTTTCAAATCATTTTTAAATATCAGCATCAAATCTTATGTCTACAAAAAATACTTAATGTCATTCCATATATCTCTCTATTATCATTTTATTATTCAAATATTATTAACAAAAAACAATTATATATTATTTTCATATACCTTTAAATGTTAATATTGTAGAAACAGCTTATTTTGAGTTATTATTTGCGTAAAAATAAACATTTTCTGCTGCCTTTTGATATTTTGAAATATAACTAGTATAATGACATAATTACTCATATTTTAATTGCCTTTTTATTCGTCTAATATTTTATATATAAATCTATCATTATTATTAAATATATACACATTTACCATAATATTTTCTAAATATATAAATTATTTATAAACAAACTTTCTTTTGTTTATTTTTAAAATAGCTTTACTTTGATTTTTATTGTTTAATTTTTAATTATTTCTATAGACATTTTGATTTCGTTTAAATATTTTTTTAGTTACCAATTTTATTTTAAATTTCATTTTTGTTTATATTTTTCCATCTTTATTCTTTTGTTTAAATGTGATCATTCTTTATGCTTCACCATTACTTTTTATCTTTACATTATCTTTACATGTTCATTCCTTGTTTTACATTTGCCTTTTGTAAATAATTAACCTTTGCTTAATGTTTATTGCTTTTTCAAAAATGCCCTTTTTCATAAAATATCCAATGTTTTAATGTTCCACCAATCCTTTACTAATGTAATTAATTTTTTATTGTTGCCAATGTTATCGCGTCTTTATATTTTCATTAATATACACACACTTTTCAATATTCATTTTATTTTCCCTCTCATTTTTATCATAATATGTATTATTTTCATGTCTTTTCCAATCTATTGGTTCACAAAAAGCCAATATGATAATGGATACCAAACTTTGAATTTCACTCTCTACCAATATATATATATTTTTTTGTCATTTGCATTTATATCATAATCACACTCTCTTAACTATATTTTCTAACTTTTCTCTGAACCCGCTAATTCTAGTTTTTCACAGGGGAGAAATATTATATAATCTAAATATAAAATATTCTATAATTTAAAAATATATTTTATTTTCAATTATTGATAATTCTACTTGTTTTTTGACCATAGTTTTTAGAATACGCCGACTTATAATACTTGTTGTAAATATGTAGTTATCTAATCTATTTTTGAAATTCACTAATATAGAATTAATTTCATAAATTCTATATAACTGTGAAAAATGTCTTATTGTAATTTTCCTCAAGTAATTTAAAATAAAAACTACTTGATAGAAATAATTATACTTCTGCTTTTCTTTCAAGATGACACGACTGCAAACGATACCATTAGGTACTCATGTACTCAAAAGAACCAGCAATTAATTACCATCTCAAAATAATATTTATTATAACATATATATATAAAATGTATGCGCCTGTAAATGATGCTCCCCAGCCAACTAAACTAATTTATTTATTAAGAAAAAGGCAACTAGTGATCGTGCAACTAAAAGTTGATGATTTTTAATCATTCAAAAAGTGGCTAAATACCCTTTCTTGATTATATATACGTGGTTAGATTTTCTTGATTAATCAAGAATGGGTATTTGGCCAATTCTGGAATAAATGAAAATCAACTAATAGTTGATATTTATTCCGACAGATGATACAAGCCATCAAAAAATTTCAGTTACACGATAAGGAGATGCTTTTTTCTAAATTTATCCAACTTATCCCAGTACAATTCACATTTGTATTATTTTTTCACAAAATATTATTATCAGAAGAAAAGGTAGTGAATGAGAATTTAGTCATATTTACAACTAGAGAATTTTCAAAATGAGGTAGTATCTGATTAATTTGCATATTCTGAAGATCGCAACTATGACAGAGAATTCTTCCAGAGCTGCTAACTCTGTACGGTGACAATTACTCAGCCAAATATGTCAAATATAGGCGGAACACACAAACGAAATATGTGAGGTTACTGTATTAATACTTGTTGCACCAGTTTGCGGCTTGGCAGACTCTTCAACCTTGATCCTCTCCTGTGCCGGGTCTTGCGTCTTACCAGAACGTGTTTCAACCATCCTACAAATTTATATAAGCGAATAATGAGATAACCCTACTTTAAGTAGTCTCCAAAATCCTCTATTTATTTCTCACATCAAAGAGAGCAGTGAAGTCACACGTGTACCTAAATACAAATGATAATTCTATAATACTGTACATATATTCTGTTTATAATACATATATTCTGTTTAATGAAATAAATAAATATAAATTTGAATTTAATATATATGAAAAATAATATTACAAATTAAAATAAAATAGGTTCATTAGCCATGATGCAACAATACTGATTTGCATATTCAGGGGTTCGAAACTATGACAGAAATCCGCCCAGAGTTTCTACCTCTGTACTGTAACAATTATTCATCCAAATATATCAAATATAGGCGGAACACACAAACGGAATATGCAAATTATACCGTTATAATACTGTTATAAATGATGAAATGGCATATATTAATTTCGTATTAATCTGTTTGATGTATAAATGAAATTATATTTGAAATATTTACATATTAATGAATTCTGCGACAATATATACTATGTGAAATTACTAAATTATTTCCAATCTCTGTTTAAAATTATTTTGTATGTACTTTTTATAATTAACTTTTTATATAATCTTTTTTTATTTTTCAAGATAAAGGCCAAAATAATAGAAGTTAAATAGAATAAAATTTATATATAAAATAACGTTTTCCACTCGTAAATATGTAAATAGAAGCTCCAAATAATTGTAAATAAATCTGCTTCTTTATAGTTTCACGTTAGTAATCAAAGAAAGATGAAGAGCTATTTTCTTGGCTCGAAAGCTCGATATTGCTGGTATTCGTAGAATAAAACACTAATAGTTCCTTGTTGTTTCTATCATACGCGTCTATAATAGTTTCCAATTTTGATAGCAGATGGCGCGCTAATGCATCATAATATTGATATAAATGTTTTTCGCCTTCAAGTATGTGACATATTAACCTGGGTGGGACATATTACAATCATCTATTTATCTAGATAGATGAACAGTGCTAATGTGGGGAAAGTTTGAACAACTCATCAATATCTCATCTATATCTCTCTTTGATTCATAATTCCCAATTAGGTTCGAGAGAAGAGCACCATTCTTAAAAAAATACTTTCTATTGTAGAAATGTCTTCCTTGAACCTTTCAAGTGACTCGCATTAACCTGATGACCAATCACATTAATGGTTCTTTCCCCATAGATTGGATCTTAGAAGATTACACACTCTCTCCTAGATATATATAGCTTATATCAACCTTTATATACAAGATGATTATATATTGTTTTGAAAATAGAGCAATGCATTATATATTATAATTTATATATTAGATAATAAAAGGCATATATTGGATTTAATAAATCCATATTTTGTGTATACAAAAATGTAATGCCTCGATAAAGGTTGGCGTTCAGCCAGCCGAAATATTGGCAAAATAAATATTTTATCAAATCCAATATATGCCTTTTATTATCTAATGAATTAAGTATGGATTGCTCTATTTTCAAAAAAAAAAATACATTTATATATAAATCATTAGATAAAAAAAGTATATTTCGAATTAATCATTTTATTCTTTATTCAATCCTATATATGAGATTTTTTATTATATAATTACTACACATATATATTATATTAATATTAAAATAATGTGTGCTGGTATTTTGATAGAGCCATAGAACCACTAATTACTGATTGATGTAGAGAATTATTGGTCATTTTCTTGATATTGGAATCCATGAATATGTAATATTGCAGTCGTGGTAGAAATAATAAAACTGTTTAAATCATTATTTGCTAGTTTGTTCTAATTAAGCTTATAAAATACATAATCTGAGAAAGTATTGCCTGATTTAAGGCGTAAGAAAAATAAAATGAAAGACTTATTTACATAATTACAAAAGGTTTGAGCCGGCCAACGGGAAACAACAACAATGAGTTTTATATATGAAAAGCCGCGACGTCTGGCGGTCAACTAAACAGAGTATTTTGTTCTAGAAATTATAATTTTAAAATATTTTATTTTCAATCTATATAAAATTCTTTTGTATATACTTTTTATAATTAAATTTTCTTTTATATAATATTATTTTTTTTATTTTCAAGATAAAGGCCAAAATAATGGAAGTTAAATAGAATAAATTTTATCTTTATATTTAAATATCTTTATATAACAAATATATATGCCGTGATCGAATGGAAGAGTACAACCGTTATGCTTACAACCTCCAAGAATTAGTTCCAGCCAAGTGAGCAGCGCGACATGCAGTAGCATTCACCCGCGATGTCTGCCACGTTTATTTTTGTACAGTTTTTATAGATGGATGAATTTGCATATTTACATTTTAACACAAGCTTAACATATTTACATACTTATTTTGGTGAAAGGAAATTAATCCATGGAAGCAATGGTCGCCTATCCCGTCAAAATAACGTCAGAATCTGACGCCATCTATTGACCGTCGCCGCAACTAGCGGCATCGGGTCGGTGACAAAGCCACAACACCAACTTTGGCAAACTGATAAGCGTCCACCTATAGAACAAGGTTTCGGGCTGATGGCCCTCGTCAGTCTAGGGCGGACTTTATTCCATGAGATCCACACGGGATCTAATGGAATCCTCACAATCTACCAAAGAGGTGTTTTGCTGGCAATGTGGCTGGGCCAAATCTATTGGCAAAACATAGATGGAAAATTTGCCGGGAGGAAATTAATCCATGGAAGCAATGTTCGCCTCTCCCGTCAAAATTATTTATTTTGACGGGAGAGGCGACCATTGCTTCCATATATATATATATAATTGTTTTTGACCCTGTAAAATTAATCGAATTCTAAACACAAAAGGGTGAAGATCGAGACAATTTCAGTTATTTATTGATATAAATAAAATGTCATATAGAGAATATATTGTCCATATTTCACCCGAAAACATATAGAATATCATAAAGATGTTATAAGTTGTGAATTGTGCGGAAATAGGGTTCAGTATAGATTGAGCTATAAGTAATTACTAAAGAATGATAATAAATAAATAGTGATGGAAAATATTATCACGTATTGGATAAAATTGTTTAAATTTATTGTCAAAATTACAATAGGAAATATTTATTTTTGAAATTTAAAATTACATGTTCTAAAAGTTATCCGGGTTAATTCCATTTTCCCCCCAGTTATTTTAAACATATGAATACCCTTTTAAAAATTTCATAACAATATTCACACATTCTGATTTTAACGTTTATAATCTCTTAGAATTTTTAAAAATGTTTAATACAAGGTACGATCAATAACTAACAGAACTTTTAGAAAAATATTAATATAGGTTAAATAATTTTATTCCTCAAATTTCAAATTAAGACCTTATAATATCCTGAACTTGTTTATTCAACCGTCGAATTTTCAATAACCTTTCAGATGATGAAAATCATCTCCCTTTAAACTCAAGTTTGAGCTTTAAAAAAAGAAATCTCAGGGGAGAAATATCTGGGGAATAAGGAGGATGTGATAAAACAGTCACAGAGTGCTTAGCTAAATAATCCATAACCAAGGTGGTTTTATGGTCGGGGCGATGTCATGAAGCAACTTCCATTGTTGTGACTGAAAGAGCTGGTTCCTTTTACTTCGTATTGAATCTCTAAGGTGCACAATTATAGAAGTTCCCTCTGGAATAAACTCATAATGTAAAAATCCTTAGTGGTAAAATAAATACAATAAGTCTCACTTTTTCCCCTTTGATCGGTCAAGACGAACTCGAATCGGAAAGGAAATCTCGGAGTGTAACAATCAATTAATTGTTTCTTTGTTTGTGGGGATCATAAAGATAGCACCAAGTTTGTCTCCGTTTAATATTGTTTTTTTCCTAAATCTCAATTATTAATTGAACTTTCAATTAAATCATTACGAATTTCTAATCTGTTCTGTTTTGTCGTACGGCTAGATGTGAAACAAAGAAATCTCAAAGTTTTGTCATGTTTAAATATTCACGAACAATGCTTTAGCAGCTACCATATGCAATTCCAACTATCATTTCAATAGTTACATTTCTATCAGCATAAAATAAACCACTAACCTGCTGGATGTTGTGCCCCGTTGTCCAAGTTGAGGGAATCTTTGACAATCCTCGATACTCTGATCTTTAAATCTATTGTACCAGAAATGCACTGAAGGTTGTGAAATTGTTTCCTCTCCATAGGCTTCCTTTAACAATTTAATGTCTCAAGAAAAAGATTTATTAAATTTACAAAAAATATTATACTATTTCTTTGGTCAAAAGCCAACATTACAAAACCGACGCGAGCTATAAACAAAGAACCTTTATCTTCCTACGATTAGATTTACGCATGCTCTATTACCAGTGTTGTCAGTATTATTTTTTGTTTAGGTTTTATCTTAACTCTTGATTTTTTTAATTTTATTTTTTTAACGTACCTTGTCTATCAAAATATATAACATATCGAGAAAATTCATCTAAATTTTTAAAGCCAAGCTTACAGTAAGGGTTAAAAGCAAAGCAACAAAAATTAATCCATTGATTTAAAAATATTGTAGATCTAACCTTTTCCATAATTTGAAAGGACCAATAACCTAACATGGACACAGTACGGGTTTAGATCTCAAATTAGATCAAAATATCACAGTACTCAAACCAAAACCATTAAATAAATCTACTACGCCAACACAGCCCTTTCGAGATGTAGTTATGGTGAAACTACGTAGTTACAAAAGTGGCATAAATAAAATGGAGATTCAAATTGAGGCCGTTTAAAACATCAATAAGGCTATCAGTTTTTTTCCTGAAGCAGTATTAGTATGAAGAAGCATCTATCTAAAGAAATGTACCCCAAATAAAGAGAAGGGCAGTTCAAATAAAGGACGTTGAAGGGGAACCCCGACAAAGATGTTTCACCAGCGATATAAAGAGCTGAGTGAAGCTGTTGATGTCAACATCAGATGGCCATCACGGGACAATTGTCCCATAGAAATTGTCATTTAGATGATTGCAATCCGTCCTGATTGAACCACTCACGAACCTGGACGACGTTGTTCTATTGTCATTTTTCTGTGCCATGATGGAGGTAATATTCCAAAAGAAGAATTTCACAAATGTATTATATTTAGAGAATGTTTATGTTCATATTTTATTGACTAGACTCTATTTTCGTTCCTAAAATATTCCTTGGCGTGACTTCAATTTATTCTACAAATATAAAACCTTTATATTTAGTATAGTGTAAAGGTTTGGAGATGAAAGTGGAATAAAAGCGCACCTGACTCTCAACAGAAATGCTCTTTTACTACAAAATAAACTTATAAATTAACATGTTTATTACTATATATATATATGACAATACGCGTAGAATGGAAATAAAAGAAACGATTCAATTAATTACAAATAAAATAATAGGACGACTACAGGGGGAATAAAAATGGCTCAGGCCTGAAAAACAGCTAGCTAGAGAACGCCGAACGCGTGCCTGCGAATTGACAGCGAGTCTAGTTTACTTTTCCGACACGTATTATCCTCAAAGTCACCCTGATCTCTTTTTTTTAATCAATTACTGAAGGCATATATATTAAATTAATGACACATATATTTTTAATATATGAAATCTCGATCCTTAGCTTGGTACTATGCTAACTAAAGAATAGAAAGTGTGATAAGGTAAATTTAATGGTTACAAATATAACTTGTGGGAGGTCAGTGGATGTCTCCATTGTCTGAGGTCTCCCAACTGGTTTCACATTCTCTCTAGACCAGCGAGTCTCCCGTGTTCCCCGGACGAGCCTATAACAGCGGTGACATGAGTTGGTAATGGTCTGATTCATATAGCAGTAGAGTCAGCCAATTTCAGTGAAGATGGCATCAATGGATCCTTCAACTTCCCAGCACAGTGAAACTTCCGATCAGCAACACACAAATCCCTGGCTATCTGAGCGACCACTTTCTTGAAGTTAAAATAGCAACATAATATAATTCAAATTTCAATGAGAGACACGCAAACATACCTCCGATAAAAACAAAAATATCTACGTTTAAGTTATGTCTCTCTTGGGAGGTTTTACTATATATACATCTACGTTTGATAAATCATGAGCCATTTGATGTTCTCTAGGCCTTCTTTTTCTATTCATTCAATCTGAGTAGCCATACAATTTCACAGTAGAGTAAATACTCCATGGGGAAAAATATGATAAACTGAATATATTCTTGAAAGACTATTTAGTAAAATCAAAAACCACCTGACTATATATATAAATCAACTTCTCAATAAATAATCCTTTGTGTCAATATCAAAGTGAAATCATCACGCTTTTCCAGGGATACGGTTTTTTTTTTGAAAATTCGAATTTTTAGATCTCTAGCTTTCTCGGGCAACAAAGTCCTTCTACATTGGAAGGGCATTGATGCCTTAAATCTAGTTTTAAATTATATTTTAAAAAAATGATCCCTGAAAGCCCCTGATGATTTAGCCTATAAATCAACTTTTAATGTGAGATAATCTACAAAATACATATCAGGAATGTTTATGGAGGGGGTTTCTCTCAATAGAATTTCTATATAGAGTAGACATAAGACGTCTTCTATTAACTCTTGGCAATGATCGGCCAATCTCATGGCAATGTATAAACCAAGGATAGATGGACCAAAGTGATGTAGGTAGTATTGATTCAAAGTAAGGATTGCGAACTAAAATATGGTGACAATTAAAAACTAACTCATTTTTCAATATGAAATATTCAAAAACAATACTCTATTCTTTCCTCTTGCAATACAATTTTTCGATTAGCTATTTCACATTGCATCATTATCGAGGTCTGTTTTGAGGTCGTTTTCTAAAGATGAAAAAGAAAATTCCACGAAAGTTAACAAAAGAGTTTAAAAGAACAAAGCCAATATTGATTATTCTCCAAAGTCTTCAGAATTTTTTGTTCTATTCGTGGGTCTGTTCCTGCCATCAATTCTCGGAGTAAGTTATTGAATGGTGCTCTTTCAATGGCGGTGACAATTCCGTGGTGGTGATTAGCCCTCAGTTGTTGCGTCCAACTTGGCCGAGACACCTTACTTCTTCAAATTATATTTTGGACTGCCATCTATCGGTTATATTATATACAATTTCGGCATTTATGTTTATTTTGATATAAATAACAACAACAAAGCCCCTATAGTTGGACCCTCGTGTCATACAGGATTCTACTAGATGGATTAACAGAACCAACATAAAAGTTATTTACAGAACGTAGAAAATAACATTAATCTTTCCTAAAGTTCAGTCCCTATTTTTCAGACCTTACTGCGATGATAGAAATTTTTAGTTGATATAGTTGGCTGATCAATGGAGAACTTCTCATCAAATTATTATTCAGACCGCTGTATTATTATATTGGAATGTTCTTGTTCTAATAGTGTGTATTTTAAAAGAGGACAAGTTAGGGGTATTTAGGGAACCTATGGATATAAACTTATAGGTCTGCAAAAAGTGTAAAAATATAATCACGAGTAAATGCAATTGAGCACTTCAATAAATATTATTTATAATTGAAGTTCATTTTTAACACCTCACTTGTTAACACTCGTGCTCCCATATATGCAACTTTTAGAACAATTTTCTCTGTCGTCCTATTCTTGCATTTCACCAGCATGTAACCAAACTGTCATCTGGAATCTCATATAAAAACTTCTTTATCTATTCTAATATACATCTTAATCAGATAATGGTGCCTAGTTTACGTGTCCGCTGATTGTGTGTCGATTATCACGTGATCTTAACCAGCCAATTATCGTGCAATATTTTTTAGTTCAGTGGTTGACTTGAGTAAAGAAATTTAAATTAATTATGAAATCGGGATTTGATTCTTGGAATTTCTCTACCTTATGATAAAAGTGAAAATGTTTTCATTTTCTTTGTTATTCTATTCACACTCCTGTTTTTACAAAGGGTGAATATATTACAGGTTTGTATTTAGTAATAATATTGCTGCATCAGGTTTGTGATCCCCGTGTTTATTACTTCAGTTTTTAAATATATATTTTTTCAGTTATTTAAAACATTAATTTAAAATCATCTAGATGGAAATATTTGCCGGAAGGAAATTGATCCATAAAAGCATAGGGCGCCTCTCCCGTCAAAATAAACGTCAAAACCTAACGTCATCTATCTGACGAGGGCCATTAGCGCGAAACCATGGTCTCTAGGTGGACCCTTCTCAGTTTGTCAAAGCTGGTGTTGTGGCTTTGTCACCTACCCGAGGCCGATAGTTGCGGCGACGGTCAATAGATGGCGTCAGGTTTTGACGTTTATTTTGACGGGAGAGGCGCCCCTATGCTTCTATGGTTAAAAGCATCTGTTATATAAGGAATTTAACCTATTTTAGACGCGTATGAGTATTTTCAAAATTAAACAAATTTCTTCTACCCTTATTGCATTACTTTATCATTGCAGTAAGGGCACAGTAGAACAATTGTTTGATTTTAATAATAATGATACGTACGTTTCAATTCATTATAACAAAATATTTATTCTTCAATATTCTGACAGATTATAAGTTTATAATAACGAAAAGATTCAAAAAGGATAAGTTTCTTTATTTGAAAAATAAATTCGAGCTTTCGGGCGTAAGCTGCCCTTCTACAGGAATAATGGATATAATTTTAAGTGGTCGTGTATTTACAGTTATAAATATTTTCTTTAAATGGTTTCTCGCTTTGGTCTTGCACAGCGCGAGTGGATCGCATACCCACGTGAATCAGTTTAAATCAAAGAAAAGCCCTGATAAAGAGAGGCGTGTTGCCCCTAGAAATACTAGTTGACCAATAATTTATATCCAGTATATGCCCTATATTTATCTATACACACACACATATATATATATATATATATATATATATATATATATATATATATATATATATATATATATATATATAAGCTATTTTTTGCATATCTAGGATTATTTATGTAGTTTTATATTTTATTATTTAAGAAAAATTATTGCTATGTAAATTTTTAATTGGTTTATATTATTATATGCAAAATTGTTAAGTGGTGTAATGAAGAGAAAACGGATAATTCTATTTTAGTATTTGGACCATTATAAGTTTGGCCTCACTTTTACTTCGCACTGCTTCGGGGTTGACGCAAGGAGAAATCATTTTGTACCGACGATAAAAGATTTTGAACATCACCTAAGAGGAGAGAGAAGTGAACAACAAAAAACATATCTACCCTAAAATGTAATTTCTTTATTGATTTTTATACTTTTTTATATAAACTCTCTCTGGAGATGGCTATGTCTCTGGAAGAGTAAGGCAGCACTATTTAAGATTTAAATCTTGTTCTTGTAAATGTATAAAGAGGTGGTAAAATGGTACAAACACTGACGAATTTTAACAACAACAGACCGGGAAAGAATCACCTTGATGACTTTTATGTTTGCAAAAATAATTTGTTAACTGACCTTCCATTTTTCAAAAGTACAGTCCCATCCATGAGTTGAAGTAACCAAACGGGATTCTGAAGTCTTGTAAGTAAAAGGTCGAACGGTCTCTTCATATGTAGACATGTGGTGCATTTACAGTGAAAAGTAAGCGCTAACTTCTAAAGTGGATAATCACGGCCTGTACCATTTCTTGATGCTATTGCACCATGGATGATGCACCTATTTTTCATTATAATTTACAATATTTCAGTTACGTTATTCCAGAGCGCCACACGGTCCATCCCCGGAGTTAAGGTTTAGAGGAACTATGGCAGCAGAAGTAAGTTGGTTGTCATTGAAGGATCAAAGACTGCCCGCCAGTAGGTGGGCAGGGTGGTACAGCTTATTATCTTAAATATCAATGTCTTTCAATAGCACGATGCAGTTCTCACAAGACGAGCTTATACAAATATAAGCAACCTGTACGTACATAGGTCGACAGTTAAAAAGAACAAGAATGTTCTGACAAGGATCCAACTGTGACGATGGCCACGGACGTGAGTCTATAACAAAGAACAAAAATGACAGAGATACCTTTGACGTCATTATCTGAACACCACTGCACTGATATAATGTCAGCAGATATCGTGACAGGGGGATCCTGAAGAGTCGAGGAGATATTTCCAACAGATAGCGACATGGGCCAAATAAAATATAAAACTAACATTGAGACAGGATTGTCAAACAGTCGCGTAGATGTAATCAGCAGACAGCGACATGCGTGTCAACAGTGTTGTGACAAGTGTCACAAAGATGCGATCAAGATATACACGATGTCAACAGCAGGACAGTGTTGTGACAAGAAATAAAGAAGAAGGAAGAGGCTTAGTGTCGTCTCAGCTCGGAGGTAAACACCAGTAATCCTGGGCTAATCTTGCCGTCCTGGCAAACATTGATCAGCCAGATGCCCGGAAAAGGCATAGCATAAGCTATCGGCCATCACTAAACCAGGCTTATGATTCTTCACATTCACCCTATCCCTGCAATAGAGAACCACCCGAATATTCCGTTCTGGAATTACGTAGCAAAGGCATAAAATAATTGATATATTTGTCGTCTTTTGTGATCTCTAGGCCATCTCTAGAACCTCTCTACAATTAAGATAAACTAGTGTTAATCGTAGACATGATAGAGTAGTATTTCTTCCTCTACTGGAAGTTTGTGGCCAAATGGTTAGCTCTTTCGTTTTGTCAGCTTTCTTATTTCTTCCAGGATCTGTCTGGGGATTGGTCTAATTTGGCCAAGACCTCTCTCCCCGCCACAATGACTTCAAACATTCCTCGTCCCATCTGATGCTCTGATGACTCAGAATTGAAGTTTCGACGTCCCGCATCAGTCTTGTCTGAATATTCAGCTCGTCTTGGTTTATCTTGAAGTCCACGACACAACCGACGCCAATATAACATCTTCATTAATTCTTTCTTCGATGACAAGTGTCCAAGATTAACTTCCATAGATGACTCTGTGTAAAACCATTGCATTGTGGAATCCAATTATTTTTGGTTACACTAAATAGGTTTCTTATATGGCAGATAGGTGTTAATTCACTTATTGATTACCTGCCTGATGCCAGTCTTCTTTCAATTTCCAGACTTCCTTTTGTATCTCCATCTAAAAATGGCCTCCAAATAAACAAATAATTAACAAGATAAATATACATAAAATAATTGATATATACATTAAAGAAATGTATGCATAAAATATTATTTATTGAAATGATTCAATAAAAGAGTTTTCATTGTTGGCGTCCACCGCGGAAAAGACTCCGCCACCGTTGGAGTTATTTAACAACAGAGTGGGATGTGATGGCTGGCGTTACTCAAGACCAAGATGGTACTTGTAGGTGGTAGCCTTTGCCACTTCTGTTGACTTCATTGCCTCGGAATGGAGGTCGACGCCGAAGAGCCAGGCCTGCAGATCCAGGAACAAAGTCTTTGGCCTTGTGTTTCACGTTATCATTGGATTCCATCTCTTCTAATGCCTTACATTGCCTCACTTCCTTGGCAAAGAGTTAGCATTTTCTATATCGAGGTTGTCAATGGTTGTATTAGTTAATTTGTCATACCTTCTGTTTAGATAGATTTTGTGGTAGTCCTATAATTGTGTAAAACGCGGCCTTTCCTCCATCCAGATCATTATAAATAATAATAAATTGTTGCCGTGTCCAATGAAGAGCCTCAGATGTCTCTGCGCATCTCTATCACAGTAGTCTCAAATTTCTCTATTTTGGTATGTAAAGCTGCTGTTCTGGGTCCAATTAATACACGTGTAATAGGTTAATGTTATTCTTATGACACATTTATGCGTGGTAAATATTCTAAAATTTATCTGTCGCGCAAGGTTCTATCATAGTAAGCTAGAGTAGTAAAACTAAAAATCTTATTTTTTACAGCACGGATAGTATAGAATTCACCTTTTTCGAAAATTCCATATAAGTTGAATATATCTCTTTATATATATATATATATATATATATATATATATATATATATATATATATATATATATATATATATATATTATCAGAGTTTTTTCAGACCTGTTAAAGACCTGTGTTATTATGAACATGGGTCTTTTTTATCATTATCTAATTACAACATCACGATAAAATCTTCAAATCAGAAAAAAAACAAAAAAAAGGGTTTGATGTGCATCTCAAATAAATACAAATAATAGAATCGTTTATAGGAAGATCTAGAAGAGAGGCAGGGGGGCTATAGATCACTAGAAGGTAATAGAATTAAAGAAGTGACTCAAATGGAATGACAGAATATAAATGGGAGATCCACGGACCGATGGATTCACTCCATTGATTCACTCCAAGGGATCAAGCAAGCGACAGCGTTGCCAGATTGATGACGCAGCATTAAAAGGATATTAAATAGTCGTTTGGAGGATAATTGAGGGATCTATGCAAATGGGGGAGACATTAGATCGTCTGACATCTCTTCCAGAAAAGACTTTGGGCCAATCGCTGGATTGAAAGATAGATTCCATTCGCTTCCTGCTCAGAATTCCAATAAAAGGTAAAATAAAAGAGATGAATAGATACCCCATTTTTCTTTATTGATATTAGAGGTTTCGATAAAGCTCTACTTGATCTCTGTGTATATCTAAAAACAAATATGGCATATCCTGATCGCTCATATGAGCTTTTTAGATAGCAGAGCGCCATCTAGTGAAACAGAAATCAACTAAACCTTGATTTAAGCTGTTCCCTGATATTTTAACAACCCATTTTCTTGATAAATCAAGAAAAGCCAACCATGAATGCGTTTGGGGCTGTTGGCCCTCGTCCGCGTAGTGCAAGCTGTACCTCTACGACCAAAAATAGTTTGGTCCTAGAGGCTTCTTGAGAAATCAAGAAAAGGGCATTAAAGGCCAAATTTGCGTAAATATGCGTGGAACATGTGAAAAAAAAAGTTCAGGTGCTGATATTAAAAACAAAATAGACATACCCTGATCGCTTACATAAGCTTTGTATACCTGTAGTAAAGTAAGGAAATATAAAATGTTTTTATTTCTAGAGTGTGTTTATATGTCTATCTATATGCATGCAAATTCTACAAATCAAAGTTTTGTATTTTTCAAATCGATGAGAATTGGTGAAATGGTGTAAACCGCTGAATCTCAACGACGCAGGATCCAATTCCGCGATTTTTCAGAAGAAAATAAAATTGCTTCCTGGTCCCCAATTCTTGCTAAAGTTCAATCTACCAGTGTGGCAAGTAACCAAACAGATTTCTGGTACACTTTTGAATGCAAAAGTTGAACTTCTCTCTGCATATGTTTGCATATGGTCACTTGCAGTAAAAGCAGTCGCTAATTTCCCACCATGATTATCATAGCCACGGCACATTTTGCGGAAGAGCTTTGCTCGATGCAACACCTTGAAATTATATGTATGTACCTCTGCAGACCTATAAGCTTATGTCCATAGTTCACTAAACACCCCTAAGCTGCCTTCCATAGAAAATACAGGGTATATTCCAAACCATTTAATACAATAGTAGAGCGGTCTAGAGATTAATTTGGCGAAACCACTGAGAGGGTTCACTACTGATGAGCCAAGCCCTCTGATTCAATAACTCATATCATTGCAGTAAGGTCTGTAGAGATAATATTTGATGATATTAAAAAAGAAACGCATTGCCAGTAAATTTATTTGTGTAAAGTTTTAACGATAGATGGCAATTAAATTTAATTTACACTTATACTTTACTTACTGCGATGAAAAAAAAAATATATTGGGAGGGCTCTGGGCTTATCAGTAGTGAACCTTCCCGGCGGTTTCCCCAATTTATTCTACCAGACCGCTTTTTAGAGGTCTAATACTGTATTGGACGATTCTGCTTATATATTCTGCACAAATAGAATAGTTCAATACAGTATTAGAGCTCTAATAAGCTGTCTAGTAGATTGACGAAACCGCTGGGAGGGTTCACCACTGATAAGCCAAGCCCTCCCAATATTTTTTTCATCGCAATAAGTAAAGTATAAGTGTATTTTATGTTTAAAAGAAACTTGCGTGCCTAAATGTTTTCCTTTATTATACCTTCATATCATCATATTATTGAAAAATGATAACTTTCTAAACTTACCATGCTATCAATATATCATCCACTCTTACCAAGATCGAAACACAACAAAGATATATGTGGTCAAATATAATTATTCTCATATAACGTATTAAGAATCGGAGAGTTGTATTATGACAAACATTGAGATAAGTAAATATTCGAGAGAGGCCGATCAATGCCACATAAAATGAACAGTTCCCTAGAAAAATTAATGGAGAAAACGGCCGACCGATAATTCGATAATTTCTCCATTGATATCTCCGGTAAATTACTTCTTTTGATCATCTGATACGGTCGAAATTTCAGATCCTTTTATAACACCTTTCTCTTCTTTACTTACCTGGCAGTAAAGGTTACAAAAAGATTGTAAATTTATTGTTAATAATTTTCTTCATATATATATATATATATTATATTCACCGTTTGATATTAATATATTAGGCTGCTGATGAAAACAATTCGCCATATGTTTTTATTGGCAAATGTAGTAAAAAACAGGACCATTGAATTTTCTTTTCATAAATTCTGGAGAACAGCTCAGACAAAAGGGGTAACCCAGAAGAGGGACCCAATTTGAGAAAAGATTGATGTTGTTCTCTACTTTCTCTAGATAACTATTAGGTTGTTTCTGTTTATCAATCTGGAAGAATCCTGTATAGGACGAGTATCCTTGAGTGCAAGAAGTCAAACGGGGATCTGGCACAGTTGTAATGGAAAAGTCGAACTGTTTTACTACATGTGTAGACATATGGTGAACCTATAGTAAAATTTGTCGCTTAATACCCACCATGATTATCATGGCGTACTTAGGATGAGTTCAATTAGCACAGGTATTTATGTAATGGCTGTAAGAAGTTGAATTTCTAAGATAGGAAACAATTAAGTAGACAGAGATGGGTTTAAGACGCCCCAAAGGGTTGGTTTACAGAAGTTTCAAAACTGTTTATATACGGCAGCGGTTCCTAAGCTTTACTTTATTATAGATTTTATCATAACACTGCCATATTAGAACCATCATCATGCCTTTATAAGTTCCTCCAATGATATAAAGTTATATTAGATGATAACATAGTTGAAACTTTGGACTTTCATTTAGTAAACTTGTTCATATTTATTTAAAAATTAATAAATAATTAACAATACTTATATTTTTTTGTGAATAAGCGAACTTTCGAGTAACGACGTTCTTCTACTGACTTAACAATGTCAATTGGAGAAATACAAACTGTTTGTAAAAAAAAATGTTCACCTGCACACGTGAGGGCGTTCATAGCAAAACCAAAACTTAGAAAATCCATATAAGGGATAGTTGAATGTTTTAGAAGGTTTTAAAAGTTTTGATTTCGTTATGCACGCTCGCAGGTGAACATTTGTTTTAACAAAGAGTTTGTATTTCTCCACTTAACATTGCTCCAGAAACCTGGGTTATAAATATCCCACTTAACATTGTTAAGGCAGTAGAGGATCGTCGTTGCTTGAAATCTCATTTATTCAGGATGAAAAATATTAGTATTGTTAATTATTTATTAATTTTAAATAGTTACACTTCCAGTAACTATTCGTATCCCGGACAGCGTACATAAGTAGCCAACTAGCCGGAACCATACCTCTGACCATTTGCTACGCCATAGTCAGACAAACCTGCATCTGAATAGGCCGAGAATATCTTCAACTTATCTCGCTGTAATCATTATTGCGTGAAAATATGAAATTATAGCCATAATTAGCATTCAATATTTTTGTTCATTTAAAAGACAATTGTCTGAAACCACTAAACGGTT
Organism: Cordylochernes scorpioides; assembly: GCA_030710605.1. Classification (NCBI taxonomy): domain Eukaryota; kingdom Metazoa; phylum Arthropoda; class Arachnida; order Pseudoscorpiones; family Chernetidae; genus Cordylochernes; species Cordylochernes scorpioides. The sequence continues at coordinate 21,444,671 of CP092882.1, read as the reverse complement.
AGATACAAATATATTAGGAATATTTCGCTCATCATTGGTGAAACCCTACTAGCAGTTTCACCAATTTGATCTACCAGACCGCTACAATTATTGCCGGGTATGTTTTGCTTATAAAGTGTCTGCAGTTTGAATTCAAATAAAAATAATTTCAGATTTTCACAGCGCACTAGACATTATTTTCAAATAATATTGCCAAACAGGATAAACATTCTATAGTGTTTGTCCTTTAAACTGAAGAGTTAAGCAAAAATGTGTATAATTTCAACAACACCACACAAAGCATATTATCAATAGCTACTATAAATACCATTTTTATAATTAAGATGGAAAATGCAGACCATATAAGAAAGGTAGTCATGTACATTGGCCAAACTGGAAAACCATTAGAAGAACTAGTAAAGCAGCACATGTCAACCTTAACTAATAATTGAAATTTCTTACTATACTAGTCGAGCACGCCACATCTTACATTCATAGACAAAATCAAGGAAGTTTTACCTTTTTGCTGATCAATCAATGTCTGACACCCGAGATAACCAAGAGTGAACAAAATTGCCTCTGTCATTTTTTTTTAAAGGGACGATAGGCTTAATCAGACTTTCTACTTACTTAGGTTTTGTCAATGAGTGTAAATACTCATGACCCAAAATATACTATACCATGAAGTAGAAAATATTATATCTGTAAACTTGGGCTACCACAGTGGACAACATAAATAGGAAAATCAAAATCCCTCAAAACCACATTCAACTCCTGAAATCCAGATCTAGAAAATTTCACCAAAAGTCTACTTCAACAACAATACAGAATAATTCGTCAACTTCTTGAAAAAGAAAAACGTTAAATTTTTCGAAATATCGAGCGTTTATTTCGGGATAAACATTTTTTCGGTTAATTTCAAAATACAAGGTGCGTTCATTAATTTCCAGGACTGCTCTGTATCTTTGAAAAAATAAAACAAATAAAAAAACTAATTCAATATTTTTCAAAATATGCCCCTCCTGCCTCAATACACCCGTTCCATCTTTTTTTCCAATTGTCGAAGCAGGAGATAAAATCACTTTTTGAGAGGTTCCTCAAAGTTGCCTTCGATTCAGCTTGTATCATATCAACGTTGTCAAATTTCCGTCCTTTCAAGTTCATTTTCAATTTAGGATAGAGGAAAAAGTCATTGGGGGCTAAGTCGGGGGAATAGGGTGGATGAGGGATCTGTATGGTTGAATGCTTGGCCAAGAACTGCAAAACAACATGGGCTGTGTGCGGCCGCGCATTACCGACGTGAAGTATTCAGTCATTGTTTTGCCATCTTTCAGGTCTTTTAAGGCGCACTGCCTCCCTTAAGCACCTCATTATCCCCAAATAAACAGATAGTCCAGTCTCTGAAGATAAGTCTTTAATAGAATTTCTTTGTTAGATTAATTAACTCCTTTATTTTGAGCTTGTTTTCCTCGCAACGAAATGATCTTGGACGCCCAGTATGCTGATCATCGTTTACCTTTTCCCGACCTTTTTGGAAGCGTGAAAATCATTCAAAAGTTCTTGAACGGGATAAAGCTGCATCGCCAAAAGCTTCTTTAATCAATTCATACGTCTCAGTAGCACTTTTTTCAATTTAAAAAAAAAACTTAATGCAGATTCTCTGCTCTTCGAAAATGGCCATTTTAAAATTAGAAATGCGAACCTTACAAGGAAGTTGTTTTGTTCTATTTTTAGATCGGCGCGTGCGCCACGAGACTCGTGCTTTCAGTCAGGTGTGGTCGAATGTCCAATATTCAACTCTGTAAAAAAATATTTTCTCTAGCTTTTTTATTTATTTTATTTTTTAACCAGTCCTGGAAATTAATGAACGCACCTTGTACGTTTTATTATGCGTAGTTGAGGCAGGTTCCTGGAGAGCAGAACGTCACCTACCCAGTTATAACATTTTATACGATAAATATATCGCCTGCTGAATAAATACTCTCTACATTGCTGACAGTGTTGGAGGGGAAGCTCCAGGGGAAGAGATCGAGGGGGAGGAGACGACAGGGATACATAGAGGATCTAAAACAATGGACTGGACGACACGAGGAGATGAAGAGGATGGCGTTTCCTCTGCACTGGCTGACTTAATCTTTACTTTTAAATATTTTTAACCTTATAAAGCAGCGAATGATATTTGAAATAACTTCATGAATCCGGTGGCTTCTACTGAACAACTGGATGAATGAACAAATTAAATAACTCCTAAGTTTTATATATATATCCCGACACTATAGATACTCCCTTGATCTATCCATGTATAAAACTGCATATATGTCTGATAATTATGTATAATACATTGTTGTATATTCCTTTTAAACTTGTACACATCTACATTTCTGTCAATGCCACTAATTATTTCCTTTAAGAATATGAACTGTTGTTCTCGTTGCTTGTATTTACATTTATGTGGTTTATGTGTATGCCAAACACTTTCTTTTTTTCTTTCCCTCTATTTGATACATTGTAAATAACACTGCTGATTATTGTTACTAATACTGTTATTCCTGTATATAACCTCTTTTTCTCGGAGAATATATATAAGAACCAAAGGTATTAATAAGGCCTTTTGTTGTTTTTGTATTTTGAACTTATTAATCAGGTACCTTCTGGCAAAAAGTTAATAAATTAGTGGAGAAATATTTTGCTCGGAGTACGTGATGAATTCATAAAAAAATATATAGATATAAATTAAATATCATATAGTTTATATACTAAATAAAAAGCAATCTGTTGTAAATTTCTATATTCTATTACTTAATATTTAAAAAATAAAATTTTAAAGACATATTTTTTCTTTTTGAAAATAGAGCAATCCATAAATAAATCTTTAAATAAAAAGGCATATATTGGATCAAAATATCATTTATTTTACCAATATTTCAGTTGCCTGAACGCCAACCTTTATCAAGGTATTATAACATTTTAAAGTCTGTCAGCAACAAACTCAGCGCCACATAACGTCAATAGAATTAAGTTTAAAAATAGTTTTGCTTATATTCAATGGGGAGAAAAAATAAATAAATTTATATTATGGACAAAATAAATTTTGAAAAAATATATTTTATTGTTATGCAAAACCTACCTCTCTATCTTGTTTCACATAAAATTTTAAATTTCCTTAAGATTGGTCTATTCTAACAAAGGTTATAAGCGAGCAATTTTTATGAGATTTCATTTTAAATCCATACCACGGCAAATTAAATTTGATTTTTTTTTGAAAATCTATAAATAAATTAACTTCTATTTTGTGTATTAAAAATCTCGTGTTTGATTCTATTATATTTAATACAATGAACTCCTCGATACAAAATGGTGAATAGAATTAATAAATAATAAACCAATAAAGAAAGCTTCGATAATTGAAAAAAAAAAATCTTTTGTTCAATTTTGATAATCGGCTGCTGTGTTTTAAAAAATGGCGGGAAACCATTTTAAATAGCCCCATTAAACTAGCGTTGCCAACTCGAAATTCGATTATAACTTCCAAGAAATAATCCAAAATTCATAGAAAGTAAAAGCTAAATTCAATTAAAAATTTTGTTTTTCTTATTTTTTCTTCTTAAAATTCCAAACATCGTTTTTAAATTTACTAATTTAAAAAGCAAATACAACACTAACATTAATTGAAGGCTTTTTAAAAATTTTGTTTTTTTTTTTTAAATAAAAATTTCGTTATTTAAAAGTTTAGGGGAAAATAACACCTAAAATTTTGACAACCCCTGAAAATTAAAGGCATCGTCTGCAGGGGTATGTATGAAATGTAATTTGATTATCCCTCGTTGCTATGGCTACGGATTGTTATTAATTGGAGCTGTGCCGGGAATTTTATCGGGCACTTGTCTTGTTTTGAGAAATAATTTGGAGGTCGTTTGCATGTGTGATTAGACTTGCTTGTGGGGATAACATGCTGTAATCAGAGCCAATTGCCCCAGGCCTGTTAGCTAACGCCGTACGTGGAGAATTTGTACTCCTTATATTTGCATCTCTCCAGAAAGACAGTAGAAAAGGTTCGCATTCACGTGAAAAAAGGTACCTCTCCCTTTCAAAATAAATGCATGAAAAATCACTATAAAATTACAAATATATTACGGGAGATATAGGAGGTGAATTGGAACTAATTTTGCAGCCCGATAAACAACAACAGCAAAAAAGCATTATTATATTTATTGATATTTTTATTTCTTTCTCTCCGTAGCTGGTTTATAGGTTGGATTCTGGTTTACTAGTATATGGCTTCGATGGCCAAACATCAAAACACAATTTGCTCGAATTTCCAGTATTACAAGACTACAAACTTTGAATAGGATCTGAGACCTTAGAGAAAATTTATATCGAGCAAAGACTCCCATATTAAGTCTAATTCCTTGTGTGTGTAAATATATTCTAAAATTTCAAATATATATACAATATTGCTCTTTTATTGCTCTAATAGGATAATATGACTCTTCAACTAAATCTACTGTATTTATTGTCGTGTAAATATTCCAATAGTTTTATAGAGAAATTGTCATATCGGAACAATTGAAGAAAATAATATTTAATCTCTTATAACACACTTTGTTGTAGTTAATGTAAATTGGGTATATATATATATATAAATACACTCATGGACAAAACTTTAGGAAGTTGTACCTTTTAGCATGTATATCGGGATCAGACAATAACCCTGAAAGATATTACAGTAGCCTTAATTGAAGACATTCGAGATAACCAAGTGTAAACAAAATTGCCTCTGGTCCTTCAAAAAACAGACGACCAGAGACATCAAGGACATTCCACTTCCTTAAGTTTTGTCCATGGGTGTAACTCATGTTCTACTGGAAACAAGTACCCCTTGTGGCAAAACTAGCACTTGAATGTTAAAATAAATATATGACTTAAGTAAGAAATAGAAGCATTAAGCACGAATACTTCTTTTTAAATATAAAAAAAACTTCTACTGTCCTTACTTGGAAAGGTTTGGCTTATCAGTGGTGAATCCTCCCAGTGGTTTCGTCAATTTAATCTACCAGATTTCTCTACCCTTTATTTCTCTCTCGACACAACGCACAATTCTTCAAAATTATATATTTCATTTTTCGAAATCCATTTCCCAAGAAAATTTATCACAATAAATAATTTTACAAAATATATAAAAATACACATCTACTCTAAAAAATAAATTTATTAAATCTTATTGTCATTTTATTTTTCAATTCTTTACACTAACCCAATCTTAAATATATTTAACAAAGAGATTTATATTGATCTAGCTAAATATTTGTGCAGATTTTATAATTCATAGGTCAGGTTATACGAATGTGTCAATTCGCAATAAACAAGTTTAAAAATAAAGAACTTTTATTATCCAACCTTACGTCTCCCCCCCCCCCCCTCCCCCGAAAAAAAAAAGTTAAGAAAAAATCCTACAAACCATTCGACAACCCTGTCTAGGCAATGTTACCAAATCCAATTGGCAATTCCCCTTTGTGAAGTTTTAAAAGGAAAGCGTATTAAGTATTCAGACCCGGGATTTCACTCTTGACTTGGTATAGTTAAGTAAGCTACCGGATTATTACCTTGTTGCCATTTGTTTGCTTCTCATTTCATTTCCGAGGGAAGATTTCTTACATTGATGTGATTTACCCACGTGAAAAAAATCATTTAAACAGCTCTTTTTTTATAAATATATATATAGAGAGATTTTTTTAAATAAATAAAATAGAAAGATGGTATTGAATTACGTTTTATTTATAAAAAAATAAATTTATAAGTTTAAATGCCATCAATCGAAATAAGCTGTAACAATTAAATTTTGGCAATGTGTTTCTTTTTTATCTCTACAGACCTTTTACTCTAATTTTTATTTGGCATATATGAAGCGATATCCCAGCTTGGGAAACTTGCGTCTAAATATATATTTTTAAACAGCTTATGTACTGTAACCTTTTTGTGTTAAATGTTAAAATATGTTTTTACATTGTTGAAATACGTTTGTTGTTTTATAATAATGAAGATGCAAATGCATTGTTGTTTATTATCGTTTGTTTTAAAAAGAAATGCATTGCATGTGATGATGAAAACAAAATGACTCTTTAAATTAATATATAAAATTCATTGAAAAAAAAAGAAATAATTAATTATAAAATTCACAAACGTGACAATACTATTCAATAAACACGACTAAAAAAAATTAAAACTGAAAGGTTGGTTTTCTCAAACAGAAAAGAAAATATAAATGAATCTACACAAAAATTATTGAATTTTACATAGGTGTCTTTGTTATATATAAATTCACACATTACTTCCATGGGATAAAAATGATTACTTCTGTAGCTGTGAAAGATTGGACATTCTAATAATAAATGTATTGAGTTTTGATTTTCTTTTCCACAGAAGCAGCTAGGATCATCCCTTGCCCCGATTTTTGCCAGAAATTCTCTAAAAATTACAAGATTTGTAATGAACTGTGGGCTGTAAAAATTAGGACTAAAATAATAAGGAATTCCAAATAGGAAAATTTTCCGAAAGGTTTCATTAGTGTTAGCTATTGTTTCAGCCATTCTTGATTCTATGAAGTACTAAATTATAGTTGGGGCATGCGATCTAAATAAATTAATGTCTTCTTTTGATAGATTAACCAAATCGTATTTGATTATCAAAGATTCTATGTGATCGGTGAGAATATGTATTTTCGCCAAACCATGGATGCAATTTGATGAGGTCGTTTTATAAGCTGTAATGATAAAAGTTATTTTTGAAGGTGAAAGCTTGGATCATCAGTGGTGAACCCTCTCAGCGATTGGGCCAAAATAATATCCAGACTGCTGTACTATTATATTGGATTGGTTTTCTTATATGCCCTGCATTTACTATGGAAGGGAATTCCGCCTTTGCCGGTCCCAAGCCCGGATGAAAAGGAGGAGGGGGAGCAGCAACAAGTTCATTAAAAACCTGGGCTCATCTGGCCCGGTTGATAGTACCCTGTAAGGGCTCCTGATCCAGGGATACAGGATGAGCAGCGTTTGTACTCCATGTTTGGAGCGGCTGCGCATGGCGTCTGTTCCTCATGTCAGAGGCGGCTATTTTTTGGAGCTAAGTCGGCCTGCCACTGAGTAGTGCTCCCAGTCTTAATGACAAAGGCAGACGCATTCTACTTCACCCAGTCAAGCTTGATACCCTAATATGATGGAGTGGAGATAAGAAAGAAGACTATGTAAGGCAGTTGAGGGAATCTATAGACATAAGCTTATAGGTCTGTAGAGGTACATACATATAAAAATATGAAAATATAAAATATATTTATTTCAACAAAGAATATATATTGTGAGTTTAAGTAATTAATTTTAAAATAATAATTAGATGACTAATTGATATATCCCAATTTATTTATTTTTTATTAAAGATAAATTCTATAAAATCACATTGAGTGGAGGATTAAAGAAAACGTCAAGAAATTTGTCTTACAAAGAATTGTTGGTGAATATACCTTTGCAAGACAAATGGCAGTATATGCCAATTAATTATTCTTGCGGCGTGTGGACTATGAAAAGACAAACAATCAGCTATGTTACTACACTATTTAATTAATATAAAGTTGAAATATTATAGCCTTATATTAAAAAAAAAAGACACTCAATTCCGACGCCACAAAGACCACCAAAAAGTCTTTAATAAAGAATTAGTTGACAATATTGTAATTAATCAATACTAATTAATTAAATGATATTGGTGCGATATTATTTATTAGTAAATTATAAATGTCATTATCACAGAGGTTTGCGGATTTCGATAAATTACAAAAAAGGCATAAGACACGCCGCATCTCTTTTTATTTACTTGAATAAAGAAGATTTCGGGCAAACCCTTCTCCAGTTAAGTAAAGTGTACATTTTAGTCAGCTGAGGAAAGACTTATCCGAAAGAATTTTACTTCAATTGAGTAAATAAAAAATAGTTGTGGCTTCTTATGCCTTTTTTTTATAAATTATAAACTAATTGCTAGCATCGTGTCTTACTTTTTAAAACTAAGCAATAAAGTTTATAATTTTGAATAGTTAACAATTAATAAGAGATTGTATTATGATAAAAGGCATCTCCTTATCGTGCAACTGATAGTTGCTGATCGCTTGCGCCATCTATCGGAATAAATATCAACTATTCTCGTTGATTTTAAATTATTCCAGAATTGGCCAAGAGGCTGTATGTAATGGTATTGCTAACTGCTGGGAAAGTTCACCATTGATGAGCGAGGTTTTCGTTGCAGTAAGAGGATTGTATTGTTTATTTGAAATAAAGTGTTTATCAAATATTGAATACTGGTTTGTTAATGCCTTTCAAACATGTGTTAAATAGATGAGAATCAACATTCGTATCTTTACCGTTTCAGATTTTGGTAAAAACAATTGTATACGTCTTGTTTCAAAGACATCTAGGGAAAACTACCTAATTAAAAAACAATTTTAAAAATCCCATTTCTAATCTTGCTGTCAATTCTAAGCCACTAATCCTGTCTGACAGAGAGTTCATTAAGACCTAATCAATTTTTAATCCGACTTAGCTAATTACCATTTGGAAGTACATCACTGTTCTCATTAGTTAGTGAGGATTGTTCCAACTTTCCACAACATCAAATCTTATAAGTGGAGAGAGACACAACACTGGCTAATCTTTCTTTGGTAGATATAGATAGCAGTTGGTAGATAACTGCCAGGAATGAAAGTTGGGATAAAAGACAATTCGCTGTAGAATGGAATATAATTGTAGAAAATAATGTATCAAATCTACAAATGCTTATTTATCGTGAAGATGGCTGCCTGGCCGGCATTCATATTTCTTGAAAAAAGACACCTCGGCCAGTATAAATCTTTTTATTACCACGACGTTTCGACAAAAAGCTTTTGTCCTCGTCAGGATCAAATAAAAATTAAAACATGTAGCAAGGCGATAAAAATTGGTCTAAGGCTCTAAGGGCGTTCTCACGCGATATTCGAAATTTTGTACAACATCCAAAGCACGAGTCAAAAATAAATATTTAACTCACAAAGACTACGATCTTTGAAATAAAATTATGATATACATATTTATATATATTAAGAAATTGTAAACAAAAATAAATATAAAAATAATAATAACATTTAAAAGATTTCACAATAGTATATATTAATCGATATATATTATGTACAATTTATACTTACCCTTTATAACTACTTTTTTAAATTTAAAAACAAATTATATTGCAGCGGAATATCTTCATATACATTTAAAGTTCTTTTCCCCATTTCCCGTGATACCCACCCCTCTAAAAATAATCTTTCTTTTTTAAATTTTATATTCCTATGAAATATCTCAATATCATTCCAATCTGGCCTATGTCCTGAATATAATGCATGTTCCCCAATTTTGCTTAACGCCCTTCTCCCCATTAAACCCTGTTGGTGTTCTTTAATCCTAGTCTCTAAATTACGGCCTGTTTCTCCTACGTAAATTTTGTCACATTGTGTGCATTTAATTCCATAAATTACATTACTTGGTTTTGATGTACCTATGTTATCCTTCATTATTCTATTTCTAGTTAAAAATTCCCTTTTTGTCCCCGTACTATACCAAATATTATATTTAAATTTTCTCAAAATTCTAGATATTTCGTTATCTATATCTCTCAGATATGGAATAATTATATTATTGCAATCATCTTTATTCCTATTTGAATTTGGCCTATCTATTTCATATCTTCTAATCCATTTGTTTGTGAAACCAACTGGATAATCAGATTGTTCTAGTTCTGCTCGAATATTCATTATCTCTTTTTTATAAACATCTCGGTCTGTGCATACTTGTTTGGCTCTTTGTACAAGAGATTTTATCAAATTTTACAAGCAAAAAGACGGCACTGCTATGGGTTGCCCTACAAGCATGATCATTGCTGACATCGTAATGGCATCAGTAGATAAAAAGGCAATCTTGATTGAGGGAATAAGAATCTGGGGCCGATATATAGATGATGTTTTTGCAGTGATCCGCAAAGAAAATCTTAATGAAATCATGGTCATGTTGAATAATTTAGAAAGAGGAATAGAATTCACGGTTGAAACAGAAAAGGAGGGATTTTTATCATTCTTAGATGTAGGACTAACTCGCAAAGAAGATGGTTCAATTTTAACCAGCGTTTTCAGAAAGCCAACAGACTGTGGTATACATCTAAATTTTAACTCCAATAATCCTATGATGCATAAAAGACAGGTGATAAAATCTCTTGTACAAAGAGCCAAACAAGTATGCACAGACCGAGATGTTTATAAAAAAGAGATAATGAATATTCGAGCAGAACTAGAACAATCTGATTATCCAGTTGGTTTCACAAACAAATGGATTAGAAGATATGAAATAGATAGGCCAAATTCAAATAGGAATAAAGATGATTGCAATAATATAATTATTCCATATCTGAGAGATATAGATAACGAAATATCTAGAATTTTGAGAAAATTTAAATATAATATTTGGTATAGTACGGGGACAAAAAGGGAATTTTTAACTAGAAATAGAATAATGAAGGATAACATAGGTACGTCAAAACCAAGTAATGTAATTTATGGAATTAAATGCACACAATGTGACAAAATTTACGTAGGAGAAACAGGCCGTAATTTAGAGACTAGGATTAAAGAACACCAACAGGGTTTAATGGGGAGAAGGGCGTTAAGCAAAATTGGGGAACATGCATTATATTCAGGACATAGGCCAGATTGGAATGATATTGAGATATTTCATAGGAATATAAAATTTAAAAAAGAAAGATTATTTTTAGAGGGGTGGGTATCACGGGAAATGGGGAAAAGAACTTTAAATGTATATGAAGATATTCCGCTGCAATATAATTTGTTTTTAAATTTAAAAAAGTAGTTATAAAGGGTAAGTATAAATTGTACATAATATATATCGATTAATATATACTATTGTGAAATCTTTTAAATGTTATTATTATTTTTATATTTATTTTTGTTTACAATTTCTTAATATATATAAATATGTATATCATAATTTTATTTCAAAGATCGTAGTCTTTGTGAGTTAAATATTTATTTTTGACTCGTGCTTTGGATGTTGTACAAAATTTCGAATATCGCGTGAGAACGCCCTTAGAGCCTTAGACCAATTTTTATCGCCTTGCTACATGTTTTAATTTTTATTTGCTCCTGACGAGGACAAAAGCTTTTTGTCGAAACGTCGTGGTAATAAAAAGATTTATACTGGCCGAGGTGTCTTTTTTCAAGAAAAATGCTTATTTATTATCATATATTCAATGGATTAGCTAAGATTATTTATATGGCTAACACAGCATGTTCCTGGAGCCACTTTCAGTTTTCGCCATCCTTCAGACTTATTTTCTTCACAGACTCGCTGTCAGCTATACAAGTCATTGTTACACCAGCTCTAAATTGTCCCTGAGGAAAATTACTCGGAATTTAGAAAAGCTCTACAGGGACACACAAATCACCTTCCAGTGGATCCCATCCCACAATGACACAGCAGATGCAATTGCAAAATCAGCAAAAATACCCAACTTGATCTTGATTTCGACTATTAAAACGCATACAAAAAGAAACATCCAAGCAAAAATACAGGAGTCAACATCCCATCATAAATGATGCATAATTAAAGGGAGAGGTGCCTGTTTTGGTACATGAAAATCATCCTCTCACAACTATATGTTTATATACCCTCCAGGAGAGACAAAACTTAAGGGAGTAGAAAGTCTTTGATGTTGTCAGTCGTCTTTTCTTCTTCCTTTCTATTGAAGTAGACAGAAGGTATTTTGTTTCCACTTGGTTATCTCGTGAGTCTTCAATAAAGGTCACTGTGTATCAAATATATTTCAGAGTTATTGTCTGAATTTCGATATACATGCTAAAAGGTACAACTTCCTAAAGTTTTGTCCATGAGGGCATATTTTTGAAAATTAACCATTCGCACTGTAGACGTTTCATATTACTTAGAATATAACACCGTTACTGAGCCGCTACCATAAACCCTACAGATAAGAGCTAGGGCTATAGACTGATAAAAACAACATTTTGATATAACCGCAAAGCCACTACTGTGTATTGCATACAGTTCGATACAGTTCTCGCTTTAACCATTACAATCCAATTAAGACCGTTAATTGCTTTCACTATTAAATTAATGCAAATTGCAATTAGGAGTTCACCGATGCTCCACGCGGTTGTTTGGCGGAGTTAATTGTTGTCAAGACATATCGGTGGGGATCAGCTCCTCCTTATAGGCCTACTTTCTCGGGTGTTCTTTTATAACCCCACACACATCTTTGGTCTTATATATCTGTGGGATCACAATCCTTTCACAAAACGTCATCCGCTAAAAAAGAAATCACTTTACATTTTAGCATATATATCGGGATTCAGACAGTAACTTTGAAATCTTTTACAGTGACCTTTATTAAAGACACACGAGATAACCAAGTGTAAAAAAAATTGGCGTCTGTCTCTTAAAAAAAAAAAAGAAGAAGAAGACCAGCGACATAAAAGACTTTACACTTCCTTACGTTTTGTCTAATGAGTGTAAATATGCTTTTTGAAGTGACCCTTGTAATTGTAATTTCTTACTGTTGAATTATAAAGCAGGTGGTGTTTAAATATAGTCACTGGGGAGAATAGATTTTTTACCGATATCACTTAACTACACTTGACTATTAACTGGAAGATCAAAATTCGAAACTATTATAGACTATTATAGTAGACTTTTTTATTTTCAAAAAGAATCATACGCATCTATAATAATTTCGAATTTTGATAACAGATGGCGCGCTAATGTATCATAATATAACTGGAAGATGTTGGCTGATAGGAGTATGTCAGTAAGTCATATAAAAGATTTTCAAAATATTTTTGGCGAATTATTTTGTTTTCTCTAATAAAACCACTCCTCTAATAAAATAATTACTGAATGAAATCTTTAAAAATATTGGGAAGGCCCGGCTTATTAGTGGTAAACCCTAATTTAGTCAATTTCATCAACGGGATCACTGTAACTCTTGTGATTATCATTCTGCAAAGATAGTTTGTATGTGAAGGTCTACTTTTGATAATGGTGCTGAGTGAGATACATGGTGAAAGAGTGAATACTATTGAGAACACTGCGTAAATGTTTATTGTTTTGTAGTTTGGCAAAAGGGAGGCAAACTTATGAGACACGAGCTTTTAAACGGGTTAATCCTTCATTATGGGGATTCTAAGGTGAGATGTTGTATACACACTTCAAAATCCCATTCATATTTTGAACTATAACTTTTGTATTTACAATTCATTTTGCTGCTGAAATCTAATTCTTATAGGAGTAGAGAATTTGCATAGCTCTATATTGTTAAGCAGAGAGTTTGGCAGCACATTCATTTTATCCATTGATTTGAATTTGCCTAACTTAAATATATATATATATATATTTGTATTTATGCCTTTGATAACTTTATTCACTTTTATACATAGATGTTATCTTATTTTGCTATAAATACCATCTTCATATTCAAATTAGTTATACCTTTCCTTGACTTGTCCAGTGAACGGGCGTCATCTGAGACAATAAGCTTTTATTGCCAGCTGTCTCTATCGCGGCACACCAGAACGTAATCGCAACTGTTAGGATTTTTATAAGTTGTTTTTTCATAGATTGATTTATTTATATTTTGACCAGATGACTGGACGATTTTACATGTATATAATTGGTTTTAAATGATGTAAATTAGTTAGTTATGATAGGAAATTAAAAGTGTTGATTTTCTTAGAGGTGTAGTGTTTTACTCTGCTCGATTGGTAGACTAGGAAAGAATTGGTTCCTAACAGGTTATGGGCCCAGCAGAACGCTTCCACTGCGCCGTAGAAAGAAATTAAAAGTTAAATCTAAAGAAAAAAAGCTGAAGGCTAAAGAAGATAAGGCCAGGGAACGGCTAAAGAAGAAAAGTGTATGCTAGACTGAAGAAGATAAAGCTAAGATAGAGAAAAGAATTTGATTATAAGAAATTTGAGTGATTTAAAGACTGAACTTTGTGCAACGAAGAAGAAGAAGAAGAAAAGCTTTGAGTTATAATTTTTGTCAGATTTGCATAACTAGAAATATCAATGGCTGACGAGTTGAGAATACCTAAACTTGATGGTAATAATTATTATTCCTGGGCTATAAGAACTAAATCTATTTCGATCCAGAAGGACATATGGGATGCGATTGAACCTGGCTTTCCTTGTGAAACTTCAGAAAAACAGAAGCGGAAAGATAGTTTGGCATTATCTGTCATATTATTAGCAGTTGAAGATTCATTCCTGGATGACATCGGTGATTGTAAGCGAGCGATCGATGCATGGCAGATACTGGAGGACATCCACACAAAGTATGGCTTACTGCATATATTACAGCTACTAAGAGAGTTTTTCAACATTGTCAAAAGAAATGACGAAGATATGAAAGAATATTTCGCGAGAATAATGGAATGCCATAGAAAATCAGCAAAGTGTCACCATGGATTTGGGGATGGCGAATTGGCGTTAATTATGTTATTGGGATTGCCAAAGAGTTACGAACCACTAATTCTCAGTTTAGAACAGCAAGAAGAGAAGCTATATACTAGTGTGGTTAAATCCAAATTACTTTTAGAAGAAAAACGACAGAAACAGCGTCAAATTCCTCAAGAAGATCCTAATTGCTCTTTTGCGGTAAGAAGAAAAGAGGATACATGCAAATCACCATGTCAAGAGCGAAATAAATTTGAATATGATCAACCTAGGAATTATCGTAATACGTGGACGGAAGGGAAAAGGGAAAATTATAATTATTCCAGGCAGATAAGATGTTTCAATTGTGGCAAATTAGGACACATAGCTAGGAATTGCAGATTTGCCAACTCCTCAAGGAGAATTAGCGAAGGTATGCTGAAACAAAGTACGCTAGACCTAACTCATAAAGTTCTATTTGCAAACAACTTTAAAAACAATAATTCGCAGAATATCTGGTTTCTGGACAGTGGAGCTACTGAACATATGACGTCGAACAGACTGAAATTGACGAACACAAAAAGTATTTCAACTTCAGTAGAAATGGCAAACAATGAGAAAATAAAGGTATCAGAGATGGGTGATGTAACAATCAAACTCGGTCACGAATATGGAGGTGAAACCTTGTTCTTGGAAAACGTTTTATACGTTCCTGAATTAGACGAAAATATTTTGTCTGTTGGAAGGATTGAGGAAAGAGGAAACAAGGTATTATTCCAGAATGCCAAGGCCTCTGTTTTTGGAAGTGATGGCGGGTTAATTTTGAAATCTAATAGAAGAGGAAGAATCTATACAGTGGAAGAACTGAAGATGGCTAAAGTGAAGTCACCTAGTGCAGATATCTGGCACAGAAGGCTAGGACACGTTTACAAAAGGGATCTCCAAAATGTGAGTGACACAGCAGAGTGCGAGGTGTGCCTTGAAGGTAAAATGAGAAGACTACCATTTCCTTCCAAACCTGTCGAAAGTAAGAGGACTTCATCACCCTTGGAGCTCATCCATTCGGATGTAGTAGGTCCCATTAGCCCAATGTCGAAGGGAGGGAACAATTATTTTGTGACGTTCATAGATGATTTCACTCATTACACTACAGTATATTTCATGAGGTCTAAATCGGAGGTACTTGACAAATTTAAGGAATATAAGAACAGTGTTGAGAATTACCACAGCAGAAAAATCAAAGTCTTAAGAAGTGATAATGGGACGGAATATGTTAACGGCGAATTTAATAAATTCCTTAATGAAAGTGGCATCAAGCGACAGCTTACAGTTCCAAGAACACCTCAGCAAAACGGAACTACGGAAAGAATGAATCAGACATTGCTGAACACAGCCAGATGCATTTTACTTGAATCTGGGATTCCTAAATCATTCTGGGCAGATGCGGTAAATAGAGCTTGTTACTTAAGAAACAAATGTTCTAGCAAGGCAATAGGTAACAAAATACCAGAAGTAATGTGGACCGAACGGCCAGTGAAGATTGAGCATATCCGAGTTTTCGGTTGTCAGACCTGGGCATACAACGACCAGCGTCGATCCAAATTTGACTCAAGGAGCAGAGAATGTGTTCTAATTGGTTATCCGGAAGGAGTCAAGGGATACAAGGTTTGGGACTTCAGAAACAATGAGGTCTTCGTAACCAGAAATGTCAGATTTAGAGAAGACGTTTTCCCAACTAAGAAAATTGACAAACAAATTTCACATGAAACTGATTTTTTCCAGGTTTTAAATAATAATTTTGAAGAAGACTATGAATCTGTAAATGAGGAAGAGACGAAATTTGTAGAAAGAAACCAGAAAGACGAAGAACTAAAGAAGGAAGATGAAGGGGAATACCAAAATGAAGCTGCGATCCCAAGAGGATATTCAGGGACTGATGAGGAAACAATATCGGTAGAGAAAGATCTGAATAACATAGAACGAAAAGAGGATGAAGAGCAGGCCTGTGAAGACGAAGAACTGAGGAGAGAAGTCGAAGAGGAAGCCCAGAATGAAACTATAATCCCAAGAAGATCTTCAAGAATTGCGGCTTGGCGGAGGGAGTATTGCAGATATTCTAACTGGGGGAATTGGAAGAATTAAACTGACCAGGATCTTGACCACTCTAGGCCTCCGATGAGGGTATGAAAACAACTTTAAAATGGGGGGGGGGGGGGGGGGGGGGGGGCATTGTTAGGATGTTTATAAGTTGTTTTTTCATAGATTGATTTATTTATATTTTGACCAGATGACTGGACGATTTTACATGTATATAATTGGTTTTAAATGATGTAAATTAGTTAGTTATGATAGGAAATTTAAAGTGTTGATTTTCTTAGAGGTGTAGTGTTTTACTCTGCTCGATTGGTAGACTAGGAAAGAATTGGTTCCTAACAGCAACAACAGATGAATATCAGAGATTGTGTCCCCAGTAAATAGGATTCTATCCATCACATGTTGTATAAATATTACATATAGAACAACCATGTAACACCTTTGTTTGACAGTTGGAGTAACGTGTAGTTTTTATAACGGTGCATGCGGGAGAAATACATTTTGATCGGGGGATGTCGCTGTCCTATGCCTTCAGCTACAATAAAAGTAGTAATTTGTTTTTGTCCGGGTACTGTTCAATATATGTAAAGGGAGATATCCACTTAATAGAACTTAACCTTGAGACTATATAATACATTCAGTTAGTCACATATATATATACCTTTTCAATGTTGGCGTTCAGCCAACTGAAATATTTGTAAAATAAATTTTGATCCAATATATGCCTTTTTAATTAAAATACACCTATCCCCCGATTTACTTGGTAGATACGTTCCTGAGAAAAACGTGTAAATCAAGGGATAGGTGTATATTAAACTGTCAAATCTGAATAGGTGTTCGCCCCCTCATGAATCAGAGCCTCTCAATATTCTTTTCAACATAGGTAGTATAGAGTAGAATATCTCATTTTAGTATAGTGCAATAAAAACAAAACAAAACTTATTTGGAAAACCGTGTAAAAGCGAAAACGTGTAAAACAAGTACCGTGTAAATCGGGGGATAGGTGTATATATATATATGTTATGATAAATTTGTCGAGATGAGAGAAAGTATAATTATTTGCTTGTTTTAAGGATAACATATTTTTTGGCTCACTGTTATATATTGTAGAGATAAGAAATTATTAGCTTGGATACATAAGTATTATATTGCTCGCAGTCGTGAAACAGAAATCTTAGAAAATATAATAAAGAAACTTTTATCTTTAATTGTGCTGATGAAATAATCTGAGAAGAAATACCAGATTTGAGGCAAGTAGAATAAAGAAAAAATAAAATATTACATATTTACATATCTACAAAATGTTTTGAGCCGGCCAAAGGAAAACAACAACAATGGGTTTATATACTCTGAAGCCATGATATCTGGCGGTCGACTTTAGATTGGTTTGTGATCTAGTAATATAATTTTAAATTAAATAAAAATTTTATATAACAAATATGCTTTGAAAATAGAGAAATCCATAAATAAATATTTAATTAAAAATATATATCTGTGTGCATAATTTACATAAGTTACGAGATAGAACTCTAGTCAAAAAATAATAATAATAATAAAAAGACCAAAACTCAACAGTAGACCACCTACAGTGAGATAGAGACAATCCTTTCACTACAGTGTGGCGGGAAGTGTGGAGGTGCCAGATAAGAGAGGTCTTATCACCCTGACGGTACTAATGTAGGGTTGATCTGTGTCCAGTGGAAGCCGTTTGTCTTCTTCCTCCCTTCCTTACACAGACTGGGAAATGTCATTAGGCCTAGATGGTTCGGAAGACAGTTGTCTCAGAGTATCTAATGCTAGTTGTAGTAAGGGATAGTTGTGGTTCTAAATATTGTATTCAAAGGTATATCTAAGGATAGTTGTTTTTAAGAATAGTTTGTTCTAAAGATTGTGGTTGAAAGGTATATCAAAGGGTAGTTGTTTTTAAGGCTATTTGTTTCTAAAGACATTGAGGTTTGAGGTATATCTAAAAGTAGTTGTCTTTGTAAGGCTAGTTAAGAATTGTGGTTTAAATATATATCTACTAAGCGTAGTTGTCCTTAAACACGATTGAAGATATGGACTATGTAGATTTCAGCTATTTCCTCATTCAATTGTAGTAATATGGTAGCTTGTGTTGGTTCAATTTATGTGATTACGTGATTTGTGTAAAAGGATATAAAGTCTCGCGCAAAGTATGTCTGTACTATGAAGACCCAAAGGTCGTTATTTCACTCTGCACATAGTAAACCAGTAGTAGGTTAGAAAATAGTGTGGCACAGGCAGGCCATAGCTGACATAGCAGGCCAGGTAAGCTCCAAATAACAAGTCAAAGTATTCACGACCCTTCACGACCCAAGCTCTGCTAAACCTTGCGAAGAACCATGATTATAATCACAGAAAGCGGGGAGAGCTCTGGAAGGAAACTAACAGGCGTTGTCCACTCCCAAGCAGCAATTTTGCTTAATATCTAGCGAATTTATTTTTCCTTTAAGATATTGTTACGTAGAATAAAAAGCACATTCCAGAATAGAAAATGTTTCAGAACTTTCAAGGATAATGTAGAAAAATCGGAAAACAACTGATTGGCCAATCTAAAGCGATTGTGTAAGGCTTAGTGCTGGCGGCTTTCTGATTGGATGACCAACCATGACGGTTCTGGAAAGATCTACTCCGGGATATATAGGGATGAGGAACTGGTGCCGGGGGAAGAAAGATAAGAAAAGAGGGAGAAGAACGAAGCTACGTGGTGGACTCCAAGAAAACGCTTACCGCCAACACCAGTGTACTTCGTGGAAGATTCTAGAAGGTTCTACAAACTTCTGTCTCTTGTTCTGCTTTCCTTCACTGTGCTGTAGTTGGTGAGTTTGTAACTGCTGCTTTCTTTTTTGTTGTTTTATTTTGCCCTCTTCTGTAATTATCTTATTGATTAGGCTTAAATAAAGTCCTAAAGATCCTTTGTACCCACGGAAGTTATTCTTTGTCAACCAACAACGCAACAATGTTTAAAGTTGACAAATTTGTATATTATTTCGTTATTTTATTTTATATTACCCGATCGCGTGCGCGCTCGAAAAAAAAAAAAGAAATTAAACGAGCCATTTCACTGTCAAGTATCTCTTAATTTGACCTTTACTTTCTTTCAACTAGTCCATTCGAACTTATCTTCAAAAGCGATAAAGACCAACGACTGGCCTGTCATCTCACAATAAACTGTGCAGTTGTCATGTTGTCAAACTGGATGACAGCGGGTATGATGACACGACTAGGTTGACTTACGGTGACAGTGCCGAAGAGGACAATGAAGATGAAGGATGCCGCTGCGATGACGATGACAGCTATGGCCCACTGGGGGATGGGCGGGTCTCTGGTACCCTCGTAGTCCGCACGGTCCGTGCCCACTGCACAGCCATCCATCAGGCTGGAGAACAAAGTAGAGAGAGTCATCAATCAAGAAAAATAGGTCCAAAGGGAAGTGTTAATTGGATTAAACTATCACAGGCTTCCAAACAACTCTATTCTTTTACAGGTGGGAAGGCATGTTCTAAAGGTGTGTATATATGTTCTACATGTGTGTGTAAATGTTCTACAGACTTGTATGCATGTTATACAAGTGAGTTTTCATTTCTACAGGTGTGTATTCATGTTCTAAAGGTGTGTATACATGTTCTACAGGTGTGTATGCATGTACTACAGGTGTGTATACATGTTCTACAGGCGTATATTCATGTTCTGCAGGTGAATATTCATTTCTACAGGTGTGTATACATGTTCGACAGGCGTATATTCATGTTCTACAAGTGAGTTTGCATTTCTACAGGTGTGTATTCATGTTCTAAAGGTGTGTATACATATTCTACAGGTGTGTATGCATGTACTACAGGTGTGTATACATGTTCTACAGGCGTATATTCATGTTCTACAAGTGAGTTTGCATTTCTACAGGTGTGTATTCATGTTCTAAAGGTGTGTATACATATTCTACAGGTGTGTATGCATGTACTACAGGTGTGTATACATGTTCTACAGGCGTATATTCATGTTCTACAAGTGAGTTTGCATTTCTACAGGTGTGTATTCATGTTCTAAAGGTGTGTATACATATTCTACAGGTGTGTATGCATGTACTACAGGTGTGTATACATGTTCTACAGGCGTATATTCATATTCTACAAGTGAGTTTGCATTTCTACAGGTGTGTATTCATGTTCTAAAGGTGTGTATACATATTCTACAGGTGTGTATGCATGTACTACAGGTGTGTATACATGTTCTACAGGCGTATATTCATGTTCTACAAGTGAGTTAGCATTTCTACAGGTGTGTATTCATGTTCTAAAGGTGTGTATACATATTCTACAGGTGTGTATGCATGTACTACAGGTGTGTATACATGTTCTACAGGCGTACGAGTACTCGTATATTCATGTTCAACAAGTGAATTTTCATTTCTACAGGTGTGTATTCATGTTCTACAGGCGTATATTCATGTTCTACGAGTGAGTTTTCATTTCTACAAGTGTGTATGCATGTTCTAAAGGTGTGTATACATGTTCTACAGGTGTGTATGCATGTACTACAGGTGTGTATACATGTTCTACAGGCGTATATTCATGTTCTACAGGTGATGCATGTTCTACAGGCGTACGAGTACTCGTATATTCATGTTCAACAAGTGAATTTTCATTTCTACAGGTGTGTATGCATGTTCTAAAGGTGTGTATACATGTTCTACAGGTGTATATTCATGTTATACAGGTGTATATTCATGTTATACAGGTGAATTTGCATTTCTACAGGTGTGTATTCATGATCTACAGGCGTGTATTTATCCTCTACAGAGATTTACACTTTTTGAATAACAAAGATGTATGAAAGGTGTTCCCAAATAAAATAAACCCTTCACCATCTTCTCATATTTATTGATTTACAGTACGTCGGGCAACTAACTATTCAATGTTAATAAGAAAGTTGAATGACACTTTGATCCCACATCCCCGTAAGTAAACTCTACAATAACTCAGTCGAATACTTAATGCGTCATTCTTTCAATATACCTATCACAAAATCTGTACAGATATCTATATGCTGTATAAGTGTAATTATATTTCACGTCACCTAGAGATGCAAAATTTAAAAACAGCGCTTAACCTTTGGCTCTTTCTAAATAGAATTATTAAAGAAAAACAAAACAAAGGAAAAAGAAGACTCAAAATATAGTTCAAAACTAAGTTATGAATCTCTTTTTGAAAAATAATTTGAATTTCAAAAATATGGAAAAGAATAAATAAACCATATATAGAATTTTTTAAAAAAGAAAGAAATATCGTTAAAACTTTTGAAATAAGAATAAAAAAAAAGAATTTAAAAAATATTTTATGACATATAATTATTCATACGCAAAAAGAAAAAAATAAATAATGGCGATGAGATGTAATATGACAATGGTATTTTCCAAGCAGAAGAAATATATTCATAGAGTCGTTAGGCGCGCCAAGACACGGCGCCATCTTATTACCAAAAGAAATTCAGGGAAATCCGGGATATCAACGTGGTTCTTCTGTTAGGATATAAGCCAAAAATAATGCCAGGGATTAAAAACTATTCTTAAATAAAATACGTCATTTTTTAACGCTTCATTGTTTTTTCTAACACCTTTTTTTTTTCCTTCTAAAAATATTAACTGTGATTTATTTTGATATTTGGTAGAAAGTAAGATTTATTGTTATGTGATATGGTAAATAAATGTGATGACATTAGTTTGTTCGTATATTTCCGACTTATTTTTATCAATAATATTTTTATATATCATTAATCATTTATAAAATATAATTTAGAGAATATTTATTTTTAAATTGGGATATAACATTAGAATCTCTAATAATTCTGAATATTATATAATTTTAATATAAAATATAAATTTATTAAAGCTCAATTATTTGTAGATTTTCATTTAGAGCGCTTAAATTATCATTATATATTGGATTTGTACTTTAAAAGGTTTTACACTTTAAAAACAGCATTTTAAATTTAATGACTTTTTAAAATCTTATTTTAAAACAATAACGCGCCATCGATATACGAGAGATATTGCTCGTAGAGCAAATGAAGACATAAAGACGCGATGTTATTTTTACACTTAACTTTTTTTCATCTTAATAATATTCTTGACTTTTAAAAAATACACATTTTCTTATGAAAAAACAATAGAAAAAAAAATAAGTGGGTCAGGTTTTGATATTAAAAATATGCTGACGAGCGCCAACAGCGGGAAACGCGTTCGTGGATGGCTTTTCTTGATTTATAGAGAAATTGGGTTGGCCAAATATCAGGGAACAGGCTAAATCAATGTTTAGTTGATTTCTGTTCCACTAGATGGCGCTCTGCCTTCTGTAAAGTACATGTGCTCCTGGTCAGGATATGCTTTCTTTATTTTTACATTTTCATATACAAGTATAAATTTCATATACTTGTATAATCGAAATATTTTCCATTTTATTAAAAATGGTGTCGAATTTATTATATATGTTTTTGGGTTTTATAGAAATACTTTTTTATGGAATTGAAATATATTACTCTAATTTAAACATTTTGATATTTGTTTTAATAAAGCAATATAACTAAGGATTTATAAGATTTATATCTTGAGAACTGTTTATAATATGGCGTTAAGGTTTTCTATGTTCCCAGATCAATTTGTTACCCAGCTTGAACTTACCATTTGTTATTATGATTTTTATAAAAATATTAAATAAAATTGTAGACTGAAATGCATATAATATTATACATAAAGTACGATAAAAAAATATATTTTCCTAACAATAAATATTACATGAAAATTTTATTTCTCAGTTTAAATATAGAGTTATTTCAAAATTTTATATATGCGAATATATAATTAGTTCATGTTTTACCGCACATATGTAAAGTAAAAATAAACTAATTTAATAAAATATATTTTTAATTTAAAATTTTTTTTCTTTATTATTTTATTTAAAACTGTTAAAAGATTTATAGTAGATATTTAACAATTTTCATTCAAGAAAGTTCTGATATGAGAACATCAATTATTATTTTAAAATGGCGGTGGGTTGATAAACACATTTTAAAATGAAGGGCGTGTAAAAAGGTGAATGTTACTATGGATATATAACAAAAGAAAGAAAGTTGATAAAGAAAAATGATCGAGTAGGATGATGAGTTATTAAAATGTCCACAGTTAATATCCGATTAGAAAATAAAAACGTGCAAAAGATAATTACCAAAACTTCAAAACTATTGATTTCACTTAAGAATTAAGATTGAAGAGAAAAACTTTAAAACTTTCAACAATTTCCCTCAAATTTTATCAATATTTTAAACAATATTACACAATTATATTATATTGACATTATTAGAATAATTTATTAATTAATATTTTAATATGAACGTATCAAATAATTTATTTCAATAATTTTATATGATATCCTCGATTTAATTGTTTTAAATAAGGTACATTGGTATTTGAAAATTAGAATAGAAATATTTTATTTTGTACGTGTGAGAATACAATATAAAAAAGAAACGCCGATCTTTTACAAATATAAAGTCATTTTCAGAAATATAAATAATTCCAGAAATTTCAATTTAAATTTTGTTTGATAAGTAATTTTGAAAAACTTTACATAATGAGTGATATTTTACATATTTCAAATATTATTTGTAAGAAATCATCCGATATCTGTCTATTCCTCTTACATTATAATCAGACAAACATAGAATCTTCTGGAAATTATTACGTTTTCATATAAGAATAAATAAACGACACATGCGCGTAAAGCAATAATCTATTTTAAATTTACGACATATATTTTATAGATATTTTAAAAACACATTATGCAGGAAAACTTTTTGCATAGGGGTTTGAATAAAGAGAATTCAAAATATAAATATATCCCTTTGAAAAATACAAATAATCTTTTTAAATTATATGTAAAAAAAAATGTTTGCAAAAAATAAAAATAGTTCAGACAGATAAATAATGCTTTCTCTGAAAATATAAATAACATTTGTAAAAATATGATAAATCTTTGATATTTAAATTAACTCCTTATATAATTCTTTGTATGTTACAAATGGAAATGCTATTTAATGATCCATATAGCTAAAACATAAGAAATAGAAAAATAACTAACGAACAATCTTTGTTATGATCTATATAAAATGTAAACAAAAAGGAATGATGATGATAATAATTTGTTGTCGAAGGTTAGTATTATTCTGTGATACAGATTATAATATTGATTAATCAATATTTATAAACACGCACATATATATTACAACAATGTAATAAATATTTATTTTTGAAGTGTTCAATTTAAATATAATTCCCTAATATTATACATTGTGTGAATGGAGACATAATTATAATGGAATGTTATTTTTTTCCCTTATTTAAAATATATTTATTTTTCAAATGCATTTCATAGTGAAAAGTATGCACCTCTATTCTTCTATAAAAAAAAACAAGAATCAAATTATATATTTTAAATTCAAATAAAGAAAAAAATGGCGTCGGATATTTTAAATGGGCAGACGAGGCTAAAGTAAATGGATTATTCAGCACAATCTCAGGATTTCTTCTGCCATTTAATAAACAAGAGGCGAAGTTAATGAGATTGCACAAATGTACTCCTTTCGTCTGCCAAACAATCTTGTGCGTTAGTTTGTTCGTCTGAAGCCATTTCCATCAGCAAATAATACGTTAGGCCTATCCCCATCTTTTTAAATCTCTTTTAAATCGAGCTATATATAAATTTAACTTTTATTTCCGTATCTATTGATTATTAAATAGTTAAAACGATTGTTTGTATTTTCAAAAAATAAATTGATACGGGAAAGTAGATAATCTAAAATATATCAAATAAAGTTTGAAAATGAATGTCGTTTTTATCCCCTTTTACTTAAAACGTTGTTGTTTCGTTAAACATAATTGGAAATTCCTTATATCTTTGCCATTACATTTATAAAAATATATATATATATATATATTACCTTTATAATAATGAATATATTCATAAAGGATGAGTTTCTTTATTTGAAAAATTAATTCGAGCTTTCGGGCGCAAGCTGCCCTTCTACAGGAATAATATTTACAATTTCAATTAATCATGTATTTACAGTTATATATATTTTATTTAAATGGTTTCTCGTTTTGGTCTTGCATAGCGTGAGTGGATCCCATGCCCGCGCGATTTAGTTCAAATCAAAGAAAAGCCTTGATAAAGAGAGGCGTGTTGCCCCTAGAAATACCAGCCGATCAACAATTTATATCCAGTATATGCCATATATCTATCTATACATATATATAAGCTTTTTTTTTTTTTTATTTTTTTTATTTTTGCATATTTAGGATTATTCATGAAGTTTTATATTTTATCATTTAAGAAAAATTATTGCTATGTAAATTAGTCAATTGTGGTTATCCGAAAAACTTTATATTAAGACATTTCCATAATCCCTCTCTTATAAGAAATAACCATGTTTATAAATCAATATGTATATTTCCCTATTCCCATAGTAGTACCAATATAGCCAGAATTTCAAGCAAACACGGTATAAGAACATATTATGAAAGCAACCCGAGTATAGCAACCATAATAAGAAACCCCATTACAAGAAACAGTATTCCTATGACAAAACTATACAATAGCAAAGCCGTATATTCCATACCATGCAACCAATGTAATAATGTATATGTAGGTGAAACAGGTAGACACATAAAAGACAGAATAGACGAACATAGAAGAAATATTAAAAACAAAGACCCCAAATCTCTAATAGTACAACATATCAGAAACACAGATCACGATTTCAACCTAGCAAACCCTAATATTCATTATACAAACATAAATAGTAAATACAAAAGATTAATACTGGAAGCACTGATTTCAACAAAATATAATAGCATAAATAGACACATAGATATTCCAGAGACATATGATAGGCTGGTCCAAAAACTAAAACAGAAATATCCGATTTCTCTTAACCACATCATTTAACAATTTTGCATATAATAATATGAACCAATTGACTAATTTACATAGCAATAATTTTTCTTAAATGATAAAATATAAAACTTCATGAATAATCCTAAATATGCAAAAATAAAAAAATAAAAAAAATAAAAAAAAGCTTATATATATGTATAGATAGATATATGGCATATACTGGATATAAATTGTTGATCGGCTGGTATTTCTAGGGGCAACACGCCTCTCTTTATCAAGGCTTTTCTTTGATTTGAACTAAATCGCGCGGGCATGGGATCCACTCACGCTATGCAAGACCAAAACGAGAAACCATTTAAATAAAATATATATAACTGTAAATACATGATTAATTGAAATTGTAAATATTATTCCTGTAGAAGGGCAGCTTGCGCCCGAAAGCTCGAATTAATTTTTCAAATAAAGAAACTCATCCTTTATGAATATATTCATTATTATAATTATTGAAAGGATTATTCATATATATTACCTATTTACACAACAAACAAATTCAAATTTAAAAAATTGATTTAAGGTTAAAGTTTTGTTTAAAAATATTTTTTATTTAAAAATCTCTCAAGCTTTCGGGCAAGAAAGCCCTTCTACAGGAGAAAATATTTTACATCATTAAAACACCAATAAAATAAGATTCAAAATCAAATAAAGTGCTTTGGTTGTTTACATTTGTTTCAATGCAGAATCAACGCGGGCGTCTATTGCGCGTGCTTTCGAATTTTGCTATTCCAAGGTGATATCCTCACTTGAGGTTATGGGCTGGGTTCAGGGAATATGTATAGACAAACGTAAAGGCATACATGTATGACAATTCAAGTGTCCCCAGGTGAACATGGCGCTTTAAATTGAAATAAATAAATCTATTTTCGGCAAAGTACGATGTATTAACTATATTTCACTTTTTGAAACATCTTGAAAATAGTACACCAGTATAAATTTCTATATATCTAATAGAATGCTGCTATATAATGGTTCTTTGACAACTATCGAATGATATCCTTCTTGAATGAACAAGAAAGGTCCACCACACACGTTTCGTCAGCGTGGTGAAGGCTGTATGTAAATATTCCACCAAGAGAATCCACAACGTTTCTTTCTCAAACAAGAGAGGAATTTTTGCGGCCAAATAGAAGTTTAAACGGGATTTTAAAGAGCTGAAATAGAGAAAAGAAAATCAGGGTGGTCGTATAAAGGAAGAGCATTTCCTGATTGTGGATGATGGCTTCAACCATTCATTGTGCATTATAAAATATAAACGTTTAGTTGATATTTTTCCTATTACTAATAATACTCTGTGGATAAGAGATATCTTGGATATTTTAGATGAGTTATCGACTGGATAGAACGAAATATTGATGATGAAGACAAATATAAAATTTTGGATCGGCTATGTGGACAACATTTTATGTCATAAAGAAAAACTGATGAGCTATTTAATTTCACAGCCTAAATATTCTTTTACACAATACATCTCGTATTATAGCTATGATCCACAATTTCAAATTGCTTCTGACATGATTATAACGTGTTTCTTTCAGGATGAACCCTCGTCATCTTGAAAGTTGATATCTAATCGTTTACATCATCCTTGAGAGTGTGTGTCGTAGCTTCGATAAGGACCATCACATTTCCTAAAGGGGCGGTGGAATAATGCTCAGTTGAACAAAATAGTGCAAAAAACCATTGTTTAAAGGACTACTCAGCAATCTTAAATTTGGTTTTCCTATCCTATCCTGATCAGCATCTCCACCGATATTTCGTGTAGAAAAATGAGTGTAATCAATCGTCTAGAGGACAAGTCAATATTATATTGATTACGGCAATCACACCTTATTTACATAGAAGTGCAGAGAGACAAAGAACAGTATTGATAAATTTGATAATCTTAAAATCATAAATACATTCTATATTAGAGTAAAAAAAATGTAAAAAAAAAGGAAATATGGAACTTTTGTCTAGGTTTGTAAATACCAGATGTAAGATAAAAGATAAAAAGATATTTGTGAATCAAAAAGTTAAAAATAAACTTTGGAGAATTAAGGAAAATTTATAGATTAAAGAGGAATCTTTTGAATTAAGAAAACTTGGCCCCCCCCGATGGTATAAGTTGTGCAGCAGCGAGTGTGTTAGGTGCCAAGATGACAAGGCCAGGCGACAGAAGAAATATGGAGTGCACCACGGCACGCAAACAAAACAAGGAGACCATTTATCTCGGGATTACACGAGGAAGACGTCTTTATCCTGGACGACATGGCTTCACAGAGCTCAGCGCTTTCACCGTTGTTGGACGTGGGTTTCAAATTAAAGTAAAATCCTGCGTTAGCTATGCTCAGGTATCTCCCGCTAAACAACGCTAAAAGCGGAATATAGCGTTATATATAGGGAAAACAATTTGTGATTCTTCATTCAAAAACGAGTTGTTAAAGACGGAAGAACCACAAAACGAAGTTTTCATGTAGAATGACAGAATGGAAGCATTATAAAATGACGTTGACACAGAACAAGAAAAAAATGTCAGATTGAATAAAATAATTTTTTTTTCGATAATTTTTCGATAATTCATTCGATAAAATAATCCCTTGTACCAATATAATAGTGAAACCTTCACGAAAAGGTTTCTTTTTAAAAACCTTTTTAATTATAACAAATATATAGCTTTCGGGCACGAAATCCCTTCTACAGAGGATAAAATATCTTACATTAAAGAGTTGAAAAAACAAGAGCATAGGTTTTTTACATCTATTTAATCGCCTGTGAATAGCAAACTTGATAAGCACGCGCAGTGGAGGCCCGCGTTGATTCTGCATTCAAATAACTGTAAATGCCCTATGCAATTGATTTTAACTCCTATTCTATTGGAAGTTTAACGTAAAATATTTTCTCCTGTAGAAGGGCTTTCGTGCCATAAAGCTAGAAATTTTTCAGTTTGAAGAATAAAAAAAAAAAAAAAACTTTTCTCTAAGGCCTTATGTTTTCACTATAACAGGTCAATTTATCTTGATCAAATCAATTTTACCTTATTTGCATAAAAACAGAGAGGCAACGATAGAACTATGCTGAATACCTAGCTATTAGAATTATATATTACGTAGATAAATGATATAACATCTATTCTATCTCAAGATAGATAGATGTAGAGACCCGGAGATTAACCTGGCGAAACTGATGAGAGGGTTTGCGCAGTTGACGAAATAAGAGTTATTAATATTCCAATATAATTTTGGTTCTTATTCTCACGGTGTGAAAAAAAGGCCAACTACACTAGTTGTCAATTATTCAACCGCCTTTTCTTGGAAATTTCCGAAAATTCTGTTTTAAATTAGAATAGAAAAAGGAATGTAATATGCAATACTATGAAATATAGGCCGAAAACTTTACTAATAACATATTAACCACGTGACGGTAATTTTTATAATAATTTTCATAGCATGTCAACTTAATATATCATAATCTTCAAAGTATAATATGTGTTGAACTCTAAAACTATCATTTGAATCACACACAAGTCTCCTTTTATAAGTGTTAAGAGAAATAATCTTTTTTTGAAACAATTTTAGGCGATAATTCGGCAAGAAAAAACTAAGCACCATCTATTGACCGTCTTGGCAAATTATATGACTAGGGTCTGAGAAAAAGTCACAACAATGGATTTGCAAATTGAACGTTCCCACATGGTAACGCTGGTTTCGGGATAATGGCTCTCGTCAGTACAGGGCGGGCTTATGATTCCATGATATATACAGAGGGTGTTCACACTTATAGGAAACAAGTTTTATTATAAAATATTAAAAATTAACACCATATTTGAAAATTTTCAAATGTTCTATATGAAATCCTTTTGTTTATTTACAGAACGGCACCTGATTTTCCACGATAGCAGACACTTTCTGATCATGGTCATACTCAAAAGATCCCATTCTTCCTTTACTACTTTCCAGAGCTGATCTTACCTATTTGGACATAATTAAAATATGCAAACAAGATGATATCAACATTTCTAAAAAAGGTATTTATAATATTATTCTCGACAAAAATATCAAGTTTTTATTCAAAGCACCTACGGAGAAATGGACAAAAGATTATCACCCTATATCTGTGAGAACTCCTGCAACTGTCAAAAAAGTGAAAAAAATATAGTACAAAAGAAAATCCTATCCCACAAAGAGATATAGCTAAATTAATAGGAACATCAGTGTCAATAATAAATAAAATAATAAATAAAGATTTAGGCCTAGAAGCTACAAAAAAAATGCGGTTCACAAATTGTTTCAGAGCCATATTCGTCAGCGACACACTATCAGCAGATATTTTTATGAAAATTTCTTGGCTGCTGATAGATGGAAATTTATTGTTACATATAACGAAGCATGGGTATATTTAACCGATTGCGACAGAAAAAGAGTTATATACTATCAAAAAAGGGTGGAAAAATCTAGGCCAATTTGGTTGAAAGAATGTGCCGAAAGTTACCCCAAAGGATTTATGGTGGCATGCGGTATATCATATGAAGGAAAATTAAAAATAAGAAAAGTTGAAAGAAATGCCAAAATAAACTCGGAGTACTATCAAAACAACATTTTAGAACCTATATTTTTTAATGATATTCCCTCTATCTATGGAAAACAGAGCAACAAAGTCTGGTTTCACCATGATAACGCCACAAGTCATACCTCATCTTCAACCCAAGCTTATTTGGAAGATCTAAGGCAAAGAACAGGAATCAACACTATTCCAAAGAACAGAACCCCTGTAAAATCTCCTGATTTAGCCCCGATTAATTTTTGCATTTTTGAATGCCTTAAAAGAGCACTTGGAAAGAGAGACCCTAGGACAATTGAAGGTCTCTGGAAAGTGGTAAAGGGAGAATGGGATCTTTTGAGTATGACCATGATCAGAAAGTGTCTGCTATCGTGGAAATTCAGGTGCCGTTCTGTAAATAAACAAAAAGGATTTCAAATAGAACATTTGAAAAATATCAAATATGGTGTTAATTTTTAATATTTTATAATAAAACTTGTTTCCTATAAGTGTGAACACCCTCTGTACAAGGGATCAAAATGATATGTTCGGAATTTACTAAAGAGATGTTTAGTTGGCAAAGTAGCTAGGTCATATCTATGGACAAAATATAGATGGAAATTTTGCCTGGAGTATATTCATCTATAAAAAAGGGTCACTTCTCCCGTCAAAATAAACGATAAAAACTAAGCGCCATCTATTGACCGTCTCCGCAAGCTAGCGGACAATGGGCGTTTCAAAGCCCCAACACCACCCTACTCGATTCCGCTAGTTTGCTGACACGTTCAATAGGTTGAATTTAGTTTTTAGCGTATATTTTGACAGAAGAGGATACCTTTATTTTTTTTTATTTATTTATAATTTTATAATAGGTATTCAAAAAGTTCTTCTTTAATTCAAGTTTGAGGATAATAATATTAATGCTGTTTCCATATAATACTATTCTAGATTACATATTTAGGGATTTGTTACTTTTGTATTTTATTCAAGATTAAAATATATTGTATATCCATTATCATTTTTAATTTAATTTCTCTAAAGAAGTCTCTTGAGAAAGCTAGGTTACACTACCTCCAAGAACTAGCGTGAAGACTGGAACAACTACTGCCACCAATTATAATTTTACCATCATCTATAATTTTTCAGTTTTATAAGATATAAAATGATGCTAAAATACACGCAAGAGAAGATAATCTTTAACATATCAAAATTAAAACTTTTAAAATAGATTTAATAGTCTTGAAAAGTATTTAATAAAATAGAAAAAAACTATAATAATTCAATTATAAAAATGAAAAAAATATATAACACAATTTTCTTTTACTAACTTTCAAGGAGGAAAATTAAATGAAGCGATCAATTTATTTTTAATATTCGACTTTTAAAACATTAAAAAAAGAACAATCTTTTTGAAGAACCATTAATTAGCTATTTAAATAACAACAAAAAAAGAATATCGTTAATTATTCATCGACTAATAAGTAGCAAATGACAATTTTGTTGGCGCCAAAATGTTAAATAAAAGGAAAACCAAACGATTTATTTTTAAAAAAGGAAAAATTTTAAGACGCCATTTTGTATTGGTTGAAATATTTATTTTAGCCGTTTTCTTGGTCACCGTCGAACAAAGAAAAGTGCCTGTGGGCAAATGTCGTATGGAATAAATACCTGATTTCATTTTTTTAAACTTTTGTGTTCGCTTTATACATTTTTAAAAATATTGATATTAAGGATTAGAATTTAACTGAATTGTATATCAGGAATACATATTTTCTTTATAACTTATATATATATATAATGGAATAAAAAAGAATATATACTTTTTAAAAGTAGGAAAATATATATTTTTTCAAATAGCCTTTGATATTTTTGAAATAAAATTGAACTTCTCATGAAAGGGGATTCCAAAATAATGTCCAACTGCTGGGTTTTCTTGGAGACAGTCGTACACCGAAGGTCGTTCAAATGTTCTACAACCGCTAAGCTGTGGCGTTTACACTGATGTGCCTCTAGGATGGCCATTTACAATAGTTCTCTGTCAAACATTTATTAAAATATCCCATTAATTACACTCATAGACAAAACTTCAAAATGTGAAAAGTCTTTGATATCGCCGCTTGTCTGTTTTTTTTTTTTTTTAAGGAGAAACAGGCA
Source organism: Cordylochernes scorpioides (assembly GCA_030710605.1). NCBI lineage: Eukaryota > Metazoa > Arthropoda > Arachnida > Pseudoscorpiones > Chernetidae > Cordylochernes > Cordylochernes scorpioides. The sequence goes on along the minus strand of CP092882.1, from coordinate 21,411,380 downwards.
ATTTCGTTCACACTTGGTTATCTCGTGTGTCTTCAATAAAGGTCATTGTAATATCTTTCAGAGGTATTGTCTGAATCCCGATATACATGCTGAAAGGTACAACTTCCTTAAGTTTTGTCCATGAGTGTATACTAAAAATGGAACAATACTATACAGTTATTTGAAGAAGTTGGTAATATTTTACTTTTTTAAACCATAAAACGGATTGAAGAACGATAATTGTTAGGTATTTGTTGTCTAAAAAATCTATCTCTATTGACAATGATAATTGTTATTATTTCGAAATCGTTAAAAAAAAACTCCAACAATAAAGATAATATATATTGTCATAAATTGAGAGTTGTTACAATAACGTGGCTATATATTGTGTCAATAAAAACTTCCACAAAGTATGCGGGTGTTTAGGTTGTTAACTTCTCGGAATTCTTCAATTACTTTCCGAAAAATAGCTTTCCGCTCTCTTGTTAGGAAATGTTGTTTTTACATGGAGTTTATTCTACTAATTTAAAGTTATTTTTTTTCAAAGTTTGATATAGGAATGTCATTATACTCTTATATTGTTACAATGTGATTTGGTTTAAAATGGATAATCTCACAAGCTAGAATACAATTTAAGTAGATTGGGCCGATTTCGATATCATTGTCGTAGGATGAGGGTCATTACAATGGCATAGAGGTTGTAGGCTCTTGTGTGTAAGACATTGACAAAGTTGGTGCTGTGTAATTTAATTGATTTAGTGATTTATTTGATTTATTTAATTTATGATTTAGAGCACAATAGTCATGATTAGATTTTTATAATTTGGCTCTGTTGGTAAGTTGGTGCTGTGTGGTTTATTCTTCATCCTTAGTCTGAACGTTTCTGTACGGATGTTATCGATGAAAAGATGAATTGTTTTAAGGAATTTGTTTGAATAAAATGATCCAATTTATGAATATAATGTTTATAAAACGAGTAACAGTATCTAAAATATTTACTGATATAGAGTGTGTTTGGAAAAAAATATATAGATTCGTAGAGGAAGAGAAAGAACCTTTATTACTTAAAGGTATAAAACAATAAAAGAAGGACAAGAGATCAAATTATATGTTCATCAGCAGCTCACGCCGACCTGCCCTATCCAATAACCGCTAGCCTACCAACAATCCAACAAGGCCGCGCTATATAGGCAGATATGTCAATTAACATAGACAATGTTAAAATTCTATGTATATACAAGAGCATTGTATTGTAGAAACATCCGGAATTGCTACTTTCAACAGAGTAAGCGTCTACGGCTGCAGGTGTAGAATCTACGTAGTGTAGAGAGGGTAGTTACCTTCGAAGCGCGTGAACTCCGGGTCCAGCAGGAAAGGTCCGAGGTTGTTGCGGCTCAGGCGGGTCTCGAACAGTCTGAGGATGTAGTCCGGCTGGAGTCCACCCTCGGGCCGCCTCAGTTCCATGCGGAACCTCACGAAGACACTCCCCCTCCTGTCCACATACAGCGCTTAGATTCTCTACAACGTAGGTCAAAATATCATCTAGATGTTCTCCAGGCCGCGGTTTACCAGCTAAAATCCTTCCTCCATCATTCCATATTCTTCTTTAGTTTATTTTTATTTCTTCATAGTTTCCCATTCAGTTCATCAGTCTAATTATCCCCCTCACTCTAGTTCCTTTCCATTCGCTTCACCTTCCAAAACGTTCTCTTCATCAATCCATTTCTTTTCGAAACATGTCTCAACTAATTCTTTTATCTTTTTAGAATGGCCTTCAATAGGTCTTCTACTCAAGACCTTTTCGATTCTGATCACACTTTAATGTTTATATATATATATATCTTCTTTACCTTTTATACTGAAAATATACCTTTTAAATGCTTCAAATTTTCATTTCCCCTTTTCCCCGTTGACCTTGACTATGAACTTCATCCGAACAAACATCTATCAGAAGTAATTGAGAAGTTGGATTGAAGAGAAGATTCCAGGACGACATGTTGTTTATTGCTGAAATACATTACTGAGGAGAGGCTGAATCTAACCGAATAACAGCCGCTAGAAAGCGGCGTATACAATTAGGTTTGTCCCTGAGAGTAATGTTCTACCATAAATTCTTACTTGTGCTTGTTCAAATGTTTTCAGAATAAAATATCTACTTTCAATCCTTAGAATAATATCCAATTACAAAGGAGAATGCTAATCTCCTAAACGCTGAGAGCTAAAATAAAGAAGTGATATGGTTGGTTGATTCGCAAGTTACACTCATGGACAAAGGAAGTGAAAGGTCTCAGAGACAATATTGTTCACACTTGGTTTTCTCGTGTATCTTCAATAAAGGTCACTTTGTATCAAATATCTTTTAGAGTTATTGTTTGAATCCCGATATACATGCTAAAAGGTACAACTTCATTAAGTATTGTCTATGAAAGTATTTCAATACATTGATTAAAAGTTTTAGTTCTTCTCTAGAAGCGTTAGAATTTCGTACATTAGCCAGGAATTTGTAAAAGAATATTGAAATTAGATAGTATTCATGATAAATTTGTGAAAAACGCTTGAAAATACCAAAATAATTTCAAGCGATAATCGCTTGAAAGCTAGCATTTTAAAATAAAAAGAAACTCATTGTGGGAAAATATTTTTGTATATTTAAAATTAGATAGTGTTACCCTATAATGAATTAAAGAACATGGAATTAGGCTTGAAATATTTTTCGGTGTATGAAAGATTAAAATTCAGTGGCACAAGGTGCAAAAAATAGTCAAAAACGTAAATTATTTTCAACCTTTAATCATTTGGTCTCTGTAAGAGCCTGTGGATACATGCTACTTTTCCATGATATACCACCAGTTTCTTCTGGATCCAATACTTTCTACTTATGTATATAACCTGTAATTTATACTTTGCTCTTTCTCTACATTATGTTCTGTTAGAGAGGCACAGATATCTCAATCTCTATGCGAAAATGTTTGGAAAATTTACGAAAAGGGATAAAGAAATCATCAGAATAAATAAGAACCAAAGTCGGAAGTGTGTGGTATATGCAAATATTTTAAAGCATCATTGTATATATGTTGAACAAAGAATTTATCTGATATTCTTTGCGTAGGGCACCAAATTCACATCATTAAATAAGCCAAAACACCAGTTTTGAACGATAGCCATGGTACCTATATATGTTCGAATTTGTCTATAAGCTGGTGTATTTTTTTATTCATACATTCAACTGTATATGTTCTTTCTCTCTGCGAAGATTAAACCAAATAAAGTAATTGTTTCGATGCATTTAATACATCCATTTGTAATGACGATGTCATCAAGAATCAAATTCTTACTATATAGGGTGAATATATGAAACGAAATGGTTCTCTCAAAATATAATATATATATGCACCAAAAGATGCACCTTTTCCTTTAAACATTCAATAAAACAGTGCATGATGTTTATCACCCCAGTAAAAACTTGAAGGTGTTGATAAATATGGGCCACAATACCAGAGTTTTATTTATCACAAGTCTTTTATTTTTACTTATCCTTTTATTAATCTAAAATAGACAAGATCTTGGAGGTCGTGCTCATAAAGAAGTTCAAGAACTCTTCTTGGTTCTCTGTACAGGGATCCATCACAAGTCTTTACTGGGAAGATAAATATCATGCATTGTGTGTGTCGTGTATGTGTTTTAATCCATATCTTTAGGGAGAGGTGCACCATTATATATATAACACAAAGTTGTGGGAGGATGATATTCAAATTCACCAAAAGGGGCACCTGTCCCTTTAAGATATGGTTTAAAACACATGCAGAACATACACAATGCATGATATCTATCTTCCCAGCAAAGACATGTGATAAATAAAACTCTAGTATTGTGGCCCATTTTTTATCAACACCTTCAAGTTTTTTACTGGGTGATAAACATCATGCACTGTTTTATTGAAGGTTTAAAGGGTGAATTGAGAAGCAGTTGTATGGAAAGTGATAGAGGTGCATATAGGAGGGAGGCAGGGTTCAGGAGTGAGGAGTAGAGAGTATATTTGAGAGGAAAGAGAAGGTCCGAGGACCACCCTGGGAACAACTGACGTGGAGACGACCTTGATGAGAACTGTCCCTAATCATCATATCCAGGTTGGTTTAACTATTCTCTCAGTTGGCCAAACAGTCCGCTGAGGGGCAGGACGGAGAAGTGATCCCCTGAAAGTCCATTTTGAAAAGACAGGACATGTGGTGAACTAGAGCTGTTCTCATTACCTAGCTTTATTTTTCCTGTCCTTATACTCTCTTCAACACAGATTATATATATTTAAATATTACTATACGTTTCTATACCTGTGATATTATGACATATATATTAAATAAACGCCTTCACAATCGATATGATTGAAAACAAACTCTGTGATATATGTAAAATGATCAAATAATCAAGTAAGATCGCATACATCAACAACCAAACCATTCTATCAGCTCAATAGAATCATATTTCCCATAAATCGAAGGATAAAGAGAAAAAGGAAAAAAGGAAATTTGAAGAAAATTTCTCCGCTGTTGCCATAAGTTGCTGAACAATACCGCAGACGATGTAATGGCCGTACAAAATTTCTCCAAACGACAATCCCAAAAAGCCATTTCTGCCCATAGAAACGTCTGTTTCGCTAATGGTCAGCCATCTTTGTTGATCCCTTTGTGGAATAGAACCCACTTTATACCACTCGGTGAGTGTGCTTTTATATATAGAAAAACTATTTTTATAAAACGACGCGAAATGGGAATGGTCAAATATTTTATAAACGTATATCATAGAATTCTGTGAAAAATAAATTCACGTGTAGACGGACAAAAGTAAAATATTTGAATGCCGAGTTTTATTGTGAACATAAAAATGGTCGCCAATAGAAATTTCGTATTTATTTCATCTTTTGTACTATTTGAATACAAATGAAAATTGATAGAGAGCTTTAATATTACTGCCACTACCACTGTATTACTATACCCTTCGCCATTACATGTGCACAAGTTCTACCAGATGTAGTTATTTCATTAACGTTGCTTTGTAATTAGGAATCGAAGTAAGTTAAACATTTCTCTTGAAGTATCCTGGATTCCGATATCAAATGTCCCCGAAGAAAAAAAAAACGGCACAAAGAATAGAGTGTACGAAAATCATTGGAAAAACTATTGCAGAAAATTTCAAAATAACAGATCTAATCAATATCATTAGAAAAATTATCTACAGTGGTTTAGACGGTGCTTAGAAATATTTTTTAGACGTTGGAATCCAACGTTTGATCTAATTTGTTACAAGCCACAAGAAATTAACGTAAGAACAATTCTATATTTTCTTTCAACTTCTTCCCGAACTTTTTATTTCTACTAGTTTATATTGGTAGTTAAGGACTTCTGTACTCTGTCTCCAGAAACCTGGGTTAACTAAATAAATAATTGTTAACATAGGATTATAGCTATCAAAATGGATAAATGTAAATGAACGATCACCTGTTAATAATTAACCCATCTTTTCTAATCAATTATGTACCTGGGTGGATCCTGTGTAGGGCATAGGTCCTCAATAAAGGTCTTGTTGTTGTTATATACTTATAGCTATCTGAAGTTATGAAAACTGAGTCCACCATCGTGGCTCTATAGCAACAGTATAAAAAGGTGTCGCGCGGACCCATCAAGTATAGTAAGAGAGCCACGGACCGAGGAGTCCGTCCTCCCATTACCGACGACATAAACCCGGGGTTTTATGTCCGAGCCCCGTGATGGTAGAACTTTATAGACCTCTAAACGTTCCTACGGAAGTCTGAGATGTGATTACTGTGCATATTGGAGACGTCACTCTTTATAATTCTCTCTTTTAACTGTGTAATCATTATTTTTGCCAACGTGTTTCTTTTCATCTATCAGATATATTATATCTACTCACATTACTGCAATGATAAAAGTTATTAAATGAGAGAGATTTCCTCATTATAGCTTTGATAAGAAACCATTTTCACGGAGAAGCATTGCTCGATACAAATTCTTGTAATTATACATGTATGTATGGACCTCTACAGACCTATGAACTTATGTCCATAGGTTCTTTAAACACACCTAAGCTGCCTTCCATAGTAAATGTAGGGTATATAAGAAAACCAATACAATACAATAGTAGAGCGGTCTGGGGATTATTTTGGCCCAATCGCTGAGAGGGTTCACCACTGATGAACCAAGCCCTCTCATATTCAATAAAATTTATCATTGTACACACAGTAAAGTCTGTATAGATAATATTTGATATGTGGGAATAAACACATTGCCAAAATTAATTATTACAAATTTTAACAATATATGGCGATGGGAATTTTAAACATAATTCTTTCAACAACTATTCCATTGCCGTTGTAACAACCCATTCTACATAATTACGGCCTATTTGTCTGAACGGAGATCATGTGCGGGAAAGGTTTCCCTAGTTATGTAAATAACAATAAACACAATGTATTTAAGAAGATTCCTGTAGCTCGAAAGTTCACGTTGTTTACTGTCATCTGGTGGATTAAATTGGTGAAATACAGGGAGACCCATAAGTTCCGAAAACTTTTTTTTCACTAAAAATTAAAAGGCAAATTAGAATAAAATAGTTATCGTTTTTTATTCCTTTGTTTTTAAAATTTTTAATAAGAAAATAAATGGGTTCGGGACTTATGGGCCATCCTGTATTTGCATATCCCGGGGTTGAAACTATGACACTGAGACTGCCTTTAGATCTTAAATCTATAAAGTGTCAGGTTTCTTTGAAATAGGTTAATATATTGCGGGAAGAATATATGAAACAAACTGTTGAAAGTAGCAATTCCGGATGTTTCTACTATACAATACTCTTGTCTATGCATAGAATTTTAGTATTGTCTATGCAAATTGACATATCTGCCTATATAGTGCGGCCTTGTTGGATTGTTGGTAGGCTAGCGGTTATTGGATAGGGCAGGCCGGCGTGCTGCTGATGTACATATAATTTGATTTCTTGTCCTTCTTTATTGTTGTATACCTTTAAGTAATAAAGGATCTTTCTTATTCTACGAATCTATATAATTTTTTTCCCAACACAAATGTATACATAAATAAACTTATTGCACAAGGTTTTTAAAAATATGTTATAAAACATTTAAGTACTTAAACTATTTACAAATTAAAGATAGAAATAAAAATTCACTATTTTATTCGAAATATATTTGCATTCGTTAAACAGGTGAATTGAAAAGGAAATAATATATGTATATATTACATTTCGAATATTATTTGATATCTTAAAATATTTGTATATTAAAATTTGATTTTTACAGACGGATATTTCTTATATATGCAAATTAAATTCAGCCAATCGGAATATTCGAGAAAATAATATATTCATTTTGTATGTAGAATATTTTTTATATTAAAATATAAAATATATATTTCTGAAATATGTTCGTTCACACAAAAAGGTTTTTGAAGCAATAAATGAGAATATATAAAGAGGAGGGAATATATATTAGAATTCAAATATATATTCTATGTGAAGATTGGTGAATTATGAACTCTAAAGAGGACCAAAGAAAAAGAAAAAAAGTAGAATTAAATCCATTTATAGCTGAAATACTCTTCCATACAATGGAGTATTAATTCACAGTTGGAAAGTCAGAAAAACCGAGAGAGAAAAGAAAGTTAAAATTTCGACAGTTGGAGAGAACCAAAGTTAATTAAAAATGTGTAATTCTCTCTTTGAAATTTGATCTTAATTAAAAATGACATGGGAGTAGTGATGAATTAAGTTGGGCAGCTAATTACGTCTTTGTATGACGTGACTGTTGGCTCCTGCACGGAACCTCTGGGCGGGCAGCCACCGTGTGGATTGATTCTCTATTGGGGGAATGTATATTACTTCGTGCCATAAATAGGGACCTAGGTGCATGCGTGGGATAGAATATCATTCTTAAGTAACGTGAAACAAACAAACATCTGGTTTATTGAGATGAATTTATAGTACAGAATTTTAAAAATACCATTTCTTGTATGAAATAAATATATACACTCATAGACAAAAACTTAAAGAAGTGGAAAATCTGATATAGCCGGTCATCGCTTTTTTTTTTAGGAGACAAAGGCAATTTTGTTCACACTTGGTTATCTCGGGTGTTTTCAATAAAGGTAACTGTGTTTCAAATATCTTCCAGAGTTATTGCCTTAATCCCGATATACATGCTAAAAGGTACAACTTACTTGAGTTTTGTACATGAGTGTAAGCATTTTGAATGACTCTATCAGTATAGTTAGATAGTTTAGGGATTCTGGAAAAGGTTTAAAGGTCTTGAAAGACTTAGAGGCGCATAAATTCTATACGAAATTATGCTTTTTCAACCATAATACAAGGATCAAGTTAGTTATACTTTCCACATGTGAATCGCTTTCGTGAAATGGTCTCTTCGACGCTTTAAGACGTTAAGCTAATCCTATCTGGAGAAATTCACTTTCAATTCACTACTCTCGAAAATTGTGTAGTAAAATATGTACTAGTTTGGTCAAACTGCCAAAATATGCACTAGCACCGGATCTAATAAAAGCACATTAAAAATTCGATCTTCTCAGAAAGATCTAGTAGCGTTTGGGAAGTAAAAGACGAAATTCCACGGGGAACTAAGCCATTTCATTTACATATTTGTAATGCATTATGGCGAGCCATGTGGATATGGGAAGTCCCTAACCACAATGGATATATATCTCAATTAGATCAAGAGGATCAATTGAAGGTAGACATTTTAACCTTCAACATTTATTAACTTACGTTGGGTGACCCATTGACGCCATTTTCAAGGCAGGAAGCTTAGCACCAAGCTGACTTTTGTCGATCTTTAAATATAGGAGTTGATAAAAGTTTCAAAACTTTATATATCTATACAAAAGGCAAACTAATTTGTAAAGGACGGCAATGGTCACTGAAACGACGGATAATGAAATTTGAGGTTTAATGTTTTTCTATATCGCTAACTGACAGAGAATATAGTGTCAGGAATCAGACTTAAAGCCAAACAGACTAAAAAGATCAAAGCGAGAATTATGGAATGTAGACAACTAGGATATATCATCTGCAAGTCGTTACAGATAATATAGATCCTATACTGGAGATTAAAGTCAGATTGAATATTGAAGACATTACTATCTGATTTAACATAGCTTTAAAGAAAGTTGGTGCATATTCGAGAAGAAAGTTGGTGTATATACCAGAGGAAAGTTAGTTCATATACCAAAGAAAGTTGGTGCATATGCCAGAAGAAAGCTTGGACATGTACAAGAAGGAAAAATCCACGAAGGTTATTTACCATCTACTTGATCTTTAGCTTGAATTGGATGTATAGAATTAATCCTTTTTACACATTACCAACTATTCTTCAAAATATAAATAGCGACCATTCTCTCAACAAAACTAATACAGATGTTCACACGTTTCTCTTTTTTTCTCACCTTTAATGCAAAACATAAAAGCGGTCGCTCTCCCTACGAAACTAATACAAATGTTCACACGTGTATAAAATTGATCTCCACTGGTATTAGAGAAATCTGATCCATTAATTCAACTAGCACTTGTCCACCATCATACCACTGATTGTATGTCTCTACGATAAGAACAAAAGAGGCTAAACAATGGATTAAAAAATATAACATGCATAGAAAAGATTTCGACTTTACTAATACAAAATTTAGATGCCAATCTTTTGATCTAAGGTTCTACCATGGGACATCTTCAGCGTTTTTTACAATAAGAAACGCTTCAGCCCAAGATAGGTTATATTTTTTGTTAGCTTTTTTAAAAGTTGTTTTTCATAGATTTATATTTTTTATATTTTTGACCAGATGACCGGACTACTTTGCATGTATATATTTGGTTATTGAAATGATGTAAATTAGTTAGTTATGAAAGTAAATTAAAAGTGTTAATTTCTTGGAGGTGTTGGTGATTACTCTGCTTGATGGTAGAATAGGGAAGTCTCAGCTACCAACATTTTTATCTCTAGTACACGTCGTAAAACCCATGATAATCATGGTGGGTAGTAGTTGGCAGCTGCTTTTCCTGTAAGTGTACCATATGTCTGCACATGTATAAAACATGTTCGATTTTTGTACTTAGAGATGTGCCATAGCCCTGTTTGGTTCTTTACACTTACTGGCGGGATTGGACTTCTGTAAGAATCGGGGGTAATTGGAGCAATTTTTTATTCAGGAAAAAGTTCCAGAAGCGGGATTTGATCCCAGGTCGTGAATATCGGAAATAGACGGTTTATGCCAACCATCCACTGACCCCAGATAGTCTTTTTTTAGAAAAAGAAGCAAATAAATATTAGACCGATGTATCTTTTATTTTAAATAACTATAAATATCCGTCAGGTAACCTTATCTTCAAGATCCTTATACCTTATTATATTTTAATCTATTTCTAACGACTTTATGTATATGTAATATAATAGGATTATCTTTAAAGAGCTCAGGTTTCTCCCCAAGAAAGGGTCGCACGTTCTCTAAATAGAGGCCGAGTGGACAATTATCTATTGACAGGCCGGTGTCGTGACAATGGCTCATTTGTCTTACAATATCGAGCCGGAGAGTCCTCCGTATATTGGCCGCGTCAACAGTTGCATTCGTAGGTAAGAGGGACCAATTATAACAACGTCGTAAGTAAAAACAAATTTTGCAAAAAAAAAAAAAATCTTTTATTGGTTAAAAATGGCATTCAAACGTCAGCTGTTGATCTCTCTCTCTGAATATATGGTGGTTATGTTAATTTTAAATATATTTTTCTCTATCAATTCATCTTGATTCTTTTTTAAATGATCATTGCTTATTTTACCATTAATTCTTGATATTTTACACAAAATTATTAATTGCTTTTTCATAATTTGTTCTTGTGTATATAATTTAATTTTCTTTATAATTATTACTTTTATATAAATGATTTTCCCACAAAAACATCAAATGTGCTAGTTTTGCCACCTAAACTTTGTAACTAATTGATTATCTCTCAATAATAATGTTTTCTAGTATTATCTTTCAAAAATAATTTTCATTTAAATATTTCGTATATTGATTATGCATCATATTTTAGCATCATTCTTGTCATACTTTGATATTTCGATGGGTAGAACGCTTCTCTCTATCAAGACAGACCTTCTAAGGAATACAATATTATTGTTTAATAGCCAAGATTCCCTCTACAGTGTCGGGTCTATAAGCAGAATCTAAAATACTAATACAATAGTAGAACTCTAAAAAGCGGTATGGTAGATTAAACTGGTGAAACTTCTAGAAGGGTTCACTAATAAGCCAGACCCTCCCAATATTTTTTATCGCAATAAGAACATCAGGAGGTATGTTTTATTTGAAAATGGGTTTATTTACTAAATACAGATGGTACGCTATGTTTGAAGACGAGCGCATATAGCACATCGAAATTCAAATTTCGTATAGAGCCAAAATGCTTCCAATTTGAGAAGGGTATTAGAGATGATGTATGCAGTAATATGTGAATATATATATATATAGTACAAAAGGAGATTTTCTTTTGATTTTAGGATATTTCATATAGAAATATTGATCATTTTATTGATAGATGAATAATATTATGGTATTTGCTGGTTCTCTATTGAGTACAATGGTACTAAATGGTATTGGTATGTAGTCGTGGAAAATCTTGAAAATATAAATAAAAACCGTTTAGATCAGAAATAGCTTTAATTAAGCTAATGGAACATAAATATATAATTTGATGAAGTATTACTTGTTTATAAGCGAATAGGATAAAGGAAACAAAAGACTTATTTACATATGGACAAAAGATTTGAGCCGGCCAACGGGAAACAACAACAATAGGCTATATAAAGGGAAGTCGCGACATCTGGTGGCATACTTAACAGAATAGTATGAAATATAATTTTAAAAATAAAATAATATTTTTATATAAAATATATAATATAATCGAACATATCATCTAAAATATCATCGAGCATATCCATATAACATATATATCTTCATTGATATAAAGCAATAACGCGCCATCTATATATGCAAATTAAAAAATTTAAGCACGAATGTTTCTTTCACACTCACAAAATACACTTCTACTATCCTTACTGCGATGTGAAATATATTATACACCACTGATGAGACAAGCCCTCCCAATACTTTTCATCGCAGTAAGAACAGTAGAAGTTTTTGTTTTGTGTGTAAAAGTAACATTTGTTCTTAAATGCCAGAATACTTATATATACATTGCGGGTTATTGATTTATATTAATGATGGTATGTGTAATGATTCCATATGCAAATTTTATTCTTAAAGAAAAAATGCAGCATATATGTAAATATTTATTAATTTTCTGATAGAAAATTAAATATGTAAAAATGATTGAATGTATATAGAGTGTAAGAGGAGAGTGAAAGTATCTTTTTTATAGTAATAAATAGTTTATACCTTATAGTGTTCGTCAAGTGCTTATTTTGTTAGGTAGAGAACACAACAGTATGTATGTTATATGAATATATATACAATGAGAATCCGGACCCAACGACATCAATATAAATTTTAATTGACAATGAACCCCTGTACATCCCCCACAGTATATTGTAAATATGATGATCTAGGTTGCTCTTTTAGAGCGGCACCTAATAAAGTTATTTGGAACTATGTACAATGATATATATATATCAGGGAGGTAGTATGACTCACCAGAAGTTGTCGACGTAGATGGCTGTCAGATGGGGACCGAGCGGTGTGGCCTTGAAGACACTCTCCAGCTGGAACACACCGCTGGATTGAGACCGGCACGTCTATAGTGAGATACTATACGGTATTACATCACATGTGGAAACAGTATTTTTCTACTTACAAGATATCCCGTATATTTACTGGCACTTACTGGACAACGTAGATTTGCATAACTAGTGATAAGTCTGTATTCAATAGCAAGTGCAGGCAGGGTATATATGAACTCAGTCCTATACAATAGTGAAGCGATCTGGAGATTGTAATGGCGAAACCGCTGGGAGGGTTCACTACTGATGAACCAAGCCCTCCCTTACTGGAGCTGCAGGCGTATCAGGCCCCTCATCATCGAAGCCTTCAGTGTCCTCGGGCGACCCCCTGACTTGCGGACCTGGATTTTCGGGTCTAGCCTCGGAGATGACGACTTGGCCATCCTAGCGTCGGCCAAATCCATCATCTACCGGTACTTCGTACAGGTTGGGCTAAACGGAGGAGCAGAGGACCCGCTCATCGCCTGGGAAAGAAGGCTCACTCGCCGGGGCACATCCCCCGCATGATCATCTATATTTTAGTTTTATTTCAATTTTTAATGTAAATTATTGACAAGAAGTCAATAAAATTTGTTTCAATTGTCAAAATTGCCGTGCCCTCCCTCTTTCAAATTTTAATCATCGCAGAATAAGGGCTGTTGAAATAATTTAAAATATAATTTAATATAAAAGTAACGTAGCCCGGATCAGGACGGTAGATATAATTTAAAATAAAAGTAATTTTCAACGTTAGATGGCGCTAAGTTAATGTTAATACTTTAAGTGAGAAGTCTCATTGATGTAATATATTAATTTTTGAAGCTCTTTTAATGAAATAATACACCGAAATTTTCATTACCCTCGTACATCGGCAGAACAAAACTTTAGATATTTGTTTTTCTGAAGTTTTATTGCCACATGTGTATACCAAACGAAATGAAACTGCTAAGCATGAAAAAATTTATTCTCTAAATTTTTCTAGCTGTCCTTGCTGCGATGATAAAATACTAGCGGATGTACCCGGCTTCGCCCGTGTTTTACCCGAGTAAAGGTTTGTCTAACGAATCTCTCGATAAAGTAAACATTTTTCCCGGTCCCTTGAAAAATACTCGATAAGTTGATTTTAAACACCACCGGATTTCAATGGTTGAATTTCTGCACAGACTATAGAACATTACAAAGAGAAATTCCCCACATAATCAGGACTGCAATAGATCAATCTCTGCAAAAGGATCACACAAGAATAACAAATTCAAGACTATACCCACACTATAAAAACATCTGCTCAACTCCGTTACCGGAACACTATCTGTCCAGCGATTTCCCGCTCCGGGTCAAACGGTGTATTGCCGGACTGAGAATCCTCTCGGTGCTCTTTACTGATGATCGCCCCAAAATATTTAAAACAGACGGATGGACATGCGAGATTTGCGGGACAAGAATGGAGCCGGGGCTACATCACCATATACTCTCATGTATGGGGCTGAAAGACGAACGAGAAGTGCTCCTCAGTGAAATAGGCCTTGATGGACTCTCTTTGGAGCTCCTGTTGAATGAGGTGGTGAGAAACAGAGCGGGAGCGTTTGCGTTGTTCAAATTTTGGAAAACGGCTAAAGAGAAAAGGAAGTTATATATATAATATAATTGATGTAAATAATTATATGTAAATAATCCTTGTCATGATTAGAATGAAGAATCCTGTATGGGTCTTTGATTCCAGTAAAAGGCTTGTTGTTGCGGTTGTATATAGTCACAGTGTAGAAAATACTACACTATACCTACTACTTATAGGTTTCTCTCTGTATTCTTAGTTCTCTTCTCTTCAATTACTCTGTAAATTGGCGAATCCTATATAGGACGAGAGGTCCTCAATAAAGGCTTTTGTTGTTGTTGTTGTACTCGATAAGTTGAATAAAATCAATATTAATCGGTACCCGAGTAAAGGTCTGTCTAACGAACATTTGTTAAAACAATTCTCTATAAACTTATAAAAAGAAATAGATATATTTTGATAATTTGAAACTGATAAAGTGATCATTTATTCCCGGTCCCTGTGTGCCGTGTCATTCTGAATTTTGTCTTTCCTAATTTTCTACATTACAAAATCATCGTTTATCTAGTGAACATTTTTTCCCGGTCCCTTGAAAAATACTCGATAAGGTTGAATAAATTCATGGTCGTTTATGGAAGATGGACCAAGTTCCCGGAGGTCATCTTGGGCAAGCTCCCGCGAGGCTTTTTTTCTTGTCTACTTGGCATAGCTGTGTCACCAACTCTGCCCTGATTGGTCGGTGGGTACTTGGACTGTCGGCCGGCGGCCGGGCGAATCCATTCTCTCACGGGGTGGGGCAGACCCAAGGTCATCAGGACCAGCAAACCTAAGCCTATCTCCGTCTCAATGGTGGTGCTGCTTGCGAGTTAAAGCTACATATCTGCAAATAACTCTAAGGATATTAAAGATATTCAAGATATTATTTTTCGTAAACCTTTCCGGGGATATGCCTAATAATATCCCAAATTTTCACGGCGATTGGATGTATGGTTTTTGAATCCATAGAGGACACACACACACACACAGACAGACAGACATTCATTTTTATATATATATATAGATTAGGAAGGCCTGGCTCATCAGTGCTGAACTTTCCTACACATTTCGCCAGTGCAGTCCACCATATATATCGCTATTTTTAGATCTCTAGTATTGTTTTTTGTGGTTCGGCGTATAAATATACTGTAGGTTGAATCTGGGTTAAGATATTCAATCAAACTATGGACATAAGCTTGGAAGACAGTAGAATTACATATTTTCCTCGAGCAATGAATGCTCTACCGTAAACAATTCCGAACATCAACATGATGAATTTACTCGCCATATGTTATGTGAATTTCAAACTATTTTTGACGCGAATGACTCTTTAAAAAAACAATTTTCTACTGCCCCCTTACTGTAATGATAAAATGATGTAAGTGCCTGGCTCATAGAGCCAATAGGTGGTGCTACGTGATATTGATAAATATATTTGCATATAATGTCTCCTTGCATATATATGATGTATTTTGGCCTTTTAAAAACCGTTGTAGCAACTATATACAGAAATATAGTACACCTATATAAAATAGAATTAAGGATAATAGAAAAGAATATTGATAACTTTTATTGATATGGGATTTTGATAATTTCGAATTCCTGTTGTTTTTATATAAAAAAAAGCTAATATAACAATTTGAGATGGAATAACATGGCATTGACAAACACATAGTATATTTCAGATATAATTTTCACACCCACACTTCTTCACATTTATCCATATCAAAGCCAAAGTAGTCATAGTACTGTCGGCGTTATAGACCTGAGAGTGAAGATAACATTTGTTATTTCGGTAGATGTAATACAGGTTAACTCAATGTGGTACGTTTTCACTAACCCCAATATGTCAGAGAACCACTCAACGAGTATTCTATTAATATCCCTCTAGTACACGTGGAATACAGGCCATGATAATGTTGTGCAGGCGACTGCTTTTACTTGCTATTTGCGGAAGAGCAATGGTTGAAGCATGTTATTAATATATAATTACATGTATTTCTATTGTCTCTCTTCAAACCATATGCCCAGAGTTCATTTAAAATATCATTTTCAAAAGATAAGCTTCAGTATCGGTATTGTTTGAGGTTTATATGTTAATTTTGTAATTATTCTTATTTTTTTATTCATAGAAGCATTTTTCTGGCAGACATATTCAATTTTTTATTATCATCAGCATTATTATTTTTTCTTTGTTAGTTATCGAATCATTTTGTAATTATAGTTTATTTTTTATTTTTTTTGTGCTCCTTTTTAAGCAATAAAGTATATAGGAGTAAGGTGTAATATTCAATTCAAGCATATCGAACCAACATCGATTCATTTTTGAAACAAAGCAAAATCATAAGCTTATACAACTTTCACTTTTCATACAGGTATAAAAGCAAAACAGTGGTATGGTATATTAAACAGGCGAAATTTCTCGGAGATTTCACCACTGATGGCCCTTCCATCAATTTATCAATGCAGTGAGGACAATGGAAAATGTTTTAATTATAAAAAGAATCATACACGTCAAAAATAGTTTACATTTATTTACTCTAAGTGTATCATACGTTTACATATGTCGGAGGCAGTTCGACTTTGGCACTTACAAATGAGCCATAGCCCGTTTGATTTACTTGCACTCACTGATGGGGTTAGACTTATGAAAGAATAGAGAGTCATTGAAGCAATTTATATTCAATAAAAAGTGTCCAATGCTGTAGAGACAAGTATCATATCTATCAATATATTCATAAAAGAGTTATTAGGTGAAGGCAGACAGACATCCTCACGCGCTACTTGAAAGATTTATGAATAAACAACAACAGAAGTTGAGAGTTCACCGTGAGTGGGAAATTATTTAAAGTGGGAAGATCAAATAACGGGGATATTTATGGGGTGGATCAAGTGGGAGGATTTACTTGAGCTCGGTGGGATGGAGAGCGGTCGCCTGGACTGCTCCGTTTAAACTCCGGCCTCGAGTGGATTTCTATGTAAAGATTCGATATGTGGTCATCTGAGATATATCATATCTAAACTCCCATCTGTTTTAATGATAATTAGAATTTTAACGTTTAAAATAACTCTTTTTTACCTCTTCAAGATTGGGGATACCTGGTCGGCATTCATTGTTCTTAAAAATGAGCGACACTTCAGCCAAAAAAATATTTAATTTCAAGAAAATAAAACCTTATCTGGCCGAAGTGTTTATTTATTTCTAAGAACTCTTTCTCTCTCTTCTACATATTATATAATCTCTGTAGTATAAATATAAAAATTGTAAAATAATGCAGAACTCTACACGTTGTTTGTATTTCATCATCTCCTTTCGATCAAAACATTCGATAATTCTAAGCGCTAATAGCTTGTCGAAAAATAATAATAGAGAGCAATAAGAAAGTTATACTATTTTTGATGCCTATCATTCTTTTTGAGATAAACCAATTTTTTTACTTCTCTTACTGATATGATTGTATTTTAAAAAGAATAATTACAATTTGCGAAAGAGCATTGCTCGAAACCTAATATATATTCATAGACATATTTATTTCTACTGTCCTCAAACTTATGTCCATAGTTGATTCAAAATACCTTTTCCAAAGGTTTATTTTAGAATCAGTACCAGTATAAAAGGAAAGCAGCAAAATTCAATATTACAGCGGTATGATAGATTAAACTGGCGAAACCGCTGGGAGGATTCACCACTGATGAGTCATGCCCTCCCATTATTTTATCATTACAATTAGAGGGCAGTATAAAATTGTTTTATATCAAAAAGAATCATACGCATCAAAAATAGAACGAATTTCTTATAAAAAAATGGCGTGCTAATAAATCATATTAATAGAGTCTGTGATACTATATGATATCACATATATTTGATGCGCTATATAATATATATGTTATACATATCGAATATATATATATATATTAAAAATAAAGTATATCCTGACCAGGAGCACATGTGCTTTACAGAAGGCAGAGTGCCATCTGGTGGAACAGAAATCAACTAAATATTAATTTAGCCTGTTCCCTGATATTTGACCAACCCAATTTCTTGATAAATCAAGAAAAGCCATCCACGAACGCGTTTCGCGCTGTTGGCGCTCGTCAGCGTGGAGTAGGCTATACCACTGCGACCAAAAATGATCCTGTCGACTTTCTGCTGTGATGCAAACGTTCCTGTCGAAATGAAGAGTGTATCGTGTCGGCTAAATGTTGTGTTGTAGTGGAGTGTGGTATGTTGGTTAGATGCAGTCGTGGTGGCCACATGATCAGAGTGGGTTCAGGCGTGAATAGGATTTCACGAAAGGACGAGGCATGTTGGATATCACCAGAGAGAGAGGGAGACGCCGACGATGGTCAAGGCATGTCTGTAGAGGGGGCTGATCTATTCTAGTGTCAGGGAGAGACAGGTGGTAATCCGACTATGTTTTTCGGACCAACGGTGTAATCGGAGACCTTTCTCCTGTCTGGCGCAGGCTGTCACTCAATTTAATTTTATTATTTCCTTTTATATCACATGATGGCCAAAGTGGAGAGTTGAATTGTCTACAGTTCTGGTTGTTACAATATAACTCTATTACATATGGAGATATTAAGTATATATTGAAATATATTACAACATATATATAACATTGTAAAGGTGCGGAGGGAAGATGTTATTGATGTTAAAAGAAGGCACCTCTCTCTCTTCCCTTTACTAAATACATTTCATAAATGTATCAGAACCCCCCATGTCACGACATCGCAAGTCCTCCTAATGAGTGCCATAGCCAGAAACCATGGTTAACGCTTATCTGAATTTCCAAAAACTGATGTTGGAGATTATTCGTTTAATTCCTATTTGCTGCTTTGTTTAGATGCATTTGCTGAATGCATTAAAATTTATAATATACTAGCGGACGTACCCGGCTTCGCCCGGGTTTTACCCGAGTAAAGGTTTGTATAACGAATCTCTCGATAAAGTGAACATTTTTCCCGGTCCCTTGAAAAATACTCGATAAGTTGAATAAAATCAATATTAATTGGTTCCCTCGGTAATTGGAAGTTAAAGGAATAGTATCTTGCCTAGGAATTGTATCATTATTCTTGTATGGACGTACCCGGCTTCGCCCGGGTTTTACCCGAGTAAAGGTTTGTCTAACGAATCTCTCAATAAAGTGAACATCTTTTCCCGGTCCCTTGAAAAATACTCGATAAGTTGAATAAAATCAATATTAATTGGTTCCCTCGGTAAGTGGAAGTTAAAGGAATAGTATCTTGCCTTGAAATTGTATCATTATTCTTGTCTCAAATAAATTGCCGTGTCATCCTGAATTTTGTCTTTCCTAATTTTCTACATTACAAAATCATGGTATCATCATGATAATATTTAGAGCAGATTGTTGAATTATAACAGATAAATTAGAATATTTATCTTGATTATTTTAAAGTGAAAAGTTATTTCAAATATTTTATTTGCTAGAAACCTTCCCAGTACTATACTAAATAAATTCCCAAAGTTTCATGGCGTTCCAATGAGTGGTTTGGTCAGGCATAAAGGACAGACAGACAGACACACACACACACATACATTCATTTTTATATATATAGATATAGGGGCACGCATCGGGAGAATATATTTAATAAATATGATTTATATTCTCTCGTCGTCATTTAAAGGGATTCGTCTTTTTCTCACACAAGAATAATATATATCGTTATAAAATGCAGTTGAAAATCTAATCTACAAAGGTGGGGTAGATCACTTATGTACATTTATATATGAAAATTTGAAAATTATTTTAAGCGCAAATTAATATTTAAATCTTTTTCTACAGAGCCCTTTTTAAAAGATTTTATTTAACTTGCTTCCATGTCTGTCTGTCCACAAATCTTGTAATCAAGTTTTAGTATACTTCTAGAGCACGTAGAAATCAAAAATTTTGTAAACTTGTTAGAACCTGATGACAATGCAAGTTGACAAATTTTCAGACTTCTGGGTTGTCAGAATTGCCAGGAATGGACAAATTTCCAAATTGCCTTTCAAAATTTCAAATTCAATTTTAATATACTTTCAGACCACATAGAAGTGTGAAACTTCTAACACTCGCTCAGTCCAATGAACAATGCCATTGTACAAATTTTCAGACTTCTGGGTGTTCGGAGATAGCCGGGAATAAATAAATTATCATATTTCATTTAACATCTTATATGTGGCACGAAGTCAAGTCGGAAACTTTTGAGAGTTGCGATTTGATTTTTCAGAAATTGTTCCAGACCTCAAACAAGTTAGAAATTCGAATATTCAGGTTCCTATTCAAAACCACCTTGAAATTACAAGCAAAAAGCTGTCAAAAGTTAATAAATATATAATAATTTATCTGTTATAATTTAGTAGTCTGATTTAAATATCATCACGCATATATTTATATATAATCATTATATATTTACATATATGATAAACGATAAGACCACTCATTTCACGACACCGTTATAAATAATGCCCCTTTCTCTATTAATTTCTTTATTACTTATAACTAAATTAATAAATTGGAAATTATAATCCATATTAAATATGTACCAATTATCCTTCTACAATGAACCATTATGTGTCTGTAACTTTGTGATATAGTTCACAATACATTTAGGATTCCTCCAAACCCAAGAGACATATATCAATTAGGCTTTTGCTTCGTATGAGGAATTGGCCAATCCGCCGCGAAGCAGATTTCCGTCTATTTAAGGCCTAATCCCCAGTGAAAAATATTTTAAAAAATAATTAACTTGCTTCATTTTTGTCTATCTACAAATTTTGCAATCAATTATTACTTAGAGTCTAATATTTTGTACACTTATTCGAACCTGATGACAATTCAGATTGACAAATTTCTAGACTTCTGGTTGGCGTCAGAGTGGCCGGGGGAACGGACTGATTTACGAATTGCCTTTCAAACTTTATAATTTAATTTTACTAAGTTTCCAGACAACATGGAATTAAATTTGAAACACTCGCTCAGTCCAACTACCTTTGCAGGTGTACACATTTCCAGACATCTGTCTGATCGGGAAGACTGTTGGAAGTAGCGACTTGAATTCTTCAGTGATTATTCAAGAATTCAAAGAAGATATAAATCCAAATACTCAAGTTCTTATCTTTCTAGACTCGTTCTTAGAACGGGATAATGATCTAGGTCTTAATATATCTAGACCATGTAGAATTCTGGTATTTCATAGGTTATTTCATCACTGCTAACAATACAAGATTTGCAAAATTTAACACTTCTAAATGACGTCATGGCATAGAATAGATTATAGAATAGAAATTGTATTTTTTCTTTAAAATGAAGCTGCTTCTGTGGTGTAAAGAGCAGCCAGCATTCTATATTAATATGTGGTCGGGAAAGGACTTATTTCCATGTTTCCTTTCAATTTTTGTGATCGAATTCTGATATAATCCCAGACAACATAGAAGTATCATATTTGGTATACTCGCTTAAAACAACTTACAAAGCAAGATAATAAATATCAAACTTTTAGATGATTTTGGTGGCCAGGTATAAGATATAAAATAGAATTTTATATTAATTTTAAAATGAAGAGAGTAGGCGCAGCAGTTTCTGTAGCGTAATGAGCGGCTGATATCACGGATATTCAAAATTCCAAGAAGAAACCCTGGTTCTTTAAGCGACTAAAGCTAGCTAGGTTTTCCCGCGTGTAAATTTCCGAATTTCCTCAGACTGCCAATTGACTGTCATATGCAGTCTACCCCACTATACACCAATATTCAAATCTGCTGTGTCAAAGGTCACAGCGGTATTCTGGGAAATGAATTAACAGACCAAAGAGCCAAGCCCGTTGTACCTTGTAACTTATACACTGTCTTTCAAAATATTTCTATAAAGTGTTGCCCACAATAAAAGATCACACAGAATCTATCAATAGACCTATACATCATGGATTAAACAACCAGTTTATATATATATATATATATATATAATAATAAATAGTTATTTAATTTTATAGTCCAGTTTTGTATTAGCAAATGTACTAGCAAATTTAATATTGTTCTGGTACGAAAGAGAATACTTTCTACAAAATAATATTAATTGGCAAATATTCCGATATGTAGATGACATAATAATATTTAATAATCCACTGTTTAAAAAATTAATACCTGAAATATATCCTAAATACTTGAAACTTAAGAACAATGAAAAAATTTATAGAAACAAAAAAGTTAACTTTTTAGACTTGAATATAGACCTTACAAATAGTGCTGTTAGAGTTTATAATAAAAAGAGTAATTATAATTTCAATATTATAAAATACTGTAATATGAATTCTAATATATCATTAAATTGCTGTAAAGGTATATATTATGGTCAGTTTCTAAGATTTTATAGAATAAATAATATATTAGATAATTTCATAGAAGATGTTAAAAATTTAAACATGGAATTTATTAAAAACAAATTTAGTATCAAACAAGTAAAATATTTCAACAGTATATCAATTATAAAATATTTAAAAAAAAATAAATGGAAATATCCATTTATGAAATCAACTTTCTATAATTTCTCTTAATATTAACTAAAACAAATTTATAATCTTTAACAGTTAATTAAACTTTTATTAAATAACTGATTAAAAGATTTTTTCACAAGATTTTTAAAGTTTTAAAGTATATATTTCATTTTTGTTTAATCTCCAATTTCTGGGGAGGAAAATGGAAGTTAAATAAAGATGAATTTGCACAATTAATAGCTTTATTAAACTCTTATAATTTGCCTTTTTAAAGGAATATTAAAAGATGATTAAGTGTTAAATCAGTTATTTTGATATAACTATCTGTAAAGATTATAAAACTTAGCTTTCTTCCTTTAACTATTTTTCCTATCTTCTTTAATTTTCTTGTTGTTCAAATAAATTCTGAAGAAATGGTCTAAATTTGAAATGTGGGGGGACATTCCCCTCCCGCGACATGTGCAAGCCAGAAATAGATATACACAATGGAGGACGCAGCGGTCAAGGTAGGTTTACAGTTTGAATTTGTTAACACTGGTATCTGTTATATGTTCATTTAAATATTTCACTGAAACAACTTAATATTAACACATAAAATACGGTTTAAAAGAGATCTATGACATAATAAAGGAGGGGTTGAAATGTCGCTGAAATTTTATCTGATGATCCCCGTTTCAGCAGATCTCTTTTTCCATTTTATTTCAATTTAAAGTTTTTTGTGTATGTCTGGTCTACCATTAGGGTTTCAAAACATAATATCCAAACTTATAACAAATGTTAATTCATACTATAGATATATTACTAAATACAACTATTTATAATCATATTATAAAATAAAAAAACCTTTAAAAATCTTAAAAAAAAAAAAAAAAAAGGATAAAACATAAAATCATAAAAAAATATATATATATATACTAACAATTTTATCTACCTTCTTTATAAAACTCTTTTTTTTTTTCCCTTATTATTAGTTTGATTAAAAGTGCATGGTTCTGTCTTTCTCTCTTTTTTCTAACTATTATATATATTATCTCTTCGATTATTCTATATATAGGATTAGAGTATGTCTGAATGACGTGTAAAAGCCGATGTAATAGACGTTACTTTGTTAATTTTTTTTATTGTTATTAATTATAAATATATAATTAACTTGAGGATGTAAAAGAAGTAATGAATTTTTTTTTTTTTTTTTCTCTCTCTATCTACAAATTAATAACATTTTACAAATTTTATAATTTGTATTTAAATGATCATAATAGTGAAGATAATTTTAATACAAAACTGGACTATAAAATTAAATAACTATTTATTATTATAATTAATTTAGATTTAGCTTGCTAATCTAATCAAATCTAACTGATATAAGTTATCATTATTATCAGTTTGCTCCTTAAATTTTTTAAAATTAGAATCACTGTTATAATTTTGTTATATAGTTTCTACACTATATATATATATATATATATATATATATATATCTCAGAAAATTTACGCCAAGAATTTTGATCTCCATGCTTCCAAGAATCTAACATGAGTACACTTCAACAACCATCTTATCTGGCCATGGCAACGCACAAGTATACTCCGTGAAATTTTGAAAGAGGATCGATTTACCCCAACTGCTAGAAGGAAGACCAAACAGTGAGTCATCTGCTTGGCTTTCTGATAACAAAGAAATCAAACGGCCAATCTCCTATGTATTATAAACCTCAATCATTGCAACAATAGCAAATATCCCTAGAAATAAATCTGCTTGACAATATCTTAGAGAGATCTTTTGAAGGTCTAATGAACTCGGATTAAGTACATATGTATTCTAATATCATTGTGTGTGAATTATTTTATAAGTAAATAATAATACGGGGTATGTGTTTAATATTGATGTTCATATTTAAATATTTTGGTGAGATTGCGTATATATTTTAACTTTTGATTCTAGAGAGAGATATTTATAACCCACGTTCCTGGAGCGCAGAGCGCCAAATACTCGGTTTTGTAAATTCATGATTAAAAACTAACCAAATAATTAATAATAATTAAAAAAAAATTTGAAAAAGCTTTTATTTAAATGTACTAAAAAGAAAACAATAAAATATTGTATCTTCTGCAATTGATCAAATAGATGTATCTGAGTGAAAATGAAAGCGGTGGAGGACGATCATATTGAGAGAAGAGGGAAAAATTTAGTAAACACTTATAAAGATCACTAATGACATTTGATTCATACATTGTTCGAAATTCATGATGATCGCCGCTTTTATATTCACTCATATACATCTAATTGTTCAATAGCAGGAGATAAAATATTTTTATTTAATATATTTTTTATTTATTAATTATATGTAGCATTTTAAGAGTGAAATCGTCAATTTTAAAAATAAATTGGCCGTGTTTCTGCGGATCTGTGCGCGCTCTTGCATTATCCATATAGAAACATTAAATCCATATCGCGTGGCTACAATTTCATCAAGCTCACGTAAAAATTCAAAGAAATTTGTGCTACCACCAACACGTGTTTGACGACGAACTCATTTTTAAAATGCTTTAATATATGAAGTATAAAAACAGTTCGTTGTACGGGTCATTCATCTAGTATAGAAGCCAATATGTACATAGGTACTAGACGAATGGCCCGGTAAATAACGTAAGCCACTCCTATATATAAACTTTATTTAATATTTTACCTTGATAAAAAGTTAAAGGATAAATTATACTGAGGGATGTCTATCTCTCTAAATATTTTTCTAAAAAGGTTTGTCACCGTGAATAAGCAGTTGGAAATGAAAACTGAGAAAGGGGTTTATAATACGGAATATAGAAACTTCAATGCAAATGCTTTTATATTATTAGAAATGAATCAGTATCGAGGGCGGCAATATTCTTATACGTATATATTGAGAGAATAGGTAAAGAATCTTGGGAAGTGTAATAATTTGCAAATAAGAGTTTATTTACATAAATTTGTATTAAGAGTAGAGATCAAAATTACCATAAATTTCCATCTACCTTATCATTGGGATTCGTTACGACAAAACATGAATAAGTCTAAGGACTCATCTCGTTATAGGGCTATTCATTGAACTGGCCATTTATATAGTTCATTATAAAGGAAATATAATTTATTATTTATGTTTGAACGCGGTTTTAAGTGTCTACAACAGGAACCGCATAAATATGATGGCTCTTATGACAGATTTTATTCTTTTGTATATATATGGTAATTTAAACCAACAACCCCATATTGTATATAACTTATAACAAGATTTTCATGTTGTATAATAGAAACACATCTGTAAATTGTTATACGCATGATTGACATGTGTCATTACATCATAATATGTATTGTACTTTGTACAAACTGCGGATAAATAAATAAAACTCTGTATTAGATTAAGAGTTGAGCTGAAGCAAGAGATAGAAGTCATAACGTCTAAAATCGAGATAGATTTAGAATTCCCACAACAAGGTCTAAAAATGGAAACTGCCACGGCGTCAGTGTCCAATTTCACCCGTGATCCACCCTCGTGTGCATCTGTTGAAATGCAACACTCCCTTTCTCAGAAAACGGGATATAAAGCCCCCGTCTTTAGCCAAAAATACAGTCACTTGACAGTCACTTCACCATCTGCGTGAGCCCTCGTCGGTTGTACCCCAGGTCCACCTCATCTACCATGTAGCCCAGTAAGAACTCTTCTATCTCCATCTTTCGCTCCTAGCTCAACTTTTATATGTTCACGGAACTTTCTTATTGCCACTGTGTCTTCGTATTTTGTGTGGACATCCCCAAGCTTTCCACTCTGCCTCGACCACGACTGCCTGTACTCTGTGAGAACTTTTAAAGGTCTTCCAAGGTGCAGAGAGGTACTGGAAAACTCCCCGTCCTGACTGTTCCTCTCGGTTAACACAGTAATACAATAGTCAACAGGACCTTCATCACATACATATATGTAAGGAAGAAAAAATATTTTGTATCGGTGTATACGATATATTTTATTACAATTTGTTTATTTCCGGTAAGATCAGTTCTACGCCTATATATAGTTTAGATTTTGTATTATTTTTAATATATATTTGCGAAATCGGCCTGATGATAGGCTAACGCCTGAAAGCTTGCCAAATTTCAGAATAAAAGAAACTTGTTGCAAAAAAAAATATTTTCTTCCTTATATTACTGATTGCAATTATTTAGGTTTTTATACATATATGTAATAATAAGTTGAAGTTCTGGTTGCTCTTGTAGAATCCTGTCGACTCTCTGTAATAATGAGGTGATGCAACCGAGGGTCAAACCTGTAGTAACCGCGAGGGGGACAGTCAGGGCGTGGAGAGTTTTCCAGTACCTCTCTGCACCTCGTAGGATCTTTAACAGTTCTCACAGGGTACAGGCAGTCGTGGTCGAGGCAGAGTGGAAAGTTTGGGAATGTCCACACACACAAAACGAAGCAACACAGTTGTAGAAGGAAAGTTCCATGAATAGATAAAAAGTCGAGCCAAGAGCAAGATGGAGATAGAGTATAGTTCTTACTGACTACATGGTGAATGAGGTGGAACTTGGAGACAACCTGCGACGCGCTGATGGGGAACTGACTAACTGACTGTTGCTAAGCCGGGCCTTTTTATATCACTCCTCGGACAAAGAGAATTGCATATGCACGTGTCGCTACAGGACACCGGCGCCTATCTGTCGGCTTCCAATCTATTTTTAGAAGTTACTTTGTGATTTACTTCTCTTGCTCTTAACTCAGCTTTTAATCTATTATATAGTTTTATTTATTCATCCTCAGTACATTACATATGGTGATGCAAGGACACATGTCAATTATGCGTATAATTATTTATAGATGTGTTTCTATATACAACATTACAATCTTGTTATAAGTATTATAATATAGGGTTGTTGGTTTGATTTATCATATATATATATTTAAAAACCTTTTACACAAAATAGTTTTGAAAATAGAGCAATCTATATTTAAATTATTAGATAATAAAAAAAGCATATAAATCTCTATTCATGATAAAAAAAATTGAGGAACGTTTTAAAATGACAAAATATTTTCTCACAATATGAGTTTATTTTCATTTCAAAACGCTTGAAAGCTAGCATTTTGGAATAAAAAAAAACTCATTGTGAGAAAATATTTTGTAATTTTAAAAAAGCATATATTGGCAAATAAATCTTTTATTAAATCCAATATATGCCTTTTTATTATCTAATAAATAGTTTAAACATTTACACTCAAATATCTACATAGGATATAGCGTATATTTTGTAATAAATAAATACAAAAATTAATTATACTATTAAAAATTCCTAAATATCTACTTATATATTTGCCTTATTCTGTCTGTTTGTCTGTTTGAAGCTCACGGATGGGATTTTTCATAACCATCGGTGGTTCAGTGGTAGAATGCTCGCCTGCCACGCGGGCGGCCCGGGTTCGATTCCCGGCCGATGCATTTTTTTTTTTTTTTTTTACAATTTTTAAAACACATTTATATATTATACAAGAATGACATCTACGGCGCCAATTTATAATTGTAACGAATAGTATTTGAATAAAAGCATTTAATCGGGTAAAACCCGGGCGTTGCCCGGGTCATTCGTATATAATAATTGTATAAACGAATGCAAGACAAAATCACCGCGAATGTTTCTTTTTTTTAAGGCAATTTCTTTTTAAGGCAATTATCGTTATTTATCGTTAATTTTTGTTTCGATTTCATTGAAAAAAAAACGATATGGTGCCTTTAAAAAATGATCTTTATTACTATGCAGTTTTCTATTTAGTCAATATACCTAAGTTCATGTTGCAAATGTAATTATCTCTATCGATTTAGTAGGTGAAATGCAAAAAAAAAAAATCGACATGATGAAATCTTTATGAAAATTCACATTTTTATTTTTATATTTTCAAGACACACACAGTTTGGGGCGGGACGTTTCACAAGAGAGACATCCACGGCGCCAATTTATAATTGTAACGAATAGTATTTTAATTAAAACATTTTAAAAACACACAGTTTGGAACGGGACGTTTCACAAGAGTGACATCCATGGCGGCAATTTACAATTGTAACGAATAGTATTTGAATTAAAACGTTTTTAAAATATATATGCACTCGGGTAAAACCCGTGCGTTGCCCGGGTCATTCGTCTAGTTGAAAAATAAATGTAATAATTAGCGCGGGATTTATTTTAAAACAGATTAATCTCTTTTATCTATATATATAAAAATGAATGTATGTGTGTCTGTTTGTTTGTTTGTCCTTTATGCCTGACCAAACCACTCATTGGATCGCCATGAAACTTTGGGAAGTTATTTAGTATAGTACTGGAAGGGTTTCTAGCAAATAAAATTTTTGAAATAACTTTTCGCCTAGAAATAATCAAGATAAATATTCTAATTTATCTGTTATAATTCAACAATCTGCTCTAAATATTATCATGATGATACGATGATTTTGTAATGTAGAAAATTAGGAAAGACAAAATTCAGGATGACACGGCAATTTATTTGAGACAAGAATAATGATACAATTCAAAGGCAAGATACTATTCCTTTAACTTCCAATTACCGAGGGAACCAATTAATATTGATTTTATTCAACTTATCGAGTATTTTTCAAGGGACCGGGAAAAAATGTTCACTTTATCGAGAGATTCGTTAAACAAACCTTTACTCGGGTAAAACCCGGGCGAAGCCGGGTACATCCATACAAGAATAATGATACAATTCCAAGGCAAGATACTATTTCTTTAACTTCCAATTACCGAGGGAACCAATTAATATTGATTTTATTCAACTTATCGAGTATTTTTCAAGGGACCGGGAAAAAATGTTCACTTTATCGAGAGATTCGTTAGACAAACTTTTACTCGGGTAAAACCCGGGCGAAGCCGGGTACGTCCGCTAGTTTATAATAAATATTTATATTCCACTAGATCATATCTCTTGTTAATAGTGTATTTCTCGTATTAAAATAAAATTATCGAATATAATGGCAGGAAATATGAGTATCGCAAAACGAGCAGCAGCAAACAAAGCCATTCTCTGCATGTACCTCGAAGCACATGAAGTAGATGAATTGATAGTTCCAGAAAAACAAGCGGCCAATTTAGTGGACCAAAAGTACACGTTCATCTGTCTAGGATGTTTGGAAAGGTTCCCCGAGAGACCCAGGGAACATCTGAATCAAAACCCTGAGAATTGCCAGAAGAAGATACCGGGGAAGGTTATCTACAGACAAGATAATCTCTTCGTCTACGAGGCCAGAGTGGAAGAAGATCCTCGATTTACCAAGGATCTCTTTCATACCGTCAAGATTTTCATGAAAGTAAAGAACCTAAGTACAGACCCTAGCGTCTTCAAGGTGTATATCTTCACCAAAATTTCAGACACCGGGTTCCATCAAATCCTTGGCTACTTTTCAAAACAAATCGAGCAGACTACACCGAAGACCTTACTCAATCTGATTTGGGTGTTTCAATCATTCCGTCAGCTGGGCTATGGTTGGTTTATGATCGACTTCGCCTATAAATTAAACAAGATGGAGGGGGATTCGCCAGCAGAGCCAGAAAAACCTTTTTCCCCAGGTGGAAAAAGCAGATTTCCTCTCCTATTGGAAAACAGAAATCGAGAACGTCCTAGTGAATTCCAAGAAAAAAGGCATCACGTTTCTGTCCATTAAAGATATCGCAAAGCAGACCGGGTTTTTCCCAGAAGAGGTCAACATGGCCGTTTACAAAATGGCAGGCTTGAAAGTGAACGGACGGCTCATTTCCTCCATTGATAGGTACCAGCCTGCGCCCTGTAAACAGAGGCTCAGATTCAATCCTACATATATGCAGACACCTAACCATTGAAAACTTAAAATTTTTAACTATTTAATATAATTCAAGGAAAGGTTTTACAAATATTTTCTCAAAATTAGTTCCTTTTTATTTTAAATTGCGAGTTTTCAAGCGATAATCGCTCTTCAAAGGGGTTAATTAAAACATTTGACAATTTCTTTAAAGAAATATTTCGAAATATACGTGCTCAGCCTGGATATTTATAACTGAAATTACGAATAGAAAATTCGATTATTTGATTTTTTTTTAAATATCTAAAGATAGAATTAATATCTCACAATACCGATGTCATAGAAGAAATTCTAAGTGTTTCAAAAAATGTAAACAAAGGCGCATATTCCATAAACTTAATAATAGAAAAAATGTAAATATATATTTGTAAATATTTTAATAAGAAATAGCCAAATGTTTTAATTAAGCCTGTTGAAGAGCGATTATTGCTTGAAAGCTTGCAATTTAAAATAAAGAGAATTTCATTCTGAGAAAATATTTGTAGTATTTTTAATATAATGTATTTATTAATTATATATAATTATAGAGTCTCTCATTAGAGACCACCTTGTAAGGCACTAACGAATTTCCCGTTTTACCACTATAGCGAATCTCCTATGAATGATCGTCTTAAACGACCAGCGACCACTAAAAATAAATTCTTCTTCTCTCATAAGCGATCATTAAAAAATTACTATTTCATATATTAAAAAATTATAAATTCGAAATTATTCATTGAAAAATCGTTGTAAAATATTCGGTGGCGCATTTATTAAGCTCTTTTTGAACGAGAGAGAGATATTTATAACCCAGGCTTTTTGAACAAAGAAATTTGTTTTTCTAACAAATGCGTTTTATTCTTTCAGAAATCTTTTGAAGGTTTTGAAAGTAATAGTAGGTTTAAATTATTTTTAATTATAAATATATCTTAACTATGAATAATGGTGCCTTTTTTATTTTATTTTAAAGAGAAAAATAATGATTTAAAAATATCGTCATCTGGAGTTAGCGCTCGAAAAATCGCCCAAGAAATGAACACAAGTGAAACAGAAATTTAAAATATAACAAAGAAGAAGGAAATATGTATAAATATTTAGAAAAAATTATCATTAAGTAGGAAAAAACATAATTCATATGGAAATGACACGATAACTACGCTAACATACAAATGGTTTGCTGAGATGCATTCCAAATTGCTTCCAATAACCGAGAGAGTTGCATAAGAAAGAAAAAGCCCATTATTTTGCAGAATAATTAGGCAAATATGAATTCAAGACTCTCACAGGTTGGCTTGAAAAGTTTAAAAATCGATTTAATTTAAAATTTTGAACCATAACTGGAGAGTGGCTCAGAAAACTTGCACACAGTGGAAGAATGAAAGAGGAAAAAATAATCTTGCTTATGCAAAGCTTATTCTTCAAAGGATATTTTTGATGAAAGTGATCTTTTTTATCAAGCAGTGCTCAAAAGAAAATTGAATAAATATTCTTCATTTGGTTGGAAGGATTCCAAAAAAGACTGTTTCCTAGAAAATATTTAGGAGAAAAGGATCCATAATTTTTATTGGTCATTCTAAAATCCTAGTTGTCTTAAACCCTGTAAGAAATTCAAGTTTTTGGTGAATTATTTTCCAAATAAAAAGCTTGGATGACTTCACATATCTTTGAACTGTGCATGAATGGATTCAACAATAAAATGAAGTCTAAAAATATAAATGTTATTTCATTGCTGGACAATGTTGCTAGCCATGCTAAACTAGAGCTTGAAAAAAAATGTGAATTTATTCATTTACCACCTAATACAACAAGTAAGTTGGATCAAGGTATCCTTCAAAATTTCAAATTAAATTTCTGAAAGCGTCATTTTGCTGCCTATATTATTGAGCTGATGGAACAGGATGTTGATGGTCCAACTGCTATTAAATCAATATCCGTTTTAGATGCCTTATATTGGTCTGAATTTGCATGGGACTATGTTGAAGCATTCACAATACAAAAATGTTTTTTTTTTTTCAATTCTGGGTTCCGAAGATTGCAAGATACTTCACAAGTTGAACAAAAAAAATTCTCTTCGATTCCATTAAATTATGAAACCATTGCGAAAGAACATTTTGGTGCTTCTTTTAAAGAGCTGAATAATTTTGAAAGTGAAATGGGAATTGAAACATCTGAAAGCTATGATTGGACAAACATGTCGAACCAGATTCTAATTGGTAGGGTGTTCTATTTATCTGAAGAAAGTTATCCTGAAGTAGCTGAATCCACTTTGAAAAAAAACTCCAACATTTTTGTATCTGAGACTAGGGATATATTAGAAATCTTAAAGACTTGTATTTGATAAATGCCCACAATCCTATCAAGTTTTGGTAGATTTAGAAAATAATTTGTATAAAGATTCTCTAGTTGTACAAAAACAAACTCTTATGAGTGACTTTTTTAAATAGCTAAGTAATGGTAAATAAATTTTATTTGTATCTAGTTGATAAATTGTATTTCTTTTTTTTTTCACAACTAATACATTGGTATTGAAGTATGTTTACCTCTTTCAAACTTATGTAGGTTTAATAAAAGATAAAAACTTGCTATCTTTGGGTTTAAAAGAGTATCATAATTTGGCCTGACCGAGTCTCCGATGAGAGACTTTCTCGTAGAATGACCGGTTTTGACGTGTTTTTGGTCGGTCTCTCATGAGAGACTCTACTATATAACCCAGGATCCTGGAACGCAGAATAACAACTACCCAATTTTTACACAAGTCCATCAAGTGAGTGCAAGTATACAAAGAAGGATCTTGTACCTTGTTAGGACATAAGTAGAACTGTTTTCTACCTATGAGACTTGTGTTTTACTTACTGTAAAATTGAAAAACAATAACTAAAAACACCTATGATGAATATCATAACCGCGTACACTTTGCACAAATAAGAAACTATTTTAGAAATAATTTTGATAACGGCAATCATGCCGATTATTAAAATATAAATTTATTAGATTTAATAAATATACTTAGATTCAATATCAATACACTCATAGACAAAACCTAAGGAAGTTGTAGCATGTATATCGGGACTCAAACTCTGAAAGTTATTTGATTCACAGTGATCTTTATTGAAGACACACGAGATAACCTAGTATGAATATAATTGCCTTTGTCTTCTTCTTCTTATTCATAATAGAAAAGAGGCCCAGCGATATAATAACCTTTCCACTTCCATAAGTTTTGCCATTGAGAATGTATTTATTATCATGTAGAAAAATGAGAGAAGACAAAAACGAAGATGACAAGGTACTTTATTTTGATCAAAACACATACCAACTTATTAACAACAAATAAGTGAGATAATAAGAGAAAGATTCTGAATAGAAAAATAAATTAATAAGTTGTTTGGATCAAAATTATGGTACAAAACACCTTTGCTACTAAAGTTGTGGCCCACAGCTTGCAAAGCTTATTGTTGCTCAAATGGATTTTATATATTTTGCTCAAGGTTTCTCTCAGCGTCTTGAATGTGGACCCTAGAGGCTCTACATCCTTGCGGCGTGAAGAGCGGTTTTATCGTCTATAAGGACATCGTCATCTTGGAGGAAGGTCTTGAATTTTACATGGCGATGGAATCAGCCGCGGAAATGAGAGTTCTCAACACCTATCTTCAAGGTCTGCTGGCGATCTTCCGATTGTCTTCCTCAATATCTACTCAGAATTTCCTCCAAAATGTCACGTAGAAATTTGAGGTAAGATAAACACGAGGATAACTACACAATTTTATTTTGATACCAAAAAAAAAAAAACATTTAACAACTTATTAACTTATAAAGTTTTTTAAATAGAATAAAGGCAGTGGAGGATTCAAGTTGCTTTTGTGGTATTGAGGAACAAACATCAAGACATCTACTGATCGATTGCCCAGCATTCCAAGATTATAGAATGAACTAGTTGTTTGTGAAATTAACGATTTGATTTCCGATAAAAAATCATATTGCCACGTGGAAAATTAGGGAAGACAAAAACTTCAGGAGGAAACAAAATTTATTTCAGGCAAACACAAACTATGAAAGGTAAACAAAAGATAAGCCACGAGGGGAATTTACAGAGTAGCAAAATATAAATATGAAAATGACCACTCTGTTAATAAAAAAATAATAAAATGAATAAATACTTGGTTACATAGCTTCTTCCCTATGAGAGCTGTGACCTACAGCTAGAAATTATTGTAGTTACTGACTTGGATCTGACGTGCTTCTGCCAAGGATTCCATCGAAGTCTTGGAACTTTGTCCCTAGTACCTTTGCGTCCTTTTTCTGGCGGCGTGAAGAGCGGCTTTGTCGTCGTATCGTCTATAGGGACATCGTCATCTTCGAGGGAAGTCTTGGCTTTAGCACGGCGGTGGAATCCAGGAGTCAGTCTCCGAAAATGTAGATCACAGCACCCGTGGCTACATGGTCTTCTCGGCGATCTTCAGTTTGTCTTCCCTAACTTACCCAGCATCTCCACCAAAAGGCCACGTGGAAAATTAGGGAAGACAAAAACTTCAGGAGGAAACAAAATTTATTTCAGGCAAACACAAACTATGAAAGGTAAACAAAAGATAAGCCACGAGGGAAATTTACAGAGTAGCAAAATATAAATATGAAAATGACCACTCTGTTAATAAAAAAATAATAAAATGAATAAATACTTGGTTACAATATTTAAAGTTCAATTCATTTTGTAAATACATTCTAAACCTTCTACAAAATCTGGATCTCTAATGTTTTCATGCTTTGAATAATGTAAATAACTTATGTAAATAAATTTTCTCCTTGTTTGGCGCAAGTATCCCTTGCGGGATATAGCGCTTTGGAAATAAAATAATTGTAAATTGTAAACAATAAATAAAAAAGGTAAATACAAAAAACCTGAGTAACAAAATACCTAAATTAATCATCTGTTAATTAAACTTTGAATATCTTCCTACAAATTTTAACAAGCTTTCTCTGAATAATAAAAAAGTATTTTTTCTCTTTTCAAATTCTCATCTATTTTCAAACCAGAAGGTAGAGATTTATCTCAGTTATCAGAGAGATAAAAACAAATATTTTGGAGAGTCAGTTAATTACTGAATCTTTAATTGAATATTGGTTGAGAGCTCCAAAGTGAATATCTGTGGTGTATATATTTACTTAGCTTTAAACACATTTATTAATCTAGCACAAAACACGGCTTTGCTCTTACCCCACGGGACGTCTTGATCGGTATAGAGGTGCGGCCTGGTATTGATCTCCCTATAGAATGGTGTCTAGAAAGATCAAGATAAATATTGAGAGACTTCTCATCTGTTTCCATCGTTGGTGGCTTCCCTATTTCTTCTATATATATATATGTAGTAAGGTAGTCGATCCTGTAGGATGACTGTAGTGTGTTGGTTAAATGCAGTCGTTGTGGCCTCAATGTTAGAGTGGGTTCAGGCGTGAATGTATTGCACCAAAGAACGAGACATGGTAGATGTCGCCACGGAGATGGCGAGAGAGTGAGTGTAGCCGACGCCGGTCAGGGGAGAACTGTCAATCGTGTCTCAAAGCCGACTAATCTGTTTGCGTAAGAAGGGGGCATATCCGATTCGTTTTTCGGACCCTTTTCCGGCGCAGACTGTAACTCACTCGATTTTATTTGGCACTTTGGCATTTACATCTATACAATACATGGAGACATAGATATATATTGGAATATATTACAACATTTATATATATGAAAAACAATAGAAAAAAAATATAAAAGATAAGTGGGTCAGGTGTTGATATTAAAAATAAAGAAGGCATCTCCTGACCACGAGCACATGTGCTTTTTAGATGGCAGAGCGCCATCTAGTGGAGCAAAAATAAACTAAACGTTTATTTAGCTTGCTCCGAGATATTTGGTCAACCCAATTTCTTGATAAATCAAGAAAAGCCATCCACGAACGCGTTTCGCGCTGTTGGCGCTCGTCAGCGTGGAGAAGGCTGTAACCACTGCGACCAAAAATATTTTTTTGGTCCCAATGGCTTCCCGAAAAATCAAGAAATGGGTATTTAAGGCCAAATTTGCGTAAAGTCGCTTTACACATGAAAAACAATAGAAAAAATATATAAAAGATAAGTGGGTCAGGTGTTGATATTAAAAATAAAGAAGGCATCTCCTGACCACGAGCACATTTTTCGGGAAGCCATTGGGACCAAAAAATATTTTTGGTCGCAGTGGTTACAGCCTTCTCCACGCTGACGAGCGCCAACAGCGCGAAACGCGTTCGTGGATGGCTTTTCTTGATTTATCAAGAAATTGGGTTGGCCAAATATCTCGGAGCAAGCTTAATAAACGTTTAGTTTATCTTTGCTCCACTAGATGGCGCTCTGCCATCTAAAAAGCACATGTGCTCGAGGTCAGGAGATGCCTTCTTTATTTTTAATATATATTGTAATGTGGTTGTTTTATCCTGTAGGATGACTGTAATGTGGCATGTTGGTTGCAGTCGTTGTGGCCACAATGTTCAGTGTGGTTTCAGGCGTGAATGGGATTGTACAAAAGGACGAGACATGTGGATGTCACCACAGAGATGGCGAGAGAGCTAGTGCAGGCGACACCAGTCAAGGCAGGTCTGTCCAGGAGGGAGTCTGTCAATCATCGTTTCTCCAGAGGGACTGATCTGTTTTTGAGCCAAGGGGGCACACCTGTTACCCCGACATGTTTATAGGAGACTTTCGTCCTGACTGGCGCCGGCTGTCACTCAATCGAATTTTATTTTGTCGTTTTGGTAATTATACTGTAACTATATAACACATGGGGATATAATATTGGAATTTATTATTACAACATATATATACAAAGCAAAAACGCACCATGTTTCTTTTATATACAATTCGAAATTCTACACAGATGGTAGGTCGAGGAGTGAGAGTAGCTCTATGGCTGCGCAGGACGCCAGCCTGCGTACAAAGTATGGAAGTAGACACTGGTAGGCCCATAGACTGTCAATGGCCTGGCAGAAGTTTCCTAGGGAACTGCCGTAGGTGGTTGCTGTGCTGAGGAGAGACTGCACGGTTCCGCGGTGCAGCTGAAACCTTGCAGCTACTGATGGGATTGGTTCCTCACGCCACAGCGCATAAAGGATGAGAGTCTGGTAGAAACATACGACGGCGCTGTTCTGCGGTTTGTGACCCATCATGACACCAACTACTGACATCTCTGATACTCCAATAGCTTCAGCCACTTTCTGGTCCTCAGGACTCAAGGTCATGTATTCCTTGAAGTAGATATTGGGCACTACGACAATCTCTGGGTTATCGCTGGGTGTGAGCAGGAAGAGAAGATGTAAGTGAGACTGTAGATTCAAGCTGCGTAGGTTTTACTGAACCTCCTCGTAGATGTCTTTCGCCTGGGATACATCCATATGACCCTTGACTACAGCCTTGCCGAAGGAAGATACATGGAGAGATGCTCCCTGTTCTGGGTCCAGTTTCTCATAGACGTAGTTATTGCTTTTCAGATAGTCCAAAGTGGCTTGGGTTTGTTCCTTGGTGACTATGTGTCCCTCAAGGATGGCGAACATTGTCTGTTGAAGTGCGGATTCCACACGTTCCTCTGTAGTTGCGATACCTAGAGCAATTAGGCTTAGTAAGAGCATATTTAGGGATGCCTTGTCGTTCAGACTTAGTCCGCTGTGATTGAGTTCCAGAGGAGAACTTAGCATCGCAAGGACTTTGTCTTTATCTTCCTTCTGGACTATGAGATAGCTTTCTCCTATGGAGTTGAGTCCGGCACGTCCTGCCCTCCCAACCATCTGTTTGTAGGTGCTGAGAGAGATGAAATCCCTACCGATATATGGCGCGCGCAGGATGACCCTACGTGCAGGTAGATTGACACCTGCGGCTAGAGTAGAGGTACAGGCGAGTACGCAGAGAATTCCTTCAATATATGATTCTTCTAGTAACCGACGTTCCTCAGTGGCCAGTCCGCTATGATGGTACGCCACTCCGTAGAGAATTGCATGCTGCAGTATAACGCAAGTTGACCCAACTTCTGTAATAAGTCTCTGAAGAAGAATTTTTTTATCATCTTTATGAACTTTTTAAAGATCCTTAGGAAGGATTTTAGCTAGTAGTTGAGCAATATTCTCGCAATGTTTCTTAGTCGGACAGAAAATAAGACAAGAATGTTCTGGAATAACTTCTTTCACAAGATTACAGATGTTATCTGGGTCTACTCTTCGGCTGGCTGGATCAGG
Source organism: Cordylochernes scorpioides (assembly GCA_030710605.1). Lineage (NCBI taxonomy): Eukaryota > Metazoa > Arthropoda > Arachnida > Pseudoscorpiones > Chernetidae > Cordylochernes > Cordylochernes scorpioides. The sequence continues at coordinate 21,372,439 of CP092882.1, read as the reverse complement.
TTTGTAGTTAAGTTGTTCAACTGGGGTTAAATCTCCATTTTCATATCGTAGAATCATATTATCTATTTTATATATTCTTCTAACTTGACTTGACGGAAATCAGCAGCGTAAATGGAAGCGTTGAGAAATTTCTGTAGGATGTCCATCTTACCTAAGGTTGCGGACATACCAATGAACTGAATGGTACTGTCAACCAGTTTCACTTTACAGATGAGTGTCTCGAGTGCCGCTCCTCGATGGGACCCATCACCCAACATATGAAGCTCATCAATTACAATAAGTCCTATTTCAGAAAGCCGTTGCGTCTCAATCAGAGAATTAATAAGACTGTGAGCTTTTTCAATTGTAGCTATGAAAATACTTCTTTTTTGACCTCTGCGCTTGCGTGGCGGCATTGCGACTCTATACCCTGCATATTCTTCAATATGGAAATTCAGATCAACTGAAAATTGGGATAAGGATCTGACTTTTTCTTGTACAATTGACACAAAGGGTAAGATAAGTAAAGCATTCTTCTTCTTCACTAAAAGTTCTTTCATTATCAAGATTTCTGCCACCAGGGTTTTTCCGCCACTTGTGGGAAGCGTGTAAATAAGGTTTTCTCTTAGATTTAAAGCAGGAAGTTTGAGACATTCATCTTGCCATTCGTAAAGTTCCTTAATTCCTAAATATTTGTTGTAGAGTAACGCGCAAGGGTAGTCCGTAAAATATGGCGGAAGTTTTAACCTTCTCCACAGCTTTTTGGCCATTGCCACTGATAATATACCATCTTCGACTGCATTGAAATTTGCACGATTCCTTGTATTATCTTTGCTATTATTTATTAAATTACTTTTCAGAAGTAATTTACATATAAACATAATGGATGATTTTATGTTTTTTTTCTCAAAGAATTTTCGAAAATGAATACGATTATTTTTCTGAAAATGAATCAATCACACATACAACACCGAAATCTAAACATGCATCTCATGTATCAAATAAAAAAATTAAACTGGATACAGCAGAAGATAAAAAATTAGCACAAAAATAAATAAATGAAGATATAACAAATATTAATAAAATAGAGGTAAACCAGAGTAAATCAAATTCACAAAACTTTGACATTGAAACAATGAAACATTGAAACAATGACATTGAAACAATGTCAAAGTTTTGTGAATTTGATTTACTCTGGTTTACCTCTATTTTATTAATATTTGTTATATCTTCATTTATTTGTTTTTGTGCTAATTTTTCATCTTCTGCTGTATCCATTTTAATTTTTTTATTTGATACATGAGATGCATGTTTAGATTTCGGTGTTGTATGTGTGATTGATTCATTTTCAGAAAAATAATCGTATTCATTTTCGAAAATTCTTTGAGAAAAAAACATAAAATCATCCATTATGTTTATATATAGAATATGCTAACCAGAGTGACAGCACTAAGGTAAGCTAAGTAGTAAAAAAGTAAAAAAAAGGAATGGAATAAACATTTTAAAAACAGATTAAAATATATGTATTTAAATGTCATTGATAAAATAAAATTTTAAAATTAAAAAAAAAAATTTAAATATGTTAATTTGAAATTTCAATATATATTGAATAAGGCGCGCGCGCCTTGAAAATATTAATTTTTCAAATAATTAATATAGATATTTCAATCTTTATTTATATATACAAATTTATATTGGTTGAAGCGCGCGCCTCAAAAAACACCAAAAAAACCTAACCTAACCTAATCCGTGACAGAGGCCAGGAAAGACGGTCGTGACTATATATGTTGATAATAATAATTATTATTATCATTAGATAATGATAATGATCATAATGATGATGCGCGCGCATTTGTGACAGAGGCCAGGAAAGACGGTCGTGACTATATATGTTGACTAGCCGAATGACCCGGGCAACGCCCGTGTTTTACTCGATGGAATGTTTTATTCAAATACTATTTGTTACAATTATAAATTGGAGCCGTGGATGTCACTCTTGTGAAACGTCCCGCTCCAAACTTTACATGTACATTAGTTCAGCTGGTATTACCCCTCATTTTCACCGCTAGAGGCGCGAGCGAATTGACTTTTTGTAAATATACATAATTATAAAGATAGAAGCTTCAATAGAAGATAATGATCATAATGATGATGCGCGCGCATCCGTGACATGAGGAATTGAGGACAGCGATGAGGAAAGACGGTCGTGACTATATATGTTGATAATAATAATAATAATAATTATATAATAATAATAATTATTATTATTATTATCATTAGATACTGATAATGATCATAATGATGATGCGCGCGCATCCGTGACATGAGGAATTGAGGACAGCGATGAGGAAAGACGGTCGTGACTATATATGTTGATAGATAATGATAATGATCATAATGATGATGCGCGCGCATCCGTGACATGAGGAATTGAGGACAGCGATGAGGAAAGACGGTCGTGACTATATATGTTGATAATAATAATAATAATATAATAATATTTATTATTATTATTATCATTAGATAATGATAATGATCATAATGATGATGCGCGCGCATCCGTGACATGAGGAATTGAGGAATTGTTGAGGAAAGACGGTCGTGACTATATATGTTGATATATGTTGATAATAATAATTATTATTATCATTAGATAATGATAATGATCATAATGATGATGCGCGCGCATCCGTGACTGAGGCCAGGAAAGACGGTCGTGACTATATATGTTGATAATAATAATAATAATTAGCATTAGATAATGATAATAATGATCATAATGAAGTTCCAGTTTTACCCGAGTAAAGGTTTGTCTAAAAAAAAAAGATTCAAAAACACCAAAAAAAAAACAAAAAAAAAAAAAGATTCAAAAATCATCATTCATTTTTAATTCATCATTCATTTCATTCTTCATTCATCAAAAAAAAAACACCAAAAAAACCTAACCTAACCGAACCTAACCGAACCTAACCTAACCGAACCTAATCTAACCTAACCATAAATGCCAGTCCAAAAAAAGCCTTTTTAAATAAAAAAGTTGACTAATCTCAATGAAAATGGTACCATCAGAAGGAGCGTAAAAGGTATTCCAAGAAAGTTTAACAAAGAAGGAGAAATCGAAGGAAAATCGCTTGAGCATTTCAAATGGCAGAGCGGTCAGGAAAGGCTGATTTTGTTTTTAATATCAACACCTGACCATGGTTTCGGGCTAATGGCCCTCGTCAGTCTAGGGCTCTTTAGGTGGACGCTTCTCAATTTGCCAAAGCTGGTGTTGTGGCTTTGTCACCGACCCGAGGCCGCTAGTTTGCGGCGACGGTCAATAGATGGCGTCAGTTTTTGACGTTTATTTTGACGGGAGAAGCGCCTTATGCTTCTGCATATATTTGAGCAATAGTTACCCAGAAATTATTTTCAAAAGAAATAATAGAATTCGGGTAAAAGGTTTCTTTTAATTTAAGTTTTGCAAGCTTCGAGCAAATTTTCTGTTCTTCAACAGGCAAATACTTTTATGTACAATATCAACATGATCTTATTATCAAAATGAATTGAAAAATGTTTATTTATTAAATATATTACAGTAACAATTATTTCGGTAGTAAGAACATTTTGATATTGTACAAAAAGTATTTGCCCATTGAAGAACAGAAAATTTGCCCCAAAGCTTGCAAAGCCTATTTTAAAAGAAGCCTTTTACCCGAATTCTATTATTTCCTTTACACACACATATATAGATGTAAATATTGCCGGGAGGAAATTGATCCATAGAAGCATAGGGCGCTTCTCCTGTCAAAATGAACGTCAAAAAAAATAAAATAAAAAACTGACGCCATCTATTGACCGTCGCCGCAAACTAGCGGCCTCGGGTCGGTGACAAAGCCACAACACCAGCTTTGGCAAATTGAGAAGCGTCCACCTAGAGACCATGGTTTCGGGCTAATGGCCCTCGTCAGTCTAGGGCTCTCTAGGTGGACGCTTCTCAATTTGCCAAAGCTGGTGTTGTGGCTTTGTCACCGACCCGAGGACGCTAGTTTGCGGCGACGGTCAATAGATGGCGTCAGTTTTTGACGTTTATTTTGACGGGAGAAGCGCCCTATGCTTCTGCACACATATATACAGGGTGCTTCAAAAAAATGTATACACACTTTGAACTTCCATAGAAAATTTATTTACCGTTCTGCAAAGTTAAATTTCAGGAAAATAGAAAACTGAAAGTCCAATATAAATGAAACATAAATAACAAATGTTAATACTGTTCAAATTGGTGACTAGCAGCATCAATACAATTCTGAGTACGAGTCACCACAGATTCTGTACATCGTATCAAAACGTCCAATGAGATTTCTCTACACACTGCTTGAATCTCATTCCAAAGAATGTCTAGGTTACGTGGTTTACGTTTGTACACCCCATCTTTTACTGTGCCCCACAAGAAGAAATCCAGTGGTGTAAGGTCTGGAGAGCGTGCTGGAAACTCGATTGGCCCCCTGCGTCCTATCCACTGGCCCGTACTCAGAAGTGTATTGATGCTGCAGGTCACCAATTTGAACAGTATTAACATTTGTTATTTATGTTTCATTTATATTGGACTTTCAGTTTTCTATTTTCCTGAAATTTAACTTTGTAGAACGGTAAATAAATTTTCTATGGAAGTTCAAAGTGTGTATACATTTTTTTGAAGCACCCTGTATATGTAGAAATTTGTACGATATAGAGACTTCAATAATTAACTCCTATGCGCCATCTAACGCTTTAAAATGTTACTAATTTTCAACGATACATTGTGAAAATAAATGTAATCAAAAGATAAAGAGATACCTTACAATCATAAATTATACAGTTTCTATCAATTATAACATTTGTTAGAACTCATGGAATATTGTATGTATATATGTAAATATTACAACTATTTTTTCATATTTTTGGTTTTTTGTGTGTCTGACCCCTCAGCGAAGGGGAATCTATTTTTTGCTGTTTCTTCTCCTCTTTTCACACACCGGCCCCCCCTTGCCGAGAGAATGTAAGCGTCCACCGGCCGGATGGACCGTCCAAAGTACCCACCGACCAATTGGAGGGGCGGAGGGGTCAAAAAGGTCAGGGCGCGGGCGCCAGAGTTGGTGTCACAGTTGTGCCGACAAGACAAGAAAAAATCCTCGCGGGGGCTTGCCCAAGAGGAGCTCCGGGATCTTCGTCCATCTTCCATAAACGACCATACAAGCGGTCTGAGAAGGGACTGAGTGGCTGACATCTCAAAGAAAGGTGAAGCCGAGACGAATCGTTGAGAGATTCGCATAGTGGTTGGAGTACGTCAAGAGCGACGAATATTGTGCTTTATCTGAAGATTCCAGGAAGTTCGTCGAGGACAGACGAAAATTGTGCTTCCAAGGCAGGGGGCTCGGGCAAGCCGACCTAACAACTGAGAGGAAATGTTTTTTGGTGAGCACTCTCTCACATGCTTTTATTTCCTAAAAATTGATATATTTTTTATGTTAATCTAGCATATTTTGTAGTATTTTTCTTTTTCTTATTTTTACTAAGTTTTTTTTTCTATTTTCGTCAATATCATCATTATATATTTTCTTTTTGTTAAAAAACATTTAAGTTGCATGCAAAAATTTTGGAATATACAAAATAATAAGTTTTCATATATTTTTTTATCCTTCATTTTATAGCTAACATTAAACAAAATTTTATATGTGTAACCTTTTTGTTGTCTTCCTTTTTTCTTGCTTGAACACCCAAGGCAGCCCAAAACAATATCAAACTTTAGGTTAAAGTTTTTATTTTGTTAAAAAGGGGGTTTGTGGAGCGTTCAGAATTTTTCTTTTCCTCCACGAGCTTTTTTAATTACCCCGTTCTTAACATTATATTTTTTGGCGTCCCCGGGTAGGCTGCATTGGCTGGTCAAATCGAGAAAAGGAAAAAAAAAAAAAAAAGAGAGAAAGGTTTCGAGAAAAATTATATAGTAAATAATGCAGAATATTGATATCTTAAAAAGGGCTAGAGCCCCCAAAAGAGCTATTTTTACTCGGCTGTCCACCGAGTTTTGGGCTGAAATAGAAAAGCCAGATTTCGATACAGAAAAATATAGAGCTAAATATAACCGAATTTGTGCTCTCTCCAAGGAAATAAGTGAAATTGATTCAAGGTATCATGGGCTCCTTCTGGAGGATGAAACCATAACGGAGGTCAAAATCGAAGAAGAATTCGAGGGTTGTGAAAACTATGTTCAAGGGATGTTTGACATAGAAAATAAATATTTGTCTCGGTGTGAAACCGCGAGGGATAGGGTCGACGGCTCATTGGTGGAGTCCGCGGTGAATTCGGTTGTAAATACCGAATCTAAAAGAACTATTAGGTTGCCAAAAGTGGAGCTACCAAAATTTAAGGGCAACCTAGAGGATTGGCTCTCATGGTGGGGGCAATTTAGTAAAATCAATGACGATGAAACTCTGGGGGATGTAGATAAATTTCACTATCTGCTACAAGCGGTAGTCGAGGGATCCAGAGCTCAACGTCTTGTGTGCAGTTACCCCATAACTGAGGATAATTATCCCAAGGTAGTACAAGCCCTAAAAGATCGATTCGGAGATAAGAACCTTCTCATAGAACTCTACATAAGGAGACTGTTGAAATTGGTTGTTTCTAATGCAAGGAAAGAAAACCTTCCTCTTGACGAGATCTACGATGATCTGACGGCTCACTTAAAGAACCTAGAATCACTGGGTGTTAACACGGAGATGGCAGGCGTGTTTCTCTACCCATTGGTTGAGTCGAGTCTGCCATTGGACATTATTCAGGTTTGGCAGAGGAATCCTGCTGTGGGCTATGGGATAAAAGAAGAAGGAGCGGAGAATGGAGATAAGAGCGATGCCAGCGGTAGACTTCAGGCTCTGATGGACTTCCTTCGGGATGAGGTGAAGGGTGCTGAGCGAATGGCATTTGCTAAGGAGAATTTTGAGGGTAATAGCTCAATGAGGGCTACAGGTTCTCAACTAAAGACTCCTCGGAAGACACCGCCCACTGTCTCCAATTTATTCGGCAGCGCATTTAAGACAAAATGCATATTCTGCCAGAGGGATAATCACCTGAGTAGTAGATGTTTTGTTGCCTCGCGGCTTACACCTAGCGAGAGGGATTAAAGGAGGCTAAAGTCTGCTTTAAATGTCTAAAGGGTAACCATCTGAAAAGGGAATGCCGAGCAGACATAAAATGTAGAAATTGCGGAAAAGATCATCTAGATATCTTTTGCAATAAAATTGCTTTGAAGCAAGGAGGAAACAATAGTTTCAAAGGTGAAACATCTAAGGTTGTTAATGAAGGAAATGCAACATGCACGGGTGTTAATATGTCTGCGCGAACATGCGCCAATGACATCTTACTCATGACTTCCGTGGCGAAATTGAAAGGGGCTAAAGAGACTAAAGAAGTAAAAGTGTTATTTGACACTGGAAGTCACTACTCCTATATAAAGAGATCAATTGTCGAAAAACTGGGTTTAAACAAAATAGGAGAGATAAGTTTGGAAAAATCTCTTTTCGGGGGAGGAAATATGAAGGAGGCGTTGCACGGAAAATATGTTTTGAAACTGGGAAGTCTAACCAATAAAATTGATGTAGACATAGTCGCCCTCGATCAACCAGAAATTTGTGCAAGGATACCGCCGATTCCAAGAGGACGTTTGTTATACAAATTAAAACGGAAAAAGATCTATATTCACCCGTCAAATTTTAGAAATGAGGAAATAGATATTTTAATAGGTAGTGACTATTTTGGACAATTACTGACCGGGAAGGTCGTCCATCTAGGAGAGGACCTAACTGCCGTAGAGACAAAATTAGGATGGACGCTTATGGGGCAATCTCCGGTGGTGGGTAAGGAGGATAAGGTCCAAATTGCATTGAATATGTTGGTTGCAAGAAACAACTTGAAAGATCTTTGGGAGCTGGATATCTTGGGAATCCAAGATCCCATCGAAGTTGTCTCAAAAAAGAAAAGAGAAACTGAACTAAGGGAACATTTTATAAAAAATATAAAGAGGGATGAAGATCAACGATATTCAGTCGCGCTACCATGGAAATGCGAAAGAAATAATATACCCTCAAATTTAGGAATAGCGCAGAGGAGATTGGAAGCATGCACTAGTAAGTTAAGGAAGGAGAAAATGGTTATTGAATATTCTACTATTCTTCAAGAATGGGAGAGAGAGGGCCTAATTGAGAGGATAGAGGAGAATAGGCCTCAAAAGAAGGGCCATTATTTACCGCATAGGCCGGTGTTCAAGGCTGAAAGTAGGACGACGCCTCTTCGTCCTGTTTTCGATGCCTCCTGCAGGTCGTATAATGGTCTCTCTCTGAATGACTATCTAGAAAAGGGACCTAACCTTTTGGAAAAAATACCTGAAATATTAATTAGGTTTAGAGAAAAGGGTATTGGTGTTCTAGCCGATATTCGAAAGGCATTTCAGATGATTACAGTGCAGCTTCAAGACCAGGACTTTCTTCGCTTCCTTTGGTGGGATCAAACTGACCCTATGAAGTTAACCGTTTTTAGACATCAATAGGCGAATGGCTACGCCCTGTACAGAGACTGTTTCCCCTTGAGATTTCCTCTGAGGAAACTTCTGAAAAGGCCTCTGGGGATAAAAAACCTCTAACGATCAAAACAAGATCCGGACGTGAAGTCCGCAAACCAATAAGGTTTGCTCCTGATGTTTTGAATCAGTGACAAAAGAAAGGGAGAGCACATTTCCTTGTTTTTTTTTTGTGTTTTCACACAAAGAAAAGGTGGGGGTATGTTAGAACTCATGGAATATTGTATGTATATATGTAAATATTACAACTATTTTTTCATATTTTTGGTTTTTTGTGTGTCTGACCCCTCAGCGAAGGGGAATCTATTTTTTGCTTTTTCTTCTCCTCTTTTCACACACCGGCCCCCCCTTGCCGAGAGAATGTAAGCGTCCACCGGCCGGATGGACCGTCCAAAGTACCCACCGACCAATTGGAGGGGCGGAGGGGTCAAAAAGGTCAGGGCGCGGGCGCCAGAGTTGGTGTCACAGTTGTGCCGACAAGACAAGAAAAAATCCTCGCGGGGGCTTGCCCAAGAGGAGCTCCGGGATCTTCGTCCATCTTCCATAAACGACCATACAAGCGGTCTGAGAAGGGACTGAGTGGCTGACATCTCAAAGAAAGGTGAAGCCGAGACGAATCGTTGAGAGATTCGCATAGTGGTTGGAGTACGTCAAGAGCGACGAATATTGTGCTTCATCTGAAGATTCCAGGAAGTTCGTCGAGGACAGACGAAAATTGTGCTTCCAAGGCAGGGGGGCTCGGGCAAGCCGACCTAACAACTGAGAGGAACTGTTTTTTGGTGAGCACTCTCTCACATGCTTTTATTTCCTAAAAATTGATATATTTTTTATGTTAATCTAGCATATTTTGTAGTATTTTTCTTTTTCTTATTTTTACTAAGTTTTTTTTCTATTTTCGTCAATATCATCATTATATATTTTCTTTTTGTTAAAAAACATTTAAGTTGCATGCAAAAATTTTGGAATATACAAAAATAATAAGTTTTCATATATTTTTTTATCCTTCATTTTATAGCTAACATTAAACAAAACTTTATATGTGTAACCTTTTTGTTGTCTTCCTTTTTTCTTGCTTGAACACCCAAGGCAGCCCAAAACAATATCAAACTTTAGGTTAAAGTTTTTATTTTGTTAAAAAGGGGGTTTGTGGAGCGTTCAGAATTTTTCTTTTCCTCCACGAGCTTTTTTAATTACCCCGTTCTTAACATTATAACATTGGTCGATTATATTTATATGATAGCGCTCTCTGCCTCCTAAAATGCTCATATGTAAGAGCGGTCAGGAAATGCCCTTTTATTCTATATACAGTTACGAGCGTGTCATTCCTCATCTCCTAATCAATCAGTCGTCAGTCATCTCTGTCACCGTTTGCTTTTTTTTTTTTGGAATGGCGCCCTCCTATTGGTTGGCTACGAACACGCCACCTTTGCCCCCCCCCCCCCCCATTTCTGTAACTATTGTGTTGGAGCGGGTCACTCCTTAAATAAATGCATATATTAGTTAATAACCAAATGGAATCCTCTCTTTCTTTTTTACAGTAAGAGACGCCTACGGAAGCCAACAGTACATAGACAGATAAAGCTCATAGGCTATAGTTATTACCTAACATATGCATTTATTTAAGGCGCCAATTTATAATTGTAACAAATAGTATTTGAATCAAAACATTCAATCGGGTAAAACACGGGCGTTGCCCGGGTCATTCGGCTAGTATATACCAGGTCTATTAGTATGAAACGCGAAAATTTTCAGTGAATTCAAAAGTTCACCAATTCCATACAACAAAAGATTTTTTATTCAAAGTAACTGCCCTGATTAGCTATACACTCGGACCACTTTTCAGGCAATTTTCGAATTCCTTGTCTGAAAATTTCTATTCCTTTTGAGTCGAACCAGTCAACAAGTCATTTTCGGAGTATGTCTGAGTTCGAAAATTCCTGGTTTTTTAGGGCGTGTCCTAAAGATGTGAAAAGGTGGTAGTTCGACGGCGCTAAGTCTGGTGAGTACGGCGGGTGGGGTAAGAGTTCCCAGCCCAAGTCTTTTATGGTGTTTTTGACCACCGTTGCGTTGTGGGCTGGAGCGTTGTCATGCTGCAGTATCAGGTTGTTGTGCTTTTCACGCCATTCCGGTCTTTTTTCATTCAACGCCTCTCTCAAACTGTGCATTTGTTGTTCGTAGCGACTAGTATTGACCATTTTGCCAGGTTTTAGGAGCTCGAAATATACTACCCCCGTCTGGTCCCACCATATGCAAAGCATTGCCTTTTTTCCGAAGCGATTGGGCCTAGGCGTCTGTTTTGGAAATTGGCCGGGCAGGCCCCACGACTTTTGGCGCGTAGGATTGCTGAAATGGATCCATTTCTCATCAGAAGTTACGATTCGGTGCAAAAATGACTTCTTTTCATGCCTGGCGAGCAGCCCTTCGCAGGTTACCAGACGCCGTTATTGCTGCCTTTCGCTCAACTCGTGGGGGACCCATCTTGAAAGCTTTTGGGTCATTCCGAGGCTGTTTAAACGTAGAGAAGCAGCACCTTGAGACACCTGGAGCTGTTTTGCGAGTTTCTCCTGCATTTGGGTACTGTCCTCTTCCAACAAAGCTTGCAGCTCAGCTTCCTCGAACTTTTGGGGCGGTTTTCCATGTGGTTCATTATCAAGTTCAAAATCGCCACTTTGGAATTTTTTAAACCACCTGTAACATTGCGATTTGCTCAGAGCGTGGTCGCTGTAAACCTCCTCGAGTATTCGGTGGGCTTCAGTGGCACTTTTCTTCCAGTTGAAGGCGAACAACAAAACTTCCCGCAAATGGGCACTTTTTGGCTCGGAAATCGCCATTTTCCACGAGCTCCAGAAATTTTTCACGATTTGAATTTTTCTAAAACTGCACGCATGCTGATGCCACGTGAGTCAAAGAACAAAACGCCTACAACAGCGCCACCGTCGGCTCAAATAAAGTTGCACAGCGGACTCTGGCGCCCATTTTCGCGTTTCATACTAATAGACCTGGTATATATATATATATAAATATGCGTGGAAAAATAGTACAAAAGTAATATTGAACTGGGATAAGGTTCATGATTAAATTTTTAAAAAGAAGAGAAAAGGCATCTCCTTATCGGTCAACTGAAAGTTGCTGATGGCTTGCGTCATCTATCGGAATAAATATCAACTATTTGTTGATTTGTAATTATTCCAGAATTGGCCGAATACCCATTCTTGATTAATTAAGAAAGAAGTACGTGGTTAGTTTTACTTGAAGAATCAATAATGGGTATTTGGCCAATTCTGGAAAAATTAAAAAAATCAATGAATAGTTGACATTTATTCCGATAGATGGCGCAAGCCATCAGAAACTTTCAGTTCCCCGATAGGAAGATGCCTTTTTTATTAAAAAAAAAAATATATATATTTATATAGAGAGAGAGTTAAAATTAATAAAATTAGCAACAATTTTCATTAAAGAGATTTAACAAGCCAATTATTATTGATTCGTTAATCTTTCATAAAATATTGCTTGGCCTTTTTTTCGACGTACTTATTGTAGATCCAAATTTTTGTTTTTTTTATTTTTCTTGTATATTTCAATATTATCAACTTTTGTATTTATATATTGATTAGTAATTGTCTAGTCCATAACTCTTTACACAGCTAATCACCATTGTGAACTAAAAACATGCACACAAAGCAAACAAGTTTATAAACGAGAAATGCTTGTCTACATCATTTTTACCTCTCAAATCTCGCGTTTGGTTTAATTTTACATAATTAAGATTGGTGTTTCTACTCATTTATAAAATTCCCAGATCAGTGTTATTAACGATATAACTTCAGTTGATGCCTTCTATCTATTTGGGGCAAGTTAGCTTTCACACCATAGTTATAAATACAAGTACAAATACAAGTACAAAGTACAAATACACTTGTAACATATATGAATAGCTTTAACGCATCGCCAAATAGTATAATTTTTATTTGCTCCTGACAAAGACAAGACATTTTTGTCGAAAAGTCAAGATAATAAAAAGATTTACTGGCCGAAGTATCTTCAATTTTAAGAACTATGAATGCCGGCCAGGCAGCCTCTCTCTTTACAATAATATATATATACACAAATGAACAAAACTTAAGGAAGTTAAAAGTCTTTGATTTCGTCAGTCGTCTTTTTCTTTTTTTTTAGGAGAGAGAGACAATTTTTTTCACACTTGTTTATCTCGTGTGTATTCAATAAATGCCACTGTAATATCTTTTAGAGTTATTGTCTGAATTCCGATATACACGCTGAAAGGTACAACGTCCTTATGTTTTTTCTATGAATGTATATATTTTTAATATAAATACCTAGTAAACACAACAAAGGAATTATTCATCAAGAATTTCTCACATATGATATGTAATGATTGAACCATAAGGAATAGACAGTTTTCTGAATTTAATCGCTTTAGATATATTTTCTATTTCTATCTAAAACATATATATTTTTAGAAAAGTATCTTTCCCAAAATCTATCGGATTGGTATTCTTTTTTCTAACTTTTATAAATGTCTAAAACGGCTGTTTGTGCCCGATATGTGGAATTGACGTTGATCCTATAGGTCGGTGGTATCTTCCACGATATCTAATTGATGTTTTCTTCAGTTTATTCCATGTAAGTTCAGCTTGGTGTCAACACGATTGTTCAATCTTCTATTACTGTTACATTTCTAGGTTGCTATACTTTTCGATATGTAATTGTTGTTGATTTATATCTTATTTTCTATAAATTAATTTATTGGTAAATTTGACAAGATATAGGATTGTTTTTACTTATTATTTTTCTTTCGTGAATTTCTAAGTTTGTTGATTTCACGAATTGTGTAGTTTATTCTCTCTTTTTCTTTCAATAAATGTCTATGTCGAGAGTATTTTCACGATCTGTATTTGTGTTTCTATATTTAAAAATTGATATTTGAATATTTATTTTTTTTTTATTTTAAATATTAAAGGGGCAATAGAAGGTTTGATTAGTTACAAAGTAAAGAACTACACAATAAAATTGAAAATAAAGACATGCACATTTTGAGCGCGTTAAAAACCTTTACATTTTACCACAGCAATCTTATTTATATCGTTCTGTGAATATTTAAAAAATATATTTATTAGATTTTGACCAAATTACCCTGCCTCTCTTATTGCTGTCTATTGGATGAATATTCATAAAACCCGGGTAGTTGGCGATCTTATGGATACGTTTCAGGAACCTCTGGGTTACCTCTATGTTACTATTCATAGAAATATTCAAAATAAGCTCATTTATATTATAATATAACTTTTTACCTTTGAAAAAGAAAAAAAAAGAGAATATTCCGAAAGCTCCTCATTATATAATTAAAGATAAATTTGGTTAAATGTTTCTTCATGTATATAATAAATATTTCGCAGCTGTGGAGAATCTGAAGTTGAATGTGAGTTCCAAATAAAGTGTTGACTGACCAATCACATCACGTAGAGAACAAGTCGCTGCTCTCCCCTGTAGAATCACATTGAAATGAAGCATTTACAGAATTGGCAATGATTAAACTTTGTAGATAAAATTCTACATAGTTCTAAGATGGCGTTACTTACATATACTGCCGTGATAAGGCACAATTTGGACTGTAAATTGTAAACACAAGGTAATAAGACCAAATCTAAATAAATAAATACTATGTGAGGTTTCGGTAACAACGTTGTTACCATCATCAGACAAATATACTGTGTGATACTATTTATTAATTTATATTTGGTCTTTAGTATCTTTGTCTGAAGATGGTAACAACGCTGTTAACGAAACATCACACACGATTTATTTGGATTTGGTCTTATTACCTTGTGTTTTTAAAACAATCGTGATTTACAGTGGTTTGTGAAAATAAATTGCAAAAACTCAGCTTTCTCTTGGTAATCGGTTGTTCATCAACATACGACGTCAATTTCTCCTTTAAATTAGAAGAAAGATTGTAGATACTGTTGAAAACTCTTTAGACCATTTTTTTGATTGATTCTTCGAACATTTTTAATAACTTTTTAAATTAAGATTAGATAGTTATTCACAATGCAATCCTCTACGATAATTTATTTATCTTTAAAACTTGAAAAGTGATATTTTCCTTTTTTTTCAGAAACCGTTCAGAAAGTTCTACACAGACCGAATTTACATAAATCGCTAATACAACATCAAACTATTTTACATATTTACATATTTACTATAATGTTGGTTTATATTTACTATCCTATGTACAGATATTTCGTAACTCTCTTTTAATTCTAGGCAACAGCTATATATGCTCTATATAGTGCGATCTAAAGAAAGGACAAGAGAGGCGGTATAACTCTGGAACACATTATTGAATCAAGAAAGTGAGAGGCAAAAAGGCATCATCAGTGAATATTCTCGGTCAAATCTATCATCATCATTTCGGTGTAAGCAGACGAATTATTCAGCAGCCCGCAGAAAGGTTAGCAGATAACCAGGTTAGAAAGACGAATGTTACATCCGGGACTAATACTTCTTTTTTACTCCTTGGTTTACTTCGCCCTGATCCCTTTCCAGCATAGGACTGTATCTAGTGGTTGTCTCGTTAAACTCTAGAGTCTCACCTCTACAATTCATATAATTGACATGCCATACATCTACAATACCATTATTCTTGTACTGCTGCTACCTGAGTTGTATTCACACCATGTCAACCAGAAGGACGTGACTACAATTGGCCTGTATACGAATCTGGAAAAGAAAATGTACTTCTTGATCGCGTTAATAAATGTTGGCTTTCACCATCTATCTAAATAAATGTTAATTGAACGTTGATTTACTTTTAATCCATTATATTTGCCGGGAGAACATTGATCTATGATGCATTTTTAGGAAAGAAGTTTGAAAGTAGTTGGTGTGGTGCAGCGATTAACACGTCTGAACGGAAGATTTTTCTGGTTCGAAACCTTTCACAGGATTTTTTTAATTGGGGATTGAAATATCAACACTTAGGTATTTTCTTTAGACAATTCCATGACCCATAATAACTTTGCATTTTGGGTTGGACAGCCATTGCAAGAGTATGTGCTCCATACAGGAGAGCGAAGATTATCAGGATAAAGAGAGAATGCTAACAAAGAGGTCTCCTGGTAATGCCTCACGAAAGGGAAAACGATGGTAAGCACCATCTATCTGTATAATATATATTTAGCGTCATCTCTAATGCGGACCAGATAATGTACGCACATCAATATGGTCCTCGGGAAGATGCCCTAAATAATGAAATATCCATCCACAGCTGGGTATACCAGAGCAAAATATTTGGCACAATTCCATGACCATAAGAAGGTAGCATTTTGGGCTGGTCAATCATTTCAGGAATATGCGCTATACAGGAGAGTGATGAATACCAGGATAATGAATGATTCGAAACTATTATAGACGCGTATGATTCATTTGGAAATTAAACAATTTCAAAATAATCATACGCGTCTATAATAGTTTCGAATTTTCATAACAGATGGCGCGCTAATGCATCATAATAAAGAATGATAACAAAGAGGTATCCTGATCATGCCTCACGATGGTTAGCGCCATCTCTCAGTATAATATAATATTTAGCGTCACACCTCTAATGCGGACCAGGTAATGTATGCACATCAATATTGTCCCGGGGAAGGTGCCATTAACCTAAATGATGAAATATCCATCCACAGCTGGGTATGCCAGAGCAAAAATATTTCCTTCGATTAAATACGCTTTCTTCCATCATCCTTTTTTTTCTTAGATTTGTGCGTAGGCTTTGATAGATCGAATAGCGTTTCTTTTTTTAGAATTTCTCTGTGCCTTTTCTCCGGTCCCTCCCTTTTCTTTCTCTGTCCATTTATTTATAGGAAGCTGTGGATTGAAAAGGAAGGCGGCTATTCAGCGATAGAACGGTTTGGAATTCGATCTAAGGATTACGTTCTGCTTGTAGGTTTCTCAACAACCCGGGCTGCAATCAACATGTGAAGGTGAAGATTTTAGTAATGAATATAGGCTTTATAGATATGTTTCTCTTTGTGAGTCTCCAATGTGTAATCTCTTCCCTCTCCTATAACATACGGGAATCTCTAGATAAAATGGATGGCAGAAGAATACCTACAACCTATATATTTATTTGGATGAATTTGTATATGAAAGAAAATATTAATTAATTACCTCAAAAAATAACAAATACTGTATATAAATGCTAAATAGTTACTATATACTATTTTAAAAACATATATATAATATATGAATATTATTTAAAGAGAGAGAGATTAAGATTCATTTTGTCATATATGTCATATACAAGGGTCGTTCCAAAGATTTTTGCAATCACCTATTTTTATTGAAGCTGCAACGTTCAAATTTTCAGAGTTTCTCAAAGTATTCACCCTTAACACCTATGCAAGATATCATCCGTGAAATCCAAATATCGAAGCACTTACACCAGTCATCTTCGGGGATGGAATTTACAGCATTGATCATGGCTTGCAGTGCTTCAACATCAGTGTCAAATTCCATCCCTTTCAACAATAACTTAACTTTTGGAAATAAAGAAAAATCACAAGGTGCTAGGCCTGGTGAATATGGTGGATAAGTTACTAATTAGACACCAGAGTTGGCTAAAAAGTCTAATGTTTGGGCTGAGGTGTGCGGTCTTGCATTGGCATGGTGAAGAAGGACTCCTCTAAGTTGAGCTCTTGATCTGCTTTGCTTGATTTTTTCAAATACTGCTGGAAGGCATTTTGTTGTATACCAGTCACTATTAACTGCCGTTCGATCTTCTAACTTCACAATATCAATGAAACCGCTTTTTCTAAAAAAAAAACAAGCGACTATTTGTTTTCCAACACTTCAAGCTCTGAGAACTTTCTTAGGAGGATATTTTATGAAAATGTTTATATTAGGTAAAAAATGCATGTAGATTTTAATGGTATAATTTATTTTTTAATTTATTAATATTCATTGCAAAAACCTTTAAAGTGATCCTTATATATACTCGTACTCCAGTGAAAGAGTTTGTGATACTCGGAAGCTTGAGAGGAAGATACAATAGAGCAAGAAACCCACTTTCGGAAGCCGTTTTGATTATTATTCATAACCTATATATATATAATTGGGTTTTTTTCCATGCCAATTTCTGGGACGTTAGGCAGATAGGTTTGGCTTTTGTGTTGGTTGGAGAGGTGTCTTTTATAGTTGATATATTTATCTCCGAGGTATTTTTTGCAATGTAATTTACCCTCATGGACAAAATTTAAGGAAGGTTTAGCTTTTAGCATGTATATAAGGATTCAGACAATAACTCTGAAATATTTTTGATACACAGTAAACTTTATTGAAGACACTCGAGATACCCAAGGGCGAAAAATATTGAAACTGTCTCTTCCAAAAAAATAGACTTAAAAGAAACTTTTTACCTGATATTATTTTTTACTTATTCATATAATAGAGTGAATCAATAAAATTAGATTTCTCATATAGCTTTTTTAATTCCTCCTCTTTTTCCTTCGTTTTTATGAATCTCTCAGGAGATATGCATTTAAAGGTCTTTATGAAGTTAGTGATTGGTAGTAATCAAGTTTTGAAAAGTTTGATATACACAGAAATATAAGTTTTAGGTACTTTCTATGAGGGGTATAGAAATTATAAAGAAGTTCTCCACCAAACTGTTTTCAAAAGGACAAACAATTTCGCTCTATCACATCAAGTCTTTTTAAATATTTATTTATATAAACTATACAGAGCTATACACTCATGGGCAAAACTTAACAGAAGTGGAAAGTATTTTATATCGCCAGTTTTCTATTTTTTGAAAGAGACAGATTCAATATTTTTCGCCTTTGGGTATCTCGAGTGTCTTCAATAAAGGTCAATATGTGTATCAAACATATTTCAGAGTTATTGTCTGAATCCTTATATACATGCTAAAAGCTAAAACTTCCTTAAATATTGTCCATGAGTGTAAATCACATTGCAAAAAAAAAAACCTCGAAAATAAATATATCAACTATAAAAGACACCTCTCCAACCAAGATAGAAGCTAAACCTATCTGCTTAACGTCCCAGGAGCTGACATGGGACAAACCCAAGTTTTTTCAACCTAATTCAGTTCCATGATCACCTTTTATTATGTTATATTTTTTATCTCTGCTTCTCTACATTTAAACTATTCACGAACAAAACAAAAGATCCAATTGATTTGGTAGATTGAGTTCTACAAACGCCGAGAGAGTTCACCATTGATGAGCTAAACCTTCCTATTACATTAAAACATCTTTGTGTATGTGTGATTCTATAAATTCGTTTAAAATAAAGATCACAATAGAATTCTCCTTTATCATTGATATGCCATGATGATAACCATATCCCCAAAAGCGATATAACATCAAAATTCTATACCATAAGATTCCCTTTAAACAAGATACAAGATGGTTCCTGAAAAGTTGGTCCTTCATACTAATTAAGAACAGTGTTAACAAGAAAGGATAGAGGGGACGATGTACAATTCATAGAATCCGCCCCCAGAAAACTTTCACCAGCTAATTTCTCCGACAGCCTTGCAGAGACAGCTAGGCATCGAAATCGTGAGCAATAGCTTGAAGATGAAAGACGTCCGTCAGCTCTAAATATTATTGTAAAACGACATTTGAAATACTATACCACATGTGTTTCTTTTCAACGAAAATTCAAAATTTATTTCAAGGAGAAATAACGATTATTTCTAACCTTTTGGATGAGGTATGAAAGGGTGAACTGTGAAGAGTAATGATAAACGGAAACATTCTAATAAAAGTGTCCAGGGATGGGAAACAAACCCACAGTGTTCCGCTTACTGGGCAGATGCCATGTCCACGTATAGAATGTTTCCGTTTATCATTACTCTTCACAGTTCACCCTTTCATACCTCATCCAAAAGGTTAGAAATAATCGTAATTTCTCCTTGAAATAAATTTTTAATTTTCTTTGAAAAGAAACACATTCGGGATAGTATTTCAAATGTCGTTTTACAATGACAAGCTGCATTATATTATATTGTATTCTAAATATTATGTTTATTCTGTTCTAAATAAACTTCAGAAGAAGAAACACAAGTTGGGGGGAAGAGATTATTGTATAAAAGGATGATCTACAAGCTTTCGGGAAAGATTTCTTTTTATGGGTACAGAATGACACGAGAGTGGCAATGGTTTATAGATATATTTTCGTACTCCTATAAAATGAAAGTATATACACACAACATATCCCCCGATTTACCCGGTAGATACGTTCCTGAGAAAAACGTGTAAATCGGGGGATAGGTGTACACAGAAATAAAAATAAAATTCATTGACAGGTTAAAATATGTAGTCAGCACATAAACTCGGGATTCCTCGTGAGATATGTACACAGCGCATGTGTTCAATCACAGTAGCATTTAGTATAGTGCGATAAAAACAACAAAAAAAACTTATACGATAATAACAAGGCGAAGGAAGACGAGTATCTTTATTGAGATATATAAAGATACTCGTCTTCCTTCGCCTTGTTATTATCGTATAAGTTCACTCCAGGAAGAATTATTCTACTATTTTTCTAAAAAAAACTTATTTGGAAAACCGTGTAAAAGCGAAAACGTGTAAAAAAAGTACCGTGTAAATCGGGGGATAGGTTTATATATAAACCATTGTCACCTTTGTCATTTTGTATCCGTAGAAGGACATCTTGTCTAAAGCTTGTTCCGACGTTCTCTTATATAAGAAATTCTTCTTTCCGACTTGTCTTTCATCTTTAGCGTATAGGTAGATAGATTATCGTTGTCATAAATAAACTCTCTTCTTTCAAAATAAAATTCAAAATACATCAAAGAGAATTTCCACAATGTGACAAGACTTAGAGAAGGTTCTATGTCAATATTCACTTTCCCACTCGGATTGATCCCAACACCGCAAATCTCCTCAAATTGTTATGGAAAATGTAAATAATGGAATCCCTCGCAACATCAATCAGTTCTTTATTTACCTTTGAAAATGGAGAGCAAAGGGATGGTAATGGAAAATCAAATGTCCCCATTGATTTCGTTTAAAATGAGATTTGTCCGAATTAGCGATACTCGGGTAAATACGGGTTGTGTTATCTGCACCTGGAGATGGAATATTCCACACCTGTGATCTTCTAGTTTTAGATCAAATTGATAAACATAGGCACATATAGATATAGCGATGCTATAATATATTACCTGCTATTATTATTAATATAGATTTTGTATTTTTTGTTTGTATATGTATAGGCTTTGTAAAAATGCATTTGTATTTTTGACGTGACAACGTCTTAAATTAGGTTGCGGCTGGGAGTCACTTATGAAAAAGTGTAACGCCCGGTAACGTTACGATGAGTCATCGAACGAGAGTGCTGCGCGCGCAGCGCTAGAGAATTAGGCGCATTGAATCGGCGCATGCTTGTCTCTGTCTTTGTCTTTCTCGAACGTTCTTGGCGTTGGAAAAACAAGAAAGCGTCATAATACAAGTTCACACGTGTGGTTAAAGTATCGTCAGCTGTGTCTGTAGTGAAAATGTGGAGTGCTTAGATTCGTCATTTACAACAACTACAACAATAAAGGTAAATAATTGTACACTGATATTTCATTATCGTAAACTATGATTGATTGATTAATTGTTAGATTGACACAAAAGTTGAGAAACTGAGTTTATAGGTTATGTCATACTATTGATAAATGTTGATAGTGTTAAGTAAATTATTAGTTTAAAATTAATTAATTAATTTATTATTATTTTACAAATTTTAAATAGTTTCAAATTTATTTAGCAAAAATTTGAACCTTCGATCTGAATAAATGTTTTGATTTTCGAATTGATTCTTTAAAATTACAAATATTAAGAAAAAGTGGCAGATATAAGAAAACTTTATTTAAACTGTGTTGAGCAAGAATTTTAACATCTAATTTAAGTAAATGTTTTAATTTTCAACTTCATCATTTACAATTACAAATTTTATTTAATTTCAAATTTATTTAGCAAAAATTTGAACCTTCGATCTGAATAAGTGTTTTGATTTTCAAATACCAACGCGGCTGGTGGAGTGGCGATCTATCGTAAATTATCATCGACATCTACGGCGGAAGTGTTCCAAGTTGCGATTACAGACGTAACTCGTGTCATTAAAACCAAGGGTGACATGTGCATGACTGAAGTTACTTGCTTCGCCGCTAATACTAGCTTCAAGTTTATACTCGGTGCTGTATATATTCATCCAGGAGCTAGTATGCAGGATATTGGAATGTTACTATGGCAAGGACTCGGTCCGTACATTCACAACAGCCAGTACGTGCCACGTTCGTGCAAGTTGATTCTAGTATACCGATTCTTCTGTGTGGTGATTTTAACAAAAACGTAAAGCCTGACAACTCGTTTCTTAAATTCATGAAAAATACGTATAATCTTGATTGCGTATCAAACGTCTCTAAGTCAACTACGTTAAAAGGAACAACTATCGACTTGACTTTCGCAAGACACATTACAGCAGAAACACTTCCTTTCATTTCATATTTCTCCTATCATCGTCCTATCCTCAACAAAATCACTCAAATAGGAATTAGTTAAGTTTTAGTTTACATGTACAATGTTTTAGTAAACAAAATATATTTCTATAGTTAAAATTTGTGCAATTCTTATTTTCATTCAATTCCTTGTTCCTATTGTGCAATTTAATTATATTCATATCAATAAATATTCTACCGTTGTCACGTAAAATCTTCGCCCGTAAAACCGACTTTACAGGCAACCATTGTTTTTTTTCTTCGTTATCATATTATAAATGTAAAACGACACTTGAAGTTACACCGCATGAGTTTCTTTTTAACGAAAAATCAAAATTTTATTTCAAGGTGAAATATCGACTATTTCTAACCTTTTTGGATGAGGTATGAAAGGATGAATTATGAAGAGTAATGACGAACGGAAAAATAAAAGTGTCCAGGAATGGGAATCGAACCCACAATGTTCCGCTTACCGGGCAGATGCCATGTCCACTAGGCTACCCTGGACGTATTTTTCCGTTCGTAAATGATACATTATTGTTTTATTTTTCAATATGTATTTTCTTATGTGTTATGAATCTTGTTCTCCGAATAAGTTTGGTGTGTTGTCACACGAAATATTGAAAAAATAAATATATCTGAACCGAAATAGGCATTCTTTAAATATCTTCTTATGCATCCCTCCAACGCCCTAATCAAATCGTCTCCAAAAGAGCCGCTCTCAAGATACTATAAGACTTATTTTTAGAATATTTTGTCTGCTAACCATCTCTTCGCTTAACTGGTAGTTTTATCAAGCTCCCCTGGGGGACAATTATAGCTGCGAGTGTGTGGACAAGTCCTATTTTAAACTATATATATATATATAAATCTTTATAAAGAGCTTTTGGAATATATTTAGAATAGAATTCTTTGTCTAAAAATATCTTTAGTTCTGGTTGTTTACCTTGGGAATAGGATAATCTTATTTCAGATAAAAAGATAGCTAAACGGTTTTATCGTTTTATTTCTGGAAAGAGATTATACTCTCTAAAAGAAGCATCTTTACTTTTTTAACGAGTAGCAAAAGCATCATTACCATCTGAGTGAATCGTTTACATTTAGATACAAGAATTTCCAACGATATCTGGTAAAGGCAAGTTAATTGTTTCCATATGTACTATGGCCCTCATTAGAGCAGTCAACGGTTTTCCTTGGTCATTCCACACTTGATTCCCTTCACAATATTTGTTCATATCGGTACTATTTGTGTCAAGGCTTGTAGCGATGGCTGTTCTAAGGTCAGCCATTGAAGGATAAACGCCTGTATCCATCAAAAAGCTTTACAAGAACCTATTTTATACATATGAATAATCCATTTGTATTTTAGGTACAACTTTTCAATTCTATTTATGGTCAACAGGCCTTGATTGATTGAATTAGGCGTGACATTCAGTTAAATCTTCCAACACACGATATATCTATTCCATGTTGCAATGCTTCTGTGTGTTTGTGTGCTATTACACAGGTCAGCGTAGAGTGTCCATACCCTAATCAAATTAGATGTTTTCCTTGACTTTCTCTAGCGTCAATACGGGGTCTTTTCTTCCATTATTCTTACCAACTTGACCCAACAGTAGCGCGCGATGTGTCATGGCTCGTTGGACTTAAAAATAAATCAATTTACCATAATCTGCCCCACCCTTTTGTTTTTGCATCTAGGATCTCGTTGTAGAATTTATTTGGGGGTTTCTGTTTCGAAGCGGAGATTGTCTCTGGGTAGGTCATCTAGGGGCAGATAATTGGTGCTGATCTGCTATTGTCTGGGAGCAGAGACATGGGGCTTGGAAGTGTTCTTGTAATCTCTTGTTACAGTCGAGAATAGCTTAGGGGGGGGGGGGGCTATTATATAAAATAAGGATTTTTCAATACGTTCTTGAATATCCTTTTAAAAGGAGTCCCTTTTCTTGCAGATAACAATAAACTCGTTTTCGTTGAATCCCCCAATTACATATTAAATACTCCTCTCTTCTTCCATTGAGGGATATATCTTGTTGCAGAACACTACGGTTTCTTCCGCGAACCTTATTGCTGGTTCATTCCAATGTGGCATTCTGTTTATCTTCATTCTCAGTTCCAAAATCAATTACCAAAATATTCATTGAAGCGATCAAAGCCGTTCAAATTTGGAATGACGGCAGGATGGTTTCCTTTGATAAAAAATCTCTTTAAATTTTAATCCCGCGCGATGAGACACTCTTGATTTTCCAATAATTTCTACACCAGGAAAAAGTTATTATTCTCTATAAAGAAACGTGAATATATTTAATCAAACTTTATTCAGACCATATATAGTTACTTCAGTTTCAAAGAGAAATTCTTCTGGCAAATTAAAGGCCTATCAATGGGCAACCTCATTTTATCAGAGTTGGCTAACATATTTATGAACGAAATAGTTTCAAAAATCATTAATTCAAATAATTTGTAAATATAGCTATGAATAAGATATATTTATGACATCTTGTCTAACTGAAACATACATTGACAACTTCATAAGGTTTCTAAATAATCTTGAACCTTTTCAAAAATTCTCTACTACAAGATGTAAATCAAAATTCCTTAGCCTTTTTAAACATCCAACTTAACAGAAAACAATTTCACATAGAAACTGGCATGTACAGAAAACCTCTACTCACACAGGAAACTATTTGAATTTAAGTTCTTTTTGCCCTATACATAATAAAATCGCAGCTAAATTTATTCCCAAAATAAAATAAAAAATACAGTTCGAATATAAATATTGCAACAGAAAAAATAAAATAGAATATTTAAAGAATTGATGAAAAAATTATTATTCCAAAACTTCATTGAAAACATTCTAATAAACGTTAAATTTTATATTCAAATAATAGAGTCATGATCAACACAATCCTCACTCTCTCTCCATCTAAAGAAGATATTGCTCTATTCCATATAGCTCAGAAAATATTGCCACGTGTAAAATTAGGGAAGACAAAAACTTCAGGAGGAGACAACAATTTATTTCAGGCAAGAACACACTATGAATGGTAAACAAAAGATAAGCCACGAGGGAAATTTACAGAGTATCAAAATATAAACATAAAAATGACCACTCTGTTAATAAAAATAATAAAATTAATAAATACTTTGTTACAATATTGACAGAGAATTTTGAAGAGATATAAGATTGTAATATACCAACCAGTCTCAAATCTGAAACAAATATTTAAGCTACTCATGTACTAAACATATTTCGAAACAGCAAAATGAATACAATGTAATGTAATACAATTCCTTGCACAACATGTCATGCTACCTATATCAGAGAAGCCGCTAAATCACTGAAAAACCGTATCAATCAGCATAAACAAATTATAAGCCATTATATGGGGGGTCGGTGGAAGGATAGTCTAAACCGTTGGTTTTCGACCACTACGACCCGGGTTCGATACCTGAATTGGGCACTTTTTTCTGATTAAAAAAAAATCCAATGGCCCCCGATTCTTGCAAAAGTCCAACCGCACCAGCGAGTGCAAGTAACCAAACGAGGCTCTGGCACATTTGTAAGTGCAAAGTCGAACTGCTTTTCACATGTGTAGACATGTGGTGCACTTACAGTAAAAGCAGTCACTAACTACCCACCATGATTATCATGGCCTGTACCACGTGTAATAGGGATTAGCAAAAAGAAAAAGCCATTATCCCTCCTATAGTTCACCACTATTTAAATAACCATAGAACAGATTTTTCGAATAGGCATCAATTATGTAACAGAATATAGCAGAAGAGCATTGTAGATTAATTTTAGAAATTTCCGCAGAAGATAAACAGAGAATAGATAGAAAAATTGATTTTCCAGAAATTTATTAAGAATTTATATCTTAATTATTTAAAAAAATAAACTTTTAATTTATTCATTCCATTTGTTTTAATTTTTGTTATTATTAATTTGTAATTATTATTTAATATATTTTTATAGAGAATTATTCATAATCACAAACATCACTGTTTATATTTTCTATATATTGAAATAATAAAACAAAAGTTATTATAATATTATATATATTTATTATCTATATATATACTAATGGCAATATTCAAATCACAGATACAATTCTTTCGTTGGCCTTGCAGAACGAGAGTTGTGCACGCGTGCACTCGTTCAAAACATCCTCGATAAAGAGAGGTGAGTTGCCCCTCGAAATCATATGATGATTTTAAAAAGAGAATTTCCTGACTGCTCACAAAAGAGTTTTATATGACAGAAGGCCATCTAGTGGATCAAAAAATAAACTAAACGTTCATTTTAGTTTGTTCCATAATATTTGAACAACTCATATTCCTGATAGATAAAAAAGTAAACTACGTACGCGTCATTAGTATTTTTGGAGGTGGAGGTTCAGCCTGCACCACCCTGACGAGGGCCAACAGCCCGAAACGCGATTGTGGTTGACTTCTCTTGAATTATCAAGAAAACGGGTTCGCCAAATATCGATGTTTAGTTTATTTTTGTTGCTCGAGATGGCGCTCTGCCTTCTGAAATGTTCATGTGAGGGATTAGGAAATGCTTTTATTATTTTTAATATAAACACCTGACCATTTATATGTATATATATATTTCAATTATTTTCACACACACAAATATATAAGTCAAAATAGTACAAAAGTGGAATTGTACAATAAAATTTAGCTTACACCACGCTGATGAGGGCCAACACCCCCGGAACGCGTACGTGGCTAGCTTTTTTTGTTAAACCAAGATAGGGTATTTTTGCCAATTATGGAATAAATAAAAATCAACAATTAGTTGATATTTATTCCGACAGATGGCGCAAGCCATCAGTAACCTTTAGTTGCACGATCAGGAGATGCCATTTACTTTAATAAATATTATATTATTTTGCTTAGATAGAAATTATTTGCTGTTTTTAATGCATGACTATTATGCCAATGGTATGCAGTTGTGAAATCCCTTTTGAAGAAAATACAATGAAACAACTTTAAGTCACAATTTGATCTAATTGAGCTACCGGGCAGTTGGCGTTTTTTATGCTCCAGGGGCCTGGGGTATTCTTATTTCTCTCTCTAAATGGGCTGAGAGATAAAATAATCGAGAGTGAAATACACAAATTGGGGCGTAAATAAGGAAGAAAATAAAAGATTTTATAACACATATTTACAGAAAAATTAAGTCCGCCAAAGAAAACAGCAACAATAAATTTATATAAGTGCAAGGAGTCGCCATCTGGCGGTCGACTTTACACAGAGGTTTTCTAGAACTATATATTTTAAAATTAAATATTTATATAACATATATATAGTTAAGATATATATATTTATTATTTGCTTATCCCTAGTACATGTGGTACAGGCCATGATAATTATAGTGGGTAGAAGGCGACTGCTTTTACTGTAAATGCACCACATGTCTACACATGTGAAAAGCAGTTCGACTTTGCACTTACAAATGTGCCAGAGCCCCGTTTGGTTACTTTCACTCGCTGGTGGGGTTGAACTTTTGCAAGAATCGGGGGCCATTGGAGCATTTTTTTTAAATCAGAAAAAAGTGTCCAATGCGGGAATCGAACCCGGGTTGTAGTGGTCGTAAAACAATGGTTTAGACCATCCTTTCACCGACCCCCTAGTTAATATTGTCAACATATAAAGTTAGATTAAATCCAGTATTTTTGTATGTCGATGAATAATTATTATATGTATAGAGAGAATTACAATCTGTATATTAAAGATGAGTTAGCTCTCTGCGAAATATCGATTATCTATTGACGGCTAGGGAACGAAGTTCTAGAAGAACCAGCTGCGTCCAAATATCGGAATATTTTAATGATCATTCTATTTGGATCCAAGCGTTGCAAGATATGCTCACGTGGAAAATTAGGGAACGACACAGCAATTTATTTAAGTCAAGAACAAACTATGAATGATAAACAAAAGATAAGTAATGAGGGAAGTTTACAGATTAACAAAATATAAACATAAAAAATGATACTCTGTTAATAAAATAATAAATACTTTGATACGATATTATATCTATAAAATAGATATGGTTCTCTCTCTCTCTCTCTCTCTCTCTCAAATCCCTTCATATAGGGCGAATTATATAATTTTTATCACAATATTTGAGACTTCATATACGTAGTTTTAAATAGTTAGTTGGAGATATATATAATAAATATAATAGAGGTTATATATAATAATAAATGCTCCCTAGAATCCCAGCCTACAAGAGCATAAGGCCATTATGTAGCTCAGTGGTAAAGCGTCCTCTTTGCATGTGAAAGGACCCGGGTTCATTCCCCGGTATATCCACCTTTTTTTCAATGTCGGGCTCGGTCAGTACACCGGGTGCTGTAGGCTAAGTTGCATAGAGCCAATAATGCATGCGGAAGAAATAAATTGTTATAACAACATTTTCCAACTTCCTTGAATCCCATTTCGAACAAAATTTCGGAACAACTGTAAAGTTTTCCTAGTCTGTTTTATTCGTTCACTATTTGAATGATGCACCCGGCTTCGCCCGGGTTCTCCTTGAGTGATAGTTTGCCTCAAAGGAATATTGTTTTTAAATTTTTATATTTATTATGATTGTATCATTATCATGGCACCATGATTAGTAGTCTGGATGATAAGATTAATGTACTATTATCATCATTTTCTGAATCCAAATTATTTTATTTTAGAGTGATAATGACATAATCATAATAATTAGCATTTGTTGAAGCAACATTCGTTTGGCAAACATTTACTTGGGGAGAAACAGGGTCATGAAAATTATTTCTAAATTAAAAATAAGTCTTCAAAATCTGTTAAAAGTTATATTATTTTATTAGTATCATTTTCTCAGGAATAAAATATGGAATTTGGCCTTTATTTGGCCCTTTTTTATCAATGAACAGATTGACAGACAAATTTTAATCTTTATAATAATAGAGATAAAAGGTTGTAGAACGATATTCAATAATTATCCCGCAAATGTTTATTTTAAACGAATAATCGAAATTTATTTCAAGGAGAAATAACGATTATTTCTAACCTTAAGAATGAAGTATGAAAGGATGAATTGTAAAGAGTAATGATAAAGGGAAAAATAAAGTGTACAGGGATGGGAATCGAACCCACAGTGTTCCGCTTACCGGGCAGATGCCATGTCCACTAGATTACCCTGGACATATTTTTCCGTTCGTAAATATTATATAAAGTAATTTATAATACAATATAATGCGGCTTATGATTGCAGAACGACATTTGACAATTAGAGATGAAAGGTGTTGCGCATAAATTAGTACCACTTTCCAGAGATAGATGGCGTCAAAATAAGACTAGTTCAGTTGTCCGAACTAAGGAACCAACAACAAGCAGATTCCTGGCCACCTCCACCAGGAAAATGGGAAGTTGTGTTCTACTCAGGAGAAGTCCCAACTGGACGCTTGGGAGTTGGCAACCCTCCCTCCTTAATGGCGGCCTTTCTTCTCAATTGAGGAATCTAATGTCTAGCTCTTGTAGCTACTTAATCCTCTAAATAACCTTGTTAGCATTTTAAAAAAGCGTATTTATATCTTAAAAAGCGATATATTACACTTTTATTTTTCAGTTGACGCAGTTTTTCTGTTAAATATGTAAGATAACAATTCAAGAATCAAGGGATGAGTGTCTTTTATACGTTGATTTATTGTAAAACGCTCAAGCTTTCGGGCTGGCCGGCCCTTCTACAGGAGACAAGTGAAAACATATGGCACATTGGACACTATATAGGGAAGAGACTATTTACATATTTAAAAACTATAGGGATTTTGCATATCTATGAAATGTTGAGAGGAATAATTAGCATACTAGGAAATTATGGAAAGGCGGAATTAACATGCATGATAATAGCTATTGAATGTAGTAGAGTTGGGAATATTTTCTGATTCTCGAATTGTTATCTTACTTTATTGAAGGGATTCCAGTACTTATAGTTGAATATGTATACACTCATGTGTGGACAAGTTTCATGCCTTTTTTTTCTAAATAAACCACTCCTCGTTTTATTATATAACGACGGGATTCTCATACATATAAATACGAAAGTTTTCCTTTTTAAATAATTTTAAAAATTTTGTGGTGTTATTTTAGAGGTAAAGTTTATCATCGAAAACCCAAGGCTTTAGAGCAAATGAATATTGCACTAGAAGAAGAATTTAATCTTCTTGATGGGGATTTATGTGCTCGTATTTGTCAAAGTGTCCCTGAAAGACTTAGATTGTGTTTGGAATCAAATAGAGGATATTTTGAATAACTATTAAATTTAAATATATATATTTTTAAAGTAATATATTACCTAAAATAAAATATTTGCCTACTTAATGTGGAGCTCAGCTTGTTTTGTGTTCCTTTATAATAAAATAACTGGCGATCACATAATTGTATGTCCTTGATTATAATAATAAGCGTCATATGTACACTAATGGACAAAACAAGTCTTCAACATCGCCGGTCGTCTTTTTTTTAAAGAAGAAGACAGATGCAATTTTGTTTACACTTGGTTATCTCGTGTATCTTCAATAAAGATCACTGTCTATAAAATATAACCTTCAAAGTTATTGTCTGAATCCCTTCTTTAAGTTTTGTCCATGAGTGTATAAGTGTTATGATGGGGAATATATTCTCACTGCCTTTTGTTCCCCCGCGGCCCTAGTGTTCCCTCTCTATCCTGTGGTTCCAGCGGTGGTCAGTTATTAAGCCGACTATTATAGAGATGACAGAACTCACCGTGGTCTGCAGCAGCCCTGAGTAGTACTGGAACTCCGGGGACGAGCGGTCCTCCAACTCCCAGATCCAATCCATCCCGCGCAGGATCCTGATGATACCTGTGATTTTGATGGGGGAGTCCAGAACCGGAGCACTGGTCGTGGTGACTACGGACTCCTCGGTGATCACCGCGGTGGGCTTGGTGAACTCCGCCGGACCTCTGGTGGTCGCTCTTGGACTGGTCTCCTCTGTGGTCACCATAGTGGTGCTCTCCCGTGTGACAGGTGACGTCGTCTCCACCTTGGTGTCGTTCACGACTTCCACTTTAATCTCCTGGAAGGTTTCTTCGTGCAGCCTCTGGGTGACATTGCTGTCGAACTGCTCCATACTCTGATTTGGTCGGATACCCTCGGGGTAGATTGTGGTCTGGACTGTAGGAATCTCTTCGTTCGGTTGGGTATGGTTCTCTTCGGGGAGGTTGGCCGTCACCACTTCAGTGTCATTGAGGAGGGTGAGGTTAGGTGTAGTAACCTTGGGCTCGGCGGCCGGAAGGTTCTGCGGCGGGATGATGAACTGCACTAGGGGCTCTACCTTCCGTGGAGGGTGGGCTGCTGAAGGCACGGTTGTCTCGACCAGCTTGGGCGGCTCTAAGGTGGAATTCTCGAGAGTTGTTATGCTTGAAGAAGGAGGCTGGGTGGTGGTAGTTGGAATGGGATGCTTGGGTCTTCGGACTTTTGGAGGTCTCGGCATGGGAACTGAGGTCGTGGAATCTGCCAAGTCCCCTTTCTTGGATCCATCGTGGCCGTCTGCACATCACCAACGCAACTTTGATTAAAAGTAAAATGGTATGGTATATGATTAAAACCTTATTCGGATCGTATAAAATCAATTTATCAATCAATATACCAATTTATCAGGCAATTATTGATATATTAAATATTGATGTTATCTGTCCGCAGTACTTCTTTTTATGGCAGATTATTGATGTTTCCAATATTGAGACGTTTTAAAAACATCCTGACAAATCAGTCGCAGCTCACGCACAATCCGCATAGAAGCTGTGCTGGGACGTTTATATAATCAGAGAAAGGGTGATCGAGTCAATCATTCCTTTTGAAAACTACACTTTAAAAATTCGTTTAGTTTTTTTTAAATAGAAATATTGTGGAGAAATCAGATAGATATTTTCCAAAATAACTTTATTAGGTACCGCTCAACAAGAGCAACCTAGTTTATGATAATTGAAACAATGTATAATATGTGAGTTATTCACATATTAAACATAGGTTAACGTGGGATTATATCCCGGTTAATGACTGTCGGGAATCGAGGGTGTTACCTACTCATCCACCGACTTGTTATATAAATAATTTTAAAAACTGAAAAATTTGAATAAAATTAATGCCAAACGATGTTAACCAGTGCCCAAACAAGTAGACTAGTTGCTCAGACCCTATATAATTTTTACAAGGCAGTAGGTGTAAAGAGGGAGAAAAGAGAACTCGGAAGCTATTGTTCTTACACCTCAGAATGATGACGAAACATCGAGGGGCCATCGTGTTGGTCGACGATGAGATTGCGGAGCTGGTAATATGGATGGCTGTGCTGGAGTAAACCTCCTTTTTTTGTGTCTGGATGCTATATTTATGTCGAACTAAACAACTTAGTCCCTATTTCTGCTCCGCGCTTATGGATTTGAAGACTTGGGACGATGGCGTCGACCTTTCATATTAAATCTTACTTTTCCTTATTACTAATAATTGTATATAGTTGCGGAACTACTGGTTTCCTGTGCTGCTCTTTTCCTGTTATTGCACCTTATACGGAGAATCTGTATAAGACTAATGTCTTAATAAAGGCTGTGTGTGTGAATA
The DNA here is from genome assembly GCA_030710605.1 of Cordylochernes scorpioides. Classification (NCBI taxonomy): domain Eukaryota; kingdom Metazoa; phylum Arthropoda; class Arachnida; order Pseudoscorpiones; family Chernetidae; genus Cordylochernes; species Cordylochernes scorpioides. The sequence continues at coordinate 21,339,702 of CP092882.1, read as the reverse complement.
AAATTAATGGGAATAGAAAAAGAGTTTCGACTATTTAAAAAAAAATAGAACGCATAATTTTGGATGCTTGTTGAAAAATGCGGAAAATTTTCATAACTATTAAAGATAATTTATATTTGAAGGAAAGATTTAAGAGCAAAAATAAAATCTCTAATTAAAAGTGTAAAAAAAAACGTTGAGAAATTATCGTAAAACAGGGATAATTCTGAACTAAATTGAATTTTTAATACGGCAAAAATGTTTTGCCTACAATAATGTCTATAGAAAAATATATTTAAAATATCGGAGGTTATCGCGATTTCTGCGTGTGATTGAGAAGTAAGTCGCCAGGTTTAAACAGAAACTTGAAAAAAATCAATCACCGCGGCAAAACTTCAATTTTTATAAAGGGAGAGAAGAAAATTGATAAATAACTTCCCAAATAAACGTACTTTCTTAAATTAAATTCGGCGAATTCATCATTGGTTCTTATTTCTGACGGCACTTGATGAGGAAGAAGAAAAAACCTAAGATGGATGATGTGTTGAAATCTTTTTGGGAAAAAATCTGTTTATTTATTGATATAAGAAATGGCAGTGGGAATTACCAAAATGTGCATCAAACTTTCTGAAAATTGGATTGTAACATAATTTATAGAAGATTTTAAAAAATATTCTAATTTATATTAAAATCTTTGACATCTTTAAATCAAAATGAATATATATAAATGATATTTAAAATTACTTTTTAGTTTTGATAATGTATCTCAAGGAAGGATATCTATGTTTGTTGAATTAGTAAGTGTGGATACCATTAATGAATTATTGTAAAGGTAAGAAAACGGTATCACCCGATCGTTCAAATGAATGATACTCATGGCTGGCGCCATCTATCGGAATAAATAACGTTTAAAAAACGTTTGATAGATATATTTTTAATTCAAAAATATTGTCAGAAAATATTTTCTTGATCAATCGCATATGAAGCTGTACCATATCAAATCAGATGGGCAAAGAGGTCTCTTGATTTGAAAAAGAGTGCATTTAATGCCAAAAATGCTTGAGAACATTAAACTATGGGAAATAAATATTTTTCATGTAAAAATTGTTTGAGAACATTAGAAGATATTTTGGGGAATTTAGCATTTTCAACTATCAATTTAAAACTGGGAGGGTTTATTTTGAGCGAGTTTGTATGCGTGAACTAGAACATATGGATATTGCGTACATACATGTGTGACGTGTGGCACATTTGACATGTGCGTGTGTGTGTGTGAAAGGGAAGTACCAGGAGAGTGGAATCTACCCGGCCAGTATAGAATCCAGTCGTGTTCCATTATCCCCAGAGCGCCATTCAAATTCCCAGTTGGGTAAACACCCGGGTGCCTGCTGATCCCTATTCCAAACATGGCCATAATGAATCCCCGGATTAATCAACCTGCTCCCTCCCCTGGGGACCTGTAGATAGCTCTTCTACACTGTATACACACATCCTACTGTAGATATCTTCCTACAGAACATCCTATTTACTCGTCTACATCGAGTCATGCTGATCCATTCATTCATGTAATATACCAGATTTTCTTCAGAATCTTTATCTAGTATATAAAAATATACTTTCCCAATTAAAAATGCATAAAAAACGATGCAATTTGTTTATTATTCCAGTACAGAAGGTACAAGTGATGATACAGAATGAGTGATAAGACAAGCTATAGAAGAAAAACACAAGTCGGGAATATGAGCTTCTTTTATACAAGGATGATCTTACAAGTTTTCGGACAAGACGCCTTCCAAGTCGCGTCTAGCAGAAAGCTTGTATGATCGTCCTAGTATAAAAGAAGCTCTTATCCCTGACTTGTGTTCCTTATTTTATAGAAAACAGAGAGATTACCGTTAACTTAAAACAACTATAATGATTCAGACAAAGCCACCTGTATACTCAGTAAAGAGAAGTTAGAATGAGTTATTGATTCAGTCCAAAATGACCAAAAGTGTGTTTTAGTTGTTGATGTAGAAGGACCTATATTAGACCTGGATATATTCTATACAGAAGTGATTAACAAATGCCTTGTTTTAATGCATTTTTGAATACGAATGATTCCCTATCTACATATCTTCTTCTTCTTCTTTCTTATCTCACACTGGATGAAGTAGAATGCATCTGCCTTTGTCATTAAGACTGGGAGCACTACTCAGTGGCAGGCCGACTTAGCTCCAAAAGAAATGGCCGCCTCTGACATGAGGAACAGACGTCATGTGCAGCCGCTCCTAACATGGCGTACAAGCGCAGCTCATCCTGTATCCCTGGATCAGGAGCCCTTACAGGGTACTATCAGCCGGGCCAGCTGAGCCCAGGTTTTTTAGTGAGCTTGTTACTGCTCCCCCTCCTCCTTTTTCATCCAGGCTTGGGACCGGCAAAGGCGGAGTTCTGTCTATATATAAACACCTTCATTTCTCAAAATTAGAATGTTATTTATAACTAAATTTTAACTCTAAATGAATGAAGATGATAAAATATAGGATAAAAGATTAAATCGGATTTAAAACCGAGAAAGTTTCTGCTTCGTAGTATAGGTCTTAAATCGTGATTCAACCATATCAATAATCAATTAACATTCAATGACTTTTTGTTAATAATTACTCGCAGAAATAGACTTTATAATTATTAGTATTTATTCCGTTGGAAAATGATATTTTAAAACACCATCTGTGCCTCCTCCTCCACACCAGAGAGGGAGGAAAAAAAGTTCTAAATGATCCCAAAAATGAAATATGAAACTTGCTTCATTAATTCTCAAGTAGGGCAGAGGAGGACGTCATTTTAATAATGAATGGTTAACCTACTTCTCGGCGATGAAAAAATTAACTGCCTTCCAATATTTTCCACTCATTAATTCTAATGAATTGGCCCTCTCTAGGATTTTAATGAAATCTTTGTTTACACAAATTCCTACGCGCGGCTGAAAAAAAAAGGAACATTATACGCGTGGGCTTTTTAATAATATAATTTATGGATGTGTTTGTATATGTTACATCATGTGTGTTCTATATATTAATTAATTAGTTATTGATGTGTGGGGTTATATATTTTTCAATTAATAAATTAATTTCTATAGTGTTATATATATTTACATTCCTTGTCAGATAAAAAAGGAGGAGGGGGAGTAGTAACAAGCTTACTAAAAAACCTGGGCTCAGCTGGCCTGGCTGATAGTACCCTGTTAGGGCTCCTAATCCAGGGATACAGGATGAGCAGTGTTTGTACTCCATGTTAGGAGCGGCTGCACATGGCGTCTGTTCCTCATGTCAGAGGCGGCCATTTCTTTTGGAGCTAAGTCGGCCTGCCACTGAGTAGTGCTCCCAGTTTTAATGACAAAGACAGACGCATTCTACTTCACCCAGTGTGGAGATAAGAAAGAAGAAGACATTCCTTGTCTCCTGGAGAAATTATGTTTTTCTCTAGACTAGTTCTTCTCTGTTATAATTCAGTTATTGATCAATATATATATATTATTTCACGCGATTAAGTAAAACTAGATTTTGTAGGCAAAGAGTTTATCTACTTATTGTGGTGTTGCAAGCTTTCAAGAACATTCTTCTCTTCAACCGACAAACCCAAAATAAAAGGATGCACGCGCGGGCGCGGACTGGTATTAACACTGAATACAAATTATATTATTATATAAACTAAATATAAATATTACAAAGCAATAACACGCCATCTATATATAACAAATTAAAACATTAAGACGTGAATATTTCTTTTATAAATCAAACTTCTACTCTTCTTACTGCGATGAAAAAAATATTAGGAGGGCTTGGCTCATCAGTGGTGAACCCTCCCAGCGGTTTCGCCAATTTAATCTACCATGTAAGTTAGTATACTATTTATATATCGTAGTATAGCGCCATATTTATCTATAAAAGCAAAGTTTCCCTCTCCATAGAATATAGACGTACAAACTCTATATGGAATCTCTCTATTGTTTTAGGAACAATCAAATTCAGGATTGGTAGCACAACACTAGCTTTGGTTCAATATTTCCTGTCAAATATTTACAATTTTTATAACAGATATCTTGGAAGTTTGAAGAAATATTTGGTCACCATCGGAGTAGCGGATGGTGTAAGTGGGAACTCTGGTTCACAATGGGCAATTTTATAGAAGGGACTAAATTTACAAGATTACAAACAACAAGAAGACATTGGAATTGCAGAATTGCAGCTTTGAGTTGGATACGGAATGTCTGAAACATTACTTATAGGAATCTGCATATAAAAAGTGACCAGGGGAATACCTATAACAATGTTTTAGAATATCATAACACAGGATGTTAATCATTTAATCAACTAACTATTATTTTTTTATATTTTATTGTTCAGCAAGTTTTTCTCAGTGTCTCTGTTTTTTTTTTTTGTATAAACAAATTTATACCTGTTTAGAACAAAATAAATTACTTTGTCACCGTGAAGTTTGTCTTTCCTAATTTCCGACGTGACGTTTTGGGTGAGGTGTTGGATATAATAGGGAAGGCAAACTGGATATCAACGAGAAAACTGTTCATCCATGAATGCTGTGAACTAAAACTTTCCGTTACTGGCTCCTGGATTCCACCGCTATGTCAAAGGCAAGATATTCACCCATGAAGACGAACGTTTCTATAGACGCTATGTCGACAAAGTCGCTCTTTAAGCCACAAGTAAAAGGACGCAAAACTATTAAAGATAAACTTTCAAACTTTGAGGAAACCCATTAAAGAAACACGCCTATCCATGTCGGTAGCAACATGATTTACAAGCTGTGGGTCACAGCTCCCATAAAAAAAGAAATGTATAAGGCATGTTATTTTATCTAAACAAATTATTATTTTCAATATTTTGTTACTCAACAAATTTATTTAATTTCTTCTTTGTTCTTTTGTGTAAACAAAGTTTAATTGGTTTCGAACAGAATAAATTGCTTTACAATCCTGAAGTTTGTATTTCATAATTTTCAACCTTACCTTAATGGTAAACGGGCGAAACCAATGTAGAGTTCACCACTAATAAGCCAGGTTCTCCCATTATTTTATCATTCAAATAAAGGCGGAATAAAATTATTTCATTTAAAAAGAAACATACGCATCAAAAATACTTTAAATTTCTCATTATAGATGGCGCGCTAATTCATATCAAAACAATATTATATAAAATAATTATAAGTGGCTATATGTACGTACCTAGTTTCCATACAACTTTACAAATTCGATTTACTTTTTCCCTTCTTTTCCAATCCTTTTCTGTATCTTTCTCAGGAGAATGTGTATATAGAGGTCTTAATAAAGGTATTGATTAATTGATTGATGGTATATGAAAAATTCAACAAGATGTTTGAATGTAGTTATAAGATTTTTTTTTTCTATATATAATATCTCTCAAGTAGCTCTGCAACTCCGGTCACAAGAAGCCCCATGGGACACCTGTCAATCATCACTGGACTTCTGGGGACGACCACAGGTGTGAGGGGTTCTCGGAATCTTATCGGTAATTAAGGAAAACGAGAGGTCTCGGTGGCTGACGACACTCATTATTATTATCTTTACCTGGGGATAAGTTGCTATATTATCTGACTCTCTCTCCCTATAAATACCTCTTGTATATAATTTTATTGGAGAACTAAAAGGTAAATACCCACCTTTATAATAAATTAATTATCCCCAAATTTTCCCTTGCTTTATTTATCTCCGCGAAAATATTCTCAAATTATATTTAAGTTGCATGCGTTAAGATTGTAAGTAAATTGACACATATTGCCTTTAGTGCTAAATTTTGCTTTAAATTGCTTGTTTCCATAAATGGAGCGAAGCAAATTAATAGTTGGTGGCTATCGGTACGATATTGTTCTATAGAAAATAAAGGTTGACTCTCCTGTCAAAATATGCGCATAAAACCAGGCGCCATTTATTGACCGTCTCTACAATCTAGCAGGCGGTTGACACTACACCAGCTTGTCAAAATTAAAACGCCCACTTGGAAACCATAGTTTCAGAACATAGCGTTCCTCAATCCAGGATGAATTTACTACATCCACAAGGGAACAATAGGAAATATTCAGAATTTGTAAAAAAATGTATAGTTGATAAAATAGCTATAGGTCAATTTCTCATAAATTTTAAGAATCAAAACTTATTTAAATATTTTAAAAGTCATTTACTAGGTTGCCTATTCATTTATAGAATAAACGCCTATTACAATCATAGACAAAACTCAAGGAAGTTTTACCTTTTAGCATGTATATCGAGCTTCAAAAACAAAAACTCTGAAAGATATCACAGTGACCTTTATTAAAGACTGACGAAATAACCAAGTGTGAACAAAATTGCCTCTGTCTTCTAAAAAAAAAAACATTAGACCGACGACATCAAAGATTCCTCTTCCTTGAGTTCTGTACATTAGTGTACCGATAGTCAGTTTCAATTGTATATTTTTACACCTACACAGAAGTCTGGATTCTAAACATTCAATACCTTTATTATAAGACCTATATTTTATATACAGATATCTCCCAGGATAAACAGAAAAGGGTTGAAAAAAAAAGGGAGAATCAAATTGAAATTTACAAACTTTAACGGAAATATAAAGCTATATTTATTTTGATATAATTATATATACGTATTCTTCTGCTTTTCATATAAAGATTTCCATATGGTAGATTCAATCAGTCAATTTTGAGAAAGACATATTAAATAGTCACTGAAATGTAGCAATCAAAATAAAAGTAAATATTGTGAGAATGCTGTGTGTGACATGTTTTCTCTACGTATTTAATCCTAGGAGGATTACCATGGCTATCGTACAGCCTCAATTAAGCCTACAAGAGTCAACAACCCGAAATGCTTATGTGATGAGCTTTTCATATTAATTTAAGAAAGAATTCAATTTTCGTTTAAAAAATATATATATATATATATGAAAAAATGATAGAAAAAAATAATAATAAAAAGGTCAGGTGTTGATATTAAAAATAAAAAAGGCATATCCTGACCAGGAGCACATGTGCTTTACAGAAGGCAGAGCGCCATCTTAAGGAACAGAAATCAACTAAACATTGATTTAGCTGTTCCCTGATATTTGGCCAACCCAATTTCTTGATGAATCAAGAAAAGTCATCCATAAACGCGTTTCGCGGTTTTGGCGCTCGTCAGCGTTGAGTAGGCTGTACCACTGCGAACAAAAGGATTTTTGGACCCAGAGGCTTTTTGAAAAACCAAGGAATGGGTATTTAAGGCCAAACTTGCGTAAATACGCTTAACACATGAAAAAATGATATATATATATGTGAAAAAAATATAAATCGTGGATGGCTTTTCTTGATTTATGAAGAAAATGGTTTAGCCAAATATCAGGGAACAGGTTAAATCAATGTTTAGTTGGTTTCTGTTCCACTAGATGGCGCCCTGCCATATAAAAAGAAAATGTGCTAGTGGTCAGGACATGCCTTCTTTGTTTTTAATATATATATTAGAGAGAGATATCTACATATCTTGTATAAAAATAAAACTAAACATTTTATAAATTACAAATATCCAATATTTCTCTTGGCTGTACGCCTATCTTCGTCAGGTCCTTTCCTTATTTTGAAATGTTTCATTAACCACGCGATGCATTTCCAGGAACACACTCAGTGGATAATATTTCAAATATATACATAATTGTAAAGATCAACTTTACTAAGTATATAGACTATGTATACTCGTATATATACATTTAAAACATAATATAATAATAAATTAATTATTATAAGTAGATTTAAATATAACGGAGAGGTGTCGATTTTTCTATATTAAAACTCATTTAAAATATAATTTAAAATTTTTTGGCTTTTCTTGATTTATCAAGAAAATAGGTTGGTCAAATATCAGAGAACAGGTTAAATCAACGTTTAGTTGATTTCTGTTCAACTAGATGGCGTTCTGCCATCTAAAAAATTCATGTGAGTGGTCAGTATATGCCTACTAGAAGAATGACCCGGCTTCGCCCGAGAAATCCCCCGAGTGTAGTATCCTTCATACTGAAAGTACATCAATAATAAATAGTAGAAGTGCCATAGAATAGCAATACAGAAAACCAAATAACGTAATTTATGGAATTAAATGCACAGAATGTGACAAAATATATGTAGGAGAAACCGGCCGAAAATTAGAGACCAGAATTAAGGAACACCAACAGGGTTTATTGGGGAGAAGGGCGTTAAGCAAAATTGGGGAACATGCATTATTTTCAGGACATAGGCCAGATTGGAATGATATTGAGATATTTCATAGGAATATAAAATTTAAAAAGGAAAGGTTATTTTTAGAGGGATGGGTATCACGAGAATTTGGGAAAAGAACTATAAATACTTTTGAAGATATTCCGCAACAATATGCTTCATTTTTAAATTTAAAAAGTAGTTAATAAGCTAGATAAAAAATTGAACATAATAGTTATAAATGTATATAATAATCTTTGTGATTATTATTATTATATTAATTAATTTATTTATTTTTACTTAATTTATTATAATTTTATTATTATATATTTTTATTTCCAGGATCATAGTCTTTGACGAGTTTAATATTTGTTTTTGACTCGCGCTTTAGATGTTGTGCTAAATTCGAAGAATCACGTGAGAACGCCCTTGCAAACCTCAGAACAGTTTTAACGCCTTTCCAAATGTTTTATTTTTATTTACTTCTCCTGACGAAGACAAAAGATTTTTGTCGAAACGTTGAGAAAATAAAAAACTCCAACTGGCCGAAGTGTCTATTTTTTATATAAATATTTCTTTAATTAATAATAGTTAAATAATTATCTGAAATGATATCACGGATAAAGTGAATAGAGGTTGAAAAATATATTAATGATATGTTTGAGCTTTTATTAATTAATATAGCTAAGAAAATAAATATAATAGCTAAGAAATTGCCTGCAATAGTTTCACAAATGTGTATAAATTCGGACTCTCCAATGAATATCAAAATTTTATATCAAATGATAAAATATATTGAATTCATAGTAGTATATATATATAACAGGTTGTCAAGGGCTCTTTTATAGGCGTGAAAAATTACTTTTTCTTTCCCCCAAAGGAGTTTAAGCAATTTATTCCCAAACATCAAACAGCTTTTTGGGTCTTAAAGGCTGAATACGCAACCACCACTTTCCTGCATTTTACACTTTTAAAGAGAATTTTAATAAGAAATAGTTTAAGAAACCGATTTAAATTATTGCTATTAATTTTACTGTAGAAAGATAAAATATTTTATGTAGCAAATAATATACGGAAATTTAGATTTTATATTATATATATATGTTATGAATTTTTTATTTTGTTGTTGAAAAAGATGGAAAATTGAAGGTGCAGTCGAGAAAAATTGGAAATAAATCATTTACTCATCAAGTAGTTTTAATTTTAAATTACTTGAAGTAAATTATACATAATATTATTTGCCACAGTAATATAGAATTTATAAAATGAATTCTATATTCGTGATTTAAAAAAAGGTAGCTTAACTATACATATTTATAACAATATTCAAAGTGTTATGTTCTAAATCTATATATGGTCAAAAATGTAGAACAGTCAATATAATTAAAATAAACTATATCTTTTTAAAAAATAAAATAATTACATTTTAGATTATATATAATATATATATATATAATACTCAATAAACCAGTTTTTGAATATATCCATACTTATATTATATGTATATAAGAAAAAAAGAGGTTTCTAAAGCAAGTATCGTGGGGGGACATATTTCTCCAGGCCTTATATAAAAAACATTCTAAATATTATTTATTCAATATTTTTATTTATCTTATATTGTGACATATTTTATAACGACACAGGCGAAAAAAAAAGCTTTATATTTATATTCTAAAAAAAGGAAAATATAATTTATTCATATATATATAGGTGTTATTCATTAATTTCTGAGAGAAATTGTAAAATCTATTATATTAATATTTATAAAGGGTGAAGAGAGAAATTTCTTTTATGGGAAATATAAAAACATTCGAGCACACAAATTTCTTTTAAACACAAAAAAATATATATATATACTGTCTTTACTGCTATGAAAAAATATTGGAGGGCTTGTTTAATCAGAATCGTCCAATACAGTATTAGAGCTCTAAGAAGCAGTCTGGTAGATCAAATTGGCGAAACCGCTGGGAGGGTTCACAACTGATGAGCCAAGCCATTTATTTCCAATATTTTTCATATAGTCGTAATATTTTTCATCGCAGTAAGGACAGTAGAAGTTTGATTTGTGTGTAAAAGAAATATTCATGCTTTGAATGGTTTTTTTTACGATATATATTTATAGATTGCGTTTTATTACTTTATTTTTTTAAATCTTTATCAGCTCTTATACCTTTTCCAGGCTGAAATAGAAATGAAGGACAGGGAATCATTGAAACGTCGTTGTAAATGAATAAACCTTGAAGATGTATCTAATAAAATGACATTCCCACATGCATGTATTTCAATAAATAGATAATGGAACTATAATAAGAGAAAACACCATTGCCTTCAACGCTTACCAGGGAGGATGCCGAAAGGTGCTTCAATATTAACCACTACATTCATCTGAACTTTAAGGGAGAACCAACTATTATATTCTGTATATATATTATAAAAAGATTTTCTTTGGTTGTTGAAGGGTACATGAGTATGTTTTTTTATTTTGTTTCGTAGTCGTTGAAAAATATTAATAAAATAAAGGTTGAATCCTAATTTACTTTAATTAATACGATAACATAATTGAGAATGAAATACCTTGACTTTTAAGGCGGGAAGTAGAGGAAAACAAAAACAATTTTCATAATTACATAAGGTTTGAGCCGGCCATCGGGAAACAACAACAATAGGTCTATCTAAAGGGAAGTCGCGACATCTGGTGGTATACTTAATAGAGTAATTTTTCTCTATAAATTTTAATTTTGAAATAAAATAATATCTTTATATAACATATATATATATATATAATATTTATTAAAAAATGGGTTGGTCATACGAGGTGTGTTCAAAAAGTATCGCGAATTTTGAATTTTCGCGGGTTACGTATATTCGAATTTCGATCTTTTTGTGGCTTTATGTTGGTACTCATGTCTCTCACTTATGCCGACAAGCTCGGCCATTTTGAATGTTCATTTAATTGTTGACAGCTGCTTTGCTTGCAGGTGTTTTGGATCGTCTTCGATTTTTACCTTTAAAAAAAAAATGGATCAAAGAACCTTTATCAAATTTTGAGTGAAAAACGAAATTAAGTGCGCGGATGCATTCCAAATGTTGACTGTGGCATACGGAGAAGCTACCTTGGACCGAAGCAACGTTTATCGGTGGTACAAAATGTTCTCAGAAGGCCGAGAAGATGTGAACGACGAAGAGCGTGCCGGACGAGCGAGCACTTCAACAACAGACGAAAAAATTAATGAAGTGGAGAAAATTATATTGGCCAATCGTCGAATCACCGTTAGAGAAGTTGATGAGGCCCTAAACATATCGATTGGCTCGTGCCATTCGATTTTTATCAATGATTTGGGCATGAGACGGGTCGCCGCGAAATTCGTACCAAAATTGCTCAATTGCGACCAAAAACAGCATCGCATGAACATTGCTAATGAGATGTTGGACTCTGTCCGCGACGACCCAAATTTGCTCCAGAGGGTCATAACTGGTGACGAAGCGTGGTTTTATGGTTATGACGTGGAAACCAAAGCTCAATCATCTCAATGGAAGCTGCCGCACGAACCAAGACCGAAAAAAGCGCGCCAAGTTCGGTCGAATGTGAAAGTTTTGCTGACAGTTTTCTTCGATTGCAGGGGCGTGGTGCATCATGAGTTCTTGCCACAGGGTAGAACGGTCAATAAGGAATATTACCTGCAAGTTATGCCAAATTTGCGCGAATCAATCCGCCAGAAACGCCCGGATTTGTGGAAGAACAAAAATTGGCTTTTGCACCACGATAACGCCCCTGCTCATACATCGTTGTTTGTGCGCGACTTTTTGGCCAAAAACAACACACTAATGATGCCGCAGCTACCGTATTCCCCAGATCTGGCCCCCTGTGAATTTTTCTTTTTCCCTAAACTGAAGAGGTCCATGAAAGGACGACGTTACGCTACGCTTGACGAGATAAAGACGGCATCGAAGGAGGAGCTGAAAAATATTTTTTTTAATGATTTTTTGAAGTGCTTCGAAGATTGGAAAAACCGTTGACACAAGTGTATAATATCTCATGGGGATTACTTTGAAGGGGACAAAATAGGTATTCATGAATAAATAAATAGAATTTGTCAGGAACAAATAAATATGGTTGTTGAAACGTCGAGAGAATAAAGGTATTTACTAACCAAAGTGTCTCTTAATTCTGGGAACTTTGAATGCCGGCCAGGCAACTTCTAGCTTCATAATAACCTCAATAATGATTAAAAGAAATTATTATGATGCACTAGCGCGCCATCTGTTATGTATAGAGTTCTAATAAAAGACTCAATTTGATATTTGTGGAGGAGCGATTGCTCGAAGAATATTATATATTTATAATTGTATGTAATTCTACTGTCCTCAAAGCTTATGTCCATAGTTCATCTAAAATACCCATTCCAAGAGTCTAGCAACAGTATTACTATAAAAAGAAGATCGAAAAATGCAATATAACAGCGGTATGGTAGATTAAACTGGCTAAGCCGCTGGGAGGGTTCACCACTGATGAGCCAGGCCCTCCCATTAATTTTTCCATCGCAGTAAGGGCAGCAGAAATTGTTTAATTTCAAAAAGAATTTTACGCGTCTAAAATAGTTTCGAATTTTGATAAAATAAACTATAAATTATAACTTTCTGCAATGTATTAGAAACTGAACCAAATTATAATATAGAAAATGAAAATTTTGCAGGGTGGAAATTGTTCTGTAAAAGCATAGGGCTACTCTCCCGTCAAAATAAGCGTGAAAACTAGATGTCATCTATTGATGAAAACTAGCGGCCTTGGGTCGGTGACGAAGCCACAACACCAGCTTTGGAAACTTATAAATGTCCACCTAGAGACCATGGTTTCGGGCTAATAGCTCTCTTCAGCCCAGGGCGGATTTTATTCCATGATATCTACAAGGGATGATGAATATAATAATAATATGTATTCAAATAAATCAATATATGAAATGAATTAGAAATCGTGAAGATATTTCGAATGAACAGAGAAACTTATTAAACATGAGGCTACAATATCAACGAAATATTTACCGTGGGAGGAAAGCGCTGATGGGTTTAAAGCTATGCTACTCAATAATGGACTACAGAGACGTAGCGTGACACTATTTAGGTCCTCTATACACTTCAAGTTAATGGAATTGTCATTTATAACAGCCTATATATGGCGCTTAAAATACTAATTAAATATCTGAGACTCCAATATGAGCTTAACCCAATTAAGTCCTCAAAGAGACTTATATATTAAAAGAGGAGAATCTCCTAATTAAACCTAATTAGGTTCAATTCTATATGTTGATGGGAAACCTGGGCTATTAGAAAGTTACAGCTCCTTCGACACACTCAAGTAGTCTGTTGAAGCAAACCTCCAGCCCTAGGAAACAATCACTGGATATATATTCACTGAATTTCTAATATTTACCAGGCCCCTAATTAATAATCGCTCACAGATTGGCCAATTAAATATTCACAAACCAATTACCAAGCTGATTCCCTTGTTAATGAATTATTATTTTTATCGTTTAATCGACATGTTTATCAGTCAGTTAAATGATTAACCAGAACCCAATGGTATTTCCGTAAGTTTGGAAGTCTGTGGGGACAATTTATAATATATATATATATATATATAACCTTTTTTTCACAACAATTGTGATTATCTTGAAATAAGGAAACAGGATCTATATTCAATATACTATAAGGATACCTCTCCCTTTATAATTGCACCAAAACTGCGTTTTTAAAAGAAGTGGTATTCCCTTCAGGTACTGAAGTATAATCCTGTCGTCATTTTACGTTTATGCGTTTATACTGGTATATTCTATACTTCACTCTGATAGTTTACTTCTTCACTTTTTTTTCAACTAATCTCTTCTCAAACGCACACACAACAACAATTAAACATATATCTTCATGAATTTTATAAAAATGACCTAGGGAATCGAATTTTATTATATTAATTGTATTACTAGTGTATACATAATGTTAAATATAATAAATATTTTACAATATCATTGAAATATAATTATTATCGTTCTGAAAATAAAGCAATCCATACTTAAATGATTAGATAGAGAAAAGGCATATATTGGATTCAATAAGAGATTTATTTGCCAATACAGTAGAACTCCTCAAATTCGGAAATTCTGAAATTCAGAAACTCCCAAATTCGGAAAGTATTGTAATGTTTTTTTTACATACAAAAAATCAATTTTCACATGCTTTTATTTTGTTGATATTTCAACATTATTTTATTTTATTTTATTTTATTTACTTTTACTTTTGCTTTGCTTTATTTTATTTAATTTAATTTTTATTAGTAATATTTATTTTTAATTTAAGTGTTTAATTAATTTACTTTTACCGATTATTAATAATCGCTAATTAGGGGTTTATCCCCTTTTTTAAAAGCTTAAATAAATCAACAGTTTCATTTGACCTTTGTGCTTAGTTTAGGATATTGTCCAATAAGAAGGCAGCATTATTACGTCATAAGCCATTCACGCATTTTTTATTGCAAAGTTGATTCACCTAAAGTTCAAATTATCAAACATTTTCAGACATTGTAAGTTTCAAATTCTTTTATTCAACTCTCAATTTTTTGCATTTACAAGTTTGTTCTTCAACAAAATGGCATCCAAAGACGAGCGGCAAAAACGAGGCAAGTACCGAATTCTTAAGCTTGGTGAAAAGTTAGATGTTCTTAGTGACATTAAAAAAGGATTAAGCTATACAACGATAATGCAAAAGTATAAAATTTCTAAGACAACTGTTTATGATATAAAAAAGTCTGAGCTTAAACTTACAAAGTTTGTTGATTCTACCGAAAAAGATGTCAAAAAGTTTTCTTAAGTAAAAAATCCGTTATACGAAAATGTTGATAAAGCAGTTAACATCTGGTACGAAAGTTTGGAGCCGGATGTTCCCAGATGCGAAGCGTTGAAAAGTTTGGATGTTGCATTAAAATATTTGGAAAAGCGCACTGAACCAGAAATGCTTGCAAGCTACAACACCATCAATAGTCTTCGAACTATGCTTATGAGAGAAGAAGAAGCTTTGTTAAACAAGCCAAAGAAACAGACAACAATCAGCAACTTCTTTGCCAAGCCATAACTTACTTGGCCATCAATTGCATTACATACATAATAAAATATTTTACTATTTTCATCGGTTTCATGCTCAAAACTCATAAAAGTCAAGGAACATTTAATTAAAAATCGTAATTAAAATTATGTAATGTACATATAATATTCAACCTAAAATTGTTCATATGCTTCAAAATCTTTGTCTCAGTCATCTAAATGCCTATTTATGCCACATATATATTCACAAATCTAACTCTCTCAAATTCGGAAAATCCTCAAATTCGGAAAACCTTGCGCCCCAAGCTTTCCGAATTTGAGGAGTTCTACTGTATTTCGGCTGGCTGAACGCCAACCTTTATCGAGGCATTACATTTTTTTTTATTTCAACTGTGATATTATAACGTTATGCGGCGCTGAATTTGTGTATTCAAAAATGTAATGCCTCGATAAAGGTTGGCGTTCAGCCAGCCGAAATATTGGCAAATAAATATTTTATTAAATCCAATATATGCCTTTTCACTATGATATTTAATAGCCAAAATGACCCGATTTCTCCTAGCTTAATCTCAAGCGGATGTTTGCATAACCAATATTATTTTAACACAAAATGTTAAGCAATTGTGGTTACAAGAATTGATTAACATCATCTTCATTGAACGTGGAATATTGCTTTAGAAAACATTTTAACTATCAAAATATGTATTCTATTATACACTTATATACCTAATAAATAGAAATTTCACAAAGACCACTAGTAATTCTGAATTTATTATACAGAAGAACCTCTATGAGATGACATTCCCTCTAGCTGACATTTCTATACAAAGGACGGTTATCTCTTATTGTCCTATTTATCAATTCTACTAATTAACTTATCTCCTTTAATAGAACACCTCTCTCTATAGGACACCTTGGCCTTGTATGCAACTAGGTATTGTTCTTTACGTAGACTTGCTTCTATGGAATTGAAGAATCATATAGAAAATACACTCATGGACAAAACTTAAGGAAGGTGTACCATTTGGAATGTATTATCGGGATTCAGACAATAACTATGAAAGGTATTTGATACACAGTAAACTTTATTGAAGACACACGAGATAACCAAGTGTGAACAAAATTGCCTCTGTCTCCTTCAAAAACAGAGAGAGACGACCCGAGACATCAAAATATGAAACTTCCATAAATTTTGTCCATGAGTACCTTGTTTGTTTTCAGGAACATATTCACTCTAAGGAGACGCTCATTAAAAGGACTAATCGCTCTATACAAATTTCCGAAATGTTTTTTTTTCTGCATGTTTATATGATGTGTAAAAATGCCACCTCTTCTTTATACTTAAACTAAATTATTTTGTTGAAAATATCTATTCAGAACCCAGTCTATGATACAAGGTGGCAAAGTTAGGCAAATCCAGACAAATAGGCCAATTTGTATACCGTGGTCTTCATCAGTAGAGTTAGCGTTGGTCCCCTTAGCGCCCCATGATGTTAATTATAACTAAATAACGCAATATACAGGATGATCCCTAAGTCCCGATACCATTAAAAAAAGTAACTAATGAATTATTTAGAATATTTTTTTAAA
Source organism: Cordylochernes scorpioides (assembly GCA_030710605.1). Classification (NCBI taxonomy): domain Eukaryota; kingdom Metazoa; phylum Arthropoda; class Arachnida; order Pseudoscorpiones; family Chernetidae; genus Cordylochernes; species Cordylochernes scorpioides. The sequence goes on along the minus strand of CP092882.1, from coordinate 21,322,813 downwards.
TTAACATATGTGTGTGTTCAGGTTTTATCCTAGTCGATTCAGAAAATGTCATCCATCGATATTAAAGAAATAATTGATAATATCAAACTCTATTTTTAACCTGGTAGTTTTAAAACTCTACGACGTCAATGGTCAAATCATTCTGAGTCTTCTGCACCTTCTAAATCAACCGTAGCAAGAATTATTTTAAAATGTTGAAACTACCGGTAGTGTGGCAGATCTCCCTAGATCAGGAAGACCACAATCTGCTACCTGTGAAACTAATATAAACCTAGTTAAAACATCTTTAGAAGCTAGTCCTCAAAAATCAAAATCAACAAGGAGCTAAAATTACCCAGAACCTCCATCCAAAGAATGTTAAAAGGTCTTGGTTATAAGCCCTATATTCCTAAATTGATTCATGCATTCCATGAAGATGATTGGGATAGAAGGATGGAATTTTGTGAAAAATGCTTGAAATGATCCAAAATAATGAAAATTTGCCTAATCGAATAATGTGGACTGATGAGGCTATTTTTAAATTGAATGGCCATGTCAATCGACATAATTGTGTTTATTGAGAATTATTAAATACAAAGTAAGAAATTGAGAAGGAAGTTAATCCCCTGGCTTAACTGTTTGGGGTGGAATTTGTTCGGAAGGAATAATCAGCCTTTACATTTTCCATTACAAGTAACTGATGAGAATTATTTGGATATGTTGGAGAAATTTATGCAGCCAAAATTAGTTGAAAAAATACTTTTACTTCATGCAGGATGGTGCACCCGCCCATTACTCAAACATTGTTAGAACATTTCTCAATGAAAAGTTCCCTCACAAATGGATGGGGCATCGTGTACCCATTGATTGGCCTTGATATTACTCCGGCAGATTTTTTGTGGGGTTATTTAAAATAAAAGGTTTATCATTGAAAACCCAAGACTTAGGAGAAAATAAAAATTGCACTATAAGAAGAATTTAATCTTCTTGATGCGGATTTATGTTCTCGTGTTTGTCAAAGTGTCCCTAAAAGACTTAAATTGTGTTTGGAAGCAAATGGAGATCATTTTTAATAAACATTAAATTTACATATATTTGAAAAACTCTAATATACTACCTAAAATAGTTATAGTTTTTTCATTCTAGTTTGTCTTTTTAATTTATAATTAAAAAATAAAAGGGTTCTTATAGGCCAGCCTGTATACCGTGAGCTTCATCAGTAGAAAGGAGGAGGCTCCGATGGTTAGCGTTTGTCTGAATCTATCAAAGCTGATAATGGGGATATCCACCAAGAGGAATTTTTCGCGGTCGGTAGAGAAAATGGCAAGAAAATATGCATTGTTTATATAATACATTTAAAGATAAAGGTTCTCCAACAAGTGTTCGTAAAATCTCTGAAATACTTCATTTTTACCAAAAGCGCGAATATACGAAGCCTATCTTTATCCGAAGATTTCCACTTTGAGGCGGTAGTTGGTGCCGACAATCTGATGATAATTCCTGGCAATTATAGGAGGGAGTAGGTGACATGGAAATAACCCAGGTTGGTAGACATTGTCCAAGTATCAGGGTGTAATTATTACAACTGGTTACAAGTCGTCAGACACAACCACTCTAAACAGTAAATCAATTTTAAAAATACAGTGAGAAACTTAGTACAGTAGAACCTCCCTTTAGCGGACGCCTCTCTACAAAGGACAGTTTCCATTTGCAAAATTACCAATTTTACTATTTAGAAACTCTCCGGTAAGAGGACACCTCTCCCTATAGTACACTTTGACTCTGCAATTAGGTGTTCATTACAGGAGGGTAGTTCCACTGCATTACAATTTAATTTTATTTTATTTATTTATTTTTTTGCTTATCCCTAGTACACGTGGTACAGGCCATGATAATCATGGTGGGTAGTTAGCGACTGCTTTTACTGTAAGCGCACCACATGTCTACACATGTGAAAGCAGTTCGACTTTGCACTTACAAATGTGCCAGAGCCCCGTTTGGTTACTTGCACTCGCTGGTGGGGTTGGACTTTTGCAAGAATCGGGGGGCCATTGGAGCATTTTTTTTTTTAAACAGAAAAAAGTGTACAATGCGGGAAGCGAGCCCGGGTCGTAGTGGTCGAAAACTAAACGGTTTAACCAGCCTTCCACCGACCCCCTTACATTTTTATTAAAATGACAACTACATAGAAATATTTTTTTTTCATATTTAAAATCCTCACTTTTCTAAAGTACATTCATGGACAAAACTTTAGTATGTTGTACCTTTATTTAAACATTAGAATTTATTTGTACGAGTTTCATAGTCCCATAGATAGTTCGTCTTGTTGAACCATTAGATGAAAGCTAGATCTGTGGCAATATAACCAATATTAGCGTATGTTGTATATCAGGAGGCATATTTATATAACCATTAACACGAAGGATATGGGTTTGGCTCATCAGTGGTGAGTCCTACCAGTGGTTTCGCTAAATTACATGCTCAAATAACGCTAAATTAGCTTAGGGAAGAGATATTTGTGTATTTAGGCACCCAGAAAGTGGCATCGAATAATGTAGGAAACGCCTTTTATTAGAAAAGGTACTTCACTAATTTCAGATTTGCACAGGTCCAACCTCACCATTGAGATCAATAAATAGAGCCCTGACATTTCCAAACCCGAATTGAGCTCTACATATGTAGACATGTGATACATTTACACTATAAGCGGTCAGAAAATAGCTAACTAATATTATTATCATAGTTTGTTCCAATAAATACTTAAAGGATGAAACACAACAATTCTAATAATTTCCTTTATCTTTGCATTAAGCACAGGGAATTTATTAATATTTAAATATATAAATCATTCTTACATTGTGCGCGAATTGATGAAAGACATAACAGATCATATCAATCATAAAATAAAAGCCAAATATGATTAGATGATAAATCTCCAGGCAGGCTTATACAATCAGGCCACCGACAACAATGACTGGAGAATGTAATGGAATATGACAAAGGCCTCCCTTCACTTAGCGACAAACGCTGTTAATTTGACGTCAAGAACAATAGCTTAGCTCCTTTCCTGCAGACAATCCGCTGCATTCTTTATTATCTTAAATACATTCTCTGAACATATTCCGCTGTTATACATTCTTGATGAGAGATACGGTCTTTGCTGCTCCTTCACTTTTCTTGTACATCTTTATGTCCGTGATACGTCTTCTTCGGCCTCCTTCACTTTTGTAGTACATTTTTATAGCTGTGATACGTTCTCTACGGCCTCCTTCACTTTTGTAGTACGTTTTTCTATCTATGATAAGTTCTCTACGGCCTCCTTCACTTTTGTAGTACGTTTTTCTATCTGTGATACGTTCTCTACGGCCTCCTTCACTTTTGTAGTACGTTTTTCTATCTGTGATACGTTCTCTACGGCCTCCTTCACTTTTGTAGTACGTTTTTCTATCTGTGATACGGTCTGTACGGCCTCCTTCACTTTTTTAGTACGTCTTTATGTCCGTGATACGGTCTGTACGGCCTCCTTCACTTTTGTAGTACGTTTTTCTATCTGTGATACATTCTCTACGGCCTCCTTCACTTTTGTAGTACGTTTTTCTATCTATGATACGTTCTCTACGGCCTCCTTCACTTTTGCAGTACGTTTTTCTATCTATGATACGTTCTCTACGGCCTCCTTCACTTTTGTAGTACGTTTTTCTATCTATGATACGTTCTCTGCGGCCTCCTTCACTTTTGTAGTACGTTTTTCTATCTATGATACGTTCTCTACGGCCTCCTTCACTTTTGTAGTACGTTTTTCTATCTATGATACGTTCTCTACGGCCTCCTTCACTTTTGTAGTACGTTTTTCTATCTATGATACGTTCTCTACGGCCTCCTTCACTTTTGTAGTACGTTTTTCTATCTATGAAACGTTCTCTACGGCCTCCTTCACTTTTGTAGTACGTTTTTCTTTCTGTGATACGTTCTCTACGGCCTCCTTCACTTTTGTAGTACGTTTTTCTATCTGTTATACGTTCTCTACGGCCTCCTTCACTTTTTAGTACGTTTTTCTATCTGTGGTACGTTCTCTACGGCCTCCTTCACTTTTGTAGTACGTTTTTCTATCTGTGATAAGTTATCTACGGCCTCCTTCACTTTTGTAGTACGTTTTTCTATCTATGATACGTTCTCTACGGCCTCCTACACTTTTTAGTACGTTTTTCTATCTGTGGTACGTTCTCTACGGCCTCCTTCACTTTTGTAGTACGTTTTTCTATCTGTGATAAGTTATCTACGGCCTCCTTCACTTTTGTAGTACGTTTTTCTATCTATGATACGTTCTCTACGGCCTCCTACACTTTTGTAGTACGATTTTCTATCTATGATACGTTCTCTACGGCCTCCTTCACTTTTGTAGTACGTTTTTCTATCTATGATACGTTTTCTACGGCCTCCTTCACTTTTGTAGTACGTTTTTCTATCTGTGGTACGTTCTCTACGGCCTCCTTCACTTTTGTAGTACGTTTTTCTATCTGTGATACGTTCTCTACGGCCTCCTTCACTTTTGTAGTACGTTTTTCTATCTGTGATACGTTCTCTACGGCCTCCTTCACTTTTGTAGTACGTTTTTCTATCTATGATACGTTCTCTACGGCCTCCTTCACTTTTGTAGTACGTTTTTCTTTCTGTGATACGTTCTCTACGGCCTCCTTCACTTTTGTAGTACGTTTTTCTATCTGTTATACGTTCTCTACGGCCTCCTTCACTTTTTAGTACGTTTTTCTATCTGTGGTACGTTCTCTACGGCCTCCTTCACTTTTGTAGTACGTTTTTCTATCTGTGATAAGTTATCTACGGCCTCCTTCACTTTTGTAGTACGTTTTTCTATCTATGATACGTTCTCTACGGCCTCCTACACTTTTGTAGTACGATTTTCTATCTATGATACGTTCTCTACGGCCTCCTTCACTTTTGTAGTACGTTTTTCTATCTATGATACGTTTTCTACGGCCTCCTTCACTTTTGTAGTACGTTTTTCTATCTGTGGTACGTTCTCTACGGCCTCCTTCACTTTTGTAGTACGTTTTTCTATCTGTGATACGTTCTCTACGGCCTCCTTCACTTTTGTAGTACGTTTTTCTATCTATGATACGTTTTCTACGGCCTCCTTCACTTTTGTAGTACGTTTTTCTATCTGTGGTACGTTCTCTACGGCCTCCTTCACTTTTGTAGCACGTTTTTCTATCTGTGGTACGTTCTATACGGCCTCCTTCACTTTTTAGCACGTTTTTCTATCTGTGGTACGTTCTATACGGCCTCCTTCACTTTTTAGTACGTTTTTCTATCTGTGGTACGTTCTCTACGGCCTCCTTCACTTTTGTAGTACGTTTCTCTATCTGTGGTACGTTCTCTACGGCCTCCTTCACTTTTTAGTACGTTTTTCTATCTGTGGTACGTTCTATACGGCCTCCTTCACTTTTTAGCACGTTTTTCTATCTGTGGTACGTTCTATACGGCCTCCTTCACTTTTTAGTACGTTTTTCTATCTGTGGTACGTTCTATACGGCCTCCATCACTTTTTAGCACGTTTTTCTATCTGTGGGTACGTTCTATACGGCCTCCTTCACTTTTTAGCACGTTTTTCTATCTGTGGTACGTTCTATACGGCCTCCTTCACTTTTTAGCACGTTTTTCTATCTGTGGTACGTTCTATACGGCCTCCTTCACTTTTTAGCACGTTTTTCTATCTGTGGTACGTTCTATACGGCCTCCTTCACTTTTTAGTACGTTTTTCTATCTGTGATACGTTCTATACGGCCTCCTTCACTTTTTAGTACGTTTTTCTATCTGTGGTACGTTCTCTACGGCCTCCTTCACTTTTGTAGTACGTTTTTCTATCTGTGATACGTTCTATACGGCCTCCTTCACTTTTTAGTACGTTTTTCTATCTGTGATACGTTCTATACGGCCTCCTTCACTTTTTAGCACGTTTTTCTATCTGTGATACGTTCTATACGGCCTCCTTCACTTTTTAGTACGTTTTTCTATCTGTGATACGTTCTATACGGCCTCCTTCACTTTTTAGTACGTTTTTCTATCTGTGATACGTTCTATACGGCCTCCTTCACTTTTTAGTACGTTTTTCTATCTGTGATACGTTCTCTACGGCCTCCTTCACTTTTGTAGTACGTTTTTCTGTCTGTGATACGTTCTCTACGGCCTCCTTCACTTTTGTAGTACGTTTTTCTATCTTTGATACGGTCTGTGCGGCGCTCATATTATTTCAGCGGCGATAAATAGATTGAGTCTAGTGTTGACGTCCATTTTGACGGGAGAGGGAACCTTGGTCATATATATAATCAATAAAATGATCCTCAATAGTTATTAAAACAATCATGTGGGGAGGGGGTCAATACAAAACGATTTAGAAGAAGTTATAGTCTGATCCCTTAAATATTTATTTTAGAGATAAACTATGATAGAAAAGAATATACTTCAATTAACAATATTATTTGAAGAAAGAATATTTTGCTAATCAAATTGAGAGTTCAAACGAAGTGCCCTCTATTGCCTGTCTCTACACTCTGTAAGACTCGAAACGGTAAAAAGATGGCACAATTGAATTACATTAACTTTAAGAGGCAAGATGGCCTTTTTTCTAGGTCAATTTACTCCCGACAAAATACACTCATAGATAAAACTTAATGAAAAGAAGAGTTAGAGTTTGCAGATTTGTAGCTTTAACTCGCAAGCAGCGCCGCCTTAGGCTTAGGTCTGCCCCCCCGTCCGGCCGCCGGCCATTGGACAGTCCAAGTTCCCACCGACCAATCAGAGGGATCAAGATCCCCCCCTCCCCCCCCCCCTCCCCCCCCCTTCCCCCCACCCCCGTCCGGCCGCCGGCCAATCAGAGGGATCAAGAGGTCCTAGCGCTGGGGGGGCGGGTAACCTCCGGGAACTACGTCCATATCGAGTAATTTTCAAGGGACCGGGAAAATATGTAGATAAAACGATGATTTTGTAATGTAGAAAATTAGGAAAGACAAAATTCAGGATGACACGGCACACAGGGACCGGGAAAAAATAATCACTTTATCGAGAGATTCACGACCATGATTTTATTCAACTTATCGAATATTTTTCAAGGGACCGGGAAAATATGTTCACTAGATAAAACGATGATTTTGTAATGTAGAAAATTATGGAAGACAAAATTCAGGATGACACGGCACACAGGGACCGGGAAAAAATGTTCACTTTATCGAGAGATTCAAATTTACGAGTTTCAAATTATCAAAATATATCTTTCTTTTTATAAGTTTATAGAGAATTGTTTTAACAAATGTTCGTTAGACAAACCTTTACTCGGGTAAAACCTCGGGCGAAGCCGGGTACGTCCGCTAGTATTTTATAAAGGAAAAATATAAAATGAAAAAGCAATTAACTTTTCATAGAAAAAATATCAGAAAAACGAATATATAAACTAAATGTTGCCTTTATATTAAATCTCACACCTCTGAGCATTATTCATAGCAACATACACTGTAACATTAATATAAAGATGACTTTTTATATATATAAATATGTTGTGTGTTACATTCTTATTAAATACATTTTAAACATATAAAGAGAGAGAAAAAAACAATAAAAAATATTTCTTAGAAAATATATAAATTCTCTTTCCTCCGGAAAAGTTATATCTTTATTTAAAAATAAAAAACCTAATTTTTTCAAAGAATTAGATATTAAAATTATCAGGGAGAGCGTGGAATGAAATTTTGCTAAAATAACAATTTCATATTTTTCCTCCTCCATATTAATCCAATTTAAAAATTCAGTAATGAATCTCACGGTACCTCATTTGAGTGGAAAATTAAAAAAATAAAACTGATAGATAACGAATGGGATAAAGGGAGTGAGATTTTATTTTGAGAAATTTTTAAAGACGCCAATTTATATTAGATTTGATGGAAATAATCTATTGAAATTTATATTGTGACACTTCTCACTTTAACCATATATTAATATATCTCATATATATCGTCATATATATATATTAATGTACCACATATATATATATAACACATAAATATAATGCAAAAAAGGCCTTTCTCTCTTAATAAATTCATTCAAGCTAGTTATTTATTAGATGCATTTAAACTATGTATTTCTTTGTGATGTACTTTCATATCGCATATATTAGCTCAATAACATTTAAAGAAACAAAGATAATTTATTATATATATATATATATATATATATATATATATCTTATATAAAGAAAAAGAGATTTGATTTTCTGCTTGAATTTTTGATCATCTTGAGGATTATAGTATGGAGTTATTTGCTCGTTCTTTCCCGTTGGCCGGCTAAAAGCTTTGTACCTTATGTAAATAAGCTTTTGTTTTATTTATTTTTACGCCTTAAGCCAGGCAGTACCTTTCTCAAATTATGTTTTTATATATTCCTTTAGCACAATAAAGAAAATCACTGATCAAAATTATTTTATTATTCCCACGACTGCATCACCAATACCATTTAGTCCTAAAAAAGAACCAGCAAATAACTAACATAGTATAATCCTCAACATGATCAAAATTTCAAGCAGAAAATCAAATCGCTTTTCTTCATATAAGATATATATATATTGAAAGAGAGAATATAAATAGTTTTACATTAATTCGAATTTATCTCTATATGAGCTCTATTTTATATTTAAAAAAAATGTAAATAGAAACATCTCAAAACAAAGCACAGTATTTTATCCATTAGGAATGTTTTCAGATTGCATGGTCATATGTTTAACGAGCCAATGTTCTAGTTGACGCACAATTATTATCATATAGTTATGTGAAGTTTTCAAAATCTTCCATAAACTGCAAAAAATCTCCAAGATCATCATCATAACTATGTAAGGTGAAGTTTTCCAGATCATCATAATCTAGTGTGAAAGCTTCAAAATCATAATCATCTAAGGTGAAGTCTTCAAGAACATCCTATAATCCTCGAAGTGTAGAGTTCGTCATCGGCAGGTAGTGTGAAGCCTTCGATAAAATCATAATCATGTAAGGTGAGGTCTTCAAGATCTTCATCGGAAGGTAGTCTGAAGTCATTATGATCATCATCATCATCATGTGGTGTGGTCTTCAAGATCATGTAGTGTGGTCTTCAAAATCATGTAGTGTGGTCTTCAAAATCATGAATATGTAGTGTGGTCTTTAGGATTATCATCATGTACTGTGAAGTCTTCAAAATCATCATCAAGTATAGTCATCGTCAAGTTTATGTGAAGGTTTTGAGTTCATCGCCATTTAATGCCATCTCCGATACGGCGGTTGTCAATGATTGGCTATCATATTTCACCCTCTCTGTTGCGAACACTTCTCTAGAAAACTTCAATATCAATTTGATTTGTTCATATGTAGAAGGTTATGATTTTCATAAACTTCTTTGTTAGTCACCCAATATGATAACTTATCTTGGGAATGTTCTTTTTGCAATCCATATTTGAAGAGTTCATTCAAAGTCTCTTTAAGATCCTAATAAATCAACCAAATTGCTTCAGTTCACATAGCTTTATTTCGAGTTTTTAATTGGAACACACAAAAATAATATGCAAATAATTATCGATATAAAGAAAAAATTCGTTTCCATATATTAATTTAAAATTGTTATTTATTTTTGAAAGGTTTGGTATTAATATTCAGAACGTTGTCTAAAAATTGAAGGCTTTTATACACACATGGACAAAACTTAAGGAATTTGTAACTTTTAGCATGTATATCGGGATTCAGACAATAACTCTGAAAGATATTACAGTGACCTTTATTGAAGACATACGAGATAACCAAGTGTGAACAAAATTGCTTATGTTTCCTTCAAACAACAGACGGCCGGCGAAATAAATTATGTAACTTTCTAAGTTTTGTTTATGAATGTAAATGATAAATAGTGCAAATTAAAAGTATCGGAAGAAAGAGAGACCTAAGACAAGATATAAGATGTTATACACAAGGAAGGGGTTGAAGATTGTGTGAGGGATGTCAATATAAATAATTCTACATCGCGCGGCGCGATGACATTGCAAATTGATAACATTAACAAAGTGAGAATATATGAGGGTAATATCAAAACTGCGATGCTTTGCAGAACCAAGCCAAATATACACCAGCCTAACTTTATAAACTCGCCAAACAAATTTTAAAAACACCAGAATATCCTCAGAACTACGTTCGAACTACAACCAAACAATCCCAGAACTCTACCAGAAGTGGGTATATAATCTTACTATGAACTATAGCCATAACTATACCAGAATTAAGCTGCAATATCCACAGAGAACAGCACTCAGTATAAACTCAGAGCCACATCAGAACAACGCCAGAATTACTCCAGAACTACGTCTGTATAACGTTTTAAGAACACAATAAACGTTACATCAACTAATAACAGAACAACACCAGAACAACCCTGAATTTCAGAACCACTCCATGTCCATACTCCAACTACACAGAAACTACAATCATATCATACAGAGAAACAGAGTACATTAGAGCCGCCATTATGACCACACACTCAGTATAGCTCAGAACTACAACCATTCTAAGCCACACCACAATCCACAATCAATTGAAGATAAAACTTCCACGTACAACAGAATTATCCTATATAGATGGAAAATTTGCCGGGAGGAAATTGATCCATAGAAGCATTGGGAGTCTCTCCCGTCAAAATAAAATAGATGGCGTCAGGTTTTTGACGTTTATTTTGAGAGGAGAGGCGCCCTATGCTTCTATAGAATTATCCTAATCATTGAATATTGGATTAACAAAAAACTTCTAATTAATCGTTCCCGAATGATGGGAACATGTTGTGAAAGAGAAAACCCTGACACGGCAGTCATACCCGACTATCCCCTCCAGTAACAATGCGACACGTCATGGAAGAATCCTACACTCATGGACAAAACTTCAGAAGGTTGTACCTATCAGAATGCATATCGGGATTCAAATAATAACTCTGAAATATATTTGATACACAGTCACTTTAATATTTTTCATATTTTTATAACAGTTACTTTTATTGAAGACAGACGAGATAACCAAGTGGGAACAAAATTACCTCTGTCTCCTTTAAAAACTGACAACGAGCGACATAAAAGACTTTTCACATCCTTAAGTTTTGTCTATGAGTATAAATGGATCCTGTGTCAAGGCAATGCCAGAGAATCTACCGTTGAAACATGGCGGTGCTTGTCCGGGATGAGAGTTTGGAATCTTTCCAAATCGATCGCCAACATCAATGTCCTTCCTAGAAACTGTCTCTCTCAGAGGTTGTAATCCCTTCCCAATACCATCAATTGATTTACTATGAATTAATTTATTTGTTCGCTGAATATGTCTTGGATCGGCCTAAAGGGAAAAGCCATAACTTTTCACAAGTTGGAGAATAACAACTTTGACTTTACGAAACTTGAGTCGCATAGAATTATAAAATATTTAAAAAGTTAGATGAAAGAAGGAAACTATATTTGATCGATCTATTGTGTTCCTAAACAGCCCAAACCTTCTACTCTCGGAGGATTTGTAAATAAGGATTTGCGTTTCTTGACAACGCCAGTAGAATTAGCACTCGCTGATAGACGAAGCTTGAACTTTGCGATTCTATTAGTGACTCAACTATATTGAGTTGGATAGAAATTCTTCTCAAATATATTTTGAACTCAAATATAAAAATACACACACATACACCTTCATTAAGAACACTGGTTTTATACTGATTCACTGAAGGAAGGAAGCATAGATAGAGCTTCTATACTCCAGGCAGTACAGAAACCAATAACAGCATCCAGGTCCGACGCATGTCAGGTGGCCATCAGATTCCACCGTGTATAGGTTAGCGTATCACTGTAAAGGAGAGTGTAGAATCAGCCGCGTTTTAGTCTTCGCTTTCTCATCCAAATGGATCACGACATTCGGCGAATCTATTAATCTCCTCTCTCCTCCGGTGTACTAAAGTGTAGATACATTTTAACAACTCTCTCTATCGCGTTTCTAGTTTAATTACAACAATAATTATAAGACTTAAGGAATGTTTGTGCTATAATTGAGGCGATTTAACTTTAATTCATCATCCGTGTAATCCATTTAACTTGATAAAGAGGATTCCTCGAGAGTTTGTAAAGTTTGAATAAAAAAGGTATTAGCTTCATTGTTGTAATTGCAAATAGATTATAAGAATATAATGCCAAGCGGCTCAGCGGTTCCAACCACGAGAGGCCCCATGGGACGCCTGTCAATCATCCCTGGACACCGGGTGTTACGGGTTCGCGGAATCTGGTCGGCGGGGGGAGCTGACATCCCTCATTAGGATTATCTTTTAACTTGGGGTAAGTTGTACACCCTCTCTCTCTCCCTATAAATACCCCTTATAATAAATTATTTATTCCCAAATTTGCCCTTGCTTTATTTATCTCCGCGACAATATCATATAATCAACATAGGTGTTGCCTCTTCTAGCAAAATGTTACCTTCACTTTAGATATAATTGAATAAAACAACAAATATATTTCCATACCAACAAACAAGATAAAATCTATATCATCCAGACCTATAGTTACGCTCATGGGAGGGAAACACTCTACAATGCTCAAAATGAATTCTTCAACTTGTCTCAAGTCTCTTCGCTCAACATTTTGAAAGCAAAAATAATTATTAAATAAATCAAAAGAATCCATCCGTGTATGGATTGGTTTATTTTTTATCTTTATTACTTCAACTCAAGCTATCACTCCTTCTACAGGAGTAGCACAATAATAATTTTTTTTTTCGTTATTACAGAATTGTAGATTTCAACAAATCACAAAATATCATAAGACGTCACAACTCTTATTGTTTACTTGATTAAAGGAATCTTTTAAAAAAGACCTTCTTCAACTAACACCAGTAGCTTCCTTTAATCAAATAATAAAAAGAGTTGCGGCATCATATGATTTTGATTTGTAGAAAAAATTATATATTGCCACATGTAAAATTGGGGAAGACAAAAACTTCAGGATGACACAGCAATTTATTTAAGGCAAGAACCAACTAGGAGTGATAAACAAAAGAGGAAAGTGTACAGAGTAGGAAAATATAAACATAAAAAATAATGCTCTGCTAATAAAATAATAAATACTTTGTTACAATATATATATTTATATATATATAATACAATATAATATAATGCGGCTTGTGATTGTAAAACGACATTCGAAAATTATCCAGCATGTGTTTCTTTTCAACAAAAATCAAAATTTATTTCAAGGAGATATAACGATTATTTTTAACCTTAGGGATGAGGTAATGAAAGGATGAATTGTGAAGAGTAATGATAAATGGAAAAATAAAAGTGTCCAGGGATGGGAATCGAACCCACAGTGTTCCGCTACCGGGCAGATGCCATGTCCCTAGGCTACCCTGGACATATTTTTCCGTATGATAATAATAAAAATAAAATATAGATAGTATTGTTGTGTTATTCCCGTAGAAGGCCTGATAAGCCAGAAAGCTTTGTGTGAGTTAATAAAAACTGATAAAGAAACTTGTCGCCGAATGGATCTTAGATTTATGTAATTCAGTACAGATGGCGCTCTGTTATCTAAAAGGCTCATGGGAGCTGTCAGGAGAGAGAGAGAGAGAGAGAGATATGCCATTATTGTTTTCAATATATATGAAACGCTACTTCTCTTTATAAATATATATAATTAAAATTTATTTATACAGCCCTTTCACCCTGCAATGAATAAAAATTGAAATAGAGAGGGTATAGCTCATCAGTGGTGAACCCTCCCAGCGGTTTCGCCATTTTAATCTCCAGATCGCTGTCACTGGCCCACCGCTACTGGTCCTGTAGGCGGATCAGGCCAGTCATTGTGGAGGCCTTCACCATCATCCAGCGGCCCCCTGACCTGCAGAGCTGGATCTTCGGGCATGACCTGGAGGACAACGCCTTGTCCATCATGGCATCTGCCAAGACCCGCATTTACAAATACTTCCTGGCCCTGGAGTTGCGGGGAACTCAAGAAGACCCTCTCCTGGTCTGGAGGAGGACCCTATCCAGATGGTGGAGCCTTCCTCACTCATAAATCATTGTAAATATTACCATTATTCTTCATTTATTTTGTAAAACATAATTGACAAGATGTCAATAAAGGGTGTTTCAATCCCCAGACCGCTTCACTATTGTATTAGACTGAATTTTAATTAAGGTGAGAATATCAGGTATAGGTTTCTGGATTTCTAATCTACCCTGAACTTGTTATTGAGTACAGTAATTTGGTGTTTTGAAAGGACTATGGATATATACTTTACTAGGACCATATACCATATATGGCTCGTATTACCTGCAAGTTATGCGCAATTTGCGCGAAGCAATCCGCCAGAAACGCCCGGATTTGTGGAAGAACAAAAATTGGCTTTTGCACCACGATAACGCCCCTGCTCACACATCGTTGCTTGTGCGCGACATTTTGGCCAAAAACAACACACTAATGATGCCGCGCGCGCAGCCACCGTATTCCCCAGAACTGGCCCCCTGTGACTTTTTCTTGTTCCCTAAACTGAAGAGGCCCATGAAAGGACGACGTTACGCTACGCTTGACGAGATAAAGACGGCATCGAAGGAGGAGCTGAAAAAGATTTTTAAAAAATGATTTTTTGAAGTGCTTCGAAGATTGGAAAAACCGTTGGCACAAGTGTATAATATCTCATGGGGATTACTTTGAAGGGGACAAAATAGGTATTCATGAATAAATAAATATTTTTTAAAAAAACACAAAAGTCGTGATACCTTTTGAACACACCTCGTATATATGTTATGAATATAATGTTTTGATGTTGGAATAATGAAGAATTGGAGGTGCAGTCGTTAAAAAGGAAAGATAGTTATTTACTTATCAAGTAGTTTTTATTTTCAATTACTTGAAAAGAATTACACACACATTATTTTTCACAGTAATATAGAATTTATAAAATGAATTCTATATTCGTGAATTAAAAAATAGGTAGGTTAACTATACAACATTTACAACAATATTCAAAGTGTTATGTTATAAATCTATAGTCAAAAAAAATAGTCAATGATGAAAATAAATTACATGTTTTAAAAAATGCATTATAGATTATATTACATATATACGTTACATAGAAGTGAATGAAAAGAAGATACAAGGTGTGGAGGTAAAGCTAGATCCACCATCTGACTAGATCGCCATCAAGAGACTTGGAGAGAGAGAACTCCCCAAAACTATGAAGATCACCATAAAGGGATCCTAATAGCGGAACTTCTCGTCTGCTAATGACCTACAAATTCCGCCATTTGTTCCTACCGATGCTCCTTTTTTTATTCCTAAGAAAAACTCGTTTCATAAAAAAAAAATAATTTTAACTTCAATTTTTTAGCCCATCTCTCTCTCTCTTTTATTTTTCTTTTAAAAAAACTTTCTGGAAATATTGAAATTAATAAAACTTCGATCATTTTTAGGAGAATTGCTTTTTTATATATAATTTAAAATGGAAGGAGTGATAATTTTTATTAGAAACTAAATTGAAGAAAGTTTCCTATTTTTGGAAATTAGTTAAGTTAGAATTGCAATTTTTATCTGTCATGTTTTTTTAATATTGAACTGAAAAAATATTTTGAAATAAATTTGTGAATCACAACTTTTTTTTTTTTTTAATAAAATATTCTGTAATATAGGATAGGAAAGTTTTAATATATTGCATATAGATATATGGCATCGTAAATGTTATATAAAAATTATTTTATTTTGATAATATATTTTCTAAATCAAACTACTCTGTTAATTCGACCGCCAGATATTGCCGCTTAAACGTATAAACCTATTGTTGTTGTTTCCCGTTGGCCGGCTCAAATCTTTTTGTAGATATGTAATTTTATCATCTTTTAGTTTTCTTTATTCTTCACGCTTTAAGCCAGGTAATACTTTCTCAAATTATGACTTCTATACTTTAGGAACACAATTAAAGAAAATTGTGATTTGAAGTTTTTTTATTGTATTTTACTAAAATTTCACTACGGCAATAACAATACCAACAATACTCATGTATTCCAATAACAAGCCAATAATTTTTTATTTCAAAATAAACAACAATTCATGATGTATGAAAAAAGTGAAAGTTGTATAAGCTTATGATTTATCTTTTGATTTAATAATGAATCGATGTTGGTTCCATATGCTTGAATTGAATATTACACCTTACTTCTATGTATTTTATTGCTTAAAAAGGAACACAACAACAGCAACAAAAAAGAAACTACAATTGCAAATGATTCGATAACGAACTAAGAAAAAAGATAAAACAATAATAAAAATTATGATGATAAAAATTGAATATGTCTGCCAAAAATTACTTCTATGAAATAAAAAAAAATAAGATTAATTACAAACTTAACATATAAACTTCAAACACATAGTATAACAGTAAACCAACAAATTAAATTTATTAAAATATATATACGGTACTTATAAATATAAAAATAGTATTGATATTAAGGGTAGATAAAAAGTGGTTAAAATAATTTGAAGAGAGAAATGTATATAAATATATATTTAACAGAGAAGCATGCTTACTTTGATTTTATATAAATGGAAAACAATGGAGAGTACATATAAACAAAATGAGTAGGAGGAAATATATATTTTTATTTTTGAGGTGAATATTCTGAATTATCAAAAATAAATGAAATGTTTAACGGTAATTTCTAACAACGGAACTAAGCTTATAAATTTTAGATTTTCTAAGATTACTATTTTACTTTATTCTTTTAGATTGAAGAATATCTGGTTCTTTACCCCAGTTTTTATTTTTTTTTATTTGGACAAGTGTATGATGTGTAAAAGCCGATGTTGTTAAAAAAATATTTTACCGTTAAACATTTTAAATATTCATTGATATATTCAGAATATTCATCTCAAAAATAAAAAAAAAAATTTTCCTTCTACTTATTTTGTTCCTCCTTACGCTTCATTATTTTCTATATATTTATATTTAACATAATATTTCGTGAGAAAACGGCATTATTTACCAAATGAAGCACATTCCCCTTTAAAATTATATTTAGAGTGGCTTTTGCCTGAAACGACCAAAGCTATTGTGACATACTTTTTATCACCAACTTGACCTTTTGCACTGTGGTATTAAATAAAAATGCATTGTTTTAATTCATTTAAAATGGGAGAGATGCCTCACCTTTTTTTGTAATATATATTTCCCCCCATGATAAAATTGACTTTCCAAAAGGAAGTCTACTCTTCCCGTTAAATTATATCCAAAACTTCAGTCCTATCTATTGAACCTTATCTCTAGAAACTTGAATATGTGAGTCGGTCACAAAGCTACAACATTATCTTTGGTTAATTCAGAACATCCCCCTCTCCGGAGACCATTGGCCTATGGCTCACGTCAGTCTTTCTTCTAATTGATCAATTTATTCTTGGCAAAATATCCATTTCTATTTTGGGGTCTAGATATATTAAATGGGAGAGGTGGCTTTTTCTTTGCATGAATGCCATCCTATTTCACAATGTGTACTGGCCTACAATCGGCTACATAACACACCAGTTAGGGTGATTCCTTGGCAAATTAGGTCCATTTCACATACCCTCCTGTGGTAAGTTACGAAATGGTAATTTCCCTATCGATTTCTTTTACTTAAGCAGGTACACACGATACAGTCCATGATAACCATGGTGGGTAGTTAGCGACTGCATTTACTGTAAGGATTATATGTTTGAACTTGTCGAAAGCAGTCCAACCTTTGCATTTACAAGTGTGTTCCAATGTCCTGTTTGGCTACTATCACTCATTAGTCGGGTCCTTCTACTGATAGAGCCATAGCCAGGTATACCAGAAAGTCTTTGTTCAAATATGTCGAAACTGGTGTAGGGACTTCACTCAATTATCTGAATCTAAACGTACAATGCTTAGAGATTATCGAAGAATGAATAATTCAAGTTTTATATTTATTAAAAAAGAGAGTTGCGCCTACATAAATATCATTCTCTCACACTTTAATCAAATAAACCGCCAGTTTGTCCGCAAGAAGGGTGAAAGAAATAAAATAAACTGCGCATGCTCTATCTAGATGATTCTATGAGGTTGAAAAGAGCCAAACAGCTGCTGATTTCTAAATATTTCACGTTCTCTTATTTAGAATTTTTACAGCCTTTATATTTTCAATAAGATATATCACAATGAGAGAAAGAGAAGCTTCAAATAATAAAATCAAAAATAATCTGGAAAAAAATTAAAACCTACAGTGGTGTTTCGAGAACAATTTATTCAACGATCCAAAATAAAAATGCTTTAGAGATAAATATATTTATATAGCTCAAATATTGATTCTCATTAAAATTGTATTTATATTCAACCCACTCACATAAAATTTGCTATATTTCCATAATTAATTGAATAGAAAATTAATAAATAATAATCTCTTCTATTATATTCGTTTTTTTATTTCGTGGAATAAAATTTTTAAAAATCAAATTCTTGTAAAAAAAACATATATTTCATATACCACATAAAACGATATAGTTTAAGCCAAGGTCACAAACCAAAGAAGGGATCAATATCTAAGTCTCCACTTGGAACTAAATCCAAGCGGCATATATCTGACGAGTTTAAAATTTCCCATTTTTTCCTGACATTTCAGCGATATAACGGCAAATCTGCCAATATGGCCCCGGGGATATATTAAACCCCCCACTTATACAATATATATATCTCTCGGCGTAGGTTTGAAATAATATAGTCTCCAGGTTATTTATATTCCATATACATATATGTATATATTCCAGGCTAAGTCAGCGCAAAACGATCTATATATATATATAGAGAGAGAGAGGTAGACATTGTGAAAAGATGAACTCCAAATTTATCCACTAAATTCAATTTTTTTATTCATGAGATCGAATTATGTTCAAGACCATATTATCAATATTGTTTATATATTTTATTTATATGTCGTTTATTCATTTTAAAGATAGATATTATACATATTAGCTTACGTGACATAATAGAGTTCGACTATATGTAAACTTTTTTTATTTAAAAATATATACGAGTATATAAAATATCAATTCAATCACTTCTTTGGCAGAATCGACTGATTATACAACTCTTCTTGTATAATGTTACGAAATCGAAGCCTTCACTGTATCAATGAAGGCAATAGCGCCCGAAACCACGACATACTGTTGTTTCATTTAATTAAAAAGATGTAAACCTTCAAAAGCGTCTATCATCAGATGTTTCGTCTACCCACTGTCGCCTTTGTTAAAGTGAAATGGTTGATCGACAAAGGATAAACCTGGCTTAAAGCTATCCATTTTAATAATTAATATGACATTATGTTCGGAAATATTTTCAGTAATAGAAAGAGACCTCGTTAGAATTAAAATGTAATTTATATATAAAGAGATAAAATAAAAATAACAATATAAAATGATATAAGAATATTAAAATTAGAACACAAAGAATAATAATAAGAAGAGAATATATAGTTTTTATAAACAGTTCTTAATTTTCTTCTATTTTCAACGATGTTTCGGTGACCCTCTGCCTCCTTCCTCAGTGGAAATATGTTCTGGAACTCTAGCTTCGATTTAGTGTGAATGCTAAGTGGTGATAGAGACACTGAACTGTGTCTGTGCACTTCGCACACCGCGATGATTAGCAAAATGTATTGCTTTAATGCATTGACTAAAGGGAGGGGGAAGAATTTCAACCACGTCAGTCCCCCCTGGGCCCTTGGAATATTCGATCAAATTCTGGTCCAAGGTGATTAACATGGCAACGGCACCGATTTTCTAATGAAGAGCATTGTACACGACAACTAAAGGGAGAGGCGTCTATGCGGCGCATGAATACCGTTTTTCTTTCAAAAAACAAGGTATCCTGGACTACCTATGTTTGGTCTGACCACTTCGTTAACTAAAACACTTCTCTGACTGATTCGACTGATTTTACAACTCTTCCTGTAGAATGTTACGAACTCGAAGTCTTCACTGTATCAATGAAGGCAATAGCGCACGAAACCACGACATACTGTTGTTTCATTTAATTCAAAAGATGCAAACACATTACCCCTCAAAAAATTTGATCAGCCGAAGTTTCGCCGACCCACTGTTGCCTTTGTCAAAATGTAATGATTGATCGACAAAATATGAACCTCATTTAAGCTTTCCATCTTGAAAAAGACCACAGTGAATAGTTAGAATCGTGTGATAACAATCTATGATGAGAGTCTATATCTTGAAAATGGATCATAATCCAATAAGAGTAATTTCACTTGATTGAATTCGCCAAAGCTGATGTTGTGACACAGATTCTCTCATCCGAATCAGTGCATTCTGCTCTGAATTTATCAACAAAAATCGCCTTCTTTTAATGAAACTAGTAAAGAAATGAGAGATACCTTTACATTTGAACAGCCTCCTGATATTCTTCAATGAATAATATAAAACACTAAGGGAAATATTTTTCTTTAATATAACATATCCAAATTATGATTGTTAGCTAAAACTTTTTTTATTGCAATCGAGCTTCTTTTTCATAAATTATAATCTCTTACGCTATATTATTTGTCGAAATATCACTCAGAAATGAGTTTCTTAAATACAAATTTTAAGACATCTAGCCTTCGAGCTTCAACATCCTACACAGAGGTATTCTTAACTATAACTTTGCCCCTTTTAAGGAGAAGAGATCACTCAGAGAATTGATCACTTGTCTAAATGTCCTTTTGGGATTATCGCACTGCAATAAAACTTCATTCTTCCTCCCAATATTGATCAAATACCCCGTCATTTGATATGTTGATATAATACAATTTAGATATATTTAAGATATAGATATTGTTTTGCATCATGTTCAATGCGCGCCCCATTTATTCAAAATATAATATCTGATCTATTTCAAGTTTATTTAAAATTAATAGTAACAGAATAGTTACACATAGTACCATTCCTTTTGTAACATTGCTCTATTGTTTATATCTTGGTTATTTATTTTGGGGAGAGAGGACTTACGTGAAGACTCAGGATCACAAACCACTACTGATAGTATAACAATCCTTAAAAATAAGAGAGGTTTGATTTTTATATTTTAGATAAATAATTTGATATGTTAAAATAAAAACTCGAACGGAGCTTCGACAGTTACACGTCATATGCTGGGTAGAAAAAGGAATAAGCGAAGAGAGAAATTTCTAGAAAAGAACAAAGACAAAGATATATTCAATAATAAAATAAAAGCTGAGGTGAAGAAAGATTTTTTTCTTATATCTTCTATATTACATATTTAAAAAATTTAATTGATAATTTATTATT
Source organism: Cordylochernes scorpioides (assembly GCA_030710605.1). NCBI lineage: Eukaryota > Metazoa > Arthropoda > Arachnida > Pseudoscorpiones > Chernetidae > Cordylochernes > Cordylochernes scorpioides. The sequence goes on along the minus strand of CP092882.1, from coordinate 21,301,458 downwards.
TCTTTACTTAATCTATCCTTAACACCCCATCAAAATTTCACTATAAATATAAATTCAATGAATCTAGGCCCTCATCTCCAGTACCTAACGAAAAAATGAGTTATTTTATAGACCTCCAGATATAAATCAAGGGAACTACATTTCTATAAATATAGTTGGCGTCCATGGATCACTGGTAGCGAACTTAACAGTCATCTACCGACCACTGATAAGCCAGGTTCTCTCATTTTCTCATAAAATTATCCATTTTAACACACGAATTTGACAAATTAAACGTTTACCCTTGTCCGTACTGCAATGATAACAAATATTGGGAAGGCCTGCTCATGAGTAGTGAAGCCTCCTAGAGGTTTTGCCAGTTTAATAACCAGCCCGCTATGAAATTGCATGCATGTATCTACTACTGTATTGGACTGTTTTGATTAAATACTTGAAGTAATTTCTAGTTAAGGAATATGATTAATTTACAAAAGGGGTCATTTAGATCTAATTTAAACCTAAGACAATTGCAAACGCCATTTATATCAAAGATATTAAACTGTTTTAACAAGTATTAACTGCAACGAATTATTTCCAGCAAAGGTAGCTTCAAAATATGTTATTTAAAACAATAGGAAATACCCTTTACATGATAATCGAGACATATATATTTATATAAAAAACGGATTTAACTAAAACACACACTGGAGGGGGCATTCCATTCACAGGATGTAATTGAGGCATGTGGGCGAGTCAATATTGGCCGAGGGAATATTCTTCTGTTCCTATTTATTTACATATCTCTCTGCACCTAGCTAGCCACTCGCACGTACCACGGTCTGTTATATATTTACTTCTATATAAAACACTATATATATATATATATATTTGAATTCCTAGAGAATGGCAAACAGCCTCATCGAAATATCGGAAATATTTTAAATAAATTATATTGATCCAAAATATGCCTTTATTTTAATATATCAATTGTCGCGATGAAAAATAATTAACTAGGCCTTCGAATTACTTCAAATATTTATTTAATTAGTTATATGCGAGATTTTAAATATAAAATAATAGTTACTATTTACATGAGCCAAATCGACCCAGCCGTTAGAGCCAGCGGGGAGAACTGAGATCTTTTTCTCCTTCATCGTGGCGCCACTGTTTACCCCGACCGGTCGGTCCAGATAAGAGGGAATACCAGGAAACTCTGTCCTCCTGACAATATAAAAAGGATGCATTTAGACGGGAGGATGGTATTCATGTGTGAATAAGAGGCACCTCTCCCTTTGAAAATGCTTTAAAAACATTTTCCCAAACTTATTTGTGCAAAACGTGCTGATTATGATAGGAAAATATAACACAACACCAGATTTTATAAATTCAAAGTAAGTGCTTCCTTTAAATGGTTTCAAGGGGATACGTGCCGCTCTTCTTATATGAACACCATTCTCTCACAATATCATTTTATTCTGGGCTTGAATCGTCTACAACACCTCACCATCAGAAACACCTTTCTGACAGATTCGGCTCATTGGTACTGGTGATATCCCGAAACCATGGAATACCAGTTCACTCTTTGTCCGAATTTTCCTAAATTTGCTCAAACGCATATATAATATGTAGTTTGCGCAAATAAGATCTATAGAATGTATGTTTAAATGCATTTTAAAGGCAGAAGTGCGCTTACCTTACACATATCGAAATATATTAACATACTCTCTACTGATCTAGCTGCAGGTCACGATGTTGATCCATCACTGAAGATTGAATCACACATTTGCGCGTGATATCCTGGTCACCGCTGAGAAGCTAATCACGTGTAAAGACCAAGGTCTGAACACTTATTCTCAATGTTGAAATGTTATTATACAAGAGAGCCTGATACTTTAGCAGTTTTAAGTCTGAAAAACACTGCGAAAAGAAATTTCAAATTTTAGAGTTGTTACAAAACAAAATATTTCTCCGACGTGAACAATGCTTCCAAAGCACTGCAAAGTATGATAAATGTCTTATTACAATTTCCAGTGCTCTAAGAAGAGAAATCCCTACTAGTGTTTCCACGGAGCGGAAGGTGGACAACTCTCTACTGTATCTAAGCCAGGAGAGAGCCAAACAGATGTTGGGATAGGTCTCCAATAGGTCTTCCAAATCTTGAACAGTTTCTAAAGGCGGATTTTCGCCTACAATTGAATCAATGACATATTGAATGTAGAGGGCAAATATAACCATCGCAGTGTGTTTTTGTCACGAAAGTCCTTAATGAGAGAATGGATCAATTGGACCAATGTAACAGCGTAGCTTAAGACTCTGGCAATAGATCGATCATTTTGAAGGATCCAGGAAGCACACACCATGACTGATTCAACTGGACTCGCCCTTTCCGATGAGCGACCACGTTTATAAAATGAGAAATAACACACGACCTGTACTATGTCACTTACCTCTAATAAGAGACAACCTCAAAGAGAGACCGGGCTATCGAAATCTTGGTGGGACTCTCATGCAAACTCTCTCTATACTATTTATATATAAAGAAGGAAATTCTAAAATATAAAAAGGTATAAAGCATTTATTTTTACGTATAAAATGAGAAAGGACAAAGTTTAGGTTGTCGAAAGCGTTTATACTTGATAAAACCACCACTTTTCTTTGACATAAAGGAACAGAAAAATCAGATAAGAAAATGAAAATTCAATAATTCCTCTATCGTGCCTGAATATATGTTGGCGACCATTAAATGCCACTCTACTCGTTCTTGACCATAAACGAAGAGTTCTTGTGTTGACAAATCCATGCACAGTTTTTAATACCATCCAGCCGCCATCTCCTGGGCCGTCCACATGTCCTCTTCAATCTTCCCTGAAGTGTTGTCAGTGAGGGGAGGCATTCTCCTTGGACAATATGTCTTAAGTAGGAAGTCTTATATCATACAATACCTCTTTCTTTATATCGATTGGGAAGACCTCGCTGTTAGCAACTCTTCCATTGCACTTTAGCATCTACCGGTAAATTCACATTTTGGAAGTTCCCAGTTTCCCTTGCTTCTTTCTTAAGAACCTTGCTACGCGTACATCCTGATAGATGAAATATATAGATGAATACATCGTAGCACATTAATGCGTGGTTATAAATTGATCGTATTTCACACATTGGTCATTCTTCATTTCAAACCATGTCTATTATGATCAAATTCTTTGTTTTAATACATTTTCTGTTACGAAAATTAATATATATCCATTTTTGCAAATTATGAAATGTATTTCCTATATACTGAATAGAACTACACAGTAAAGAAAGTTATTTTATTACCATTTATAGGAATATTGCCTCAAATGTTGTTATATCCATCTTAAACAAGAAGTTGAACTTGTCAAAAACAGGGATTCTTCGAAACTTGTTCGCCGGAACAAATCTTTGCAGCAAGTTAATTTATAATGAAACTTGTTAGAAAATTTATGCAGAAATTATGCAGGAATTGTGGATTCTCAACTTTTCTTTCCCCCGACCTGAGAAAGAAACGAGGGCTTTATTAATTGACGTTCTAGGGATCGTCTGGGTTTTAATTAAGTTCGAAGCTTTTGTTGTCCAGAGACAAATGCCCAATTGACTTCTTAGAAGATTTTTGGATTGTTTCACACGTTCAATGTCGACTTTTTCTGAAGCCATTTAGGTCTGATATTAAATTGTGTGCTCTTTGTTTCCAATCGATCTAAGTGATGGAATTTATTAATTATCGATATCCCTACTCTTTTTTCTCTAATAATCTCTATATACACTAATAGACAAAACTTAAGAAAGTGGAAAGTCTTTGGTGTCGCCGGTCGTCTGTTTTTTTTTTTTTAGGGAGACGGAGGCAATTTTGTTCATACTTGGTTATCTCGTGTGTCTTCAATAAATATAATTGTGTATTTCAGTTATTTTGGCAATCTCGATATGCATGCTAAAAAGTGCAACTTCCTTAAGTTTTGTCGATGAGTTTAAACTGAGTATTCTATATATAGACTACTATGTTTATATGCAGGGTGTGTCCCAAAAATACTTCACAACTTCAAAGTTCATAATGATGTAACACTAAGGGTATTAATGTAGTTTTTATCTGATATTTAGAATATTTCACACAAGAAAAGTAACTATGTGTGAAACGTGGCTTATTGACACCAGATATGACACTAAGGGAAACTTGAGAACACATAATTTGACCAATAAACTCTCTCTTGCTTGTCAACAAGAAATTAATACAAAATCTCTTATGAGGAAGATATAAACAATATTCAAACAGAGATAATGTAATATATTTTTATCTCAATATATAATAAGTATTTAAAATATGTTCATAATAATGAAAAAACAATAATAAAAAAATAAAAGATAAGTGGGTCAGGTGTTGATATTAAAAATAAAGAAGGCATCTCCTGACCACGAGCACATGTGCTTTTCAGATGGCAGAGCGCCATCTAGTGGAGCAAAAATAAACTAAACGTTTATTTAGCTTGCTCCGTGATATTTGGCCAACCCAACTTCTTGATAAATCAAGAAAAGCCATCCACGAACGCGTTTCGCGCTGTTGGCGCTCGTCAGCGTGGAGAAGGCTGTAACCACTGCGACCAAAAATATTTTTTGGTCCCAATGGCTTCCCGAAAAATCAAGAAATGGGTATTTAAGGCCAAATTTGCGTAAAGACGCTTAACACATGAAAAAAACAATAGAAAAAATAAAAGATAAGTGGGTCAGGTGTTGATATTAAAAATAAAGAAGGCATCTCCTGACCACGAGCACATGTGCTTTTCAGATGGCAGAGCGCCATCTGAAAAGCACATGTGCTCGTGGTCAGGAGATGCCTTCTTTATTTTTAGTATATAATAATGTGTATATAAAAATTGTATTTATTATTAGGTTGTTAACATGATAACCCTGTTGAAGGACTGACAAGTCCGAAAGCTTGAAAATAAAAAGTTGCACAAGAAACTTAACCCTGGAAGCTTCATTTATTTTATAAGATATGAAGCATGTTAATGGATTTTTGTAACTGATTTATGGCTGGCAAAAGGTCATATAGGAATATTAAAAAGTTAAAAATATTCTGACCGCGCTCACACGGAATAAACCTAAATCAACGTTTAATGTATTTTTATTCCACCAGTTGCTGCTCTGCCATCTAAAATGTATAAGTGAGCGGTATGCCTTATTAAATATGTATATTAGGCTTTTGTTTATGGGCAGTTGATGATCTGTTTATCGGAAAAAGCTTTTAGTTTACAATAAAGAAATGCATCGCCTTTATAATCTTTTGGGAATATTTTATGCCTATTTACATATTGGTTTGAAATATTGTTACTAATATATATATATGCGCACTAACAGAGTTTTTAACTGTAATGTTTTATCTATATCTTCCGAATAATTAAAATATACTTAACAATCTATTTCTCACAGATTTTGATCAGTTTTCCTTCATTCTCCCGTAGTTATAATAATCACATATAATTAATAAGCTATAACAATCAATATTTTTAGCCTATTATGATGAACTCTAGCATAACAAAGAATTGAGTGGAAATTTTATTTATGTCCAAATCGGAGCTAACAATATAGGATTAATAAGAATAATGATGCTTTGTGACACAAGCATATATTATTAAGATAAAGTTTAAATTAGATGTGTGTAGAAGACACTGAATATAGTTATAGATCAGTTGTAGAACGGGCAGTCAGCTGGTATAACATGCTTCTCTCAATAGAATTTTACATGCCTTTTTCCCTTATATATATAAAGGTCAGTGTATGTATGTATGTTTGTATTTTTGTCGTCTATACACGTCCACAATACGTAACTAATCTGACTGAAATTTCAACAGTATATGAAGTAGAACCTGGAAAAACTTATAGAGAAAAATTTAGGTCTCTATTCCGAATATTTTTCTCTAATTATTTGCAAATTTGCTCTTTCGCTCGCAACCAGCTCCTCTAGCGGTGAAGATGGGAAGTAATATCAGCTGACTTAATGTACAAGTAAAACGTGTTTTTATTGACACTTCCAATACAATTTTCAAATATCGTTGTTAAAAACACACAAAGTTTGGAGCGGGATGTTTCACAAAAGTGACATCCAGGGCGCCAATTTATAATTGTAACGAATAGTATTTGAATAAAAACATTTAATCGGGTAAAACCCGGGTGTTGCCTGGGTCATTCGGCTAGTATATAGGATGAGCAGCGTTTGAACTCCATGTTAGGAGCGGCTGCACATGGCGTCTGTTCCTCATGTCAGGGGCGGCCATTACTTTTGGAGCTAAGTCGGCCTACCACTGAGTAGTGCTCCCAGTCTTAATGACAAAGGCAAATGCATTCTACTTTTCCCAAGCTTTACAAGCTTGATATCTTAATATGATTGAGTGGAGATAAGAAAGAGAAGAAAAAGAAGATAAAGCCAGAAGCATTGTTTTGAGGCTTTATTTTCAATGTTTATTACACAATTGATGGTGGGTAGTTCGATGAAGGGAGAAAGAAATTGATCAGTGTTGGTTCAGTGACCATCACGACGGTCTGTGGATTGATGTGAAATGGATGATGGATGGCGGAGAGACAGCTTGAGACGATCACCGTCTGGGGGAAATATTTCCAAGTGTCGACATTCTATTCACCTAGCTACGTGTACTGCAAAGATTTTATTAGACATCGCTATGAAGTAGTTTGAAAAATTACTTAAGTATGAAAAATATTATTTTACCTATTCAAATTGGCTTAACCATTGATAAATTGTAGATGATAAATATTTGTAATAAGTTTAATGCAAAATTATAATAACATAAAAAATAGAATTTATTTAGAACTATATTAAATTTATTAAAAACAAATTTTTAATATTTTTTATGTATAATGAAATTCTCTGGGAACTCTATAAATCTGACATAATTATAGGCATTCTCAATCATGACTATAAATGGACTGTAAAAATAACATAACAGAGGTTATATTAGAACATAGACAGAATCATTCAGTATCGTTAATTGCAATCGATATAGAAGGTACATTAGACAATACATGGTGGCCAGCTCTTTTTAAAAGAATAGATCAAGATATAATTATTTTCTTCCTCTCTAAAATTAGTGGGATGTCAAGGTAATTTAAGGTAATCAATTTGACAAGATTCCTTTGAAATTCTTGATGATTAAAATTGTGTGATATAATTTAGACTATCAGTTTAAAATAAAACAAAACCAATAGTAAAATGATCTAGCGCAATTCTCTGATTATTATTTCTTTCTAAAACATCACGACTGCACGAAATTTCTCAGAGGCTCGGCCTATCAAGAACTGAACTTTATTAAGAAATAATCCATCACCCCTATCAAAGAATCAATTTTTCTTTACTTCTTTATTTATTTTGATTGAAAAATATCTTGTCCGTCTCACCAGTTTTTTTTTTTTTTTTTTTAGATTTTGGACAAGTATATGACGTGTAGTAGCCGATTCAAAGCTTGGTTCCGTTGTTGAATCTTGTCGTTAAACATGGCGACCTAGCTGCACCTGAATCTTAGCTACTCTGTGCTCAGAAACAACCCAGCTTACATTCTAATGGTGACATCAGAGAGAGCGGACCTTGTTGTCCAATCAAGGACTGGCATAGCCGATAGTCCTTCCTGAGCTTGGAAATATCAACTCGACCTTTCTGAGTTCGTCGACCTTTTTCTGTGGTATCTTTATTGAACGCAATTTTTAAGTTATATCATGCTTGGTGTTTCTACGTAAAATATTCCCATGTATATACAACATTGTATATGTACAACAAATATAATACGAATATATATAGAGAGAATGCTCTATGAAGGTGTACATATAAATGATGAGAACTCACTATAGGAGAGCCACCACCAAGGCTGAGGTATCAACGCAAAAACAAGGATTCCTACGGCAAAAGACAATTCCTAAGGAATTTCCCCCGTGTCCCCAGGGAGACCAGTCGCTAATTGGGCGCTATTGCAACTATTTCGGGTGACAGTCAATTTCCGGCTCGGATGAGAGGCTGGTGACACTATTTCCTGTCGTCAACCCGGTTTATCTATACCACCCTATATACTGGTGTCAACATTGAACCTTTTAAATGAAGGATAGAGAAATTTTATGAATTTTAATATTTAATCAGAGTAAGTCTAGTAAGGCTGATAGAGAACAGGCTCAAGGCCTCATACATCTGCCAAAAAGAATGCATCCATAGATATGTTGAGGGGTAAAGCTTAAACAGATGCCTAGAATCCCAAATATATAAACAAATACTAGCCTACTTCGGACACATAATGAGAGAAAATGGATTAGAAAAGATGTTGATGTTGGTAAAACTTGAAGGAGTAAAAGAACAGAAGAAGATCTGGAATGAGCTGGCTAGAAGGGATCAGGAAACCTACCGGAAAGTCACTAGATGAACTGCGAGTAATGGTCATAAGAGATCAAGTTGAAGAATATTTGCTATGTAGTCACCATGATCGACTTCATGGACAACAAAAACAATGAAAAGATCTTGAAGATGAAACACTAAATATTTCTGAGCGATAGAAAGAATCATTTAAAATATATAAACTTGATAAACAAAGGCGAATATCTCCTGTAGCTCGTGATACGGTTATATTTGAGGAATATCTTAAACGAAAACAATTCAAATACCTCTCAACAATGGCGAACAAGCCACGCCGAGACCATGTTTCCCCAAAAGTCGTTTGTGTGGTTTATAGTTTAAAGGTTCATATTTAGCCTTTTTATCAATAATTAATGTTTATTATTTATGTACTTTACCATATTTTTATTATAAATATTGTAAAGTATATGTGACTTGCAGTTTTCGTATCGACCTCGGTATCACAAATAAGACAACGTTGGGAAGTAAAGTAGAGGAAAGGAAAAAGGATTTTAGCCTAAAAAAGAACCAGAATATCTTCTTTAAAATCATCATATGGGCGTCGCAGTGCCATGTTTAGAATAACGACCATTTACAACCATCTCGAGGTTATAAAAAAGGGCAGTTTTAAATAGAAAATCGACAGTTTGACCTGACGTGCTCTCGCTAGACCTTCTCCTGGTCTGCCAATATCGCCCAATTTAGCATTTTAAGTTTAAACAAAGTATCTCCAGAGTCGAAGTGTAGGAGAATCTGGAATAAGAGATCGGTCGATGCCAGTAAGCTAATACCGTTCCCCGCAGATCTCCACATGTTGCAGGCATTCATTAATACATACAGCCTTCATTATGTGAGCGGGTGGGTAGGCTGCCTACCTATTGCTATGCGTAGATATATCTACATACTCTCATATATATAGCTCTCCTTGTAGACCCATATATATACATGAGTATGTGATACTGCAGTCGTGGCAATAACACTAATAAAGAGTTCTGATCAGTAATTTAATTGAACTTAAGAAATATATAAAAAGGTAAGAGTACTGCCTGTCTTAAGGCGTAAGAATAAAAAAAAATGGAAAACCTATTTACATAATGTACAAAAGGTTTGAGCCGGCCAGCGGGAAACAACAACAATGAGTTTTATAGGGGAAGCGTGACCTCTGGCGGTCTATTTAACAGAGTATTTGAATCTATGAAATATAATTTTTATTAAAATAATATTTTAATATAAAATTTCGCCCCTATGAAGAACGGGTTCATTTATATTGTGTGTAGATAATATATTGTTTCTGGAATTTCATATTTCCACTATATATTTTCGTTAGTAACCACAATACCTTAAAGGTTCACATTTATATTTAAAATTCCCAAACTTTTAAATTTTTGATATTTTCTTATTTAATCTCATTTCCTAATATATTATTATCTTCAAAATTTGCATTTTTACCCCCATTACTTATTTCCTATGTAAATATCTGAAAGCGTACCTAACTAATGTGTAAATTTAGCGAGACCAACATATGTAAATTTCAACTTTTGTTTTTGTCCATCTTGATTTATTTATTTTTTCCTCAAATGATCATTCTCTATTCTTATCATTAATTATTTTATCATTTACATGTTCATTCTTATTTGTATATTTTCCTTTTTGTGCTTAATATTACCCTTTGCCTACTGTTTATTGCTTTTCCCAAATGCCTTTTTTCTTATAATCATCCAATGTTTCCACCTATCCTTTACTAATGTATTTATTTTCCTATTGTTTTTAATGTTCTTCATATTTTCATTTTATACTTTTGTAATATCCAGTATATTTTTCTTCCTCATTAATATTATACGTGTATTTTTTATTGTCTATTTCCAATCTATTGGTTCACAATAAGCCAATACGATGATGGAACACCAATTTCTTTTCTCTCTTTACCGCATTTTCACTCTTTACCACTATTTTGTTATCATTTATATGTGCATCATTTTTATAATTTCATATCTATTGGTTAAGAACAAACCAATATAATTATATGAAAAATCACATTTTTATTTTTCACTTTCTACCAAAAATATTTGTAATAATTCACCACTTTACATCATTTTGTACTTTCCTGTCTATTGATTACCATCCAAAACCAATATTATAAGTGAACAACACATTTTTATTTTTCACTTTCTACCAAAAATATTTGTAATAATTCACCACTTTACATCATTTTGTACTTTCCTGTCTATTGATAACCATCCAAAACCAATATTATAAGTGAACAACACATTTTTATTTTTCACTTTCTACCAAAAATATTTGTAATAATTCACCACTTTACATCATTTTGTACTTTCCTGTCTATTGATTACCATCCAAAACCAATATTATAAGTGAACAACACATTTTTATTTTTCACTTTCTACCAAAAATATTTGTAATAATTCACCACTTTACATCATTTTGTACTTTCCTGTCTATTGATTACCATCCAAAACCAATATTATAAGTGAACAACACATTTTTATTTTTCACTTTCTACCAAAAATATTTGTAATAATTCACCACTTTACATCATTTTGTACTTTCTTGTCTATTGATTACCATCCAAAACCAATATTATAAGTGAATAACACCTTTTTATTTTTCACTTTCTCCCAATCGTTTTGTTATCATTCACATTTTTTTCATTTAATTATTGTATTTTACTGTCTATTGGTTACCAAATAAAAACCAATATGATAAGTGAATATCACCTCTCACGTTATTTTTTATCAATCATTTTATCTTTTTTAAAAAACTGTTTTTATCACTTTTCTCTGTACCCATATTAATTTCTTCACAGGGGGGAAATGTTATATAAAAATATTATTTTATTTGGGGTTATATTTTATAGATTCAAATACTCTGCTAAATCGACCGCTAGAGGTCACGCTTCCCCTATAAAAACCCATTGTTGTTGTTTCCCAATGGCCGGCTCAAACCTTTTGTACATTATGTAAATAAGTTTTCCATTTTTTATTCTTACGCCTTAAGCCAGGCAGTAATTTTATCAAATTATGGTTTTTTATATTCCTTTAGTTTCATAAAAGCAATTTCTGATCAAAACTATTTTATTTATTATACTTTCAAGATTTTAGCCACGACTGCATTACCATAGCGCAAGCATGTCAAACTCAAATCCTAACACGGGCCAAATAAAAAGTAATAAGATTATGTGGGCCGCAAAAAAAGAAAACAAGTAATTAAATTTCTATAGTAACATTTATGTAGGTGTATTTTAAAAAATACTAATAAGAAAAAATAAAGTAAAGTTAATATTTTCTCCCTGATATTTGGCATCTCTTTTCTGCTACCATCTTTCCTACTTCGGGGGAAATCTTGTTCGTAGTGATTAATTTTAAAACTGACCCAAGGTGAACGTCAGTAATTCTCGATCTGATTGGAGACTTATTTCCTTTCATAAGTGAAAATAACTGCTCGCACCGATAAGTACTTCCAAACATGGACATAATTTCATATGCTAATTTTCGAGTGTTTTCAAATCTGGGTACATACGTTATGTATGTAGGTATAATATTATCAAAACTTACGACTTATGTATGGCGACCAGTGGTTAGTTATTAATAAATAAATTATGTATAATTACAATTTTTAAAAATTAGGCTTAAAATTTTTATTATTTTTTTTTATTTTATATATATTTTTTAATTAAAATATATTGTCTGGTGGGCCGCAAATTTATTCGTTGTGGGCCGCATGAGGCCCGCTGGCCGCGAGTTTGACATGCCTGCCATAGCGTAATCCTCAAGATAATCAAAATCAACATAAAATCTTTCATATAATATACATATTAGAATTTAATGAAAGAGTACCTTCTGAACGTGCAACTGATTGACGCTAAAGGCTTGCCTCATCTATCTATCTAAAAAAAAAAAAAGCTCGTAAATTTATTAAGAAAAATGAATCTTCTTACCGTGCAACTGAAATTTACTGATGGTTTGCGATATATATCAAAATAAATATTAACTAATCGTTGAATTTTAATTATTCCAAAATTGACCAAATACCCATTCTTGATTAATCAAGAAAAGCTATCCCCGTACGCGTTTCGGGCTGTTGGCCCTCGTCAGCGTGGTACAAGCTGTACCTTAACGACCAAAAAGGCTGGTCTATGGTATTAGGTCAATTCTAGAATAATTAAAACTCAAAGATTAGTTGATTTACAAGTATATAATACTTGTATATTCCGATATATTGCGCAAGCCATCAGAAATATTAAGGTGCTCGATCAGGATATGCATTTTTTCTTAATTTATCCACCTGGTTCAAGAACAATTTCACTTTTGTACTATTTTTCATGAATTAATGTTGATTTTATTTATTTACAGAAAAAGTGAACAATAATATTTCCTGAATTATCATGAAATGTCAACCAAGTATACATTTCGGACTGTTGACCCTCGTCATTCTGGTGCAGGCTTTAACTTGAGACGACTCATCAAAAAGATCTTTGCAATTTCTAAAAAGTTTAATAAAAACAGGTTTTAATGCCAATTGCGAACACATGCTAAGATAGGTTTTGAGCTAATTTAAAAGTAGAGAAGATGCATATATTTCGATTATCTGTTTTGAAAAATGCGGTATAAGGCAACATTTACCCGTCTTATATATTATTTCGACAGAAATACTGTATTTTAGCATCATTGAATGCCTTGAAAGCCTTTAAATACGCATTTAAATTCTTCTTAAATACAAATAGACAAAAATAGACAACTATAAAATTTGAGAACAAACATATTTGTCTTGAATGTAATCGATTTAAAATTGTGTGAATCGCATTTATTGCCCCACAATAATAAATCTGAAAGAAAATGTAACAACATATCTAAAAGGTTGGAAGAGGGGACAAAACATGCTATATTTAAAGGATTCTAAAAGTTTTTTTCCGTTGAAAATATAAATCCGCGATTTTTATTTCTAATTGAGGAAAAATAGAAAAATAATTTTAAACAATAAATCCAGGGCGTTTTTTTTTGTTGTTGTTGGGCAAACATTTAAAACTTTTATTTTCCTTTCAGGAAAGTTTTCTTGGCGAAAATCTCAGTTCGTGTCGAAGGAAATTGTTAAAAGAAATGGAAAGAGGAAAAAAAAAAACAGTTTTATGTCTTGTTGTGTATATGAAGGGCTTTATCATTCGGCACTTACAAACGTCCATATGGGAGGGGTAATGGCCTGATAAAATTTATATTTGATAACGCTCTCAACTATGTGTTTATTCTTTATTAAAGACACGCAGTTAGAGACTTTTTTAATATTCGCATATCATTCATTTTTTACTTTCTGTGGTTTTTCTGAAGAGATAACAGGGGTATTTTAGAAGACGTACATACAGAAATTGTTATTTCAAACATAACTCAGTGCTTAATAACTACAAATATTTCCCACAATGTGTTCCTTTTACTGTAAATTGTTAGCTTTAAAGTGATAATCGCTCTTCAACAAGGCATAATTAAAAACTTCGACTATAATTTTTATAAGAAGTGTTTACAAATATACGCAAGCAGCATGGATACAGTTGTAAATATCCGCACGGCCAGACTATATATGTATTTGTAGCTACTTCTTGTTAGAAATAGTTAATGTTTTAATTAAGTTCTTTGGAAAGCAATTATCACTTGAAAGCTAGCTTTTTAAAGTAAACTCATTGTGATAAAATTTGTAGTTTTTGAACGCTTTTCGCAAATTTATCTTGAATCATAACCCAGTGCTATCTCTCTGTGAATGAATATAAATTTATCATCATTATTAGTAGTACCAATTTGTTTTTTAATTGTCTGGAAGAGACAATTCTCTATAAGCGCTGAACAACGACTAAAGGTGAAAAGGTATATGAGGAACTCATCAGTGCTAAACCTATTCTTAATAGTCTGGTAGATTAAATAGACGAAACTGCTGAAAGAGTTCACTAATGATTAGTCAAGCCCTCTTATTCTTCTTCATCTTGCGTCTGACTGTTGTAAAAACTAGCAGACGATCTAAACATTGCATTGTACAGATGACGAATGCCATTTTGTGGAAGCAATTGGCCGGAGTCAGAACAGCAAAGGAGAGTGCTGGTTAGGCATGATTTTGTCGTCCAATAATGTCCTAATACTCAATAGGACAGTTAAAACACAACAACTGAAATTATAACGATTCCATTTGTTATTTCGGTAAAACTGTGCTTATTTTGCCAAGATTTCCTCTGGAGCTGTTGCCTAGAAAGCCTGAGATGTGAGCTGCTATAAACCCCATATCTATAGGATAAAAATAAATCACTCTTATGCTTTTTTAAATACAATAACTCTTCGAATATAAATCAAACAATCGCTGTAAGTTTATGTCTTGTGTTTTAAACTGTATCACTAATTTATTTATTGGTTTATTCATTATCCAACAAGGTGCGATATTGAATCATTTGCGCCTATATTAGAGGAAACACAGCAAGCAGATAAACAAAGTAAAACGATGGATTAAATATATACATATTTAAATGTATTAAGCGGAAGAGTTCATAAAATTTGTATAAACAAAATGGTTGGTATAAGAGACTCAAATCCGTAATAACTGGAAACAAACGATGTCTCACTTCTGCAAAGTTCGGACAGTCATAGATAAGGTGAAAAGCAGTTTGTTCAGTTTCTCCGCAGGAACAATTTTTTTTTTGATAGACCTCTTTTATGTAAGTAGTGCTGGAATTTTCCGTGTGACGTGAAAAATTCAGCGACTATAAAATCTGGGTGGAACTGTATAGGAATGCCGTTTGGAAAAATAGTGAGAATTATTTATTATGGTATTATAAATGGATTGAAAGAAAAATACTTTTTTTTCGCACTCCATTTTTGTAAAAATTTTCTTGGTAAGTTTCGTTTTTTCAGTTTATATTTTATTTATTTAATTTGAGATGGTCTTTCATGAAAGGGATGTATGCGATAGGTATGAGCATCCGTATGATATGGTTCCATGTACCACTGAGATAAGAATATTATGTTGTAGTGAGAAAGAAGTTTCTGTAAAGAACGTATAGAAATATATGGATACCATATTTCGCTAGCATAAGTGGCTCTCTATCGTATGAGTGATTTATAAATTGTATTTCTTCTCTTATAGTCATCTCCCCAAGATTTTTACAAATTTAGAAACGAATGTTCTTTATTTTGTTGCATTAAGATACAATATCCTCTATGTAACTTGAAAAGTTGAACTTGTTTTTGTTTCTTAGTTATACGATAAACAGACTCCGAGTATCTTGATTTAATCGGTAATTTTCAGGCTTATTCCTTCGTGTTTTATTGTTAAATTAGACTGATTAGTGAGTTGTGTGTGTGTTTTTCGGTTGATAAAGTTTCGTTTCATCACACCAATTGTCTATCACATTGACGTATTTTCAATACGCTCAAACCCTTGCGCCCACTTGGTATTGTAGGTTTCAGCGTGGTAATATGGCATAAAAGAAACACCAAGGTCAGGAAGTCCAGCTTCGTCAGTTAATGAGGAAAACATCGCTGCTGTCAAGATATTATTGGAGACTGATCGACATATAACTTATCACCAGATAGAGAAGAATTTAAACATTCTGCAACATCATTCATTCCATTCTGCACGACCATCTAAAAGTGAGTATAAAGTGTGTTAACTATATGGTTTCCTCATTCCTTAACTGATAAGCAGATGGCTCAACGTGTTCGTTGTGCCGAGAGATGCTCAAAGGTTTGATAAGGAAACTTGGCTTTATTATTTTGAAGTACCTACTGAAGTTCAGAACAAAATATGATTCTATGAAGGTGAAAACACGCCTGTGTCTGTATTGATTATGGAGGCAAATATTTTGAAATATTGTTAATAAAGTCATATTGAAAAACATTCCTAGTGCCCTATGTATATATAAACATATGATTTACACATATTTATAATTTATGAAAAAGTACTTGCCCAAGGTTTGACGGATACTATTATATGAATTAAACAATAATAAAATGAAGAGGTCTTGTTTATCGTTTTAATATTCACATATTGCGAGGAAGATCAAATTTTGCTATTGTACTGTGCTTATATCAGAAAATATAGGTACAGATAGGTTAGAGTGCCTACTTGGTCTTCCGTACAGCGAAGGAAGGATTCCTCCATTGAAATAACAGAAGAAAGTTCTAAAGACTTGGAGATCAATCCCCAACAAAACAGGACAAAGAACAAACGTAACATTTCCTGAAAATATAAAAAAATACTCTGCGAAGAGAGATTCCTATCTTGAAAGGAAGTTTTGACATGTAAATTGAATCTTCTATAGAACGGTTTGAAATGTTGATCTCCCAGCCTTAGATATCGCGCACAATCGGTGAATTACCATGACAATCTTATGAATAAAGTGCTTGACTTGATTCCTTTCCTACAGATCTGTAGTATTATATATATAGTGGGGGAGAGAAAGACGTCATTTTTATATTTTACCGATTTATTTTCTCTTTACAAAAATACGCTATATAATATTTAGCTGTCAACATGGGACAGAGAAATTAGAGAGGATGTCTTAAACGAAATGCTCTACTTTACAACAAAAAAAGAAACAAAGTGAAAGGAGAATTTTTGTTATTTAAAAATATATAGATAATTTTGTAAAATAGTAATAAATATGTGTTAATAAGGTGTATTTAAATAAAAATATGATGATTAAGTTGGCAAGCCCACTACAACTGGTCTGAGAGAACCCAAGACCTTCCTGGGCCGTACCATCAACCCAACATTGGACCAGGCCTTAGTGACCATGGCCCACCAACATGAATCACTCCCCATAATAAATCCTCTGAGACCTCTACTTTTAAATAGGAAAAATATACTCACGGACAAAACTTAAGAAAGTGGAAAGTCTTTTATTCTACAAGTAAACTCCGTATAAATTAGTATAAAAGTATAACAAAGCTAAAGTTTTGCGGAGGAGCCTCTTTATTATACATTTGCTAGCTTTCGAACCTTTCGGTTCTTCCACAGGCGTGGCTAGTATGACTACACTAACAGGGTATAAGCGCGCTTGAGCCATTATATACAATATATAAATTTACATGCGGAGTGATATTTCAAACGTAATAAAATAGAAATAGGAACTATGACAATAAAAATAAAACTATGTAAATGAACTTATAGATTTTTAAAATTTAGATGAAATTATGGCAAAAACTTTTAAATGCGATAAAAGTTAAGTAAAATAATGATATTCACTGTATGTAAGCCGTGTGACACTTTAAAATTTCGTAACGTTTAAAACCAGTAAAATTCCAAAACATCTCAACACAGAAAACCAAGCTGGGGTCCACTCCTCCCGACCACACACCCGAGTGTATCATGGTGTAACTATTGAGATATTATATGGTATATTTCCGGTAGATCTATTTTCCTATTTATGCTGTTTGTTTGTGTTGATATGATAGATTCCAGTACCAATCTGTGCTGCTTATTGTTTATGTGCTGATATAGGATTTTAGGTTGATCTAAGTTGAAGTTATGGCCTGTGTTTGAAATATGTTGGTATATAAGTGATTTCGGGTCTCTATTGTTTATGTTTCGTTTGTGTTCGGTGATTCTGATATACGCGGTTCTGCCAGTCTCCCCCACGTAGGAGGCTGGGCAATCCTGGCAAGAAACCGCGTATACTGCTCCGGTGGAGTGGATGGGATTGTTGGGTGAGTCTGCTTTGGTGATAGGATTCCTGAGGAGGGCAGCAAGATTGGGAGGGCTGTTAAAATAAACCTGAATACCATATGGGCGAAGGATTCTGGAAATGGCAACAGAGAAGGAGGAATATGGAAGATAGCAGACTGCTCTATAAGTCGTGGAGGTCCTCGGAGCAGTGGGATCAAACGTATGTCTATCTATGAATTTTCTTGGGTATCCTGCAGTGGTTATAAGGGTGGTAATTCTGTTTTTTTCTATGGCTTTGAATATAGGCAATGAGCAATGCGTATGTATTCTTTTGGTTAAAGTCCTGACTGTGTTTACTTTATAGGCTACCGGGCTATTGGAGGAGAAATGGGTGTATAGGGGTGGGATATTCTTTTTGTAATAAACTGCTGTGTGCAATCTGTGTGGAGTGCGGATAATAAGGATGTCCAGAAATGGCAATACTAGGTTTGTTTCTGTTTCGTATGTGAATTTGATGTCTGCGTGAAAGGAATGTAGAGTGTTAAGAATAGGTTGGAGCTCATTCGGTTTGATTACACAGAAGATGTCGTCCACATACCTCCTCCAATAATGGATGTCGAAAGAATGCATCTGATTGATCCACTGGTCCAAGGACCCCATCACGACTTCGGCAACTATGGATGAAAGAGGACTGCCCATTGGGGTGCCTCTGATCTGCTTATAATGCTGGTGGTTAAACGTGAAGGTGCTAATGGAAAGACATAAGGACGTTAGCTGGGTTATCAGGGTTATGGTTTGATCTTGAATACCTGCTGACCTGAGAAATGACTGTAATTTGTTTAAAATGAGGGAGTGTGGAAGGGAGAGGTATAGCGCTGTAACATCAAATGACACCATAGTGTGATGTGCGGGTAGCTGCATTTGCGTAATCTCTTGAACGAAACTGGGTGGGTGTGTGATGTTGTACTGGTTAGGATTGTTCTTCATGATAGGGGATAATAGTTGGGCCAGATATTTGGCTAAGGTGTGAGCCGGGGAGAGGTGGTATGCGATGATGGGTCGGAGTGGTACCCCAGGCTTGTGTATTTTAGGAGCACCATATATGTACGCATCTCGTGTGAGGGAACTGGTGAACTGAGTTAATTGTGCCTTGGTGATCTGCTTCGCCTTCATCAAGTTCCTAAGTGATGACTTGTAGCCCTTGACCAAGGCGTCTTTCGCAGATGTTGAGATGATCGTAAATGTGGATGTGTCAGCGAGTATGTTCATCATTTTTCCTTCGTAATCAGCTCTATCCATCAACACCGTCTGGTTTCCCTTGTCTGCTTTGGTGATTACCAGCGAACTAGTCTTTCTTAGCCTCTGGATGAGGGAGCGATGATCCCGGGCATATGATACTGGGTGATAGGGCCTGCGCAGGACCTGGGTAACTGCGTGTCTAATCCTGAGGGTTTCCATGTGGTTGAGGTCTTTGAGTGCACCTTCCACTCCTGCTATTAACCTGGGTATGTCGGGCTTGTCGGGAGGCACGTAATGTAACCCCAATGCTAACACTCTTTCCTCCTTTTCCGATAAGGGAATCGAGGACAAGTTGACTATTCCATTAGATGAATTGTTTGAAAAGGCTGCGGATTGCGGGAACTGGTATTTCTTTACCCAATATGACAACTTTGTTTGTTGCCTGCCTGTAAGGATCTTTTCTTTGTGTTGGATGTCTCTAGTGATGGACATGATGACTTCGGTGAATTCTGCCATGGGAAGGAGTTGGCCAATGTGGAATATAAGGCCCTTCACTGTTTTAGAAATGATCCTGATGTTGGAATGACATCCCTGGATTCTGGACTCTAGCAGGTCCCACTGGTACTTCTTTGTTATCTTTTCTGAGAAAGGGTTCCTAACCGGGTCTTTGATTCTGAGGGACGGCGGGATGAACTGGTGGTCCTTGCATATACGGTTGAAGCGCAGGTGACACCTCCATCTTGACAGCTGTGCCGATTTCTTTCTGAGCTGGCGTAGGTAGAAGGGACAATCGGAATTTGGGTGGCTCATGACCGTAAAAGCGACATAGGCATAAGATTCTACAAGTAAACTCCGTATAAATTAGTATAAAAGTATAACAAAGCTAAAGTTTTGCGGAGGAGCCTCTTTATTATACATTTGCTAGCTTTCGAACCTTTCGGTTCTTCCACAGGCGTGGCTAGTATGACTACACTAACAGGGTATAAGCGCGCTTGAGCCATTATATACAATATATAAATTTACATGCGGAGTGATATTTCAAACGTAATAAAATAGAAATAGGAACTATGACAATAAAAATAAAACTATGTAAATGAACTTATAGATTTTTAAAATTTAGATGAAATTATGGCAAAAACTTTTAAATGCGATAAAAGTTGAGTAAAATAATGATATTCACTGTATGTAAGCCGTGTGACACTTTAAAATTTCGTAACGTTTAAAACCAGTAAAATTCCAAAACATCTCAACACAGAAAACCAAGCTGGGGTCCACTCCTCCCGACCACACACCCGAGTGTATCATGGTGTAACTATTGAGATATTATATGGTATATTTCCGGTAGATCTATTTTCCTATTTATGCTGTTTGTTTGTGTTGATGTCGCCGGTCGTCTGTTTTTTTTTTTTTTAAGACAGAGGCAATTTTGTTCACACTTGGTTATCTCGTATGTCTTCAATAAAGGTCACTGTATATAAATATCTTTCAGAGTTATTGTCTGAATCCTGATGTACATGTTAAAAGGTACAACTTCCTCAAGTTTTGTCCATTAGTGTAAATAAGAGAAACAATAAAGCGCTATCATATGTATTGTTTGCATATATCATATGTTATGTAGTGTTTTCTAAAATGCCCATGGTATACAGGATGGCCTTTTTGTCTGAATTTACCAACATTGGTATTGTAGCAGATTTATATTAATCGAAATCTGTGCAATTTACGCCAGAGAAGATCAATAAAATGGATTATTTTAATACCTTTTTAAAAAGGGAGAGGTGCCTTTTTAAAATGAACACAACCTTTCAGCAAAATTGCAATATACGTATTGTAAAAGAGGGATCTCCCCCTTTAATTTGTGCATTAAAACGATGCACTTGTTCATCGCTCCAGTAAAAACTTCAATAATGGTAATGAAGAATCAGCCACAACTCCAGTTTAGGAAAATTCAGACGAAATGACAACCTGTATACCTTGGTGTCAGACTTTGGTCCTCATCAAAGCCGTCCCAGTACTGATGAGGGCAAAACCCAAAACCATGGTATACAGGTTGGCTTTTTGTCTGAATTTGTCAAAATTGGTGTTGTGGCTCATTTTTCATCATCATTATTTGTATTTCACTAGGAAGATGAGCAAGTACATCGTTCTGTTGTATAATTAAAGGGGGGGGGGTGCCTTTTTTAGTACATTAATTATATCCTTCATGAAATTTTTGTTATATATGTTAAGATGTATAGATGGCGCGTTATTGCTTTGTGTTAATTTATTCCTAACTGGCCTTGTCTTTATAGTTTGCTGAAGAGCATTGCTCGAAGCAAATATTTGAATGTAATTCTACTGTCCTATAAGCTTATGTCCATAGTTTACTTGAAAACCATTTCTAAGATTCCATCCTTCAGTGTAGCATATAAAAGCAAAATGATCCAATACAGTATTAGAGCTCTGAGAAGCGGTCTGGTGGATTAAATTGGCGAAACCGCTGGGAGGGTTCACCACTGATGAGCCAAGCCCTCCCAATATATTTTTTCATCGCAGTAAGGACAGTAGAAGTTCGTTTTATGTATAAAAGAAACATTCGCGCTTTTAAATCCTTTTATTAGCATGTCTTCCGTTTAAAATCCATTCTTATGATTCATTTTAAAACAGGCGCCTTTTCATCCAAAATATATAATCCCCGAGTTTAGCATAGCAATTATTCTAACCCTAGCTCTCATAAACTAGAGAGAACGGATAAACACATAAACAAAGAGATATTATCGAAAGTTTTGTAATTTTTCACAACAATCTAGAAACCCATTAAAAAGTTGTATGAAACGTAATAAAGAAGGCGGGGTGTCATATAACCTTCATTTCTAAAATTAACCAATATCTCACGGAAAATTAGGTTAAAAAAACTATCAACTAAATTAGTTTCCTTCATAAACTTGGAGCATTTGTTTGGAAATTGGCGATTCCATCTCTTGGCAGCTAATAAAAACACTTTTATGTATAGAGAATATATTCCCCTTGAAATAAATTTGGCCACGTTTAAATTGCCTGGAAGCTCTGATTACAATTAGTCTTAGCCTAATTTCACTAATTGTTTTAATTGTTTTTGGGGTGAGAGAGAAATTAGGACAGTGTTAATGATAATGGCGCTTTCTGAAAATATTAATTTTGAGATTTTTTTATTTATTGATAATGAATAATGTTTAATTATTTCTCTCATACTAAATGAAGTGGAAAAGGAGTTTATTTGTAAAATGTGAGGATTGTCTTGGAACCTGTCCTCTCCTGTTGGGAAGAGAACTGGCAACATCCAGTGATATGTTTGGTCAACTTAGTTTTTTAACTTTTAGATTGCGGAATAATTGCAATGACGATTAAAAAAGGTATACACCGATCAAATTAATTGCAAAAAGTTTCTTTAATATAAAATATAAAACGTTTTATATTTTATATTAAAGAAACTTTTTGCAATTAATCTGATCGGTGTAACCCTTTTTTAGTTTTTTAACTGTTGCCCTTGTGAGTGTATGTCTTAGTAATAAAATAGACACAAGATAACCAAGTGCGAACAAATTTGCCTCTGTCTCCTTAAAAAAAACGAATGACCGACGACAATACTTTATACTTCCTTGGATTTTATTCATTAGTTATACTTTATGTATTACTTTGTTTTAATTGAATATCTATTATCATCATTTCGCGAACAGATAAATACATATATATGTCCCCCCCCCCATAAAAAGAAAGGAACCTATCCCCTTGATTGTGCATCAGAACGATGTGCTCGCTGTGCATTAACCTACTAAAACACTTTACCAGTGATGATAAAGAATAAGCCACTACACCAGTTTTGGCAAATTCAGACAAAAGCCAACAACCTATATACCATAGTATCGGGCTATGACCCTCATCAGTACAGGGACGTCTTCGATTTCATAACATCCTAAGAAAAGGTTTATGAAATCGGTCGAATTCACCAAGCTGGTTAAGTGGCAAGGGCGGAATTTCAGGCAAGAATACAACCTAAAGTTGTGGGAGGATGATATTCATGTGTCAAAAGAGGTACCTCTCCCTTTAAATTATTTTGAACCTGGTCTATAAAACGAGATATAGGAGGTCTATGTTGTCGGGGCTAGAACCACCGGATAGAGCAGGAAAAGATTTACATGAACATATGAACCACATCTTCCATTTTTGTATTCCACGTTGTATTACTTTGGGAAATAAATTCTAACACGGCTCTATAATTCGAGAAATTTAGGACAATGGCACTGTGTAAACACCCTAGTAAAAAACTTTACTAAGTGATGATAGAGAGGAACTAAGTGAGGAACTTCTCCTGTCAAAAATACATCGAAACAATGAATTTGTTTCTTCCCTCCAGTAGAGAAGGTGGTGATGTAGAATTTGCAACGACACCAGTTTTGTACTGGGGGGATGAATCCAAATATTGTTGCTGTTGTGTCCAATAAAGAGCCTCAGATGTCCCCATGCATCGCTATCACAGCAGTCGTAATGTCCAATATCTTGAATCCAAATACTTTGTTTTAAAGAAACTTTAACGGGGGAGGTGCTTGTTTTGGTACATGAATGCAATCTTCCCGCAACTTATATTTGATATATTTATATCGAGAGAAAATATTTTGCAAATATAGATAAAGCATTCTTCCCCTGAATTGAAATTAGACGAAAAACAAGGTGAAGGAAGACGAGTTTCTTTTATTGATGCATAGGTGCAAGCTTTCGGGTAAATTCTTCCAGAAGCTTATCATCCTCTCCTGTCCTTTATTTAAACCTCCCACATGTTTATTTCAATAACCCTAATCATGCGCCGTCTCGTGGTTTCAGACTGCAGATTTAATATTTAATTTTCTCAAAAATCGGTCTTCTGTTAATATTAACAGACATATATAAATAGTTTTAAAACTTTTCTTTTCATATATATATATATTCCTTCCTACCATTTGTACCATAGTTCTTATAAGTCACGCTTCATTGCTCGCCTGTTGAAGGGTTTTTACCCGACAGCTTGCACCTATGCATCAATAAAAGAAACTCGTCTTCCTTCACCTTGTTTTTCGTCTAATAAGAAAATATTTTCTACTTCCATTACTGCAAAGATAAAAAATAATGGGAAATCATGGCTCATCAATGGTGAATCCTCATATATTGCAATAATGGTAGCAGAATATTGTTATATATATATAAAAGAAACATATGCGTCAAAAATAGTTCGAATTTCCCATAACAGATGGCGCGCTGATGCATCCTGTCAAAATATATCTCTAGGTGTATAGTCATCTGTCCTAAACCATACGTTCCTAAAGTCACCTCTTCCCCCAGTGGACCTATATACCAACCTTTATTTTTAGGTGAGAGGGGGGTTCAAAAGCATGTTGGGGATAGTTTAAACGATCTAAAAATCAACTATTTCTATAAAATGACTATACTATTTTTGAATAATTATTATATTTTTGAAAAATTATTCAAAATTTGAATTCTGAATAAAATGCAACTGAGCCCATCTAAAGGGAAGTATATAAGGAATTCTACATTTTCATTATTTTAATGACATTAACTCTAGTTGTTCTTTGCGTCGAACATTTCGGTATATCCCTAAAATAATATAATCCTTTATATTAGCAATGGAATACCATTTGAGAGAAAAAATCCCATCCAGGAGGGAAGAACCTCTTGCAAGCCACTCTTCTCTCTTTTTTTTTTTTTTTTTCTCTAAAATTATTTCTGAATATTCCTATTTTGATGGATTCAATTTCAGTTTAAAAAAAAAAAGTTGAAAAAAATGCAAATATATCGGATTCGAAGCCACTCTATAGTCTTCAAATAATTCATTTATTCTCTTTTTTTTACAAAAAAAAATAAACAAACGTTAAATTAACAGCTAATGTGATTTGGAATATAGATTTTACTCCCTCCTTCTACATAGAAATTTCTTGAAATGTAAAAGGTAATCACTTAAATTCCCTTAAGAATAGTTAATGCTCGGAATTTAAACGTTGAAGAATCAAACGCCATTAAAATCACCTTTTGTCCAATTAGCATAGAGATTGCTATATAGGAAGCTACTTAAAATTCAATTGATTCTATGAATATATATAACTTTATAGTGATATCTCATTATATAGAATATCCATCTCTAAAAATGACTTTTCGTTCTGAAAGTATTTCTGGCAGTGCGACATCATGTTCAAAGTATCCCCCTCTCACAGCTCTTATATAAAATGTTAAATATTTATATATATTTGGTCACAGTGGTACAGCTTGCTCCACGCTCGAGCGCCAACAGCGCGAAACGCGTTCGTGGATGGTTTTTCTTGATTTATAAAGAAATTGGGTTAGCTAAATATCAGTGAACAGGTTAAATCAACGTTTTGTTGATTTCTGTTCTACTAGATGGCGCTCTGCCATCTAATAAGCACATGTGCTCCTGGTCAGAATGTGCTTTCATTATTTTTAATATCAACACCTGATCCTTAGAGAAAACAGCGATTCGCTGATTAGCTTATCTCAGCCCTTGTCCTGGGAGGGGAGTCTATCACGGCTGGTGTTCCCTAGCAGAATTGAATTTTGTTTTTCAGAAGGTTAGGTAGGGCTTCATTACTTAGTAAGACTTGTTACTAGGGTGATACACCGTGCCATTGTCCTGATGCACGTAATAAATCTTTAATATAACATATTTCTCTCCGTACAAATACCTAGTTTAAAATGTTAAAGATTGCAAAAGATTAATTTTTACTTAAAAAGACCTATAAAGCACGAATGTTTGTTTTAAATTCGAATGAAACCAACTTCTACTGTTCTTATTGCTTGTGGAGGAGCATTGCTCTAAAGCTTATGTCCATGGTATGATTAAATACCATAATTAAGAGTTTACCATTCAGTGTCACATATACAGTGACACATTCTATATACAGTTACGAGCGTCATTCCTCATCTCCTAATCAACAATCAGTCATCAGTTTTCATCTCTGTCACCGTTTGCTTTTTTTTTTTTGGAATGGCGCCCTCCTATTGGTTGGCTACGGTCACGCCACCTTCGCCCCCCACTCGCCTTTTCGTTTATGTAATTATTGTGTTGGAGCGGTTCGCTCCTTAAATAAATGCATATATTAGTTAATAACCAAATGGAATCCTCTCTTTCTTTTTCCCTGTAAGAGACGCCTACGGAAGCCAACAGTACATAGACAGATAAAGCACATAGGCTATAGTTATTACCTAACATATGCTTTTATTTAAGGCGCCAATTTATAATTGTAACAAATAGTATTTGAATCAAAACATTCAATTGGGTAAAACACGGGCGTTGCCCGGGTCATTCGGCTAGTATACATATATTCTGCATAAACAGAATCGTCCTATACAGTATTGGAGCTCGAAAATCTGTCTGATGAATTAACTTTGGCGAAACCGCTGGGAGGGTTTACCACTGATGAACCAAGCCCTCCCAATATTTTTCATGCAGTAAGGACAGTAGAAGTTTGTTTTCTATTAATTTAAAATAAAAATTAGCGCTTTTTTATTTCAATTTAAAGCGCTATGTCCCCCTAAGGACACTTGCGCTGTCATACATGTATGCCTTTACATTTGTCTATACATATATATATACAATAATTTTAGGCCGTGAATAGAATAGTTATATGATTAACAATGTGAAAGAGAGGGAAAAAACGAGAAAAAAAGAACTGAATGGTTATATTTCTTAAGTAGAATTGGCGCATTATTGTCTTACTAGCCGAATGACCCGGGCAACGCGCCCGGGTTTTACCCGATTAAATGCTTTTATTCAAATACTATTCGTTACAATTATAAATTGGCGCCGTGGATGTCATTCTTGTATAATATATAAATGAGTTTTAAAAATTGTAAAAAAAAAAAAAAGAAATGCATCGGCCGGGAATTGAACCCGGGCCGCCCGCGTGACAGGCGAGCATTCTACCACTCAACCACCGATGGTTATGAGAAATGGCCATATTTGGGTATTTATTCCATTCACAAAAGCAACGGTGACAGAATTGATTATTAAGAATTGTTGCTTGATGACTCTGATAACTGTATATTTTAATATTTTTAGGCCGTGAATATAATAGTCATATGATTAATAATGTGAAAAAGAGAAGAAAAAAAGAGAAAAAAGAACTGTATGGTTATATTTCTTAAGTAGAATCGGCGCATTATTGTCTAATGTTTATAAGATCAATTGACAAAGTAGTTTCTATCCCCTGTATTTACAATCTGTTCTCAGCCGTGGAATTACAGAAGGAATTGTCTAAGCATTGTAGAAACAACTCGAGAAGAATAATTTTGAGATATATTGATACCTTCATAACCATTATTCATATAAAATATAGCACGGAAATGAAATTTTTCGGTGATCAGGTGAGGAATTTGAGAAAAAGGCATTTCTAGATCGTGCAACTACAATTTTCAGATGGATTGCCCCATCTTTCGGAATAACCTCGGCAATTAAATTAGAATATGTAGCTATGTATTTTACAATAAATGCTCCAATGGCCTCCGATTCTTGCAAAAGTCCAACCCCACCAGCGAGTGCAAGTAACCAAACGGGGTTCTGGCACATTTGTAAGTGCAAAGTCGAACTGCTTTTTACATGTGTAGACATGTGGTGCGCTTACAGTAAAAGCAGTCGCTAACTAATCACCATGATAATCATGGCCTGTACCACGTGTACTAGGGATAAGTAAAAAACTTCTAAAAAATAATATTCAAAACTATCACTCATGTGTGAAAAATAAATATTGGTTGAAACTTCGATAAAAAAAAGTAAAAATTCTAGTTTTCAATATTCGACTCTAATGGAATCGTTAGGAAAAAATATATTTAAATAAAACGTTATGACTCTCAAAGTCGGAAAAGTATATGCTTGCCATATATTTTTATCCTGATAAATAAAGTCCAATATGTAACGCGTTATATTTATATATTGCTGTTATATTTCTGTATATACTCTCTTATATACTCTCGGGAAATCTTAATAAAACTAGAAGGTCTTTAAAAATGCTTTTTGTTGTTATAGGATAGTAGCTATATCTCGGATTAATAATGATCACTTTTAATATTCGTACCGATAGTTCTACGACCAAGCACTTATATTTCTCAGCATTGACCTTTGACCACATCAATGTTGCCATGGGACAATAGACGGCCTGTTCTCACAAATATATCTTAATGGTATAACGGGCTAACTAGGAAATACGTTGTATTAAGGGAGAATGGCTATATAGCACACAATATTTTCCCCAAAAAGCCTGTGTACGTTAAGATATTCCCAAAATTGAAAAAGAACATCAAACGATTAAGGTTCCAAAATTGATGGGGAAAAAAGGACCTGACCTAAACGGACCCTTCTCCTCTTGACAAGATAATAGCCTTGCTGACGTCATCAATATGACACGTGATCACAGGAATTTCCGGGGGAACATGGCGTAGGAAGATGGATGTAGTTGTACCTTCTTCTCTGTCATTAACTGCCTGTGTCACGTGTTTCTCTTGGTCATTAATTACTGCAGTTCAACTTACTCCAAGTTAACATAGTAACCTCGAAAGTTATTTATTTCTGTGGATTTTTTTTTTTGTGTCGAAGAGAAATGTAGAAGCTTGTAGAGATTGTTGCGTACCACAGTGTTACATTGTAGAAAGTTTTTCTTTTAAAATAGTTTCATAAATATAAACTATTTGTGTGAAGCGCAGGTTTTTACTAAAATAAAACAATTTCCTACTGCCCGCCCTAACTGCAATGATAACAAATATTTGAAGGGCCTGGCTCATCAGTGGTGAACCTTGACAGTGGTTTCGCCAATTTAATCTACAAGACCGCTCTATTATTACATTGGACTGCTCTGTGCTGATATATACTGTACTGAAGAAAAACTCTTGTAAAATTTATTTGAACAAACTATAAACCTCGAGGACAGTAAAAATACGAAAGTATATAAACATTATTGTCCGCAAACAACAAATAAATGTTTTTAGACATAAATACAAACATAATGCAATAGAGCACCATCGTTATAGGAAATTGGAACCATTCATTGTATGTCGAAATAGTGTTGTTATAGTGAGAGTAATTTGTATGAGTTTTTTTTTTTTTGTCATGAGTAGATTGGCTATAAATAGGTATTGTTAAAAGGATATTCGATTATAAAGTTTATGTTATAAGTAGATTCGTTATAGTCTGCTATACTTTTATTTTATTTCGACTTAGTGCACTATGTTCCCTTAAGGACACTTGCACTACAAGGGTAAACTAAACATTGAAAGAGGAAAGAAAGAAAGATATTTGAAATATGTACAAGAATTAGTATGCAAGTTTTATTTAGATGAAAAGAGAAAAATACCAACACAATAGAAAAATGTACAAAGGGTTGGTATGCAAATATAGTTAATTGAAATCAAATTTTGAAGTATTGTGTGTATTCGAGGAAAACAATTTACAGATTGAAGAAAGTTTTAAGGAATATTTTATAATGAGAATATGCAAAATATTAGAGAATTATTCATTCAAAACTATACTAAACAGAGGTCATTTCTAAATAAAAGTGTTATAGAGATTATCCTTCCTTATATCTATAAAAATGAAATGCAAATCGATGTTTGTTATCGCTTCACGCAAAATCTACTGACTCAATCATTATGGAATTTCGCATGTAGGTAGCTGAAGATTTCGTTTAACATATAGGCTATTCAAAAAACGAAAAAAGTTAATGTGCTTTTTTTAAAAAATAAAAAACCAAAAAGCGTTAGTTCCAGCCTTTTACCGCTTGGGCGCAGCACTGGTCGCGACGATAAATGAATTTGATTGGTTAATAATTAACACGTGGTTTGTTTACACGATGAATGTTAGTTTGTTCACACGATGAAGGTTTTTAAAAGGTAAGATTATCCAATCGCCGTGAAACTTTAGGAAGTTATTTACTATACTACTGGGAAGATTTCTGGTTTGAATTCGATTTGATATAAATATTCTTTGCAATTTTATTTGCAAATTTTCTACTTTCACTCGCAAGCAGCGCCTCTAGCGGGGTCTGGTGAAATTATATTTATAAATTGTAACAATGCTAAAAATGTTTTCCAAGAATAATAAATTTAAATTGAGAATTTAGTAATATAATATTCCAATGACGTAAAAAATACTTGGCATTTCAATATTAATATGTATTTAAAGAAAAAATTGTAACGTTTTTGTGTTAAATGTAAAAATGAATGTTAAAATATATTTTTACATTGTTAATTTAATTTGCTGTTGTTTTATAAAAATGATGATGCAACTTTAATTGTTGTTGTGAAAATATCTTTATTTACGGAGCTGCTAACCATAATAAATTATTTTTGAGCCCCTAATTGTTGTTGTTTATTATCGTTTGTTTATGTAAAAAAATTACATTGTATGTGATGATGATAACAAAAATGAAATTTTAAATTGATATATATAATTCATTGAGAAAAAAGAAATAATTAATTAGCAAATTCACAAAAGTGGCAATATCCTTTTTTAAATATAATAAATGTTTTTAAAAAATATGTGTTTCAAAAATATATTTAAACGCATATAACAATATTTATATTTATATACGTTTATAAATCAATATATAGGTGGATTGGATGTTTTCTAGAATCGTTTTAACAAATGTTCGTTAAGTTCGGATAAAAACTGTGCGAAGCCGGGTACATTCGCTAAATACAGTTATTTACAAATCTTCGTTTGTGGCAAGATACTATTCCTTCAACTTCAAATTACCGAGTGGACCAATTAATACTTATTTTTTCAACTTATCGAGTATTTTTCAAGAGACGGGAAAAAAATTATCGAGAGTATAGACAAGTATAGATTCAGTAGGGATTGGATGTTTGCTGGAATCGTTTTAACAAATGTTTGTTAAGCAAACTTTTACTCGGGTAAAAATCGGGCGAAGCCGGGAACATATATATATATATATATATGTTTGTCGGCTATGCACGCCCTCAATATGTAACTAATCTCGCTGAAAATAGAACAGGACAGAGAGTTAAATCTGGAAGAGTTTTTTTGTCGCACTTTAACCAAGAAAAATTATATTTAACCAAGTACTGAGCAACAATATTTTTTAGTCAGAAATGATGATGATAATATTGCCGTATCATGCTTGATTGCATTAAAAAAATATTTTGGGGAATATTCACTAAAGCAGACCACGGGCGAAGCCAGATAATGATTAATAGTAGGCAGGAACAAAATTCTACAAGCGAAACATTCACTCGAGCAGAAGACACACGAAGCCAGGTTATCTCTATATATAAAATATCGTTTCTCGGCCTTTTGGCTAAGATCATGTAGTATATCTCTAGATATTTTTATTTATGTATATCTTTTTAAAAATATATTCAGTAGAGAGTGGATATGTTTGCTCGAAAAATAAATTTCATATATTATATAAATATATGACGTAACGAATTATATTATCATTATTACCATAATATTCTGTGTGTTCCCGAATATTATTATCAATAATATTCGTTAGGCAAACTTTCACTCGGTTAAAACCCGGGCGAAGCCGGGTACACATCCGCTAGTATGTTATAAAGAGGGTTTATTAAAGATAATTTCTCGTTATAAATAAAGACATAGAACATCTTCGGTTAGATAGAGTCTGGTTTAGAGCCATGGCCTTTATATCAAAGCATTAATATCTATCCAAGATTGTTGCCAGAATGTTGTATCACGGAATTACAGCCCCAATCCTGATATATATTAAAATATTAATACAAATATCCCCAAAAAATAAAATTTAAAAAAAGCTGAAATTTAAATTAGTTTGGTACGATTGAAAAAAATCCATTACACAAAGGAAGAAAAAAAAAAGAGTTTCAAAATTCAATCTGAGCTAATTAAAGTTTTCTCATCTGCAATATACAGGAGTACAGTTGTGTACATCAGTGTGGGGACTTCCTCCTTTGTGGCTGGTGTAACCTTGATGTATTTATTTACATCTATTGTTGGCTAAATGCATTATTTATGTATCTACATTTATTCATCTACAAACACTGAAGATATTTGTTTGATAATTCGAGTATCAATCAGACTTTCTTTTTTTATAAAATATGAAAGTGAAAAAATAGTACAAATGTAATATTGTACTGGGATAAGGTGCATAAATTAAGAAAAAGGCATCTACTTATCGTGCAACTGAAAGTTGCTGATGGCTTGCGCCATCTATCGGAATAAATATCAACTATTATCGTTGATTTTTAATTATTCCATTGAGGTACAGCTTGCACCACGCTGATGAGGGCCAACAGCCTGAAACGCGTCGGTAGTTAGCTTTTCTTGATTAATCAAGAATGGGTATTTAGCCAATTCTGGAATAATTAAAAATCAACGAGAATAGTTGATATTTATTCCGATAGATAGCGCAAGACATCAGCAACTTTCAGTTGCACGATAAGTAGATGCCTTTTTCTTAAAATATGAAAGATTTTAAAATTTATTTTACGACTCTATATATTTTTAAAGAATATTATAAGGCAAATGTGCACCATCTGTTATAAAAGATTTAAATTATTTCTGATGGGAATGGTTCTTTTCAGAGTAAAACAATTTTCTCTAATGCCCCCTTACTGAATTGATAAATTAAAACAAGGGTTCACCACTGATGAGCCAGGCTGGCTATTAATTTATCATTTCAGTAAGGGCAGTAGAAATTTGTTTTATTTTGAAAGGAATCATATGCGTCAAAAAAGTTCACATTTCTTTAAGGAGTAATATATACAACTTAAAGTTGTTGGAGGATGGTATTAATGTAACAAAAGAGGCACTTCTCCCTTTGAATATGCAACAAAAGAATGTATTAGGAGTATAAATAAGTTCGTGCGGTTATAATTTCGAAATTTGAAGCTTTATTGTGAAAAATTGGTTAGTGATTCAATGTTCAAAGTATTGTCCGTTTCTAGCCACTACATTTTTCCATCTTTCTGGAAATTTGCGGATCCCATCGCGAAAAAAGGCCAGCTCTTTGGCCGCTATCCACTCATCGATCCATTTTTTTTACTTCATCGTAATTTGAGTACTGCTGGTCAGCCAGGCCATGTTGCATTGATCGGAAAAGATAATATTCGGAAAGAGCAATGTCTAGGTTATACGGCGGGTGGGGTAGGACTTTCCATTTGGTGGTTTCTAAGAACGTTTTAACAGGTGCTGAAGCATGTGACTGAGCATTATCATGTTGCAAAATAACTTGGTCGTGTCTATTGGCGTATTGCAGCCGTTCTTCTCGCAATGCTCGGTTCAAACGCACCAATTGTCTTCAGTAGACCTCCCTGTGATCCTTTCGTTCAGTTGTATCAGCTCATAATATACCACTCCTAGCTGGTCTCACCAAATACACAGCATAATATTCTCGCCATGAATATTCGGTTTGGCCGACGATGATGAGGCACGACCAGGGTATCCATACCTGCCCTATGTTTTGGATTATTGTAATGGACCCACTTTTCATCGCCAGTTACAATTCTATGCAAAACCCTTTTCTTTTTTGACGTTGGAGCAGTTGTTCACACGCGAAAAAACGGCATTCGACGCCTCTTGGCTTCAGTTCATACGGCACCAAATTTCTTACCTTTCGGATTATTCCCATTTCTTTTAAGCGATGAAAAATGGCTGGTTGAGTGACTCCAAGTGATTTTGCGAGTTCCTTTTGCGTTTATGTTTGATCTTCATCGATCCTTGCCTTTAATTCTTCATCCCCAAACTTTGGTGGCGCTCCGAGTTTCTCTTCGCCTAAAAATCAAAATTGCCACTTTTAAACCATGCAAACCATTTCTGATATGTTTCTTCAGCAATAGCATGGTCACCATAAACTTATACTAAAATACGATGACTCTCAGCAACTTTTTCTTCATTATTGAAGTAATGAAGTAAAACTCCCCGCAAAAACCCATTATTTGATACAAAAGTTGACATTTCAAGAGCAAACAGAAATTATGTTGTTTACACTTCAGAGAAATGACGGTTACTGAAAAGGGAAGCCGTATGATGACGCTTCAAAATAATGGTGTTGCCAGATGAAACAGTGGGATAATAAACTAGTAGCGTCATCTCTATCAAAACGGTTGGAATTTTGTCTGAACTTGTCAAATTTGGTGTTTTGGCCCATTCCTTATCACCACTAGTAAATTATTTACCAGAGTGATAAACATAATGAAATGTTCTAATGTATAATTAAAGGGAGAGGTGATTCTTTTAGTACATACACAAATAAATTGGGATACTTTGATTAAAAAAATAGATCATCATCAGTTTATCAATACTTGGGCAAGTCCTGGAGTCTAAAAGCCTCATGTCTCTTTATCTTTTTTTTTATTTCTTTAAAGCTTCTTCCCATCATTTCAATCCGTCCTACCATTCTGTGTGAAGGTTGGAATTTGAATAGTTACATATCAACAAATGTTCCATTTCTGCTTGCTTTAGTCTTTCCGTTTTCAGGATGATGAAAACCCCAAGATATTTTACCGTAGTATTTATATATATTTTTTCTATATGTATATATATAGTTATTTAAAATTACAATATATTTTTTCACAATGAGTTTCTTTTTATTTCAAAACACTAGCTTTCAAGCGATAATCGCTCTTCAACGGGCTTAATAAAATATCGACTATATCTTGCAAGAAGTATTTGTGAAGAAAATCATTGTGAGAAAATATTTTGTAATTTTAAATATTTTTCACATTTTTATCATGAATATATCGTCCCTACAACTGCAAACTATCGAATGTGAAAAATTCAATTTTGAAGGAGAGAGAAATGAAGAGACCATGTGGCCTACCCTCAGTAGAGGAAGGCATTGAAGGAGGGAGAAATGAAGAGACCATGTCATGGTCTCTTCATTTCTCCCTCCTTCAATGCCTTCCTCTACTGAGGGTAGGCCACATGGTCTCTTCATTTCTCTCTCCTTCAAAATTGAATTTTTCACATTCGATAGTTTGCAGTTGTAGGGACGATATATATAGTTTAAAAACATGCACTGATATTACTTTTAAAATATTTCGACAATCCTTAAGATATAGTGGAATTATAACAGAGTATGAGTATCTTATTAGAGGAAACTTATATATTTAGTGTCATTTAAGTAAATACACTAAGCTAAAATACGGAATTATTGTGTATTTTGAGATATGCTTCAATCGAAATCCTTGTGTGACTTCTAATCCTACAATTACACCGCTATTTATAACCCAACAAATGTTTATAAGTAGTTATATCAAAGATAGATATTCAGCTCCAATATAAAGTACACACCGGTCAATACATTATAAGAGAACACAGTTTTATTTTTTAATTATATTGAATAACCTTCTCACATTCTAATAAATATTTGTATAAATTCTTCTAATATATATATATTGTAACAAAGTATTTATTATTTTATTAACAGAGTATTATTTCTTATGTTTATATTTTGCTACTCTGTAAACTTCCCTCGTTTCTTTTCTTTTGTTTATCCTTCATAGTTTGTTCTTGCCTTATATAAATTGGTGTTCCATCCTGAAGTTTGTCTTCCCTAATTTTCCTTGGTGGCAATATATAGAGAGAGACCCAATATCTCCGTCATTACATTTATAATATATATACAGGGTGATCCAAAAGTCCCGCACTATTTTAAAAATTAATAACTCCGCGAATATTTGCGCTAGAGCAATGCGGTAAACACCATTGTGTTCAGGATGCAATGGGATTTTTTATGGCAAATAATGAAAAATTCGAAATTGATTTTAGTTACAATTTTATTCGCCAGATGGCGCACTACCAGAATCAGAGATTCAGCGGCCAAATTGTTTGATAAATTGAAAAATATAACTAATCGACATGTATTTTTCCTTTTTGAATACCAGGAAAGAACCCTAATAACATCAAATAACAAATTAATAAAACACCACTTCGCCAAAAGTATGAAGAATTGGTTAACAATTTTTTAATACAATCAGAGATATGTAAAATAGGTAAATGCAAATTAAAACATGTAGCAAAAAATAAAATTGATATTTTAGATACGGTTTGTGTTTCCGAAGATAATAAATTTCTAATATTTTTTAAATTCAACTCTCTATCAGTATCGAATATATCTATTTTGATTCATTTGAAAAATATGTATCTATCTCTGATAATTTATTTTACTCTGGAATGCCGTTGTTGATGTCGTGTCCAATCAAGAACCTCAGATGTATCCATGCATCTCCATCACAGCAGCAGCAAGGACCACACCAGGACAATTGTTGCATGCCTATAGGTTATTGTGCCATCTGGATGTATTGTCATTCCTTTATAGTGTTTTGTTCTAAGTATTGTTATAGTTTTTGTCATTTTTCTCTCAGAGTTTATTTCGCATTTTGATCTTTTCTTATTTATTGTTTAATTATCTTGTATTTTGACAAAGAATCAGCGTCAAATAATGACATTTGTTCTTTCCATTGGCTCAACTTTCTGGCTTCCTTTGCCAATTCAGATGCCATTTCATTACCCCCGATCCCAGCATGGGCAGGGATCCATTGTAGAATGCAGTTATTCTCCAATGGTTCCAGTTGGGTAAGTAACGAGTGTATTTTCCGTGTGATTTTAGTATTGCCCTTCTGAATTGCTTCTAAAGCAGATATGGAGTCGCTGTATATTATTGTCAGTTCACAAGTGAAGTTTGACGAAATCTGTCCTGCTCCTTCTTTGATTTTGATGTGCGTTCCATCTTGCAGTATTATGTTAATTCCGGCCCCTCCATAACTCAGGGTAAGGTCTGAAGATCCATCTGTATAAGCTGTTAAAGGGGGTGGCCTAGCATTTTTAATCAAGAATTTGTACTATGAGGATATAGCCGTTAATATTTCAAACACATTAGACCTCGAAGCCCAAGATATCAAAGTCTACCTCAATCAAAACAAAGCCATCAACATTTACAATATGTATCACCCTCCAAACAATACACTTATTGACGATGGAACAATGGCTAAATTTCTTACAGACAACTCTTATTGTAGGTGACCTTAATGCCAAACATCAACTATGGGGATGTTCCACGCCAAACCCAAGAGGCAAAATACTTTCAAACATATTTGACGACAATGCCATCATGTGCTTAAATGATGGGAATCCTACCCATCATTCATACAGCTATAATACTGCACAAGCCCTTGATATAAGTTTTTACTATCCTGACATTTTCCACAAATGCAAATAGCAAATATTAAAAAGTATTGTAATTGATCATTTGCCTAATTTGATAGAAATTAGCACCAAGACCAAAACCAGCTCAATTAAGAAAAATTCTGGAACTTCAAAAAGGCTAATTGGATATCTTTCGAAAACACCATTATTAAAGCAGCCACAGTTTCAATACCAAGAGGTAATATTAAGAAATGGATTCAAAGTTATTCACACCAGGCAAAAATATTCAAACACTTATAACTAAAAGAAATGAACTACAAAAAGAGCACCCAAAACCAAACAAATTGTAGAACTGAACTGAACATTGTGAATGCAAAAATAAAAAGATTATACGTAAATGTGAAAAGGGAAAAATGGAAACAAACTCGTGAAAACCTGAACCCAAGAAATACAAATACAAAACTTTGGAATTTGGCAAAACAAATTGACAGATCCCAGTCACAAACCGAAAAAACTAATATGATTAAGAATACAGATGGTACACCAGCAACTAATGACAAAATTGCTGCCAATCTTTTAGGTAATTCATATAAAATAAGTGATAAAATGAAGGTTGAAACAAAGGCCCAAAGGATTATTCATGACTGTAAAAATGTCACCAGCTCTAATATTTTCCATGAAAACATTCAATATGAAAGAGCTAGCTTATGCATTAGAAAACACTGACCTAAACAAGACTCCTGGGCCAGATGGAATCCATGGCCGAATGATATCAAACTTGGGCAAAATTGGCAAAGAAAGACTTCTTATTATTTTCAATAACTCCTGGAAAACTGGAAAATTGCCTCAAGACTGTAAAATGCAACAATAATTCCCATTTAAAAACTTGACAAATCTGCTGATAACCCAAAAAACTACCGACCTATCTCCCTCACAAGTATTTGCTGAAAATTAATGGAAAAAATTATACTCAGACGACTCACCTACCACCCCGACACAAGAAATCTCTTACCAGAAGAACAATATGGATTTAGGAAAGGACATGGGACAATAGACCAACTCTTATTTTTCACACAAAAGGTAAAAGATGCACAAAACAGAAAACCGATTAACCACACAATAGCTGCTTTTTAGACCTTACACAAGCTTTTGATAAGGGGTATGGAAAAACAAGTTAAT
The DNA here is from genome assembly GCA_030710605.1 of Cordylochernes scorpioides. Classification (NCBI taxonomy): domain Eukaryota; kingdom Metazoa; phylum Arthropoda; class Arachnida; order Pseudoscorpiones; family Chernetidae; genus Cordylochernes; species Cordylochernes scorpioides. The sequence continues at coordinate 21,262,861 of CP092882.1, read as the reverse complement.
TACAAAATTATACAAACATTTCAAAATTGATGGAAAAGCTATCACTTGGATAAATGATTCCCTTAAAAATAGATACATCAGGGTCAAATATAATGGCATTCTATCTAAAACCTTCAAATTGTATCAAGGATTACCACAAGGATCAGTCCTTAGCCCAAATCTCTTCACCTTATTTATTGCAGGCATTGAAGAAAATTTTTCACATAAAACCAATATTGGACTTTTCGCTGATGACATTATTCTATGGAGCAGCAACACTAACTGGAAAAAAAAAGCTGAAAGAGATTTGAACAAGACTCTTCTCCACCTGTTTTTTTACTACCGATAAGAAACTATACAAAATAAGACCAAATATTATTCTGAAAGAACAACAATTGCAATATAATAAACATCCTAAATATCTCAGCTACACCCTGGATCCAGACATTAACTCCAGTAAACATTTTGAAGGAGTTGTTAGAAAAGGAAGAGACCGACTAAAAATCTTGAAATGTATTTCAGGAAGAGTGGGGAGCTGAAGCAACAACACTAAAATTAACTTACACATCTCTAATGAGACCTATCTTGGAATATGGATATCAAATCTATGGTACAGCATCTGAAACAAATCTAAAATCACTGGAAAGGATACAACTAAATGCAGCTAGAATTATTACAGGTCTTCGAAATACCTGCCCTAATAATATTGTACTTTACGAGGCAGACATTATGCCCTTAAAGGATAGAAGAAGCTACAATCTGCCAAAATATATAAACAAAATCAAGAGTTATGAAAACAAACACAGAACTTTCAATTACATACTTAATTGGGAATTCAATATAAGACACAAAAAAGAAGGCCCTCTCCACCTGGCCAAAAGAAATGGATTTTAAAAATATAAAGTGGAAAAATATTATTTAGCAGAAAAAATATCTCCATGCGAATCACTAACAAAATGTTATTATTAATGCCACTTTAAATGAACCCACCAACAAACAATACCAAAATCCAGAATACTTAAAACAATTATCATTAGAAATAATTAATATAAAATTCCTAAAAATGTAATAACTATCTATACCGATGGTAGCAGAGACGAGTTGGGACACACTGACAGTGATTCTCTCATTAAAACCACAAATGGCAATGAGAAAATAAACAGAAGAAACCCAGATTTTTGCTCAGTCTTCAGATCCGAACTTATAGCCATCTATGAAGCCTTAAAATCCATCAGAATCACTAAATATCCCGATATATGGATTCTTACTGATAGTAGAAGTGCCATACAACACTTGAGTCACACAGGGGATCTTAGAGACAAAGTAAGCAGGAACATAATTGGTTATCTCCAAAAACTCTCAATACCTCAAAAATTCACCTTCAATGGATACCCTTACATGTTAGCATTGAAGGCAATGAAGCTGCTGATGCGCTAGCGAAAAAAGGCACAAAAGAACCCTTACTACAGAAAAATAAACTTACTTTTAAAGAAATAGAAACAGTAGCCAAAACAAAAATAAACAAGAACTGGAGGATCCCACCTAAGCACAGTTGGTACACCCTAGAAGCAGATGGCCACCCAGACCTTTCGGTCCACAAGCCGGCATCCGAAGAAATGCCCTTCGCTGCTATTCTGTTCAACTCATAAGCCAAGTAACGGTATCCAAGCTAGAGCTTGGACAGTGTACCTGGAAACACCACCTCCCAGACAACGTGTCTGGAAGGATTTCTATACCGGTGGCCTTTTAACACAGCAAAAGAGGAAACTATTTACTGTGTCCAGCAGGGACCGCGGGGAGGCGGCCCCCGGTCGACTCTGTTCACTCACAGTTGAGGAAAAGCTCAGCTGCCACGTCGTGGGCTTTCTCAAGAAGCTTGCTGTGATTTCTCAGCAGCTTACTCTCGATCGCGCCCCTCGCCCTCCTCTCTTCCTGCACACCCACTACCCTTGGACAATCCAAGACGTAGTGGCGTGCATCCACATCCCTTTCTTCATAGACGCAATCAGGGTTTCTCTTAATTTTAAATATGTGGAGACTTGGGGAAGAGCCCATGTCCCGAACTACCCTGATGAATTTGTGGGACATTACCTTACAGAGGTACTTGGGTGTTGTTACCCAATTGAATACCTCTCTCCCTTCACACCTTTCCTCCATCTGTCCAACCATAAGTCCTGGACGTGCCCCCTGATCCTCCTATAAACTTCTTTCTTGGTCACTGGGGTCCTCAGTGATCTACCTCTAAAGCATCCTGCCTTAGCGAGCCTGTCTGCGAACTCATTACCTTCGATGAGGCTGTGTCCCCTAACCCTCCGGAGCCCGCGTTATCATCTCCAGCTCCTGGATTATTTGATGCGCGAGTTGCCCTTTCACCAGATTGATGGCGACGAGGACCGACATACAATCTGAATAGAGGCGGTCCGGGCTGAAGTTCTTCTCGGCGCACACTCTGAGGGCTACCCTGATCGCAACCAGCTCGGCTGAAAAGACCAATTCGTCCACTCTGAGTGTTAAGCTTTCTTGGAAGATCAGCTCTCCATTAGTGAAAATCACTACTCCAGCTCCAGTATTGGTTCCAGACTTACTACCATCAGTGAAAACCTCCGTGTCAATCCCTGTCGGCCCTCCGGGACTTCAATTCCACTTTGGCAACCACTGCGGAGGCTTCCTTGGGTCCCTCTTCCATTCCAGGGCACCCGCTTCAAGTCCCAGGGCATCTTCTCTGTTCTCCCAGATCTTCTGTCTGATGGTCTCCTCCTCTAGTTTCAACCCCAGGGGAATAAGCCCAGCGAGGACCAAAAAGGCCTCACTGCTGGTAGTGCGATATCCCCCTAAGATTCTGAGTGCCGCTGTCCTCTGCACGCTATCTAGAGTTTTTGCCACCTTCTGATCCCTGTTATAGCAGGATTGGCTCGACACAGGAGAGGCAGAGGTTCGTAAAAATAGAACCGTCCCCCCCCCCTATTGAGAGCCAACCAGGACAGGCCTACACAACGCCTCCCTGCCTCTCGTCACCATCTCCTCCGCCTGGTATTGCCAACCCATCTTGTCATCAATGACCACCCCCAGGATGGTCATCCTATTGACCAACGCTACCTTCCGTCCTTTCGTCCTTGTGCTCCCATTTGATCCCTTTCCTTTTAGTTCTTATGTCCCTAGGCTTAATGCTGAGGGCTTTAGTTTTGGAGACATTGAACTTAAGGCCAGAGTCATGGGCCCAGTTCGAGAGTATTTGGAGAGAAGCTTCAACACACTTCTCAACCTTCGCTCTCGAAGCAGCCTCAATGATGAGGAACTGGTCGTCAGCATAGAGAACCAGCCAGGCTCCCTCAGGTAGCTCCTCCTGGAAAACGGTGTTTACCAGGATATTCCACATAATAGGTCCGCAGCAAGAGCCCTGGGGGCAACCCCTAGCACAGTTTCTTTCCAACTTCCGCCCACCAAAACTGAGGCTAATCCGTCTATCCCTCAGGAAGTCACGAACCAAGCTGCACAAATTATCAGGACAACCCATGTCCATCAAATTTCATCAGCTTGTTCCAGCTCATGGAGTTGAACGCGCCATCAATGTCCAGGGCCACGAGAAGAACCAAAGCACCCTTATTTAAGCCCATCTCAACCCCTTCTAACACCTCGTTTAGAGCCGTGGTTGTGAAGTTCCCTTCCCTAAAACCATGTTGGAAAGAGGAAAGGAGCTCATTACTCTCTAGCCAGTGCTTCAGTCGCTGAGCTAGTAGGCTATCCAGGACCATACCTAGACACACTAGTAAAGAAAGCGGACGATAATCATTAGGAGAATTACTCTTTCTACCAGACTTTTCGAGAAGCACTACTCGGGCAACCTTCCATGCCTCATGAAAAGTACCAGTGTCCAGGCACCTATTGAAAAACCTGGCAAGAAGTGATGGGTTCATTCTTAACAGGGCTTTCACGACCGTGTTATCGATCCCTTCGGGACCAGGAGATTTCCTTTTCCCGAACTTGAAAGCCGTCAGTTTCACCTCATTCTCAGAAAAGGGCGGATCCACCAAACCACAAGTGGTCAGAGAGATCTCGTCCTCTGGTTCCTCGTTTCCGAAGTGCCGATCCAAGTTGTTTTTATTTTGTCTTCTGCTTTCGAGCGAGTAGGTCTAGAACACATTCTCTCTGAATTTTCAAATTGTTGGTGGATGAAACAGCACCAGTGATTATTTTGGCCGCCTTTGCTTGAACACTGTCTAGTCTTACTTTTATTGATGAGCTTGAGGGAGCCCAGACCGGTGTTGCATATATCATTATCGGCCTTATTAAGGTGATATATGTTGTTCTGAGAATTCTGGGTTTTTCTCCCCAATTTGTTCCACATAGCCATCTCAGAATGTTTAGTTTTCTGGTAGCTCTATTTGAGGTGCTAATTATGTGTTTTGAAAATTCCAATTCCTCATCAATGACAGTTAAAATAATTTTATTGACATCTTGTCAATACATAAAAAGTGCACAGTCTGCACTATTTAAAAAAATATAATATGCATTATATACATGTGATATCTTGGGACCTCTGGGACCAGTGTTACCTGATGCTAGACGAACCTCGATGTCAACTCTACCGTGCAGTCGTGGTGGAAGGCGACATAGCTGGGCCAAAGGTGAAATAAGCAAATAGAGATTCCACTTAGAAGCGTCTGAACGTCAAGAAGGAATGGGACGAGGAGATTTCTGGCAGGAAAGGGTTTGCCTTTTATCGGAGCGTCCGGTGGACAGGGACTGGAACGAAGACTAACTAAGGACTGACTAACTGAGGATCGGGGCCTCCTTTTATAGCTGAGCTGGGTCCGAACAGGTCACTGCTCTTTTCTGACGTAAACAGGGGGGGAAGCTTTATTATCCAGGAGGGCCACGACCTCGTAAAAGTTGGACTGGGTTTGCTAGGCCTTCTATCCTATTTTCACCTAAGCCTGATTAGTTTTAACTTTAATTTTCTCCTGTTAGTCTCCATTCCTTCTATCTGTACAGTTGCTATACTTTATTAGATTCTTACGCGGTACAGATTGATGTTAGTTGAGGCTTTCTATTTGCAGTAAATAAGAAGTTATATACAATTACGTGGTGGAACATGTGGTAGTAGATATCTGGACTATTTACAACAATTCCATGATCTTAAATCATCACATACACTATGTACAATGAATATGGCGCCTCTGCCAGCGCTGCAGAGTTTAGTGGAGAATCGCCAGTGGGTCTCCAGCGACACCACGCATTTTGCGATCTACGATGAATACCTAGATCGCGTACTTCGCCGCTTAGGAGATGGTGATGGCGCGGTCCTCGAGACCAACTGGGAAGATCCAGGACTGCAGTATCACACGTCCTTCCTTCCTTGGAAAATTGACCCAAACCTTTAACCTTCTTCCCCATAAGAAGTCTGCAATCCAGGTTAAGGTTTCTCCTCTTACTCCGATGTTGTGCAGCTTTTCACGTAATTTCTCCCTCCACACTCGATAAAAGCTGAGGTCATTTCAAGGAATATAGCTGTGGTCTTCTTTGGCGGTTTTTCCTGGAAAGAATCTATTATTGATTGACAGAAGTAGAACAGTTGATCAGTCGTACAGTGCTGGGATCTATAGGCAGTTTGGTAGAAGTTTATTTTATTATTGTTAGTGAGCCAGACTATGAGCCTAGAGTGGATAATTCGTTCTGTTATTTCACAAAGTATGCTGGTGAGAGCAATTGGCCGATAGTTCTTGGATTCCTTGGCATCTTTGTTTGGTTTCAGTATTGGCACAGTAATTGATATCTTCCAATTCTTTGGTAGTTCACCAGTTTACCATGAAATGTTCAGTATTCGTAGGAGTTGTTTATTAGCTTTGTCTTCAAAGTGTTTAATCATTTGACCAAATATTAGATTATCTCTTAGTGACCTCTTAGATTTTTTTATTGATGAATTTAGCTCATTCAGTGTGAAGTCTCTCGAGAAAATATCTTGTTGATGGAAGTTTCTTGCTTGTTTAACTAACTGGTTTATATTATTTTTAGAGTCCTGTCTTCATTCGTATATTTGAGTATGGAAGTGCTTGAAAGATATTCAGCAATTATGTTAGTCATCTGTTTGTTCTCGTTCTCGCTGTTCTATTCGTATCGGTTAGAGTATTGGAGGATTGGTGTCGGTTTTGATTCTTTTCTAACACTCTAATCATATTGCAGTGTTGGCTGTCCTTTCTTGGATCCATTTTTTTGCAGAACTCTGCCATTTTTCTCTTGTTTGCATATCCAAATTTCTTGTTCTATTTTGTGACTAATTTCAATGTGTTCTTTCTCTTTTCTTCTGTTTTATTTTTTTAAAGAAGTTCATTGATATTGTCTCTCTCTGCAATCATTGCCTCGATGTTGTGGTCCTTCCAGTAAGGTATCCACAGGTCTAACGTCTCTTTCTAGGTATCGATGCTTTTGCAGCTTTTGATATATACGAAGAGAAGTTTTCCAAGTTTTTGTCAAGCGTTCTGTAATTCAATTTTTCGTTGCACAGTTCTTCAAGTTTTTCTGTGAATTTTTTTTCAAGTCGGCTTTCCTAAAGTTCCATGTTCTTTTATTCTGTTGGACATTCTCAATTTTGAAGTTTAGGGTTTTTAAATTGGTCTGTGGTCACTGATTGCACCTCTCAGGATTTTCCATTGTGTTGTGGGTGCGATGTTGAAATTTATCGCTGTGATGTCTATTGCGGATTCTGTGCATGTCGACTTGGATAGATAGGTGTTCTCTCCCTTATTTAATGGTGTAAGGTCGAGGTCGGTGACCTTTGTTATCCTGGACAGATGATCCCCAAGTTGAACTTTTGGCGTTAAAATCGCCGAGTATGATTGTGATATCCGAAGAGGCTTCACTTAATGTCTCTATTGTGTGTACCCATACAAAATTCGAAGATTTCACGAGCTGAAAGTTGGCGATTTTGAGATGCGTCAAGAATTCGCTGCATGGGTTTTCCGGAAAATTGATATTGATTAAAACTGGCTGTCGAATGTTCTGTGGACAGATGATGCTCACTTTTCTCTAAACGGAGAATCTAACATTCAAAACAGCCGCTTTTGGGCAACAGAAAACCCTAGGATTTTTACAGAAATGCCACTTTATCAGCCTAGAGTTACAGTTTTGTGTGGGTTCACTTCTTCTTTATTATTGGGCCATTATTCTTTGAAAAATCAATGGAAGAACTTTTAAAACCGTTTTGTAACTGGTGAACGTTATGTTCATATGGGGTATTCCCATATTGCAGGGAAAAAGCACTAAGCGAAATAACATTCATGAAAGTTGGAGGACCTCCTCATATCTCCCGCGGTGCCAAACAATTGCTGAAGAATACGTTCGTTGAAAATCGTGTGATAAGTCGCCACTTTATATACCAATGGCCTCCAAGATCACCAGACTTGACGCCTTGCGATTTTTGTTCATGGGGGTACATTGAATCGTGTGTTTATCGATGCTGGCCTACCACATTGGCCATGTTGAAGGCTTCTATCAGATGGCACGTTTTATAAATTTCAACAGATATGTTATTTAATGCTGTCCATTCTGTCATTTATCGTCTGCAGGCGGTGATTGAGAATGAAGGGTGCCACATTGAGCAAGGATTGTGACCTAATACAAGAGAGAAGGCAGTTACCTCATGTGTTATATAAGCTGCCATGTATTATATTATCTACCAATATTTTGCAGCTCTTTGTGTTGGGATATGGGGATAATAAATGCTGTCCTCACATCTTGACTCTTTTTTTTTTTTGTGAACAGTAATATTTTGTTTGTCATTTGCTCACATATTATTTCGTGCAAACCAGAGTGTTATAACTTCTCGAATAACACTGGTGCACACAATTTTTCCCCTTATGTTTAGTTTTCGCTTTTCGCTCATTAGAAGAAATAGCATAAGGAATATTTTCTGTACACCAATAACTTTAGAAATTTTGTGCAAAAAAAATAATACAAAAATGATTTTACTACCACGTTTTTCAACGCAAAAGGTCGATTTGAAAAAATATTTTTATTTGAGGGGACACATTTTTCAAAATTGGGTACAGTATGAGAGAGAGTTGAATTAAAAATATTAGAAATTTATTATCTTCGGAAACACAAACCGTATCTAAAATATAATTTTTTTTGCTACATGTTTTAATTTGCATTTACCTATTTTACATATCTCTGATTGTATTTAAAAATTGTTAACCAATTCTTCATACTTTTGGCGAAGTGGTGTTTTATTAATTTGTTATTTGATGTTATTAGGGTTCTTTCCTGGTATTCAAAAAGGAAAAATACGTGTCGATCAGTTATATTTTTCAATTTATCAAACAATTTGGCCGCTGAATCTCTGATTCTGGTAGTGCGCCATCTGGCGAATAAAATTGTAACTAAAATCAATTTCGAATTTTTCATTATTTGCCATAAAAAATCCCATTGCATCCTGAACACAATGGTGTTTACCGCATTGCTCTAGCGCAAATATTCGCGGAGTTATTAATTTTTAAAATAGTGCGGGACTTTTGGATCACCCTGTATATTACAACCCTAGCGCGAATATTTCCTATAAGGAATGTATGTAAAAAAAACACTTCCTATATATATATATATAACCATGCAGCTGAAACTTGCTGATAGTTTGTGCCATCTTTAGAATAAATATTGTTATGTATAAAAATATGGCGCATTCTAGAAGAAAATGTTTTAGAACGTTCTAGAAAAATGTAGAAAAATCGGAGAACAGCTGATTGGCCAATCAGTAACGATTTCGCAATGCTCAGTGCTGGCGGATTTCTGATTGGCTAAACAACCATGACCGTTCTGGAAAGATCCACCCGGGGATATATAGGGATGCAAAGAGGTCGAAGAACGAAGCTACGTGGTGGACTCCAAGCAAGCTGCTGTCTCAAGAGGTCGGACTGCTGCTTACCGCCAACGCCGGTGTACTTCTTGAAAGATTCTAGAAGGTTCTACGAACTTCTGTCTCCTGTTCTGCTCCTGCTTTCCCTCACCGTGCTGCAAGTTGGTGAGTTTGTAACTGCTGTTTTCTTTATTGTTGTTATATTTTTTGCACTCTTCTGTAATTATTTTATTGATTAGGCTTAAATAAAGTCCTAAAGATCCTTTGCACTCACGGGAGTTATTCTTTTTCAACCAACAACGCAACAATATTATCGAAATATTTATTTTGTTGTATTTTAAAACATTTGCCAAATACCCTTACTTTATAAATGAAGGAAACCCAACATTTCTTTTAATGAGTGCAACGAATAGTAGATATTTATTCCGATAGGTGGTTCAAGCCATTAGCAACTTTCAGTTGCACGAAATGTTGAGTGAGAAAAAATATTATTTTTTCATACTTTTACATCCGATCTCGTACAATTATCTTTTGGTTCTATTTATCATATGTATATATGATATTTGTTTGTTTGTCATTTCTATTTGAAATTTTATATATGCAATATAATCAATTTTCAAAACCGTCCCTTTTCTCAACAAAATGTACCATTTTATCCATGATTTCACTTTCTAAATATTTAGTTTTATACCATTCCTGAATCCATCTCTATTGCGAGTTGGGATTGTAAATTGGAAAATTTTGGAGAGAATCCCGTAACATGTGCGGCGGCGTGTTGAGGGAATAGAGGAGAGAGAGAGGGAAGGATATTTGAATATCGAATTTTTTAACACGTGAGACAGCATTCGCTCAAGAAATCCAATCCGGAACATATAGCTCTGAGAATTTTTTAAATGGATGATATATATATATATTACTCAATCATCTTTGATTCTTCTTCTCTTCTATAGATATTTTCAAGTATTTAGATAGGTTTTTAAGTTATTATAATATTCCAGCTTATTACAAACGTATCTTACCTTGTAATTTGAAGGAAAAGACATTGTTAATACATTTATTGTAGTCGTTTAAATTATATTTTGCTACTTTATAAACTTCCCACTTTACCTCTCTGGTATTTTATCAATTATTATTTTGTTCTACATACACAAATTGCCGTTTCACACTGAGGTTTGTCGTTCCTAATGATCTACGTGACATTTTGGTAGATATGCTGGGTAGTTAACAAACTGAAGATCTCCGGGCAGACCTTGAGGACATGCGTGCTGTGAACTACATCTCCCACGACTGACTCCAGGGGGATCCAAGAGGATGATGTCCTTATAGAAGATATGACGATAAAGCCGTTCTTCACGCCGCAAGAGAAAAGAAGAAAAGCTACTAGAGACAAATTTCCAAATGAATTCTCAATAGAAACACGTCAACCCCATGTCAGTAGCAATATGATTTGCAAACTTCGAGTCATAGCTCCCATAGTGAGGAGCTATGTAGTTAAATATTCATAATTTTATGTACAGATTAACAATTTTAATCATTATATTTTCTACCCTATATAAACTTCCCTCCATACCACTTTGACATTATATATATTATAATTTTACTTCATATCTAGCAAATTACACACACACACCGTGCCATTCTGATGTTTTTTTCCTCCTAATTATCTACATTAAAAGATAAATCAAAATCGGTTTATAGAATAGTAAATATTTTTTTACATAGCGCCTTCCATATTGCAGCTGTGATGCACAGCTTGCAAATCTTGTCTTTACTGACATGGATCTGACGTGCTTCTATCAAGAATTGCCTTGGAGTTTTGTCTCTATGGGCTTTGCGTCCTTTTTCTTACGACGTGAAGAGCAGCTTTGTCGCGCACTGCTGTTTGTAAAGACAACGCTTTCTTGGATGGACGTCTGGGCTTTGACACGGCGGTGGACTCCTGGAGACAGTCGCAAAGAAAGGTAGTTCACAGCACCCAAGGTCTGCTAGCCGATCTTCAGCTTGTCTTCCTCAATCTACTGCCTGATCTGGAGATGCTAATCTCCAACAAAATGTCACTTTAAATCAGTAAGATAAACCTCTAAAAAACACAGTAACTCATTTAACGCCGAAAAATCTTTATGAAATACCATAGAGGCAATGCGCGCAAAGCTTGACGTGTAGCAATATATATTAAAAACAAAGAAGGCATATCATGACCACTAGCACATGTACCTTTTAGATGGCAAAGCGCTATCTAGTGTAACAGAAATCAACTAAACGATAGCGCTCTGCCATCTAAAAAGCGCATGTGTTAGTGGTCAGGATATGCCTTCTTTGTTTTAATATCAACACCTGACCTTTTTATTTTTCATTCATATTGTAGCGTAGAAATAAAGTCTTTGTATATCTGGAGATGTGAAAGTATTTATTGAAAATGTCACCACGACCAGTCGACAATTATTAACAAATCAACCAAACTTTCTACAGCTAGAGATAATCGAGCAAGCAAGCTGGGCAACTAAATGATGATTTTACAAATATAAATTATTAAAATAATGTTTCAAACATTTTCATTGAATAATCAAATTAATAAATAATAAAATATAAATTATTTCCTCGTCAAAATATATATTTATATATTATAAATATTTTGTGCCATATTTTAGAGAGAAACTAAAAATACGTTATATATGTTCCAAATAATTCATCTTTCTATGTAATTTATATATCATTTTCTAAACTAAAAATTATCTTCCAATTTTATTTTAAAATATTTTTTCGCAAAAAATAGATATAGATATATAATTTTAAAAGTCGTGGCAAATAAAAACTCGGCACAAAAACTAAGTAAATATTTCCCAAGTTTTCTGTAAAGGTATTAAAAAAATGAAGCCTTGCAATATGATCTTCTAATTTGACCCGGCAACCCTGCCAATGATCGTATGTTTGATTGATTTCTTCTTTCGTTTGGTCGTTATTTCTTAGGCCATTGTTTGTTTACCTGGTCTCCAAGCAACCAATACTCATCAATAGACACATTATGGAAAACATTTGCTATTGGAAAACAACATAATTTTTTATCTTTTCTTTTGGTATTAAATGGCGCCATCTTGTAATAAATGAATGCATTTAATTTTGGATGAAAACATAATTATTCATGTGTGTGTCATGCAAACAAAGTGTAAAATATATTAAATATATTTCAAAAGAGTCATAGAGATTGAAATTATACATTTATTTTTTAAAATATTAATTATAAATATATAACAATAAAAACATTTACGAAATTGAAATTCTTTTCGACGCGTGTGATTATGTTTAAAATTAAGCAATTGTATACTGCCTTGCTGCAAAGATAAATTAACGGGAGGGGCTGGTTCATTAGTGGTGAACCTTCCCATCGGTTTCGCCAGTTTAATCTACCATACCGCTGTAGAATTGCACTTTTCTGTTTTACTTTTATGCCGATACTGAAGCTGACCTCTTGGAAATGGTATTTTATATGAAATATGGACATAAGCTTTGAGGACAGTAGAAACACATATAATTATAAATATATAATATTGCTTAAGCAATTGCTCTTCCACATACATCAAGTAGAGTGTTTTATTAGAACACTTATGTCAATGATGAATTAGCGCGCCATCTGTTAAACGAAATTAAAATTATTATAGATGCGTATGATTCTATTTAAAATTAAACAATTATCTATTACCCTTGCTGCAATAATGAGTTAATATAAAGGCCTGGCTCACCAGTGTTGAACCCTTTCAGCGGTGTTTTAAATACTTCAGAATTATATTTCAAAATATTAGAAACATAATATTTTTTAAATTTCAAAACAATTAGCTGAATTTTAACCCGACAGATGGCGCAAGCCATCAGAAAATTTTAATTACTCGATCAGAATATTAAAAATATATATAATTTTGAATATATAGAGCAATCCATAATATCTATATATTTAAAAATAAGGCTTATTTTAGATTGTAATAAGATTTTCTATTAATCCTATATTTCGATGGACCAATCGTCCGTCCATCTTTTACGAGGGCTTTGTTATGAAGCACACAGCGGGTCGCGGTGAACCACGGATGTCTTACAAGCTTATTGGGCGATATACCATCTAGGATATATACATTCCAAACAAAGTAAATATAATCAAAAGAAAAACAGTATAATATATATAAATAAATGTCGATAATTACGAGATTTCGAATTAATTAAAGAAATTAATAACAAATAAATAAAACCAAAAATATTGAAATAACTCTATGACATAAAATAAATGAATAATAAAAATAAATATCTAAAATTAAAAATGAAATAAAAATAAATATATAAACAACATAGAATCTAAGAGGTTTTAAACTGAGTATATACATCTGGTAAGTCAATTTTTCTATTAATACTATTTTTATTTTCTAATGAGCTCCAGCTTTCTAAAAATAATCGGCAATGGTTTTTGTTTGATATTTTGATATTCTATATACAGTTACGAGCGTCATGCGTGGCCTCTGTCACGGTTTGCTTTTTTTTTTTTTTGGAATGGCGCCCTCCTATTGGTCGGCTACGATCACGCCACCTTTGCACCTTGTACTCTTTTTTCACATAGTTTTGCGTTCTCACGCCCTTCCGGCCTTAAATACCCGTTTAAAGATTCTAAGGATGCCTGAAAAACCAGGCTTTTTTTTTTTTTTTTGTTAGGGAAAATTTTGCACCATGCTGACGAGGGCTAACAGCTCGAAACGCCTACGTGGTTAGCTTTTCTTGATTAATCAAGAATGAGAATTCGGATAATTCTGGAATAATTAAAAATCAACGATATGAATGATCGTAAAAAATAGTTTTTAATTTAAAAATTTGTAAAATTATTTCCTGCTCTATTATAGATTATTTTATAATCAAAAAGTAAATTTTAAGTTGATATTAGTGTTTATAAATAATATCCATTTTTATACAATCCCCCCAAAACAACTTTCTTTAGCAAGCACATTTCAAAAGGTGAGAAAATTATTTAAAAATACTCATATAAATTTCAATAGAGGGAGAGTAATTTATAATACCGGAATCAAATTGTGCGAAAAATCGGTTCAAGAAAACAAAATGAGGTTCATTAAATTTATTGCGGCAAAGAAGGGGAAATTTTTAAATTGATCAAACGTAGGTTGAATATTCCACGTCATCTTGGTTATTAAAATTATTTTCACAAAGAAAAAAAAAGTGAACTAGTGAAATACTCTTTTTATTTCCTCAGGAGAAAAGTAAAATAGAAAAGATTAATTAGTTATTTCAAAGTTGTAAATATAACGTGTGGGATATCATAGAGTCAACCCACTCTGTGTTTATTTTATCTTCATTTATATTTTATACACCGGTATATATTGTGCCGAGAATAAATTTATATATATATATATTAGAAATATACAAGTATATACATGTCATAATTTGTATAATACCCAAAATGTATAATTTATTTTCACCATAATTATTATGTTAAATTGTAAATACAAATTCATCCATGTATAAATCTGTACAAAATAAATCTGTGACTCAGCGCGTGTGGGCGAAGGCCACACCTCCGCCTCCTGCGGGCGCGCTCACGAGTGTGGAACAAGTTCTTTTTTGACGCATACATGCACAACGGTCGCGCCCTTCCATTCGACCACGACGGTTACGACATATATATATATACAATATACGAGGGGTCTGGTAGATTGAATTGGTGAAACCGCCGAGAGGGTTCACCACTGATGAGCCAAGCCCTCCCAATATTGTCATAATTTGTATAATACCCAAAATGTATAATTTATTTTCACTATAATTATTATGTTAAATTGTAAATACAAATTCATCCATGTATCAATCTTTACAAAATAAATCTGGGAGCCAGCGCGTGTGGGCGAACATACCGGTGTATATATTTTTCCATTGCAGTGAAGATAGTAGAAGTTTATATGTGGAAGAAACATTCTTGATTTATAATGATTTCATTACTTATATTTATATTTAAAGATAACTACACTGTAGTTACTCTGTGTAGTTACTGTAGTACACTGTGTGACTTTCTCTTAAGGTAAATATATTTACTAATATATAATTAGAAATAAAAATAAAGCAGGCTTATCCTGACCACTCAAATCAGCATTTTAGATGGTAGAGAGAGCCATCTAATGGAAGAAAAATAAACTAAACATTGATATAGGTACGTTACAAAATATTTGGCCAACTCAATTTCGTGATAAATTAAGAAAAGCCAACCCCGTTCGCGTTTCGGGCTGTTGGCCCTCGTCAGCGTGGTGCAGGCTGTACCTATACGACCAAAATTTGGTCTTTAGGATTCCTGAGAAATAAATATATGTGGAACAACCCTAAATCAACTAGTATTTTGTTTCCTAGTTTGAAATGAATGTGGTATTTAAATCTATCAATATACAAGTCGTTATTTATTTATCGTATAAACTGTCTGTTAGAGAAGAATGCCGGCACTACAACAACAAAAGTCTTTATTGAGGACCTCTCGTCCTATATAGGATTCGCCGGTTTACAGAGTAATTGAAGAGAAGAGAACTAAGAATACAGAGAGAAACCTATAAGTAGTAGGTATAGTATTTTCTACACTGTGACTATATACAACAGCAGCAACAAGCCTTTTACTGGAATCAAAGTCCCATACAGGATTCGTCATTCTAATCCTGACAATGATTATTTGCATATAATTATTTACATCAATTAGATTATGTATATAGCCTCCCCTTCTCTTCAGAATGCCGACACTAATGGGTAAGTCTACTCATCCTAGGTATCGTCACTGAGTAACACACTAGCGTGTAAGGCAGCGTAAGTTAATGATCATTAACATTCCGGCAAATATTTCAACTATTAATATATTTTTTTATATCGTACAAAAGTGAATTGTACTGGGTTCAGGTGAATAAATTAGGGGAAAGGCATCTCCTGATTGTGAAACTAAAAGTTGCTGATGGCTTGATGGCAAATCATCAACTTTTAATATTATGATCAGGAGTTGCCTTTTTATTAATTCATATAAATACCTTTTTAAATGCAAAAAGTACGCTCTAATATTAAATTAAATATAAGCTTTTTCTTCAAAGATATATCCGTTCTTCAAATTAAAGATACTTCGGCCAGTAAATCTTTTTTATTGTCTCGACAAAAATCTTTTGTCCTCGTCAGAAGCGAACAAAAGATTTTTGTTGAGACAATAAAAAAAGATTTACTGGCATAAGTATCTTTAATTTGAGGAACTATGAATGTGCCGGCCAGGCAGCCTATATCTTTATGAAGATATATCCGTGTATAACTGTGTATTGTTGCTATGAAAGTGGCGAAACAAATAAATTCTATATACAGTTACGAGTGTCATGCGTTCTTAATTCTTCATTTTTCATCTCTGTCACCGTTTGCTTTTTTTTTTTTGGAATGGCGCTCTCCTATTGGTTGGCTACGATCACGCCACCTTTGCCCCCCCCCCCCCCCCCCCACTCGCTTTTTGGTTTTTGTAACTATTGTGTTGGAGCGGGTCGCTCCATAAATAAATGCATATATTAGTTAATAACTAAATGGAATCCTCTCTTTCTTTTTCCCAGTAAGAGACGCCTACGGAAGCCAACAGTACATAGACAGATAAAGCACATAGGCTATAGTTATTAACTAATATATGCATTTATTTAAGGCGCCAATTTATAATTGTAAAAAATAGCATTTGAATAAAAACATTCAATCGGGTAAAACACGGGCGTTGCCCGGGTCATTCGGCTAGTGTAATATATTCTACACCAAGATTGAAAGCTTCTATTAAAGATAAAAATGGCGTTTATTGATCTCCCTCTTATTTTAATATTTATTGAAACCGGCGCAAGAAACGAATAAGAATCTTCTGAATGCGACGGTACAGCAATGTGTACAATATTGGGGAGGTGTAGTTCCACAAAGTACCGCCACAAGGCGCCAGCAGTCTGATGATCAAAGGACGAAACCGGAAGACAAAAGGAAGCAGGAGACTTCCGGCCAACATCCCTCTAATTGTAATCGCCAGGATTCCTCCGCTGCTTCCTTTTTACTCCATTCTTTCTCCACTTGTTTACATCATTCTTTCTCTCTATATATATATATATATATATAACGTGTATACATGGGCAATATCATTTGTTCATTTAATATACGTATATGTTTTAATTTTTTACAAATTATAATAATGTAGAAAATAAATTTAGAATAGACCAATCTGTGAAATCCTTGCTCTGTAGATCATCATCAATCCCGTGATTTCATTGTGAATATATAGCTCTCAGCTCGGTCTGGCTGGAGACCATTGGAACAGGGAAAGCTG
Source organism: Cordylochernes scorpioides (assembly GCA_030710605.1). Taxonomy (NCBI): domain Eukaryota; kingdom Metazoa; phylum Arthropoda; class Arachnida; order Pseudoscorpiones; family Chernetidae; genus Cordylochernes; species Cordylochernes scorpioides. The sequence continues at coordinate 21,245,702 of CP092882.1, read as the reverse complement.
GATGTACGTACAGCCAGGTCTAGCTCAGGGGTCTGCAAACTGTGGCTTGCGAGCAACCTGCGGCTTTTTGGATGCGAAGCTGCGTGTAGTACTTGTTAAATAAAAACTTTATTTATGTTAGTACTATTTGTTGCTAGCAAGAAAAAAAAATTGTGGCTCTTTAAAAACTTTGGTTTTGTAAATTTTAATTTTTGACTCTTCTGATTCGAAAGGTTACCGATCCCTGGCCTAGCCTTTTTACCAGGTAAACATCTCTTTATATTCCATCGCGATGGCAATTGCAGAAGATTTATTTCAAATATTTAATCACGTATTCGACACTACGAAAAAAAAGTTTATTTTCTAACATTGGTCAAGCTTTCGAGTTAATATTTGGAGAAGTAAGGACTGTGGAAGAGTTCTTCAACTCGAGGGCTTGCCAATGCTGATAAATTAGAAGATAGAGAAATCAATCTTTCACCACTATATATATATATATATATGTCGTGATCGAATGGAAGGGTACAACCGTCATGCATGCAATTCCCAAGAATTAGTTCTAGCCAATTAAGCAGCGCACCCGCGATGTGCCGTATCATTCGCCCGCGATGTCTGCCAACTTTTATTTTTGTACAATTTTTATAGATGGATGAATTTGCATATTTACATTTTAACACAAGCTTAACATATTTACATACTTATTTTAGCGAAAAGAAATTATACACTATTGATAATATACAAATTATGACATATATATATATATATATATATATATATTTCTCCACCGATTTCATAAATAAGGCAAACAACTTATTGTCACTTAGAAACTAGAAAATAAATTGTTATGTGAAATGAACAAAATGAAGTAGCCCCAACGGTATAATTTTATCAACAAAAAATTACCGGTCAAATATCCCTCTGAACTAAAATTTAAAAAAAGGTTTCTCAGTATTTATTTATGGCCTAAAGATGGCAGCAACAAATAAAGACGTTTTTTCCAAAATATGTATCGTTTTTTTATTTCATTTTTCTTAAAGCGATATCAATAAAGTGAGCTAATAAAAGTAGAATTAAAAACTAAAGAGAGATTCCATTTATTGATTTGGAGATGAAAAAATGGCCAGAGTTCACTTAGCCGTACAACACAAGTAGAGAATGGAATGTAACCGTCCTTGGATTTTTCCCGTTATTTGACCAATTACTTCTTGTTGTTTCTTAGAGAGTAAATATAATGTCTGTTATTTAATCAGCAACAATTTTATAAATTCTGATATTTCACAGACAAGAACAAGTTAGATGAACAAACCTATTCTGGAATAATTAAAAATCAACGAGAATAGTTGATATTTATTCCGATAGATGGCGCAAGCCATCAGCAACTTTCAGTTGCACGATAAGAAGATGCCTTTTTCTTAATTTATGCACCTTATCCAAGTACAATATCACATTTGTACTATTTTTTCACATTGTGTAGCGTTCTCACGCAATTCTGGCCTTAACTACCCGTTTCATGATTTTTCAGGATGCCTTAATGACCAATTTTTTGGTCGTTGAGGTACAGCTTGCACCACGCTGATGAGGGCCAACAGCCCGAAACGCTTCCGTGGTTAGCTTTTCTTGATTAATCAAGAATAGGTATTTGGCCAATTCTAGAATAATTAAAAATCAACGAGAATAGTTGATATTTATTCCGATAGATGGTGCAAGCCATCAGCAACTTTCAGTTGCACGATAAGGAGATGCCTTTTTCTTAAACCTATTCTTATTTTACGTTTAATCAAAGTTTTCTTTAGTACACGTCGAATAGATAATGATAATCCTAGAGATGTTTTCAATTATTTTAACTGTAACTACCCATTCTACACATGGCAGTATGACCTTACACATTTATAAAATATTCAAACCGCCACCGGGTAGTTGGCGTTCTGCGCTCCCGGGGTAATATTATCTCAATAAATTAAACGGCAATTGCTTATTTTCTGACGAATTTTATGATTGGACTTTTTGTACAAAAATGTGATGTCAGCATATGGAAGTAATATTTGCAATCTTTCTACATAAAATCAAATCTAAGCTCTTTCAAAACTTTTCAATTTTCAACCTCCACCGCTGTATTTCGTAACGATAATATATCAACATATGATATCGCTTAATAATTCCATTTATTAAAACTTAACAAACTTTCAATAAAAAAACCTATTTCGTTAATTCAAAAATTAGAGATACAAGGTAAAAAACGAAATTTTTTAAAAAGCAGTTAAAATCAAGCTCCCCGCTTAAAACTTAACTTTTATTATAAGATGAAATAAAAGCTAAGTTTAAAATATATTGAAACATTAATATTAAATTGCTACTGTTAAAATGATTCTGAAAATATGATTTTTTTACGAATATTTATATAAATCTTGAGTTTGAAAAAAGAAATTCGTTTTTATAGCTAATTTTCGAATGATTCTCCTATTCTTATTCTTTCACACGCCCTTTATCGTGTAAAACATAAAAATATAATGTTAAAATTACTCTAGGAATATTTACACATCTCTATAGAGTCAAAAGAATGAGCAGCCGATACCAAAAAGAGAGATATTAAAGAAGGCAAATAGAGATACTGAGAGAAAGCAGAAAAAGAGCAACACTGTATCCAATCGTACAGAAGACGCTAAAGCAGCCAGCAACTCCCAGGAAAATAAAGAAAGGAGGTCAAAGGAGAGAAAGATCCAGGGAATAGGAAGGCCAGGTAACCATGACAATGGAGCAGCTGTTTGTCAAGCCGTCCATGCGTGCCGTGCCAATCAGTCCTCAGATATTGTGTCGCAGTTCTGGGGGACAATGGCGGTTAGATGTAGCCCCACGAATTTCAATGACATGCATGCTCTGGATGACATGGGCGAGTCTCCACAGCCTCGGAAATATCTAATTACTTATAGGTGAATCAGATTCAAGATAAATCCACATACAATAGGAGTGGTAAAAACCGCCCAATTTCGACAGCTATAGCATGGGATCGAATCCCGGATTAAGCACTTTTTTTAACAAACAAAAATTGTCTCAATGCCCATGATTCTTGCAAGAGTCCAAACTCCACCATTAAGTGCAAGGAGCCAAGCGGGGTTATGGCACACATGTACAAAAGTTGAATTTCCTTCTGCATTTGTAGACATGCGATGCACTTACCTTAAAAAGTAGTCGCTAAATATTTACCATGATTATGATGACCTATACCATTCGCGTACTTGGAATAAGTAATAAAAATATAATACCCTCTCTATTTGTGTGTTTCGTTAAGTTATTTCTTTATAAGAACAGATATAACAAAATGGTTCCGTCAAAAACATAAGAAACTTGTGTAAAAATCAGTTTATCCATAAACTTTACAAAGTTATTCTCTAGCCCAGTCGGAAATGTGGCCAGATACATCTTGGAGAAAGTCTGCTCTGTGATTAATGGCTGTATTTTTCACTTTAAATTTTGGACAGCTTCCAAATTGGATACAATGGCCAGTGTGACCCGATTAATTCTCTGTAACAAATTCTAGAGGAAATAGTTTTTAGCGATACAAAATCTTTTGAAAACCAAAATATATACGCAATTCCGTTAATAAATTAAATTTTAGAATATATAACAAACTGAACTAAAAACAAATATTTTTTATTCAGAATTAGATTATAGATATTTATTTTAAAAGCGGGGGGTCGGTGGAAGGATGGTCTAAACCGTTGGTTTTCGACCGCTACGACCCGGGTTCGATTCCCGCATTGGGCACTTTTTTATGTTTAAAAAAATAATGCTCCAATGGCCCCCGATTCTTGCAAAATTCCAACCCCACCAACGAGTGCAAGTAACCAAACGGGGCTCTGGCATATTTGTAAGTGCAAAGTTGAACTGCTTTTCACATGTGTAGACATGTGGTACACTTACAGTAAAAGCAGTCGCCTACTTCTACCCACCATGATTATCATGGCCTGTACCACGTGTACTAGGGATAGGCAAATAATATATATAATTTAAAAGCGCACACACACAGCTACATCAACTTTCCGTGATTTATTTATTTACTGACGATTGTCTCGACACAACTCGCTGTCAGGGGAAATAAAGAGTTTTTGAATCCCAGCCTCTATCACATACACCATATCTACATACCCCATAATGCAATATAATGAGGCTTATGATTGTAAAACGACATTTGACAAGTTTTACCGCAAATTTTTCTTTTGAACGAAAAATAGTAATTTATTTAAAGGAGAAATAACGACTATTTCTATCCTTAGGGATGAAGTATGAAAGGATGAATTGTGAAGATTAACGATGAACGGAAAAATAAAAGTGTCCAGGGGTAAAACGATGTTTGACAATTTTTACCACAAATGTCCTATCCCTGGACACTTTTATTTTTCCATTCATCATTACTCTTTACAATTCATCCTTTCATACTTCATCCCTAAGGATAGAAATAGTCGTTATTTCTCCTTAAAATAAATTACGATTTTTCGTTCAAAAGAAACATTTGCAGTAAAACTTATCAAACGGCGTTACACATCATATTCTAAAGTATGAACCTCTGGAAGTAAATAAAAGAAGAACGATATCGGTGTAGAAAAATATCTTTTCAAAGAAACTCTATCAATAATATTTTTAAAACGTATTATTGATTATATCGCGAACTTTATAAGATTCAGAATCGTTACACGCACAAATATTGGAATATGTTTAATCAAAAACAATAGATTTTCTCAAAACCTTTCAATTTTACGAAGATTTATTCTCGATATATATGTATAGAATATCGAATATTATAAGTATGTGTGTTTGAAAAAGGTAAGAAAAAACTCATGCGTCAATATTAAAAATAAAAAAGGGTAATTTCTGACCGCTCACATGCTTATTTTAGATAACAGAGCGTCAATAGTGTAATAAAAGTCAACTAAACCTTGATTTATGTTATTCTTAAATATTTGGTCAACCCATTTTCTTGATAAATCAGGAAAAGTCAACCAGGTATGTGAAATGATCATGTCTATGGCGCCATAGACTGACTGTCTTTCCAAATATCGGATTCGGGTCGGTGTCACAGCTTTTAAAAAACTGAAAAGCGCTCACCTGTAGACCATGGTTTCTGGCTAAGGCCTTATTCAGTTTAAAAGGCAGGCTATGATATCACGAGATCCAAAGATGATTAAATGAAATCTTCACAATCTGCCAAACAGGTGTTTAGCTGGTATAGTGGCTACTCCATGGCTCAAATATCGTTGGAAATTTACCGAGAGGATAATTATCTATAAAATTAAGGTAGTCACCTCTCCCGTCAAAATAGAAGCCAAAAAATAAGGTCTCCAGGTGTGCGCTTCTCATTTTACCGAAGCTGGTATTGTTTTGTTTTTTTTTTTTGTCGACAACCTGAGTCTATGATGATGATGAGTCTCTTGATGTCTATTTTGATAGGTAAGGCGATCTTATTGAAAAAACCTCCATTATATACAAATGTATTAATTTGTGGAACAGCAATACTCGAAGCATGTATATACGAGTATATATCTCCACACAAACACACACTATATACTCAAAGCATATAGGTCTTTTAAAATACCTTTGCCAATAATTTCTCTTTGACACTTAAAAAGAGCAAAAAGCCTAAAAGACAAACATAGCTGACTGGTAGATTAAACTTGCGAAACCGCTTGGAGAGTTCACCACTGATGAGCCAGGCCCTTCCAATAAATATTCTTATTAGTTGAACATTTTTAAAATGTATTTTATTTTAAAAGGAATCGTGTGTGCGCGTTATAGAAATGTATATGTTCAAATATTTTAATTTAAAAAAAATAAATAACTATAATACTATAAACGGTGTACAAGGATATGTTTTTCTTTATTTATATTATATAGCTATAGAAATAAAGCAAGAAACGTATCCTCTAAAGAGACAAGGGTCGCCTCTCCCGTCAAAATAGACGTCAAAACCAGACGCCATCTATTGACCGTCGTCGCAAACTAGCGGCCTCGGGTCGGTGACAAAGCCACAACACCAGCTTTGGCAAACTGAAAGGCGTCCGCCTAGAGACCATGGTTTCGGGCTAATGGCCCTTGTCAGCCTAGGGCGGACTTTATTCTATGAGATCCGCCTAGTTTGCGGCGACGGTCAATAGATGGCGTCTGGTTTTGACGTCTATTTTGACGGGAGAGGCGACCCTTGTCTCTTTAGATCAATATCCTCCCGGCAAAATATCCATCTAAATTTATCCTAGGACATCATTATACACATTTCAGAGGATCCAATCTTTGGAATCAATAACTCTACAGCTTTCAATTTAATCTATAAATGACACCAGATTTTAGTAATTTATCAAAAATATATAACATAAACACTCAAAACATCCAATGCAAACTCTATTGCAATATGCGCGTTTTTAAAATTTTCAAATTTATTTATTAAATATATTTTATTCTATTGGAAAGTCACAAAATCTATAATTTACAGTACGGTCCAACTAGCTGAGTCAGACTTCCACATCATATTTATAATAATATTATAAACTTCAGAGAGCTATGATAAAAAACATGCAAATATATATCTCTACTCCAGTGAAATGTCCGACTCAATAAATTGTAAAGTAAGATAGCGGAGAAACTGACAGGGTGTCGATAAAATATGACCTTTTTATATATTTTTTTCCCTATTCCCAAACTGACATTCAATAATGTCAGCCCAAAACTTCAGCTTGCTACTCAATTCTACAGTTCCACAATTATATATTGGAGAAAATATATTAACACAATATATATATATTATGATATAAAATATTTCTGTAGTAAGATGAATTATTATTTTCTTGTTTTTGTCTTGAATACATAAGTATTATTGTATTGCTAGAGAGTCGTTGAAAAAACATTAAAATCAATTTTAAATCTTAATTTACTTTAATATGGTAACATAATATTGAAAATGAAACAATACTGGCTTTAGAAAGGTAAAGATGAAAATAAAATAGGGCGCCATCTGTTATCAAATTACGAAACTATTTTAGACGCGTAATATTCTTTTTAAAATAAAACAACTTCTACTGCCCTTACTGCAATGGAAAAATTGAAGGGAGGGCCTGACTCATCAGTGGTGAACCCTCCCAGCGATTTCGCCAGTTTAATCTACCATTTTATCTTATACCAGCCGAATGACCCGGGCAACAACTGATTTTACCCGAGAGCATTTTACCCTATGTGTGTTTTAAACTGGCGAAACCGCTGGGAGGGTTCACCACTGATGAGTCAGGCCCTCCCTTTAATTTTTACATTGCAGTAAGGGCAGTAGAAGTTGTTTTATTTTAAAAAGAATATTACGCGTCTAAAATAATTTCGTAATTTGAAATACGTATTTACATACTTACAAAATATTTGACCCGGTCAACGGGAAAGAAAGAGAGAATGTGGTTTTACGGTCTACTAACCAGAACGGGAAACAACAACAATGGGTTTATAAAGAGAAAGCGGCGACATCTGGCGGTCGACATTACAGAGTAGTTTGTTCTATGACAATAATTTTAAATTAGACTATACAGTTTTATATAACCTATATATATATATATAAATAGATAGATATTGTCTAAATAGAGTATCACTTATAACATATTACATTTTATTAATTATATAAATTATAATTTGATATTTCAAATTATGCATATTAAGAATATTTTGTGAATAAATATAATATATATTTTGAAAATAATTAAAATATTTCTGAAAGAAAAACCTTTCTCTTTATCAAAAATATTTCTGTAAAAATGAAGTACAGGAAAAATTCCAAGAATTATCGGAGAAATGTTTCTTCGAGCGTGCTATACATGCTGAATTTTTTTTATTGACCAGGTTGACTCCCTGCAACATAGGAAATATAAATGATATAAAAGAGAGAGGTGTGTTGAAGTGTGTGCGGCTATTGTATCTTATACTAGCCGAATGACTCAGGCAACAACTGGCTTTACTCGAGGGCATTTTCACCTGTGTGTGTTTTCAAAATATAAAAATATCAATTTTCACAACGATATTTGATTATTTTGATTTTTATTTGAATATATTTTATATCTGATATACACATAAACGATATATTTGATGATAGCAAGTGCTTACTTGCCCCTACGCCATCATTACGTCTTATGTCACTCTTGTCCCGCTCCACCTCCCCCACACACCAATCCCCGTCACGTCGTGGGTCATCCTCCCGCAGCTGGATTCCAACCATCTTCCCCAACTTTACTTCACGCAGTTACCGCAGTGAGGCGCTGGTTGCGAGTGAAATAAAGAAATTCGTTGATAACTCCAAAGATATTCGAGATTGAAGCCTGGAAATTTGCCTATAAGTTTTTCCAGATTCAATTCTATAGACTGTAGAAATTTCAGCCAGATTAGTTACGTATTGTGGATGTGTATAGCCGACAAACATATATATATACATACAGTACATACATATGTTTTTTTTTTTTAATTATAATTTATAGAAAAAATTGAATCTGTTGATTAAATTGAATGAAGAAAGTTTTAAAGGAGAAAAGTTGATATATATATATTTTTGGATCAATATTGCTTTAATTTGCTCATTAAAAATATCTAGAACATAACTTGAGAAAAACACTGCCTGACTTAAGGCGTAATAATAAAAAAAATGAAAGGCTTATTTATATAATTTACAAAAGGTGCGAGCCGGCCAACGGGAAACAACAACAATAGGTTATATAAAGGGAAGTCGCGACATCTGGTGGTAGACTTAGCAGAATATTTGAATCTATGAAATATAATTTTAATTCAGATGGCAGAGCGCCATCTAGTAGAACAGAAATCAATTAAACATTATACCTATATATATATATGATAAATCCAACCCCTGGCATAATGTATTTTCTATTATTTATTTTTCTCCAAAACATATAAAAAATGTCTAATATCTTTAAATATAGATTTATTTTCCATTATATATATAAAAATATTATATTCTTTATATTTTTATATAGAGAGAGAGCCTTTAAAAAACAAAAACAACGCCAAAAAGAAGAATTTTAAAAAGGTTTTTATATCTTTAAAAAAAACAATAAATATGATTATGATAATAAATAAAATCGTGATAATAATTAATAATTATTTGCTTCTCTAGTTTCACCCCCATTTGAACACATATGAATTGCTAGCCGTGCACGCCATTCTAAATAACCATTGTCCTAAAGGGACCAGCAACGAAATCACATACCATAACATCCTTATAAAGCAAGAAAGATTATTTCTGGAAAGTTTTTATTGGGGTCCTCCAAAGTTGACAAAAATAGATCAATAGAAATCGTACACCCCAATTCCCCTTCCCCCGAGACTACATAAAAAATTCATAAAATCCATCCCCAGAAAAAAAAAACTCCAAAAGTCCATTTCTTCAGCAATATGGAACATATGATTCGTGACCTGCTTGAAAAGAACATTCGGACTTTCGAAATATTACCTTTATTTTGCTCTAAACTCTTTAATCCAATCTAAAGTACGCCTTAGTGCTAGATAAGCGGATACAAAACTACACACAATTAGTTACTACAATGAGGTAGTAATACCATATATAAACATATACAAAACTAGACACAATTAGTTACTACAATGAGGTACTAATACATTATAGTTTCGACATTCCGAAGCATCTAATACGGCGGTACTTGGGAGCAGTTGGAGCGGCTAATGGCTGATGTATCGATTACTCAATTGATTACAACGCTGATAAAAAAAGACAAATAATTACATCGATAATTCTTTCACCACCAGACTATGTGTAGTTGGATATATTTTTATACTTAGGAATTTTGGATCATACTTTTTAAAAGTTTATACTAGGTTATGGAAGCTAGGTTTTATTTTGAGGGTTTGTATGATCATGTAACTCTTGTTTTAGTATGAACACTGCAACCGTTCTGTTGCAATACTGCTATCATTGCCATTAAAGAGTTTATATAATCAATGATCCTGGACACTTTTATTTTTCCGTTTATCATTACCTTTCACAATTCATCCTTTCATACTTCATCCCTAAGGATAGAAATAATCGTTATTTCTCCTTAAAATGAATTTCGATTTTTCGTTCAAAAGAAACACCGGGATAATTTTCAAATGTCGTTTTACAATCATAAGCAGCATTATATTATATTATAATCAATGTATTTATATATTTGTACAGAATTTGGTATTATAAGTGACAAGTCTACTCATCTGTATTGTGATAATTTGTTTGACTCTCTTCCATTTTAGTATTTACACTCCAAAGTTTAATTTTAAACTCTTTATATGTTACACGCCCATGAAAGAGTATGGTGGTCATGTGGAATAAAGAACACCTTTCCTTTTTAAAATATATAAAAATCATTTATTTCCTCTCTCGCGCGTTGTTCACTTCCAAGGATTCAAATAGGCGAAGAAGCGACAATGAGCTGGTATTGTGGCGCAATCGTTTAGTTAAATATGCGCGCTTAGAAATTTAACGCGAAAAAATGGTATTTTATTTCATCTAGTAAAGAATCGTGTTGCAAATCTCCTGATTGATAAATTAATCTGACAGGCTTATGCAAGATTTATTTTGAATAAAAGGGATTTATCGATGTATTAAATATATTTGTATATATAATTTTATTGTTAAATTTTCAGAATACCCACTTGAGGACCAGAACTTCAGGTTTTAAATTCGTGTGAATTTCAGGGGCTCGAAGGCCTCCTGGACCGAGGGCCACAGAACGAAACTATAGCCTTCAGTTGGGTCTTTAGAAGTTACTATAGCTGTAGCTGTAACTTAGTCATTGATACATGTCTGTAGATGGCAGAGAATGACAGTGCTCGGTTTTAGTGTCTATTTTGACGGAAGAGGTGTCTCTTCGATTTTAACATCGATTGCCCCAACCCCCGGATTAGAATAGAGTGAATCGTAAGAAAAAATAGACTTTTGGAGACAGCTCTGAAGAAAATATAACGGTAGGAAGAAGAATATGGTGTTTGATAGAGAACGCTCAAGAGAAAAATGTGAATAGAAAGAGAGAACAGTAGGAAGAAGAATTGAACTATGGACTGGATAAGAAGCTAGATAGGAATAATATGATGTTTGATAAAGAACGCTCAAGAGAAAAATGTGAATAGAAAGAGAGAACAGTAGGAAGAAGAATTGAACTATGGACTGGATAAGAAGCTAGATAGGAATAATATGATGTTTGATAAAGAACGCTCAAGAGAAAAATGTGAATAGAAAGAGAGAACAGTAGGAAGAAGAATTTAACTATGGAATGGATAAGAAGCTAGATAGGAATAATATGATGTTTGATAAAGAACGCTCAAGAGAAAAATGTGAATAGAAAGAGAGAACAGTAGGAAGAAGAATTGAACTATGGACTGGATAAGAAGCTAGATAGGAATAATATGATGTTTGATAAAGAACGCTCAAGAGAAAAATGTGAATAGAAAGAGAGAACAGCAGGAATAAGAATTAAACTATGGACTGGATAAGAAGCTAGATAGGAATAATATGATGTTTGATAAAGAACGCTCAAGAGAAAAATGTGAATAGAAAGAGAGAACAGCAGGAATAAGAATTAAACTATGGACTGGATAAGAAGCTAGATAGGAATAATATGATGTTTGATAAAGAACGCTCAAGAGAAAAATGTGAATAGAAAGAGAGAACAGCAGGAATAAGAATTAAACTATGGACTGGATAAGAAGCTAGATAGGAATAATATGATGTTTGATAAAGAACGCTCAAGAGAAAAATGTGAATAGAAAGAGAGAACAGCAGGAATAAGAATTAAACTATGGACTGGATAAGAAGCTAGATGGGAATAAAGAGAAGGCCTCAAGATAGAAAAGCCTGGTGCTACTGGAGACCAGAACCAGCTCAAAACAAGAAAAGAAGAAATGGCCCAAAATTAACTTCAAAACACACACGCGGGTATAGAATTTAATTAGGACGTTAGTAATAAGAAAATAGTTATCATATTAGAAAGATTCAGTATTCCACACTGTTAGAGCTTTTATTATTTTAATAATCTGTGTGTATATATATTTTTAAATATTTGACCAGGAGTGAATCTATTCACGTGTGTAAATTGCCTGTATATATATATATATATATATTAAAAATAAAGAAGGCATCTCCTGACCACGAGCACATGTGCTTTTTAGATGGCAGAGCGCCATCTAGTGGAGCAAAAATAAACTAAACGTTTATTTAGCTTGCTCCGTGATATTTGGCCAACCCAATTTCTTGATAAATCAAGAAAAGCCATCCACGAACGCGTTTCGCGCTGTTGGCGCTCGTCAGCGTGGAGAAGGCTGTAACCACTGCGACCAAAAATATTTTTGGTCCCAATGGCTTCCCGAAAAATCAAGAAATGGGTATTTAAGGCCAAATTTGCGTAAAGACGCTTAACACATGAAAAAACAATAGAAAAAAATAAAAGATAAGTGGGTCACGCAGTGGTTACAGCCTTCACCACGCTGACGAGCGCCAACAGCGCGAAACGCGTTCGTGGATGGCTTTTCTTGATTTATCAATAAATTGGGTTGGCCAAATATCACGGAGCAAGCTAAATAAACGTTTAGTTTATTTTTGCTCCACTAGATGGCGCTCTGCCATCTAAAAAGCACATGTGCTCGTGGTCAGGAGATACCTTCTTTATTTTTAATATCAACACCTGACCCACTTATCTTTTGTGTGTAAGACCAGTGGTTATTTAGATCAGCTACATTCAAAGGGAAGACGCCAACTATACCTCAAGTTTAAAGAGTGAATTAATGAAACCACACACAATATAGCCAGTATTTATTTTAATTTATAGCATTCATAAAACAATCGAATATTTAAAAATTCATTATTTACCAGGGAGAAGTTTGTAGAAATCTACCTTTGCTGGACACAACTTCATTTATGTATAAAATAAAGGTCGATTCTCCCGTCAAAATATACGCTGGACTAAACGTGTTCTATTGATCATCTCCGCAAACTAACAGACTCGGGTCGGTGTAAAGTCATAACATCATTTTTGGCAAACTTAGAAACGTCCATCTGGAGATCATGGTTTCGGAATAATGACCCTCTTCAGACCAGGGCAGACTTCATTTCATGAGATCCACTAGGGATTAAAGGAAATCTTCGCAATCTGTCGAAGAGATGTTTAGCTGGTAGAGAGGCTAGGCCAAATCTACGGCTAAAATACATTCACTTCATTTACTGTAACTCAAGTTTATTTCGGCACACGCGCGCCCACCAAAAAGGTTTCCTTCAATTTCATTTCGATAAATAAAATTTGGCATAATTTTGTTATCTCTTTATTTCATTTGAGGATGCCGTTCCATCCAATTCTGTGGCGTTATCTTCTCTTTCCTCCCTGTAAATACTTTATAAAATTCTATTTCTCCTATCTCTTTATATTTCGATTGAAATTTCCATTAGAATCGTTTCATTAATCTTTTTGAACTTTGATCAATTCAATTCTCTTTCTAATAAAAAGGAATTTTCACTAAAGAGCCTTAATTTCAAAGGGAATTTGCAATTGCATACATCGTTAAGTTTTTCTGAAGATCGAGCATATTATATAATAAATAGGTTATAAACTGGATGCGAGCATTCCGTACCACTTTCCCAACATTGCCCTGTCACCTCAGTTCTATTGTCACATAATGTCGCTAGTATTTCATCTAATGTGACAGGAGCTCTGGTCGCAGTGCAATACAAAAATAAAGAGACACCCATGGATTTATTTGTAGTTAATAAAAATGTTTCTTTGATACTCAAAAATGTGTATGTATTTACACTAATTTATATTTATAAAACACGCATTCTATTTATCAGTTAAACAAGTAAATATGGAATTGATTGAAATCCACGGAAAATATGAAAATGATAAGTAGGGTGTAATAAATGAAGATAGGTGTCTTGAGAAGATTAGGAGAGGAATGAAGCCTGTTGAAGAGACCATCAGAGAGAGAAAAAGATCAATGAGATGTGATCTATATTAATAGGAAGGAATATTGAGAGCATTTGAAATGTGAATTAAGTGCAGAATGTAAAACACAAGATGGGTTAACGCGGTAAGCAAGGGAAATGCTTTGAGAAGATTGTGGGGAATAAACGAGGACTTTTAAGGACATCCTGAAAAGAAAGAATAATTGTATGAGGAATGTATAAATAGGAAATGTATTGATGACGAAAGTAGGAGAAAGAGTATTATAAATAAACTAAATAAATATAGAAAGGCGGATAGAGAAGAAGAGAATTGAACTGATGGGCTGAATGAGAAGCAATGAAAAAATAAAAGAGAAGACCTCAAGGCAGATAGGCATGGTAAGATGCACTGGAGATCTGATAAAGAGCAGCTCAACTAAAATGGAAAAATTTTAAAAAACATGTAATTGATGACAGCTATAAAAATGTTTAATTAATTTTGGCCCAAACACAGAATCTAAATGTCCAATTCCTGAAGTCCAACAAAGGACTCGTATAAACAGAGTAAATCAGCGCGGTACAGAGTTGAAATTTTACTATTCTTAGGATCTCAATTCTATTGATTCAATAGGATGCAGTGAATAAGGTTTTATCAAAGGTTTTGACTTTTTGAGACGAAGTGATTGAATCAATTTCACATCAAAGGTAATTATAGAACTCTATATGTTTTTAAATGCGTGAAGATGTCATAGTTCTAATATGGCGACATAAAATATTGTCCGGTTTCCACAGATTTTATGTTTCGCATGGTTATTGGACAATACCATGTGACAACCTGTTTAGTCATTCGCCTTCTCTTCCTGTGGCAATGAAAGCTTTAGAGAGAGTCGCTTAGGGTCTAAGTATTTCAATAAGTGATCAAAATCAATAAAAACTAAAACAAAACTTCGTTTATATGTTCGACGAAATTTATTAGCAAATTATGATTGGGAAGATTTCGGGCCAATAAGCCTTCAATAGGCTTCAAAACAATGCACATACACAAATTATACATAGTTTGAAAGCCTGGTGAAGGGCTTCCTGGTACGTAAGTAGCTAAGAGAAGAATTTGATAAAGAAACAGGTCGCGACGTTAGCAGTTTGGTCACTTAAGAAATTTTCAAGTACGATTATATTGATTACCGTGATAGTTAAATTCAGCTTTCTTCTGTGTCTACCTCTATAAAAGTTTATTAAGAGACTTCCAGTAATTTCTTCGTTTATCCATTACTAGAATTTTGTAATCCGGCTGATGGCCTTTTTCCAACTCGTTCATTCTAATGACAGTTCTCTCAAGGTCAGTCTAGTGATGGCTCTTACTTAGGTCAGGAAATCATCTTCTGAGCCTTCTTCTTTCTGTCATTTTCCCATCTATTCTCCCGTGAACAATGTTTTTTTCCAGGAATTTTCAATCTCTTTTGATGAAATGGCTCAGTGAAAAGTGCATTTGAGTATTATTCCAGAGTGGGATACTTCCTCCTTTTAAAGACCCTCTGTCTTTATAATTTCAAAATTGTTTGAAATGCACCATAGTATCTAAATAGGTATTTTACAACTCAGAGAAATTCATCACTGCTTTCTATCTGTACTGTAGCTTTTATCTGACACCATATTTGCATATAGTTAAAAATAGTTAAGTAGTTAAATGGAATAGCCACTCCCCTTTGAATAAATAAGTCAGGTTTTAATTTACAATATCGTGTCTTTCCTGCTCACATATTAATGTAAAACTACGAACACACATATAAATATTTTAATTAAAGTGGCATATATTGGATCAAATTATCATTTATTTTATCAATATTTCATTTGGCTGAACGCCAACCTTAATCAAGGTGTTATAACACCTGTTGTTTACACACATTAATACGTTATAATACCTTGATAAAAGTTGGCGTTCAGTCAACTGAATAATTGATAAAATAAATGATATTTTGATCCAATATATGCCTTTTTAATTAAAGATTTATTTATGGATTGCTCTATTTTCAAAACATATATGTATGTGTGGGGGGGGTTAAATTATAGAAATAAAAAATATTTTCGAAGAGTTATTGCAGCGACTATGCGCATACTTACGTTAACTAATACTATAACAAGACCCCATTAACCTTAATTAATTATGGTAAACTAGTATCCATTTCTCTCGCTTTTTATTCACCAAATTAGTCTTGTGCCCCC
Source organism: Cordylochernes scorpioides (assembly GCA_030710605.1). Lineage (NCBI taxonomy): Eukaryota > Metazoa > Arthropoda > Arachnida > Pseudoscorpiones > Chernetidae > Cordylochernes > Cordylochernes scorpioides. The sequence goes on along the minus strand of CP092882.1, from coordinate 21,229,561 downwards.
CTAATTAACTAATAACTTAGGGTTATAGTTAGCGACATCTGGAAACTAGTTAAGGGGGTGTTTTTATAGGCCTAATTAAATTAATATATTATAAACAAAAATTATAATAAAATATGAAGATAACATATTCCACTTTTTATATATGTTAACTAATGATATAATGTATAATGTATATATATATATATATATATATATATATATAGTGTAGAAACTATATAACAAAATTATAACAGTGATTCTAATTTTAAAACTTAAGGATCAAACTGATAATAATGATAACTTATATCAGTTAGATTTGATTAGATTAGCAAGCTAAATCTAAATTAATTATAATAATAAATAGTTATTTAATTTTATAGTCCAGTTTTGTATTAAGATTATCTTCACTATTATGATCATTTAAATTCAAATTATAAAATTTGTAAAATGTTATTAATTTGTAGATAGAGAGAGAAAAAAAAAAATTCTTTACTTCTACTACATCCTCAAGTTAATTATATATTTATAATTAATAACAATAAAAATTAACAACGTAACGTCTATTACATCGGCTTTTACACGTCATTCAGACATACTCTAATCCTATATATAGAATAATCGAAGAGAGAATATATATAATAGTTAGAAAAAAGAGAGAAAGACAGAACCATGCACTTTTAATCAAACTAATAATAAGGAAAAAAAAAAAAGAGTTTTATAAAGAAGGTAGATAAGATTGTTAGTATATATATATATATTTTTTTATGATTTTATATTTTATCCTTTTTTTTTTAAAGATTTTTAAAGGTTTTTTTATTTTATAATATGATTATAAATAGTTGTATTTAGTAATATATCTATAGTATGAATTAACATTTGTTATAAGTTTGGATATTATGTTTTGAAACCCTAATGGTAGACCAGACATACACAAAAAACTTTAAATTGAAATAAATTGGAAAAAGAGATCTGCTGGAACGGGGATCTTCAGATAAAAATTCCAGCGACATTTCACCCCTTCTTTATTATGTCATAGATCTCTTTTAAACCGGATTTTATGTGTTAATATTAAGTTGTTTCAGTGAAATATTTAAATGAACATATATAACAGATACAAGTGTTAACAAATTCAAACTGTAAACCTACCTCGGCCGCAGCGTCCTCCATTGTGAATATCTATTTCTGGCTGACACATGTCGCGGGAGGGGAATGTTCCCCCACATTTCAAATTTAGACCATTTATTCAGAATTTTTTTGAACAACAAGAAAATTAAAGAAGAAAGGAAAAATAGTTAAGGGAAGAAAGCTAAATTTCATAATCTTTACAGCTAGTTATATCAAAATAACTGATTTAACGCTTATTCATCTTTTAATATTCCTTTAAAAAGGCAAATTATAAGAGTTTAATAAAGCTATTAATTGTGCAAATTCACCTTTATTTAACTTCCATTTTCCTCCCCAGAAATTGGAGATTAAACAAAAATGAACTATATACTTTAACACTTTAAAAATCTTGTGAAAAAATCTTTTAATCAGTTATTTAATCAAAGTTTAATTAACTGTTAAAGATTATAAATTTGTATTAGTTAATATTAAGAGAAATTATAGAAAGTTGATTTCATAAATGGATATTTCCATTTATTTTTTTTTAAATATTTTATAATTGATATACTGTTGAAATATTTTACTTGTTTGATACTAAATTTGTTTTTAATAAATTCCATGTTTAAATTTTTAACATCTTCTATGAAATTATCTAATATATTATTTATTCTATAAAATCTTAGAAACTGACCATAATATATACCTTTACAGCAATTTAATGATATATTAGAATTCATATTACAGTATTTTATAATATTGAAATTATAATTACTCTTTTTATTATAAACTCTAACAGCATTGTTTGTAAGGTCTATATTCAAGTCTAAAAAGTTAACTTTTTTGTTTCTATAAATTTTTTCATTGTTCTTAAGTTTCGAGTATTTAGGATATATTTCAGGTATTAATTTTTTAAACAGTGGATTATTAAATATTATTATGTCATCTACATATCGGAATATTTGCCAATTAATATTATTTTGTAGAAAGTATTCTCTTTCGTACCAGAACAATATTAGATTTGCTAATAACGGACTAGAAGAAGTACCCATGGGAACGCCTTCTGATTGAATATATATTTTATTTTTAAATTCTATATAGTTAAAATTTAAAAATGTTTCCAGTAGAGTTTTTGCTGTTTTAAGATCTAATTTAAATGTTTTATATCTGTTATGAATAATTTTAATGTAGAAAGTTTTGTCATTAATGAATTCATTAAATAAATTGGTTATTTTATTATTTAGATCTCTTAAATTTATTTTAGAATATAGGTCCTCAAAGTCAAATGTGTGTACTGTTTCAATGTTTGTCCAATTGTTCATTAAATAATTAATGATTTTTTTATTTGAGTCGATAAATTTATAATTATATTTATTAGTTAATTTATTTATAATAAATTGTAGTGTTGAAGCTAATTGTATATCAATATTTTTTATGACTGAATTTATACCAGATGTGATTGTTCTGAAAGAAATAGGTTTTTTGTGTAGTTTAGGAATTATATAGAACTTTGGTATGTTTGGATTTTTGTGGTTATTATAAATTTTTAGTGAATTTTCAACATTTTTGATGTCTTTTTTGATTTTTGTGCCTGTAGTTCTAGCAAAAGTGTATTTATGATTATTATCAATTTCCTTTTTTAGTATATCGTGGTATAGATTTTTACAAATTAAAGATAAATTATTGGAACATTTATCTATAGGAGTGATAATATAGTCCTTCTGTAAATTAATTATATTTTCTTTAAAAGAAGGAATGTCTGAATTGGGTTTTGTGTATTTAAGTGTATTATTATAATAATTTATAATTTCCTTTTTAATATTATGTTTCCATTCCAGAAAAGTAAATTCTGGAATACTGTATTTTATACTAGTTCTATTTATGAAACTATCTATATCTTTTAATATAGATTTAATTGTATTATTATAATTGTGTTTAATTTGAGGTATATATTTATACCCTTTATTTAAAATTTCTTGATTTTCTGGATTTAAAAAAGAAAAGTTGCTAGTTAATATATGACCTGAGAACTTATATTTATCAATATAGTTGTTGCAATTACATTTAATTTTTTTAAAATTTGCCAAATTATTAATAAATTGGTTATAATTGCAAACTAAATTACCTATATTTTTATTGTATCTCCAGATTGTTTTAAAATTTAAATTTTTTATAGGGAAAAGATTATTGATGATTTGGTTATTAAAAATATCATTAAATTTAATATGATTAAATAAATTGTTATTAAATTTAATGATAATATTAATGTTATTAGTAGTTTGTTTAATTTTTCTGTATTTAAAGATGTCGTGTGTGATATCTATTAATCTGTTAGTCAGATTATGAATTTTAATATATTCTATGAGTTTGATAAATTTATTATTATTTAGTTTAAATAATGTTTTAATAAATTTATCGACGAAGTTGTTAGTGTACATTTGTTTTGGGTCCAGTAATTCTTCAAATTCAATGTAACCTAATTTATTTGTAGTTTTACCTCTAGTTTTATTAGGTTTAGTTTTAAATTCATTTTTTTTTGTATTTGCAACTGATTTCATAAGTTGAAATTTCTTCTGTTTGTGGTTTGTATGTGTAGTTTAATTCGTCGTTAAGTCCATAAGGGAATAATGTGTTGTGTTTATAAATGTAGTTGTTTTCTAATAATAGTCGTTGTTTTTTGTTTTGACATATGTCTAGTATTTCTATCTTAAAGTTGTTAAAAGTATGTAATTGATTGTGTTCTTTCATATATATATTACCAATTGATTTTTTAGCGTGGTTTCTATGTAGGTTTATTCGTATATTTAATGGATTACAAGTTTGTCCTATATATGATAGTTGACAAATTTGGCATGTTAATTTATAAATAGTATTCACTAATTTACAACTAGTTGTTTGAAAAGTGTCATGGTTCTTAAGAGAGGGACAAGTTTGACAATTTTTTCTTAGGCAATTCTTAGCGAGTTTAAATTAACATAAAAGAGGTGCTAACACTAATATGTTTGTAGTTTTTTTTTAGTTTTTTTAGTTTGTTATTCTTATGAATTTTTAAATATATTTTACTTAATTGTTTTTGTGGTGATAAAATTTATAATAAATTGAATAATTAATCTATAAATATATAGATATTACTGTTTGTTATCTGTTATATTTTTAAGAATAACTAATAAAAAAAACATCTTTAAACTAACTAAACAATGAAAAAAACAAAAGTTCTGAAATTATTTTTTCTAGAATTACTTTTATAATTTAATTTTTAATAATCAAACAATGAAAGATAATTAAAATTTGTATGAAGATTTATTTATATTAGAATATCTAATATAATTTAATTTGTATATTATGTTATATATAAAAAATATATCATAGAGCAAGCTCATATGAATTAATATAGTGTAGAAACTATATAACAAAATTATAACAGTGATTCTAATTTTAAAACTTAAGGAACAAACTTATAATAATGATAACTTATATCAGTTAGATTTGATTAGATTAGCAAGCTAAATCTAAATTAATTATAATAATAAATAGTTATTTAATTTTATAGTCCAGTTTTGTATTAAGATTATCTTCACTATTATGATCATTTAAATTCAAATTATAAAATTTGTAAAATGTTATTAATTTGTAGATAGAGAGAGAGAAAAAAAAAATTCTTTACTTCTACTACATCCTCAAGTTAATTATATATTTATAATTAATAACAATAAAAATTAACAACGTAACGTCTATTACATCGGCTTTTACACGTCATTCAGACATACTCTAATCCTATATATAGAATAATCGAAGAGAGAATATATATAATAGTTAGAAAAAAGAGAGAAAGACAGAACCATGCACTTTTAATCAAACTAATAATAAGGAAAAAAAAAAAGAGTTTTATAAAGAAGGTAGATAAGATTGTTAGTATATATATATATATATATATTTTTATGATTTTATATTTTATCCTTTTTTTTAAAAAGATTTTTAAAGGTTTTTTTATTTTATAATATGATTATAAATAGTTGTATTTAGTAATATATCTATAGTATGAATTAACATTTGTTATAAGTTTGGATATTATGTTTTGAAACCCTAATGGTAGACCAGACATACACAAAAAACTTTAAATTGAAATAAATTGGAAAAAGAGATCTGCTGGAACGGGGATCTTCAGATAAAAATTCCAGCGACATTTCACCCCTTCTTTATTATGTCATAGATCTCTTTTAAACCGGATTTTATGTGTTAATATTAAGTTGTTTCAGTGAAATATTTAAATGAACATATATAACAGATACAAGTGTTAACAAATTCAAACTGTAAACCTACCTCGGCCGCAGCGTCCTCCATTGTGAATATCTATTTCTGGCTGACACATGTCGCGGGAGGGGAATGTTCCCCCACATTTCAAATTTAGACCATTTATTCAGAATTTTTTTGAACAACAAGAAAATTAAAGAAGAAAGGAAAAATAGTTAAGGGAAGAAAGCTAAATTTCATAATCTTTACAGCTAGTTATATCAAAATAACTGATTTAACGCTTATTCATCTTTTAATATTCCTTTAAAAAGGCAAATTATAAGAGTTTAATAAAGCTATTAATTGTGCAAATTCACCTTTATTTAACTTCCATTTTCCTCCCCAGAAATTGGAGATTAAACAAAAATGAACTATTATACTTTAACACTTTAAAAATCTTGTGAAAAAATCTTTTAATCAGTTATTTAATCAAAGTTTAATTAACTGTTAAAGATTATAAATTTGTATTAGTTAATATTAAGAGAAATTATAGAAAGTTGATTTCATAAATGGATATTTCCATTTATTTTTTTTTAAATATTTTATAATTGATATACTGTTGAAATATTTTACTTGTTTGATACTAAATTTGTTTTTAATAAATTCCATGTTTAAATTTTTAACATCTTCTATGAAATTATCTAATATGTTATTTATTCTATAAAATCTTAGAAACTGACCATAATATATACCTTTACAGCAATTTAATGATATATTAGAATTCATATTACAGTATTTTATAATATTGAAATTATAATTACTCTTTTTATTATAAACTCTAACAGCATTATTTGTAAGGTCTATATTCAAGTCTAAAAAGTTAACTTTTTTGTTTCTATAAATTTTTTCATTGTTCTTAAGTTTCAAGTATTTAGGATATATTTCAGGTATTAATTTTTTAAACAGTGGATTATTAAATATTATTATGTCATCTACATATCGGAATATTTGCCAATTAATATTATTTTGTAGAAAGTATTCTCTTTCGTACCAGAACAATATTAGATTTGCTAATAACGGACTAGAAGAAGTACCCATGGGAACGCCTTCTGATTGAATATATATTTTATTTTTAAATTCTATATAGTTAAAATTTAAAAATGTTTCCAGTAGAGTTTTTGCTGTTTTAAGATCTAATTTAAATGTTTTATATCTGTTATGAATAATTTTAATGTAGAAAGTTTTGTCATTAATGAATTCATTAAATAAATTGGTTATTTTATTATTTAGATCTCTTAAATTTATTTTAGAATATAGGTCCTCAAAGTCAAATGTGTGTACTGTTTCAATGTTTGTCCAATTGTTCATTAAATAATTAATGATTTTTTTATTTGAGTCGATAAATTTATAATTATATTTATTAGTTAATTTATTTATAATAAATTGTAGTGTTGAGGCTAATTGTATATCAATATTTTTTATGACTGAATTTATACCAGATGTGATTGTTCTGAAAGAAATAGGTTTTTTGTGTAGTTTAGGAATTATATAGAACTTTGGTATGTTTGGATTTTTGTGGTTATTATAAATTTTTAGTGAATTTTCAACATTTTTGATGTCTTTTTTGATTTTTGTGCCTGTAGTTCTAGCAAAAGTGTATTTATGATTATTATCAATTTCCTTTTTTAGTATATCGTGGTATAGATTTTTACAAATTAAAGATAAATTATTGGAACATTTATCTATAGGAGTGATAATATAGTCCTTCTGTAAATTAATTATATTTTCTTTAAAAGAAGGAATGTCTGAATTGGGTTTTGTGTATTTAAGTGTATTATTATAATAATTTATAATTTCCTTTTTAATATTATGTTTCCATTCCAGAAAAGTAAATTCTGGAATACTGTATTTTATACTAGTTCTATTTATGAAACTATCTATATCTTTTAATATAGATTTAATTGTATTATTATAATTGTGTTTAATTTGAGGTATATATTTATACCCTTTATTTAAAATTTCTTGATTTTCTGGATTTAAAAAAGAAAAGTTGCTAGTTAATATATGACCTGAGAACTTATATTTATCAATATAGTTGTTGCAATTACATTTAATTTTTTTAAAATTTGCCAAATTATTAATAAATTGGTTATAATTGCAAACTAAATTACCTATATTTTTATTGTATCTCCAGATTGTTTTAAAATTTAAATTTTTTATAGGGAAAAGATTATTGATGATTTGGTTATTAAAAATATCATTAAATTTAATATGATTAAATAAATTGTTATTAAATTTAATGATAATATTAATGTTATTAGTAGTTTGTTTAATTTTTCTGTATTTAAAGATGTCGTGTGTGATATCTATTAATCTGTTAGTCAGATTATGAATTTTAATATATTCTATGAGTTTGATAAATTTATTATTATTTAGTTTAAATAATGTTTTAATAAATTTATCGACGAAGTTGTTAGTGTACATTTGTTTTGGGTCCAGTAATTCTTCAAATTCAATGTAACCTAATTTATTTGTAGTTTTACCTCTAGTTTTATTAGGTTTAGTTTTAAATTCATTTTTTTTTGTATTTGCAACTGATTTCATAAGTTGAAATTTCTTCTGTTTGTGGTTTGTATGTGTAGTTTAATTCGTCGTTAAGTCCATAAGGGAATAATGTGTTGTGTTTATAAATGTAGTTGTTTTCTAATAATAGTCGTTGTTTTTTGTTTTGACATATGTCTAGTATTTCTATCTTAAAGTTGTTAAAAGTATGTAATTGATTGTGTTCTTTCATATATATATTACCAATTGATTTTTTAGCGTGGTTTCTATGTAGGTTTATTCGTATATTTAATGGATTACAAGTTTGTCCTATATATGATAGTTGACAAATTTGGCATGTTAATTTATAAATAGTATTCACTAATTTACAACTAGTTGTTTGAAAAGTGTCATGGTTCTTAAGAGAGGGACAAGTTTGACAATTTTTTCTTAGGCAATTCTTAGCGAGTTTAAATTAACATAAAAGAAGTGCTAACACTAATATGTTTGTAGTTTTTTTTTAGTTTTTTTAGTTTGTTATTCTTATGAATTTTTAAATATATTTTACTTAATTGTTTTTGTGGTGATAAAATTTATAATAAATTGAATAATTAATCTATAAATATATAGATATTACTGTTTGTTATCTGTTATATTTTTAAGAATAACTAATAAAAAAAAAACATCTTTAAACTAACTAAACAATGAAAAAAACAAAAGTTCTGAAATTATTTTTTCTAGAATTACTTTTATAATTTAATTTTTAATAATCAAACAATGAAAGATAATTAAAATTTGTATGAAGATTTATTTATATTAGAATATCTAATATAATTTAATTTGTATATTATGTTATATATAAAAATATATCATAGAGCAAGCTCATATGAATTAATATAGTGTAGAAACTATATAACAAAATTATAACAGTGATTCTAATTTTAAAACTTAAGGATCAAACTGATAATAATGATAACTTATATCAGTTAGATTTGATTAGATTAGCAAGCTAAATCTAAATTAATTATAATAATAAATAGTTATTTAATTTTATAGTCCAGTTTTGTATTAAGATTATCTTCACTATTATGATCATTTAAATTCAAATTATAAAATATGTAAAATGTTATTAATTTGTAGATAGAGAGAGAAAAAAAAAAATTCTTTACTTCTACTACATCCTCAAATTAATTATATATTTATAATTAATAACAATAAAAATTAACAACGTAACGTCTATTACATCGGCTTTTACACGTCATTCAGACATACTCTAATCCTATATATAGAATAATCGAAGAGAGAATATATATAATAGTTAGAAAAAAGAGAGAAAGACAGAACCATGCACTTTTAATCAAACTAATAATAAGGAAAAAAAAAAAAGAGTTTTATAAAGAAGGTAGATAAGATTGTTAGTATATATATATATATTTTTTTATGATTTTATATTTTATCCTTTTTTTTTAAAGATTTTTAAAGGTTTTTTTATTTTATAATATGATTATAAGTTTGATTACTAGTTTGATCCTTAAGTTTTAAAATTAGAATCACTGTTATAATTTTGTTATATAGTTTCTGCACTATATTAATTCATATGAGCTTGCTCTATGATATATTTTTTATATATAACATAATATACAAATTAAATTATATTAGATATTCTAATATAAATAAATCTTCATACAAATTTTAATTATCTTTCATTGTTTGATTATTAAAAATTAAATTATAAAAGTAATTCTAGAAAAAATAATTTCAGAACTTTTGTTTTTTTCATTGTTTAGTTAGTTTAAAGATGTTTTTTTATTAGTTATTCTTAAAAATATAACAGATAACAAACAGTAATATCTATATTTATAGATTAATTATTCAATTTATTATAAATTTTATCACCACAAAAACAATTAAGTAAAATATATTCAAAAATTCATAAGAATAACAAACTAAAAAAACTAAAAAAAACTACAAACATATTAGTGTTAGCACCTCTTTTATGTTAATTTAAACTCGCTAAGAATTGCCTAAGAAAAAATTGTCAAACTTGTCCCTCTCTTAAGAACCATGACACTTTTCAAACAACTAGTTGTAAATTAGTGAATACTATTTATAAATTAACATGCCAAATTTGTCAACTATCATATATAGGACAAACTTGTAATCCATTAAATATACGAATAAACCTACATAGAAACCACGCTAAAAAATCAATTGGTAATATATATATGAAAGAACACAATCAATTACATACTTTTAACAACTTTAAGATAGAAATACTAGACATATGTCAAAACAAAAAACAACGACTATTATTAGAAAACAACTACATTTATAAACACAACACATTATTCCCTTATGGACTTAACGACGAATTAAACTACACATACAAACCACAAACAGAAGAAATTTCAACTTATGAAATCAGTTGCAAATACAAAAAAAATGAATTTAAAACTAAACGTAATAAAACTAGAGGTAAAACTACAAATAAATTAGGTTACATTGAATTTGAAGAATTACTGGACCCAAAACAAATGTACACTAACAACTTCGTCGATAAATTTATTAAAACATTATTTAAACTAAATAATAATAAATTTATCAAACTCATAGAATATATTAAAATTCATAATCTGACTAACAGATTAATAGATATCACACACGACATCTTTAAATACAGAAAAATTAAACAAACTACTAATAACATTAATATTATCATTAAATTTAATAACAATTTATTTAATCATATTAAATTTAATGATATTTTTAATAACCAAATCATCAATAATCTTTTCCCTATAAAAAATTTAAATTTTAAAACAATCTGGAGATACAATAAAAATATAGGTAATTTAGTTTGCAATTATAACCAATTTATTAATAATTTGGCAAATTTTAAAAAAATTAAATGTAATTGCAACAACTATATTGATAAATATAAGTTCTCAGGTCATATATTAACTAGCAACTTTTCTTTTTTAAATCCAGAAAATCAAGAAATTTTAAATAAAGGGTATAAATATATACCTCAAATTAAACACAATTATAATAATACAATTAAATCTATATTAAAAGATATAGATATTTTCATAAATAAAACTAGTATAAAATACAGTATTCCAGAATTTACTTTTCTGGAATGGAAACATAATATTAAAAAGGAAATTATAAATTATTATAATAATACACTTAAATACACAAAACCCAATTCAGACATTCCTTCTTTTAAAGAAAATATAATTAATTTACAGAAGGACTATATTATCACTCCTATAGATAAATGTTCCAATAATTTATCTTTAATTTGTAAAAATCTATACCACGATATACTAAAAAAGGAAATTGATAATAATCATAAATACACTTTTGCTAGAACTACAGGCACAAAAATCAAAAAAGACATCAAAAATGTTGAAAATTCACTAAAAATTTATAATAACCACAAAAATCCAAACATACCAAAGTTCTATATAATTCCTAAACTACACAAAAAACCTATTTCTTTCAGAACAATCACATCTGGTATAAATTCAGTCATAAAAAATATTGATATACAATTAGCCTCAACACTACAATTTATTATAAATAAATTAACTAATAAATATAATTATAAATTTATCGACTCAAATAAAAAAATCATTAATTATTTAATGAACAATTGGACAAACATTGAAACAGTACACACATTTGACTTTGAGGACCTATATTCTAAAATAAATTTAAGAGATCTAAATAATAAAATAACCAATTTATTTAATGAATTCATTAATGACAAAACTTTCTACATTAAAATTATTCATAACAGATATAAAACATTTAAATTAGATCTTAAAACAGCAAAAACTCTACTGGAAACATTTTTAAATTTTAACTATATAGAATTTAAAAATAAAATATATATTCAATCAGAAGGCGTTCCCATGGGTACTTCTTCTAGTCCGTTATTAGCAAATCTAATATTGTTCTGGTACGAAAGAGAATACTTTCTACAAAATAATATTAATTGGCAAATATTCCGATATGTAGATGACATAATAATATTTAATAATCCACTGTTTAAAAAATTAATACCTGAAATATATCCTAAATACTTGAAACTTAAGAACAATGAAAAAATTTATAGAAACAAAAAAGTTAACTTTTTAGACTTGAATATAGACCTTACAAATAATGCTGTTAGAGTTTATAATAAAAAGAGTAATTATAATTTCAATATTATAAAATACTGTAATATGAATTCTAATATATCATTAAATTGCTGTAAAGGTATATATTATGGTCAGTTTCTAAGATTTTATAGAATAAATAATATATTAGATAATTTCATAGAAGATGTTAAAAATTTAAACATGGAATTTATTAAAAACAAATTTAGTATCAAACAAGTAAAATATTTCAACAGTATATCAATTATAAAATATTTTTAAAAAAATAAATGGAAATATCCATTTATGAAATCAACTTTCTATAATTTCTCTTAATATTAACTAATACAAATTTATAATCTTTAACAGTTAATTAAACTTTGATTAAATAACTGATTAAAAGATTTTTTCACAAGATTTTTAAAGTGTTAAAGTATATAGTTCATTTTTGTTTAATCTCCAATTTCTGGGGAGGAAAATGGAAGTTAAATAAAGGTGAATTTGCACAATTAATAGCTTTATTAAACTCTTATAATTTGCCTTTTTAAAGGAATATTAAAAGATGAATAAGCGTTAAATCAGTTATTTTGATATAACTAGCTGTAAAGATTATGAAATTTAGCTTTCTTCCCTTAACTATTTTTCCTTTCTTCTTTAATTTTCTTGTTGTTCAAAAAAATTCTGAATAAATGGTCTAAATTTGAAATGTGGGGGAACATTCCCCTCCCGCGACATGTGTCAGCCAGAAATAGATATTCACAATGGAGGACGCTGCGGCCGAGGTAGGTTTACAGTTTGAATTTGTTAACACTTGTATCTGTTATATATGTTCATTTAAATATTTCACTGAAACAACTTAATATTAACACATAAAATCCGGTTTAAAAGAGATCTATGACATAATAAAGAAGGGGTGAAATGTCGCTGGAATTTTTATCTGAAGATCCCCGTTCCAGCAGATCTCTTTTTCCAATTTATTTCAATTTAAAGTTTTTTGTGTATGTCTGGTCTACCATTAGGGTTTCAAAACATAATATCCAAACTTATAACAAATGTTAATTCATACTATAGATATATTACTAAATACAACTATTTATAATCATATTATAAAATAAAAAAACCTTTAAAAATCTTTAAAAAAAAAGGATAAAATATAAAATCATAAAAAAAAATATATATATATACTAACAATCTTATCTACCTTCTTTATAAAACTCTTTTTTTTTTTTTTCCTTATTATTAGTTTGATTAAAAGTGCATGGTTCTGTCTTTCTCTCTTTTTTCTAACTATTATATATATTCTCTCTTCGATTATTCTATATATAGGATTAGAGTATGTCTGAATGACGTGTAAAAGCCGATGTAATAGACGTTACGTTGTTAATTTTTATTGTTATTAATTATAAATATATAATTAACTTGAGGATGTAGTAGAAGTAAAGAATTTTTTTTTTTTTCTCTCTCTATCTACAAATTAATAACATTTTACAAATTTTATAATTTGAATTTAAATGATCATAATAGTGAAGATAATCTTAATACAAAACTGGACTATAAAATTAAATAACTATTTATTATTATATATATATATATATATAGAAGTAGTTTATTTTTCAACCTATGATATTAAGTATATATAATTTGGAATTCTTGCGCATGTGAAAAAAAAAAGAATAGATGTCTTTAACATATGAAATATGTAGACGACAAAACGAAATAAAAGAAGAAGAGTTTCTTTAATAGAAATATATCGAAGCAAGCTTTCGGGCAAAAAAACCCTTCTACAGGTGTGATTATAGCAACAAACGTGGCACTATAATGCAGGTACAATGGCTAAAATGGCTATTTAGCCATTGTACCTGCATTATAGTACCACGTATGTTGCTGTAATCACACCTGTAGAAGGGTTTTTGCCCGAAAGCTTGCTTCGATATATTTCTATTAAAAGAAACTCTTCTTCTTTTATTTCATCTTGTCGTCTAAATCTTACCAAGAAGAATATTATAGTCTTTATATGAAATATGTGAAAAAAATAGTGAAAAAGTGAAATTGTACTGAGGTGTGGATAAATATAATAAAGAAAAAGTTAATTCCTGATCATGAAACTAGCAATTGTAAATGTGCCCTCTTTCGGAATAAATATATATATCGCTTATTCGAGGTATTGATGATAGAACTTCACAACGCTATTCGATTTAATAAGATATCAGTATTTCTAGTATTGGTCAATTGATGTCTTATTACCCGTGTCTCGATCAACACTCCCTCACTAAGAATAAACCCATAGATAAGACTTGAGATAAGCAGAAGGATCAATGCAAGTGTTATAGCAAACTGGTGAATTAGAAATTGAAAATTCATTGGGAAGATTCACCGATGGGATATCTATATTAATCAGTTAAATATTGTAACATAGATGACGTCTCTATAAAATAATTCCTTGCATAAATATTGAGTAAAATCAATCATTTCCTCCAGGGACAAGTGTCTTTCCCCTGGAGGAATGATTGATTTTTTACTCAATAGATGACGTCATATATAGGACCTTGTATAACTCCTAATTACATAACCAGGATGTGTTTTGTAACAATTAGTTACAAATTCAGGATACATAAATGATCAGTTTTTTAGTTGTTAAGGTGCAGTTTGCACCACGCTGACGAGAGCTAACAGACGAAACGTGAACGTGGTTAGCTTTTCTTGATTATTCAAAAATGGGTATTTGGTCAATTACGGAATGATTAAAATCAACTAATAGTTGATATTTATTCCGACAGATGGCGCAAGCCATCAGCAACCTTTAGTTGCACGATCAAGATATGCTCTTTTTTAATGAAATAAATGAAATATAAAAAAATTCAGTTTATCTCTAATGATGAGTGTAGATATATGGAAACACATCAATTTCATAAACATAGAATGGCTAGAATAAAAATAAACTATTCCTGATGAGTTATTTAATTTTTCCAAATAAAAAAACTTTCTAATGTCCTTTCGGCGATAGAAAAATATTTGAAGAATGCCTGTCTCATCATCGCCAGTTTAATCTACCAGACCGCTCTACTATTGTATTGGAGGATTCCACTTAGATAACCCCCACACGTCTTCAGAGAGATTCTTAGTGAATATATTTCAAATAAAATATATATAAGGATAGTAGAAATATATATGCGAACACACATAGCTATATAAAAATCTCTAATTCCGTTTAATATTACAGTATAAATAATTATATTAATCAAACATTGATCTACAGGAGACAGTTCTCAAATAAGCCAGTTAGATATCAAATAAATATAAATAATCAGTACGCCACATCTGTTAATATAATAACGTGTTTTTATTGTTCACCAAATATAACCTATGTATCTTCCTGTCCTTGCTGCCACAGTAGCAAGTTACTCTATATTTTGAAGGTTCGGCTGAATAGTTCCTTTTCTTTTTAACAGATGGCGTTGTAATTTTATTTAAGAAGTATTCAATATGTCCGTAGTATTCTCACACAAAACTGATCATCATTTTTATAAAGGTAATTTTAATGATTGAAATTATTTTCACACTTGAAAATGAGAAATTCCTCAACTTTCCACTAATGTTATATACACTTTGAGGCTTATTATATTTTAAATGCTCGTAAGCAGAATTTTAACGTGAAATTGTTCAAACATTCAATCTATATTTAATATATATTTATATATAGCCGAAGGCACTCCACTACCAACATAGATTCTCCAGGGATTTCTGTCATTGGTGTAAAGTTGTCTGTTATAACACAAGTTCAGCTTGGATGGTTTTTTATCTAGATGGTACTTGCTGGTTTACTCATCTCTTCTATTCTGTAAGCTTCTTTTGTGAATTTCGATCAGAATTCATTCTGGCTGCTTAAATGGACCACTTTAGTTATTTTCTAACGGTATTTTAGTATATACAATGTTTAACTAATATACATACATATTATAAATTAAAAAGGCATATATTGGATCAAAATATCATTCATTTTACCAATATTTCAGTTGGCTGAACGCCAACCTTTATCAACCTTTATCGTTCAGCCAACTGAAATATTGGTAAAATAAATGATATTTTGACCCAATATATGCCTTTTTAATTAAAGATTTATCTATGGATTGCTCTATTTTCAAAACATACATATATATAAATGAAAAATGTAAGAAGAAAATATAAAAAAAGGTCAGGTGTTGATATTAAAAAAAAGACATATCCTGAACCGCTTACTTGAGCATTTTAGTTCAGTGTAATTACGCAAATTCAGCCTTAACTACCCATTTCTTGATTTCTCAGGAAGCCTCTTGGATATGCTCGTTAAGGTACAGCCTACACCACTCTGATGAGGGCTAACAGCCCGAAAGGCGTACGTTGTTTGCTTTTCTCAATTTATTAGGAAAATGGGTTGACCAAATATTATGGAACAAACCTAAATCAATGTTTAGTTGATATTTATTTTACTAGATGGCGCTCTGCCATCTAAAATGCTTATGTGAGTGATCAGTAAAGGCCTTTTCATTTGGTTAAAATTCACATTAATAGGTACCGCTCAACTAGAGCAACCTAGTTCATGATAATTGAAACAGTGAATAATATGTGAAGGTTATTCACATATTAAACAAATTTTAACGAGGGATTCAATCCCGGTTCATGACTGTCGGGAAAATAACTGTCGGGAGCCTTTTCATTTTAAATATGAATATATAAATACATATATGACATACAGGAGAATGGTATTCAGGCATCAAACGTACCAATTTTGCGTTTTGTACTTGGGTGACAAAGACAATAAATTGCCTTAATACATATTTGATAAGAATGGTGCCACCATTTACACATATGTATTTTTTAAAATCCCTCAAAGTTCTTTATATTTAGATAATTTATTGCTCGCATATGAAATTTGATAATCTGATGACACTCGAGCACAACTCTTCTAGGAGAAATACTCTTCCATAATTATTAAACCGATATATATCCCATATATATAACCGTTACATAAATATAATTTTTATATGAGATATTTTTATATATGAAAACTTGAAATATATTTATGCACATATACAACAACAAAAAAACTTTATTAAGACAATTTAGTCTTATACGGATTCTCTAAGCACAGAAATGTAGGGTACATACAAGAATAACAGTAGTAACAACAACAAAAGTCCCTGTTATGACCTTTTGGTCTTATACAACTTCTCCACGTAGAAGAGAGTATATACAGGAATAACAGCAATAGTTACAATAATTAGCAATGCTATTTACAATTGGTCAAGGGGGATAGTAGCAGGAAAGGGGTTGCTGGGGAACTAGAGTATTATCATGGGTATTTATGCATATATAATAAATATATGTATTAAGAAAAAGGCATCTCCTTATCGTGCAACTGAAAGTTGCTGATGGCTTGCGCCATCTATCGGAATAAATATCAACTATTCTCGTTGATTTTTAATTTCAAAATAATTAATAATTAAAAATCAACGAGAATAGTTGATATTTATTCCGATAGATGGCGCAAGCCATCAGCAACTTTCAGTTGCACGATAAGGAGATGCCTTTTTCTTAATTTATGCACCTTATCGCAGTAAAATATCACATTTGTACTATTTTTTCACAAATATATGTATGTTATAGAAATATCGGAGTGAGCATAAACCAAGTTTATTGAAATTCACATATTGATCGCATATATTCTCTACAGGAGAAAGAAAGGAGGAGAGAAGAAAACAACAAGGTTCCCCTCGACAACATTTGTTACAAAGGCGTATAATATTTCTCTCTCTCTCTCGCATGGTGGAAATTTCATTCTCAACCTCGGGTCTCCATTTAAATAATCAATAGCTCTGAGAGAAATGTCACTTCCTGCTATTTTCCTCCCTGGATTCCCCTGCCAACTTTGGTGAAGCACTTGGCACTTTGTGTATTGTCAAATTTATATATAAACTCATGGATAAAACTTAAGTATGTAGAAAGTCATCGATATCGCCGGTCGTCTATTCTTTTGAAATAAACAGAGACAATTATTTTTTACACTTGGTTATCTCGTAACATCTACAGTCCTCCGCTCTGCCAACTGAGCCAACGAGGGATACTGGTTATCTCGTGTGTCTTCAATGAAGGTTACTGTATATCAAATATTTTTCAGAGTTATTGTCTAAATCCCAATATACATGCTAAAAGATACAACTTCCTTAATATATTGCACTTGCGCGCCATCTGTTATCAAAATTCGAAACTACTTTAAAGGCGTAAGATTCTTTTTGATATTAAACAATTTCTACTGCCCTTACTGCAATGAAAAAATGGGTTCACCACTGATGAGCCAGGCCCTCCCAATTATTTTTCCATTGCAGTAAGGGCAGTATAAATTGTTTAATATCAAAAAGAATCTTACACCTTTAAAGTAGTTTCGAATTTTGACAACTTCCTTAAGTTTTGTCCATGAGTGTAAATGTCATATTTTTGGAATCCCTTCCTATATATCCGAAAGTTCAATATAAGTACAGTGCGATAAAACTCAGAGAAAGAGAACTATCCAGATAAACATAATCAACTTAGGCTTAGCGGTTCTCCACGTTGGCTGATACAAGGTTCTCCTCTCGTGCAGAAGGTCAATAATTTGGATCCATGGAGTCATAGAAACGAGATACATCTTCCAGAAACCATCCTATTAACAACTTTATAAACCATTTTAATACGTTCATTATATAAACAGTATCTTTAGACGTCTTCTCCACGTTACCTGACTACATGATACCATGAATACCTTGCCACTTCTACCTCTGGATTCTCATATCTCTCCTTACTATTCACACCTCGAATCAAAACACCACATACATACATTTGCCAGGGTTTTTCCTAGGTGAATAATTATTCTACAATTTTTTCTTCACCGATTTCTTGATACAAATAAAAACATAACAGACATCTTATAACGAACGAAGACATTAAGACACGAATGTTTCTTTTCAAAAATAAATCAAACTTCTACTGTCCTTACTGCGATGAAAAAATATATTGGGAGGGCTTGGCTCATCAGTGGTGAACCATCCCAGCGGTTTCGCCAATTTAATCTACCAGACCACTTCTTTAGAGCTCTAATACTGTATCGGATAATTCTGCTTTATATGCAACATTGAAGGGTAGAATCTTAAAAATGGTATTCAAGCAAACTATAGACATACGTTTTTAAGGACAGTAGAATTACATTTAAATATTTGCATCGAGCAATGCTCTTCCGCACTGATGAGCCAAGCCTTACCAATATATATTTTCATCGTAGTAAGGACAGTAGAAGTTTGATTTATTTGTGAGAAGAAACATTTACGTTTTGGTGTTTTCATTTGTATTATATAGATGGCATGTTATTGCTATGTATTAAGGTCATTGATGTTTATCCTTATGATATACTAGCCGAATGACCCGGGCAACGCCCGTGTTTTACCCGATTGAATGTTTTGATTCAAATACTATTTGTTACAATTATAAATTGGTGCCTTAAATAAATGCATATGTTAGTTAATAACTATAGCCTATGTGCTTTATCTGTCTATGTACTGTTGGCTTCCGTAGGCGTCTCTTACTGGGAAAAAGAAAGAGAGGATTCCATTTGGTTATTAACTAATATATGCATTTATTTAAGGAGCGACCTGCTCCAACACAATAGTTACAAAAACGAAAATGCGAGTGTGGGGGGGGGGGGGGGGGGGGGGGGCAAAGGTGGCTTGATCGTAGCCGACCAATAGGAGGGCGCCATTCCAAAAAAAAAAGCAAACCGTGACAGAGTTGATTGATTAGGAGATGAAGAATGACGCTCGTAACTGTATATATAATAACAATAACGGTAGTCGTGTATTTGTAGAGAGTGCGGTAGCAGTTAATTACAGTACAGTGATGATAATAATTCATAAGAATGAATATCATCACCAGCATTCATTTTACCCAGCAATATGACCCATAGTCAGATAATATCCTAGAGTCTAAACTATGTAAAGTGACTTCCCGTCCAGACCTAACCCTATATAAAGTCGTATATATTCTGTAAATATAAATGTAATTATTCAAAATTAATTTAATAATTCTAAAGTTAATAAAATAAACATATGGATAATTTAAGATAACAAACGGTTAATGTTTTTGTACTGTTTCTCGCTTGTAATGTAATAATAAATTGTTTGGCTGCTTAAGAGATTGTGTTTGACCATAAATAAATTACAACGCCAAGTTGACATCGCAAATTCCATCCGAATAAGTCGAAAGTTATGGAAAGTTTTAGAAACAAGCGCATGAATATCTTCAAATTTTATTTATATAGATGGATAGTCTTATATATAGTATGACAATATACCGAATTCTAGTCCATAATTCCCTATAACACGATTTTATTTTTATTTTAGCTTATAGAATATAGCTATATCATTAATCTCACGTCCATTTTAAATATTCTTATGGACAAAACTTAAATAAGTGGAAAGTCTTTGATGTTGCTGGTCGTCTGTTTTTTTTTTTTTTTTTTTAAAGAGACAGGGGCAATTTTGTTTATACTTACTTATCTTGTGTGATTTCAATAAAGGTCACTGTGTATTAGATAAATTTCAGAGTTATTATCTCAATCCCGACATATATGCTAAAAGGCACAACTTAAGTTTTTAAAGTTTTTTTTCCATGAGTGCATTTTATAAAGGCAATAGTATATATTTTGTTTACGAAAAAACTTTAAATTATCAATGTGTGTTTAAATATGCATATATTCAACACTGTTTTATTATCGATTTCAATATTTGACTTTAGTAGAGTCTATGCAAGCCCGTGTGTGCACGCGCAAATACTGTATTTTCTTTTTTAATTGTAATAGTTTATATTTTTAGTTATATATATATATATTTGTTATTTGCCCGTAGGATAGCAAAATATTCAGAAACCTTGCAACAATTCAATCATAAATAAAACAGAACCGCTTTCCCCAGCAACCATTTGTTCTTATCTTAAAATAATTCAAATATCTATCTGGTTCGCTGGTTTTCTAATTAAAGACAAGAATCCAAGGAGTTGAAATATATATATAGAGAACAAGATAAGGAAATGACTTATCAATAATTCCGAAGAGTCACATAATAGAATGCAAGCCTACCTACTCCATGTAAATCTATTTATTTATGTCTTCTAATGTTTCACATAGAACACCTTATATCTATCTAGCTACTGTCTAAATAAACACTGAAGAATTTAAGCAATGTCTCAGAGTTTATTTAATTTCATTACAATAATATTGTTACGATCTTTTCTTTAATTCTGTCGCTGGTAAGCCACGGAATCACGAAGCAAACTCAAAAGTAAGTTTCATTCAACACACTGTCAAAATAGAAAAAGCCGACAACAACTATATGCTTTATCTATCTTACTCTAGACAGTCAGCCTAATAATAAAAACTAATTCTCAAATATTTATATAGACCCAAACAAAAAAAATAAATTAATAGAAAACTAGTTAGAACATTTACATATCTACAAAATAGTTGAATTAAAATACTTTGTGACATTATATACACTTCTATATTAAAACAAGAACATTAAGCCTCCAGAGAAAAGTTTCTTTTAAAAATATTTTTCATTTAAAAATCTCTCAAGCTTTCGGGATCGAAAGCCCTTCTACGGGAGAAAATATTTTACATCATTAAAACGCCAATAAAATAAGATTTAACATTAAATAAAGTTCTTTGGTTGTTTACATTTGTTTCCATGCAGAATCAACGCGGGCTCCTATCTGCATGGAAACAAATGTACACAACAAAAGAACTTTTATTTAATTTTAAATCTTATTTTATTGGCGTTTTAATGATGTAAAATATTTTCTTCCGTAGAAGGGCTTTCTATCCCGAAAGCTTGAGAGATTTTTTAATAAAAAAATATTTTTGAAAGAAACTTTTTCCTGGAGGCTTAATGTTCTTATTTTAATATTGATTCAATGAATTATTCTATCGAATTGTGAACATTTCTATATGTTATTTTATATAAAATTAAAAGAATCATTTGCTTTCTCTATATCCAACTTGTTTACATATAAGCATATAATGATAATTCATTACTATGCGGCCCCTGTGTGGGCTTGGGACAATACCGATATTATAGACCAAATACAGAATACGTTTATCAAAAACTTTCTGAATCTACCAAGATATATACCGGGGTATATTGTAAGGCTGGAAACAGGCAGATTATCTCTGACTTTTACAACGATCAAACTAATTATGAAATATTTCATTAGATTACAGGAAATGGAAGAAAATAGACTACCTAAGCTATGCTGGAATAGATTGAAGGAAATTTCCTTAATGACAAAAAAACCTATAGGATTCTGTAAAAATATCATGGATATCATCAATCATTGTGGACTCACACGGCTAAACCTTAGGTTAAATTATGATGACATACAGATCGAACTACCGAATATACTAAAAATAAAAATTGAACAGCTATTGCAGCAAGATCTGGCAAAATTATCTCTTACGAAAACATACTTAAACTATAGGTTACTTTATGATTCATTCATTCCAGAACATTATTTTTCATGCAATCTGTCCTCAGCTTTAGTGAGTTTTATTGCACAGATCAGGATAATATCAACATTGATCAAAGAAAATCATATCTACGTAATTAAGAAAGAAGATTTGTACTGTAAGTTATGCGGAGGTCAGATAACCGATGAGATATACCATTTTACTGCCGAGTGCGGAGATCTGGAAGGTGAGAGAAAAAAAGATCCTGAAAAGTCTTCCTAGACCACATTTGAACTCATTAAAGACAATAAAAACTGTTTCAGATAAGAAAAGTTGGGCAATAGAACTGTTCAACTACCAAAATTCGGTTGTATATAAAATTGCACTCGTGGAAGAGAGAAGAACAGGGGCACAATAAAAATATTTGCCATACTTTAATTGTAAATACTCCATCTCTCCTTTTTCTCTTGTGTTGAATATTGTCAGTAATTCAAAGGCGAATCTGTACAGGGCAAGATGCCCTAATAAAGCTGTTTTGTTTGTTTGTTTGTTGATAATTCATTACCTGATATTTGACAATAATGTCTGGCATTCGTTTATATTTAACTAATTTAGATGTCTACATATCTCCAAGGTATATGTATATCCATATGGAACTTTAATAGTAATAATGACCAGATATACAAGGCTTATAAACTGATCTGTGATGAGAAATATTAACAAAAATTGGCGTGTAGCTAAGTGCGTACTTGATCTAAACCTTCAATATAGTCCAGTCCGGGATGGCAGCTGGGGTCTTAACTACCTGCTGGTGGACGCACGGCGAAACTGTCCATTTTAGACACCTACGACCCGGGATCGAATCCTGCATTGGACACTTTTTTCGGAAAAAAATGCCTCAATGGCCCCTGATTCTTGCAAAATTTCAACCCCACCAGTGAGTGCAAGTAACCAAACGGAGCTTTTGCAGACTTGTAAGTGCAAATTTCGAACTGATAACTACATGTGTAGACATATATAAGACACTTATAGTAAAAGCAGTGACTTACTACCCACTATGATTATTCATGGCGTACTTGGGACAAGTACCACCATTAATTGTGTCGCCGTATATCAATTCTACACTCATGGACAAAACTTAAGGAAGTTGTACCCTTTAGCATGTATATCGGGATTCAGACAATAACTCTGGAAGATATTTGATACACAATGACCTTTATTGAAGACACACGAGATAACCAAGTGTGAACAAAATTGCCCCTTTCCCCTAAAAAAAAAATAGATGACCAGCAACAACAAAGAGTTTATACATTCTCAAGTTTTTTTCTTTCTCCATGAGTGTATATTTAAAAAGAGAGAGGCAACACTTTATCGCTTCGGGTTACCATTATCCTACACTTGTATAATGCATTCTGACCTAAGATCAGTCCTACCACTTCACCAGTAAACATACAATATTGGCACATTGGGGCGATACCTCCAAGTGTAGGTTGTTACAAAAATAAAGCGGCCTTCATATTTTGAAGGCCATAGCCCAAACAATGATTTATATGTCTGGATTTTCCAAAGTTGGTATTGTGGCCCATTCAATCCCTCAATAGTGATTAGGTAATAAAGGTGATAAATTATAAGCTTTGTTATGATATATTTTTTATAAATAGTAGAAGAGATTTTTCTCAATTTTATGAAAATCCTCTTCTCTTCTAATCCATCCTCTTTCCAGTTTTACGCGATCAGGAGATATTTTTTCAAAATTCTTCATCTGTTATGATAATTATTGTCATTATAGGTACATACCGATAAATATAATTTAATACGCCGTCCTACAAATTTCGTTACACGAAAGTTACTACATAAATTACTTTAAAGGAAGATTAAAGCTTTCGTAAAACGTCTTTTTATTAACATAACAGCACAGGCTTTCGAGTCTTCACTCTTCCACAGGTCAAAGAATCAATTACGAGAGGAACGATGAGGAAGAGACAATTCTCGAAAGATAGCGCAATTAGAAAACACCTTATAATAATTCGTCTCTTTATTTTTTATAAGAGCGAACTATTTATATAGAAGTAGGGGAGGTTAACATATAATCATCATTAGGGAATATTCACATCTATTTTCTTTACATATTTACATACTTGAAATACATACTTGTAATTTTCTTTCTCGTGTGTGTGCCGTTACAAATGATAAGGAGGCCAACTATGGAAAGTTTTATCTTTAATTAAATGTTTTTGCTCTGGTCTCTTGAAAGAGCGAATTAACGAGTTTCCACTGTATATATAAATATAAACTAAGTTCCTTTTTAAAATGGGGAGGTTCCACAGAAATTTCCTGAATTCTCTCTTTTGGAGTAAACTAGTAATTCCGTCTGTTGCTGCTGTATGTGATCACAACAATGAATAATGATCCTTTTAATACTATGGCCTTTAATGAAACACAACTATTTAGTATTAAAATAATACAATTTCTCCATAATCATTGTTTACATACTAATTAAAATTTGGCACAGTTATTTCCTTATACAGGCTTTATATGATTCAATGAAGACATCAACTCTAAGTAATGAAAAAAATAGAACAAAAAAGAAATTGAAACTGGAATTATGTTAACAAATTAAGAAAAATAAAGCATCTACTGATATGAATCTGAGAGTTGCTGATGGCTTGCGCTATCAGTCGGAATCAGTTATATCAGTTAATCGTTGATATTTAATTATTCAGGAATATCTGATCAAACACCCTTACTTGATTAATGAAGAAAAGCCAATCACGTACGCAAGCCAATATTCAGGAATAATTACAAAATCGGTAGTTGATTGATGGACTTTTGCAAGAATCGGGGGCCATTGAAACTCTCTTCAGAAAAAAAAGTGCCCATTGTTGGTTTCGATCCCGCTGGTTAGTTGCCGAACAACGGCTCGTTGTTTATAACTCCTCCACCAACCCTTTTACACTATGATTGTAATTTCCTTTATGAAATGGAACTTTGCTTTAGGGAATCATTATAGTGGTCGGTAGTCGGATATCAGGTGTGGTATTTAGAACATGGTTTTAATGAGGAAGACTTTGAACCTCTGAAATAGGATGGCTACCATGGATTTATCTTTAAAGAAAGTTTTGTTAGCTCTAACTATAAAAAACAAAGCTAATGAACAATCATAAAATAACCTAATACTTGAAAAGCACTAAATAAGTTAGAAATAAAAATAGTTTAAATTTGGGTAAGAGCTGAAATTCTATAAAACTCTCTAATTAGAGGTAGGGCAGCGTAGATTAAAAAGTGTTGATGTTAGAAATTTAAAATAAAATTGTGGAGAAGGCAAACCTAATAAAACGTGGAAGGCAAACTAATTTCAAAATCTAATGGCGCTGTCACCACACAAGTTGGGCGGCTAACTTGGTTCTGGAGTGAACTGGTCAATGACAGCTTCTGGATGTCTAAAACTTCTTTAAATCTTTCTTTTAACCTTTGTTACATATATATATAATTTATTGATATTCTATTGTAGAGTTATTCGTTAAAATACCCTAATATGTCAATAAAGAATGGTATAATTATATGTTTAAAATTAAATTATTACACTGACGAAACCGCTAGGAGGTTCACCAATGATGAGCCTTATCCTCCCTTATTTCAATATCTATTTATTTCTGTATAAGAGGTCTGTAGTAATAGATTTCAATTGTATTTAAAAGGAAAGGTGGCGTTGGCAATTATTTTTAATTTTCAGCAATAGATGGCGCGAAGTTATTGATGAAACATGTACTGAAATTCCGCTGAAATAAATGGTGCTATTAACCAATGACGAGAACATAGAAAATATATGTGTGTTCATATCGTACATGTATATAAGGTGTGCTGAATAAAAACGGTAGAGTTTTTCCGTAACGTTGGATATGTTTATTTATAAACAAATCATATTCAAATAGTTTTTATATAGCATGGTAGTGCTATATTCCACTATATACAGAATTCCACTATATATATATATACTCATGGACAAAGTTTAGAATTTAAGGAAGTGGAAAGTCGTTGATGTCGCCCGACATCTATTGTTTTTTTTTTTTTTTTTTTTTTTTTTTTTGTGAAGGAAAAAGAGGCAATTTTGTTTACACTTGGTTATCTCGTGTGTCTTCAATAAAGGTCACTGTAATATCTTTCAGAGTTATTGTCTTAATCCTGATATACATGCTAACAGGTACTACTTCTATAAGTTCAGTCCATGGTATATATATTTTCATAAAATCCCTTCTAGGCAAAGAAAAAAGGTTTCTTCAATTAAGAAACATTTCACCTAGATGATATATATATATTTAAGCTATCCCAGGGGCGTAAACCACGATTTAAATATATGATGAGGGCCAACAGCTCTAAATTCGTACACAGTTGGATTTTCTGGGTTAGAAAATATAGGGGCACAAAGTTTAAAAACCAACGTTAGTTGATATTTTAACCCAAAGACGTCGTTTTGTCATTTAAAAAGTTCATTTAACTGGTTTAGGGCAAGGCTTTTAATTTTAACTGCCTTACATTTTTCCCTCCTCTTTCTTACGTGTTCTTTCTTAACACACTCCACTGAAATGTATTTATTTCTAATATTCTAAAACACAAGCATACAATTAGTAACATTAGTCTAATGAGACTTCGTTACAAAGATGATCAAATCATTATATTATATTCAATTGATTGATTTCCAAAAATTAGAGATTATCTTAATACCCCTCTTGATTACGATTTATTCGCCAATTGAATCCGTCGCGTAAATAAGAACTGGTCGTTAAGCGGAACGTCACTACAAGGTAAATAAGTGAAATGTCTATAGTTTATAGAACTATATGGACTCATTTTTAAGAGGATCAATTGGTAATCTCAAACACGGATAAACAAAACGAAAGAGTTAAGGGGAGCAACTGGCTCGGCTGAAGAATGAGATAAATGAGCCCTACATGAGTTTTAACTACGCCAAGTTCAATATTGGACTAAAGTTGACCAATAAAACCTTGCCATCTTATAAAACCGAAGGGATTCTACAATGTGTAGACACGAACCTGCAGCTCGTTTAACGACACAACAAAGTGACGAGCCAATTAGATGCCTAACGAACCCCAACCGTATTATCTTAAATTCCATTACAGGTGATGAAACCATTTTTATCAAATTACCCTCAAATAATTAGTTAACAAGCCTCGAGGGCGCTGCTAATATAATTTAGGGTTTTAGAACAAAATCGTTCCTCCCTTTACCATTAATCATATT
This sequence comes from Cordylochernes scorpioides, assembly GCA_030710605.1. Taxonomy (NCBI): domain Eukaryota; kingdom Metazoa; phylum Arthropoda; class Arachnida; order Pseudoscorpiones; family Chernetidae; genus Cordylochernes; species Cordylochernes scorpioides. The sequence goes on along the minus strand of CP092882.1, from coordinate 21,201,802 downwards.
TAGATTCGATAGAATATAGAGAGAAAACATTTTGATTGGGAATGGAGGAATTGACGAATCCTGTATGGGACTTTTATTCAAGTAAAAGGCTTGTTGTTGCGGTTGTATATAGTCACAGTGTAGAAAATACTATACTATACCTACTAATTATAGGTTTCTCTCTGTATTCTTAGTTCTCTTCTCTTACTCTGTAAACTGGCGAATCCTATATAGGACGAGAGGTCCTCAATAAAGGTTTTTTGTTGTTGTTGTTGATTGGGAATGGACATGGATCGAAATAAAATTATTTTATTCTTTGATGCTTTCAACACATGGTATTAGTTATATAAACGTTCTTCCCTGATTTATAATATTATAAAGTAAATAAAGCTTCCAGAGTTAAGTTTCTTGTTCAAATTTTTATTTTCATGCTCTCGGGTCCGAAAGCTTGAAAATAAAAATTTAAACAAGAAACTTAATCCTGGAAGCTTTATTTACTTTATAACATGGTATTAGTATCTTCTTCAGACGCTATGCAACTATGTTTGAAATGGTTTATTCTTATGAATATGTTCATTCAATCTTAACTTTTAAAATAAATTTCTTGGTATTTAAAATTTTAAAATTATATAGGTCTGAAGACTGATTGTTGGTTGGAAGTAGATTCAGAAAAAAACTATAGCCACATTAAACACTAATTTATTTAACTCCCGACCTGCTGATGCCCCTGAAGATAATGACAGCAAGCCACTGCAACCTCGGAAGTTAAATAAATCATTAGTTGATATGGCTGTATTTTTCCTAGAAATTATAAAAAATATTTCAGATTAGAACTAAGCCGAATGATCAGGCTACGCCCGGAGAGAGACTTTCACGAATGAATATTTGTCCAAGAAAGTGTGTTTTATCAATATTGATTAATATTGTCACATAGTATTTATTAATTTTATTTTTTTTTATTAACAGAGTGGTCATTTTTATGTTTATATCTTACGACTCTGTAAATTTCCCTCGTGGCTTATATTTTGTTTACAATTCATAGTTTGTCCTTGCCTGAAAAATATTTTGTTTCCTCCTGAAGTTTTTGTCTTCCCTAATTTTCCACGTGGCAATATGATTTTAATTTTCCTTTTTTTGAACGCTCTTTATATTAGTATAGTAGTGAGATGAGAGGAATGGCTTGATATATTTATTATTATCATCATTATAATCATTTTTGTAACGGTAAAATATGGATATCAGTTGGCGATATTATTTTGAAACTTGACAAAATTAGAACCTACGAGAGATGCTGGTCTAGCAATCACACCCACCACTGTATTACGTCCAAGCTATTCAATAGTTTAGATAAGTTATTGAGGCAGACAGAGACATGCTAACTTTCAATTTAATTTTTATAAATATACATAAATTGGGGTTCTTCAGTTCTTCTCCAATATATAGACAGACAAAACGCCTATCTTATTATAAGACTGTTTCAAAATATCACGTTCATCAAGTGTATTCACTATAACTGGAGTAGAAGGGGAAACACCTCAAGATACGGTAATTTTTAACTTCCATTTTTCAAATTTCCTTTTTTTTTTAAATTTTGATTGTTGAATATCAGGTTCGTTATTTACGTTTTTTCTTTGTTTTTGTTTTCTGGACAAGCATATGACGCCCTAAAAGTTTACCTATAAGCTTCGCCTAGTTGTTCGTCCTCATTGTTATATATTTATTTCTATTGGGATATGTTTTAATTCAGAAAATAAAAACCGTTTTCATTTAACTATTATTTTTTTAAAAGATTATTTGTTGATTGGAAGTTTGTCGGGGAAAATATATGGTCACATCAAGTAATTTTTACTCAGTTCCCAAGTTTCAATAACTCGATGTCACTGAGGAGAGTAAAAGTAAGTCCCTGATACGTCGGAGACTAAATTTAAAAAAAAATATTTTATGCCGCTATATATTCTCTCTCTCTTTCCATTTCATACTATTATATAAATATCTGTTTTCAGTTTCTTTGTATTTTAATAAGTTCTGGTCTGAAGTGCATAGCTCTCTATATAAGCAATAAACCCTTAAATACGAAAGTTTGGTTGATTTAAAAAGAAACATTCCTGTTTGAAAAGTTTCAGTTCTTATAAATAGATGGCGCGTTATTGCTTTATTTTAATTTATGCTTCTCTATTTCTCTTAAGTTCTTTATTTGCATATCCTCTCATTCTATCCAATTTTTCTCCTTCCTGCCAATCTCTCGTTCCATACATTAAAACATTTCTCCAGAACTTATATATATACCATCTAATTCTTCGTTTTTATCTGACGATCTTCATTAAGTTTAGATCATCTTCCAATCTTTTAAAGAATTTTCCATTCCAGATACTTTCAGCCCTTCTTAACTTTCCCATTCTCTTCTGTTTTCATCCTCCCTTGCCATCATAAAAGTAATCGCTTTAGAAATTCAAGTTTCAACTCCCAACGAGCTCAGGATTGAAGCCACGCTGCCAATACTCACTGATAAACATTGTAATTATAAAACGAAAAAGAAGAAATATGTAAATACATTGTTTACATAATAGTAAATTTAAAGAGGAGTGAGGTAGAAATCTTGTTGACAGTCATCTATTGTGTTGAGTTTCATTTCAATTAAATTTAATGAAATGGTAATGGTAGGCGTGCATGGTCCGTAATGGAGTATAATGGTACACAAGACTAACCATTAGAGAAGTAGGCTAAAAAATACGGAAATCGTTTTATCTTGCTTTATTATAGTTGAAAGTAAGGGGGATGTTTAACCAAGAGTCTCAAGGGGAACTTTAAAAAACTGAATTTTTAAAACTTGGATGAGAGAAGATGTCATAGTGAAATATTGTAATTGAATGTTTAGATAATGAAGGTTTTACTTCATCTGTTGATGATATTGAGATTTTTTAATAATGTTGAGTTGAGAAGCCGGTAATGGGGGTATTTTTTATATATATATATATGTGATGATGAGTTGCTGTCGACTTATCTGTGATGAGATCCTGTCGACTCATGTAATGAGATGAGAATTCCAGTAGCTTTTGTAGAGATCCTGTCGGCTACTGAAATGATTTGTTGAATTCTGGTAAGCCTTGTGTAGAGTTTTCCAGTACCTCTCTGCACCTTGGAAGACCGTTAAAAGTTCTCACAAAATACAGGCAGTCGTGGTCGAGGCAGAGTGGAAAAGCTTGGGGATGTCCACACAAAAACGAAGACACAGTTGCACTAAGAAAGTTCCGTAACAGATAAAAGTTGAGCCAGGAGCGAAAATGGAGATAGAAGAGTCCTTACGAGTCTACATGGTGAATGAGGAGGGCCTTGGTGACAACCGACGTGAGCTTCGCTGAGGGTGAACTAAACTGTACTGAACTGAACTGTCAAGCCACTGTAAGGTGATGTATTTATAGGTTAAAGACGGGGCGACCTTATGTGACAGGGGCGTTTGAGAAAGGGCGCCTTTACCTGTCCAGGTGTGAGAGGGGTCTCTGCATTCCACCACATGTGACAGTGTGGGTGGCCTTGTTTGTGGGAATTGTAAATCGACCTGATTTATGACTTCCATCTTTAGACTTTGTTGTTTTGGCAATACTATGCTCGATCTCTGCTTTAGCTCAACTCTTAAATCTATTACAGATTTTATTTATTTATCCACTTTGTACAAATTACATTACATATGTCGATGCAATGACACAGATTAATCATGCGCATAATTATTTATAGATGTGTCTCTATATACAACATGACAATCTTATTATAAGTTATATATACAGTATGGGGTTGTTGGTTTAAATTACCATATATATATATATTTGTGATTGGAGATATTATGTATTTTTTAGATCATCATTATGTAAGGACCAGTCAACAAGTGAATGACTTTGAGACGAAGAGTAAAGCCAGTTCAATTTCTATGTAAATAACACAAGATGATTATTACCTTACCCAATTGGGAGAATCTGTATGGGGCAAGTCCCTAATAAAGGCTTTTGTGTGTGTGTGATTGGAGATATTGTAGCATTTAGATATTGTGGTTTTTAAATAGTTTATTTATATTTTATTTATATATCACAAAAAACACACACTATATCCTATGTGGATATTTGCGTGTAGATGTTCAAACTCGATTTCATGAAAATTGTTTCAAAATATGTGTACACATTATCTCTAGTTTTAGAGAGAGAAAGTGAAACATTATTTAAATATACATTTTAAAGCACAATATTTATACAAGAAATAACATTTATTAAATATCAGATCTTATTTTAGAGTTTTAATCAATCAAAAATGTTTAATATTGTAATTAACTACTAAATTAATGGTATAAATATAGATTATTCAAAAATAATAAACAATACAAATTAAAGATAGAATTTTTAATTCATTAATGTCATTCAGGTCCACGGTAGGAGATAGTCTACAGAAATTATTGAATTTTCTATATTCTTCTTTACTGCAAACCATTCAACTTAAACTGGAACTGTTAATTTGACACTGTACTCGAAGATCTGCAACAAGTGGGTATCGGATAAAATATGCTCAGGGTTGTGATCTTCTTGGTCACATAAGAAGATTGAAGAATCAATTTTAACAATTCTGCATAAGTATGTGTTAAATGTGCCCCGTACAAAATTGTATATTATAATATATGTGGGATTGGAGATATTATATGGTTTTTTAATATTGTGCTTTAGGAGATATTGTGAATGGAGATTTTTTTTATTCTAGATATTGTGAGAGAGAGAGAGAGAGATTAGAGATATTGTAGCTTTTAGAAATTGTGTTTTTTATATATTGTGGCTTATAAATATTGTGGATCTTAGATATGGTGTGCGAGAGAGATTGGAGATATTGTGGCTTTTAGATATTGTGTTTTGAATATTGTGGTTGAGATGGTAATGAGGATTTTATAAATTTTACCTGATGATATTTTATGTGTTATGATGCATTAGCATGCCATCAGTTATGTAAATTCGAAACAATTATAATGTATAATTTATAAAAGAATCATACGCGTCTATAATAGTTTTGAATTTTCATCATATATGTGTATTCAACCTATTTAGCTAACGTGGTCGAAGATATTGGGGATTCTAGATATCGTGGTCAAAGATATTAAAATATTTATATATTGTGTTTGAGAGAAGATAGATCTTTAGATGACGTGGTTTAAAATATTGAAGTTTTTAGAGAATATGATCGAGAAGGCATTATAATGCTGTTGCATATATTCAGATAAATATTTCGTATATATTGTCAAGTAGCTCCATCCAGATGGGACACCTGTCAATCATCCCTGGACCCCAGGGGGGACCACAGGTGTGAGGGGTTCTCGGAAGCTGATCTGTAAATAAGGAAAACGGGACGGTGGCTGACGCCGTTCATTTTTAGGATTATCTTTAACTTGGGGTAAGTTGTACTCTCTCTCTCTCTCCCTATAAATACCCCTTATAATAAATTATTTATTCCCAAATATACCCTTGCTTTATTTATCTCCGCGACAATATAATATAGTTCGAAATATCGAGACACACAAACATACTTAGAATGCTAAATTATTGTATTATGATGCTAAAGATGTGATTCAGCATTATAAGAGAGATGATATATAAGATGATCTTTACTTCTCGTGTGTATTTGTAAATATTTATCGAGAGCGCAAAAGTAAAGAATAAAAAACTTAGCTATTAAAGAATCTAGATTTATTTGTTTTACAATTTCATATGTGCTAATGAATCGTCAACTAACGCAAAATCATTTGAAAGAGTAGTATCCCCATGTGTGTATGTATATATATATAATATAAATTATTAAGTAATTATAAAGAGAAATAAGGATAACCCAGGCCCCTGGAGCGCAAGAAACGCCAACTGCCCGGTATAATTATAAATATAACTATTCAAAATATATAATCAAAATAAATGTAAAGTAAAAATAAACATGATATAATTAATGAATAGAATGTTTAAATAGACAAAGTAGAAAATGTATAGGATCAGGGGTTGTTAGAATGAAAAAATATGATAAATCAGACATCTCCTGATTATGCAATTTAATGTTGTTTGTGGCGTGCGCCATCTGTAGAATTAAATGTCAACTAAACGGTGATTTATTTTTATTCACAGAATATTTGCTGGAAAATATTTTCTTCGTATATCAATATTATTTGACCAATAGTCAATATTCATTGAAATAATAAATAAGCATGATGTGGATATTTATGCCGCTAGATGGCGCAAGCCAACAAGTGCCTTTCTCCCCATTAAAGAGTATTTAAGTAAATGTCATGTGTTGACCAAGAAGGGAAGGAAGAGTTGTCGGAGCATTTATATTAAACTCAGCCAGATTTTAAATTACATTTTAATGTTCTCCCTAAACTTTTATTAAAAAAATACCTCGACGCTGTTTTTTCAAAAAATAAAATATATTTGATAGGAATCAATTGATGATTTTCTTGACATTTCATTTTTGTTTAAGGGAATTGATTTTTTTTTTCGTGAGTGTTTTTTTTTTTTTAATCTTTTCTTTTTCACCTCAAACTTTCTCAGTTTAATTCCATATAAATGTGTCCCATCGCTGTCTTAAACTCAGTTTCTAGCAGAGATTGCATACATTTTGAAGTATATATACTTTGGTATACATATATATATATTAAAAATAAAGAAGGCATCTCCTGACCACGAGCACATGTGCTTTTTAGATGGCAGAGCGCCATCTAGTGAGGCAAAAATAAACCAAACGTTTATTTAGCTTGCTCCGTGATATTTGGCCAACCCAATTTCTTGATAAATCAAGAAAAAGATTTTTTGGTCCCAATGGCTTCCCCCGAGAAATCAAGAAATGGGTATTTAAGGCCAAATTTGCGTAAAGACGCTTAACACATGAAAAAACAATAGAAAAAAAAAAGATAAGTGGGTAAGGTGTTGATATTAAAAAATGAAGAAGGCATCTCCTGACCACGAGCACATGTGCTTTTTAGATGGCATCTTTTATTTTATTTTTTCTATTGTTTTTTCATATATATATCTAAAGAGGCATCTCTCCCTTTAAAAAAATGTTAAAATTGAATTTTTGTTTGTCATCCCCCAGTATGGAGATAAGAGTGGTGATAAAATTGTACATATATATATATATATAACACCAGTTTTGGCAAACTCAGTCAATAGCCAACTTGTACACCATAGTTTCGGGATAAGACTCTCCTCATAACACGAAATGACTGTTGCCAGAGTTTTCCAAATATGATGTTGAGGCTTAGTTATTGGTCTGAATCGACTTTTTTTGCGCAGAGATTTTTAAAATGCATTCTTTCAATGTATTTGTTAAAAAGATATTTTTGAATATATTGTAGCGAAGTGAAATTGCTGGCTCAGCAACCCTGGAGCTGACGTCACTTCCTGTGGAGGTTACTCCTGCGGCTACGTGGCTACGAGACTTGATTCTTTGCTCTCTCTCCTTTGTTTACTATTTTAAATATAGATATTTCTAGATATCACTCAATTATAATTAATTAATTCATTCATATTTCTCGTTTGTTCTTCTTTTGACCTCGGTTTGTTTGGTTAATAAAATAACGTTCTTCGTTTGTGGATCACCGACTCTACCTTTCTGCTACGCTACAATATAAATATGTTAAGAAAAAGGCATCTCTTGATTACGCAACTAAATGTTGGTAATGACTTGCGCCATCTGTCGGAATAAATATCAACTATTTGTTGATTATTTATATATTCCACAATATTGGCTTCGGTAGAGTTAGTTGATTCTGATAGATGATGCCAGCCAGCAGCAACTTTGAGTCACACGATCAAGAGATGCCTATAATATAAAACCTGATATTAATACAATTTGACTTTTGTACTATTTTTCATAAATAACTTATTTTTCACATAAATAACTATTCGTTTCTTATTTTTTCACACAAACAGTTTATTTACGCAAATTTGGCCTTAAAAACCCATATCTTGATTTCCCAAGAAGTCTCTGGGACCAAATATTGGGCCGTTGAGATACAGCCTGCACCACACGGACGAGAGCCAACAGCTCGAAACGTGTTCGTGGTTGACTTTTCTTGATTTATTAAGAAAAGGGTTTGGCCAAATATCATGGAACAAGTGATCCCAACGTTTAGTTTTTTTGTTCCATTAGACGGCGCTCTGCTATCTAGAAATGCTCGTGTGAGCAATCAGAATATGTATTTTTTGTTTTTAATATCAACAACTGACTTTTTCTTTTACATATATAACTACTAGCCGAATGACCCGGGCAACGCCCGTGTTTTACCCGATTGAATGTTTTGATTCAAACACTATTTGTTACAATTATAAATTGGCGCCTTAAATAAATGCATATGTTAGTTAATAATTATAGCCTATGTGCTTTATCTGTCTATGTACTGTTGGCTTCCGTAGGCGTCTCTTACTGGGAAAAAGAAAGAGAGGATTCCATTTAGTTATTAACTAATATATGCATTCATTTAAGGAGCGACCCGCTCCAACACAATAGTTACAAACGCCAAAAAGCGAGTGGGGGGGGGCAAAGGTGGCGTGATCGTAGCCAACCAATAGGAGAGCGCCATTCAAAAAAAAAAAGCAAACGGTGACAGAGATGAAGAATTATTAAGAACGCATGACGCTCGTAACTGTATATAGAATGTATCAATGAAAAGTCCAACCTTTTCTAGAAAGGTTCTCAAATATTTTATGTAAACTTCTTACATATAAAATTTAAGCAAATTTCAAACATGATTTCCAAAATAACATCTTAAAGTTGTCCAGAGTATTTTTTTTTAGATTTTAGATGAATATGGGGAGATATCTTGTAATAACCTGTATTAAATTTCGAATATGGCAAAAATAACTTTAGTCAGGTAATGTTTTATCTTTAATTTTATATACATTTTATAGATACGTATTTTTCTCTTCTCGTCAGAACCAAATACAAATTATTAATAAATTCCCGACGAAAGTGTTTGATGTCGACGGTCATCTATTTTTTTAAGGAGACAGAGTTAATTTTGTTCACACTTGGTTATCTCGTGTGTTCAATAACGGTCACAGTGTATCAAATATCTTTCAGAGTTATTGTATGAATCCCGATATACATACTAAAAGATACAACATAAGTTTAGTCCATTAGTTGTTCTGCTATTGTATATACGTATAACATCCACTTCGATTATTCCCTTGAACAAATTCTGGTTTCCAGCGGCCTTCCCATTGTTTTTCTATTTTGAATCCGTCGTTTTTTTTTATAGCTTCTCTCCTTTCATTTTTATCCAACAGCTCGATTCTTTTACCAACCTCTCCCATTGTGCTCATACTATATTCTTAATCAAACATCATCATCTTCATCCAACCGTTCTCATTTTATCCATTTTAGCCCCCAAAAGTTTTCACCAATCCATTTTCTCTCAATTTGTATGCCATAATGGCCTACAACAGGCCTTATTACTTTCCTAATATTCTAAAGAATTGAGACATCAACTATGTCGACTAATCAGATCTATCTCTCTGAAGGATGTTCACCCATGCTCCATTGATTCAAGTCTGTAGATCCTTAAGGCAATTATGGGATTTGCCTATTAAACGATTCTTTAGTTGAGCCATTTTGTTTAACATATGCGACTAATACCCCAGGTGTTGTAAAACGTTCGGGACAATTAAAAAATAATTTGTGCACTTCATGAACCCACGATGTTATAGGTCCTGTGTGCCGAAGTTTCCTCCCCTGATTTACATTCCTTGATTAAATGCCAGGGGACTACGGAAATTCCTCGATTAGCTATTCTGTACATGCTTGGTAATTTAAAGCCAACAAAATTGTTAATAACGTAAAGGGAGAGGCATCTGATTGCTTATGTCATCTTTCGGAATAAATATCAAATAAATGTTGATTTATTTTAATACTAGAACGTTGGCTACAAATAATTATTTATAATCATAAGTAATCTCTCATGATTCAAAATTCAATTATCCTTTTTGCCATTATATTTTTAGAAAATATATATTTCATATACACCCGGATATATAAAATTTCACTCTGAGAAAACTAGGTCATCACCAAGGTAAGAAGGAAAAAATATAATCAATTGAAGCGTGCTATATGGCGTTGAGATTGCATCTAAGAGAAAATCGAGTAAAGAAATGGAGAATATAAAAGTTGTAAAAATGATATTAAAAACTTATCCTAAATTTTTAGACGTAACTGAACGTTACCGATAGCTTGCACCATCTATAGGAATAAATATCAACTAAATATTTACATATTAAATGTGTTGTCGAGCCCAAACCTCGTTGGCCAAACTCAACAGTCCAAAACGTGGCTGACCTTTTCTTGGTAGATTAAAAAATAAAATATTTCGGACAATTTTGAGAATAAAATCAACATTTACTTTATATGACGGTATATGACGAAAGCGTCATTAACAGTATTAAGTTACATTATCAAATATATATTTAATTATATAGTATAAAGAGAGTGAAGCAAAATACATTTAAGCTCTATTCCCAGAATTTTCCGCTACAAGCAGATAAACCGACCAATACTCAGTAACAGTATTAAGTTACAATATCAAAGATATGTTTTTTTTAATCTATAGTAAAATAAACAGAGCTAGGTACACATTTAATCTATTTCCTGAACATTCCGCTACGACCAGTATTCAGTATCGGCACTCAGTTACAGTATCAAAGGTCTGTTTTTTGATTCTATAGTATAGAATGAAGCTAAATACACATTTTGAAAAATCTATTCTCCGAACCATCATCTACGACCAGCTAAAGCCACTAGTAGTCAGTAGAAATATTAAGAATTACAATACCAAAGATATATGTTTTAATTCTATAGTAATGTGTGAAGCTGAGTACACATTTAATCTATTCCCAAATTTCTGCTACGACCAGCTGAACCGACCAGAAAGGCAATGATGGAGCAGGTGTATGAGAGCAAACCAATTCACGTGACGATATCTAAAATAAAAAAGAAAGAAGAAGAAGGAGCGATGAGAAAGGTTGTAAAGAGGATCGCCCGCCATTAGATCTGATGAAGCGTTGCCGGGTAAAAAAGCTGAATTGACCCAACACTAACAGCCACTTTAGCCAACCACACGGAAAATTCCGCCCCTCCTGGCACCTATCGGGAGTTTTAGGAAGCACAGGTGGCGTTCAACTAAGATTGTCGTGATGAGGTAGCAAGTTTTACTAATGAAATACCTGATGGGGGGTCTTTAACATTTTTCATGCTCGTCTCACACGTTGTTTTTTATCATTATTTATTTATTTTTCCCCTTAACTTTCTTTCCAAGCAAATTTTAATTTCTCGGTTTATTTCGCGAGATTTTATTTAACATACATGTTAAATATCATGTTTAAATATTTTTTTCAAAGTTTATATTTATGTTTTGAAGTGTATATAATATACTAGCCGAATGACCCGGGCAACGCCCGTGTTTTACCCGATTAAATGTTTTGATTCAAATACTATTTGTTACAATTATAAATTGTGGTCATGTGGCCTAGTGGTCATGGCATCTGCCCGGTAAGCGGAAGGTCGTGGGTTCGATTCCCATCCCTTGACACTTTTTTTATTTTATCCATTCTGACCAAAATCTTTCCGTGAACTTCACACAGTGAACTTCACGCAGACAGAATAAGGCAATTATATAAGTAGATATATATGTGTGAAAAAAAAAAATAGTACAAATGTGATATTGTACTGGGATAAGGTGCATAATTATGAAAAAGGCATCTCCTTATCGTGCAACTGAAAGTTGCCTTTTTTCATATATATATATGCAACCCCTCACACAAATTTAAAAATTTGACTATTAAAAAATCGAGAAAAAACATCTAAAAATTCCTAAAAACAAAACGTTAAAACATTATTCCTGTATAAAAGGATATGCGTTATTATAATAACAACTAAACATTTTAAAATCTTAAATAAAATATAAACTATGAATTTAAAAAATCTAAATGAATAAAAATAGAATAGGATATGGGTGAAGATCAACGACAATTCTGAATATTTCAAGCCATATATTTATTTATTAAATTAAAAGCGGATATAGTTGTCGAGCCGACGGGAATTTTACAAATGTAGGTATGCAAATACGGTTATGTACAATCCAATGTATGGAAGTGTAAGAGTTATAAATGTCCCGTAGGTAAATATTCGGTAATATACATATATATTGTAAAACGACATTTGAAAATTATACCGCATGTGTTTCTTTCCAACGAAAAATCAAAATTTATTTCAAGGAGAAATACGATTATTTCAACCTTAAGGATGAGGTATGAAAGGATGAATTGTAAAGAGTAATGATAAACACACGGAAAAATAAAAGTGTCCAGAGATGGGAATCGAACCCACAGTGTTCCGCTTACCGGGCAGATGCTATGTCCACTAGGCTACCCTGGACATTATTTCTCCTTGAAATAAATTTTGATTTTTCGTTGGAAAGAAACACATGCGTTATAATTTTCAAATGTCGTTTTACAATCACAAGCCGCATTATATTATATGGTATTATACATATATATTGAAAATAGAGCAATCCATATTTAAATAATTATATAATAAAAGGCATATATTGGATTAAATAAATCTTTTATTCAATCCAATATATGCCTTTTTATTATCTAATACATATGTATATGTTTAAAACAAGAAATAAGCATATCCTGACCTTTTACCTAGAAAATTATTAAAATAATTTTATAAAATCGTAAGATAGAATCCTCTGATGTATAAGTTGCAGTAACATATGAAAACTCCGAGGATAAGTTTCTTTATTTCATAAATGATATCTCGAGCTTTCGGGTATCGTAAACCCTTCGACAGGAGTGTATAAGACGAAAAGACGAGTGTATAAGTCGAAGGGTTTACGATACCCGAAACTCGAGATATCATTTGTAAAATAAAGAAACTTATCCTCGGAGTTTTCATGTGTTACTGCAAATAATTTTATCTAAACAACTTGTGTATAAAATCTTAGTAAATTATAAACATAAAGTTTATCGTCTTAAAATTGTTCAGAATGGATTTATACCATTTTTTGAGATTTTAGATAAATATAGGGATATATCTTGTATAGCTCGTATTAAATTCGAATATGACAAAAATAATATGACAGAAAATGTTTTTTTTTTTTTGTCTCTAATTCCATAGAAGTTTCGTCAAGAACTTTCTGTTCTCGTCAAAACCAAATGCAAAATATTAATAAAATCCTGACGAAAGCAAGACATTTTTGTCGGATTATCGCTCAAATACTAATCACAAAGATATAGAAATACTAAATGTTGAAAATACATTCATCGACAAAACATAAGGAAGTGGAAAGTTTTTGATGTCGCCAGTCTTCTTTTGCTGTTGTTGGTTTTTTTTTTTTTTAAGAAGAAGACGGAGGCAGGCAATTTTGTTCACACTTGGTTATCTCGTGTGTCTTCAATAAAGGTCATTGTATATCAAATAACTTTCAGAGAGTTATTGTCTGAAATCGATTATACATTCTGAAAGGTACAACTTCATTTAGTCCATGAAAGTAACTGTTATTCTGCAATTGTATATATAGCATCCACTTCGGGTAATATTGAAGCATCATTTTTAAAAATTGTCCCCCACTTGATAAACTGGAGTTGCGGTTGATTTCAATAAAGTAGTTTGAAAGACGTGTTATGTTTCTGAAGAAGACGAGCAAGGGGGACAATAAGACCCCCAGTCAAAAACAACTAAACCAGTTTCTCAAGAGAGATTTATCAAACGTCAGGTGCTGCCACAATGTACACGCCATGCGCCAATTTTGTACCCACCTCATTAAAAACGGCGCCAGCGTGAAAATTTAACCTAACCTAATTATATACTCCAAACTATGCAAATTTGGATAAAATTCTAAACCCGCCATGAAATACTGGTCATTAGGGAATCTCGCCGTAGTTTTTGGGGTTGGAGATCTTCTTCGGTGTGGAGATTCATTAAGATTCGGATAATTAGGATAATTGAATAATTAATTGACGACAAAAATATACTGAATGTGCAACTAAACCTTGTCAAAAAAATCTAGGATTAAATATCAACCAAACGTCTTCGCGTTCCAGAAATATTTATTTTTCCAAATAATAATCTCCTTGGGTCAATAGCCAAAGTCCATGAACAACGGGAAAAAGTTTGTATTGGCCAATATATTTTACTGATCAAACAAGATTTGTGGGTTTGGCATTTTATTTGGAATAAACATTGAACAATAGAAAGCATGTTCTAAATAAGGTGGTGAAAATAGAGGAAGGGGAGAACAACCATCTTCTGATCGTGTGACTGAATATTGCTGAACGACGCGGGATAACTAGCGGTTTATTTATTTCAGAATATTCTCCAAATACTTTTCTTGCTAAAATATCCTGCGCTAGGCTAAGTAGTATCAACAGCCGTAAAGATCTATTGTGCTGATTTTGAATTGTCAAGAGAATATTTATAGGATATCATTATTGAATATACGTGAATCTGGCAATAAATGTCGTAAGAATATGATAACTTATTACAATTACAATTATTTTATTTCCAAAGCGCTATATCCCGCAAGGGATACTTGCGCCAAACAAGGAGAGAAGTTTGTTTACATAAGTTATTTACATTATTCAACGAATAAAAACATTAGAAATTCAGATTTTGTAGAAATTTTATAATGTATTTACAAAATGAATTGAACTTTAGATATGATTTTTTATCGGAAATCAAATCGTTTAAATTATAAACAACTAGTTCATTCTTCATTCTATAATCTTGAAATGCTGGGCAATCAATCAGTAGATGTCTTGAGGTTTGTTCCTCCATACCACAAAAGCAACTTGAATCCTCCACTGCCTTTATTCTATTTAGAAAACTTTTGAAATTTCCGTGGTTTGTAACAAATTGAGTATTATAAAAATTTGGACGAAAGTATTTAGGGATTTCTTGGGGAAAAAAGCTTAAGAAAGTATTATTTGCTTCGTTTTTCAGAACATTCATTCTTGATTTGAGAAAGGTATCTATAATTCCTGGAATAAATGGGTCATAAATTTGTTGATCATCTGGGGATAAGTTTCTCAGATCAGATATCATGATTCTGGATTCGATAAAGTCTGAGATCAGAGGAATGTTGGCCAAACTATGAACACAGCTATATGATGTGGATTTATAGGCTTGTATACACCATGTCAGTATTTGATATTGGGTTGAATTTAGTTTTTGTAAACATTTTTTATTTAAATATTTGAACCAAATTTCGGCTCCAATTGTAAGTATTGGTCTTAAAATGGATTTATATAAAGTTAGCCTTTTCTGGGTGCTTAGACCCCAAGATTTGATAACTCATGAAAATGGGTTGGCCAAATATATACTTTATATATTTGGGAAGCCATGAGCTATAAACCCACACTTCACTGACTTGGACTGCATAGTTGAACACTCGTAGAGAGATTTCCAGCTGGACATGAGAAGCTATGTTTAAATAAGAAATTAAAAGGTGCATCATTTCTTTAATAAATTACTTTTTCTTTAATTGAATTAATGGATATATTTATCAGATTGCCGTGATAGATATCCATGGAATGTAGAATTGATTATTATATAACTAGTGATGTTTTATAACTGATTATTAGTTTACTACTAAGTTATATTGCAAAGTGGTCCAGCGCTAAATTTTGAAATATCATCAATTCTTTTTATTATTTAGGCCATTATTTTCTTTAACTTCCTCTTTCATATCTGGAGTGGTAATCTGAATTCTTATTTCTTTTTTATTCGTAAGTAATTATCAGAAAGTGCTGAGTTCTATTGTGAGAACTCCTAAGAAATTTGTTTTAGAAACGTAGATTTAAATTTACCAATCTTCAGTATAGCCATACAGGTGAGTAAATGATAGGTATGACTCTAACATCAATCGGTCAATCATTTAGTATTTGAAATGTATATTGCGCGGCGTCATTCTAATTTATCTGTTGTTGGACAGTGAGCTTGCAGATTTCAATAGCTTCCTTAGTGCCTCTCATTTTAGATAAATATTTCTACGTTTTAAATATATTGATAAAATATTTCAACAAGGTTTGTGCCGTTTTAATGAGGTGAGTACAAAATTGTCGCATGGCGTGTTCATAGTAGCAACAGCTGACGTTTAATAAATCTCTCTTGAGAAACTGGTTCGGTCATTTTTGACAGTGTGTCACATTGTCCTCCTTTCTAGTCTTCCTCAGAAACATAACACGTCTCTGAATAGGTGACGAGGGTTAATATTCTATGAATATACTCGACAAATACGTCAAGATTTCAAAATAACTACTGCATTAAACTGTAAAACAGCATTATTTCATCACAACGTGTATCGGTTAATGGATTAGTGTATTGTTGGAATTTAGAATTCTAGAAAGGGAAATCTACAAGAGAAAGAGAAATTGGACTTTAGATTATTTGGTAGTTTATATCTAGGGAACAGCAATGAAGAAAAATAGAGGCGATAGAAACTGAGACCCATCAGTTTTCATAAAAAGCTTTTCTTGCATCCTTGTGATATCCTACTGACCTCTGGTTTTTTATATAAGGCTGGCGTGAGCTGGTATATCAATCCCAACCGCCACGAAAGTGCAAACTGAGATCTCAGCATTAATGATCTTTCAATCTGATCCTAAACAGCCTGATACATGTTGCTACAAATATGGGATAAAAGTTTAAAATAAAATAGAGGGAGATGTAAACATAAGGATGCCGCAGAATATTCAAATATTCACCCTTATCTAAGATTTAAAACTTTATTCCGATATAGGTAACTCTTTTCCATCAGCAACCTTTATTTGCATAATGTCTTATTTACATAACCTATAGGGAATACCGAATTAAAAATTCTCCATACTATTGTGAATAACTCTCTCAAATAGTCTCTATTCATTTCCAAGAAAAACAAAAAAGAATCAATTAAATGACATTACAAAAAAGGGCTCTCAGATAAATAATTTACACGTAATTAAAGCAATTTAGAATTGAAAAACAAGGCTTGGAATTAACTCTCTATAACATGGAATAAACACTTTTCTCTTGTTATTGGAACATACAAAACAATTAATTTACATTTGGAAGAGCACGTTTAGAAAATGCATTTAGAGAAGTCTAAATAAAAAGAATTATTTAACAGGTTTAGATAATTTACATATTGTCTATATATATAAGCAATCACAAAATAAAAAATAATAAAAACACATTACGGTTTGAAAAGAAAATAGAATAATAGAATATTTTACCTTACTAAATAATTCAGGAATACAAAATTCCATATTCATGAAAATGTTTATTTTATATAGTGTACACATAGAAGATATTTATTGCAATTTGCATATCAGATGGAAAAACAAAAGAGAGATATTATTCTCAGGTTGGAGAAATCAATGGTTTATAAATATCACATGAATAAATAAATGACTATCAAATAATGGGGGAATTTACTTGCAATCTTCCATGTTGTTTGTATATGGCACGGGAAAAAACACGAATTATAAATAAAGAACGCCGTTGCTTTATAATTCCATTTGTATTTGCACCTGGGTTAATATATAAAATGCCTGATAAAATGGGATTAGCAAAAAATTGAGTTAGTGTAGGCGACAAACAGATTTGGATGGAGTATAAAGAATAACGATAAAGGAACGGGTGTTGTGTTTGAGGTTAAGTGGTTGTAAATTTAATGTTGTTGTTGTGTCCAATGAAGAGTTTCAGTCTCCCCTGCATCTCTATCACAGCAGTCTCAATGTTCTCTCTCCTGAGTCTGAAAAGCTGCTGCTCTGGGGTCCATGTCAGTTTTCTGCAAGGCTGCGGCCATTGCTGGACATAGAAATATGTGGGTAGGTGTTAGTTCCACACCAGGACAATTATTACATATCCTGTAGATTCTTGCATACCATTTGGAATACTACAACTAACAGAAATTGGAATAATGTGTAACAAATACAGTTGGTAAAAAGGCACATTTCCTTTTGGATAAATACATAAATGTATCCATACATACTGGTGCTTTGTCTTATTTACTAATCATCACCCTGAGACTTTCTGCCCTGAGAAGACTGAAAATACATTAAGAAAAAGTCATCTCCTTATCGTACAACTGAAAGTTGCTGATGGCTTGCGCCATCTATCGGAATAAATATTAACTATTCTCGTTGATTTTCAATTATTCCAGAATTGGCCAAATACCCATATATTGTTTTCATAATTCTATCATTTCAGGTAGTTATTAAGTGGAAGTGGCGTCTATTTTGTACGTATATTACTAACCTCTCGTCCTATTACAATAGGGTACAATTTCAAGATAAGCGCAGTTCCAATTTTTATTTATGTAAATTTTTTATTAGTGGTTTTGTTTATTTTTCTATTAATGGTACTTCGTGACACCTGGACTGTGCGTTAAGTTATTTACATATATCCAAAAATATTTGTGCCATCCCCAAAAAAGGCAACAGCAATGAATTAATATCGTGTAAAGTGACGCAATCTGGTGGCCGACTTCTCAAAGAGTTGTTCTAGAGAATATATTTAAAAATTAAAACACTCACACATAACAATATTTATTACGACAAAATTAAATTATAGTTGCAACATATATATTGTTATGAAAATAGAGCAATTCATAATTCAATCTTTAGATAATAAAAATACATATATATTGGACTAAATAAAAAATATTTATTTGCCAATATTTCGGTTAGTTGAACACCAACGTTTGTCAAGGCATTACATTTTGTATCAAAATATCAACACCTGACTATTTTTCTATTTGTAAAATTATTTTTTATATATATATTAATTAATTAAAAGGCATATTTTTGATCTAAAATAAAACAAAACATTTTTTTAAATTTAAAATGCCAATATTTCATATTATATAAATATATATGAAAGTAAATTCCTGGATATATATATATGTATATATAAAAAACGCAGATAATAATAATAATGATAATAATAATTAGTATTAGGTTTTATAAATAGTATTCACACTCAGGTAAAACACGGTGTCTCACCATTCATTTATAGAAAGATAATAAGAAGGAAAATAGTGATAAAACCTATGTAGATATCCCCATATATAACACGTGTCATTCCCTCAGTCTGGACACCAAAATTAACAATTAATAACAACGATCATAAAACTTACTTTCAAGGTTAAACTGTCGTTGACTGTCGTCCTAGATCTGTCTAGAACGGAGAGACACACTACCTATCTATAAGTAACATTCTGCCCGGTTGGCTGTTTGTTTAATAGAGATGACAACCTTCTGTCGCTGATAGTATAATTATAAGTTCACTAATAACTCAAAACTTTCAATTAAACTATTTAATATTCGATTTGATATACAAAAGGTATTCAATGGATAAACACTTTGGGAAAATGCATTTGAGAAGAAAACCTGGATAATTCCCGGCCTATTCATTTAGTTTAATGATTAGTATCATGATTGTGATAGGGATTAAATATAAGATATTGATAAATAAGTAAAGGCTAAAATATCAAAATGTCTACCGTTTTATATCTAATCGTAAAACGGTCAGTCGTCTGGCCTGTAATAATCCTAGAAAGCTCCATTCTTTCCAAAAATCTCGCCTGGAAGGAATTTATCACAAAACAATTATCCTCAGAGGATCCTGAGTTTTCTCAAAATCTATTTAGCATTGAAGGCTGTCGCTAGAGAATACAAAGTTGGGAATCACTGATAAACTAAAGTGGGAGCAAGACATAACTCTATCTAGATGGTTCATTGCTGGTGTAATCAAACCCTTCTAAAATATATTTAAATGTTAACAAGGTCTTGAGATGAAGAATACCTCTCAGGGGAACGATGAATATATATATATGAATTGTAAATGATAAAGTTTATCTAATAAAAATTAGCTAAAAAGATTTAGCTTGCTAATTTAATACAATTCCCTATTTATCTAAAATATTACTATTATTTCAAGTTTTAAATATAGTTTTGTCGTCACTATATATATGTCATAATATATGCTCTTCCAGGAATAATAAAGCAAACCTACAGTCGACCCAGAGAGAGACGGTAGGGTAAAGTCCGGTCACTTGAGACAGCAGCGACATTCCAAGGGGCGACCACAGGGGCCCGTGAGTTCTCGGGACTATTAAGACAGTTGGGGATTGTGTGCGACAAAAACGGACGCCCGGCTCTTTCCTTCTCTCTCTCTGGTTGCCTGGGTTCCCCTTCCAACTTGTGGTGTGATTATATATATATATATAGGCACCTCTCCATTTAGTTATGCAATCAGAACGATGCATTATGTTCACCACCCTAGTAAATTAACTTTACTAATAATGATGAATAATGTGTTCTCTCTTCTCTGGCTCGTTCTTCATCATCGTTAGTAAAATATTTCACTAGGGTGATGAACAGTGCATCGTTCTGCTGTATAACTAAATAGAGAGGTGCTTCTTTAGGTACATGAATATCATCCTCCCGCAACTTCATGTTATATAAATATGCCATATATTATTGTCTCTATATCTTTATTCTTATATGAATGTGCCTCTATTTAGGTGAGAATTACATAGAACCCTGTTTAATGTTATAAAAAAGATAGTTAGACCTAAACCTAATTTATTAAATCTCGCCAGTCTACATTGTCTGGAGCTATCCACTGACAGAAGATCATTGGTTTATCTCCAGTCCACGGTCACTGACCTTATATGCAATATAAAATTGACTCCTAGAGAAATGTATGATCTAACTTAGTCTTTATGGAATCCGCATCTGTAAACAGAAGACATCAGCGGGCCATGATCTCTAACCTCTCCGTCCACAATCTCAAGGTTCGCACTCTAAAAACTTCCTGCTTCTCAACAGCTGAACTCACAGAAACTCATCTCGCGTCAGAGTCAAAATGAAATGAATATTTATTCATTTGAGGCTTGTTTAGTTTTTCAACGACGGATCTGGAAAGGCTATATCTATCTTCATAGAAATAAAGTCTAAGGTGATTATAGGTATAGGCTGACTTAGGAAAATAAAATATCAACAGATAGTTTATATAGTTCTCGATAGATGTCAGTAAGATTTAGTCTCGCACGATCAGGAGGTGTATCTACATTATAATACACTCTGCTTTCCCTTAGAATGATATTTATTCTCTCCTATCATTGACTTGTGTGATCAATAAAAAGGTTTTAATCTCTCCTCGTGCGATCCTTCTTCTCTATTTCAAAAAAAAAAATATTTCTAAACGGAAAGAAAATACACATACTTTTCTAGAAATTTCATCTAAATCTCTTTTAATTTTTAAAACAGGGATAAAAAAAGTATTTACCTGTGATAAAAATAAGGGACTATGACACCTAATACTTACAATTTTTAAAAGTGGGGAAAACAAGAACAGAAGGCAACCAGAAAATTGAAGGAAAGTTCAGTAATGTTTATGAGAGGGGAAAAACGTCATTAATCCAACGAGGTTTTTCTATTGACCCATTTAACTGGGGTCGGAAGGCTTTTTGGTCGGGAAAACTTCCACCAGTTTCTTATTTCATTAATGTTTAGCTGTTTTTTTTTGCTTGTTTAGTGTGGCCAAATGTGCACATTGCGCTATAATGAATTTTAAAAAACAATACATGTTATAAAGCCATTTAGAAAAATGGTTTAGGTAGTGATGTTTTATTAATACAAAGTTCTTATCTTTAAAATTATATTGTAACAACATATTTTAATTATTTAATCAAAATATTAATTTAATAGTTTGTTACTCATCAAAAAGCATATTTCATTCTTGTATGTGAATAAGTTTCAATTTATATTATAAATTAAATTTTATTGCCATCTATCGTTAAAATTTTACACAAATAAATTTACTGGCAATGCGTTTCTTTTAAATATCTTCAAATATAGGTCTGTAGAGATAATATTTGATGATATTTAAAAGAAACGCATTGCCAGTAAATTTATTTGTGTAAAATTTTAAGTTTCAAATCATTTGAATCGCTTTGTCATTCTGAAATTAGTCAAATTTTAAAGCAACAATACCTTAGAGATGAAAAAATCAATCTTCTCAACCAACAACCCCTCAAATTGGTTCCCGAAAACCTACTATTAACCATTCTGAATATAGTGACTGGTTTCTACAAACTCTAAGAAAAAGGCATCTCCTTATCGTGCAACTGAAAGTTGCTGATGGCTTTCAGTTGCACGATAAGGAGATGTCTTTTTCTTAGAGTTATCCACCTCATCCTAATAAAATTTCACATTTGTACTATTTCTTCACAATTTATAACTCTGTTAGAAACGTTCTCGTTATCTAGTGTCCCATAGAAATCCAGGATCAACAAACGGGCTGAGTTTATTCCTCCTCACTTTGCCAATAACTTGTCAAATCCTACTCTATGATCCTCTAATGTACCTACTTATACCACATTTATAAAATTATCATTCAGCAAAATAGAACGCTGCATTAAAAAAGAAACGGTACCTTGTTTCTTAAAATCGATGGTCAAATGATACTGTGAATTAAGAATTGAGATATTTGCCTAATTACGAATTGTCTGTTCTTCTGAGATACGTCTTTTTTCTATCGAGTCGGATATTTCCTCAATATCCCAACGAAGGAGGTTGGAACACTGATCAGTGAAAGTGTGATGTTTGCCAGAGTGGGGGAGATCAGGTATTTATTTTTCAAAAAGAAAAATCCCTTTCACCCCATTGTCATTAAAGGAGAAACGCCATCTATCCCAGTAATGTGAACAGATTAACGTGGGTGCCAATGCCACGATATCGACTTCTACAAATTCAGAGAGCCCACTTGAGCAGGAACGGTCATTTCCCCCGCAGTAATGTTAGAGGGGATGTTCCACTTTCTAGTGGCTTTTACGCCATCAATATACGAATTTTATCTGTGAGTGAAATAAATTATTGACTTATAAATGTTTCCTATATAAATTATCTTTGAATAAATGTAGCTGAATCCCTATCTGTTCTAAGCCATAGCGCTGACATAAGTTGGTTCAACCAACGAACACAGATTGTTGCTGAATAGAGGAATACTCGATTTGAAGCCTGACACACTTTTATCTTTTCTATTTTTGCCTATATGCAAATATCAGTATTTACATAGACAAAACAGTAAAATTTAATCAATAACATTAACCATCGGCTTTGCTGATAACAACAACATGATTTATAAGATTTAGCTCTCATTAGTTTATATCTTAGATATAATCAAACACTAATACTTTAAATAGATATTTTAATCGATATTATTCTAAATTACAAATCCATTTTTAAAAGATTTAAAATATTCTTATAAAAAAATACAAAACTAAAATGCTGTTTGTGTTACTTTTCTCCAACAACACTACCGAGTTATTCATCAGAAAAGTTCACTTGTAAGTAACTGAAAAAAGTGTTTACTATATATAGGGCTATCTAAAAGGCTACGTCATATATATACAGTATAAAATTCGAAATACGTAGAAATTCTAAAAAACATAAAGTTAAATAGAATAAATTGTTTATAAGAGACACAGAAATGTTATCCAAATAAAATATATTCACTAGATAAAAATAAACTTGCCCCATATCTCTGGAAACCCGAGAGAGTTTGAATGACATTATACCTACCTGTAGGAGAGCCTGAGGGCGACAACACGGATAAAAGTATATTAAAAAGTTAAAGTTTTATGTGGGTCCCCGGGCGGTGTCAATTTGCGACATGTCCCCGTGTCCTAATTGAATTGTCCACAGCTGCCACAACACTCCCTCCTCGGCCTCCATCCCCTGGCCATCTTGAGTTGGGTAATGTCAGCCAACACATCGACCAGTGGTAGAGAACTCTCACAACGCATCGTTAGCGGAGTCTCTCCCGGGGAGGAAAATTTCAATGAAGACAATATGTATATTTTATATGGATCCGGGAATATGTATGTAATAATTATTTTATATATTTTTTATTTGTTCGTGTGTTATGCAAATATATATTTATACCATATAAACACCTCTTTGGCAGATTGTGAGGATTTCATTCACTGACGAGGGCCATTAGCCTGAAATCAAGGTCTCCAGATGGACGCTTCTCAGTTTACGAAGCTGGTGTCGTGGCTTTGTCACCTACCTTAGTCCGCTAGTTTGCGGAGACGGTCAATAGAAGGCGCTTAGTTTTAGCGTCTATTTTGACGGGAGAGGCGTCTTTTATATATACAAATATATATTCCAATAAATCTTATATTTGTTTATTCTACTGGGTCGCGCGGTGGCTGGAGAGCTCCACTACGGATCGGTCTACGTGTGACGTGGGTTGGATAGCTCTCTCAAGCTTCACAGGTCATAACGCCATGTCCGTGCTGTACTGCCTGCTGTTCCTACAACTACTCGCTTGGCCACAGGACCTGTACTCGGCCTTGAATGAGAGATTACTTCTTCATCCCTCAGAGCCCACCATACTTGCATGGTAATTTGGACGTGGTCTGAACAAATAATACCTTGCAAACATCACTGGCTCATTGAAAGCCAGAATATTCAAGTTTTCCTCAAATTGGAGAAATCCTCTTCGCCGTCGAAAGTGCCTCATCGACAATGTAGAGATCAATTTTCACTAGTAGTATTACTTTTACGTTTTTACTTCTTTAAAGTTCTTGTCTTGTCTCTATAAAATTGGTTCAATTGCAACTTCTCTTTTTCTTCCTGTGAATTAACACTGAGGACTTCTATTATGTACAATGGACGTTACAATCTAATCGAGAGCCATTTTCTAAGTGATTTCTTAGCAGGTAAGGTAAACAAAGGAAGGAGAAAAACAAATAGCGAGAGAACTTAGTTACATTAGTTTCCCTCAATACTAACAACAAAAACACCGATCATTGGTTGTTTTCCTGCGTTTTTTCTGGGAACAACAACACGACTGGCCTTCTCTATGTGTTTGTGGATCAATAGTTGATAACTGATTTGTAGAATGGAAAACTTTCATAATACATTTATAACAATTGCAACATTTTATTCTCGTGTCGATAAACAAAATCCAAAATAATTATATATAAATAACATAAAGTTGCGAGAGGAATATTGTTGCACCAGGCTGCGGTTTGGCAGATTCTTCAGTCTTGATTCTCTCCTCAGACACGTCTTGCATCTTTCCAGAACGTGTCTCAACTATCCTACAAGGTTAAACCAGTCAATAATAAGACAACTATATTTTTAGGTAGCACCTAGAATCTCTCTTTATTTATCACATCAAAGTTTAAAGCAGGTGGGAAACTTAGTGTACAAAATACAAATGTTTTATAGTACATAATATTTTATAGTAATAATCTGTTTTTTATAAAAATAAATAAATATATTAAAAATAATATTATAAATAATTTTTAAAAGACGCGCATTAATCTTGATGCAACCATATATTCATGTACCTAAAAGGGCACCTCTCCCTTTACTTATGTATCAGAACGATATGTTTATCACCTTTGTCAAAACCCCTTTACTAGTGATGCTAAATAATCATCCACAACACCAGATTTGGCAAATTCAGACAAAACGCCAACCTGTATAATGTATAAATTTCCCAAAACTGGTTTTGATGCTTTACCACCACTAGTAAGGTGTTTTATGCATCGGTCTGATGCATAAATAAAGGGAGAGGTGTCTCTTTAAGTACATATATATGTATATAAATTCCAAATTGGCACTAATCAAATATATATATTTAGAGATTGAGAAATCCATGATATTTATATATATATATGTTATATTAAAATATTTTATTTAAAATGATGTTATATTAAAGTATTATTTTATTCAAAAAAAATTATATTTCATAGATTCAAATACTCTGTTAAATCGACCGCCAGGGGTCACTCTTCCCCTATAAAAACTCATGTTGCTTTATTCCAATGGCCGGCTCAACCTTTTGTACATTATGTAAATAAGTTTTCATTTTTTTTTATTCTTACGGCTTAAGCCAGGCATTACTTTTATTAAATTATGTTTCTATATATTCCTTAGCTCAATTAAAGCAACCTCTGATCAAAACCATTATACCTATATAATGATATACATACAACTATTGATATTGACATAAGAGGTTTGACCGTGAAGTTTCATTAACTCTCATTTATTACTGAGGATTCAAAAATAAGATAAACTCGGCTCGAATAAATTCCTTAATTCACACTATTTATTGGCGAATATTAATTCTACAGATCTTATCTTCGAGCCTGTGATGAAGGTAAAAGAAGATTTACGAAACGTGAAAATAAAAGTTTGTTTTCCAACTCGGCTGAGGTGTCGAATTATCAGCGAATAAGAGTGCAAGTCAGGCGGCATCCTTCCATCTTTAATATATTAAAATTTTATAATTATAGGAATAGTTCATTTTATAATATCAAATTTTTAAAATTAATCTAAAAGAATTTCTAGAAAAATAGAAAGCCATAAATAAAGGATATATTACTATTCTCTCTAAAGTTATTAATAAAAATATAGAAAAGAGGATCACAGAAGCTATTTAATTTTAATTGGACCAAGGACCATTGGTATCATTCTCCCTAGAGAGATAAAAATGAATGAGATCTATTGATCCCTTCCAATCGCCCATTGTAACCACGTTTTCCATTCTTCCCAGCTCGACTCCACAAAACGGTTTCATTTAGTTCTTCCGCAGTCAATAACTTTTAAAACCCCCCAACATCGGCCAACAATGGAACACCCTTCTTTTCCATTCGAACACTCGGAAATCTAACAATCCCCTTCCTTTTAACTTCTATACTAGTAATAGAAATGTACTTTTTTAAACACCCTCTTGTTATACTCTTTTAAACAGATAATTTAATAAAATAAATGTTTATTTCGATTTTGTAGTTGAAGGTTTAAAATGTTTTAAACTATTGTGAGAAGGGCACGCTAGAATATGTCTATTTTTGCTATATGCATTTATGCAAATAACTTATCTATATCATTTTCCACACTATTATTTGGAGATGGTTTTTGCAATGAATATATTTTGTCAATGGGATTCATAGAAATATTGGAGCAAATGCAGACGAAATAGGATTGCCCATTGATAATCCTTTAATCTGTTTGCAATATATATATATATGTTTTATTTAAATTTTATTTTATTTAAAATTATATTTCTTACATACAAATGCTCTGTTAAATCGACCGCCAGAGGTCACGCTTCGCCTATAAAAACTCATTGTTGTTGTATCCCAGTGGCCGGCTCAAAACCTTTGTACATTATGTAAATAATCTTTTGTTTTTCCTTGTTCTACTCGCCTTAATCCGGGCAGTACTTTAATCAAATTATATATTTTGTATATTCCTTTATTTCAATCAAATTACTGATCATGGCCATTTTTATTGTTGTTCTTTCAAGATTTTAACCACGACGATACCATTTAGTACTAAAAAGAACCAACAATTAACATAGCATAATTCTTAAGATGATCATAAATCAACAGAAATCTTCTCATTATTATTTTTATATAACATATATACGCGAGTTTGGCCTTAAATACCCATTTCTTGGTTTTCAGGAAGCCATTGGGACCAAAATATATTTTTTGGTCGCAGTGGTTCAGCCTACTCCACGCTGACGAGCGCCAAAAGCGCGAAACGCGTTCGTGGATGGTTTTTCTTGATTTATCAAGAAATTAGGTTGGCCAAATATCAGGGAACAGGCTAAATCAAAGTTTAGTTGATTTCTGTTCCACCAGATGGCGCTCTGCCTTCTGTAAAGCACATGTGCTCCTGGTCAGGATATGCCATTTTTAATATATATGTATATAGGTTGTTGTAATTGAAATAACTGAAGGATAAACATTTCTTATCTTTATACCTAGTACATTTAGTGCAGGCTATGATAATGGTGGTGGGTAGTAGTTGACGATTACTTTTATTGTAAGTTCACCACATGTCTACCTGGGTAGAAAGCAGTTCGACTTTTGAAGGTACAAATGCCCCGTTAGATTTCTTGCACTCACTGTTGGGATTAAACTTTTACAACAATCGGAGCCCATTGGATCAATGTATTATTCTAAAAAAAAAAAGAGTCCAATGCGGGATTGGATCGTGGCTGTCGGACTGTTTATACCTCTTATCCACCGACTGACTCCTTATGTTGTTGTTGTCGTGTCCAAAGAAGAGTCTCAGATGTATCCATGCATCTCTAACACAGCAGCAGCAATATCCACTATCTTGGGTCTGTAAAGTTGCTGCTCTGGGTCTAAGTCAATTTTCTGCAAGGCTGCGGCCATTGCTGGGCATGAGAATATACTGACTACTTATGATAGACATGGATGTAGTAAGTCTTTGAATGCTTCTGTAGTATGTGAAACAAGTCTTAGTTGGCTCAAGGAATTTATAAATAAATAATTAGTGTAGGATATACTGTATTTTAGAATTTCAATGTGAACTCGCGCTGTAAATATTCATCTTTTTTTATATATAACTTTTTTTTTCAGATTTTCATTATAACAATTTATAAAATTTATATAAAACGCGAGATGGACTTTTTAAAAAAAGCACCTGTTTCGAAAGTTAAATTTAAAAGTAAAATCTTCATGATTTACATAGATTAATGAGGACCATAATTTAAATATTGTTCAAATGTTTTAATGTACATTAAAGTACAGTACGAGTAAAAAACTGTTGGCAAATAATGTACTAAGTTTCTTTTTGGGGCTGGAATAGTGGAATAAATGAACTAACATTGCCGAACTATTGGCACTTAGGGGGAAAAGGAAAACTAACATCAGCATTACAAAAAATAAAGCTATTTTTGTTATCAAAAACAACCACGCACCGTTATATATATCAAAGTGATGCATTAGCGTGAGCCAACTGTTTATGAGAAATTCAAACAATTCTATTTAACATTTCTATTTAAAATAAAACACGATTTATATATCCCTAGAGGGACATCTCCTTCATTAATTATGCGTCAGAACGATGCATAATTGAAAAGGGAGAAATGCCTCTCTAGATACATGAATATAATCCTCCCGCAACTTTATGTTATATATATATATATGTTAAAAAACGAAAGAAAAAAATAAAAGATAAAAAGATCAGGTGTTGAAATCAATATTAAAAATGGCATATCCTGACCAGGAGCACATGTGCTCCTGGTCAGGATATGCCATTTTTAATATATATATATTTAGTAATATAAATGCCAATATACCCTATAGAGAGTGTATCATAATTAAGTGTTACAGTCCCAAATGTATATAAAATAAACGCTCCAGTTTGGCGATAATGTAATCTGAAAGAAGACAATAATAAAGTTTCTAGAGGTCCGCCAACAACCCAGACAAGGCGAAGTCCAGTTTGAGTAACCATTGTCGAGATTACATCAGACAAAATAGAAATTTTCAACATTATATATCTCGTGGACCCTCCCCGAAGATCTTCCACAAGTTATTATGGATTTTTACAATATTTTGGTTTTCTAGAACCAGAGTATGGATTTTGTTTCGATATTTTAAATAGTAATCGTCGGTGATGGTCTTTGTTTTGACATGAAATTCTGACCCTTTTAAATTCCAAACACCATTTTTTTTATGTGAAACAAAATATAAAATAATTTATCTATTAACCTTTATGATATACTTTTAAATTTTAATCGGTTTTAGACTTTTAAATTCAATATTTTATTACCTTTGGTAAAAAAATAATTCGTGCAATACATTCACGCACACCTTGTGCTCGCAAATATAAATACTATATATTATTATTTTTCTGAAGATGACGATAAAAATGAATTTTTAAACTGTAGAAAAATTATAATTAAAAAACAACATCCAGTGGCTTCAGGCCACATATTTACGACAACCTTTGCATATATCAAAACATATAGGATAATTTAATATATTAAAAAAGTAACATCAACTTCAACAACTTAATATTAGCATACTCTTAATTTAAAATAGTTCAATAAACTATTAGCGCTCGTTATTTTAAAGGTATAAATATAATATTTTATAGTAAATATCAACAATCTGTGTTAATCTGAAATATTTTTAGTTAATGTGACTTCTAATCACTTTGGAGATACAAGAGAGTGACCATTTCATTTCAACAAAATTTCTCTTTTCTAAATAGAAAATAAAATCTATTTTATACAAATTTTAGGGAAATTTTATGCTTCACATAGAGTTGGACGTTAATATAGGTAATATTGTGGGGACCCCCTTTTTACGAGGCAGTAAAATGTGAAAATAATCAATTTACCACAAGTTGCAAACTTTAACGCCTCAATCTCGTTAGGTTGGGATAGAAAACTTCCTAAATATATTGGAACAAAGTTCGTATTTTGCGTCTTTTTATGTGATTATACTCCCGAATATTGTTGGGTTGTGACATAATTATTGCGTCTTTTTCTTCGAATATAGCATTTACTCTCAAATATTGGATCGGTGCATAAATATTTTCGTTTTTTAAAACATAAAACATTTCAAGTGATTATTCTAGAGCATATGTATCATTAGCTTCAATAACTGTTTCCTAGAATTTTGAGAATACGAACGGAATTTTTTGGCTAATATTCTCGTTGTCAAGTTTATATCCTCTTTCACGGGTACCAGAAGTGTAAATATATATGTGAATAAATGTAGTAATTTATGTCAAAATACATTAGATATCCATATGCACCATAATTATAAATTGTGTAACAGCTCCTAAATGTACATACAATTCAACGCACCACTTTGTCTTCATAGAATCACACAAATAAAACGATAAAGTTTTATTGAGCGTCAGTCACACTCAAGGCCAGGTCCAGTTTTGTCAAGATTACGCCAGTTCCTCCCGTTGAACTTCCACAAGTCGTTATTGAGTTTTACGACACCACCGCCGGACAACAACAGATCATATCTCCCACCCTCCCGGACCTTGCCACCTCTTCGGACGCTGGCCTCTTAGGTGCTATCCATCCTTTGTGATACACATATACGCCTTAAACCACTTGGCTTCATGACTGCTAGTGATTTTGATTTGACATATATTACTCTAAAATTATGATCAGTGAATAAGGCCAAACCCCAGCTTTGTCCAATTCGAACAAAAGCCAACAACCTGTATATAATGGGTTTTACCTGTAGTAATGAGAGCCAGAAACCACCACGGTGTACAGGTTGTTCAAGTATGTCAAAGATGGTATTGTAGCTTATTCCTTCTAATATTAATCTGAACATTTTCTCTAGTGAAAACAAAATAATTTCTTGATCTTATTCATCTAATGAATGTATATTAGGCACTACTTATATTAATAAAATAGGTATGTATTTTTGATTATCATTGAATTAATATAAAATGACAGTATATAATGTATTAATATTGGTTTCTTGTAAGTGAAAACGACGTTAAAGAGGCAGAGATGCCGTCGTAGAGTGGTTCTTTTAGAAGGAGTGAGGATAATCATGGATAATATTTCCAAATCGCTATAAATAGCTTATATATAAAGGTTTGGCTCATTTCAGAATTGCGATAATAAAATATTGATTGATATTTCTCAAAATTGAGCATCGGTTTTCTTATGAAGTTCCTCGTAAATCTAAGATTAGGAAGCAGGTCTAACAATGTTGTAAATTATACTGTGTTTGATTGTTTCTTAGCATTGAACAAACAGATTCGATTGAAAGGTTTGTTATCAGAATCGATCAGTAACACGGCGAATTTACTCTGAATCTTACTGAAAGGTAGTTGTGAATAAATATTTGGAACATATTGGTGTATGTTGTAGCCAGATTACTAAAGCTGGACCTGCCTTTGTCTTTAGCGAGAGGTCCGCGTGGATCCTCAGGGACCTTGGGAGAATGGCCCCAGCTTGCTCCTGCAACACACGCCGATGTTATGTCTACACTATATTTGAGATCTCCTGTGGATATATCAACTGATGAGATTACATAGACAGGATATCCTATGTAGGTTTGCTGGAGGTCAGCTATTGATATGTAATATTTGATAGTTTACCATTTATTAGACTGATTATCTACTTATATATTTGCCTTATTCTGTCTGTTTGTTTGTCTGTTTGTCTGAAGCTCACGGATAGAATGCGCGCCCATTGGCTGCCAGCAAACACGTGACCTCCCTGCCCGCCCCCCTCTAGACAACCCTGTTATCAGCTGTGTGATACATACACCTGTCTATAGCGGCCATTCTAGACAACCCTGTTATCAGCAGTGTGTTACAACCACCTGTCTATACAGACCACTCTGTCTATAGAGGTCACCTTAGACAACCCTGTTATCAGCTGTGTGATACATACACCTGTCAATACAGACCACCCTGTCTATAGCGACCACTCTAGACAACCCTGTTATCAGCTGTGTGATACATCCACCTGTCTATACAGACCACCCTGTCTATACAGACCACCCTGTCTACAGCGGCCACTCTAGGCAACCCTATTATCAGCTGTGTGATACACCCACCTGTCTACACAGACCACCCTGTCTATAGCGGCCACTCTGGGCAACCCTGTTATCAGCTGTGTGATACATCCACCTGTCTACACAGACCACCCTGTCTATAGCGGCCACTCTGGGCAACCCTGTTATCAGCTGTGTGATACATCCACCTGTCTATACAGACCACCCTGTCTATAGCGGCCACTCTGGGCAACCCTGTTATCAGCTGTGTGATAACTGACGGCCATCAAGGGCGGACGTTCATTCTCTAGGCAACCCTGTTATCAGCTGTGTGATACATCCACCTGTCTATACAGACCACCCTGTCTATAGCGGTCACTTTAGGCAACCCTGTTATCATCAGTGTGTTACATCCACCTGTCTATAGCGGACACTCTAGGCAACCCTATTATCAGCTGTGTGATACATCCACCTGTCTACACAGACCACCCTGTCTATAGCGACCACTCTAGACAACCCTGTTATCAGCTGTGTGATGCATCCACCTGTCTATACAGACCACCCTGTCTATAGCGACCACTCTAGACAACCCTGTTATCAGCTGTGTGATACATCCACCTGTCTATACAGACCACCCTGTCTATAGCGACCACTCTAGACAACCCTGTTATCGGCTGTGTGATACATACACCTGTCTATAGCGGCCACTCTAGACAGCCCTGTTATCATCAGTGTGTTACATTCACCTGTCTATACAGACCACCCTGTCTATAGCGGTCACTCTAGGCAACCCTGTTATCAGCAGTGTGATACATACGCCTGTCTATACAGACCACTCTAACTATAGCGACCACTCTAGACAACCCTGTTATCAGCTGCCTGTCTATACAGACCACCCTGTCTATAGCTGTCACCTTAGGCAACCCTGTTATCAGCTGTGTGATACATACACCTGTCTATTGCGGCCACTCTAGACAACCCTGTTATCATCAGTGGGTTACATTCACCTGTCTATACAGACCACCCTGTCTATAGCGGTCACCTTAGGCAACCCTGTTATCAGCAGTGTGATACATACACCTGTCTATACAGACCACCCTGTCTATAGCGACCACTCTACAGCTGTGTGATACATCCACCTATCTATACAAACCACCCTGTCTATAGCGGCCACTCTAGGCAACCCTGTTATCAGCTGTGTGATACATCCACCTGTCTATACAGACCACCCTGTATATAGCGGCCATTCTAGGTAACCCTGTTATCAGCTGTGTGATACATACACCCGTCTATACAGACCACCCTGTATATAGCGGCCATTCTAGACAACCCTGTTATCAGCTGTGCGATACATACACCTGTCTATAGCGGCCACTCTAGACAACCCTGTTATCAGCTGTGTGATACATCCACCTGTCTATACAGACCACCCTGTCTATAGCGGCCACTCTGGACACCCCTGTTATCAGCAGTGTGCTACATCCACCTGTCTATACAGACCACCCTGTCTATAGCGGTCACTTTAGGCAACCCTGTTATCAGCTGTGTGATACATCCACCTGTCTATATAGACCACCCTGTCAATAGCGACCACCACCCTGTCTATAGCGACCACTCTAGACAACCCTGTTATCAGCTGTGTGATACATCCACCTGTCTATACAGACCACCCTGTCAATAGCGACCACCCAAGACAACGTTTTTAAAATATATTCGCACTCGGGTAAACCCCGGGCGTTGCCCGGGCCATTCGTCTAGTTAATTATAAGTGTGTTAACAAAATCCCAGACATGATTTTGTTAGTCATCGGCCAGATTTAGTCAAACATTCATTTCTTTTCGGTTAGAGAAGCCAAATGGTTTTGAAAATAAACAAGTGACTTTTTGTTATTAATTATTCCGTTTTCGTTAGCAATCATTCAGTTTTGACTAATAATAATCCATTTTCGAACTTGAAATCAGGCTTTGAATAACAATCATTCAGTTGCGACTAGAAACGATTCAGCTTTGAATAGCAATCACTCAGTTGCGACTAGAAACAATTCAGCTTTGAATATAAATAACCCAGTTGCGACTAGGAATCATCCAGCTAAGAATAGGAATCATCCAGTTGCGATTATAAATAATTCAGTTTTGAATAGCAGCCATCCAGTTGCGACTAGAAACCATCCAGCTCTGAATAGAAATCTTCCAGTAGCGACTAGTGATCATCCAGTTTTGAAAAGAAATCTTCCAGTAGCGACTAGTGATCATTCAGCTTTGAATAGCAATTACTCAGTTGAAACTAGTATCGATTCAGCTATGACTAGCAATCATCCAATTGTGACTAGCAATCATCCTGCTTTGAATAACAATCTTCCAGTTGCGACCAGCAATCATCCTGATTTGAATATAAATCTTCCAGTTGCGACCAGCAATCATCCTGCTTTGAATATAAATCTTTCAGTTGCGACTAGTGATCATCCTGCTTTGAATTTTAATCTTTCGGTTGCGACTTGTGATCATCCTGCTTTGAATATAAATTATTCAGTTGCGACTAGCAATCATCCTGCTTTGAATAGCAATCTTCCAGTTGCGATAGAAACAATTCAGCTTTGAATATAAATATTTCAGTTGCGTCTAGTGATCATCCAGCTTTGAATATAAATATTTCAGTTGCGACTAGTGATCATCCTGCTTTGAATATAAATCTTTCAGTTGCGACTTGTGATCATCCTGCTTTGAATATAAATTATTCAGTTGCGACTAGCAATCATCCAGCTTTGAATAGCAATCTTCCAGTTGCGATAGAAACAATTCAGCTTTGAATATAAATCTTCCAGTTGCGACTAGTGATCATCCTGCTTTGAATATAAATATTTCAGTTGCGACTAGTGATCATCCTGCTTTGAATATAAATCTTTCAGTTGCGTCTAGTGATCATCCAGCTTTGAATAAAAATTACTCAGTTGCGACAAGAATCAATTCAGCTTTAAATAGGAATCATCCAATTGCGACTAGCAACCATCCTGCTTTGGATAGCAATTTTCCAGTTGCGACTAGAAACAATTCAGCTTTGAATATAAATCTTTCAGTTCCGACTAGTGATCATCCAGTTGCGACTAGCAACAATTCAGCTTTGAATAGCAATCACTCAGTTCCGACTAGCAACCATCCTGCTTTGGATAGAAATCATCCAGGTGTACTAGCAATCATCCAGCTCTGAATAGAAATCATTCAGTTGCGACTAGCAACAATTCAGCTTTGAATAGCATTCATCCAGTTGTGACTATTGATTATCTCCAGATTTTAATAGCAATCCTTTAGTTTTGGTTAACAACTCTCTGATGTTGATTAGCAGTGATCTAAATTTTATTAAGAATTTTCTAGTTTAGATTGACATAAATTTTATTAGTAATTTTTCAGTTTCAATTCTCAGTGATCCAATTTTGACTAACAATCGAAATATTTTGATTAGTATTCAAATATTGAATAATAAATTTAATAAATATTCGTTCAAATTTCAGGTTTCAATTAGCAAAGATATACTTTGACTATCAATTCTCCAGTAACGATTATAAAATATTCAAATTTGGCTAACAATCATCCAACTTGACTAACAATCGCCATTTCAATTGGTAACTAATCAGTTTGATAAACTATCTGTTCACTTTAGACAAGTAACCTATCAAATATCTATTCACGATAATCAACGTTCAGACTTCTAAAACTTACAGCAGTGATTTTACAATAATTTGGATTCCTAAATATATATAATATGTGTCCGTGTGCTCAGGGCATTACATTCCATCCATCTACCAGTGTTCAGAGAACCCAACATTTGATGTCCCAGAACAATGCCTACAACGTCTTAGATCTTAGCGTTCGCATTCCTGGGTAGAATTCAACCATTTAGCAAACCCACACTATTGGAGTTTCCAAAGGTGAACGTTCAATGACAATATTTGATAATATATTGAATCTCAATCTGGAATAATTCAAAAGTAATTTCCAAATATTATATTACGGTGACTTCGAAATAAAAACCCACACTATCCAGAGATGTGACAGAAACCGTTGGAGACCATATATAAACTGAGGGAAGGCCAACCAATCAGAAAAACTTGGATACAGTCATTCACTACTTGTTGTCCACCCGTGATAGGCCTAATTTTTCCTGATTCGTTTAATTTCTTCTTTATAATAAGCAAATGTAACAAATTCTTCGAATTATTGAGAGGTATAAACACAATTGATCAATCAGGAGAAATGTATTACGTTTATTTATTTATAAAGAATCTGATTTCAATTCTTCTAATTGAACAGTTAAGATGGGGTAAATAAAGCGGGTCGTTCGGTAATACCTGGAGGACCTGCGTGCTTCATCATTATATGGCCGTCCCGCACACACCGATGGCGTCGTAACTAGATTTTGAAAGAGTTTTCACTTTATTTTTCACACAATTTATTTAAACATATAAACATTTTAAAAGTTAACGAAAGATTTTGGAAGTTATATTCCTAATTACTATTCCCATTTATATTTATCATGAAAATTTCAAATAAAAAAATACCTCACTCCCCTGGCATTAACCATTAACCTTTTTCTGCCTTTTCAAACCACTACGCCATCAACACCGCCCAAATTGCTCGGTTGTGATAAAGTCTTGGGAGGTCACAGGCTAGCAGAATCTAGCCACCTATTTCATTCATATCAGATCTATGAATGGGTTTTTATCAATTTTAAAACCCAGAATAGGTTTGGGTCTATTCATCGCTAGATATTAACCTAATTTGAGTCCCACAATATAGCTTCGAGTATATTTTTTATAAGAAGGCATGGTTGAAAAAGGTAAAAACGAAAATAATTTTTAATCTAAATTCTATAATTTTAAGCTCATAATTATATTTCTCTAGAATGAAAGGGGATAAGTATTTAAAAGTAAAATAACATTTTCGAATTTATTACATTATTATTATTTTAACTTGATATACTTATGGGAGAGAGAGGGTGGATGTTTACATAATTTACTTGGGTAAAGTCCTAGGACTTTAAATATCTTGTTCTTCCTAATCCGCTTTGCTGGGGACTTTATCGGATTGTAGCAGGCAGTTTCCTCGGATTGTTTTCTTTTCCTACTGTACGTATACTGCGTCCCACAGAGTCATATAGTATGGTACTTCATCCTTTCGTACTATTCTGCGCTTAATAAATCTTTATTCTATGTGTTGCTTGGGTTGTTTACTTTTTCCTACTGTACGTATACTGCGTCCCACAGAGTCATATAGCTTGGTACTCCATCCTTTCGTACTATTCTGCGCTTAATAATTATTTAATCTGTGTGTTTCTTGGGTTGTTTTCTTTTCCTACTGTACGTATACTGCGTCCCACAGAGTCATATAGCATGGTACTCCATCCTTTCGTACTATTCTGCGCTTAATAAATCTTTATTCTGTGTGTTGCTTGGGTTGTTTTCTTTTCCTACTGTACGTATACTGCGTCCCACAGTTTCATATAGCATGGTACTCCATCCTTTCGTACTATTATGCGCTTAATAAATATTTATTCTGTGTGTTTCTTGGGTTGTTTTCTTTTCCTACTGTACGTATACTGCGTCCCACAGTTTCATATAGCATGGTACTTCATCCTTTCGTACTATTATGCGCTTAATAAATCTTTATTCTGTGTGTTTCTTGGGTTGTTTTCTTTTCCTACTGTACGTCGTACTGCGTCCCACAGTTTCATATAGCATGGTACTCCATCCTTTCGTACTATTCTGCGCTTAATAAATCTTTATTCTGTGTGTAGCTTGGGTTGTTTTCTTTTCCTACTGTACGTATACTGCGTCCCACAGAGTCATATAGCTTGGTACTTCATCCTTTCGTACTATTCTGCGCTTAATAAATCTTTATTCTGTGTGTTTCTTGGGTTGTTTTCTTTTCCTACTGTACGTCGTACTGCGTCCCACAGAGTCATATAGCATGGTACTCCATCCTTTCGTACTATTCTGCGCTTAATAAATCTTTATTCTGTGTGTTGCTTGGGTTGTTTTCTTTTCCTACTGTACGTATACTGCGTCCCACAGAGTTATATAGCATGGTACTTCATCCTTTCGTACTATTCTGCGCTTAATAAATCTTTATTCTGTGTGTTGCTTGGGTTGTTTTCTTTTCCTACTGTACGTCGTACTGCGTCCCACAGAGTCATATAGCATGGTACTCCATCCTTTCGTACTATTCTGCGCTTAATAAATCTTTATTCTGTGTGTTGCTTGGGTTGTTTTCTTTTCCTACTGTACGTCGTACTGCGTCCCACAGAGTCATATAGCATGGTACTCCATCCTTTCGTACTATTCTGCGCTTAATAAATTTTTATTCTGTGTGTTGCTTGGGTTGTTTTCTTTTTCCTACTGTACGTATACTGCGTCCCACAGTTTCATATAGCATGGTACTCCATCCTTTCGTACTATTATGCGCTTAATAAATATTTATTCTGTGTGTTTCTTGGGTTGTTTTCTTTTCCTACTGTACGTCGTACTGCGTCCCACAGTTTCATATAGCATGGTACTCCATCCTTTCGTACTATTATGCGCTTAATAAATCTTTATTCTGTGTGTTTCTTGGGTTGTTTTCTTTTCCTACTGTACGTATACTGCGTCTCACAGTTTCATATAGCATGGTACTCCATCCTTTCGTACTATTATGCGCTTAATAAATATTTATTCTGTGTGTTTCTTGGGTTGTTTTCTTTTCCTACTGTACGTATACTGCGTCCCACAGTTTCATATAGCATGGTACTTCATCCTTTCGTACTATTATGCGCTTAATAAATCTTTATTCTGTGTGTTTCTTGGGTTGTTTTCTTTTCCTACTGTACGTCGTACTGCGTCCCACAGAGTTATATAGCATGGTACTCCATCCTTTCGTACTATTCTGCGCTTAATAAATCTTTATTCTGTGTGTTGCTTGGGTTGTTTTCTTTTCCTACTGTACGTATACTGCGTCCCACAGAGTTATATAGCATGGTACTTCATCCTTTCGTACTATTCTGCGCTTAATAAATCTTTATTCTGTGTGTTTCTTGGGTTGTTTTCTTTTCCTACTGTACGTCGTACTGCGTCCCACAGTTTCATATAGCATGGTACTTCATCCTTTCGTACTATTCTGCGCTTAATAAATCTTTATTCTCTGTGTTTCTTGGGTTGTTTTCTTTCCTACTGTACGTATACTGCGTCCCACAGAGTTATATAGCATGGTACTTCATCCTTTCGTACTATTCTGCGCTTAATAAATCTTTATTCTGTGTGTTGCTTGGGTTGTTTTCTTTTCCTACTGTACGTCGTACTGCGTCCCACAGTTTCATATAGCATGGTACTTCATCCTTTCGTACTATTCTGCGCTTAATAAATCTTTATTCTCTGTGTTTCTTGGGTTGTTTTCTTTCCTACTGTACGTATACTGCGTCCCACAGAGTTATATAGCATGGTACTTCATCCTTTCGTACTATTCTGCGCTTAATAAATCTTTATTCTGTGTGTTTCTTGGGTTGTTTTCTTTTCCTACTGTACGTCGTACTGCGTCCCACAGAGTTATAGAGCATGGTACTTCATCCTTTCGTACTATTCTGCGCTTAATAAATCTTTATTCTGTGTGTTTCTTGGGTTGTTTTCTTTTCCTACTGTACGTCGTACTGCGTCCCACAGTTTCATATAGCATGGTACTCCATCCTTTCGTACTATTCTGCGCTTAATAAATCTTTATTCTGTGTGTTTCTTGGGTTGTTTTCTTTTCCTACTGTAGGTATACTGCGTCCCACAGAGTTATATAGCATGGTACTTCATCCTTTCGTACTATTCTGCGCTTAATAAATCTTTATTCTGTGTGTTTCTTGGGTTGTTTTCTTTTCCTACTGTAGGTATACTGCGTCCCACAGAGTTATATAGCATGGTACTCCATCCTTTCGTACTATTCTGCGCTTAATAAATCTTTATTCTGTGTGTTGCTTGGGTTGTTTTCTTTTCCTACTGTACGTATACTGCGTCCCACAGAGTTATAGAGCATGGTACTTCATCCTTTCGTACTATTCTGCGCTTAATAAATCTTTATTCTCTGTGTTTCTTGGGTTGTTTTCTTTCCTACTGTACGTATACTGCGTCCCACAGAGTTATATAGCATGGTACTTCATCCTTTCGTACTATTCTGCGCTTAATAAATATTTATTCTGTGTGTTTCTTGGGTTGTTTTCTTTTCCTACTGTACGTCGTACTGCGTCCCACAGAGTTATATAGCATGGTACTCCATCCTTTCGTACTATTCTGCGCTCAATAAATCTTTATTCTGTGTGTTGCTTGGGTTGTTTTCTTTTCCTACTGTACGTATACTGCGTCCCACAGAGTTATAGAGCATGGTACTTCATCCTTTCGTACTATTCTGCGCTTAATAAATCTTTATTCTCTGTGTTTCTTGGGTTGTTTTCTTTCCTACTGTACGTATACTGCGTCCCACAGAGTCATATAGCATGGTACTCCATCCTTTCGTACTATTCTGCGCTTAATAAATCTTTATTCTGTGTGTTGCTTGGGTTGTTTTCTTTTCCTACTGTACGTCGTACTGCGTCCCACAGTTTCATATAGCATGGTACTTCATCCTTTCGTACTATTCTGCGCTTAATAAATATTTATTCTGTGTGTTTCTTGGGTTGTTTTCTTTTCCTACTGTACGTCGTACTGCGTCCCACAGTTTCATATAGCATGGTACTTCATCCTTTCGTACTATTCAGCGCTTAATAAATCTTTATTCTGTGTGTTGCTTGGGTTGTTTTCTTTTCCTACTGTACGTCGTACTGCGTCCCACAGTTTCATATAGCATGGTACTTCATCCTTTCGTACTATTCAGCGCTTAATAAATATTTATTCTGTGTGTTTATTGGGTTGTTTTCTTTTCCTACTGTACGTCGTACTGCGTCCCACAGTTTCATATAGCATGGTACTCCATCCTTTCGTACTATTCTGCGCTTAATAAATCTTTATTCTGTGTGTTGCTTGGGTTGTTTTCTTTTTCCTACTGTGATGGCACGCCACTTTCATTGCACCAACGATATAATACCACATAACATTCCACAGTTCGGAAAAACATCGTTCGGCAGCTTTCTGTACTGTTTAATCCTTAGTGAATTTGTGTTCGCTTTTTTTTTTACTTCCCCATTACACCGAGACTATGCTAGGTTATTTTGTATTTCAGTTCTACATGGGATCGCAATGCATCTGTTTGTAGTGTTCGGTACTTAATAAATCTGTATTTTGTGTTGTTTACTTCACGGATACTTCGTCGTACTGCATTTCTCAATTCCGAATAGCGCCGTACTGTTACAAGTTAAACTGTTTTATACTCTTAATAAATTTGTATTCTGTTGTATTTGGACCACACGACACGAGTCGTGCTGCCTTTCACAGTTGCGGATCACATCGTACTAACTGTTCTGTTTTCAATGCACCACGAAAAACACCAATGTTCTATAAACACGAACGGTAATTCGGTGCATCATATCTTTCTCAACACAGTATTATATTTTTAAAAAAGCATAAGGCACCACGTGCGCAACTCTGTTTGCTTACTTGATTAAAAGAAGCTTTCGAGTAAGCCCTTCTACAGCTAACTAACACGTCAAAATAATTTACCTCTAAAATATTGATTCAGCAACCTATATGATTCAATACTCTCAACTATAATTTATACACTATCTAGTGAAATTTATAGTGTAAAACATTTTAGGCCTATAGCATTTTCGTACTTCCAGCACTGGTCTCATTCTACTATATTGTCAAGAAGCTACATCCAGATGGGACACCTGTCAATCATCCCTGGATCCCGGGGGGGGGGGAGGGGGGGACCACAGGTGTGAGGGGTTCTCGGAAGCTGATCTGTTAATAAGGAAAACGGGACGTTGGCTGAGGCCGCGCATTAGGATTATCTTTAACTTGGGCTAAGTTGTACTCTCTCTCTCCCTATAAATACCCCTTATAATAAATTAATTATTCTCAAATTTGCCCTTGCTTTATTTATCTCCGCGACAATATATTCGGCCTTAGTTCTTCCCTTCCTGCGATTCGTCTTATTTGATTAGAGTATACCTACTTCATCTTTCACCTCTCATATAATCATACCTAGAAAATATATGAATTATAAAGCCCTTCCCCATCTCTCTTGATATGATCATAATATCTCATATTCTCTCAAACTCTCTATAGGCAATAGGCAAAATATTGCCCACTTCTTCATTACTGTTTATTTCACTCTTTCCATCGCATCATTCTATAACTATTATAATATTTTATCCAATTTTATATTATACTAGATCGCACCTAACTTCAAACTATTGTAGTATAATACACTATAATGTGAAATGTCCAAAAGGCGTTCTTTGACGAAAATATCAAAAACGGATTTTCTCCACACAGATGGCTTCTGACAAAAATATTTTCAAAGATAAATTAGGTAACGCCTTGGAAAGGATTCTACATATTAAATATTTGAAAGGTTCAAATGCCTTCTTCCTGCTCCAATATTTTATTTATTCTTGAAAAGGAAATTCACATCGTGATACTTATGTCGTGATAAAAGTATTTCTGCCGATATTTGACGTGCAAATAGACACAGGAGAATGTAATACATACAATAAGAGTAAATGGATTAATTATATAGTTGCTGGAAGGTTAAATAAATGGAAAGAGAATTGTAAAAAGAAATGGAATTGGACTAATGGACGATATGGGAAGTTATGAAGAGAAAGACTTATGAAAGAGAAGTATTTAGATATTTAAAAAGGCATATGCTGGCTTCTAAAGTATTTAATTACCAAATTATGGCGTTTTTTATGAAGATCTAAGTGTGAAACATTTCGAGTTCATATTTAATATATACGTTATTATCTCTTTAGTTCAAAGAACAAGCCTACAAACACATAGGTATAGGAAATATGAGCAATTTTTATGCATATGTTTCTTTTTGAAAAAAAAATATATAATTTCTATTGCTCTTACTGCAATGATAAAATAATGGGAGGACCTGACTCATCGTTGGTTAACCCTCAGCCAGTCGCCAGTTTAATCTGCCATACCGCTGTAATCAATTGCTGTCCCAAATTTCATTTCTTCTGATAAATTCACTACTTTATTCTTAACAGGCAAAGGACCCTTCTTAAGTTTCCTATTCAAACTGAATGTTATCAATGATCCAACATGTGAATGCCGCTTAGATGTTGAATCACCAGAGCATCTTCTTTTAACTTGCCCTCTGACTAATCAAATTGTATGTAGATACTTTGAAACATTACCAAATTCTCTTTGTGTATATACTCTATCTCTTATGAGAACTTTGTTAAGTTTAGAACTATTTGTACAATAATTTACAAAACACTACTAATCCATCGTGTAAATAATTAATCATATATTTGTAAATAACTAGCCGAATGACCCGGGCAACACCCGGGTTTTACCCGATTAAATGCTTTTATTCAAATACTATTCGTTACAATTATAAATTGGCTCCGTGGATGTCATTCTTCTATAATATATGAATGAGTTTTAATAATTGTAAAAAAAAAAAAATAAATGCATCGGCCTGGAATCGAACCCGGGCCGCCCGCGTGGCAGACGAGCATTCTACCACTGAACCGCCGATGGTTATGAGAAATGGCCATATTTGGGTATTTATTCCATTCACAAAAGCAAACGGTGACAGAATTGATTAAGAATTGTTGCTTGATTATGACGCTGATAACTGTATATTTTAATAATAGCACAGCACAATAGTCCTTTGGACTTTGTGCTTTTGTAACAATAAATAAAAAATACCGCTGTAATATTACATTTTTATATTTTATTTTATACCAATACTGAATCTATACTCTTGGATAGGGTATTTCAAATGAACTATGGACATTAGCTTTGAAAAATAGTTAAAATGCATTATAACAGATGACGTGGTAATGCAGCATATTATATATATAGGTATATAGAGCGTAGAGGTATATAGGTATATAGAGCAACAGTACTGAACAGAGAATAGAGCGTTAGCATGGTTGAGGAT
This sequence comes from Cordylochernes scorpioides, assembly GCA_030710605.1. NCBI lineage: Eukaryota > Metazoa > Arthropoda > Arachnida > Pseudoscorpiones > Chernetidae > Cordylochernes > Cordylochernes scorpioides. The sequence continues at coordinate 21,157,378 of CP092882.1, read as the reverse complement.
GAGATTATATCTGCGGTATTTTCTATTTATAGGAGAATACATTTCTATACACAATATTACTTATGATGCACTAGCGCGCCATCTGTTATCAAAATTCGAAACTATTTTAAAGGCGTAAGATTCTTTTTGAAATTAAACAATTTCTACTGCCCTTACTGCAATGTAAAAATTAAAGGGAGGGCCTGGCTCATCAGTGGTGAACCCTCCCAGCGAAAGAGCGATTGCTCGAAGCATATTATATATTTATAATTGTAATTCTACTGTCCTCAAAGCTTATGTCCATAGTTCTTCTAAAATACCAATTCCAAGAGTCTAGCAACAGTATCACTATAAAAGGAAGTTCCAAAAATGCAATATAACAGCGGTATGGTAGATTAAACTGGCGAAACCGCTGGGAGGGTTCACCACTGATGAGCCAGGCCGCCCCTTTAATTTTTCCATTGCAGTAAGGGCAGTAGAATTTGTTCAATTTCAAAAAGAATCTTAAGCCTTTAAAATAGTTTCGAATTTTGACAATATTACTTAATTGATAGTTTAAAAATTTGGAACGGCCTTGCTTTAAATAGTGTTTTTTTTGTGTTGTTTGGGTTCCTTTTGTGTTGTTTTACCATTCCTATGTGTGGTTTGTGTGATGTTATTCAAGATCTGATATTAAAATAATAATATTTTCAAATTATCAATCCCGTTAAAAAGATAATTATTACAATAAGCAACACACGAAAAATAAACCTTCAAGTATAAAATTTGAATAAACAATACAACAGTTTGTGTAGCCTAGGTGTCCGTTAGATTAAACACTAACGAAATCGCTGGGAGAGTTCACTGCTGATGAGATAGTCCCTCTTTTCATATTACCATTAGAAATTTTGGAATTATATTTAGAAATCCCGCATTTGCCAATTCCGTTTATAAATAAGTCTATGACCTTACGAATGACAAAAAGCCGTTTTGTCCTTTCAGTTTGTATGCACTCGAGCAGCTCCTGTGGCACTATACTTCTCTATCCTGATATATTTATTTCATCGCAGTTTCTCAAAACATTCCAATTCTCCTACCGTTCTCTTTCTAGCCATTTCACCTTCTAGAACTTTCTACATCATTTCATCTTAATCCAAATCTTCTGTCTTTTTCTGATGACACTCAACTGGCCAGGTTTCCTTTTCATCTTCTCGTGGCTTCTTCATTTCTAATTCTGTCAAACTATTTTATTATTTTTCATTCTTATTTCAAACCACCTTTCAAATACTTCTTCAACTGTCGGATCATTATATCTCCCTATCACATTGATCATCTTCATTATACCCGATCCTATATACCCGTGTCTCTTTAGCGGTATGCTGGTCATGAGGAAATAGGGGCAAATTCGTTTTTATCCCATTCAAATCTCTTTTATCTTTTTATGATAACCTTCAAAAGGCTTTTCCTCACACAACTCTCTACCCTTTACACATAATTTCATCCAAATAAATAAAAAGTGCCAATCAACGGCGTATGAAAGTAACAAAGGAAAAAAAGGGCAAGAAATCAACAAAATTGTGGAGATATTTTATTTATATCAAGTTTTCCTTTTCTATATAAATAAAACGATTACATTCACTAATTAATCTATGTGATAGAGAGAAAAAATGTGACTTTTTCATAATTAAAAACAAACGAAGCGTATATTATAAACTTAATTTAAATTTTATGAAATATTTTTGAGAAATGTAGAGTGTTTTTATAATAAATTAAAATGTAATTAATTATTTTGCCATGTAACAAAAATCTAAATAATTAATTTTTAATTATTAAAAATTTCTAATTAGAGAAGTCCTTCATATTTATTTCTACTTATTCATTTCTCTTCTTGGTCGTGAGTCCTAAAACGCTATAGTTTTTCTTTCTAAATATTGGTAGCGCTGAATTATTCCAGCTTGCCAAACACCACCAAGTAATAAAATTAGTATAAATTAGTTTGTAATTTGTTAAAATTTTAATTAGGGCCAATGAATTTTTAATTGGGTAAATAAATTTCGTCAGAGTAGATTTATTGATTTCTGGCTACAAGTCCTTGTTTAAAATGTATTTTCTCTCAAAGTCTATAAATGGAAAATCGAAATGGAATTTTATCTTTCAGTTAATAGATTGGTTTTTCTTTTAAGTATGTGACGGCATGGCTGCTATTGATGATGAATACAAAATTGACATGTTGTCCATTCTGTAGTAGAGAGGATTCATATTTTATTCCGAAGTTCTTGTGTATCTGCGCCTCCAATATGAAAATCAGTTGGGATTGCTTTCTCGTTGTGTATATTAGATGGCATGAAACAACGTTTGAACCAGCCTCTTCATAAATAGACATTTTCGAACCCCAGTCTATTCTTTATAGTATTTAACCCTTTATTGCCACACGTCATCGTGTAATTAGAACCCTTTCCTTAGGGGGCCTATAGCAAGCTTCCTTGTGATCTAAGATCCAAGATCTAGATTGACTATGTATCACATTCCTACTCTATTTGATGGTATCAACGTTGTCACCTGGTTTCAATGACTTTGGTTTAGACTTATTTTCAGATATAGTCTTTTAGATAAAAAAAAAAAGAATGCCGGCACCTGTCTGCTCCCATGGTAGCGGCCTTTGCTGATGTCTGGTCGCGAAAGTCTTCTGCAAATAACGGCGATTTGCGCCTATGGAGGGGCTCCGCTCCATGACAAAGGGCGGATTCCACCCCCTGGACGCCTCTTGGACATTTACATGCTACGTTTGAGAGTATAGCATAGTAAAGTTATCGTTTGATTTAGATTTCGTGACGCGCAGCTGTTAGCGGGTGTACCCGGCTCCGCCCGGGTTTTATCCGAGTGAAAGTTTGCCTAACGAATATTATATATTATGAAGTATAATAAGCAATGTTAAAGATTAGTTTTAATTATTAATCAAGATTGTGTGTGAATATGTGAGAAAGATGTAATATCGTTGTTGTTTTCTTGGCCGACTGTTTTACATATGGTGTTATCTTAAAATTGCTTGTTTTGAATATTTTTTTAGATTGAGATTATTAGCTAGTATGTAAAATAATTAACTCTGTTGATTTTTTTTTTTGTATTTATATATAAATAAAATTAACTCTGTTGATTTTTTTTTTGTATTTAATCGATAACACCGAAGTTACGCATGTAAATGTTAGGAAATATATTTTGATGTTAAGCAAAACCTGCTCCATCTCGTTTTACATAAATGTTGAAAATTTGGTTGAAATTGATGCATTGTAACGAAAGTTTTTAGCGAACAACACTTATGAAATTTCCATTTTATTAATATAGATTTGGAAAGGTCCAAGGCTCTTTTGTAAATACCTGTAAGGCTATCTCGCAATATTTTAAGAAATGTCAGCAAATAGATAGCGCAATGTTGGAATAGAGGAAATAAAATTATAAAATAGCTATTTTTATAGTTAGAAGAGTTCTATTGCGGTAAATTATACATAGTATGTTGGGTTTGTCCATGTATGATATCCAGACATATTGGTATAAGATTTTTCTCTCTTCTATTGGGAAGACAGAACTTCGTGTATTCCATGATTCCCAGCGACAACCTGCAGGTTCGACCGAGACCTGGATGGTGTCGTCATCCTCGCTGTGTCCACTTTTCTATTTGCCATCTAAGTCTGGAGGTAATGGGAGTTTGGTAAGACCCAGTCTGAAGGAGGACTCGCTGTCAGTTAGGGTGAAAGATGAGTGTATAAATTCACACTCATGGAGAAAACATAAGGAAGTTGTACCTTTTAGCATGTATATCGGGGTTTATACAATAACTCTGATAGATATTTGATACACAGTGACCTTTATTGAAGACACACGTATAACCAAGTGTGAACAAAATTTAACTCTGTCTCCTTCGGAAAAAAAATAATAATAAGACGACACCGACATCAAAGACTTCCCACTTCCTAAAGTTTTGTCCATTAGTGTAGTTTTATATTGTATATCAAAATTCAAAACTATTATAGACGCGTATGATTCTTTTTAAAATAAAACCATTTTTACACTGCAGTAAGGGCAGTAGAATCTTTTATTTTAAAAAGAATCATACGCGTCTATAATAGTGTCGAATGTTGACAACAGATGGCGCGCTAATGCATCATAATATATTGTATATATATAAGTGAAAAAAGTAAGAAACATGTTTAGCGTAATTACGCAAATGATCCCAAACTATCCGTTTCTTGATTTCTCGGGAGACCTCTTGGTCGTTGAGGTACAGCCTGCACCACACTGACGAGGGCCAATAGCCCGAAACGCGTAAGTGGTTGGCTTTTCTTGATTTATCAAGAAATTGGAAACGCTAAATATTATGGAACAAGCCTAAATCAACGTTGAGTTGGTTTTTGTTTCACTCAGCCATCTAAAATGTTCATGTGAGCGGTCAGAATTTATATATATATCTGTACACTCGTGGAGAAAACTTAAGTTATACCTTTTATCATGTATATCGGGATTCACACAATAACTCTAAAAAATATTGATACGCAGTAACTTTTATTGAAATCACACGAGATAACCAAGTGTTATCAAAATTGCCTCTGTCTCCTTCAAAAAAAAAACAGACGACCGGTCACATCCAATTTATTCAATGAGTGTAAACTATTTTAAAAAATCGTTACTGAAAGTTTCAACGTAACTTTCTATTACATATATATTCAGAACTATTCATAAAGGCCTTATGTTACAATGAAACTGATTTGAAAAAGCAAGAGCATGGCTGAGTTGTGAACCCCGGAAGGCTATCAATAATATATAAAAGTTAAGCCTTTCGATATAATTTTCTTAAATTAAATTTAAAAAAAAATAAATTTTATGCGAATGAATTTAACGTATATATAATATTTATTGATATTTCTTTGTTTTCAATTATGGATAATGGGGGTTGAACTGGCGAAACCACTAAGAGGATTCCCCGTTAATGAACCATACCCTCTCCTTTAAATTTCTATTTCTTGTAATATATTAAAAAAAACCTGTCTTGTGAAATATTATTTATATATTTATTGTAAGGTTTGTATTATCACATTGTAATAAATCTGTTTCTATTTCTCAATTGTGTTGGGATACAGAGCTATGTACAAAAGTCGCCCAAGGGAAGAGTTCGACTTAGTGTCTCGTGAGAAGGACATCCAATTGACCAAGTATCGCCAGACTGATTTAATATTAGGTAGATAAATTCCTTAGGTCTTGAAAGATAAATGGGGTGCTTATGCTGAGTAATGTTTGAAACCTCTGTAGGTAGAGAGATGTGGTATACAGCTTGATCCTGCTGGTGGCAGTATGTGAACGAACCATTTTTCTCTTTTGATGCAACCCGGTCTCCTAGAGCCACTAGTATAGAAGAAGAAGAAAGACAAGTCAGAAAGAAGAGATTATTTTATAAGAGAATAATCGTACAAGCTTGTACAATCATCCTCGTATAAAATAAGCTCATCTCCCTCTGACTTGTGTATTTTCTTCTGTAGCAAATAAGGAGATTATGGTTGCCTCACTTCTACTAGTTACCAAATGTCCGAGCTAGTATTCAGACTGAATTCCCATTGGTAGCGGTGGACATTCAGATAAACAGATGTCTTCAAGCTCTTTGAACTTAGATGTGTTCTTAAGCCTTTATGGATAGATGGAATGTTAATAGCGTGGAAGGTGGCTGTTTAAAAATTTCTTGAATGGTAGGCAGGGCTAGAGGAAGAGAAGTTTGTCATCAGTTTGGTCCACCAGGTGACAATATGAACAATAGGGAAGTCGTTTGATATTCCTGTAGTACCAGTTTGAACCAAGCTGTGCTCTGTAAAAAAAAAAATAATGTAAAAGATATTTTATAAAATTTATCATATATATAGCGCCTCAATAAGAAGGCATGCAGCTAAAATTACTTTTTTTTATCAGTTTTTTATATTTATATAGCGTCCATTTTTTTATTCTGCTGGTTGTTACTATTCTGTTTGTTAGCCGGATATTGGTACGGCATGCGCAGTTCATTGGATTTCTACCACCATTCGTACGGACAAGCGAATAGTTAGTTCATACAGATGCGCCGGTTAACGCAAGGTACTCTTTCTACTGCTGATTGGTCGGCAGTACGCATGCGCGCACTTACAAGGCATGGCGAAGTTTGTTTGTTTGTTAGTTTCCATGTAATTTACCAGAATGACGCGAAAAAAAACTCACAAATATTTATATAAAAACTTCAAATTAATTTTACTGTAGCACCAATTAATAATATCAAAGCTACAGTACATAGTTTATTCATTTTGGTTCTTTTGTTGTTGGTTTCCTTCTAATTTATCTGAACGACGCGTGTTGAATTCAAATCATTTCTATAAAAACACCAGTTCAATAGGAAATTTAATCAGTAAAGGTAAATTTGCACTATTTATTTATTGACAAGGTGGGGAGAGATCGTAATTGGATTTATTGGCGGTGGAAGGATACAGCCCAATTTAATTTCAACCATTATTTAATTTTGATTACCATTTTTATTGTTTTTGTAGCTCTTTCTCTCCTGTCAGATTTATAATTAGGTTCATTATCCCCGTTCGGATATTAGCACTTGCTAATTTATAATGAGAGACAATAGATTTTATCATTATATAGCTTTCAATTATTTAGTAATAAATATTTAATAACACATATGTAATTATCTTTTTTTATAAAAACACAAACGTAAACAATAAATCCTATTATTAAATTTAGAGAATGGGAATGTGTGCATACTATATATCAATAAATATATATTTAATATAAAGGTGTTTTTTAACTTTTTTAAACATGGAAACTTTCTCCTTGGATTATAAATACTATAGAATAAAGCGTTAGGAGAAAATAATTTTTAATACTCTTTAATAATTTTTAAAATTATTTTCTCCTAATGCTTTATTCTATAGTATTTATAAAGGTGTTTATTTTCAAAATGAATTTTGTTTGACACTCCGAATGGTAGAAATCCATTGTTCATCTTGGGTCTTTAATAAATGTATAAGTAAAGTGAAACTCTCTATTCAAAATAAATCAACTAAAGTAATGCATTCTCTGTGGAGAACATACAGAATCAGTTTTGGCAAATTCAGATAAAATCCAATAACTGTATTCCGAGATTTCGAGCAATGGCTATCATTTGTAGAGAGGCGGCTTCTATTTGAAATCATTCTTCTCGAGTTCAGTTATTGAATCGACTGAATCTGACAGAGTTGTTTTAGTGGGTGAAGTGACAAGGTTGGTAGGCTAGAATACTTTGGATGTAAGTATCATGTTAAAAACGCGGTAGGATCAAAAAGTTCCCGAACTTTTAAAAAATAAAATATAAAACAACTTTTGAAAAATGTAAAATCAATTTTACTGAAAAGAACAAAGCAACGCCAGTAAATGCGCATGCGTAGTTTTCATTTTAGGCATATTTTTGTTGTAAGTATTTAGCTCGCGTCGGTTTCTGCAATGTGATTATTTGATCAAAGAGCTAATATTAAATTTTGTGTAAACGACATCTTTTTCTCTTGAAACATTGAATTAAGTTGAACTTTCGTGGGCATGAAACATAAATCAGAGAATAAGCCACATATTTGATAAATTTGAAATGAAGTCAATTTCTATGCCAACCTACAATTCGAACACGCTCTAGTAATGTGTGGAAATTTAAAAAAGAATAACATGAATAATATGAACACAAATAACAATCTTAGAAACCTTATAATTTGTATTTTTATTTGTAGTGATATAATTTTAAAAAATTAAATTCAATTTTATTTATGAATCGATGATATAAAAACATCATGAAAGATATAATCAATTTTACTTTTGAACAAAATTAATTGTTTAAAGGAAAAAGTGCGAGGTTAACTCTCAAAAATGGCGAAATATTTCGCAGCGTCGTCATTTTTGTTTGACAATGTTGGAAACAAGGGTAAGACTCCTTTATTCTTTAAAAATGTTTTTATTGTATTTCTCATTTCTCGAATGTGTTCGCCTGGAGCTGCAGAACTGGCTCTTCGGTCTTCATGCCGAGACAATTCCGGCGATCTACCATCTTGGTCTTCTATAAGCCATCCACCACACCACCTGCCTACTCTATACGAAATCATTCTTGCAGTACATCGGTGGCAGCTATGGAAATCATGTTCATTTATTCCCTATCTAATAACAGTTATATTTACATCCATAAATCTTTTATTCAATCCAATATATGCCTTTTTATTATCTAATTTTTGAAAATCTACATATCCAAATATATTACAGTTTACCATAAGAACAAGAAATTCATACCGTTAAAATAGACTCAAAAATGTTGCGCCATCTATTATATATTTTTTCTAACTAGCAAACACTCATTGCAGAGGTTTGTCGTCTATTTTGATGAAATATTTTGATACTTGATTAAATCCCGGTAAAACTCCCATTTATTACAATCTATACACTTAGAAATATTACAATCAATAACTCTATTGCATAATCATCCGCCTCAGTGTGGAAATTCTAATTATAGTTCTAAATGGATATTTTCTTTTTATGGTGGACTAAGCAAACACTATTAATATTTTTGAAAGGAACTGAAATGTTTTTCTTGTTTTTTCCCATTTATTATAAATTCAAATATATATATTCACGTACATCATGAAGCCTTTATTAAGACATTTGGTATTATACCTAAAAATAGTTCAAATACCAAAATATGATTGGAAAAGGATTTATTTGACAATATTATACCAACCTTTGTCAAGGAATAACAACGTATTTATTTTGAATCTTTACTTCTGTGATAATAATACAGATGAATATGGGAACTAAGGATCTCCCATTTCATATTTTCATTGTCTTTCAGTTCAATCCTTACTTATACAGGGGAGTATATTATAGAATTAATTCAATTTGAGAGAGAGAGCAAAGGTTTTTTTGGACAAGGAAGTATTGAGAAATTTGGTGTTGGTAAGAGTGAGTTTCTTTTTCTCCTTGTAGCAAGATCCTGCATGGTTGGCCCGTATTCCAGACATGGAGATTCCTGGTGAACTGGTTCAGCCTAACAATATGCCGTGGCTAGAACTATATGCTAGACTGTTGGACAGCCCGGGTAGTTCGACGGTGTTCGACACTCCATGTCTAATCCTTTCTCTTGCAACAAGAGACATATGAAGATATATATAAGCAATATTTGGTCCTGATGAAACGATGCATTGTGATGCTGCATTTAACGAATGCATTGTTTCAATATATTAATTAAAAGGTAGAGTTGTGCCTTATTTTATATATCACTATCATCCTCCCGCATCTTGATGATGGATGTAAATTTATTTATGCTTATGAGGTGATACAGCAGCGTATTTACAATTAGAGAGGAGACAAAATGACATTTCCGTATATATATGTAATATCTTGATAAAGGTTTGGTGTTCAGCCAACCGAAATATTGGTAAATAAATCTTTTATTCAATCCAATATATGCCTTTTTATTATATAATGATTTAAATATGGATTTCTCTATTTTCAAAACCTTTCAAAAATATGTATCTGTATATATATATCGACATTTAACACACCCTAAACCCCGTACAAGTTTTTATCACATTGATTCACATGAAGCGTAAATTTTCGAGTACCATTCATCAGCTACCTATCTGAAATGGAATCTCTAATTCAATGTCTCGGCCGGTGCTCGAAATTTATATTTGAAGTAATGGAATCAAGAAACTTGTTAATGTACATGGTTTTCTTTTTAATCCAAATTTATATATTTCAAACAGCCAAATTGGCCAAATCATGAGGCCAATATATATGTTTTAATAATTGAATAATAGCATACAATATATCTTACATGCGACGGAAAAATTCGAGGATATATTCAAATTCGAAATGCTAAATTTGTTTGAAGACTTCATTCAACTTTTTAAAATGTATATTATAAAAAAATAATAAGAAAAAGAAAGCGATTGATGCAGGTCGCCGGGACATGTGTTTTGTAGACATGTGATGACGAGAAAAATGAAATGATTTGGCGCATGCGCAGCAGTAAATGGCTGCCGCCGATGACACCAGATATTCGCTGACGATTTGGAGCTAGCCAATGAAAGATAAATGTCGCCATTTATATCAACAGATAAGATGGATGTGTATTCGAGTGATATTTGTATGTAAACAGTTTCTGTCATTAGATAACTACACACATGCAATAAAGTTTAATGTATTTCAGCTACTCTCTCTATATTTTCTTTATATTTACATGAATAAAGTTTAAAAATTTAATTTAAATCTAACTTTAAAAAAGTTTAACCTTAATAAAATTATCAATAAACTACATTACAAAGCTGAAGAGTGACTATTTTTCTCATTTGCGTTTTATCTATAGAAACAAAATCTATAAAAAAAAAAGCAAAATTCGTTTTTAAGAAATACAGCCAAATATTTTACCAGTTCCTTTTAAATATATTCAGAGCATCAGAATATATATTTTTAAAATGTATCTATTAAATATTAAAAGACATGAAAGAAATTGACATAATAAGTTAGAATAAAGATTCTTAATCCTAATGTACCATATATAAAAAATACCGCTGATAATATAATAGTTTATATGTGGCTAAATTAATTCAAGACAAAAAAAAATGGTAAACAGGGTCTTACATTAATGCAAATCACGTGACAAGCGGCAGCCAATCTCTCCGTGGCTTGAATTTCGAAGCAGACGTCAGGCTATTATTCGAAGCCGATATGACCCTCGTAATTTCTATAGCTTCACAAAAGTTCAATTTGCCCAAAATATCGATGATCTGTCAATATTCCAATAAACGGACCCTTATTTGCCCTTAAAATCTGATAAATACTGACGCATTCCTTCCTCTAGTAACTTTAAAAAATATATTTTTCTTCTGTTCTTTCCACTCTTTTAAAAATTCGAGTTCATTTTGGAAAACTGCCGTTATTTTTGTTTAAATATCTGGTACCTTTGAATAAAATTTGTATATTTTATTGCCAGCAGATTTCTTTATAGTAATGTTTTTATATATTTTTCCTTTATATATATATATACTTTTTTCTTCTTAGTTCTATTGCATTAATTAAATTTTATAAGATTAAAATCATTTTGCCGGTTGTAACATTACATTTATAACAAGAATAAAATAAATGATTCTATAAACTTTAGTTATATAACCCCTATAAAATAAAGCTTCAAATAAGAAGCTCTAAGATTACAAACATAAAAAGGATTATATATATAAATATATAATCTCTCAAACATGCAATGCATGTTGTAATTTAAAAGTGAACAAACAAAATATGTAAACTAGGTATTTCTCATCTTTCCCCCGGGAGTATTCGTCATGTTTAGTACTCTCAAACGTAGTATTTAAATAGAAGTAGCCAAGGAGCCCAGAGGTGAGGGGATCCCCCATGTTACGAGGAAGCACCTCTTGCTAGGTGAGAGAGAGATTGAGATTGAAACTGATTTATTACAATGTACATATAATATTATATATGGTTAAATATAAAATTGAATAATTAAGGATAAATAATAATGAATATATAGAGATAAAACGAATATAAAAATAATTGATAATTATACATATATAAAAGGAAGCGCCGTTTTTGTTTATTGCTTACTAAATGTTGGCAAGGGAAGGGGATATCAGGCCATGTTGACAACACAGAGAGAACGCTTCTTTTATATATTTTACATTGTCCCCTATACAGAGAGTGATTCTGGTAGGCGTCACTTAGATATATTATGGCGACACAAAGTTATGTCTCTCTCACACAATCTAGATGTTTTTTTAAAACCAGAAAAAGATCAAAGTTCTTAATGAAAGAGAACATTTCCTGATCGTATAATTGAATTTTGCTGATGATCCATTGCCATCTATCGGATATTGTTTTTTTTAATTTCTATATTGCCACGTGGAAAATTAGGGAAGACAAAAACTTCATGAAGAAACAAAATTTATTTCAGGAAAGGACAAACTATGAATGGTAAACAAAAGATAAGCAATGAGGGGAATTTACAGAGTAGCAAAATATAAACATAAAAATGACCACTCTGTTAATAAAAATAATAAAATTAATAAATACTTTGTTACATAGCTTCTTTCCTATGGGAGATGTGACCCACAGCTAGCAATTATTGTATATACTGACATGAATCTGACGTGCTTCTGCCAAGGATTCCATCGAAGTCTTGGATCTTTGTCCCTAGTACCTTTGCGTCCTTTTTCTTGCGGCGTGAAGAACGGCTTTGTCGTCGTATCGTCTATAGGGACATCGTCATCTTCCTGGGAAGTCTTGGCTTTAGCACGGCGGTGGAATCCTGGAGTCAGTCTCCAAAAATGTAGATCACAGCACCCATGGCTTCATGGTCTTCTCAGCGGTCTTCAGTTTGTCTTCCTTAACTTACCCGGCATCTCCACCAAAATGCCACGTGGAAAATTAGGGAAGACAAAAACTTCAGGAGGAAACAAAATTTATTTCAGGCACGAACAAACTATGAATGGTAAACAAAAGATAAGCAATGAGAGGAATTTACAGAGTAGCAAAATATAAACATAAAAACGACCACTCTGTTAATAAAAATAATAAAATTAATAAATACTTTGTTACAATATAAAAATATATCAGCAATCCATATTTAGTTGTTCGATCAGATGGTGCTTTTATATCATTGAGAAATCAATTAACCCTATCCTATAATGTCATCGCGATATTCAAAGCTCTAGCCACGTTTTGAAAAGAGGAGAGAGCTGTATTGAAAATATAAACTTATAGAAAAAGCTTAAGGAAGTGTGAAGGCTTTGATGTTATCGTCTATTTTTTTTTTTTTTTAAAGACAGAAGAAATTTTGTTCACACTTGGTTATCTCGTATGTCATCAATAAAGTTGACTGTGTATCAAATATCATTCAGAGTTATTGTCCCGATATACATGCTAAAAGGTACAATTTCCTCAAGTTTTTTCCAAGAGTGAAAACAGAAAAAAAAATCATTTTTTGCCATCCGATGATTATAAATACGTTAATAAATACTCACAAAAATTATAAGCATAAAAAGATCTCATATTTAAGAAGCGTGTATTACGATAGAAACAAAAGAAAATGAATATATTTATTATTATCCTACACACATAATTATGATGGAATAGCCAATGAGAAGATTCCCGACATAAAAAGAAACCTTCAAGAACTTCCAAAAATCCGTTACAACAGCAGGGGGAGGAAAGAAGTGAAAACTTCAAAGTAATTTATTTCGGCGGAAAAAGAGCACAAGTAGCCTCAAAAGTTTGTAAAAATACATCACAAAGTAAATTATAAGTTTTCTTCTTTGACCGCACATGTTGTGAACCTGCCAACCTTCCAAACATTACAAAATGGCACCTCTCCCACTTCCTTCTCACAGGAAATATATTGCAGAATAACTTCCAAAATATATACTCAATAAACTCCATTGTTTTATATCTATTAGAATTACGACAAACCTTCTTTGTGAGTTATAAAATTTGGAACACACAGATATTCTAATAATACTTGTTTTAACTTGTCCTAGGTATACATGGCCATGATAATCATGGTGAGTGGTTTGCGACTGCTTTTCAATTAATCTACATGCGTCACATGTTGGCATATTTTTACATAGAAGAGAAGCAATAGTTAAACGTTTGTAGTTACAAGGTGACAGATCCCCGTTTGGACATGTGCAATAGTCGGGGGATCATTAAGACATTTTTAACTGAAAAAAAGGCTAAATTTGGAATTAGATCCAGGGTCGTGTTTGTCAATAAACGCGACAATTACTTCTCTATTTACATAATTCCAATAATGTTAGCAACACTAGTGCCAATGTGAAGATTTATCTTAAAGAAATACCATGGCTGGCCATCACTCAGTTCTTATTGAACTGAACACTTCGGTTTAAAAATAAACTACATTCAATTAACATGACGGCAATTTTTTTTTTTTTGTCATTGTCACACGATTAAATAAAAAAAAAATTTACTCATGACAAAACTTATGGAAATGGAAAGTATTTTATATAGTCGGTCGTTTTTTTTTTTAAGGCGATATTTTCACACTTGGTTATCTTATGTGTCTTCAATAGAGGCCACTGTGTATCGAATATATTTCAGAGTTATTGTCTGAATCCCGATATACATGCTAAAAGGTAACACTTCTTTAAGTTTTGTCCATAAGTGCATATGGCAAAATGTATTAGGGTCCACCCCCGTTATTGTCACCCTGACAAGGACAAAAGAAGTAGATTGAGACGTTTATAAAACAACATATCTGTCAGAAGTGTCCATTTGTCACGGTGCTGTAGAGACGTCGCAGCGAGACTGATGGCGCGCCAAGCGAAACTCAAATTCCAGCTGGTCGAATCAATACTTTGATGGATCACTATTGACTCTGCCGGATCGAGTTCCTGGAGTCCAGCTCCCCATTATGCAAAGTGAAACTGGACTTTTAGAGGAGGGACTACCTTTCCTTCCTCTCTCTTTTATATAGATTTAATTAGAAATTTTATAAAAACTACTTTTCAGTTGATGCTTAGTTTTAACATCTATTTTGCCGGGAGAGGCGACCTTTTTTTTATAGATAATTTTCAATCGACCTATCTCTAGTGTTCTGTTTTGACTATAAATTATTCTGTAAATATCGGCGATTGCTTAGGAATTTAAGGAGTTTTGTGAGGAGACAATGATCGAGTGTAGCCAAGACCTGGGTTCGAATCCCACATTAAAAAGAATTTTAAAATAATAAATTGTAGGTTATCAGGAGAAAAAGGCGTCTACACGAAAAATAGGGAATTTTTCAGTTTGAAAATACATTAAAACGATGCATTTCAATCCCTCCTGTGCAGAACAAACATGTAGAGATGTGTTATAGCAACAGCACTGGCAAATTCGACCGATTTTATAACTATTTCCGTTGGATGCTATGAATTCCAAATCACTCCTTCCCGACACCATGGTTTCCAGATTAGCCATTGTCTGAGTTGGCCAAAGCCAGTCTTGTGACACATTAATTTACCTCCACTTGTGTGTTCGACACAGGAATGTTAATAAAAATTCCTTGTTTTGATGAATTTTTAAACAGGGAAGGTATCCCTATTTGAACACAAATAATAATTGGATTGAAAATATTTCACTTTCATATACAACTCCATTCTCACTGGCGAATACATGCAACCAAACAGGTTCAATTGTATGTTCTAAATATTAAACTACTTTCATATATATAGGTAGGTGCTCTACTTGCTGTAAAATCCATCACATGTACCATGTATACTTGGGATATGAGTAGCAACAATTGGATTCTATTCTATTATTTTAATGTCCCATTGTCGTCCCTTCTCTTTTCAAGAGGTTATTCGTTAAGAAAGAGTCATCAAAGAAAGAACTTAGCCGTAGAAATAATAAGATTAAGAGAAAAGGATTTAAAAGCGCGAATGTTTCTTTTATACATAAACCGAACTTCTACTGTCCTTACTGCGATGAAAAAATATATTGGGAGGGCTTGGCTCATCAGTGGTGAACCCTCCCAGCGGTTTCGCCAATTTAATCCACCAGACCGCTTCTCAGAGCTCTAATATTGTATTGGATCATTCTGCTTTTATATGCTACACTGAAGGATGGAATCTTAGAAATGGTTTTCAAGTAAACTATGGACATAAGCTTATAGGACAGTAGAAGTTCGGTTTATGTATAAAAGAAACATTCGCGCTTTTAAATTCTTTTATTTTATATGTATAGATGGCGCGTTATTGCTTTGTGTTAAGATTAAGAGAGTTAACCAGTGAAAACCTCCACACAGTAATAGAAAAACAAATACATTTTATATATTCTGTCTCCTCAAATATCTTATAGATACATTAAACACCTTAGTCCAAAATCCTTTTCTATATATAAAAACAGAATGGTGCAATACACAAGTAAAGCTGTCTGATAGATTAAACTGATGAAACCGCAGGGAGGGTTCACTACTGATGAGCCAGGCCCTCCCAATATTTTTCATCATTAGTTTTGATTTATAAAAGAAATAAATCGCGCTACAATGATTTCATTTCTTGTACATTGCGTGTCTTATGTTTTTTAATTGTTAATTTATTTTCAGACAGAAACCTGCGGTATCGGGCCAATTTGTATAAGCTGACCGTGTAGCTGCTTAAAACAGGTTGTCCTAGTTTATAAACCAATCTTTACTTCAAGTAGAATACAACTCCTAATGTGTTAGCGCCATCTAGTCAGGAATATCGGTACTAATTTTTGACGCGAGTTTTTTAATCTATATATATAAAAATGAATGTATGTGTGTGTGTCTGTTTGTTTGTTTGTTTGTCCTTTATGCCTGACCAAACCACTCATTGGATCGCCATGAAACTTTGGGAAGTTATTTAGTATAGTACTGGGAAGGTTTCTAGCAAATAAAATTTTTAAATAACTTTTCGCCTAGAAATAATCAAGATAAATATTCTAATTTATCTGTTATAATTCAACAATCTGCTCTAAATATTATCATGATGATACGATGATTTTGTAATGTAGAAAATTAGGAAAGACAAAATTCAGGATGACACGGCAATTTATTTGAGACAAGAATAATGATACAATTCAAAGGCAAGATACTATTCCTTTAACTTCCAATTACCGAGGGAACCAATTAATATTGATTTTATTCAACTTATCGAGTATTTTTCAAGGGACCGGGAAAAAATGTTCACTTTATCGAGAGATTCGTTAAACAAACCTTTACTCGGGTAAAACCCGGGCGAAGCCGGGTACATCCATAAAAGAATAATGATACAATTCCAAGGCAAGATACTATTCCTTTAACTTCCAATTACCGAGGGAACCAATTAATATTGATTTTATTCAACTTATCGAGTATTTTTCAAGGGACCGGGAAAAAAATGTTCACTTTATCGAGAGATTCGTTAGACAAACTTTTACTCGGGTAAAACCCGGGCGAAGCCGGGTACGTCCGCTAGTATTATATATAATTAAAACTGTATTTATACGTACCTTATATACGGCAATGAGTAAAAATTGATCAAAGGAGGGTATGGTTCACAATAAATCCTCCAGCGCCAGTTCAATCTCCAGACCGCTGTACTATTGCATCAGACGCTGAGTCTATTACATAATCTGCATTTGTTATATAATTACAGTAAATGGATGTTTCTGAAAAATATGAACATAGCACTGGACTGAGAATGTCTTTTTTGTTTTTTTAATATCAACACCTGACCTTTTTCTATTTTCACATAAACAGCGTATTTAAGAAAATTTGTCCTTAAATACACATTTCTTGCTTTCTTTGGAAGCTTCTAGGACAAAATTTTGATCGTAGAGATAATGTCTGCGCCACGCTGACGAAAGCCAACGACCCGAAATGCGTTCTTGGTTGACTTTTCTTGATTTATCATAAAATTGGGTTGGCCAAATATCATGTAACAAGTTAAATCACGTTTAGTTGGTTTTGTTCCATCAGATGGCGCTCTCTCTTTCTCTTTCACGCGGTGGGCGCCTCCAATGACTACGTGGATGGCTTTTCTTGATTTATCAAGAAATTGGGTTGGCCAAATATCACGGAGCAAGTTAAATAACCGTTTAGTTTTTTTTTTTTACTCCACTAGATGGTGCTCTGCCATCTAAAAAGAACATGTGCTTTTGGTCAGGATATGCCTTCTTTATTTTTAATATATACGTTTATATTTATCAATTATTTTTATATTTATATCTATTTATTCATATATTTATCATTATATAATTCTATTTATTCATATTTATTCTGTATTCAACCTTATATCCTATATACAGTTACGAGCGTCATTCTTCGTCGCCTCTGTCACGGTTTGCTCTTTTTTTTTTGGAATGGCGCCCTCCTATTGGTCGGCTACGATCACGCCACCTTTGCCCCCCCCCCCCCCCACTCGCATGTTCGTTTTTGTAACTATTGTGTTGGAGCGGGTCGCTCCTTAAATAAATGCATATATTAGTTAATAACCAAATGGAATATTCTCTTTCTCTTTCCCAGTAAGAGACGCCTACGGAAGCCAACAGTACATAGACAGATAAAGCACATAGGCTATAGTTATTAACTAACATATGCATTTATTTAAGGCGCAAATTTATAATTGTAACAAATAGTATTTGAATAAAAACATTCAATCGGGTAAAACCTGGGCGTTGCCCGGGTCATTCGGCTAGTAACCCTATATGAAGGATGTAATAAAGAAGTTTCAATCTCTCTCTCTGCTATCTAAATATTCTCCTAAATTGAAGATTTAATGTATCGCGCTATGATTTACCGCAAAATTATAAACAAGCTGATTAGGTCATTTTCGTGAAATATTATTATTATATTATCAATATTATGAATTTAAAGTTATCCATTGATAAATATTTGTACTATTTTATTGCTAATTTTTAATATATATAATTAACAATTTTTGTATACGACACCTTATACGGCAATGAATAAAAACCGGATAATGAAGAGCATGGCTTTAAAGTGATGACTATTTTTAGAATGCAACTATTGTGATATATTTTACATGGCAAATAGCACTATACAAACACCCCATGGTAAAATTCGACCTGAATAGCTAATAAAGAAAATAGCTAATAATTGTATACAAAGGGATTTTTTCCTCCAAGTTTGGAGCATTCTAAAATAAAATATTAAAGAAAAAAACACCGATGTGGCTAAAGTCAAACCTTTTGAGAGATTTGAAAAACATTTTTGCTGAAAAGAATTCTATAGATATCTTTAACTTGAATAGTCGGAACTCCCTGGCATACATTTTTAACGCTTTTCTCCTTATATAGATCCACTTTAGAAATGAAATGTCTTTGCATAATCTCTGTGACGTACTTATTGTATATGTTATATATTGTACTTATTATATTTATTGATATCTAGCACTCATTGAATTTCAGTCCAAAATATTTCAATAAAATTATTTTTACAATAAATATTTCTTGTTGGTTATATTGAAAGTTTGTTTTTGTAAAAGTTCCTAAAACACCTAAGTGGTTAAAAAACTTAGAAAGAAGTCGAAGATTTTTAGAATTTTATAATAATTAGTTTTATATATATATATCATATATATTACTACTATATTATAGTAGTATTATATAGTAGTATTATAGTAGTATTATATAGTATTATATAGTATTACTACTATATTATAGTAGTATTATGTATATATACATTATGTATTATATATATGTATATATATATATAGTGTAAAAACTATATAATAAAAATATAACAGTGATACTACATTTAAAACTTAAGGAGCAATCTGATCAGAATGATAAATCATATCAAGTAGATTTGGTTAGATTAGCAAGCTAAATCTAAATTAATTATAAAAATAAATAGTTGTATAGTTTTATAGTTAAGTATTCTATTAAAATTATCTTCATTAGTTTGATTATTTAAATTCAAATTATAAATTTGTTAATTGTTATTATTTAGTATAGATAGAGAAAAAAAAAAAAAATTCTTTACTTCTAAAACATCCTCTAGTTAATTATATAATTATAATTAATAACAATAAAAAAATTAACAAAGTAACGTCTATTACATCGGCTTTTACACGTCATTCAGACATACTCTAATCCTATATATAGAATAATCGAAGAGATAATATATATAATAGTTAGAAAAAAGATAGAAAGACAGAACCATGTACTATTAATCAAACTAATAGAAAGAAAACAAAAAGTTTTGTAAATAAGGTAGATAAGATTGTTAGTATATATATATATTTTTTTATAATTTTATATTTTATTCTTTTTTTTTAAAGATTTTTTAAATTTTTTTATTTTAAAATATGAATATAAAAAGTTGTATTTAGTAAAATAACTATAATATGAATTAACTTTTATTATAAGTTTGGTTATTATGTTTTGAAACCCTAATGGTAGACCAGACATATACAAAAAACTTAAATTGGAGTAATTATTGAAAAAAGAGGTCTGCTGAACCGGGACTTCTCAAATAGAAATTCAGCTTTTTAACATTTCATCCCTTCTCTATTATGTCTAGACCTCCTTTCAACCGTATTTTATGTGTTAATATAAAGTTACTACAGTGAAACATTTATATGAACAGATATAATGTGTACCTACCTTGTCCGCGAACGCCTTCAACTGTAAACAACTATTTCTGGATAACACATGTTGTGGGGGGGTGGGGACAAATTTAGACCGAATTGTGGGAGAACAAGACATTCAAAGAATAAAGATAAGATAGTTAAGGGAAGAAATCCAAATTTTATAATCTTTACAGTCAGTTAAAATTAAAATAATTGATTCAACATTTATTCATCTTTCAATTTTTATTTTAATTTTAACTGACTGTAAAGATTATAAAATTTGGATTTCTTCCCTTAACTATCTTATCTTTATTCTTTGAATGTCTTGTTCTCCCACAATTCGGTCTAAATTTGTCCCCACCCCCCCACAACATGTGTTATCCAGAAATAGTTGTTTACAGTTGAAGGCGTTCGCGGACAAGGTAGGTACACATTATATCTGTTCATATAAATGTTTCACTGTAGTAACTTTATATTAACACATAAAATACGGTTGAAAGGAGGTCTAGACATAATAGAGAAGGGATGAAATGTTGAAAAGCTGAATTTCTATTTGAGAAGTCCCGGTTCAGCAGACCTCTTTTTTCAATAATTACTCCAATTTAAGTTTTTTGTATATGTCTGGTCTACCATTAGGGTTTCAAAACATAATAACCAAACTTATAATAAAAGTTAATTCATATTATAGTTATTTTACTAAATACAACTTTTTATATTCATATTTTAAAATAAAAAAATTTAAAAAATCTTTAAAAAAAAAGAATAAAATATAAAATTATAAAAAAATATATATATATACTAACAATCTTATCTACCTTATTTACAAAACTTTTTGTTTTCTTTCTATTAGTTTGATTAATAGTACATGGTTCTGTCTTTCTATCTTTTTTCTAACTATTATATATATTATCTCTTCGATTATTCTATATATAGGATTAGAGTATGTCTGAATGACGTGTAAAAGCCGATGTAATAGACGTTACTTTGTTAATTTTTTTATTGTTATTAATTATAATTATATAATTAACTAGAGGATGTTTTAGAAGTAAAGAATTTTTTTTTTTTTTTCTCTATCTATACTAAATAATAACAATTAACAAATTTATAATTTGAATTTAAATAATCAAACTAATGAAGATAATTTTAATAGAATACTTAACTATAAAACTATACAACTATTTATTTGTATATATATATATATATGTATTATGTATATATATTACATAGATTTTGTAAAATTATATTTCTCTATTCTTTTGAATTTAAAAATATATTGGTCAGTTCTTTACATGATTTCTTAGCAAATTTTAAATATAGAAGTAATAATAACATCTTTAAAAAACTTATATGGTCAAAATTTATAAAAACTCCAAATATCTCTGTCTGTTATATTACAAACCTGTCAATATTAATCTGTTTACAATATCATCTTGTTTTTTTTTTATTATTATTATTTTTCCTTTTTGTAAAATGCTGTAAGGTAACATAACAACAACAATAAATATTTGTAGAAATATAATATCAGTTATAATAAAATACTCATAAAAATGCTGTCCGCTATACAAAACTTGTACGAGTATATCGAATACAGTTCTAAGTTGATATTTCTAAAAGGTTCTAAAATGGCATTCAAACAGGTGTAGCTAGCCAATATATCGACAAATGACAGATAATTTATCCAGATAAATTGACTATACGGCGTGAATGTTCTCAATATTATCCATCGCATGTACAATGGGCAGATGCAAGGGATTCAAGCTAGATCAGAATCACTATTATTCCTTACTAAAAACAACGAATCATCTTCAGAAATCAATGGCACAGTTGATATCTGCCCCAAACAATACAGCTGCCACAATCCCGGAAATTTCACCTAACTACTACCTGCTGCTTGTAAAGTCCTCCAAAGTTTAATTTCCGGTGTGAGGGGCAGAAATTAAATTTCAGTTTTTAAATTTGATTCTGTAGAGGGGAGATAAGAAAGATGAGAGTTCTTAAGTATTTCTAACTTATAATTAGCTATTGTCTGGAATAAAAAGAGTTCTATCATTTAGAAGTTAGTCTGGACTGGTATTTTATTTCTGAATTAAAATTTAAAATATGGTTAAAATATATTGGTTTTTTTTCTCTTTTTTTTTTCTGGGTGGCAAATGTAATTTCGCGATAGTTTCTCGGCATTTCTCTACGATCAATTTATATACCACATATTGTGATATATAATTTAAAATATTTAACTTTTACTTTCCACCAATATCTCTACTCCATCGCCATTTCCTTCTTTTGTTATCTTCCTCTTTCTTATCTCCATTCAATCATATTAGGGTATCAAGCTTGTAGAGCTTGAGACTTTTGATGGTGTTTGACAACCATCATGACGGGGTGAAGTAGAATGCGTCTGCCTTTGTCATTAAGACTGGGAGCACTACTCAGTGGCAGACCGACATAGCTCCAAAAGAAATGGCCGCCTTTGACACGAGTAACAGACGTCATGTGCAGCTGCTCCTAACATGGAGTACAAACGCTGCGCCATTTCCTTCTTTTGTTATAAATTGTATTTATCAAAATTATATAAGTTGACATTTGATTTATTGAAAGATATTCAGCATTGTCGGACCTGAGGATAATAATTCAGATCTCATATTTTACGAATAACGGAATAAATGGGATCTACATTTACAGTTGTAAATATATATGGATTCATACAATTGGTTTTATAATAGTTCTTAGCATTATACTTGACATGATAACATATTAATTAAAATAATACAACGGGGTTCTGGAGAAGAGTTTATTTTCATTTTATTAATCTAATTTCAAGTTTTCGGGCATCTCTGCCCTTCTACAGGAGTATATAAATAAACGAATAATAATAAACGGTGTATATACCGTTTAAACGGTTTAAACGGTTATTATCATTTTTACTCTTGTAGAAAGGCAGAGATGCCCGAAATCTTGAGATTGTATTAATAAAATGAAAATAAACTCATCTCCAAAAAAAACGGTTGTATTATATATCCAGGATAGAGATTGCATAACCAAGTATAATGCTAACATATAACAAAGGATACCATTCTAGTTGAATACAATATTTAACCGCTAATAGATGACATTACATCAATAATAACAGACTTCAGTTAGAGTGGTTGGTTACCTCCTGAGGCCGCCTACTTCAACCTGCGCTTGCCTTCTACTGCCCTACCAATGACGTGAGGGAAAAAAAGGAAGTCCAATACTGGTAATACATCAAACATATATCTCAACAGTATGTTACCCAGAGTTATTCCCAGGATTGATGTAGGACAGAGAAAGTCAGAGACATATAGTCGTGTTGACCAGGTCTATAGAGATTTGTATATAGAGCAAAATATAGTTTCCCTATTTTCCAGATGTTGGCAAATAAAGGATGATGTAGATACACAATTATAAATGCCATCATAAATACACTGTAACGCTTCTAATATGAAACGTCATAATTATATATAAAGAGTGGCTCTCTGTTATGAATGGGGAGCATTAAATGTCCTTTATAATGTTGTTACACAGCTCTAATATGATTAAATCTCAAGTAATCACGTATACTTACTTGTGAGGTTGGAATAGAGAGATTCGAAGCCATTGAAACAATCATTTATTTTTAATGCAAAAACATTCCTCAATGCGGGATATGATCCCTAGTTCTAGTTGTGGAAAACAAGAAGCGTAATCTCACTCGATATATTTTAACGCTGTATTTTGAAGGTATTTTTCTCCCTATTTTGTTTCCTATCAAATAGTAGGAAATTCTGAAATTATTCAAAGTAACATGAAAAGAGGAATGTCTTGGCCTACCGATGGTGACCATTCCCAGCGGTTTTTCTCAGATTCATTCTACAATAGCGCTTTAACTATTATTGTTTATTGTGCTTGTATAGTTTGTATTTGACGGCTTATTTTGAGAGATGGTGTTTAGTAAAATGGTGAAGTTGGTATATTGCAAAATAATATAAACCTCTTACCGATATTTAAAAAAAAACTTTCGGAAAGTGATTCTTAGAATTTTCATCAACAAAGTATTACCGCGATTGCCAATATTTCGATATAGAAAATTTCCAAGGTCTCTGGGAAGATTGATTACTGGTGATATCAGCCTTTCCAATATTCTTCATCTTGCCTTCATTACATCATTGTAGATATTCGTCGTATTTGATTGTAAAAACAAAATGAGAACCAAATACTCCAACTTATACCGTCACCAACCAGGAAGCACAAAACCTCAAGGAAACTATGTGACATTGTTGACGACAAAGGTGGTTGACAGGGAGCAAGGATGTCGGAATGCCATGTCACCGAGTTCCGGCCATGTCACAACCACGGGATGTCGTTACACACAATCCGAGAGAACACGATCCATGTTGGAACACTGATGAAATGACCAGACATGATTAGAGGTAACAATAACCAATCTAACTCATCATTAGGGACACATCATGAGAGCAGATGTGATTCGCTCTAGAATCTCCTCTTACTACGTAAGAAATATCGAAGACATGGAGGGCGGTTTAGAAATACGCTTATGGACAAAACTTAAGAAAGTGGAAAGTCTTTGATGTGGTCGGTCATCTTTTTTTTTTTTCTTTTTTTTTTAAGACAAAGGCAATTTTTTCACACTTGGTTATCTTGTTTATATTCAATAAAGGTTACTGTAATATCTTTCAGAGTTATTGTCTGAATCCTGATATACAAGCTAAAAGGTACAACTTCCTCAAGTTTTGTCCATAAATATAGAAGAGAGATATTAACACAGAGACAACAGTCTAACGCCCAAAGGAGATAGTGGAAGTGCGTGGAGAGGATAGTTTATGAGAGCATTTGGATGATGGCATATAGCATCAAATATTTTAGTTAATAAAATAAACATGGCCATATTCATCGTGTATTTATCGATAAGACATGGTAATTATTTGTAGTCACCGGCTATAACAGCCATCCATTATATGGCCGTTTATTACCAACTCTAATATCATCTAGTATGACCCATTATATACAGAACAACATATATCTTTATCTTTACATGCTGACAACGATTTCTGGATATATTAGGAATATTTACTTCTACCTTATTAAAAATAAATACAATGTTGTTATATTCCACACAATTTACCAAGTAGACATGGTACAGGCCATGATAATCATGATCTAGTTAGCGACTGCTTTTCCTTCACCATGTTTTTTCGTTTATTATCGGGAGTGCCTAGCTTGTTCCGGCGGAGAGACTTTTCGCTAGTTCTATCTATCTACTGTTTATTTACTGTAATGGTATCTTATCCACATTTAAATTTGATAACATTTATTCGACCTTATTGAATAAATCTTCATTATTAGATTTGTTATGTTTGCAACTCTATTTTAACGTTACATTTCTAAAAATAATTAATAAAATAATTAATTATAGCTTTCCAATAATGTCATAGAACTCCTTATGTGAAAAAATAATAGAAAAAAAAATTAAAAAAGGTAAGATTTGATATTAAAATGGCGCTCTGCCATCTAAAAAGCCCATGTGCTCCTGGTCAGGATATGCCTTTTTTTTAGAACTCTTTATATAATTTCCTTCTTTTCTAATTCTCAATCTCAATGTACAGCACACTTCATACAATACTAATCAATGGGAAGACATTTTCAAAAATATATATAGATGTATGTGTTGTGTGTGTTGAGTAGTTAGAAAATATATAGATTCACTAATGGGAATATCCAAAGCGTTCATGAAAATAAAATAGTTTTATTTCAATGAAAGAAAAAGGGGAAAAAAGCCTTGGGCGTAACTGTGTGCAACCAACTTCCATAAATTGTTGGGGAAAAAGAAAACAATAGAATTGGCCAATCAGCGGCCACATTGAGTTAGGTTAATTGTTGGCATTGATTAGGTTATTTGATAATAGTTAGCTGAGCGTGCTGAAAGAATACAATTAGCCCACATCCAACTATCTCAAATTACATACATTAGATCACATCGAACTTTTTTATCAAGTTATTTTAAAGATTATTCCAAATACTTTTGTAAAAGAAAATTTAGAAATATTTACAAAAGCTAAACAATGTAGTTCTAAATGTTTTAATGGATTATAGAAATTATATCTCATAAAATACCAAGCGATGTTTTTTAAAAGTATATGTATTTAATAAATAAAAACATTTGTGTGTATGCAAATAAAAATAATACTTTAAATACACTCTGTATATAACTTAAAATTACAAGAGGATGGTAATAATGTACCAGAAAGTGGCACCTCTCTCTTTAAAATACATTATTCAATCCATCTGGGTTATCATCACAATACAAAACGTAAAGGTGGTGCTAAATAATCAGGCACAATACCTGTTTTGGCATTTCATACAAAATAATCCAATCTATATACTATGGTTTCGGGCCTTCGTGGGGTGATTGATGGGGTGATAAACATTGTTTTAATACATGTTTGAAGGGAGAGGTACCACTTTTGTTGGTGGTATTCTATATACAATTACGAGAGTCATCAATTCTTTTTCATCTCTGTCACCGTTTGCTTTTTTTTTTTTGGAATGGCGCTCTCCTATTGGTTGGCTACGATCACGCCACCTTTGCCCCCCCCCCCCACTCGCTTTGTTGTTTTTGTAACTATTGTGTTGGAGCGGGTCGCTCCTTAAATAAATGCATATATTAGTTAATAACCAAATGGAATCCTCTCCTTCTTTTTCCCAGTAAGAGACGCCTACGGAAGCCAACAGTACATAGACAGATAAAGCACATAGGATATAGTTATTAACTAACATATGCATTTATTTAAGGCGCCAATATATAATTGTAACAAATAGTATTTGAATCAAAACATTCAATCGGGTAAAACACGGGCGTTGCCCGGGTCATTCGGCTAGTGTTATATAAATATGAATAACCCCCTAAATCGCAACATATTTTAATATCCCGGGGTTAAACTGTGCCAATGCCAGGCCAAATTATATTTGGTTCTATCGGAATAGATCGAATATTATGAAACCCAAGCCAGAGAAAAGGAATGAACTAATTAGGACACATTATGAATGCAAATGATTTTTAAAAGATGCTGATGTTGGGAAAAATTGACGGAAGAGAGAAAGACCTTCAATGAGCTGGCTAGAAGGGATCAAGGTCACTGGATCGGCTTCGAGTGATGGTCACTAACGGCAAAAACACGAGAGAAATATCCGACTAGTATTAGTATTGCAGTTAGACTGGAAGGAAATAATTTTATTCGAGGGAGAAACAATGGCGCTAGAGAGTTCCTATTTCAAAATGTGATGTGTACGTCATCGATCATTTTATAGAGAGTTGTACCAGAGACATCTCACCATCAAATATTTAGCCCACATCCAACTATCTCAAATTACATACATTAGATCACACGAACTTTTTATCAAGTTATTTTAAAGATGATTCTGAATACTTTTGTAAAAGAAAATCTTGAAATATTTACAAAAGCTAAACAATCTAGTTCTAAATGTTTTAATGAATTATTGAAATTATATCTCATAAAATACCAAGCCTTGTTTTAGAAGGTATATGAATTTCATAAATAAAAATATTTGTGGGTATGCAAATAAAATAATATTTCAAATACACACTCTGTATATAACTTAAAATTACAAGAGGATGGGAATAATGTACCAGAAGTGGCACCTCTCTCTCTTTAAAATACATTATTCAATCCATTTGGGTTATCATCACAATACAAAACGTAAAGGTGGTGCTAAATAATCAGGCACAATACCTGTTTTGGCATTTCATACAAAATAATCCAATCTATATACTATGGTTTCGGGCCTTCATGGGGCGACTGATGGGGTGATAAACATTGTTTTAATACATGTTTGAAGGGAGAGGTGCCACTTTTGTTGGTGGTATTCTATATACAATTACGAGAGTCATCA
The DNA here is from genome assembly GCA_030710605.1 of Cordylochernes scorpioides. Lineage (NCBI taxonomy): Eukaryota > Metazoa > Arthropoda > Arachnida > Pseudoscorpiones > Chernetidae > Cordylochernes > Cordylochernes scorpioides. The sequence continues at coordinate 21,129,362 of CP092882.1, read as the reverse complement.
ATTCTTTTTCATCTCTGTCACCGTTTGCTTTTTTTTTTTGGAATGGCGCTCTCCTATTGGTTGGCTACGATCACGCCACCTTTGCCCCCCCCCCCCCACTCGCTTTGTTGTTTTTGTAATTATTGTGTTGGAGCGGGTCGCTCCTTAAATAAATGCATATATTAGTTAATAACCAAATGGAATCCTCTCTTTCTTTTTCCCAGTGAGAGACGCCTACGGAAGCCAACAGTACATAGACAGATAAAGCACATAGGATATAGTTATTAACTAACATATGCATTTATTTAAGGCGCCAATATATAATTGTAACAAATAGTATTTGAATCAAAACATTCAATCGGGTAAAACACGGGCGTTGCCCGGGTCATTCGGCTAGTGTTATATAAATATGAATAACCCCCTAAATCGCAACATATTTTAATATCCCGGGGTTAAACTGTGCCAATGCCAGGCCAAATTATATTTGGTTCTATCGGAATAGATCGAATATTATGAAACCCAAGCCAGAGAAAAGGAATGAACTAATTAGGACACATTATGAATGCAAATGATTTTTAAAAGATGCTGATGTTGGGAAAAATTGACGGAAGAGAGAAAGACCTTCAATGAGCTGGCTAGAAGGGATCAAGGTCACTGGATCGGCTTCGAGTGATGGTCACTAACGGCAAAAACACGAGAGAAATATGAAATATCTGACTAGTATTATTATTGCAGTTAGACTGGAAGGAAATAATTTTATTCGAGGGAGAAACAATGGCGCTAGAGAGTTCCTATTTCAAAATGTGATGTGTACGTCATCGATCATTTTATAGAGAGTTGTACCAGAGACATCTCACCATCAAATATGTATTGAAACAATACATTAAATTTATCATCACACACCAACATAAGATGGTGAGAGAGAGGGAGAGATAAAGAATGAGCCACACCAGTTTTCTTATAAATTATTTTTAGACCGATTTAGTAAATACCCTCTTAGCATGTTAAGAAATCGATGCTGCCCCTGTTTTAATGAAGGCCAAAGCCTGAAACCATGGTATACAACAACAACAAGAGCAACAAAAGCCTTTATTTAGGGCATTCCGCCCCATATAGTATTCGCCGTATTTACACATCAACAAGAGGAGAGGGAAGAGGAAACATTTACAACAAAATAAAGTTTGTCTCACATTCAGTTACCTATTTACAGATAGGTCATCCTCCAGTATCCTTTGCCCTGCATTCTTTCTCATGCGCCCAGCTTCTGTGCAGAACTTAAAGTATCTAACAATCAGTAATTCATCATCCAGAGCTGAAGAGAGAAGTTGCCATATGCGATGGTATCTAAATTGACCAAAGTTAGGGCTTGGGAAAATTTCAGTACGTTTTTCTGTTAAGAGATGGCATTGGAAGTAATAGTGAACCAAATTATCATCCATGAGATCCTTACAAAGTAAACATTTCCGGCCATTTTCTTTCCAGAAGTCTTTTATTTCTTCCCTGAAAAATTGCCATAAAACTCTATGTTTTGCAACTAGTCTTTTGTTGGGAAGCGAGATATTTAATCGTAGGTACTCCTCTGTCATGAATGATTCACTCAAAAATTTGTAGTGAGCAAAGTGGGTTGAATCAATGATTTGCATCTAATCGTTTTGAATTAGTTGGTCTGTGGTGGTTCTAATTATGCCTGACAATTCTTTCTGTATGGCTAAGTAGTCTTCGCAGCCCTTAAGAAAGGAATATCCCTTAGAGTCTAATTTTTTATTAAATTTTGAGTAAAACTGTTTTCTATTTCCTTTTTCGCGGTGACTTTCCAGAGATAGTTTAAGCAAGCATGTGGTAATCTGCTCGTCTCCATTTTTAAGATCCTGACCCAAAACTTTAATGTGAACCATGGTATATAGGTTGGCCCATTGTCTGAATTTTACAAAACTGGTATTGTGGCTCATTTTTTATGACCACCTTCAAGTTGTTTACTGGGGTGATAAACATTGTTTTAACGTATATTTAAAGTCTCTATTTGTATGTGAGTACCATTCTCCCTCACAGCTGATATCACACATTGTTACAAATATCTGTGAACAGTATCATTTATATAAAAAGGCACTATAATTCAATTGTATAAATACAAGTTTGCATTCTATGAGAGATATAAACAAAATCCTTCACTTATCAAGCACGAAAACATATATCATAAATTAACTATCTAAAGTAATGGCATTTATTATTTAGTTCACACATTTAGGCTTTTATATAAAGACTGTGTATGCACTTCTCACAAAAAAAATAAAATGAAAATAGTGGACGAGTTCGTTTATGGGTATCGAAAAGAAGGATTAGAATGACGAAGGAATACATTGGAGCATACATGGGATGATTAAATTGGGCTACAGCCATGGCTTAAAATAGTTTTAATGGAGACAAAGGGATTTCCCATCAAAAGATATGCTATATGTTTGGTAAAATCATTTCTGTATTTTATAATAATCATTCTTTTTACAAACATTTAAAAAATATTCTATATCTATTTCATTCCATTATTAATTAAAATCCTTTTGCCCATTATTTTCACTCCTCCATTGTCTTATTTTAAATTAATATATATTTCGTTTAGTTTTTGAAAAACAATGTAAATATTGTGAATAGTTGTCCTTTATTTGATAATTCACAAAAATATAGAATTAAGTTAACAAATTATATATTACGATGTACTAGAGCGCCATCTGTTATCAAATTATAAAACTATTTTAGAGGCGTAATATTCTTTTTAAAATAAAACAATTTCTACTGTCCTTACTGCGATGGAAATGTTAAAGGGAGGGCCTGGCTCATCAGTGGTGAACCCTCCCAGCTGGCGTGGAGGGTTCACCACTGATGAGCCAGGCCCTCCCTTTAATATTTCCATCGCAGTAAGGACAGTAGAAATTGTTTTATTTTAAAAAGAATATTACGCCTCTAAAAAAAAAAAAATAATAAATAAATTATATATTAACTGTTACATATTTTGTGTATTTAATTCAAGAGTTAGAAAATAAACTACTTAATAATAAATATTATTTCAATTCTTCACTGAACGACTGCATTTTTTTTTAATTCTTTAAAATGAACTATTTTACTTTTGAAACTATCGTATGTATAAAAAATAAAAGCATTAAAGAACTAATGTTTCTTTTACACATAAAGCAAAATACTACTGTCCTTACTGCGATGGAAAATATTGGAAAGGCTTGGCTCAGTAGTGAACCCTCTAAGCAATTTCACCAATTTAATCTACCAAACCGCTTTTCAGAGCTCTAATATTGTATTGGACGATTCTGCTTATATATACTACACTGAAGAGTGGAATCTTTAGTGGATCAAAGAGTGGAAATGGTTTTCGAGAAAAATATGGACAAAGGACAGTAGAATTACGTATAAATATTTGCATCGAACAATGATCTACAATAAGGACAAGTCAGGCATAAATTAAACATAGGGCACCGTCTATATATAACAAACATTTAACGCTTTCATTTCTTATATAAAATGGAGCGTTATTGCCTCTTAATGAATATACATGTATATATATATATATAGGCCTTTATAGTAGAGAGCTATTATAGAGGTAGATCCCCAGGTGTAAACTAGGGAACAACCCTCAGATATGGTGGTAGATAGTGGAAGGTAAGTATCCCTGGACCAAGAGTCTACATTCACTTGTGATGTGATAATCTGTGCTGGGGCTATGATACCTATGAAATACTCTAAAATTCATATGTTGATTGGAAGTTTGCTTAGAAAAATATATGGCTACATCTCAACCATTTTTTTAAATTTAGTTTCCGACTTATCAGTGACTCGATGGTACTTTTCTCAGGGAAAAGATGTGATTAATTAAATAAATCATTATAATATTATACTACAGATACTACACTTTGATCTTATCCAAAAGGCCGAGAAGCGATTTATAATAGCAATTTATAATATAATAATATAAGCGAATTATAATATTATATTCGAAACTATTTTAAACGCGTAAGATTCTTTTTGAAATTAAACAATTTCTACTACCCTTACTGCAATGTAAGGGCAGTAGAAATTGTTTAATTTTAAAAAGAATCTTACGCGTTTAAAATAGTTTCGAATTTTGATAACAGATGGCGCGCTAGTGCATCATATTATAAAATTATATAAATAAAATTCAAAATTTGGTTGATGAAGGTATATATTTAGAAGAAAAAAAGAAAATATTCAATGACGATACTGGGTGAATGGAAAAAATATCTAATGACATTGAAAGTAAGCATTGCTAACCGACAGCTACATCTGAATCTATTTCAGTGTTGGGGCGTCTGTTTTCCTTGTTATGGGCCGCATCATATGGAGCCAAGTCGGACTCACACAGTATGTGTTACAGAACGTTTGAATTAACGCTAGCTTACATTTAGCCATCTTCAAAGTCCACCTTCATTGAATTTCCTCATTTATCGACGCTGGAAACACCAACATTTTTAAAATTTGTGAATAGAAAAAAAAATCACAGAAAAAAAGCGAAGCTCTAATAAATGCCATTTCTTCACTTAGGCGTATCTGAATAAGTAATGAACGAATCCAACAAAGATTTTATGAGGAACAAAAAAAAAAAAAAGATTAAAAAATGCAATGTTAGAAAAAAAGCTGGTTCATTTAAAAATTTATTTAATAAATATGTAAAGCCCGTATGAAAATGTCGCTAAATAACCAATTATTTTTTTATAAGTTAATTTGCATATTTCTAATTAGGGATATCTTTTTTGAAACTAGAGAGTTTTTATCTTTGATTTTTTTTTCTATCCACACACCAACTTTGTAAATAAATTTTTAAAAATCCCAATAATTAATGTTATTTGAGCAGAGTTTTTAAGCCGCTCGTGGTTGGAAAAAATAATTAATACAACTTTACGGAGAGAGATGATTGCAATTAAAAACTGATTGCTAGGATGGGTCACATTGTTACACTTTAGTTCTGAAAGATCACTCAACTGCCATATTGAGGAAAATATAGAACAATCTCCGTTATTTGAACTTAACCAATAAAAAGGCACATTACGTAAAAAAGAGAAACTTCCGGTGTCCCGTTTATTTGGCTCTATACAAACTATTCGAACAAATACAAGATTCGCCGTGAATTATTGATGAAATATACATTACACTCATGGACAAAACTTAAGGAAGCTGTATCTTTCAGCATGTTTATCGGGATTCAGACATTAACTCGGAAAGATATTACAGTGACCTTTATTGAACACACACGAGATAATCAAGTGCGAACAAAATTGTTTCTGTCTCCTTCGTAAAAATAGACGACGGGCGATATCAAAGACTTTCCACTTCCTCAAGTTTTGTCCATGAGAATATATATACACATATATATATACACATATATATGAAAGATTGGATTTTTGTCTAAATTTGCCAAAACTGGTGTTGGGGCTCATTATTAATCATCATTATCACATCATCATTACTAGGGGTGATGCATAGTGCCATCGTTCTGATGTACATTTAACGGGAGAGGTGTCTCTTTTGGTATGCGTATATACATCTAGGTGCGACATCAGTAAATAATATAACAATCAACATAAATATTACATGTATGAGCGTGTGGGTCAACATCTTGTATGCTCGATATTTACCCATCCTATAGCAACATTTTGTAGTTGAAATACAAGGCCTTGGCCATTCCTCTATATAATTATTTTATCTTGCAAGTTAACTCTATAGAATAGTATAAGGGAGTTTATATTTTTCGAAGTAAATATACTTAGAGTATCAATAAATATTTTATAAAATGTTAAAAATTTTAAATATTTATTGATACATATTCAGAATATTAAAGAATAATAGTATAAACATATCATAACACTCATATAAGCTCTGAAAAAAAAATTTTTTTTAATTAAAAATCTACATAAATATATATTATAAAATATGAAAAAGATCACATCAGGGCAATATTACTATGATGTTATAAAAAGGTGGTTAACTTCTTTTTTTTTAAATATCTCCTCAGGCATTCTTATTGGTTTAATCATTAATCAGGTTGTAAGGGTCCTTTGTGCAGAACTACTTTTTAGCAATAGCCATGGCCGCTGGCAGAGGCTGGAGACTTTAATGACCCCTCTATTAGCCATTTACTGTGTATCGATCCAATACACCGTGAACGTTTATAGAGGCTGCCATATATAACACTGAACTCTTTCTAAATATTCACAGCTACACATAACATGGACAACACTTAAGGAAGGTGTACCCTTTACCGTGTATATCGAGATTTACCACAATAACTCTGAAAGATATTTTATACACAATGACCATTCTATATACAGTTACGAGCGTCATGCGTTCTTAATCCTTCATCTCTGTCACCGTTTGCTTTTTTTTTTTTTTTGAATGGCGCCCTCCTATTGGTTGGCTACGATCACGCCACCTTTGCCCCCCCCCCCCCCCCCCCCCCACTCGCTTTTTGGTTTTTGTAACTCTTGTGGTGGAGCGGGTCGCTTCTTAAATAAATGCATATATTAGTTAATAACTAAATGGAATCCTCTCTTTCTTTTTACCAGTAAGAGACGCCTACAGAAGCCAACAGTACATAGACAGATAAAGCACATAGGCTATAGTTATTAACTAATATATGCATTTATTTAAGGCGCCACTTTATAATTGTAACAAATAGTATTTGAATAAAAACATTCAATCGGGTAAAACACGGGCGTTGCCCGGGTCATTCGGTTAGTTATTGAAGAAACACGAGATAAATAAGTGTGAACAAAATTGTCCCTGTTTCCTTTAAAAAGTAGACGACGGGCGACATCAAAAACTTTCCATTTCCTTAAGTTTTGCCTATGAATGTAAATGACATATTGTTTAAATGATGTTTTCAACTGTTTCAAAAAGAAAATATCAATTTAAAAAGGCAGCTAAAAGGACCATACCTCGCCTATGAATTCAGCACTTATGTCGGGCTTAGTGAAGGACGGTCATACGCCATTGAATTTCGACAAACACAAATCGAAATCGAATCTCGCATCAAGACGTTATTTTGGCCCCTGGATCTTAAACAAGTCAAACCCCACCAGTAAGTTCAAATACCCAACGGGATCAATGCATATTGTAAGTACTGATTCTTTTTTCTTTTTGTATATGCAAAGTGTTGCGGTAGGATAATATTCATGTACCAAGAAAGGCATATTTATCTCCCTTTAATTATGTATTAGAGTAATGCATTGTGTGACCTTTGACTGATTCCATAACCCCTCTCCTAGGATGTTATGAAATCGAAGCCGCCCCTGTACGGTTGAGGTTCATAGCTTGAAACCATGGTATATAGGTTTGCTTCCCCCCCCCCCCCCCCCCCCCTGAATTTTCCTAAACTGGTCTTGTGGCTCCTTCCTTATTGTCACCAGTAAATTATTTCTACTGGGGTCCTAAATATAATGTATTGTTCTGATGTTTAATTAAAGAGAGAGGTGCCTCTTTTTGGTACATTTTTGTATATAAAAAATAAAGAAGGCATCTCCTGACCACGAGCACATGTGCTTTTTAGATGGCAGAGCGCCATCTAGTGGAGCAAGAATAAACTAAACGTTTATTTAGCTTGCTCCGTGATATTTGGCCAACCCAATTTCTTGATAAATCAAGAAAAGCAATATTTTTAATATCAACACCTGACCCACTTATCTTTTATTTTTTCTATTGTTTTCTCATTTTTGTATATGAGGATGAGTGAAGATAGAAGTTGAATGATACAATAGGTTTCTAGAGATGAGATTCCTCTCATTTTATTATAGCCTTCAAAATCTTTCGGGAATTTCCGCCCTTCTATAGGAGTAGACGGCATTCATTATTGTTTATTTTGTACTCCTGGTAAGAGAAAGGGGGGAAATTCCCGAAAGCTTGAGAATGCTATAATAGAATGAAAATAAACGTGTCTCCAGAAACCAGTGTTGTCTTATTTAATAAATATCCAGGAGAATATCTCACATCTATTGAAGATAGAGGTTGTCATTAAGAACAGTAACAACAACCTTTCCTCTCTTTGTTATACTCTCTTTACAAAAATATTCGACCAAATTCTGGTTCGTTTCCAAGGTGACTAACGTGGCAACGGCATCCATTTTCCAATGAAGAGCAAAAGATAGTGGATATTGCTGCTGCTGTGATGGAGATGCATGGAGACATCTGAGACTCTTCTTTGGACACGACAACAACAACAAAAACAGAAATATTGAAAATATATTTCGCGACAGAATATAACTTTTATTTTTAAGTTGTTTATATAGAGAAATATTAAAGCAACATCTGTGTATGACAATTGAAATAAAGCCTCTGATCCTTCAAATATAATTTACATCGCTACATATACACACACAAAGTAGGAAGTTGCTTTGTTTGTAAAAAGGGGAAAAGAAAATTTAACACTGGATTACTTCAATCATCGCATCTATAGAATGTATGTATAGAGAGGAAGAAATAGAGGGAGGGAGTGTCTGGAGGAAGTGGAAGAATCAACTCAAACTTTCTTTAATGAGTTTGCCAACGAGAAAGAAAAAAAAACACCAGGAGACGGCTGAGAGAATCCATCCTGAGTTGTCCAACACAAAGAACTTTTCACGTCGTAGTCGCCGCCAAATTTAACTTTTTAAACTTGATTCCACAGATTTTGTCTTGGTGTCGCCTCTTAGATTGTTACTTTCTCTAACGTCAGAACGTTCAGACTAATTATTGCATGTGTCCACTATATCGGTTTCTATTCTCTCTTCCTTTCTGTAAATCGATGCTTTATATAAATCAATGAAAATATCGCTGAAGTATAAATAATTTTGAACGATACTCAAATAAAACATATAATTGAAGTTATATATTTACTGAATAAATAAATATCGTAGAATGAGGGAGGGCATGACTTATCAGCGGGGAACCATCGTGTTAGACATTTTAGTCTCTAGACAGCTCTATTATTGTATTGGATTGTATTTCTTAACTACCCTGCACATTAGTTATTAGACACAGTAAATGGATATTCCTTAACCAACGCAAAGTATACAAGATATTTAGTCTAATATAATAGTAGAATGGGCTCTAGAGAAAGAATATCAAAACCGCTTGGAGGATTCACCACTGATGAGCCGTGCCCTTCCTCATTCCAATTTTATTCTATATAAATATACTTGAATATATGTATTTATAAAAATATATTTATGAAACATATTTATATTTTACAGCGATAGAATAGATGGCGTTAGAATTGATGTTATTTAACAAAGAAACTATATTTTAAAAAAGAATGTACCCTTATCTGCAAAAGAAAAATAAAGCACAATTTTTTCTGATTATTTCGAGGAATATCTCACTTCTTATTCATTAATTGTACATAAAGTTTATTGTGCGATCAATTGATGAAGAGAGAACAATCCCGAAAAATATTTTGAAGAAAAAAAATGTTTTTCTTTCATTTGCACGTAGGTTCTTTTTATCGAGTTATATTCAATGGAGCCTTGTGCCTTCAATAAAAGAAAGGTTCTGTCTTGTTTACTTCGTATTTACTTGTTGTGGATCTCCTTCAAATTCTCACATTGACTTTTTCGACTTCCTTTATAAACTCCTAAATATATTATATTATATATATATGTCATAATTTGTATAATTAGTACCCAAGAGATATAATTTATTTTCGTCAAAATAAGTATGTAAATATGTTACGCTTGTGTTAGAATGTAAATATGTAAATTCATCCATCTATAAAAGCTGTACAAAAAATAAAGGTGGCAGACATCGCGGGTGCGCTGTTCGCTTGGCTGGAGCTAATTCTTGGTTGCGTCCTTTCATTTGACCACGACAGCTACGACATATATATATATTTATAATATATATATAATATAATTGCTATCTAAAAACGCTCATGTGAGCGGTCAGAAAAGGTTAATTTTGTTTTTTAAATTTATAATTATATCTTCTACTTATGCGATAAAACAGAATAAGAGAAGAAAAGTTTCTTTATTAGACATATTATAAATGCCCTATTTGCCTACTATCTCTTTAATTACAATAGTCATAACAAATGAAAAATCCCCATTTGCATAGCATATTCCGCTAATATGTAAATAATCATGTGTATATATTCTCTTTCTAGCCACATTACCTATGTTATAGTGTCACGTCTACCACGCCTGTAGAAGGGGTTTTTACCCGAAAGCTCGCACCGTTATAATATGTCTAATAAAGAAATTTTTCTTCTCTTATTCTGTTTTATCGCATAAACAATACCGAGAAGATTATCACTGTCATATCTTCTACTATTATCATTCTACTATCCTCAAAGATTATTTCCAAATTTCATTTTAAATACCTTTTAAAGATGTCAGCTTCAGTATCAAAATCTTGATGAAAAGAAAACAGCAAAATGCAATATTACAGCAGTATGGTAGATCAAACTGGCGAAACCACTGGAAGATTCACCACTGATGAGCCAGGGCCTCCCATTAATTTATCATTTCAGTAAGAGGGCAGTAGGAAATTGTTTAATATTCAAAAGAATTTTACCCGTTAAAAATAGTTTCAATTTCTTAGTAAAAATACACAATGTATATCAACCAATCTTTAATTAAAAAGGCATATAATGGATCAAAATATCATTTATTTTCCAATATTTCAGTTGGCTGAACGCCAACCTTTATCTAGGTATTATAACATATTAATGTTTGTCAACAACAAACTCAGCGCCACATAACGTCAACAGAATTAGGTTTTTAAAAAGGTTTTGTTATATTCCATGGGGAGAAAAAATGTTGATATATATATTTATCAAAATAATAGAAAAGAAATAATAGATAAGTGGGTCAGGTGTTGATATTATAAATAAAGAAGGCATCTCCTGACCACGAGCACATGTGCTTTTTAGATTATTATATATATTGTTTTCAAAACGATATCAACCAATGTAAATTTCACGTAGATATGTACATAAGTCATCAATGGAATAACTAATTACTTTACAGGCTAGTTACAATTTGGAAAATGTTAAGAATCAATATATCTAATTGATTTTCTCTTCCCATATATATGCACACAGACAAGTATTATTACATTGCCTTCCGAGTAGTTCAAATACTGGGTCTTCACCCCAGGTTTTGGAGATTGTGCACATCTAGTTTTATCAAGATCTCTTCAGGATTCAGGAAGAGTTCCATTCTGTTTGATTTGACGCATGTTGCGGTCAGATTTGGTTTGCAAGGCATTTACTGCAGAATGTGGAAAAGTTATTTCCAATAAATCTCAAAGACTTCAGGTAGCCTGTTCTAAACTGTGATGTAGGTAAATCGACTTGAATTTGTTTTATGGTGAAGAGATTTCGTGAGACGAGGTTCTTAAAATATTTTACCTCTATGCACACATGAGGTTCTTTATTTACATTTAATGAAGCAATTTTAATATATAAAACGCAAGATTTCGAGTTTGATTCAACAATCCTACGGACATGTGTTTGAATTCATATCTCAAATATGGTCATAGAAGAGACGTGAAACTATGTCTCGTTTATTGACCGCCACTACAATCTCAGGGATTGGTGACATCAGCTGTGACAAATTCAGAACTCCTACCTAGCGATCACATATTCGGGCAAATTCCTCGTTAACAAATGGCAGTCTTTGGTTTCATGAGATCAATAAGAAAGGGAAAGGAATCTTCAGAATTTGCCAAAGAGGTGTGTAGCTGTCAAGCTGGTAAGAGACAAAATATGTATGGAAGTTTTGCTGGAAGGATATTGATCTAATTCTGAAGGAGTAGGCTAATGGAAGAGTTCAAAGAACGTTATAAATATGTTCTAACTTACATATATGCGTATGTATATATATATATAAAAGGCACGTCCCCCTTTAAATATACATTAGAACAATGCATTATGCTTATCACCAGGTAATAAAACTTGAAGGTGATTATAAGAAATGAACGATAATACCAGTTTTGGCAAATTTCAGACAAAAGCCCAACCTGTATACCATGGTTTCGGGTTTTGGCTCTCATCAGTACAGGGGCGGCTTTGATTTCATAACATCGTGACTAGCAACCCTTTAACTCGTTGAACGAACTATCGTGCTAGTTATTAAATTAAATGCTATATCTTTATAGTTCTGAATATAGAGCAATCTATATTTAAAGGCATATATTAGATTAAATAAAATATTATTTGCCAAGTTATGCATTTTATTATCTAAATATAAATATTGTATGTTTTAAAAATATACATATAATAATTTAATATTTTTTTAAAATTCAAAGTTTCAGGGGGATGGTATTCATGTACCAAAAAAAAAAGGTGGCAGTGTGTTTCCTTCAAAGATACCTTAAAACAATGCATTTTGGTTCATCACCTAAATATAGAATGTATTTTCAGAAGGCCATATCTCCCTCATTGATCATTTTTTAAATATATAATTTTATAAATCGTGTGTGTGTATAAAAGGAGGAATATAGCTTCGGTCTCTTCTCTCGAAAATATATCTTAATTAATTATATTAAATACGATATATATATTTTTAAAACATATATGCGGAAGGAATGTATTCTTAATTATATTTACCTGATTAGAAAGATACCAAAATAACGCCGTTTCTGTTTGGCAGTTTGGGTATTTCTCCGAATTTACCTAGTGCTGAAGTTTGTTGCGAATATTTAGATGAGAATATCAGTTGAAATTTGATAAGGAATACCAAAGAATTACTAAGTTTTATTTTTTTAAAACAAGAGGAGTACTCTCTTTGAAACATTATTAAATAAATGTGCACGAAAAATGAGAAATATATGCATGAAGAAAAGGCAAACGTTCAGACATTCTTAGCTGGAATGAAATTTTTCTCTACACCAAATTATTTTACAAATCTTTAAAAAAATACCATTTTAAAATAAAGAAACGTGAATATTTATTTATTATATAAAAAAAGTCCTAACGCGCGAAAAAAATGCTAATTCTTGAAAGAATGAAATGTCAAAACTGTCAAAAATATCAGGAAAAAAAAAGAATTATAATATCAAATAAAATTTGGAAACTAATATTTCAAATTTACCTAATGCACATTGGGATATAACATTTTCAATTTGAATTTAGAACACACACACACACAAAAGAATCATTCCTTAAAGAAAAGGGGGAATATTATCGAAGAAAGAAATAATTGGCGCAGTCACGCGGTAAATTATACGATCATTCAAAATGGCGGATTAAGATACGATTTCTTCTATTTGCAAAGGTGTCAGACGAACTAAGGCCCTTTTGGCAAGGATAATCTTCTGGTAAAGTTTCTAAGACCTGTTCGAATAAATTAGGAAGCGATCGGGCGAGAAAGAATCTTGAGCAGGTTAGTTTACGCTTTGTTTAGAAATACTCTGTGACAAGATAAACTTTAGCGAAGCCGTTTCTCTCTCTAAATGAACTTTTTTTTTATCTTTGCTCAGAAACGCGGGCCGCTAGTCAATTAAAATATAATAATGGGGAAGTGTAAGAATTAAAAGCTTAGGAATCAATTTTATTCCGCATCGCTAACTCATTGAATTTTTATTACGATGTGTGTAATCTAAATGTGCGCATACATTATTTAGATACGATATATCTTACAGTATCATAAATCATGGTGTGTTGGTCTCTCTAAACATTATTTCCATTTTTAATTATAAAATCAATTGATGATATATATATTATATATATAAAAAGAGATTTCTGTTGTATTTTGGAATTAGATTGATATATTGAATTATTATTATTTGTTGCTTGATTTTGATATCCATGAGTATCATTATGATATTGTTGTGCAGTCGTGGCAATAATAATCTTGAAAATATAAAGTCTAAAAATAGTTTCGATAAGAGATTGTTTTAATTGAGCTAAAGTAAGATATAAGAACATCATTTGAATAAAGTACTGCCTGGCTTAAGGCGTAAGAATAAAAAAATGAAAAGCTTATTTACATAATGTACAAAAGTTTTGAGCCGACCAATGGGGATAAAACAACAACGAGTATTTATAAGAGAAGCGTGACCTCTGGCGGTCGATTCAGCAGTATTTTTATCTATGAAATATATTTTTAAATAAAATAATACTTTAATATAACATAATATCAAATAAAATATTTTAATATAACATATATATATAGCTTCTCGGCCTTTTTGCTATGATAAAAGTATCTGTATATATTTGCTCGTCGCAAATGCTAAATCTTTCCAAACTCAATTCTCCTAAAACTACATCGTGATATCTAGCTATGCTCATCTGAAAGTTACCATTACAGACTGTTTAAAAAGCGTCAGATCCCCATTGATTCAACTATGAAATAAATTGGTATTTAAATGTACACAGCTAGAATAACAGGATTAATATTGTCCCGGTAGTAATGACGAGGAGACGTTTAATTAAGATAAACAAAATGTTTATTTATCAATAAAGATAATATTGAAAATCATTTTAAAAAATATAAATCAACAAGGTACATGAAACAGCATTGGAGCTAATTCAATTCACGGGCAGATTAATTTCTTTAATCAGTGATTATTCATTATTCAAATAAATTATTCACTTACACAATATTACCAAAAAATACAGAAAACTTCTGAAAATCGAACCCATGATCTTCTATTTAATATAAAACACTTTGTGGCTCTCTGATACAAACCACTGAACAAAAAACACACGAGATGTACGCTGATTTATTAATGAACTCAACGCTGATTGGCTGAATTGAGGCACGTGATAGAAAAAAAAAACAATCAGCAAACGAAAAACTATACACCGACCCCACTGTTTAAGGCGTATATCATAATAGGCAGGGAAAATATATTATAGAACGGATGAAAAAACAGTAGAAATAGACCAAGGGTCTCTTTAAGACCACGCAAGATGGCGGCCAGTTCTTAAACAATCTCCTAAAGAGCGACCTCGTCTCTTATCCGACCAGTAGCTTCTAAAATTTGGCTCCCCTAATGTGAAAATCGCATTTATAAAAAATCCTAACTAACAAGCAGCCTTATTTAGCATTAAATTTGAGCACGTTTATCCAAATTAAAAATCTATTTTAAAAAGTAGCAAAATCAATTGATTAAATAATATATGAGAGAATATTTATCATCGTATATATATATTTCCAAATTATTTATTTCCCATATATTTCATAGTAAACACATTTCTTTTATTGCCTCTCTCTATACTTCTATGTGAATTACATTGGAATGTTTGGATTCAATCAAATTGTCATCTCGACTTCCCTCAGTTTCCTATATGCAAACTTTCAATTCTTTCTTACGACTTTACTTTAGACCCTGATTTGAATAACCTGAAGTAATTGTTAGGAATTATAAAATATGTCTTATTGAGCATCATGCCATATTAAAGACCACGCCTTATTAAAAGGCATGTCTTATTAACGAGCACGCCTCATTAAAGGGCATACCTTATTAAAGACCACGCCTCATTAGAGGACATGCCTTATTAAAGACTACGTCTCATTAAATGGCATGTCTTATTAAAGGGCATGGCTTATTAAAGACCACGTCTCATTAAAGATCACCTTACATTAACGACCTCACCTATTGAAGACCACTATTTCCTAGGCCCCAGTAAAAGAGACGTGCTATTGGAACGATAAATATTTCTAGGCCCAAACACCACTTGCATGCTATAGCCGACATTACATTCCGTCTATTTGAAAACAACCATTCCCAACCTTGCTATTCCACCAGAGAGAAAGAGGGGAGCAGCAGGCACTATGTATATAGAGTGAGGGGGCAGGAAAATGCAATAGAGCTGGGGCCTCCTAATCGGAAATGCGTAGAGACGGAAGTGGGAAAATTGCAAAGTTCCTCTATTACTCCGGATATCCTGCGCTGTCCTAAGTGTGCGCTGTCCAGAGTGTCTGCTGTCATGTTTAGGTAACAGTGGGAAACTATCGCTGGTGGGGTGAATTCACGATGTATATTCCAAGTATTATACTACATAAATACATTGCACACGGGTAAGCAGAATAAACCGGAATATGCAAAATTTCCTTTGATCAGACTAATTTACATATTTCTCGGAAAGTATTACAGGGGATACTTGCTAATACTATTATATCAAAGTTTCATCGAAATTGGGATATATTTCATAAACGTAACAACCAAACTATGCAAATTAACCTCTTATCGGGCTAAGTACTATAGTCGCGACACGTATTCACAGATTTCTTAGGCAATTCTCTCGTAGAATGAAATCAATTAGCAGATTGTCTAGATGACAGTACTTAACTAGATAGTAAACTAACACGAGAAACAGAATTATAGTTGCCACAATAGACTAAATATGATGTTACTCCAGCACTTAATACAATTTCGAGAAGTATAAGATATCGACATGTTCTACCGTAGAATATAAACATGGGCTTACAAATGGCTGAAAGGTTTAAAATAACATTAAGTTGGCTGCATATTGGAAGATAATCCCCTGACTATGTAAACTGAAAGTTTCCAAGAATTTAGTTTCAGTTTCTGTATAAAAGGAAAACAGCCAAATGCAATTTACAGCGTTATGATAGATTAAACTGGCGAAACCGCTGGGAGAGTTCAACACTGATGAGCAAGGCCCTCCCATTAATTCAACATTGCAATAAGTGCGGTAAATAATTATTTTGAAAAGTAAATATTTTAAAAAGAAACATAAGCGTCAAAAATAGTTTCAATTTCTTAAAAATAAAAGTTGTCGATGTCTTAATGGAATTCAGCGGAAATAAAAACCAGCTAAGCGTTGTTTTATTTTAAATCCTTTTTCAAATTAACAACAAAAGCAAACCAGGTACGTGTTTCGGTCTGTTGGCCCTGTCAACCATATATAGGCTGTGCGTTTCTTCTCATCAAGGATATTAAACTTCTTTAGAATTCAAGAGATAAGTATATAAGGCCAAATAGACAAAATCACGTACAAATATCCTTTGAAAGAACTAGAAAATATAAATGAAGATAAGTGACGAAACATCGAGGAATCGACCTTTCATATTAAATCTTACTTTTCCTTATTACTAATAATTGTATATAGTTGCGGAACTACTGGTTTCCTGTGCTGCTCTTTTCCTGTTATTGCACCTTGTACGGAGAATCTGTATAAGACTAACGTCTTAATAGAGGCTTTGTGTGTGTGTGATAAGTGTAGCAAGATAAGGAAGATAGTAACACAGTTACTACACCAGATGTAAGGCAGTAGAAAAGTGTTTTTTCTCGAAAGCTCGCTTTTCCAAATAAAATATATACTCATCGTTAATTTCATTATTTGTTTCTATAAGAATAAATCATATTTAGTGATATTTTGCGAATAAAACAACCTCCTACTATCCTTACTGTGATGATAAATATTGGAAAAGTCAGACTCATCAGTGGTAAACCCTCCCGAAGTTTGGCAAACTAACTGGTGAAGCCGCTGAGAGGGTTCCCCACTGATGAGCCAGACCCTCCAAATATTTTCCTTGTCAGTAACGGCAGTAGAAAGGTATTTTATTTTGTAAAATGAGATTACGTCAAATAATGTTTTCTTATAACAGGGGACGTAATAGAAATATATCTCTAAATGTTTATATTTAGCTATGTCTGTTTTATTCGCGCTCTAATTGGCTGTTTACTATCACATGACCACAATCAGCTAATCAGCGCTGAGTTCATAAGCCAATCAGCGTGCAGTGTTTTTTTTTAGCTCAGAGATTACACACATTAAACAATAAAATCATATATTAAATATTATAAGAACGTGGGTACGATTTTAGGAAAATCTCTTTTTTTTTTTTTTGGGAAGGGGGAAAGGAATTATTGAAAATACTTTTTGTCATCCTGTCTGTACAAATGTATTCCATATTAGGGTTTCTTTAATATTTATAGAATAAAGAAAGCTAAAATTCAGATCCTTATAGTACAGTGATCAATTTCAGTGCGGATGGTTTGATTTTACTATATTGATACATTTTAGGTTCAATATTCTTGGCGAATTTTCTTCAGAGTACTTAATATACTCATGAACAAAACTTTAAAAAGTGGAAAGTCTTTGATATGCTGGTCCTCTTTTTTTGAAGGAGATAGAGGTAATTTTGTTCACACTTGGTTAATTCGCGTGTCTTAAATAAAGGTTACTGTGTATCAAATATATTTCAGAGTTATTGTCTGAATCCCGTTACACATTGCTAAAAAGTATAACTTCCTTGAGTTTTGTCCATGAGTTTACTTATGTATAGATGAAGTTATAAGAAATAAGGAATGGTACCAATAATAGTGATAAATCCACGTCTGTGTTTTAATTTGACAAACACAAAGAATGGTATTTTATAAAAACAAGAACGTTGTTTTCCCCGCCTTAGTTGGAAATCTGCCAAGTGGGTTTCCACAGAGATAAATTCGATGGCAAATTCAATTATTTTTATTTCTTTGGCCACTCTGGCATGGTGACCATACTTTTACTCTATGATTTTAAAAAATAAATAATATAATTATTTTTGTGAGAGTTTGAAAAAAAGTTTAATTATAGTTTTTATTTTAGTGTAAATTATTATGATTATTAATTATTAATGTGAAAAATCACAAAGTTCTTTTTTAAGCCAAATTTAAATTTATTTTTATTTTTCTCAATAGAGTTTAAAACTTGTACTCACTACAATGTGGGAAAAAATTGGAGGAGGAGGAGGGGAAAAAAACAACGGCGTTAAAAAAATTGTTTCTTTTTTTCTTTTTAGAAGATATGCAGATATTGTATTTGTTATTAATTTTATTTATCACAATAGGCAGCCTTGAACAGAGCCTATATTGTAAGCATTGTGTATGTATGTATATTCTTATATATATATATACTAGACGTATGACCCGAAAAATCAAGAAAAGGGTATTTAAGGCCAAATTTGCGTAAAGAGGCTTAACACATGAAAAATACAATAGAAAAAAATAAAAGTTAAGTGGGTCAGGTGTTGATATTAAAAATAAAGAAGGCATCTCCTGACCACGAGCACAGTTTAATCTATCATACCGCTGTAATATTGCATTTGGCTGTTTTCCTTTTATACCGAAACTGGAACTAAATTCTTGGAAACTTTCAGTTTACATAGTCAGGGGATTATCTTCCAATATGCAGTCAACATAACTTTCATATTAAATAAATGTTAAAAATATCTAATCTCTCTGCTTTATGGCTTAACTCAGTGAATATCCTCGATTTTCGAGTTATATTTGAACTACAGTAGAATAACTCTCTCTATAGGTCAACACCTAGTTTCAGAGTCAAAATATCCTTTAAAGAGAGGTATCTGCCCACCAGAAAGCAGCTAAATAGTAAAAATGGCAATGTTTAGATAAAAACTGTCCTATGTAGAGAAGTATCCCTAGAAAGAATGTCCTTCTCTTGGAAGTTTTACTGCATTGTACATACTTCATACCTATTATAACTTTAATTATTATTTCAACGTTCATTAATTTATAACTTTGTGTAAATGGCCATATAATTATGGCTTCAACTTTCTACTTCTGTCTGAGAAACTTGGGGAAAATTCCTATCATTCTACCACTCTACGAACTGCTATATTGAAAGTAGCTCCCAACTTTAATTCTTCAGAAAGGAGGGGTCCGTGGAAGGCTGGGTAAACCGTTTGGTTTTCGACAACTACGACCCGGGTTCGATTCCCGCATTGGACACTTTTTCTGTTAAAAAAATGCTCCAATGACCCCCCGATTCTTGCAAAAGTTCAACCCCACCAGCGAGTGCAAGTAACCAAACGGGGCTCTGGCACATTTGTAAGTGCAAAGTCGAACTGCTTTCACATGTGTAGACATGTGGTGCACTTACAGTAAAAAGCAGTCGCTAACTACCCACCATGATTATTATCATGGCCTGTACCACATGTACTAGGGATAAGCAAAAAAAAACTGTAAATACCTGGAGAAACCCGATATTAACAAATTTTCAATTATTTTTAGAAAAATACCATTTTGATATTGTGCACAAAAGTATTTGTCCGTTGAAGAGCAAAATTTGCTTGAAGGCTCGCAAAAATCTAAAATAAAAGAAGCCTTTTGCCCGAATTCCATTTTCACTTTTCAAATAATTCCTGAGAAACTATTGCTTACATATTATGTAATACTTTGTGCTTATTTACGCGCTATTATACGCATCAACGTGTATTTTTCGACAAGTAAAAAAATATGTTTGTAAAATCCTATGTAAGCAAGATAAAGAGCGTGATACATTGGGATAGTGGTCTATTAGAGCTATATAGTCCTCCCCAGGCTGACGAGGGCCTTTATCCCGCTGAAACCATGGTCTCTAGGTGGACACTTCTCTGTTTGCCCAAGTTGGTGTTGTGTCTTTGTCACTGACCCGATGCCGCTAGTTTGCGGCGACGGTCAATAGATGGCGTCTAGTTTTGACGTTTATTTTGACGGGAGAGGCGGCCTATGCTTCTATGGATCAATTTCCTCCCGGCAAAATTTCCATCTATATTCCCAGAAACTTATATGTCATAAATAACGATTCATTATTTCAACTTACTAATCTTAAAGGAACACACACACACAATTCACGTAGTATATATTCAAAGATTATTTTCCCATGATCAATATGTTGTCCAATAGAAAGGTACATCAGCATATACGGCAGAAATTGAATATATTGCCATATATACGTATGTAGTTGAGAGAGATATGTTATAATATGACCAAAGATTTATTTAAATGGCGCAAACATTCCGCCAAATCTGTGAATACCATTTGAGATTTCTTACCCCCAAAATAAAATTCATCCCACGCATTTCTCCGGCTTTTATCCGTCGGTAGCCAGCGAAATGGGAAATTGTAAAACACTTAGGGAAAACTTTAGCGAATTTTCAATGTAGAGATTGTGATAAAAATATATCTAATATGTTCTTATTTATTCAAAATACGGAATAAACCAAAAAATATATTTTTTATTTCTGTAAATGTTTACTGAATATACTTTGCATTATTATTATTTTACAATATTCCGTTTAAAGGATGGTATTCATGTGGACAAAGCTACATTTTGGAGGTTATTTCCTTGATATCCTTTCTGAATAGAAACCACCTTCAGAAAAATTTGAATAAAAAGCCAATTTTACATCCTAGATTTTGGACGATGACCCTAATTAGTACAGGGGCGGCTACGAATTATAAACAACTTTCAATAAAATGTTTTAAGAAGACAAAATATACAATTATTGGTGTCAGAATAAAACAATAGCATCAACATTAAGAATGGAATATCAGTTCCCAACATGTTTTCTTTTATTAGGTTTGCTAAATCTCCCCATGTAATCCCTGGATTTAATTGTATAGCTATCTATAGAATTATTAGAATTCTACAAATATATAATTTAAAGAATTCGTTATATTTTTTAATTTTATATAGGTTTTATTCAAAGATACGCAAAAATAATTAAAATTTTAAATAAAATTAAAATTACAATTTACAGCTTTAGAAAAATATATGAATAGAGAGTTCCTGAAATTTTTCAGATAAAATCTTCTTTTTATTGAAATATCATTAATGATCGAAGTTAGAAGAGGGATTGGTTGATAATTTTTAAATTAAATTATATATACATGTGGTGCATGTGTCTTTACAGATTCTCCTTTGTCCGATGAAACGCTACCGCGTGAAAACTTGCTAGTTTGTTCAGCCTAAACACATGCTACATATTGCTGGTCCTTGCGGCAACAATGTGCGATGATATATTCTCTAGGAATCCTTATAAAATATATGTTAATTTAGGCAGAAATATAGTTTAAAATTTTGGAAGACTCATGTTCATGGATAAAAACGGGTACTTCTTCCTTAGAGTAATAAATAAAACCTACCTTGTGTGTGTGATTTCATTTCAAAACAAAAGTGAGAGAAAAATATTGCTGAATCATGATTTGAACTACTTTTGGTCAAGAAAATTCTAATATTGTTTTTAATTTATTTTAAATTATACAATATAAAAATATTAACTTTCATGAATTACGTATAATATTTCGACAGAGAGTATGTATATATTTTATTATTACGTATATTTAACACCCACTGGAACTAACTACACATGACTGTGAATGTAGGAATGAAGACAAAACAATTTGGGGGAAAGCCACGTACGCGAAGACCCACTATACGAGAAGGAAACAATTTTATTTAACTCTCAGAGGTAGCTATTTCATTATTTCCTTTTCTATACGCTCATGGACAAACCTTAAGGAAGTTGTACTTTTTAACATGTATATCGGGATTCAGACAATAACTCTGAAAGATATTACAGTGACCTTTATTAAGAACACACGAGATAACTAAGTGTGAACAAAAATACCTCTGTCTCTTTCAAAAACAGACTATCGGTGATATCAAAGATTTTCTACTTCATTAATGTTTGTCCATGAATGTGCGTCTTTATCATAGAAACCCGCTCGGGAAACATAAATGACACCAAGAAGGAGGAAATCAAGATCGATTACATTTCAAAGCTTCAACCTATCGTAACATTATACGAGGCATTTCTCTTTGAATAATCAACTAATTAATTACAAGCAAATTTCTTTTAAATGAATAGTTTAAACTCGACAAATATATTACCCGGATTCGCCCCGTTATAGTTCAGAGTTAATGGAATATACAAATTAGTGGGCTATTGTGGATAAACCCCTAACACCAACTTCTTCTGATCCATTTCGATATCTCGTACATCCGTATATTGTGCAAACCTATGCGGAACAAACACACCCATACACATTTTTTATGTTTTATTATCATGTTCTCACATATATCCAAGTATACCTTCTTTATTATGCATAATGGATCGCCAATTATATATATATGAACACCTTCGTTGTTTACTTTTACTTTCAAGTACTTGTAGCTGTACAAGTACTTACAACTTTTACTTTACTTTTACTTGTATATTGTAGGATTTTGCTTGATTTTCAATATAACAGAAACCACTATAAGAATTTTTTAAATTACATCATGCTTACATCAATTTTTGCGAATAACAATATATTTTCTATTAAGAAAAAGGCATCTCCTTATCGTGCAACTGAAAGTTGCTGATGGCTTGCGCCATCTATCGGAATAAATATCAACTATTCTCGTTGATTTTTTATTATTCCGATAGATGGCGCAAGCCATTATCAACTTTCAGTTGCACGATAAGGAGATGCCTTTTTCTTAATTTATGCACCTTATCCCAGTACAATATTACATTTGTACTATTTCTTCACAATATATTTTCTAGGTAACAAAATCTTGTTGTTATGGAGATTCCGAGACACCTCTTTGTTTATCGCTAAAAACCATTACTGCGGCAGCTGTACCTAACTTAACAAAATCTCTATTTAGTAATAGAGACTAAAGAATCAATTGAGTAACGGCCGCTAACCAGTGAGGAAGCAATGAAATGTCCCGAAGAGCAACGCTTTATACTTAAAATATATTTTACACAAAATAGAGAGAGCTCTTAATTTTTTAGAACCTGTGTGCGTTACTTTCATATTTGGTCACTGAACCAAAGAGTCTGTTCTAAATATTATAAATAAAATATTTCTCTCCAAAAAACGAGGATTCTCATAACCCAGTATTCAAGTTATTTAATGTCTGAGAATACTTCCATACTCGAGAATGCGCTATATGGCGTATTGTTTACCTATGTTGTTGTGTAAACAGGCTGTGTTGTATTAGTTGTCTTGTCCCACAAGTCGAAGAGCTATGCTAACGAAGATATTTTTGAAATTTCTACAAGTATGGAATCGTCTTTTTTATAATTTCGGTAAACACCATCATAAGAATAAACCCCTTCAAGTGTATAGATTATATAAGCAGAATTAATAATACAATAATAGAAGCAATTTGATGGATTAAATTGGCCATATCTCAAGGAAAGTTCATCACCGATGAGCCAAGCCTTCATAATTATTTTCCATATTCAGTTTAATAATTGTATAAATCCGTCTTGTATTGAAAAAATCGTTAATAGTTCAAACCTCTACTTACAAAGTGCTCTATAGACATAAACCAGCAATCCTGACGTGGCAACTGGGTGAACCCACTCTACCTCACGTACCAGGTAAACAACCCAGCAGCGATCAATTCCAATTTCCCGATGAAAGACTCACTCCGGGGCAATATCACATATCAAATTACAATTTTCTCCACCCAAATATGAGGTGCGCTCTGAAAATTGAAATTTAGTTTCCTAGACAATTTCTAAGCCTTAAAAACCCTCGATAAACGTCAGTTATAAAGAAATTGGCTAGTCGCCAATTTAAAAGCTATTTTTATTAATTAAAAAAATACATAGAAGTCGATGCCCAATTTCAGACCAATCAATGAGATCAGAAATATCCTTTCTTAAATTATGATTCGGTCTTAAATCCGTTTTTTCAATTCCTAATGCTCATCATGGGCTATCGCCAATTAAGAATTCGACCATCAGTGGTGATCTTCCAACACCACTGAAGCCGCGCTCGATATAGTCCATACATCTAATATTAAATTAATATCAAATGCTGAAGCCAAGTTTATATTTGTATAAAATATTTAAATACGTTTAAATAATATCAAGTATAGCTCTACACACCACTTTGAAACACCTCTATCATACATCGTCACAAGGGGATCTGCGCGGCGGGGACGGCGCACGTTCGAAGAATGTTGTGGGCAGATAGAACATCCGTCTTAGAGAGCAGATGATATATAATACCTTTGTTTATTTTAAATTACCTATTTATTTATACACACACACAAAGCCTTTATTAAGACATTAGTCTTATATAGATTCTCCGTACAAGGTGCAATATCAGGAAAAGAGCAGCACAGGAAACCAGTAGTTCCGCAACTATATACAATTATTAGTAATAACACGATGGCCCCTCGATGTTTCGTCATCATTCTGAGGTGTAAGAACAATAGCTTCCAAGTTCTCTTTTCTCCCTCTTTACACCTACTGCCTTGTAAAAATTATATAGGGCCTGAACAACTAGTCTGCTTGTTTGGGCACTGGTTAACATCATTTGGATTGACCTAAGTTGGCTGGTGTCTACCATTGAAAAGAATGTCCTTCTCTCCTCACTAATATCCTATTTATTTATATCCTCTATTTATATACTCTCTTTCCCTCTTTATAATAATCATTCAAATATATCTTGCTCCTGCTTATTGATCTCAGCGACAATTGACGCTATGCAGGTATTTCAGATAGACGTCCATGGTGAACACCCTTCTTACTGAAACATCCTCAGTACAGCAAATAAAAACTTCTCTCAATTCTTTTCATTTCTCCATGTAAAAGCTGATATTATACTATTATATTTTAGGTATAACACTATTCCTTCTAAATATATATATGTTATATAAAAGGAAAAATGATATTTTTGTTGATTTTGATTAAATTGAGGATTATTAGGTGTTGCTTGATTTTGGTATCCATGAGTATCATTATTAATTGTTCTTTGCAGTCGTGGGAATAATAAAAGGGTTTTGATCATTGATTTCTTTATTTGAGCTGAGGAATATATATGAAAGAACATAATTTGATAAAAGTAATGCCTGGCTTAAGGCGAGTAGAATAAGGAAAATAAAAGATTATTTACATAATGTACAAAAGTTTTGAGCCGGCCAACGGGGAAAAAACAACGAGTTTTTATATGCAATGCGTGACCTCTGGCGGTCGATATAGCAGAGTATTTGAATCTATGAAATATAATTTTAAATAAAATAATATTTTAATATAACATATATATATATAAATATAAAGGCACTTCGGAAAAGTGCATTAATTTATGCATTTTCAAAGAGAGAGCAAAATATTTCCCGCGTAAATACCATCCTTTAACAAAATTGAAAAATAAATAATTCATATATATGATTCCAATATGAAACCTTAAAGAGCAGGAAGGTATATATTTAGGATGGGGAAAATATATATATAAGTTGGAAGAGCCTATAATCAAACGTAATGTATTGTAAGTGTGTGCAAAAAGGAAATAAATCCACAACCTCTCTATATTTATTATTTGATATCTTCGCAGAATTTATTCGAAACTACCCTTTGATAAATAACACTGTCAAAATTATTATAGGAATAAATAGAAAAAGTTGGATGTGAATATTTTGGTATTTAAAGATGATAATATATATTTTCGTTTTCATATAAAATAATTGGAATTCTTAATGAGAAATGTAACGGTGTTTTATTGTTGGCAATTAATTTGAATTTTTGTTACAAATTTATGATTTGGGCTCAATGCCAACTTCTATACTTGAAATTTCTGTACGCTAAGCATGCAAGGCATTTAGGTTAAACCTGCTTTTTATTTTAGTCTTTCCATTTTCTCCTTACATGGAAGTACTGATCCCGTCTGTAAACACTATATTCCAACAAAGTTTCCATATTGCTAGATGTCCACAAAATGTGTATGTGAGCTGTATAACAATTATACATAAAGGTGAATATTCACTGTAAATAAGTCTATCTACAGATGCTTTGTTTTGGTTTGAAAGACTCCTCATGACTTCGCCTAATGTGATAATCTCTGATAAGGAGAAACCGGAACTATCCATGTTTTTAGTCGGTCTCTTATTTGTTACTAGCGGACGTACCCGGCTTCGCCCGAGGTTTTACCCGAGTAAAGGTTTGTCTAACGAACATTTGTTAAAACAATTCTCTATAAACTTATAAAAAAAAAAGATATATTTTGATAATTTGAAACTCGTAAATTTGAATCTCTCGATAGAGTGAACATTTTTTCCCGGTCCCTGTGTGCCGTGTCATCCTGAATTTTGTCTTTCATAATTTTCTACATTACAAAATCATCGTTTTATCTAGTGAACATATTTTCCCGGTCCTTTGAAAAATACTCGATAAGTTGAATAAAGTCATGGTCGTGAATCTCTTATTTGTTATTCTACTGTTCCACTACAGAAAAAAATATTATTAAACACTCATAGGCAAAACTTAAGGAAATTATACCTTTTAGTATGTACATCGGAATTCACATAAAAACTCAAATTATTACAGTGACCTTTATTGAAGACACACGAGATAATTAAGTGTGAACAAAATAGCCTCTGTCTCCTTAAAAAAAATAGATGCTAGGAGACATCAGTCTTTCCACTAACTTATTGTTTGTACATGAGGACACAATTGTGTGTAACAAAATTATAAGAGAGTGAAGGATGGGTGTTTATTAAAATATACAG
Organism: Cordylochernes scorpioides; assembly: GCA_030710605.1. NCBI lineage: Eukaryota > Metazoa > Arthropoda > Arachnida > Pseudoscorpiones > Chernetidae > Cordylochernes > Cordylochernes scorpioides. The sequence continues at coordinate 21,102,142 of CP092882.1, read as the reverse complement.
TTATCAGCGTCATAATCAATTCTTTCTTAATCAATTTTATCCGAGTGAAAGTTTGCCTAACGAATATTATTGATAATAATATTCGGGAGCACACAGAATATTATGATAATATAATTCGTTATGTCATATATTTATATAATATATTAAATTTATTTTTCGAGCAAACATATCCACTCTCTACTGAATAGATTTTTAAAAAGATATACATAAATAAAAATATCTAGAGATATACTACATGATCTTAGCCAAAAGGCCGAGAAACGATATTTTATATATAGAGATGACCTGGCTTCGTGTGTCTTCTGCTCGAGTGAATGTTTCGCTGGTAGAATTTTGTTCCTGCCTACTATTAATCATTATCTGGCTTTACCCGTGGTCTGCTTTAGTGAATATTCCCCAAATGAATTTTTTAATGCAATCAAGCATGATACGGAAATATTGTCATAATCATTTCTGACTAAAAAAATATTGTTGCTCAGCACTTGGTTAAATATAATTTTTATTGGTTAAAGTGCGACAAAAAAACTCTTCCAGATTTAACTCTCTGTTCTGTTCAAATTTCAGAGAGATTAGTTACATATTGAGGGCGTGCATATAGCCGACAAACATATATATATATATATGTTCCCGGCTTCGACCCAAGTAAAAGTTTGCTTAACAAACATTTGTTAAAACGATTCTAGCAAACATCCAATCCCTACTGAATCTATACTTGTCTACCTTCTCGATAATTTTTCCCGGTCCCTTGAAAAATACTCGATAAGTTGAAAAAAATCAGTATTAATTAGTCCACTCGGTAATTTGAAGTTGAAGGAATAGTATCTTGCCACAAACGAATATTTGTAAATAACTGTATTTAGCGAATGTACCCGGCTTCGCACAGTTTTTATCTGAGTAAAAGTTTGCCTAACGAACATTTGTTAAAACGATTCTAGAAAACATCTAATGCACCTATATATTGATTTATAAACGTATATAAATATAAATATTGTTATATGCGTGTAAATATATTTTTGAAACACATAATTTTTTGAAAACATTTATTATATTTTAAATAAGATATTGTCACTTTTGTGAATTTGATAATTAATTATTTCTTTTTTCTCAATGAATTATATATATTAATTTAAAATATCATTTTTGTTATCATCATCACACACAATGTAATTTTTTTATATAAACAAACGATAATAAATAGCAACAATTAGGGGCTCAAAAATCATTTATTATGGTTAGCAGCTCCGTAAATAAAGATATTTTCACAACAACAATTAAAGTTGCATCATCATTTTTATAAAACAACAGCAAATTAAATTAACAATGTAAAAATATATTTTAACATTACATTTTAACATTTAACACAAAATCGTTACAATTTTTTCTTTAAATATATACTAATATTGAAATGCCAAGTATTTTTTACGTCATTGGAATATTATATTACTAAATTCTCAAATTAAATTTATTATAATTGGAAAACATTTTAAGCATTGTTACAATTTATAAATATAATTTCACCAGACGCCGCTAGAGGCGCTGCTTGCGAGTAAAAGTAGAAAATTTGCAAATAAAATTGCAAAGAATATTTATTTCAAATCAAATTCAAACCAGAAATCTTCCCAGTAGTATAGTAAATAACTTCCTAAAGTATCACGGCGATTGGATAATCTTACCTTTTAAAAACATTCATCGTGTGAACAAACTAACATTCATCGTGTAAACAAACTACGGGTTAATTATTAACCAATCAAATTCATTTATCGTCGCGACCAGTGCTGCGCCCAAGCGGTAAAAGACTGGAACAAACGCTTTTTGGTTTTTTATTTTTTAAAAAAGCACATTAACTTTTTTAGTTTTTTGAATAGCCTATATGTTAAACGAAATCTTCTGCTACCTACATGCGAAATTCCATAATGATTGAATCAGTAGATTTTGCGTGAAGCGATAACAAACATCGATTTCGCATTTCATTTTTATAGATATAAGGATAAGGACAAGAATGACATCCACGGCGCCAATTTATAATTGTAACGAATAGTATTTGAATAAAAGCATTTAATCGGGTAAAACCCGGGCGTTGCCCAGGTCATTCGGCTAGTTTTATTATAACGATGAAACACGAGCTTTCTCAAATCTCGCATTCTTCTACAGGTGTGGAACTTAACTTTTATTGGAACTGCATCTGTAGAATAACCGTGAGCTTTGAAATCTCATGTTTTGACGCTATAATAAAAACATATTTATTGTTCGCTCTTAAAGCGTCTACAAGTCGTCCTTGTAGACACTTGCTTCTTATTAACGTGGTTTCATTATTGATGTTCAGATCGGTATGGAAATATCTTTATTTGGCGGGCTGCTAACCAGAATGAATGATTTTTGAACCCCGATGGACGCATAAAGCGGAATATTTAAAAAGCACTGTTGGAGGGGCCTATGTCAAAGTACCAAGGTGCTGCACGCAACCAAGGTTGTTTAAAAAGGTTAGATTCCCCAGGCCAGGGAAGATAAGAGAAATACAGCTGTTGTTTAGATAAGAAGACTAGATAAAGCGGGAATGATTCAGCAACTGATGGTCAGATCGGTATATCCACCAGTGTTGTGCTTACGTTGTGGAGGGCCGCGAGGAAACATGGAGACACCAGTCAGGTAACAACTGTCACCACTGGATTAAAGTAAAACAATAAACTACTAAGGTTGTGAACATGGTATTTATAATGATATGACATCTAGGTAAAAAAGGTAATTCAAATTATCCAACGCGAAAATGCAAATTAAGTTAGGCAAATTAAAAAGAAATTAAACAAAATAAGAAATAGAATGCGCTGTCAAACTCTCTGCTTAACAATATTTAAGGAGATAATCAATTAGGAAATAATGACACCTTTGTGTATGTTAAATTAATCTTTTTGGGGTAAACACACATTCACTAGGTCATTCGTCAAGTTTCAAAGATATAATTTCCTATTGATTGCCAAAATTTTACATTTTCAACTATCACAAATTTACACAACAATAGAAGATACTTTATTTTACAATTCCTTCCGATTCTAATCATTTCTATATTTTTTAACGAATATATTCTTTTTTTTATCTTCAAAGAACTATAATTAATTCAAATAATATTCATTAATAATATTTACATGATAATATTGACTTGGGTTTTTTAAAAAAAGAAAATATTTGAGAATAAAATATTCAAGGGGCAAGATCAACAATATATTTATTTTAAAGAAAAACCATGTGATGGTTCTATCTCCCGGTTGATGAATAATTAATCACATGAAAGGGGGATTAGAGATTTCCTTTCATTTATAAAACCTTCACTAAAATTATTTTTAAAAAAACATTGTATTTCTTGTTGGGGAATGTTTATATTGTATATTGGAATATTAGCCCGTCATATATATACACTCATGGACAAAACTTAAGGAAGTGGAATGGTTTTGTTGTCGCCAGTTGTCTGTTTTTTGTTGTTTTTTTTTTTTTTGGAGGAGAGAGAAGCATTTTTGTTTACACTTGGGTATCTCGTATGTCTTCAATAAAGATCACTGTGTATCAAATATCTTTCAGAGTTATTGTCTGAATCCCTATTTGCCTGCTAAAAGGTACAACTTTCTTAAGTTTTGTCCAAGAGTTTTACATACGACTGACAATTTCCAATAATAGTTAAACATAAAAATGTGGACATGTAATAAAATCTATTTATTCTCACAACACTAAATTTACTATTACGGATTGAAGAACAGAAGCTTTATATTTATATAGTACAACGATTAAAGCGCTAAATATCGGTGTAATTTTTAAATACCAACCCTGAAAATATTTTTTTTTTTTTCAAAATTGAAAATAGAAGGCGAAAAAAAATGTTGAGTGTCATCAAAAAATGATTAGATTCCAATCCACGTTTTAAACAAATTAATTTAATATGAAACTCCATTGATTAATACAACCACTCTTCTGAAAGGCATTGATTTATACACGTATATTATGAAACAAAAAAAAAAACATAAATCAACGTTTAGTTGATTTTCGATCCACTAGATGGCGCTATTCTATCTAAAAATGCTCATATAAGTGGTCAGGATATGCCTTTTTAATTTTAAATATAAACACCTAACTTTATTCTATTTTTATTACTGTTTTTCACACTTTATATATATAGCGAATTTACACAAATTTGGTCTTAACAACTCGTTTCTTAATTTCTCAGGAAGCCTCTTGGAACAAATATTTGATTATAGAGGTGCAGCCTGCACCATTTTGACGAGGTCCAACAGCCCGAAACGCACATACGTGATAGTTTTTTAACCAAGAAATGGGTTGGCCAAATATTATAGAAAAAACCTAAATCAACGTATAGTTCATTTTTCCCCCACTAGATGGCGCTTTGTAATTTAGAATGCTTATGTGATGGGTTAGGAGATATGCCTTTTTTTTTAATTATATATATATAACATAAAGTTGTGGGAAAATGATGTTCATGGATCAAAGGAGGCATTTCTCCCTTTAATTATGCATTAAAGAAATGCACTTGTTAATCACCTTGGTAAAACACTTCACTAGTAGTGACAAGGAATGAGGCACAATACCAGTTCTGTAAATTTAGACAAAAACCAACAACTTGTAAACCATGGTTTCAGGCTATGGCCCTCATCAGTACAGGAGCACCTTCAATTTCATAACATCTCATACTAGAGGAGTTATTGCTGGATCATGGCAGCGACGGTTGGCTTCGGCAACCCTGAGCTGACGTCACACTTCCTGCCGATGATGTAACCCTACCAGCGGCGTCTCGCCATTCCTTTCTCTCCAATGTTTACTATTTAATCTATATATATTCCCTTTACCTTATAGTTAATTAAAGTATAATTAACGTTGAGCGCTGTGTGTAATCAATTGGAATACAACAGTTATGAAATCGGTCGAATTTACCAAACAGATGTTTAGTTGGTGAAGTTGCAAGGATCGATTTTCAGGCAATAAAACAACATGAAGTTTCGGGAGAATGTTATTGATGTACCAAAGAAGGAACTTCTGGTATACATTTGGCTTTTTGTCTGAAATTGTCTAAACTGGTGTTGTAGCTCATTCCTTATTACCACCAGTGATAATTTTTACCAGGATTATAAGCATAGTGCATTGATTTAATGCATAAATAAGGGGAGAGGTGCCTACTTTGGTACATATATACCACAATTAAGAGACGCTTATTAGCTATTACATTAATTGGTTCACACATATGACAATCCTATAAAGGAACTCCTCCTATCGAAAATTCGTAGCGTGATATTGTAGTTTTGAAACTGGAATATTAGCGAGTTACAATATGTAAAAAAAGTAATTATTTACATAAAGGTTTTCTATTCTTTTAGATATAATCAATCAATGATGAATAGATCAAGTTCACTGCTCAGAACTACCACATCGCTCACACGCCAGCTTTTACTACCACTAACTGGAAGAAAACAATCAGAGGGAACACACAAACCGCCATAAACCATCACTCCTATCATAACTATTGGGTTGGCGCAGTTGCCTTCACCCTGCCGCTATAGGGAGCTGCTGCTGTGATTGGACAAGTTTTAGCATAATATTTTATATGTCCTGTATAATACAAACTTCAAACATGTCCTCCTATAAATTACCTGAATGTGTTTGCTCCGTATATGATTCACACGATTTGATCTATCCGGATGATACATACACTCATTATAAAATATAAAGGATTTTCATATTTTGATTCGCCCGCGTCTGTTTTTTTTTTTTTTTTTTTGAGACGGAGGTAATTTTTTTTACACTTGGTTATCTCGAGTGTCTCCAATAAAGTTCACAATAATATATTTCAGAGTTATTGTCGTAATCTCGATATATATGCTAAAAGGTACAGCTTCCTTAAGTTTGTCCATGAGTGTACTTGGGTTCAAAGAAGTACTGGAATATTTCAAACCTTAACTATACTTTCTACAGGTAAACTCCGTACAATTGGTATAAGTGTATAACAAATCAAAAGTTTTTACGAAGGAGTATATTTTATTATATTTGTGCAAGCTTTCGAACTTTGCAGTTCTTCCACAGGCATGGATAGCACAGAAATATATCTGTGCTATCCATGCCTGTGGAAGAACTGCAAAGTTCGAAAGCTTGCACAAATATAATAAAAGATACTCCTTCGTAAAAACTTTTGATTCGTTATACACTTAACTATACTATTTAGTCCGCGACAATCAGTCGCAATTCTAGTCTATCAAGGGGGAGAATATCTATCAAAACGATGTTCAATGGGATACATTTGGGTCGTTCCCCACACACCATCGTTTGTCTAATTAATTATATATCTTATACCCAATTACACATCTAAAGGTTGAAACGGGAAAATTTATACGCAATTTTTTCGAGACGTGACTAATTTTTTTTATTAATTTTATATTTTATTTACCGATATTAACACAAGTATTTAGTTTTTTGTTCTATATAATGATGAACATATAAATCTCGATATCCTAAGTTCTTATATATAGAGAAATTTATATATTTATATAAATAATGGCTATCTCTATCTTCAAAACAGATACAAAAGCTACATGCCATCTATTGACTGATTCTGCAATCAAATAAAACTTGCAGCGGTGACATAGACACAACGCCAGCTTTTACAAATTCATAGCACTCACCTAGGCTTTTAGATATGATTTTAACACATCACTAAATGTATTTTAAATGCGTCGTAATTACTTTTTATTATGAGACTGAAAATGTTGTTATTTTTCTATTCTCTATTTTTTTTAATAAAGTAATATTTGAGAGTTGTGTTTATTATATTTTTTATATTTATATATATATATATATAATAATTTCTTATCCCCATTGTCCCTTCAGACCAAATCCGGGAGATAGTGTTCTTTAAGACAATTGATTGCTTTCTTCGGCTCCTTATGTAACGTGCTCCTGTCCATTCCAATTATATATTTGTTAGATGTTTTAATCATTGTACTATAAATTTCTGACAATCTTGATTTCTTTATTCCGCGAAGATAAAGTTTAGCGTGGCGTGTACGAAAATATCGATTTTATTCTATTGTCATATTTAGAGATTTTTATCAATTCTTGAAATATTTACGTCACATATACGACTCTGTTGTTTTGTTTCTTCAAAGGGATCGGGCTACGATAGTGAACACTTCTTTATTTAAGAACGGAACTTACTAACTAACTGACAACATTCATTTGTCTCTATATATATCCTAACTCGAGCTGTCTATATGCAAAACCATAATTTACATATTTACATCTGAATATGTACAATTACATCACATCTCCCCTCTTAGAGATTAGCTCTAGACCTCTCCAAAACGTCTGGGCGGACGAACTGTTCTTCCAGGAGATGTTGATGATTCGGCCACATCCGCAGCAGCATCCGAAGTGTGTGGGTTGGCCTCCGGGCAATTCACATATGGCTCCCCGTTAAGGTCCGTCAGCCAAACTTGATCCTTTACTTCCAATGGAGGCAGTTCTCGTACTCCTGCGCCCTTAGGCTTCGCATCAGAATCCTTTAATCCGTCGCCCTTTGGCTTCGCTTCAGAATCCTTTACTCCTTCTCATCAATAGCATTCACAACACCTATTATAGAGGGAGCAGAACAAGCTTCCTTTGATTAGCCATAGTGATCCGAATTGTCACTCCGCACCTTCAAAGGAATCCCACAGGAACCACAAGTTTACCTTTGTACTATTTCACTTTTGTACAATTTTACTTTTGTACAATTTTACTTTTGTACAATTTTACTTTTGTACAATTTTACTTTTGTACTATTTTACCTTTGTACAATTTTACTTTTGTACAATTTTACTTTTGTACAATTTTACTTTTGTACAATTTTACTTTTGTACTATTTCACTTTTGTACAATTACACTTTTGTACAATTACACTTTTGTACAATTACACTTTTGTACTATTTCACTTTTGTACAATTACACTTTTGTACAATTACACTTTTGTACAATTACACTTTTGTACAATTACACTTTTGTACAATTTTACTTTTGTACAATTTTACTTTTGTACAATTTTACTTTTGTACAATTTTACTTTTGTACAATTTCCACTTTTGTACAATTTTCACTTTTGTACAATTTTACTTTTGTACAATTTTCACTTTTGTACAATTTTCACTTTTGTACAATTTCCACTTTTGTACAATTTTCACTTTTGTACAATTTTCACTTTTGTACAATTTTACTTTTGTACAATTACACTTTTGTACAATTACACTTTTGTACAATTACACTTTTGTACTATTTCACTTTTGTACAATTTTACTTTTGTACAATTTTACTTTTGTACAATTTTACTTTTGTACAAAGGTAAACTTGTGGTTCCTGTGGGATTCCTTTGAAGGTGCGGAGTGACAATTCGGATCACTATGGCTAATCAAAGGAAGCTTGTTCTGCTCCCTCTATAATAGGTGTTGTGAATGCTATTGATGAGAAGGAGTAAAGGATTCTGAAGCGAAGCCAAAGGGCGACGGATTAAAGGATTCTGATGCGAAGCCTAAGGGCGCAGGAGTACGAGAACTGCCTCCATTGGAAGTAAAGGATCAAGTTTGGCTGACGGACCTTAACGGGGAGCCATATGTGAATTGCCCGGAGGCCAACCCCTTGCTAGAATTTTCAGCTTCCCTTTGAGCATCTGATTCAGCTTTTATGCATGAGCCTTGTTTGTTCGATTTCTCTAAATGTTCTTTGGAGAGTTGTTGACCTTCTGCCGCCTTCACAGAATCTTCCAGATTGACTGCCTTTTCTGAAGCTTCGGGTCTTAAGACTTCTTTCTTAAAGATTTCTGGCCATTCATTAGGTTTGCCGAAATTGAATCCTTCTGGAGCAGCTACTTGTATATAATTAGCCATTTTTTTTCCTTTTCTTAAAAAAAATTTTTCTTATATTTCAACTTTATAATTTTGAAAATTGCTTTTACGCTTTTACCGCTTTTACGCTTATACCGCTTTTACGCTGCCACCATGTTTTAGTTTCTTCAAGGAATCGGGCTACGATAGTGAACACTTCTTTATTTAAGAACGGAACTTACTAACTAACTGACAACATTCATTTGTCTCTATATATATCCTAACTCGAGCTGTCTATATGCAAAACCATAATTTACATATTTACATCTGAATATGTACAATTACATCACATCTGTGACCAATGTTCAATAGTAAGTTCAATATTTATTAATGTATAATTTGAAATAGAAAAAAAGGAATAATCAACACTAAACATTCCTCTAGATGCCAAACATGCAAGAGATCCAATATTGACTCGGATCCTTCAGTAATAGAAGAGAGCTAACAAACAAAAAAAAGGCATCACCAGGTGGCCCATATTGATTGGAAATGTTTTGAAAGAATTAAAATGAAATTAATTAGATGTCGAGGAGCGAGTTTGTATTTCTTCGCAGTGTATAATCCTCAGGTTTTAGAATTAAATAAATAAATTTTTCTCCTCGCGGTATTGAAATTGGGAAACGGGGGAAGAAGAGAAGACCGTAATTGAGGTAAACCGAATTTTTATTAAAAAATAGTTTTTAAAAAATTCTATAAATATTTTTCAATAAAATTGCTCCCGCTTGAGAGAAATCCAAGAATGTTAATTCAAGACGGGATGAGATATAACCATATTCAATATATTCAGAGGAAGTTTTTTTTTTTAATATTTCCTTTTTTCAAAAGTTTGTATTTTTGTGTGCTAGCAGGACTTAAATGAAAAACTCGATGTTAAAAGAGAAATATGTTATTTTCCATTTAATCTATCAAACTTGGAGAATCTGTACTGTTCTAATTACACAGTTTTTATCATAGCCTCACTGTAGGTATTGAAGCAGTGTCGTATTAATATAGGTATAGATTGACTCTCTCTATGTAAATTAAATGTATAAATACTCTGGTAAAAGAGCATGAATTACTTGCATAGTAACAAGGAAAATACTAATGGCTACATACATCAACCAATATTTTATTTAGTTCCAGACGTTAAGAATGAAATTAACCGAGATTTGGAGTATATGAGCATTATGATAATTTTGGAATACAATAGAACTACCTCCCTGTAAAGGACAACACCTAATTGCAGAGCCAAAGTGTCCTTTAGGGAGAGGTATCCTCTTACCGGAGAGTTGCTAAATAGTAAACATGGTAATTTTTGCAAACAAAAACTGTCCTCTGTGGAGAGGTGTCCTCTAGTAGGACACAAAACGGTGTCACTCTCCTATGATGTATACATTACCTTGAGAAGTGACAGAGAGTCACTGAACGTCAGGAACTAAATAAAATATGGATTAATGTAGCTATATAATTTTCCAAACAAACTTCTTACTAACAAATGATCTTCAAAGATGCTATTTTATGACGTCCTATGCTATATATATTTCTGTATCAGGTTTTATGATTACATTTTTATAGTGACTAATTATTAAATTATATTAATTAATACAAATACATTATTATCTCAAAAGAGAGATATTAACAAATTCGTGAGGCGAATTCTTTGTATAATATATAATGATTTTGGTAATAATTCAACTTATTGTAAATTATTTTTCATAGATATATTTTCACAGAGTGTATTTTACATTATTGATCATATATTTAACAACACTGTTATATGATTGTAAGTGCGACCACCTTTGGTCAACATAGAGTAGACCTTCATTATCTTCTTTAAAATATATGACTATCTTAAAATGAAATTGTTTGGTTATTTATATACATATTTATGATTATATAAAAGGGCGTACCTGGATCTGTAAAGAAAAAAAAACATTTTTTTCTTAAAATATTTCGAGAGATTGCTCCCTCTTTATCAATTTATTGCACAGTGAATTTAATTTACAAATTATTGTACATCATATGGAAACAATATAGAGGAAGCAATAAAGAGGGAGCAATCTCTCGAAATATTTTAAGAAAAATTTGTTTTTTTTTTTCTTTACAGATCCAGGTACGCCCTTTTATATAATCTTAAATAATGGATCGCCTTTTAACTCAAATACATATTTTGTTTGTTTCTTATAATAGAAACTGGCTAGAGAAAGAAGTTAATAGAAAGTTGAACTATTTTTGACTCGTATGTTTCTGTTTGAAATAAAACAATTTATATTGCCTTTACTGAAATGATAAAATAATGAATGGGGGCCTGGCAAAAGGCAGTATAAATTTTTTTTTTTTTAAACATACGCATTAAATATAATTAAAATAATTTATACCAGATGGTGCGCTAATCCATCATATTAAAGAAGATATTACGATTGATGAAAGAAGAAAGGTGTCAAACCCACTGAGCAGCACAAGTCCCGGTGACACAATATATATATTGAAACTTTGTGCAGGGGGAAGATGATATCAATTCACTGAGGAAGCACCTCTCCGAAAAAAAAAACAATACTCTATATATTGACAATACCAGCTTTGACAATTTCCAACAGCCTGTTTACCATTATGTCAACTATGATCCTCAGGGGCGGCTAGGATTTCTATGAGAGGAGTTCTGAAATTGATCAAATTTACTAAAAGAGGAAAAGTATGCATTACGAGGCACTATCATCTCCTGCGCCAATTTAAATTATAATATTTTATATTTATAGAGTGTACCCCATATAACAGAGCAGAATAAATACAAGTTATAAAAGGTTATAAAGATATTTGTCTACAGACCTATGTATTTTTACTGACTTTCTAGATTGGTTGATTTATCTTCTTCATGGATCTTCCCTTTCCTCTATTGCCATAATATTACATTGAATAATGGGCTTCTTCTAGTATTCTCTCCTTCTTTTATGATGCCATGCCCACATTGTTTCCGAATTGAAACTCCGATGTTCTCAATTGTCTTCAGCTGATGTTTGGCATTGGTACTTCTTTCTAGTGTCCCTTGAAGCGAGGCCACTATCAGATAACGGCCCATTGATGGCTTTATTGACGAAGGCATTAGTTCGCTGACCCTCGGGCAAAGGAAATTCTTCAAATATTTCCCGGCACTTTATGAGGGGAATTAAACTCGGCTGGGCGGAAGCTTTTCTTTGGAGAATCGTCGATCGATCTGTTTAAATTTTATATATTTTATTATTGGATCGCAGTGTGTTGAGAAAATTGTCTTCATTTGTTCCCATCATTCTTAGTTGTATGGCAGAGTTGAAGGTTGTTACGACTGCTACTAATTTGTACTTAATATATATTTATATTAAAAATACAAAGGGGGGGTCTATCCTGACCACTCAGATGAGCATTTTAGATGTTAGAGCGCCATCTAGTGTAACAAAACTCAACTAAACGTTGATTTAAGTTTGTTTAATAATATTTAGACAACCCGTTTTTCTTGATAAATCAATATAAATGGGTTGTACAAATATTATGGAACAAACCCTAAATCAACGGTTAGTTGATTTTTATTCCACTAGATGGCGCTCTAACATCTAAATATGCTAATGTGAGCAGTCAGGATATGCCTTTTTTAAAAGTATTTTAGATGAGTACCCGGAACAATGTGGAAAAAAACGTAGAAAAATTAAAATATTTCGATGAATTTCTCCCTCTTTCTCAAATGAATACTAAATAACATGTTTATAAACTACATACAAGCTACGTTGTAGCAGTAGTTAAGGATATGTGGGGTATTGGGTAAAGTTTTCAACTAGCAATAATCGCGCCTCGGAAGATCCTCATGGGCTACGATATCGCCTCTGCGCAAAGTTAAGGATATGTGGTGAACATAAATGAAACGGTTGAAGTTTTTAAATACTTCCGATATGTGGCATGTCTTTCGTAAACATTTTATTGATCAATAAACTAAAATAGAAGGATTGTTTCTCGAACTATAATAATTTTTCATCTTTTTATCATGCAGACCAAGGCGCGAGAGACATTTGTTTTTAAAGTTACTAAATGGAGATCCTTGAGTTACCTATAAAAAAAAATAAAAACAATGTTTTTAAATAATAATTCTATTGTGAAATATAATTTTTAAATTCGTGTTGTGACACACATACTACAGTCAAACCTCTTGAAGGAACCTACCTCTCTAAAGCGTCCTACTTAAAAAAATAACTATTACACTTTAAACAACTTCTACACATCGTAATAAATTTCTTTATCAAGTTTAAATGGCAATCTTTCAAACTTTAGCTCATCATTAGGGCAATTGTTTGACAAATACCAACAATAAACACGTATATATAGATATATATAGGTAGATGTAGATGGGTAAATCAGTTTTAGGAGAAATAGTTTAAGTATTTTAGATTTAAGATAAACTTTTAAATATGAAAATTCCTTCTATACCTCTATATATGTCGTAGGTATTTGCGAAACAATTGGCCTGATGATAAGCAAACACTTGTAATCTTCATGGTAAACGTTTTGCGGATTTCGACAAATTAGAAAGAAGGAATCATATATCGCCGCAACTCTTTTTTATTATTAACGCGATTAAAAGCTTTCGGGCAAGCCCTTCATAATTAGCTGAAGAAGGGCTTGCCCGAAAGCTTTTAATCGCGTTAATAATAAAAAAGAGTCGCGGCGATATATGATTCCTTCTTTCTAACTTGTAATCTTGCTATTTTATTTTTATAAAGAAGCGTATTGCAAATATCCTGCTTTATATATTGTGGTTATACTTTTGCAATTATATTTTAAGGAACTTCTACAAAGTAACCACTTTTTTTTTTTTTTTTAACCTGAAATAACAATTCGAGGAATCAATTTCCAGAGAGTAACTATCAAAATACTATTTTAAATTTCTGTTTGTTATTGACGCTGCTTCTGACTTGAACTTATATATATATATATATACTTTTCATTATTAGGTATATTTTACCTATATCTCCAAAACGTCCAAACTCTCTAATGCGTCCGAATTATATGAAATTGTGTGTGGTCTTGGAGAGGTTTGATTGTAACTCTAGCCATGCGACCTCAACAAATGGTGTTGGCTAGACAGAGCACGCTGAGAAACTTACTCTCCATGAAATAATAGAGCGGATGTATAAAGTATCGTTCTCCATCCACCTATTAAAACAGAATTTATAAATACCAGCGTGTAAGGTAACTTCGACACGGGAGAGTTCATTTAGGAAAAAGATGGAGTAGAAAAAAAGAAGAAGAGAAAAAAACGGCTTCCATAATTTTGGCAGGTAATTTAATGTCGCGAAATTTGTTAGGGATCCCAAGCCATTAGTTTCTGTCGGAATTGGAAACTGGTGAAATATTCCACATAACTTTTTTTTTTCGGCTGTTATTTATCTGAGGGGTGAGTGGCCATGATATTCTTTATAGCGAATGTGAGTTTGAATGTAACTTACATTGTAAGTATACCACGTGTATATATACATAGAAAGCATTTCGACTTTTGCAATTACTGAATTGTTGATGAATTTGCAAATGTATCAAATATATCCTAATTGTCGACCCTAGCGCCATCTATCTCTAAAAAATGGAACCATTTCTATCGCTACTCTTTCCTTAATTAAAAATTAAAATCTATTTCTACACAGATTATATTTATATGATTACATTCAATGTGCGTGTGTGAGTTTTACTAGCAATATTTACCCAGTATGTCTTTAAATAACAACAAATGGTTATTGGATAAAGATTTTCTGTTTTCTTATTATTGAAGTTTTCAAAGAAACTTTCTATTCTACAGAAAAATAATAAATATAACCTTAAAATATATAATTATTTGCAAAAACATATTAAAAGAAATGAAATATTTGCGTGTGCACGCGCGGGCGAGCAATAGACTCTACTAAAGCCATATATTAAAATAGATAATATTACAGTGTGAAATTGAATGATTTTTGAAATATTTACGCGAACAGAATATATACTATTGCCTTTAAAATTGCCATAACACCAAATTCAAAAAGAAAAATTTCCATTGAATTTTCCGCAACGATTTGAATGTGTGCCGCAACACAACCTGTAATGGGGTGATACACCTAAATATATTATTTTAATGTATTTTTAACGGGAGAGGAACCACTTTTGGTACATATATATGTTAGAGTTTTTTTAATATCAAATTATATTTACTAGAACACAAACTACTCTGTAAATCGACCGCCAGATGTCACGGCTTCAGACTATATAAACACATTGTTATTGTTTTCCTTTGGCCGGCTCAACTCTGTTTGTAGATATGTAAATATGTAATCTTTTATTTTACTCCACCCCTAAAGTCAAATATTTGTTTCTTAAATTATTTAATCATCACACACAATTGAAGCAAATTGTGATTAAAACTGTTTTTATTGTATTCACCACGACTGCAATATCATAAAATACTCATATACAGTATAACCTCCACGAGAGAACATCCCACAAGAGGACACCTCTCTATAAAGGACAGTTTTGATTTACAAAATTACCATTTCTACTATTTAGAAACTCTCCAGTAAGAAAGAGGACCCCTCTTCCTAAAGGACACTTTGGCTCTGCAATTAGATGTCCTTTAAAGGGAGGCTCTACTGTTTTCCAAAATGAGCATAATATGTACACAAATTTCGGTTAATTTCTCCCTCAACAAAATTTAATATGAAATTAAGCCGACAAATTTATTATAACATATATATATATATATGTGGTATAATATAATAAGGTGAAAAGAGAAATAAGGACACCACAAGTTGGAGAAGGAACCCAGACAACCAGAGAGAGAGAGGGGCTTGCCACCGCTGAGCGGCCGTTCGTGTCGCAAACAATCACCAACTGTCTTAAAAATCCCAAGGTGTTGACGGACGGGCCCCATTTGCCGCCCCTTGGAATGTCGCTGCTGTCTCAAGTGACCGGACTTTACCTCCTGTCTCTCTCTGGGCTGACTCTAGGTTTGCTTTATTATTCCTGGAAGAGTATATATTATGACATATATATATATAACATAAAGTTACGGGAGGATGATTTTCCTGTACCTAAAGAGAAACCTCTCCCTTTAATTATGCATCATAGCGATTCTTTATGTTTATCACACTAGTAAAACAACTACTGATGAGGGTCATATCACGAAACCATGGTATACAAGGTTGGCTTTTTTGTTTGAATTTTCCAAAACCGGTGTGGTGGCGCTAATTCCTCTCACTACTAGTAAAGTATTTTACTGGAGTGATAAGCATAATTCTATATACAGTTACGAGCGTCATGCGTCATCTCTGTCACCGTTTGCTTTTTTTTTTTTTTTGGAATGGCGCTCTCCTATTGGTTGACTACGATCACGTGGCTACGATGGCGCCGCCACTACGCGAGACACTTTGTTTTTGACTTTGCCCCCCCACTCGCTTTTTGATTTTTGTAACTATTGTGTTGGAGCGGGTCGCTCCTTAAATAAATGCATATAATATAAAAAAATGAATTGCTTGTCGACTTCACTGTGATAAAGTGCTTTGTCCTGAGAATCCTCGGGAGTGGATGGGGTTTTGTATGTTTGGGCAGTCGTTATCAATGGCGGTGGATGAAAAAAATCGGCACACTATATCGATTAATGAATCACAAAACACCTCGGAATATTAATCATTGGCGGCTCGGGAGAGGAGATGGAAGGATTTTCACGATTAAATTGGATTGAGATGACTCACATCTTGGACCTCGAGGCACTACTTTTAGAAGATGCACACACACGTCTTGACACACACGTTACACCGACCGAACTGCGGTTGCCCCACCCCCCGGCTTGGGTCATGTGGGACCCTGCTTGACCTTTGATTGGTCCCTGTCTCTGTCGGCCATGATGGTGAATTTGGTCGGGAAGAAGCTTTGCCTAACATCCCAATCTCCCAGGACATTCAACTCTGGAATATGAGGGCCTCTTTGTTCTAAGTGACCTAGATACACGACTTGGATCTGTCGTTCTTTTCTCTTCTACTTCTTCCATCTCCACGTCCTTTGACTGCCATCTTTATTTGAATCCATACAGAATACATTATATCCAACATGGTACATAATTATTTATTAGACAATATTCTTTATAATATTACAGATGCGCCCCCTATGAATAAGAATTTTAAAAGGGATCTGTATTAAATTCTGAAAAAGGAAAAATAATTTTTTGGGAAAGAAAAAAAATTTTTTTTTTAAATAGTGAGTGGTTAGATACAATTGGGGAGAAAGTAAATGATGGAAATAAGTAATAAAAAGAAATTTGAGTAGATAGGGGTGCTTGCTAAACTAGGAAAAAATATGATAATTTTTTGGAGGAAAAAAAAAATTTTGCCTGCATAGGTGTTCAATCTTGCTGTGTGGAAACCCACAGCAAGGGAAACTCTATGAGGTGCAATCCAAACAAAACATATAAGACATTAACAGAAATAAAAGAAAACTATAGCCAATAAAATTTGGTGATGGAGGAAAAAAAAAAAAGAAAAAAAAGAAATCTGATTAGCCTTTGGGGCGGTGAAAAAATATAAACAAAACATAAAAAAAAGAAATCAAAGCTCCTGTATGATAAACTGAAGGCTGATACATGAGAAGTATTGCGTCAGGTCAGTTGTTCATTCAGTTAGGACAAAACAAGGTTTAAACAATAAAAGGAAAAAATAAACTTGAGGTGATTAAAAAATTGAAAGGGTGATAGACATGGATGGTGGGAATAAAAAAATAAAAATAAAAAAAATAAAAGTGCTGGTTGTGTACAAGTCTTTTAAAATTGGTTAACAAAAATATACACAAAAGAAGAATATTTTTTTACATAACAATGTCCAATCTTTGTTTATTATAGGGTCGTAGGTCATAAGGTTGCCAAAACTATATAGGTGCGTGAATGTATGCGAGTGTGTGTGAGTGTATGTTCCAGAAAGTAACTTTAAGTGTGGTGACACGCGAAAAGTGACGGCGGGTTTGTTTACATTCCGCAGGGAGGATGTGACGTCGGTCACGTGATCGGAAAGGACGTGACGTCGGCGCGGCGGAAGGTTTCTGTAAAGTGGACGCCAGCTGACGGCGGGGTGATCGACGAGTGATGTAAGGTGGGGAGATTGCTATTCGACTTGGCGCGCTCTAAAGAGGGTTTGGAAAATCTCTCCTATGATTTCACCTATTAGAGCGACCAAGGCATGACTGTGGACAAGGATGGTCCATAACTCCGGGAGAATTATTCCTATGGTTCGATGGATTAGTTCCACTACGGCGATGGTTATTTCGAATAGGGCTTCCTGTAGTTGGAAGAGACGGTTGGGCTGCAGTGTATAGACACTGACATACAGTAGGGTGGCCATGGGTAATAGTACAGTGGGTAGGATGAAAAGGTTGATGAGGTATAGGAGGTGGAACAAGGGGAAGGTTTTCACGTTATGAAAAAACCTTGCCTGTAAGGGAATTGGTTTGGGATCAGCCCTAACTGTAGGGATTGGGGTTTTAACTTTGGTTATATGGGTTGGACGGGATATTGCAGGTTGGGGAATATCGCGTTGGGCGATAATGTTACATTGTGGGTCAACAGGGGTGGTAGTGGTACAATTGCCTATTGTAGGAGCAAAGCGCTCAACTGTAAAGAGGTCTGGGGTGAGGTGCTCGAACAGTGGTGGTAGCGTCCTAGATTGGGGTTTAGCAGGGTGTGGTATCAGAGTGGGAGGTGCGATATAACGAATATTTTCGTTATAGTACTGTAATTTATTTACATGGACTGTGTCGGTATTCCGATTTAGAGGTTGGTTGGGTCGGTTTATTCTCACCACGTTGGGAGAGATGATCTCTAAGATCTCGTAGGGACCCGTGAAATACGGAGCCAGTTTGCCTGTATTGGGGTGATGGTAAACTTTTACCAACACGAGATCTCCGGGTTCAAAATGGGGTGTCTTATGTTGTTGGTCGTAGGCATGTTTGTCTTTGAGGTGCTTGGCCTGGGTACGTTCATGGGCTATCCGTCGGGCTGTGGTTAAAACGGGGTAGGGGTTTACATGCTCAGTGAGCTCGGGAGGTAGAACGCCGAACATCAGGTAGCCAGGTGGGAACCCGGTAACTGAGTGGGGCGTGTTGTTATACACCACAGTAACGCGCTTCGCCAGCTTAGTCCATGCGGCTTTGGGGTTTTCCAAATGGAGTAACCTTAGTTTGCCTGTTAAGGTAGCGTTCAGGCGCTCGCATAGACCATTAGCTTGGGGGTTGTTACTGGTGGTGAGCAGGGGATGGATGTTCCTGTTAATCAGGAACGTCCTGAACTTTGGTGAGGTGAACGCAGGCGCTCTATCCGTGAGTAGGCGTTTCGGAGAGCCGTCCTGCAACACTCGCTTTATCACCTGTTGATAGGTGGTGATGCTGGTAGATTTTGAGGGGAAGGTCCACGTGTAGCGCGAAAAGTGATCCACCACAACGTGGAGGTAAGCTTTGGCGTTACCATATTTGGCAAGTCCAGCTATGGTGTCGAGGGCGACCAGGTCAAAAGGCTGAGTGGCCACAGGAAGTTGTCCTAGTTCCCCAAACGTGGGACCTCGAGGGGGTTTTGTTGACTGACAGATGGCGCAGGCTTTGGTGGTTTTGGAGATGTCTTCTGACATCCCCTTCCAGTAGTACTGGGGAGAGATGAGCCTGGTCATCTGGGATATGCCCGGGTGGTTGTACCGACTGTGCACCTTTGTTAGTAGGTCGGGAACGAGGGCGTCAGGGACGACAATTTTGGTTACACCTCTACGCTTTAGGGTTTGCAGTCCGTTTCGATCAATGGTCAGTTTAGATTCTCCCGAAGGAGTGAGTTGGTGGTTCTTAAGGAGGGTGGCGTCTAAGAATCCACAAAACGGGTTACGGGATAGGAGGTCCGCTTCATGTTGTAGCGCTCCTTTTATGTAGCGGACTTCGTATTCGTAACACGATAACCTCAAACTCCATCGGAATAATCTGCCTGACGGGTTTTTGATCGTCTTCAGCCACTGCAGTGCGTGATGGTCAGAAAATATGGTGAATTTTCTGCCCATTAGATACACACGGAACTTCTCCACGCTCTCGACAATGGCGAGGCATTCTAGTTCGGAGATGGTGTAGTTCCGCTCGTGTACACGCAGAGCGCGGCTGAAATATTGGACTGGGTAGGCCTTCCCAGCGGAGTGGACTTGTTTGAGGACGCCTGCAATGCCAAGTGTTGATGCATCGCAATATACCTGGCATGGTAGTTCATCCTTGTAGAGGTGCAATACGGGGTGTTGTGTGAGGCTTTCCTTCAGGCTGGTGAACGCCTTTTGGCATTTGTCATCCCAGTCCCACGTCACATCCTTCTTGAGAAGGTTGTTGAGTGGGGTCCGCAAACGGGCATAGTCCGGGATGAACTTATTATAGACGTTCACGGCGCCTAAGAAGGATTGCAGCGTTTTGCGATTGTTCGGGGGTGGGATAGCGTGGATTACGTCGGTATTGCGGATAAGTGGGGTGGTGGTACCAGCGGTGATTGTGTACCCCAGAAATTCGATGGTCTGCCTAAAAAACTCGCATTTGGTGAGGTTGAGTTGCAAGTTCTCCGCGTCGCAGAACGCGAAAAACTTGCGCAGGTGTTCTTGGTGTTCCTCCAGTGTCTCCGAATAGATGACGAAGTCGTCAAAATAGTGCGCCACACAATCAAGTCCGTGCCCCTGCAGGACCTGATTGATTGCCCTTTCATAGATCTGTGGACTGGTCTTAAGTCCGAAAGGCAATCGGGTGGGCTGATACAACCCGTCTATCGTGGCGAAGGCCAACAGTGGTCGAGAATCAGGGTGTATCGGCACTTGCCAATATGCGGAGGAGACGTCGGCAGTCGAGAAATACTTGGCCCGCGCGAGACGGTCCAGTATATCTTCGATCCTCGGGAGTGGATGGACATCGGAGCTTATGACCTCGTTCACCTTCCTATAGTCGATACAAAACCTTTTGGTCTTGTCTCGCTTGGTCACTAGGGTGACCGGGCTAGAGAAAGGGGAGTAGGACGGCTCAATGATGTCATTATCCAACATCTGTCGGATCTGACTGCGTATTTCCCGTTGATCGCATATCGGTACCCTATATGGGCGGATGGTGACGACTTTGTCGGAGTTGGTGGCGATTCTTACTGGGGGAACCTTTAGGCATGGGACCGCGAATTTGTTCCGGGAGAACACGTGTTGGTATTGGCGCAATAGCGCCGGGAATTGAGGTGGATACGGTGGCTGCGGTTGATTGTCTATGGGGATCCCTGGGAGGTGTTCTGGTGATGATGGGTGGTGTGTGTGGTACATGGAATGGTGTGTGGAATGGGGATGTTTGGGTGTATGGTGAAGGTGATCCGTTTGGACCTTGGTGGGGTGTGAGAGGTTGGCATTGGGTGGTTGTTCTGGTACCTTGACCCTATAATAAGAGCAGTTGGCTCTAAAAAAGTTCTTT
Organism: Cordylochernes scorpioides; assembly: GCA_030710605.1. NCBI lineage: Eukaryota > Metazoa > Arthropoda > Arachnida > Pseudoscorpiones > Chernetidae > Cordylochernes > Cordylochernes scorpioides. The sequence goes on along the minus strand of CP092882.1, from coordinate 21,080,786 downwards.
GATTGGACATGGTGCGGTGGTTGGGTGAGTCCCTGGGTTGTGGACGTGTTGTCCGAAAAATGCGCATATTGGGTATTGTTGGCGGAAGGCGGAAAAATAGTGTGGGCCTTGCATAGGTCCGCCTGGCATTCCCAATATGTGCACCTTTCGGGCAACACAGCAAAGTGGTAGGTCAGGGGCGACAAAGGTGCGTCGAGTTGGTACATAGTGCCATGTGCAAAATCGATTTTTAATTTGAATTTACGGAGGGTATTAATACCAAGTATTCCAAATGGTAGAGGGGCGTCCACCACGTGGAATACTTCGTTTTGGGTTATGGCATGAATGGACAGGGGGAAGGTAATCTGGCCTATTGTTGGCACGTGGCCATCTATTGTCTGTAAATTTACTATTTTTTTAGTTATTAAATTTAGGTCAGGGAAATTATTCTTTAAATTTTTATATATGGCACATGACACTAGGTTAACGGACGCACCCGTGTCTATCAGGAATGGTAGGGACAGTCCATGGGAGATTGGCAGACTAATTGTCAGGTTGACGAAAGGCCTGGTCAGTAGGCCTACCTGCTGGCTGCTGGTCTGGGGCTCCCTTGGTTATCCCAGTGGCTTGTGCGCGTGACGCTTGGTGATGGGGCTGGGCTCGCGGCCGTTGTTCCGCTAGTTGCGCGGAGCGCGCTGCTCGTGCGTCTCCGGAGGCACGGGGCAACTGCGGGGCTTGTCTGAGACGACACTCAGAGTGCCAGTGTAGTCCACCACAAAAACGGCAGTCTGTTGGCGGGGTCGACCTGGTTGGCACTGTTCTTGGACTAGGTCGCACCGGTGCGTAGGGGCCCAGTAGGGGTGGTGCGTGCTCGTCTGGGTGCCTTGGAGATGGTGCGCCGCTGCCGCGGATCCGCTGCACCAGCCGGAACCATGCACCTAGGTTCTCTGGCGGCACAATGCGGACGAGGCGCTGGTCGGAGGGTGGCAGCCCCTCGGTGAGCGTCTCCAAGATGACCTCTTGTGGGAGGCCCAGTTGTAGACCCAGCGCGGTCTTATTCCGATAGTATTCTTCCAGGTTGGGCTGTCCGGCCAGCTTCATGGAGAAGTATTGGGCATACGTGGCCTCATTGGTCTCCGGATAGAGATCCAGGAAGGTCTGTCTCACCTGGATGTAATGTTGGGTCTCCATCCGAAGCCTCCTGAAGTGTTCTAGCGGTTTGTTGTTCAGGTAACGGGGTAGGCGGAGCACTTTTTCCGTGTTGGTGAGACCATCCCAGTCTGTTTTCTGGTCATATGTCCGAAAGAACTGGGCGGCTGGGTAGGTCCCGTCGAAGCTCTGGACTTCTATCTCCGTCCGATGGGTCACGCGGTCGCTGGTGGTCTGAAGGGCAGATAAACACGCCGCGAGGCGTGCCAGGACGGCCGGCAACTCTGCCGACGGAGGGGGTGGTTCTATTTTGGGAGTACTTACGGCGGGGTTGTTTTCTCCCTCTGCGGTGTATTCCTCCGCGTTTTGCGTTTCGTTTTTCTCGTCCATCCTGTCGGCTCTCTATAATATAAAAAAATGAATTGCTTGTCGACTTCACTGTGATAAAGTGCTTTGTCCTGAGAATCCTCGGGAGTGGATGGGGTTTTGTATGTTTGGGCAGTCGTTATCAATGGCGGTGGATGAAAAAAATCGGCACACTATATCGATTAATGAATCACAAAACACCTCGGAATATTAATCATTGGCGGCTCGGGAGAGGAGATGGAAGGATTTTCACGATTAAATTGGATTGAGATGACTCACATCTTGGACCTCGAGGCACTACTTTTAGAAGATGCACACACACGTCTTGACACACACGTTACACCGACCGAACTGCGGTTGCCCCACCCCCCGGCTTGGGTCATGTGGGACCCTGCTTGACCTTTGATTGGTCCCTGTCTCTGTCGGCCATGATGGTGAATTTGGTCGGGAAGAAGCTTTGCCTAACATCCCAATCTCCCAGGACATTCAACTCTGGAATATGAGGGCCTCTTTGTTCTAAGTGACCTAGATACACGACTTGGATCTGTCGTTCTTTTCTCTTCTACTTCTTCCATCTCCACGTCCTTTGACTGCCATCTTTATTTGAATCCATACAGAATACATTATATCCAACATGGTACATAATTATTTATTAGACAATATTCTTTATAATATTACATGCATATATTAGTTAATAACTAAATGGAATCCTCTCTTTTTCCCAGTAAGAGACGCCTACGGAAGCCAACAGTACATAGACAGATAAAGCACATAGGCTATAGTTATTAACTAATATATGCATTTATTTAAGGCGCCAATTTATAATTGTAACAAATAGTATTTGAATCAAAACATTCAATCGGTTAAAACACGGGCGTTGCCCGGGTCATTCGGCTAGTGCATAAATAAAAGGAGAGGTGTCACCTTTTTAGTATATATATATATATATATATATATGTTATATTAAAATATTATTCTATTTAAAATTATATTTCATAGATCTAAATACTCTGTTAAATCGACCGCTAGAGGTCACTCTTCCCCTATAAAACCTCATTGATGTTGTATCCCGATGGCCTCTTTACATCGTGCATTGCGGCTTGTCTGCCTGCTACAAACCTGCTACGCCTGCTTCAACACCATTGAACCCGTCTCTGCCACCCCCTGAACTCCGCGGATCACCACCCTGCTCCCCCCCAGTCCTCCTCTACATCCCGGCTCTCCTGGCCTCACCTGGCGATGATCCCTGGCCACCCATCCCCAGCCCCTCCAACTATGCTTTGTATATATTCCGCTTTATGCGTCCATCGGGGCTCAAAAATCATTCATTTTGGTTAGCAGCCCCGTAAAATAAAGATATTTTCTCTATCCCGATGGCCGGCTCAAATCTTTTGTACATTATGTAAATAAGTATTTCATTTTTTATTTTCTTACGCCTTAAGCCAGGCAGTACTTTTACCAAATTATGTCTTTTGTACATTCCTTAGCTCAATTAAAGCAACTTCTGATCAAAACCATTTTTATTATAATTCCCACGACTGCCGAACAATGTTACATGCTCATAAATTCCAAGATCAAGCAAATGATCCATAAATCTATATAAAAACTTCTAAAACCACAAATTCTTTTTACATATATATATATAAAGTTACTTTCAAAAATTTGGCGTTTTATGTATGACGATCTTCCTGACATCGTGATAGATAATACCGAACAACCTTCCACATCTGGGGGTTAACCCAGCAATAAATAATGGGTTTAACAATTGGTAAAATATCAATAAATATATGAATAATTGTGTTAGAAATCGAGAAACGGGCATCGACAGATCACACCAGCTCAATTCAATATCCACCAGAAGACACAATAATAAAAAGGTTACCGATATTGTGTGTGATTTATTTAATACATTTGTGAAAGGGTTTATATGGAAGTTGGTTGACTAGATAAAGTAGAACTCATCATTTAAATGTGGACAATTATTTAGCCGCGGAGATAATCCGATCTATCTTGGCTTCAATTTATTTGATGCAGCTTATAGGCCATTATCTCGACCATTCCTAACGAAACAAGCCTGCTGCTATTGGTCGAGGCTTGAGTTACCGCTGCTCAGCTGTCCAATCACAAGCTGCTAAATCTACTCCAATCTTTTGTGGTATTTTTTCTCCTTTTTTTTTCTTGAGAAGACTTTGATTTCCGCGGACTTCTCTACACTTTCATTCTAATTTCTTACATTAAATATATATATATATATATATATCAAATTTAATTTAAATATTTCTCTCTCTGTGATATATTATATATATTTCAGCCGCATTCACAAATATGTTTATCAATAGGATCGATTTTTTTAGGCTTGCAATTAGGAATATATATTAGCATATTTTTCTGACATGAAAACTATTTTGTGGGAAAACATATAAATATATATAGATGGAAATTTTGCAGGGAGGAAATTGATCTAAAGAGACATGGGTCGCCTCTCCCGTCAAAACAGACGTCTAAAACCAGACGCCATCTATTGACCGTCGCAGCAACTAGCGGCCTCGGGTTGGTGACAAAGCCACAACACCAGCTTTGGCAAATTGAAAAGCGTCCACCTAGAACACCTCTTCGGCAGATTGTCAAGATTCCATGAGATCCACACGGGATGGCCATTAGCCCGAAACCATGGTCTCTATGTGGACGCTTTTCAATTTGCCAAAGTTGGTGTTGTGGCCTTGTCACCAACCCGAGGCCGCTAGTTGCGGCGACGGTCAATAGATGGCGTTTGGTTCTAGACGTCTGTTTTGACGGGAGAGGCGACCCTTGTCTCTTTATATAAATATATATGCATTAAATTTCTTAATAAAAATAAATATATTTTGAAATTAATCGTAAAAATTATATAAATGGTCTCAAAAAATAAGCACCTCTCCCTCCTTTTAATTATACATTAGAACAATATCTTTCTCACCCCAGTTAAAGAACTTTACTAGTGGTAATAAGGAATGATCCACCGCAGCACCAGTTTTGGCAAGATTCAGACAAAAATCAAACCTGTATATACCGTGGTTTCGGGCCCTCATCAGTAGAGGGGAGGCTTATATTTATCAACATCTCACGAGAGGAATTATCAAATCGGCCGAAATAACCAAAAAGGTGTTTAAGCTTATCAAGTGGAAATATTATTCTACATAATGTATTAATAAAACTTATCGGAGCCACAAAATGTCTACTAAAACCTCTCTATGTTCTGAAATCAGATTATCAAGGATATTGGCAGGATGTCAAGTTGAGGTAGATTCCATTATAAAATTGGACACTCAACTTTATTGCAACAGTTATAACAATTTATTTTTTAATGGAATATTTATCGAGTCTAGTTTTGTGTGACGTCTATTTTGACGGGAGAGACGACCTTTGCTTTTATAGCATTGTTTTCTTGATATAGGAAGAGATTGAATATTTTTGCATATAATGCAAATTAATGTTAATATTTACATATTTTAGAACACAAATATCCCCACCTCAGTATTTTTCTGACCTAGAGCCTCACCAATAAAGCATATATACTCATGGACAAAACTTAAAGAAGTTGTACCTTTTAACATGTATATCGGGATTGATACAATAACTCTGAAAGATATTACAAGGACGTTTATTGAAGACACACGAGATAACCAAGTATGAACAAAATTGCCTCTGTCTCCTTAAAAAAGAAAACAGATGACTGGCGACATCAAAGACAATCCACTTCCTTAAATTTTGCCCATGAATGTATTTCTGTTTATATCAATGTAAAAAAAGGATTTTGCTGTAAAATTGAATAGATTCAGAACCGCACCGCTCCTAGAAATTTGATGAAAGAGAGAATTAAACAATTGATTGAGATATTCGATATGTTTGATTTATTTACTTTTGAAATATGTTTGCCGTATGATAGAAATCACTTCTCGAAAATTTGTTTACGTAATTTAGAAATCAAAAGATACTTAAGACACTAAATAAGATTATAGGAGAATTGTAGGAAAAGCTAAAGACAGAACTACAATAACCATGACAATCATGGTTCTGCCCTTAGTTCTTTTCATAAACTTCTTTTATACCTTTTGTTCCAATCTATGTTTGTAACATTCAAATATAAATCTTTTTGATATCTTATTTAAATATTTATTGTCTTTTTATTTATTTTTTCTTTCTATAAAACACTTTTTATAAATACACTCGTGGACAAAACTTAAGGAAGTGGAATCTCTTTGATGTCTCCGGTCGTCTGTTTTTTTTTTTTTTTTTAAGAAGACAAAGACAATTTTATTTATACTTGGTTATCTCATGTGTCTTCAATAGAGCTCACTGTGTATCAAATATATTTCATGGTTATTGTTTGAATCCTGTTATACATGTTAAAATGTACAACTTTCTAAAGTTTTGTCTATGAGTATATATGTGCGTGTGTGTACATATAAATATATATTGTAAAGGTGCGGAGGATGTTATTCTCACATACATAAAATGCAATACAAAGGAGAAGTACCTTATTTGCTTATGTGCGTGTCGATACGCTTCCAAAGTTACAACCAACATTTTACGGGGAAAGAGAAGAGATATCAATTCCAGAAAAATATTAGAGGTATCAAATGTTTTAATCTAGGAATCTAATCAATATACAAAATCCACCACACAATTTTTATTGATTTTTTTATCAGTGAGATTAGACATTTTGATCTGGGACCATTGGTATCATCACGGAGATCAGGATGCCTTATTATCAATATTCCAACCTGATGGTGGCATATTTCCACCTTCTTCTGTAATCTATGTAAATATTTTATTTAATTTCTATTACATAGTCGTCGTAGTATTTCCATCTATACTTGTAAAATCGACGTAAATCCTAAGGTGAATAATCACCGGGCGTTCCTGCCCTTCAACAGGAGAATGTAGATCTTTATTCCAGGACAGAAATGTTTGAAAGCTCCAATAAATAGACACCTTACAAGAGACTCATCACCTCACGATTTTATTCTTCTTTTGATGTGAAACTCCATGTGATTGTGTTTTTTTTTAATATAAAAAGTTCATTTTCTAAAAAATAAAATTAATGTTATAATTCTAAGAATAAATTAGGAGCAATAGATAATTCAATCTTATAATTCTAGGCAATGACGGAAGTTGGTGTCTCTCCAAAGAGAATTGAATATTTAAACAACACCATAATTAATTATTCCAAGTGAAGTTCTCTACAATGGAAGAGTTATATTATACCGGGTGATTAATGTGTGAAAACTGGGCAAATTAATTCTCGCCAGGGAGAAATTTTCTAATCGAACCCTTGACTTGTTAAGTATATTGGCCTTAAACACAAATCGATAAAAATGGCATTAATTAGAGTTATCGAAAAGTTTCTCATCAGGAAAACTAATTAATATGTATATGAGGAATTCATTCGAAGCCATAAATTTTATCGTCAAATCTATGGCTAGATTTTAAACGACGGCTGTCGTTATTTACATATCTCTCAGAACAGTTGTCTGCTGGATATTAATCCAGAGGGATTCGATAGGAACACTATACGGCAGCTGGTCCTTGGCGCCTTATTAAACTTTAATGAATATTTAGTCAATTTATCTTATATTACTGTCATTATCATCATTTTATTTCATTTTTATTTATATTTTTGTCGATACTTGGGTTCCTCCTTCAGATGTTAAAGTTTTTTATTTGTATATCAGGACCTATATGTAGAGTTGATAGAATCACCAGTTTTGACCATTAAAAGAAATATATTGTAGACGGTTCATCATTTTGTCTCGTACATCTAGATGCAATTTGAATCGATTTCAACATTATTAACTTTATCTTCTTCCTGAGTATAATTGTTAGTGTTCATCAAGTCAAGTTCGACTTTTGATGACTCTCTGGACAAATATTTTCCAATTTTATCTGTTAGTGACCATCACTCGAAACTCATCTAGTGACTTTCCGGCAGTTCTATTGACCCCTTCTACCCAACTTCCTTTCTTTCTTCCATTTTACCCAACGTCTTTTCCGTAACAATTGCTCTCATTGTGCGTCCTAAGTATGCCAGTCTTTGTTTGCATATTTGGAATTCTAGGGATCTATATACCAGGTTTAATATTATTTAAGATTGATTAGGCACAAGATTATAGATTAAAAACACAAGGTGATAAGACCAATTCCAAATGAATGAATAGTGTGTGACGTTTCAGTAACATTATTTCTGTCTGATTATGGTAACAATGCTGTTACCCAAACGTCACACACTATTTATTTGCTAGGATTTGGTCTTACTTAGAAAAACCCTCATATAAACGGGCATATAATTTGACTATATTATATACATATATAGATAGATGATATTTAGCATCACACACATCATCTTTAATAATAATATCCGTAAGTGCTATCTACCAATCTCTAACATTCCTCTAAATACTCACTACGCTATAGCCTCATCTGAATAAGCAGCAGAGTTATTCTTGAGTAATAACTTAATCAGCATTTAATAAAATATTTTAATTAAACATAACCGAACAGTAATTGACTTATATACTGAGTACAATGTGGTGCGCCAATGTTAAGGAGCAAACAATAAATGTATTCCTCGAAAATTACTGAAAATGATTCTCACAGGAAATTTGAATATCTATTAGATATTCAAAGATTATGAAGATGTTTTCTTCATATATTTTTACCTGTAGAAGGGTCGTTTAAAACCCGAAATCTTGTAAACTTGTTAATAGTATCAGACATCATATCGCCACGCTGTAAGATTCAAAGGAAAAACAGGGTAACGTGGTAAGATTCTTTAATGGAACACGACCTCGTGTTCCATTAAAGAATCTTACCACGTTACCCTGTTTTTCCTTTGTTAATAGTATAATAAAGAAACTTATCCTTGGAGATTTTAGTTGAATAATCTAATTGATACAGAGGAGTATAATTCTGATAATTGAATATCTTTTACATTTATGCTAGTAATATGTAAAAATAAAAGAAAGAAAATGCAACGCGTAATTTTATGTTTAATAATCATGTTTGTGCAGTCATGTATAAAGAAGAGCCACAGAAAATATACACATAAAAACATAAAATTACGTGTTGCATTTTCTTTCTCTTTTGTGTTTATATATTACTAATGCACTAAAATACGTGACAAAACTTCATATTTATAAAGGATATAAATAAATAAAAGCGTGTTTTTCCATAACATTTTGCACATCAGTGTACAAGGTACTGTCAATAACTAAGACACAATCCCGCTGTAACACAAAAGATGATATATTAGATATCAGCATCAAATAAATCTTGACATATATAGTTCAAATATTCCTATTCGCATATATGCATGAAGTGAATATATCCTTTGCATTTCTCCATAGATGAAGTGGTCGTTAAGCGAGCTCTTGTCAAGTGTGACAGCCACAGTAAGAGCTGAAGATAGTGTATGGAAACAATGGATATAGTTACAATACAAAGGTGGGTTCAACACTCCAGACCTGTGGTTTTGACATCGGGGATAAATTTGGAACATCCTCTGTAGCAACAGGCCGAAATTTCTCACTAGTTGGTAGCTAACGGCCAGGACTAACATACGACGACTTACCAATGATGAAATGGTTGTCTAGCTCTAAGCGAAGTGTTATTTGTTCTTAAACTGCTTATTATATACATAACTAGCCGAATGACCCGGGCAACGCCCGTGTTTTACCCGATTGAATGTTTTTATTCAAATACTATTTGTTACAATTATAAATTGGCGCCTTAAATAAATGCATATATTAGTTAATAACTATAGCCTATGTGCTTTATCTGTCTATGTACTGTTGGCTTCCGTAGGCGTCTCTTACTGGGAAAAAGAAAGAGAGGATTCCATTTAGTTATTAACTAATATATGCATTTATTTAAGGAGCGACCCGCTCCAACACAATAGTTACAAAAATGGGGGGGGGGGGGGGCAAAGGTGGCGTGATCGTAGCCGACAAATAGGAGGGCGCCATTCCAAAAAAAAAAGCAAACGGTGACAGAGATGAAGAATTAAGAACGCATGACGCTCGTAACTGTATATAGAATTATTATTATCATTAAGGTGAAGTTATATAATGTCGTTCTCTCTCTAGATCTATTCTTAAAGCGGGCATACAATCGCCTATTTAAAATAAACAAAGCGATACCTCGCCATTATCCTGGAGTGAAGTCTGGAATAAAACCGACAACAGTCAGCGTATTTTCAATAGATCAGAGGGTCAGCCAACAATCGCACGTATGAAGTTCGAATCTTTCTAAACTAAGGTACGCATCTTAAAACCGGACACCGGTAAATTATACTTGGCTACAGGCTAGATTGAATACACACAAAAACAAATCCAAAAGTTAAGAAACAAACAATATATATAAAATAAAAAATTATTTTATGACTACAGAAAAATTATTAACCAAATAATTGACATACCTATTGCATAAAGAGATAGTTTAAAGATAAATATAAGAGAAATAACATACGGAACTTTATTTTTATATTTAATGATCATTTTTCTACAGGTAAACTCCGTACAATTGGTATAAGTGTATAACGAATCAAACGTTTTTACGAAGGAGTATCTTTTATTATATTTGTGCAAGCTTTCGAACTTTGCAGTTCTTCCACAGGCATGGATAGCACAGAAATACTAGTATTGCACAAATATAATAAAAGATACTCCTTCGTAAAAACTTTTGATTCGTTATACATTTAATGATCAGGTTTGCATATATATTTTTAAAACTCTTACAATGCGTTTTAGGCAAATTATTATAAGAAAATTATTATGACATTTATATTTGAACAAAACTTTTGATATATCAATTTTTATTTATTTTTAGTTCCATAAAATTCATATTGTTTCTCAATTTGTACAGATCAGTTTAAGTTTAATTTTGTATAAAACATGGTAAACCAACTTTTCTTACGCTGTACTTTTCCGGCGAGTTCACGCCATTCCGTACAAACGCCAGCAAGACTGCCGCACGCTAGAAAAGAAATGAACTACGCATGCGTCCCCCAAGTAGCAGAGAACCAATGAGCTTATATTAGAGGATAACAACTTTGGCTATAAATAGAACCTGTTGGTTGTTCGTTCAGGCGTGTCAACGCCTTAAGTACTGAACACTGTTTCCCAAATCCAAGTCAATTATGAAGCCAATAAAACAGCAATTGGCCGAAAAATATTGGGGATCCCCCACATCTAGGTCCCCGGACTTAATCCAATTAGGGAGCTCGGGATTAGCACAAGGAAGTCATGGACCTTTTTAGCTCTTCTTCGGGGGATTGGACTCAGCTATTCTTTCTTCATCTGACTCTATACACACAAACTAGAAACTAAATCATTTAACATATTTGCTCTATATTATATGGTAAACTGTGTAAACCTATATCATTATATTAGTAGTGTTCCTCTTTTATTTCTGAAGTATACATTTAAACAACCATATTAAACTAATAATGAAAACTATTGTGAGGGAATGGCTCATCATCAAGTGGTGAATCTGCATAGCGGTTTCGTCAGTTTAATCACCAGACCGTTCTATTAATGTGTGAGCCATGCTCGCTTATTAAAGTATAAGATATAATAAAATAACAATTTTAAATCATACTAAAATATTACCCTTGATTGCTGATATTTCAAATGTTGCTTATTCGTGAATTAATTTCGGAAGAATCTTCCTTGCTCGGTGTCTTGTCAATATACGATCAATGGGGAGAATATGATCAAAAATAAAGTTTATTCAGAACACAAAACCAACGCAATATTTCGAGAGTCGAATGTCTATATATCCAGAAAACAACGCCGCAGTATTTTATTAAAATAAAATAAAGAAGCTTTCATCAGTATAGAGGCAGTATAATATATAGTGTAGGCTAGTGGACATGGCATCTGCCCGGTAAGCGGAACACTGTGGGTTCGATTTCCATCCCTGGACACTTTTATTTTTCCGTTTATGATTACTCTTCACAATTCATTCTATCATACTTCATCCTTAAATTTAGAAATAATCGCTATTTCTCTTTAAAATAAATTTCGATTTTTCGTTTAAAAGAAACATTCGCGGTATAACTGCAATTTTCGTTTTACAATATATAGTGTACTAAAATATAAATGAATATTTTGATATATAGCGAGTTTGCATGAGCAGAATGGCGCACGTGGAAAACGAATCAACTCAATTTTGTTGATAAAATTGGTGATTTATTACTTTTACGCGGCAATATGTTTCTTATGGCGCATATACATATGGACAAAACTTAAGGACGTGGAAAGTATTTAATTTCGTCGGTCGTCTGTTTTTTTTTTTTTTTTTTTTTTTAAGAAGACAGAGGCAATTTTGTTCAAACTTGGGTATCTCGTGTATCTTCAATAAAGGTCACTCTAATAACTTTCAGAGTTATTGTCTGAATCCCGATATACGTACATGATAAAAGGTACAACTTCCTTAAGTTTGGTCCATGGGTATATATGTCATAATAAACTTATTGCCGAAATAATAATTACCAATTTAATCGATAGAAGGCATTTAAATTATAAATTTAATTTTGTTGATCATGAACAGGTATATACCCCAACCATCAGAAAAATCCCATGTCCATAGTTCCTTGAATGCTCCCCATAACACATATAACCTGTATTCATTAATAATTTCAGGATATATATATATATGTTATATTTTTTAAAATATTTTATTCAAAATTATATTTCATAGATTTAAATATTCTGCTAAATCGCCAGAGGTCACGCTTTTCCTATAAAAACTCATTGTTGTTGTTTCCCGTTGGCCGGCTCAAATCTTTTGTACATTATGTAAATAAGTTTTTCATTTTTTATTTTTACGTCTTTATCCAGGCATTAATTTAATAAAATTATGTTTTATAAATTCCATAAACACAAATAAAGCAATATCTGATCAAAATTATTTATTATTATTCTTTCAAAAATTTTAACCACGACTGCATTAACATAGTATAATCCTCAAGATGATCAAAAAACAACAGAAATCGCTTTTTTTTTAATTTTATATAACATATATATGTTATAAATAGAAATGAATGAGATTTCTGTTTTATTTTAAAATTGTTGAGATTATGCTATGGTAATGCAGTCGTGGTTTAAAATCTTGAAATAAAAATAAGAATGGTTTTGATCAGAGGTTGCTTTAATTGAGCTAAGGAATGTATAAAAGACATAATTTGGTAAAAGTACTGCCTGGCTTAAGGCGTAAGAATAAAAAAAATGAAAAGCTTATTTACATAATGTACAAAAGTTTTGAGCCGGCCAACGTGAAACAACAACAATCGGTTTTATATAGGGAAAGCGCGACCTCTGGCGGTCGATTTAGCAGAGTATTTGAATCTATGAAATTATAATTTGAAATAAAAAATATTTTTTTATATAACACACACACATATATATATCACTCTATACAGGGGGTTGGGAGAAAGGTTTTAGTTACACAAAATCCTGAAATGATGTGTTAACCTTTTGATCCCCGAGTTACAAATTCAAAAGGTGTCAACAAATTCATAAAAGATTTTTACAAATGCAACACAAACCTTTCCCACATCATATAAAAAGTAGAATACCTCTTGGAAGAAGCGAGTTCACCACTGATAAAATATCAATTGTTTTCCCATTGTCTGTCGAGATAGTTTCACTTTTACGATGGCGTTGTATAGGAAGGTTTATAATATTCACATTAGATTCGTATCGAAATAAATCACAAAACAGGTTTAATCCACACAATCATTAAAACATTCCATATTCAACTTAAAAACAATGTTTTATTATATTTTACATTGCACCTAGAACTTTAGGTAGAGTTTAAGTCGTGTGAAAGAGCTTTTACCTACCTAGCCACAAATAAAATGGAATAAAGAACTTACATATAGTGCTTTGAAAATCTGTATTGAACCCTTGAATTCTTAAATCAAACACTCAAATCGCATAGACTCACATTTCGGGACAAAAATTCCAATTATTTTTAATGAATAGAACAAAGTATCTCAAAGACTGTAGTAAAATGTGTAAATTAAGACCGTAGTATCCATCATCTCGACGTAATTGTACAAGATAGTGTGTAATACAGTATGGCTATATATCCCCGTGGAAGTACATCACCACGACGTAGTTGTACAAGATAGAGAGAGTGTGTAATACAGTATGGCTATATATCCCCGTGGAAGTACATCACCACGTAGTATTCCAGCAGGGACGACGTGACTGTGGTAATATTATGGTACTTGGTATGCACAACCTGAGGTATAGATCCGCCAACATCTTATAGACTTCCCCATATGTCTCTATATATCCTTCCATGTCGTTTATTAATGTCGTTATTATATATTTCTATATGTGAGCAATAGTAACCCAGAAATTATTTGAAAAAGTAAAAATTAAAATCAGGTAAAAAGTTTATTTTTAATTTAAATTTGCAAGCTTTCGAGCAAATATACTGCTCTTCAACGGGCTGATATTCTATGTACAAACTCTAAATAATATATAATAATAAATAATATATTTAGAGTTTGTACATAGAATATCAGCCCGTTGAAGAACAGTATATTTGCTCGAAAGCTTGCAAATTTAAATTAATTTTTACTTTTTCAAATATTTCTATATAAGGAATTTGCTATATCTATTAAATATATGTTTGAAAATGAAATCTTCATTTTAATAAATGCCTTCTTTGAGTTAATTTGCGCAGTACACACAAACTCGGATCAGTGAATGAGCCGCAACACCAGTTTTGGAAAATTGTGACAATAAGTCAACATCCTGTATACCATAGTTTCAGGCTATGGCATTCATTATTACAGGAACCGCTGCTAGTTCCTCCTTCTTTTAAGCAGAACGCGCACTTTCGGATCCCTCAACATCAGCTTTAGCGAATTCGAACAAACCCAACACAGTATTCAGGATGTTGTTGTTGGTACTTGCGTATCGTTAATCAAAGTTAGAAAACTTAAGAAAACTGACAAGTAAGGAAGTATTCTTCAAAATATCTGCACCTTTTTTTTATTATTTACTAACCGAATGACCTGGCTTCGTCCTTGTTCTGCCCGAATGAATGTTTGCCCAGCAAATATTGTGATTAACAAAAATTATTATTAATATGATAGTAGTAATCGCCATAGAATATCATAAAGAATTCTAAATAGAACCATACGCGTCTTTTTCCCACTTGTATTCAATATATCTAACTCAAAATTAGAATTCTTTTATCAATTTCTTAAAGTTTATATAATGAATATAGAGTATGTTTTGAAAATTTAAACTATTTATGGCAAATTTTTAACGCCTTGCTAAATGTTTTAATTTTGTTTGCTCCTGATGAGGACAAAAGATTTTTGTCGAAACGTCGAGGTAAAAAAAAAGATTTACTTGCCGAAGTATCTTTATTTTCAAGAAATACTTATGGCACGTATGATTCTTTAAAAAAAGCATTTCTATAGTCCTTAATGCAATGATAAAGCCCTCTCAGCGCTTTCGCCAGTTTAATCTATACCATACTGCTCTATTATTGTATTTTGCAGTTCTGTTTTTATATACTGATACTAAAGATTAACTCTCGGGGAGAAAGTATTTAAAATAAACACTATAGAGAGAGAGAGGAATAACCTTTGAGGACAGTAGAGAGAGAGAAATACAAATAAAAATAAATTTATAAACCTGCTTCGAGCAGTACTCTTCCGCAAACAACAATGATAGTTCATTTAAACTTAAATATAAACAAGAGGCGCATTAGCGCGCCATCTGTTACCAACTTTGTTTTCTACCTAACTTCTATACTGACGTTTGAATTGGTATTCCTCACCACAAGCGGATGATCCGAGGAAGCCGGTGGGAACGTCAGAGGGTAATGAGAACAGTGGTGCCAAACTTAATTCCCTGTGGGATAATCATCAACGCCACTTTCCTTAAGTGCAACGTTTCTTCTTCATTGCCACACCGTGTTTCTTCCCTCACCTTCTCTTTCACATTAGACAACTATCGAGGTTTGGAACATTTATTGAAGCAGTTGGGAAACATTCGACTTTTATTGAACTTTTTGATATTTTCTTTTGTAAATAAGATGTGTGTGGTTACTTTGATACACACACACACACACACACGATCTAAAAAATGGCTTGTCATCCTTAGGCTTGTCTTCCCTTCGTTTTTAACGCATCATCAATTCCGTTGAATGGCGAACGTGGAATTCTGAATAAATTATACGTTACACTATTCAATTATTATATTGTCAGCGAAAATATATTGTGTCTTTTTTATCAACAATGTGTAAGCTGCACTTTTTCTTCTTCAAATATAGTTTAACTTTTTCAGATCTCTATAAATATATATGACATTTTTTCTTTTATCTTTGTGTTACGGCAATTTTTACAGTGTTAATTTTGATGTGTTATTAATATTTATATATGCTGAATAATAAAATAAAACTCACACATTTTTATCTTTTTTTATATAAAATAAAGTATATCTATATCGATTAATTAATATTTTAATGGAATTGAACCTACAAAATCAAATTTCGACTATCCACTGCCTTCACTTTTCAAAAACTAATTGCACGATGTTTTATAAGTTTAAGGATTATTGAAAATCTGATAATAAAAAGCACGCAGCGCGTCAAACTTTGAATAGGAATAAAAAAGTTTGTTAAAATCGATAAATATATAAGCTGGTGTTGCGTCTTAGTCCCCCTTGATCTGAATATGCCCAGCGAAGATCAACTACATTCCTTGTTTTAGTGCATCTCATGAATGAATCTGCTGAAATAGGAAAGAAGTACTCTGTTAGACCCAAGAACTAAGCGCCACCTTTTGACCGTCTCTGCAATCTAGCAAACGGACATCTATTGGCGAGTTCAGAACAGCTACCTAGAGACTATGGTTTGGGCTAATGGCCCTTGTCAGTCCAGTGAAAGCTTTGACTTCATGCATGAAATTCACAAGATATCAAGAAACCTTCAGAATTTTCAATAGAGATGCTTAGCTGATAAAGTGGATAGGCCAATTCCGTGGTCAAAATAAGAATGGAAATGTTGCCGGGAGGAAATTGCTGTTGTAAAAGGAAAACCTCTATCCTCCTTCAAAATAGACGCAAATGTTTTGTAACCGACCCGAGTCCTCTAGATCGCAGAGATTTTGGCAGAAAATATAGCCTTTTTTGTCACACAGCCATTTCTTTACGGCAAACTGGTATCTATAAAATTATATGAACAAGACATGTTAAATATATACGCCCTTGTCTATATATATATGCGGATATACTTTATCCAGATAATTTCCATATTTGCATATAGAATGTTCATCTACGATAGGTTTCAATTACATATGGAATGTAATGTGGAAATGTGGTTTTGAACAGATGTTCCTTGTGAGAGATTGAACTCCCCCAGTAAAGAGAGAGAGTGCCTCAGAAAAATGTTCCGTGATAATTCTGCGCTTATTTCTTCCGAGATTATTTATCTTCTCTGCCATCTCGTGCCAACCATTTTTCTGGAAAACTTTTTATAAAATGGGAATTTTTCTCTCTCTCTATCTCTTCTTAAATAAAATTACATTTGTTCTGTTAAATTAGGTTTTTAATACAAACGAACAGCGTGTAAACTTACCAGTAGTATCAAGACTGACACGACAAGCTCCCTTAACAGCTTTCAATATACCTGGGAATAAAAGAAATTTTATACGTTCACCTAGATCTACTTAAATTTGAATAAATACTATTCAAGAACATTGTTCAACTTGAGAATCCGGTGTTTTTTTTTTATTATTATTATTTAATAATTTATTAATCACTAGACGAATGGCCCGGGCAACGCCCGGGGTTTACCCGAGTGCGAATATATTCTAAAAACGTTGACTTGGGTGGTCGCTATTAACAGGGTGGTCTGTATAGACAGGTGGATGTATCACACAGCTGATAACAGGGTTGTCTAGAGTGGTCGCTATAGACAGGGTGGTCTGTATAGACAGGTTTATGAGAGAGGCACAAACTTACAGGTTGTTGACGCCGCAATCCCCAGAGAGAGTGTTTTTTGTTGCATCATGCTGTGACTCACACGACGACCCAAGGTCAACAGGGGTGGAGCAGCAAGCTTAGGCCTATCACCGTCTGGCGGCGCTGCTTGCGAGTTATATCTACAATTCTGCAAATAACTCTAAGGATATTCAAGATATTCAAGAAATTATTTTTCGAAAACCTTTCCGGGGATATACCTAATAATATCCCAGAATTTCATGGCGATTGGATGTATGGTTTTTGAATAACAGGGTTGTCTAGAGGGGGGCAGGGAGGACACGTGTTCCCTTGCAGCCAATGAGCGCGCATTCTATCCGTGAGCTTCAGACAAACAGACAAACAAACAGACAGAATAAGGCAAATATATAAGTAGATTCAGGCGCGATACTGAAATATTTGCGTCTAATACAGAGGAAACAAAACAGCAAACAATTAGGACTTATATTTTTAATATAAAGTTATAAAGTTGCGAGAGTATGGTATTTTGGTACCAAAAAAAACTATATAAATATAATTTTGAGCCATAAATGCCCTCCTCCCATACTTTATATTGTATTTTGGCATGTAAATTGGCCTTGCCACTTCCCCAACTTGAACACCTTTTTGGAAAAATAGACCATTTGATCACTCTTCCCGTTATAGTGTTATGTAATCGAATCCGAATAATTCACTAATGAGGGCCAAAGTCTGAAACCCTGGGATTGGCCTCTTGTCTAAATTCACCAAAACGGGTTTTGTGGCTCATTCTATATCACCAACAGTGCGTTTTGAACTGGCGTGATAAACGAAATTGAAGCGTTTTATTGTATTTTAAATGGGAGAGATTCTTCTTTTGGTATATGAAAATACACCATCTTCCTGTTATGTTTTATTGTCCATGTTATATGCCGGCAACAGTCCTTGTTGCAGAATTATTCACTAACACTTCGCAAAGTAATGTTCTCAACTATATGAAGCTAGTTTATGAAGTTGCTCAATTAGACAGCATTTTAAGATTAATTTTCTCTAGATGAAATAAAACCTTCTCGTTATTTCTGGAAGAGCGAATTGATGTGTGATTGTATTCTGTTTAGGAATAAGTCATTGTGAATATTATGAAGGATATAGGCATCAATGTGAGATACCCTAGTAATTTGTCATTAGGGAGATATGTAACGTTTTTTCTTTGCTATTTGAACAATAAGTCTTGTCTTCTCGAACTTAGATCGGCTTAGATATCAAGCCTGAAATTTACCATCGGCTATGTTTAAGGCTGAAAAAATATCAACACCCGGGTTCGAACTCAGTTGTCGTGAGTACCAAACCTGATGTTTACCATTATGTCCAGTTTAAATGTGACTTCTAGAATGATGTGATCTGCTTAAAGAATATCTTTGAAGATTCTGATAAATACTTGTTTTAATTAAAAAGGCATATATTGGATCAAAATATCATTTATTTTACCAATATATCAGTTGGCTGAACGCCAACCTTTATCAAAGTATTTTAACATATTATAACATAAATATGTTATAATACCTTGATAAAGGTTGACGTTCAGCCAACTGATATATTGGTAAAATAAATGATATTCTGATCTAATATATGCCTTTTTAATTAAATATTTATTTATGGATTGCTCTATTTTCAAAAGAGAAGTTTATAGTTTGAAAAATTTTCGAATTGTCGAGTCTAGCGAAGTCTTGTTGAATAAGCTGTTCTATTTTTGTTTTAATAATCTTGGGAAGTTCTTTTTTAATTGTATCATAGTTCGGTGGGAGGTTCAGCCATGACATTTAGATCTACCATTGGTATACTTAAATAGAGAGGACGGTGTTATCAACAGGAACAGAACAATATAGAAATCCCTTTATAAATAAATAATTATCTTAAGTTCCCCCATTCTCTAATTTCTAAGAAATAAATTCTACAGATTCATCTAAAGATTATTTATAAAATAGGTCTTTCATAAGACCTTTTTAGAAATTCTGAATTAAAAGGGAACCCCTCGTGGTAGTTTAAAGCCATTACATTCATATTAGCAATAAATTACATATTGAATTTGCCAGAAAAAAAGATTTATTTTCCCCAAAAATTTTCAATAAGCGTCTATATATATATATATATATATATATATATATATATATATATATATATTGACCCAACGTTTATATATATTGAAATAAATCATTTTCAAATTCAATAGGTTTACTTTATTGGTTACATCAATAATATGCAAATAGATCGATATTTTCTCAAAGGATTCCCATGATATAAACCTAGAACATTGGTCTGTCGTACATATGGACTAGAGAAATTTAAAGATAATATAAATTGAACTGCTAAATCCTTGGAATACCTAAGTGAAATTTTACTGGGGTCAGGTGGATAAATTGATTGTAAAGGCATCTCCTGATCATGCAACTAAAAGTTGATGATGGATTTCGCCATCTATTGGAATAAATATCAACTAATCGTTGATTATTAATTATTCCAGAATTGACTAAATTCCCTTTCTTGATTAATCTATAAAATCTAAACAAGTACGCGTTTCGTGCTGTTGGCCCGCATCAGCGTGGTGCAATCTGTTCCTCAACGACCAAAAAAATACCTGTTCCATGATTTTTCAGAATGCTTCAAAGAACAGCTTTTTTCGTCGTTGAAGTACAGCTTGAACCACGCTGATGCGGGCCAACAGCCCGAAACGCGTACGTAGTTATCTTTTCTTTATAAATCAAGAAAGGGTATTGGTCAATTCTGGAACAATTATAAATCAACGATTAGTTCATATTTATTCAGACATTTGGCGCAAACCATCAGCAACTCTCAGTTGCATGATCAGGAGATGATTTTTTTTTAAACTGTTAAACTCTGAAGTTTCCATTTTAGAAATAACAATAGTACTTGAAAGTGAGAAAGCAAATAATGTTTTGTGTGCTAAGAGAGAGGATAATCATAAATATAAATTTATTATAAAATTATTTTCTAATAATGCAACTCAACTCTGCTAATGGCTTGCGCCATCTAACGGGGTGAAGCAGGGCTGCGCGTTCAGCGCTGCTCTCTTTTCGATCTGCATGGGGCCTCTTCTTCTTCTATCTGAATAAATAACAACTTTGAAAATCAAAAATTAGTGTTGTCTTTTTACCGAAACGTGATGTAGGACATCAACAACTCTTACTTTTACAATTACATTTGTCAAGAAGACCTCAAGAAAATGGCTGAAGTTAAAAGAAATGGTTAGGTTACGTTCTTATTACAATCATTATCTATTTCACAATAATGTGTAGAAATGAAGGAACCCACGTATATGCAAATTTACAGATCTCTGGAGACCTGGTTGACGGGAATGCTGTTCTACACAATATTCAATGTCCGAACAATTCTATAGAAAACTGTGGTAGGTGACCTATTGAGATGTAGGATGGTGTATTGCCGGAATTGGACTGTTGTTCTTCTTCCTCTTTTCTTCACGCAGAAATTAAAGGGATAGGAATTTGAAGTGTGGTGCAGGAATGTATCTCAGGAGGTGTCCAGTTGTATTACAATAACAACAACATAACAATAATAACAACAAGGGTTTGTAGACCTCTACCATTAGCGGCTAAGGGTTGCTGTGTATATGCAAATAAAATCAATGCCATAGGAATATATATTAAAGGAATATTTACAAATAGATGTGTGTAGATGTAATAAAATGATATACGGCCCGTCAATGCAATATTAAATTACATTCCCACCGTATTTAATATATTTCAATTAGAGAATATCCGTTTATCCCGAGTTTATTTACGTTCCAAAAAGAAGAGATTTTGCCGGCAGTAAACCACAGTTAAATTTACGAGCCGCTAACCATATTTCCCCCTCTAAAATGAAAATTAATCGGTTTCAAGTTAATCAGCGTATTCCATGGGTTCCTATTAAATAATTAAGTTGTCATAAAGAGCGCTATTTATTCCATTACAGAGTAGTTTGTTTAGAAAACGAGGGTTAATTAGCCTTTTTCTGGTAATTATTATTCGGTAACACGCAGTAATATTAATCTTTGATATTTATACAAAGCCTGACATTGCAACACAAAGAAGGAAGGAGGGGCCAGGAAATTCTGCCAATTCTGCCAGGGTAGAGTTTGGCAAATGATGTGAATACACAGCAGTTATTTTAAATAAATGTATATAGTTATCATAAATTGTATGCATTAATTAATACTATCAATGTCATTTAATGCAGCACGCGGTTCATATACAAAATTCCGCATGATATCGGAGACGGTCAGCAAATGGTACAGTGTTTTTGCGTCAATTTTTACCGGAGATATAACCTTTTTATTAATGATTGATAGTTATTAGAATTATTTTATAAAGTTATGGATCAATAGAAGAGAGATTGGGAGAAATATAGATCGTTGCTTCCAAATTATCATCATAAAGGAATCATTCTCCTGATTGGTTGTGAATTCAATTGAGATGATTACGTCATCAGGCTGCCTTTCCTCTGATTGGAGGGTTTCTATAAAGAACATAGATTTATGTAAAGATATCTAGAGAGACAATATCTACTGACTTTCTCCATTTTCTAGAAGATTGGCCGGGGATTTATACGCCTGTAAATGTACTTTATGTAGATGACCTTCTAGAAACTTACTGGGAGAAATGGAACCACAGACTCTCTAATAATTCTCCTATTTAAATTGCATAGCCATACTCTCCTATATCTTTCAATTATTTATTTATTGCAGTATAAGATTTGTATAAATGCTTTTATATATATATTTTTTAGAAGTAGCGTTGAAAATTATATTTCTAATTTTACCAATAGATGGCGCTAAGAGAATTGTGTGATGATGATATTTAAATTATATATGAAAATATATTTTTATTTTATTTGACTTAACGGTCGCAATATCCCAGCTTGTGATACTTGCGCCTAAGTACATTTTAGCAGCTTAATTTATTGAAAAACAAAATCAGTATACACTGGTTCGCAAAATTGAAGGAGCAACAATTTTTTTCATTTATCTCAAATTTTATTGAATATTTATCAATGAAATTTTATACACAAATGTATTATTCCATTATTGATTGGAATACCTGAAATCAAAGAATTCTAACACGAATTTTATGCAAATTAGCCGGTCAAGCAATGATCTTCTTGCAGTCAGTGCATATAAATATCTTGGATATTGTTGTTAATATGGGGTGTGATCGCCTTTAACTGTTAGACAGGCTCTACATCGGTGACCCATACTAAGAATTAGGGAGTTTATCAGGTCCTGTGGTATCAACGCCCACTCTTGTGTTAAGGCTGTTTCTAGCTCATGAGTGTTTCTAGGAGGGGGTTGGAGGGATGAGATCCGCCGTCCTAGGTTGTCCCATACATGCTTACTGGGATTTAGGTCTGGGGATCGATCTGGCCAATCCATCCGAGCAATTGCATGGTTTTGGAGAAAAGTGTCGACCACACCAGCCCTATGTGGACGGGCATTATCATCTATTATAAGAAGGTTTTCTACCATTTCTAATGATTGAGGCATCACATATGCTGCCAAGATCTCGTCCCGATACCTCTGTCCAGTCAGGGTTCCTTGCCGAAAAATGTGGAGTGCTGTGTGACCGCCCAAGAAGATTCCAGCCCAGACCATAAAACATTGGCTTCTGTAGGGATCCCTTTCAACCATATTTCGGGGATTATTTCTGGTTCCTACCTCTCTCCAGACAAAGACACGACGATAATAGCTGTTTAGAGAGAATCTAGATTCATCAGTGAACATTACACGCCTCCATTCATCTGGATTCCAAGCGACATGTTGTCTCCGCCAAAGTTCCCTTGCTCACTTTTGAGGTGGTGTCAACGGCACACAAATTATGAGTCGTCGAGCATAGAGGCCCTTCATGTGAAGCCTTCTGCGTATTGTATCAGTTGAAATGGGAGAAAACTTTCTTCTAATGGATGATAATGCCCGTCCACATAGGGCTGATGTGGTCGACACTTTTCTCCAAAACCATGCAATTGCTCGGATGAATTGGCCAGCTCGATCTCCAGACCTAAATCCCATTGAGCATGTATAGAATAATCTAGGACGACGGATCTCATCTTTCCAACCCCCTCCTAGAAACACTCATGAGCTAGAAACACACTTCAAAAAAAGAGTGGGCGTTGATTCCACAGGAGCTTATAAACTCCCTAATTCTTAGTATGGGTCGCCGATGTAGAGCCTGTCTATCAGTTAAAGGCGATTACACCCCATATTAACAACAATTTCCAAGATATTTATGCACTGACTGCAAGAAGATCATTGTTTGACCGGCTAATTTGCATAAAATACGTGTTCGATTTCTTTGATTTCGGGTATTTTAATCAATAATGAAATAATAAATTTGTATATAAAATTTCATTGATAAATGTTCAATAAAATTTGAGATATATGGGGAAAATATGCTGTTCCTTTAATTTTGCGGGCCAGTGTATATTAAAGTCGATTTTTTTCTCAAACAGAAAATGAATTAACAAAAACTACTGAATTTCGAAAGATACCTTAAAAATGATTTTTTCATTATCTTTGTCATTAATCATCATTATAAATATTGCTCCAGACTGACAATGATCAGACAAGGTATTAAGACAATAGGGGGTACCTCTTATTTTAATATATATTTCAATGAGGAAATTCTGCTGATTGATTTTGGAATTAGTTATAGAAGTATTACTTGCTGATTGATATAGAGAATTATTGATCATTTGCTTGATCTTGGAATTCATGAGTATGTGATATTTCAGTCATGGTAATAAAGAATTAGCTTTAATTGAGCTTAAGGAATATATAAAAAACATGATTTGATAAAGTACTGTCTGACTTAAGGCGAGTAGAATAAGGAAAACAAAAGATTATTTACATAATTACAAAAGGTTTGAGTCGGCCAACAGGAAACAACAACAATAGGTTTTATATAGGGAAAGCGACAACCTCTGGTGGTCGTCTTAACAGAGTAGTTTGTTCTAGAAATGATAATTTTATATTAGAAAATGTTTATATGACATATATATATTAAAAATAAAGAAGGCATCTCCTGACCACGAGCACATGTGCTTTTTAGATGGCAGAGCGCCATCTAGTAGAGAAAAATAAACTAAACGTTTATTTAGCTTGCTCCGTGATATTTGGCCAACCCAATTTCTTGATAAATCAAGAAAAGTCATCCACGAACGCGTTTCGCGCTGTTGGCGCTCGTCAGCGTGGAGAAGGCTGTAACCACTGCGACCAAATTTTTTTATATTGTTTTTCATGTGTTAAGCGTCTTTACGCAAATTTGGCCTTAAATACCCATTTCTTGATTTCTCAAGAAGCCATTGGGACCAAAAATATTTTTGGTCGCAGTGGTTACAGCCTTCTCCACGCTGACGAGCGCTAACAGCGTGAAACGCGTTCGTGGATGGCTTTCCTTGATTTATCAAGAAATTGGGTTGGCCAAATATCACGGAGCAAGCTAAATAAACGTTTTGTTTATTTTTTCTCCACTAGATGGCGCTCTGTCATCTAAAAAGCCCATGTGCTCGTGGTCAGGAGATACCTTCTTTATTTTTAATATCAACACCTGACCCACTTATCTTTTATTTTTTCCTATTGTTTTTTTATATATATTTTAAAATAAGAGGTACCCAATTATATAATTGTCTTAATACCATGTATATAGACATAGGGTTAGGACAATTATATAACAAAGGTTTTGAGAGAAATGAACGTTATTCCAACTCTAGTCCTTGTAACATCATTAAAGTTGGCGAAGAGAAAAACTTGAGTGGCCTTCGCTCTAATATTTTCTCTAAAGTATAAAAAGTCTCTATATACAAGAAAATATTTTGTGATTTATTACAATAACTTCCGTCTCGTTAAAGGCAAAGAGAAAAAAAGCACTAATGATGGCAATTTATCCGAGGGGAGATCATAAAAAATCATTTCTCCAATACCAACGCCACACCTAATTTAAAATTATATCTCAGTGGGGCCGGATTAAATTAAGTTTGTGGAGCCAACAAATATTAAATTTTGACCCGAGTACGTCATTAGAAATGATGTATTTGTTGAGTGACTGCTTTCTCCCCTTTTAGTATCGAAGGCTCAAATGTATTGGAAAACCCACTTCGATATCTATTTTCTTTTCGGAATTTCTAAGTATGTTTTCTAATGATTATTCTTTAAATATAAAGTTTAGATATTTTACAATAATGGGTTTAGAGGAACTATCAAGGAATTTTCGAAATAAAAACGTTATCCAAGAATTAATTTCCATATGTAATCTCTATAGGCCCAAGAGCAAATGAATCAATTAAGGTATGTTTAGAAATTAGACTAGTGAAGCTGTTTCGAAGGTTTTATATTCGATGAGATCTAGTTTCTCCTTTTTTATTTCTACAGAATAATATATAAAAAAAAGCTTTTATTATCGATCAATAGATGGCGCAGAGCTGTTATCTCACTGGATTATAGAGATAATGGAGGAAATAACTATTAGAATCCTTTTAAGCCGATAAAATTAAGGGATAAATCTAGAATTGGAAGATTTTTATTTTATATATATATAATGGTATATTTGTTTGTTTTTTCATATTTGGAGACGCAGCCTCATCACTTGATTCGTGGATCGCTCAGACAAGTTCTACTCTCAAGCTCGTCAAGAAACTCTAAGCTAGGGAAGTGCAGCCTCTGCGGAATTTTGGGAAAGAGCCCCAAATTATGCGATGTGTACGTGCGTATCAAAATTGTGAAAAGTCAGTAAAACTCTAATGCACTTTGAAAATTTTATTTTTTACAGAAAGGTATTTTTCTGAGTTCATAATTCAGTCTTTAGTTCATATTCGGAAGATAAAACTATTGAAAAAAAACTATTATAATTTGAAAATATTTGACAGTAAATAATGTTTATCTCTTTGAGGTCGATAAAGAACGTAGTCTTGTCCAAGTGTTTGAACCACGCGTCAAATAATCAGGTAAAAAGAAACAAAGAGCGTCTATTGATTGTGCAACTGACCGTTGATGATGGAAGAGCGCCATTTATCGGAAATACATCAACAGAGCGCTGATCTCCATAAATTGACCAATTCCCTTTCTTAAATGAATAAGAAAATATATCACAAGAAGGATATTGCCCAACTTCCTAAAAAAATGATCGTCGTTGAGTTGATCTTGTGTCCTCTAGAAAGTAATTAAAATTATGTAATCTGGAAATGGAATTACGGTATTCCCGCGATATATGATAGAGATGGAGCCATATGACACAACTATGGCATCATACAACAAATGTCGCAACCACAGTACTGGAACATGTGTACACTCAGATTCTATATACAGCGGTGGTAAGTACTCTTAATTTATATCAATATTTATAATAAAATATAATGCGGCTTTTGATTGTAGAACGACATGTAGCCTAGTGGACATGGCATTTGCCCGGTAAGCGGAACACTGTGGGTTCGATTCCCATCCCTGGACACCTTTATTTTTCTGTTTATCATTACTCTTCACAATTCGTTCTTTCATACTTCATCCCTAAGGTTGGAAATAATCGTTATTTCTCCAAAAATAAATTTCGATTTTTCGTTTAAGGGAAACACATGCGGGATAAATTGCAAATGTCGCGCGCGCGCGTTCTATATCAATATTGATTATTGAAATTGATTTATCAAGAAAATGGGTTGGCCAAATATTACGTAACAGGTTAAATCAACGTGTAATTGATTTTTGTTCCACTAGATGGCTCTCTGATATCTAAAATGCTCATGTAAGCAGTCAGGATATGCCTTTTGTTTTTAATATCAATACCTGGCCTTTTTTCAAGTTTCCCATATAAATGGCCAAGTCTGACTCAGGTCTTATACAATAGTGCGGCAGCCAACCACATATGTCACCACCGCGGTGGAGTGCAGTCAAATATTGACAGCCCTCGGTCAACATGTCCTCCTCCATGTATGAAATGTCCCTCATGTCAGCACATCGTCTTTTAGCTGCTCCTTTCTCTCCAATGCTCTTATATATATAGAAATTGTGATATATATTCCTATCATACATACGCTTTAATTTGAACCCTAAATTATTCAACATTTCAATTATTCCATACCTATTTTAAATATTCATATATAGTGTTCCTTATATTTAATTCTGTGAGTGGGTGTATGTGTCAAGTAGAGTATAAATATCTTAATCGTGTTATATATATATTTATTTAAATATTTAATGTTATTTTAAAACATTTTATAGCCTAAAGTAAGTATTTGATTATATTGCTGTTGTCTTTAATTTTGTTTCAGTGAAATATATATTTCTTTCTTTTATAATTCATTTTTTTTGTAAACAATATATAGGTGTATGCGTGTATATGTGTGTATATATGTATATATTTAAAATATAATGATGTAACTGTAAATAAAATTCAAAGAATATCTCTATATATGTAAATAATATTTATGAATCTTTCTAAGTTACTTTCTGTGTGTAACTTTCCATGTTGAATATTTTCTTTGTTATATTTGTATGTACATTTAGCCCAAGTGTCCCTAGGGGGACATAACGTTTTGAATTGAAATAAATAAATAATTCATCTTTAATGAAGTGTAGCTCCCGAAGGAACTTGCCAAGGCTTCGCCAATTGAATTAAATGTTACTTTGAAATACAATTATAAATAGCCATTATAGTATGCTATTCTCAAACTTTGCTTCAATATAAATATAAATATGTGATATCTTGGGACCTCTGGGACCAGTGTTACCTGATGCTCGACGAACCTCGATGTCAACTCTCCCGTGCAGTCGTGGTGGAAGGCGACACAGCTGGGCCAAAGGTGAAATAAACAAACAGAGATTCCACTAAAAGCGTCTGACGTCAAGAAGGAATGGGATGAGGAGAGAGAGACTTTAGAGCAAGTGTTACCGTTGGGAGCCAAGCGAAGACTGCCTATTCTAGGTCTTCGATTTAACACCACGACCTTGCTTCTTTCTGATTGGCTGACCTATTTAGGGGATTCTTTCCTAATTGGTGGGACTTTTTCACGTGGCCGTAGGCTATTGGTTGACCTACTTAGGTGATGTCTTCTCGCGGCTTTCTTTGATAGAAAATGCGTCCTGTCTTGGCCCGGAAATTGGGCGTCACTCTTAGATTTTATGGTTTCCTCGATATCAGATACGCCCTGTCCTGTCAGGAAGTATTGACTTGTAAATTATTTATAGTTGGGCTGGTTTTAAGCCTCTTTTGCTAGGCCTTGCTTCGACTTCTGTCCTAAACCTGATTTGTTTTAACCTTAACTTTCTCCTGTCTCTCTCCATTCCTTCTATCTGTACAGTTGCAATACTTTATTAGATTCTTACGCGGTACAGATTGATGTTAGTTGAGGTTTTCTATGTGCAGTACATAAGAAGTTATATACAGTCATGGGGTGGAACATGTGGTAGTGGATATTTAGACTATTTACAACAATTCCATGGTCTTAAATCATCACAGATGGCCCCGGATGTGAGAGGGTTCATATGGAGGGATTTAAGAGAGCGGAATAGGAAGACTGTTATTAAGGAAGTAATTTTTTTAAAAATTAATTAAAGTGAGTTGGTATATAACATGGGGTTGATTTCTGTATATCCATAAGAGGTAATAAAGCATAAACAACTAATATTAAACATATAAGTAAAATAAAAATAGGAATAAAAGAATTAATAGAGAGCATATAATGATGATAGGTAAAAATAAAAATGATTTGATGGGAAAATCATGATCTTTTCGTGATGGGCGTTAGAAAGGGTTGAGGGGTTAGTTATTACTTGGTTGAGGCAAGGTCACTTTGACTCAAGTCCCAAACCATTTAATGTGCACGGCGCGGAAAACCTAGGCCATGTTTCACATGTAAATTTAAGGACCGAATAAAGTTACAGTACCACAATCGAAAAGTAAGATAAGGGGATTGTTATGGGTTTTAGTAATTAGTCGTTAAGACGTGCGCATGCAGGATAAATGAGGGCGAAGATCAGTGACCAGAAATCAAAGTTTTAATTAGAGTCGTCAGGGGCTTAGCGAGAAAAAGAGTAAAATAAAAAATAAAAAAAATGTGCCAGCGTGTGGCATGAGAGTGCCCTGGAATAAAAAAAATATACAATTTGCACGTATCCAATCCAGAAGTTGGGATAGGTAAATCTGGGGGACGGTGTGTCAAGATTGTTAATTACGAAATCAAAGTAGGTCAAGTCTAGCCTGCGAAGGAGTTAAAAGTTCCTGCGGAAAAGGAATGTTAGTAATTCTTAAGAAGTAACCTTTAAAGTGGTTGTTTAAGAGGTTATTGAAGATTGCCCTGTTTTTAGATCGTGATTTTTAGTTTGATTATAAAAGAATATATCATTGAGATATGAAATTGCGAGATTAAGGCTTTGCATATAGCGTTAAAGGATTTGAAAAATCGAAAATAGAATGGCGAAGTTAAATGCAAAGTAATCTTAAAAAAAAAGTAAAAATAGTGATGATATGATACAAAGATTAACACACTACAGCAGTATATAAGGGGTAATAGAAAGTGAAAATATTAAATGAAAATTAAAAATGAGCAGTAATATACTCGACAGCATTGACATGGTAGCGGAAGATGAAACAATGTAAATAATATCTAATTTATAAAGTGAGAAAAAATATAAAATGATAAATGCAAATTAGTGATATAAACATGAAATATAAACTTGAGATTATTAGATATGATATGAAAGATAAAATATAAAGTTGATTATAAAATAGAGTCATGAAGCAAAAGTAAATAAGTTTTGGTAAAGAAAAATAATAAAAAAAAGACAATAATCTAAACTAATTGGTTGACGTAAAAAAAAACAATTATAAGAGCTATATAATGATTATATAAAGGATATTAAAATGAAAAATTTTAAAAAAATGTTCATCGAGAAAGAAGAGCAAGTAAGATTATATATAGAAATTATATATCGTGAAAGAATGGAAAGTTGTAGGCCAAATGTAATGTTCCTTTTTTTTTTTTTTTTTTTTAGGATGGGTGGAGAGAGCTTTAAATTGTCCTCGATCGATATCTTTGGTCTTGTTGGCCTAAGTTGTTCTAACTTATCGAATTTGTTTAAAGTTTGACGTGACTCGTGGATCACATTGTTTCTAACTGTGAAACTTACTGAGTCCTAATGTTGTCGATTTTTTAAACTTATGTGGGTGTGTGTGATTTTTGTAGGTAAAATGTTGTCTTTGGATCTAAGTGTCGATGTTAAGTTGACAAGTTAATTGAGGGCGAGAAAATCTAGACCTGGTGACGGGCCGTAACAAGATGTCGGGTGGTTGTTTGCTCGGGGGGGGCGAGGGGGAGCGAAGCTATTTTTAATGCGATTCCGGATTTAGGTCAAGGGGGGAGCGAGGGGGCTTGCTTGCTTTCTTTCAACTTATTGGAAGATCTCTGCATTAAGGTGCAGAAAAGGCGCTGAGCAAGTCGGGGGTATAAGACGGGATTTCTGCGCGTCAAATATTGCGGGACATAAATGGCCGAATTCTTTCAAGTGGACATCAGGTGTTACGCGAGGTGTTGGAATTAGAGGCTGGGGCGCGAGGAATAAGATATCTTCTGTATAGTATTTAAGTTTGTTCACATGAACTGTATCATCTTCTTTATTTAGGGGTCGATTGGGTCTGTTAATTCGGACTACGTTTGGGGATATTATTTCTATAATTGTAAACGGACCTGTGAAGTATGGTGCCAATTTTCCCGTATCGGGATGTTTATAATTTTTCACGAGGACTAGGTCACCAATCTCGAAATGCGGGGCTTGATGACCTTTATCATATCTTTGTTTGTCCCTTTCATGCTTAAGCTGTGTTCTGCTGGAGGCGAGTTGCCTAGCCTTCTGTACGTCGGGGAACGGGTTGTAATGATTTTTTTGTTCTGGCGGGATGCTATTAAACATCAAGAAGATCGGTGGGAAACCTGTGACGGTGTGCGGGGATTGGTTATAGATTTGGACAACTTGTTTAATTAGTTTGGTCCAAGATGTCTTCGGGTTTTCGAGATAAAGTAACCTTAGTTTTCCAGTGATGGTGGCGTTCAATCGTTCTATCAATCCGTTAGCTTGCGGATTGTTACTGGTGGTAAGCAGTGGTTGTATACCGCGAGATAGCAGAAATTTGCGGAATTTTTCGGAGGTGAATGCGGGCGCTCTATCCGACAGTAGACGTTTTGGAGACCCTTGTTGTAGTACCTTTTTTAGGGTTTGGATGTACGTTAAGGTACTTGTAGATTTCGAGGGGAATGCCCAAGCGTACCTGGTCAAGTGATCCACTATAACATGGAGATACGTCTTGGAGTGTCCGTATTTCGAAAATCCGGCTATTGTATCTATTGATATTAAATCGAATGGCTGTTGTGGTGGGGGAATTTGTCCTAAGGTGCCATAAGGTTTACCTTTGGGTCTTTTGATGATTTGACAGGTATGACAGGAATTTACAAATTTTTGTATGGACTTGGCCATACCTTTCCAGTAATACTGAGTAGAGATTAGGCGAGTCATTTGGGAGATACCGGGATGGTTGTATTCGCTGTGAACCTGGTTCATAAGCGAGTGTTGAAGAGCTTCGGGTATTATTATTCGATTTACACCTTTACGCTGTATGGTGTGTAGACCGTTGACGTCTACAGCGACACTGGAATCTGTGATATTCGGTTGGTGTTTCTTAATAGTACGGGCACTGATAAATCCACAAAATGGATTGCGAGAAAGCAAATCGGCCTCGTGTTGCTGGGTTCCCTTGAGGTACTGTATTTCATAGTCGTAAGTGGATAGTCTTAAACTCCACCTAAAAAGTCGTCCTGACGGGTTTTTAATAGTTTTAAGCCATTGTAGGGCTTGGTGGTCGGAGTAGACAGTGAATTTGGTACCGGATAGATAGATGCGGAATTTTTCGATGCTTTCTACGATCGCTAAGCATTCTAACTCTGAAATGGTATAGTTGCGTTCGTGAGGACGTAGTGCTCTACTGTAATACTGTGTGGGATGAGTTTTTCCATCCGGATGTACTTGCTTGAGAATTCCTGCGATTCCCTGGGTGGAGGCGTCACAGTACAAGCGGCAGGGTAAGCCATCCTGATACAGATGTAATACGGGCTTACGTGTTAAGCTCTCCTTGAGAGCCGTGAATGCCTGTTGACATTTGTCGTCCCATTGACATTTAGTGTCCTTTTTAAGTAAATTGTTGAGTGGGGTTCTGAGACGGGCATAATTTGGTATAAACTTGTTATATACGTTGACGGCTCCTAAAAAGGACTGTAATGTTTTTTGGTTGAAGGGAGGTTTGATAGCGTTAATAATATCGAGGTTACGGGTCTGCGGTGTGTAAGTTCCGTTCTTAACAGTGTATCCTAGAAATTCTATTGATGTCTTCAAAAATTCACATTTTTTATAGTTTAGTTTAATATTCTCCTGTTGGCAGATCTCCAGGAATTTTTCTACGTGTTGAATATGCTCTTCTAAGGTATCCGAAAAGATAATAAAATCATCGAAATAGTGGGCTATGAAGTTTAACTTATATTTTTGGAATATTTGGTTTATTGCACGTTCAAAAATCTGTGGTGAGTTGCGCATCCCAAAAGGAAGCCTACAAAATTCGTATTGCCCGTCTAATGTCACGAAAGCTAAAAGGTGACGGGAACTGGGATCTATTTCGACCTGCCAGTAGGCAGAAGATATGTCGGCTGAGGAGAAATATTTGGCGCGTGAGAGTTTGTCGAGTATATTCTCTATCAAGGGGAGAGGATGGACGTCTGGTGCAATGATTTCATTAATCCTACGATAGTCAACACAAAAGCGTTTTGATTTGTCACGTTTGGTGACAAGCGTAATAGGACTGGCATAGGGAGATACTGAGGTTGTAATTATACCGTGTTCCAGCATGTGTTCGATCTGTGTTTGTATTTCAAGTTGGTCATTTAGGGGTACGCGATAAGGACGTAAGGCAATTACCTTGTCCGAAGTAGTATTGATTTTTACGGGAGGTATTTTAAGCTTAGGGACGTCGTATTTATTGGCGGCGAAAACGGATGTAAATTGATGCAGTACCTTGTGTAAATTATAGGGACAGTGACCTAGGTTACTTGTGTCCAAAGATATGCAAGAGGAGGACATAGAGGCGTTGAAAATAGGATCAGGAACATTACATTGAGGCCAAATAAGAGTGTTGGAGTTCACCACGTGTGAGCAACCCGTTCCAGGAGGGGAAGATTTAGTAAATGAGACAGTTGTATTAACCTGTCCATGGGACACGTGTTGCTTGCACGAGGTGAATTTGTATAAGGTAGTTGGTAGAGGTACATTATCTTGATACAGGAGTAGCTGAGGACAGTTTATAATTAGTAGAAATCTTTTTATGGAGTTAAGGGATAATATGCCGAAAGGCAAGGGGGCATCTATAATATGGAGTTTTAGGTTCTGCGTTATGTTACCTATTTTTACGTTTAAAAAGATATAACCTATGGTGAAAATATTGTTAGCTATGGCATTAATAGTTAAGTTAAAGGGGTGAACAGGTATTTTCTTTTGCAAATTGGTTTCTATTATTTTAAAAGTATTCCGACTAATTATATCGATAGATGCTCCTGTATCAAGTAGTAGAGGAAGGTTTACATTATTGGGCAGTTCAGCTCGAACGAGCAATTGTTCAACGAAAGTTATGTGAGGAGGAACCTACTGTTGTGCTGTCTTGGGCGTCGGAACAGGCCTGTTTTGGTGCCGTGGTCGAGGTACCTATGGGACAGCTAGGGTTCACTGCTTGCGCTGGGCTCGTGGTGTAGAGAGGATCAGGGGAGCGGGTAACATGCGCTCGCGTGTTGTTAACTTGGAAGGGTGCGGGAGAGGAGAACACAGTTCGGTCGTGCTGCGGATAAGTTGTGGCTCGGTACACAGGTCTTGGACGGCTCTGTGCAGGCCGTTTGGGACACTGGGCGTGCCAGTGCATGGCGCCACAATACCTGCAGGATGAAGGTGGTGGATTGACAGAGTAGTTGGGTCGCGCTGACCATGGTCGCGGAGCACTGTACCTCGGTGACGGTGCGAAGGAAGGGTTGGGCGTTGTTCTGGTCGTCTGTTGGCACACTTGCGACGCACTGTGGGTTCCTCTTACGCGCGATACTACACTATACCACGCTTGGAGGGTGTTCGGTTGCACGGCAGCGACAATGCGCTGATCAGCGACGGGTAACCCATCAGTCAGGGATTCTAAAAGGATTTTGTGGGGAAGGTTCAACTGTAGGCCACACACCGTCTTTTTTTGATAATATTCCTCTAACGAGGAGCGATCTGTCAACTTAATGGCCAAGAATTGGGCAAATGACGCGTTTGTGGTTTCAGGAAAGAGGTCTATCAGGGCCTGCCTTGCGTCAACGTAATATAATTTGTCTAATTTTAGGCTGCGGAAGTAGTGCAGGGCCTTACCTTGTAGGAGGTTGGGAAGCCTTCTCAGTCGGTCGGTGTAGTGTAGTTGGGCCAGATCAGCTTGGGCGTCGTAGTTGTCGAAGAAGCTCTGCGCCTCGTACGAACCATCGTAACGCGATAGCTCCACATCCCGCGATAGTCCTGTCGCCGAGGAGAGCTGATATATCGTCCTGGCTAAACTCCCCAGGACATCTGACACCGGCGGCGGGGGTGTGACGTCTTCCTGGCCGGGGGGAACTTCCTGCGTCCTACCGAGGGTGTTTTCTTTCTTCGGAAAAGTGTTTTCGCCACTTTCGGAGTCGGGATCGGACTCCATGGGTTCCTTTGGATTCTCCTCTCTTCCCTGTTCCATCTTTCTGTACAGACAGTGGTCTACTTGCTTACTTGTACCTTGGCGTCCACTATCCTGTCGACTCTTCGTTACGGGGGAGTCTGTGATATCTTGGGACCTCTGGGACCAGTGTTACCTGATGCTCGACGAACCTCGATGTCAACTCTCCCGTGCAGTCGTGGTGGAAGGC
This sequence comes from Cordylochernes scorpioides, assembly GCA_030710605.1. NCBI lineage: Eukaryota > Metazoa > Arthropoda > Arachnida > Pseudoscorpiones > Chernetidae > Cordylochernes > Cordylochernes scorpioides. Next base: position 21,045,282 of record CP092882.1, on the reverse strand, counting down.
GACACAGCTGGGCCAAAGGTGAAATAAACAAACAGAGATTCCACTAAAAGCGTCTGACGTCAAGAAGGAATGGGATGAGGAGAGAGAGACTTTAGAGCAAGTGTTACCGTTGGGAGCCAAGCGAAGACTGCCTATTCTAGGTCTTCGATTTAACACCACGACCTTGCTTCTTTCTGATTGGCTGACCTATTTAGGGGATTCTTTCCTAATTGGTGGGACTTTTTCACGTGGCCGTAGGCTATTGGTTGACCTACTTAGGTGATGTCTTCTCGCGGCTTTCTTTGATAGAAAATGCGTCCTGTCTTGGCCCGGAAATTGGGCGTCACTCTTAGATTTTATGGTTTCCTCGATATCAGATACGCCCTGTCCTGTCAGGAAGTATTGACTTGTAAATTATTTATAGTTGGGCTGGTTTTAAGCCTCTTTTGCTAGGCCTTGCTTCGACTTCTGTCCTAAACCTGATTTGTTTTAACCTTAACTTTCTCCTGTCTCTCTCCATTCCTTCTATCTGTACAGTTGCAATACTTTATTAGATTCTTACGCGGTACAGATTGATGTTAGTTGAGGTTTTCTATGTGCAGTACATAAGAAGTTATATACAGTCATGGGGTGGAACATGTGGTAGTGGATATTTAGACTATTTACAACAATTCCATGGTCTTAAATCATCACAAATATATAATTACTCTGACGAAGATAGGCATACAGCCTAGCGAAATATTGGATTCTTGTGATAAATAAAATGTTTTATTTTAATTTTGCTCCAAAATATATGCCTATTATTTAAAATATATATATTATACTGATTAAACTTGCTGTGATAGAGATGCATGGAGACATCTGAGGCTCTTCTTTAGACACGACAACAACTGAATAAACCAACTCTTGGGGTAAATTGATATCGAATTTATGTTGTTAGTATATATGTATTATGCATATGTGTGAGGATATGACAATTTTATTTTTAATATTACCACCTGACCTTTATCTATCAATAGTGACACCTCTCCCTTTAAAATGCATAAAAACAATGCATTTTGGGTTATCACCTCAATACAAAACGTAATATTGGTGATAACCAATGAGCCACATAACTATTTTTAGAAAATTTGAAGGGAGAGGTGCCACTCTTGGTACATGAATGTCATCCTCTAGCAACTTTTATTATGTTATATATACAAATATACTTTATTTTGCGATATTTATCACAAGGGCAACAGATAAAAAGAAACGTAATTGATCAAACACTATGTTCCCAATTGGAAAATTGAAGAGAAATTCCCGGCTTGACAACATGCCTCAGGAGAGCAGGTATCCACACCAAATTTTCACTTTTTATTATAAACAGATTTTATAAAACTCTACCTGCGTTATAGTCATTTATTATTTTTAATAAAAAATTGTATTCTTAAGGCAGAGACTAATTTATTCTTTTTTGTTAGACCAAAGATATGTTGTTTCAGAGAAGCAAACGCTTTTGAAAGGCAAATGTAATGGAAAAACTAACGATTTCCAATCATTACCGAGAGGCTGTCAGAAAACGTTAAAGAAAAAACATTTTGACCATCGAACCACGTGTTATTGTAACAGTATCTTGGATGGAACGCTTTGGAAGATAAATCGATATAAACCAAGTTTCCTTTTATATTTTTTTCTATTTTAATATAAATATTTTCAACATACACTGCTAAGTATTAATATTGCTACACCATCAAGTAGGTATATTTGTACCAAAGGTGCTTGGATGTACAAATAATTAGAGCCTCAGTATGCAAATCAGATAGAAGAAATGCCGCCTGTGGTCTGTATTGAAAGGGTAAACGGTATAAAGCGACTTTCTCTTGTAGAAATCGCATTTACATTTCGGTTGCTTGTGAAAAGGTATAGTAATTTCTTGTGCGCATAAAAGGAAGAAAGGATACTACACTTATCTGAATTTGATTGAGGCATTATCGAAGCCTATCTAGATTTGATGGAGAAGTGGCCTAGACCATCCTTCTATTTGGACCACCACGAATCCCGGATCGAATCCCGCGTTGGGCACTTTTTTTTCTATTTCAATTGCCCCCGATTCTTTCTCAAGTCCAAACCCACTAGTGATTGCAATTAACCAAAATCAATACGATTTCATCAGCAAAAAAATTGTAATATATTATTTATACAATATTAGAAATAGTAATGTTTTATACATATACTGAAAATACCTATATCTCTATATATAAAAATGAATGTTTGTATGTCTGTTTATCTGTATGTCCGGTATACAAATTCGCAGTAGTTCACTAATTCAAACCAAAATTCCCATACATAGGTAAAATAATACGGGGAAGACGATAGGCTATTTTAAAAAAATATATAAATCAATTATTAAAACTATATATTCAAATTATTCAACTTAGCTCACAAACAGCGCCCTCTAGAACGCGTGGGGATCTGACGGCGGCGCGCGCCCATTGGCTGCTTTATACTCTTTACTTTTGTTTAGCTTTTAAATAACATATTTTTCTCTACTTTTCCTATTTTTATTACTGTTTTATACTCTTTTCTTTTGTTTAGCTTTTAGAGATCTGAGATGCCTCCCAAGAAACGCAAACCTATTGGAAAAGTCCTACCAGAAGTGAGTAAAAAAAGAAATGTGCGAAGTGCTGAGACTGCTGTGCAACGCGAGCATCGTCTTAGGATTAATCGAGAAAGGGCCAGTACTTCGAGAACGGCGGAATCCGTGGGACAGCGTGAGAACAGGCTTCAACAAGATAGAGACAGGGCCAGTACCTCAAGAGCGGCGGAATCCGTGGGACAGCGTGAGAACAGGCTTCGGCAAAATAGAAACAGGGTCAGTACTTCGAGAGCGGCAGAAACCCCACAAGAACATACGGCCAGGATTCTGAATGTCAGGGAAAGAACTTTGGCCTCACGAAACTCGCGTGATAGACTTTCCAATTTACTTTTAGAATGTTTTAATTATGATTCGTGCAAAAATTACGAACAACACCCAATGATATTGCTGTATCATGTTTGATTATCAGATACAAAATTATAACGGGAAAAATTCCAAAAAGCAGAGACCACGGGTGAAACCAGTTCATTATTTTGTATGCAGGAACAAAATTCTAACAGAAAAAGATTCATTCGAGCAGAAAACAAAAGCCAGATCATCTTTCTATAAAAATATCGCTTCTCAGACACAAAGTTTGGAGCGGTACGTTTCACAAGAGTGACATCCACGGCGCCAATTTATAATTGTAACGAATAGTATTTGAATAGGGTAAAACCCGGGCGTTGCCCGGGTCATTCGGCTAGTATAATATATAAGTAAGACTGAAAAAAAATAACAACGGTAAGTTTTATATAAAGTTTGAATAAATATATCAGTCATTTTATCCATATTAATATAATCTTGGTTAATTTTTAAATTTATCCATTCGTTATTTAAAATTAATTAGTACTATATATTGCTGCAAATATGTTTTAATAATATATTTGTAAAAACTACTCCGTATTGTGTGAAAATTATTTTTTGATTTAAAGGACCAGCATTTTCGCATAAGTTGAACACAAGGCAATAAAGTGTAACTATTTCAAAAATAAAACCATTGAAACTTGAATTTTTCTTTTCAAATAAACCATACCTTCTGTTTCATAGCAGTTGAGGATAATTAGTGTGTTATTTTAAAATGAAAATCCATTTCTTGAATATCACAGTGTAGATGTTGTGAGGTTAGGGATTTCTATTCTAAATTCATGGACAAAACTTAAAGAAGTTGTACTTTCTAGCATGTGTATAGGATTCAGACAATAACTCTGAAAGATATTACACTGATCTTTATTGAAGAGACACGAGATAACCAAGCGTGAACAAAATTGCCTCTGTTTCCTTAAAATAACAGACAACCCGCGATATCAAAGACTTTCCACTTTAAATTTTGTCTAGGAGTGTATATTTGTTCTCGATTTTCAATTAGAAGTGTGCGAGCATATTATCCCTGTTTACATTTCCGACCATCTTTTCTTTACGTGATCTCAACACCAATTAACTATTTCATTTTTTGAAACCGGGTTAGCCATTCTTTGGTGTTGAAATAATTTTATTTTTTTAACCAGGTACACTGTTCTTCGAATTTCTTCAGTTGAATATTCAATTCATCTTTATTTCCTACTGCTACTATTAGTAAAATAAATATTTGTTAAGACAATATATCAGCTGGGCAAACTTTCACGAAGACAGCAAAGCCGGTCGTCCAGTATTTTATTATTAAAAATGAGGAACTATGTAATGAATAGGGGGAATTTGATATTTAAACATTTGTAAAAGGAATATTTTCAGAAAAAAATATATAAATTTGTATATTCGAAAAATGTTTCATTTATAAATACTAAAGCTTAAAAGATCATTTTGATTGATCAATTGATTTTTGCGTTATTCTCAATTAAATGTTTTTGATTCAATTTTCATTTTTAATTAAAATATTTATTCGAAATATTGATATATAATTTAATATATATCGTTAAAAATATCTATAAATTATAATTTAATATAAATATTTTGAAATTTTTAGGACTATATATAAAAATCTCGTTTCCAACGGTCCAACAATGAGCCAGTCAGTTGGGAAGTGAGGTAGAAGGCGGGTCTGCTTTGAGACTCTGTCCGTTTGTTTCCTCAGATATCCATCCCCTCCCCTGACTCTTTGAGACGGAGTCCATAGCATCGGCAGACCAGTTCCTGGCAGGGCTTGGATCATTAGCTCGGCCGAGTTATCTCGAGCGAGTTGGATGCTCTGGTTGTGCCAGAAGAGTGGAATAGGGCTTCTACGGGAGGCGAAGCGCCACTATAAACAAAGGCTAACGCGCTGAGCAGGTACCTCCTGGGTGGCGTGGAAACCCTTTGCGAAATATTCATGACCTGGTCTGGTGATGCATGGACTTAAAAAAAAAGACACTATTTAAACAAAAATATTTCAATAAAATTTTCACTTCACTATCACAAACTTTTAAATAGGCTTCAACGTTCTTCAACTATCCTATTTGAAGTTTATTTTTGAAAAAAAAAATAGGTTTCATTTTACATAGACTAGGTTTTTGGTAAACTTCGCAGGTTTCAGTAATTCACTCCTTAAACTTTAAAGTTGAGGTAAAGTTGGCGCGCGAGTCTTTCGTTTATATGTAGCGGACCCCCAGGTTCTAAATCCACCATTTGAACACTGGTCTTAAAAACCAACTTTATTTCTTAATCGCACAATATATATACAGTCAATTTACACACGTGATCAGATATTATTGGTCAAATATCATACAAAATATACACAAAGCTCATTAAAATAATAAAATCTCTAACATTTCTCTCCGAGTTGATGGGCTAGATCAAGTTCCGGATAGGCCACAAGAAGCAGCACCAAATTCACCAAGTTCGAAGCACTCCACACCAGAACAACCCGCACCAGGCCGTCCTTCCCCAGGATGAGTCTCCACCACTCGGCCCGTTAGCCATATTGCAGGAGACTTTCTATCCTATATTATCAATACTAACGTATTGATGCCACCATTGGAAGAGATGGTCTTCCATTTATTGCGCTGTTGTAAGTTATTTAAATAGTCCTTTGACCATCTTCTCCATAGATGTTGCAAGACCTTCTGGACTATCTGCCATCTCGATATGAGATGACTACAAATAATACGAAATTTTCTGTGAGATAAGAGGATGGTTTAGTCAGCAAGATATGGGCAGGAGTTAATACCCTTTGGTCATTAGGAACCATAGTTTTATAATACAAAACCTACCACCTCGCGAGTCTCCTATGGAAAGGCTGGCCCCTTGAAATGTTCGTGGCTAGAGAGAAAACTTGACTCTCTCCATTTTCTTTTTCAGCCTATAGGTTGGTGGTTGTTAGCATTCCTTTCTTCTAAGAGCTTCCATTCCAGGACAAGTCTTTTGATTGTATCATAGTGTATTCTCTCGAAATGGCCCATGAAGTCTATTCTCTGCATTTTTTTTTCCTGGTCTACCTTCCATACACCTTGCAGCAATACTTCAATCTCATTGTATTGTCGAACAAGATGTCCAAATATTCTCCTGTCCATAAAGCCATAGTGCTCCTCAAGCCTATTAGTACATCTTCATTACTGAGTCTCGGAGTCCATGAAATTCTCATTGTTCTGATCCAACACTACAATACAATTGCATATATTTATATTTGATTAAAAATACATATATATTAGATCAAAAGTAATTTATTTACCAATATTTCAGTTGGCTGATCACCAACCTTTTTCAAAGTATATATACATATATGAGTTCCCAAAGAGGCACATGTCCCTACAATTGTGCATCAGAACTATGGCATTGTGCATCACTCTACTAAAACACTTTACTAGTGACAATAAAGAATGAGACACAACACCAGTTTTGGAAAATTTATACAAAAAAAAAAACAATTTGCATACCATGTTTTCGGGCTTTGGCCCTCATCAGTACAGCGGCTGCTTTGATTTCAAAACATTCTACAAAAGAGGTTATGAAATCGGTCTAATTTATCAAACAGGTATTTAAGCTAGTGAAGTGGCAAGGGAGATTTTAAATCAAGATTACAACATAAAGTTGGATGATGATGATATAAATGTATCCAAATAGGCATCTCTCCGTTTATTTGTGCATCAGAAAGATGGCAATATGCATCACCCTAGTATAATACTTTACTAGTGATGATAGAAAATGAGCTCCATATATATAGCTATGTGCAAATATATAAAAACACACAAGTTATTGTTTGTTCATGAAGAAAAAAAACATCCATATTTCAGAGAGAGCCTCAAATCTCTCGAATACTCTATATAAATGACAATGCTTAAAGATAAGTATAAAAACTAGAGGGGGTTATAGACATGGCGAGCAACAGTCGTGTATTCCCCAGACACCCTAGTGGGGACAACATTTCTAGATAATCCAATATGGAGAGTACATAGCTTGATTAAAATGCACATACAGTGCTTCTCTCGTAATTATTACATGAGCTATAATTACATTGTGTCGCTGTTAATTATTACAATGAATAGTAGCGCTGGGTAGGATTGAATTTCAACCTTCATATATTACATGGGAAATGTAATTTAGATGTATATATATATGTTATATAATACATATGAAACATGTCCTTTGGATGTAAACGTAATACTATTTCGCTGCTAAAATTTACGAAAATATTTTCGATTAGACCAATCTTTAAATGATAATGTCTAGAGTTTGAATAGAATTATCTGTTCTAGAAGTTAACTTCACATTCAGAATGTATGAGCAGAACAAACCTATACAATAATGACGATATGGAGACAAAGACACATCAAACTATTCCAATATTTTCGGCCTAAAAGTTCTCATATTGAATTATTCAGAACGAATATATTTTCTTTTTCAAATAAAACACCTTCCTAGTGTCCTTACTGCGATGGAAAATTATTGGAAAGGTGTGGCTCATCAGTGGTGAACCCTATATAACTTTATGTCTATTCCGACATCAGCAATTTTCAATTGCACAATCAGGAGATTTCTTCTCTAATTTTTCAACCTGATACCAGTACAATGTCACCGTGGTACTATTTTTTCATATAGTTTGGCGTTCTCACGTTCTCCCATTCCATCATTTTTAAGGAAGCCTCAAGAACCAGCTTTTTTAGATGTTAAGGTAGAGCCTGCACTTCGCAGACAAAGGCCAACAGCCTAAAATTCATACGTGGATGGCTTCTCTTGATTAATCAAAAAAGGGATGTTTTGCTAATATTCTGAAATAATTAACAATTGGTTGATATTTATTCCGACAGATGGCGCAAGCCACCATCAACTTTCATTTGAATGATCAGGGACATTTTTTATTTATTTACCAACATGATCCCAATAAATTTTCTCTTTTGTATTATTTTTTTCACATGGTGTACAGATTAGATTTTATTGCAATTATACATAACCGGCGTTGTGTGACCTATTCATTGTTCTGTGTTCTCTAAGTGTTCCATTCAAGCAGAATAAATTACTTTGATAAATTTAATAAATGCACTTTACACATTTATTAAATATTGAGAATTACTTTAGACAAATATTTATATATAGAAATAAAATATTTAATTTCATCTTAGATCTTTCCTCTTTTGTGTGTCAGGAGATCAAGAGATCCACAGGTAAATCTTCCCTCCATATGGTGTTGAAACAACGGACAGGCAAATAGCAATTCCTTCTTTTCTCAGCACATCTAGCTCTGATCCTTCCCAATCCCTCCGCCAGATAAGAACACAATCGTAGTGGATTAAGGACGGAGCAGGTGTCTATATTACCTTAGATAGACACCTAGCTCACCAACACATATATTCTCAAGGAAGTTCTACTGAAATCTTCCTCAGCAGTAAACATCGCCATTTATTCTCTATATCATTGCTATATTTTTATCTTTTGTGAATATAATGGCCGTATTGATTTGGATATTAGGAGTGGCGAAATTGTCCTGGAGAGATATTAAAATGAGATTAGAATCTTAATGTGAAGGGGATAAAAATGCGCAAGATTTTTTATTAAATATATAGAAATAGAGCGCCATCTGTAAATGAGAACTGGAACTATTGAGCGCTATTATTTTTTTTTCCAAATAAAACAACTTCCTACTTGTCCTTGCTGGAATGGTAGAATATTGGGAGGGTCTGGTTCATCATTGATGATGGCTATTTTAATCTACCCGAGCACATAAGTATTGTATTGGACTGTTTTGTTTAAATATCTCCTTCCCCCACCATTTAAAAGATTTCTTGTTCTTAGGAAATTATGGACATTGCGCTTAGAAGACAGTAGAAATACGTATATTAACGACTACATACAATTACTTGCATTGATCGATGCTATTCAATTTTTTATTGTAGCCATTTCTTTAAATAGAGCTGAATAAAAATGGAGAGATGTGATTAAAAACGATAAACAAGATATTTAAATGCATAAATAATATTAAATCGCCATTTGTATAGAAGAAAATAAACTATCAAAAACAACTTCTAAAAGGAGAGAGGTGTTAGAAAAGAAAACATGGAGCTAAATAGTTTCTTAGATAAACACGCGATGAAATCCTCTCAATATTTCTAAATGAAATGTCAGAAAGGTTCACTCTGGAACAGCATCGAATATGTGTAAGCAATGGGAGCTTGTACACTCTATGTTTCCTCAATATGATGAAAGCTTGATCGAGGTAAGCCTGGAAGGACTTTCAGTATATTTAAATAAATTAAAATCCTCTGGAGTAACTTGATAAAGAAAGAAAAATCAAAGATAAGGAGGATATCCTCCTTATCTTTGATTTTTCTTTCTTTATCAACTTTCAGTATATACCAATTAGCCCGATAAAGAGATAATTAGCATATTCCGAGATCGTAAATAATAAAATACTACTACTATAATGATATTAATAAAAATCTTTTAACAAACATTCACTTGGGCAGAACCCGAACTAAGTTGGGTAAGTCCTTCGGCTAGTCTAATTCATATAAATAAGATGTGTGATGATCATTTTTCAGCGATTGTTCAGGGCCTAAAAGGAGGAATAAATTTCGGGTTCTCACTTCAAACATCCTCGGAATTACAAGTGAAAATAACTGTTAAAAAGCAAGATAAAAATTAATTTGTCTGTTATAATTACATAACCTGCTTCAGATATCACAACCATGCATATATTTAAATTTATTATATCATCTATAATTATCTAAAATGTATATTTACAAGTATTTTAAATATATAACTTGAAATAATAACTTTACTTTAATAATAACTTGAATGCTTAATCAATCTGTCGTCCTCTCGAAGGTTTGCAGTGGTTGAGTATCAATCCTATCAATCATGGAAGTTTCTCTTTGGCAGCATATAGCTTACTCCCCTCCAGTTCTTGATGTCATTGGTCTAAATTATTCTTGGTCTTCCTCTAAGCAGCATGTACTTAATCCACTCCAGTCATTGATGTCATTGGTCCACATTCTTCTTGGTCTTCCTCTTCAGCAGAATGTAGCTTACTCCACTCCAGTCCTTGATGTCAATGGTCTAAAATCTTCCTGGTCTTCCTCTTCAGCAGAATGTAGCTTACTCCACTTCAGTCCTTGATGTCATTGGTCTAAATTCTTCTTGGTTTTCCTCTTCAGCAGCATGTAGCTTACTCGACTCCAGTCCTTGATGTCATTGGTCTGAATTCTTCTTGGTTTTCCTCTTCAGCAGCATTTAGCTCACTCGACTCCAGTCCTTGATGTCATTGGTCTAAATTCTTCTTGGTCATCCTCTTTAGCAGTATATAGCTTACTCCACTCCAGTCCTTGATGCCATTGGTCTGAATTCTTCTTGGTCTTCCTCTTTAGCAACATGTAGCTCACTCCACTCCAGTCCTTGAGGTCAATGGTCCAAATTTTTCTCGTCTTACTCTTTAGCAGCATGTAGCTCAATGCAATCCAGTCCTTGAGGTCATTGGTCCAAATTCTTCTTCGTATTCCTCTCTAGCAGCATGTAGTTACCTCCATTCCAGCCCTTGAGGTCATTGGTCACATCCTTCCACTATCACCTTTAATTTCCGTACTAGAATTTTCTTTTCATAATATAGCGGTAAAAACTATATATGCAGAGTTTCATTTACAATTGATCAGTTTATGCCAACTTCCGCTTACCAAACATCACCAACATTTACAAACACAAAACGGCAAAATTCTCAGTTCTCCTATAATCAGATTAGAGGGGGAATTCACACACACAAAAACTCCCCTCCAAACTTTCTCTAAGATCACAACAACTCGTAATTCAATTTGTTTAGCGGAGAAATGCTTCCTAGAGCGATTCTTTACCACAGAGGGGATTTTTGAAACTCGCTATGTGGGGTTTCTTATCATCTCATTTGTCTACATGCCTAAGTTATCAATATGTGTTATACGGAAATTGATCTATAGCGAATATTTTGGGAGGGTAAAATTTTGCAATTCGGGGATATTCTTCCATCCATAGATTCTAGACTTGATTTATTAAACACGTAAAAATTGATTTTTATATCAAAATTCTCAAATGATTTTACTTTCCCAAAAGTTAAAATAAATTTTGAGTTACTTAACAACCTATCTGATGAACCACTGCCTGCCTGAGGGAATATCATTTTGATATCAAAAATAATTTAACCTGTCATTTCCTAACCTCCAATGAAATACCTCCTCGGGAAGAGATAAGTATTTGTGCGTGTCGTTTTCACACGGTGGCTAAGACTTCGCCACTAGTAGACTGCGAATGTTTACACTTACATTGTTATTTGACGTGAAAGCTTGCTGATCTCAAGGCTAAGGTGGTACTTTGCCTATACATGGAGATCTGTAGCCACGCCTCAGATATAGATATAGAAAAATAAGAAATAGCTTATTTATAAAATGAGCGAGCAGGATGCTTGTTAGACATTATCAGTCATTGAGTTGACTGGCGCATTGGGAATCTAAAGATCAATATGTTAGGATTAGCAGATTTTCACCAACGTTGTAGATAATAAATAGACAGATGATTTCAAGGAAAGGCGACCAGTACATTTATCTGTAACTGCAGTCAATAAGTTGGCTGTACATCCAAAGACCAATATTTCAGTACTAGGAGATAGACGTCTCCAATGTGTTGTATGTGCTTGTAGATGGTGAAATATAATTTATTTATAAGATCGGCGGCCAAGATGTGTATCTGACCTTGTATTCAATGAGATGACTGGCATTGTCCATCTCAGGACTGGTAGACACCAATGTAGAGGGAGAGAGAGAAAGCTGATTTCTAAGATGGGCGGCCAGAATGTTTATCTGACATTGTATTCAATGGGATGACTGGCATTGTCCATCTCAGGACTGGCAGACACCAATGTAGAGAGAGAGAGAAAGCTGATTTCTAAGATGGGCGGCCAGAATGTGTATCTGACATTGCATTCAATGAGATGACTGGCATTGTCCATCTCAGGACTGGCAGACACCAATGTAGAGAGAGAGAGAAAGCTGATTTCTAAGATGGGCGGCCAGGATGTTTATCTGACATTGTATTCAATGGGATGACTGGCATTGTCCATCTCAGGACTGGTAGACACCAATGTTGAAGGAGAGAGAAAGCTGATTTCTAAGATGGGCGGCCAGAATGTTTATCTAACATTGTATTCAATGAGATGACTGGCATTGTCCATCTCAGGACTGGTAGACACCAATGTAAAGGGAGAGAGAAAGCTGATTTCTAAGATGGGCGGCCATTATGTTTATCTGACATTGTATTCAATGAGATGACTTGCATTGTCCATCTCAGGACTGGTAGACACCAATGTTGAAGGAGAGAGAAAGCTGATTTCTAAGATGGGCGGCCAGGATCCGGTCGATACATCCGGAAATTGGCACGGAGCCCTCCTCCCGGCAAACATCACCGAGGAGACCATTTACAAATTACTGTCTCCCTCGGATTATTTCCAATTCTAACTAAAATGGAATTCGGTTTCAGCACGGAATCACGGCGAATGTCTCACATTCCAGGCCAAGAGATTGTCTAAATAGATGGTTGCTTAATGCTGGGAATATTCTTCAATAGAGATCCATATATACGGGTTATTCTATATAAATATGTAAATATTAACATTTATTTCCTATTTTATATCACATCGTTATTTTCATTTCAACGGAAAAAAAGAGCACATTAGGAGATTTCTAAATTTTAAAGGAGAGAAATTATTGTTTTAAGCACAGAACATTTATCAAGAATGTTCGCGCAATATTTACAGCGACAGCGTCTTCATGTAGTGATAACTCTTATAAAATACAGAATGGGTCATGCATGCCATTGTAGAAGGATTATGGATCCCGAAACAACAGCTACCATTTTATTTAAATTTGTCTAAACAGGTGTGTTATGACTTATTGATTAACTGTTCAGAGATCAACTAAATGAATTGTTTAAAGGCCTTCAATTGGATATTAGAATAAATGGACTTCTCTCCGCGCGGATGGACTTACTTAAACTCTGCTAAGTGAGTCAACACCTAAAGGAGAAAATATTGAGTATAAATTTACTGTATGAAATATTAATCTTAGCTGTACCTAGACACATGGTGAGGTAAAACTGGGCAGCCTCACTAGGAGATGTCTAGCATGTCACAATTGTCACCCATTGTTAGGTTGTTGTAATAACATTACATCTTTCATTTATTCCTTCCCTTGTCCCTTCATATCACATTCCGGAGATATCACAATGTGTAGTTTGTATGACAGTTGTCTACTATTTCTCTTAGTATAGAGGTTTATTTTAAATATCTAAATAAATATCTTGTATTTGACAAGAATAATTGTAGACACTGCTGTAAAGTGTCTTTAAATATCTCTACATTGTTGACACCATCTCATTCAAGATGTCATTTAGTTGTTCATATTGGCTACTAAGGTAGGAAGATGTCGTGCTGTGTTTATTCTTTCTCATCCCCAAATTTCTTCTCACCCCACCCCTCAAACGTATAAAAAAGCACGAATCTGATTGGCTCACTAGCAGTAAACACAGTAGAAATAAATATCATTTACACAAAAATGTTTACAAATTATAAAGTAAAATTTCTGATTAATTTCGTTTCTTTATTATATAATATAAATGTGAACGAAATTTGAACTAATTATGACGTCTATGTTTTTACTGTTAACTGCCCTTACTGCAATGATAAAATTAATTTTAAAATTTGAAACAAAATTTCAATTGAAATTTATGTTTAATATAATCCATAGATATACAAAGGTAATCCATATATATATATGTATGAGTAAAGAATACGAATTATTCAGTTATTTTTCTATTAGTATATATGTTTGAAGGGGTATAACAGAAGAAAAATCTGAATTATTGAAAGATGCGAATTATCACTGTACCATGATGAACCTTAACGTTTATTTTATATTTATTCCTAGAGATGGCGTAATCCATCATCAGTTTTACGATATGGAGAGAAATGATTTCCTTTTTATTTCAAACATAATTTGTCTTTCAGTAATGTTTTATTTGTGCATGTGTGTAAGGTAAATCACAAAAGGGGATTACGGATTATATAATTTGAGCTCTCCAATATCATGATTCTAGACATATAAGACTACACCAAACATAATTATATCCGGGATTTTCATATTTTAAACTTTCCACTTCGTTTAGCAACGACGCCATTTGAGTAATTAGTCTAATTCATCAGAAGATAAAACTAATTAAAATCGTCACTAAGACAAACTGAGCAAGGTAAATAAAAGCAAGCCAACTGTGTATAAAAAAGAGGAACTATTTAGTGCTTGTTCTCCCATAAAACTTTCTACTGTTCTTACTAGATGTAAAATATTAGGAAGGTTTGCCTTATCAAAGGTAAATCATGATATTCAAGGCTATTATGGAAAAAAAACATCTAGGGACAATAAAAATATATTACGAATTTATGCCTATATAATTTTCGACAGCAATGTGTTTATTGTTTAAATACCTGTTGAAGGCTTTTTTAGACCGAAAGTAATCCTGGTTTCATTGATTTAAGACATCGCTTTAAAATCTTAATTGAAGCATTGATTTTTAAATCATCGTACACTTGACAAAGATGAAGTGGATCAAAAAGGAGATGCCAGGAAGATAAAATGAATAGAAAGAGAATGGTTGGAAGAATAATTCGACTGATGGACTGATGGTATGAAAAAGGCGCGATAGAGAAGCATGGAGACAATGGGGCCTCAGGAGCTGAGAAACTGGAGAAGAATTCGACTGGAAGGTATGAAAAAGGCGCGATAGAGAAGCATGGAGACAATGGAGCTGAGAAACTGAAGAATAACGGCGGGTGTCAATATGGCGAGGAAGATGAGTGGCGGTGTAGCACGCACCAAGTGATCAATTCCGCTCGGTCCAGCTTATGTAATTGTCCGCGTTCTAACGCCTTCATTTAGATACAACCACTGGGTTATCTATTTATTGCGTGTGCGCCTACATTTCTAGTGAAATTGTGTGGACGTCTAATAGATGGGATTATTTCTATAGAGCTCGGAAACTTTCCCAACTCGCAACCTTTCGTTTTCCTTAATGGTGTTTGGATTAGAAAAGTGTTTTGTTCAATATTCATGTAGACGGAAATAATCCATGTGTGCACGTTACCGAGAGATCACATACACACTCATTCTTCATTTAAGAACTAATCACATTTAAGATCTAGATTTTCCAGTCCAGAGTGTCGAATGTGTATAGTCAGGAATCCGTTTTATCATAAGATTGTAGTAATGACCGAAATATTAATAAAACATGTCAATATTCACATTTTTGATTGTCTTAGAAAATAAATTTATTTCCATTTAGGGAGGGGGGATGTAACAATAATTCAAATTTAAATCCATAAAAGTTTTTTTTATTGATTTACTTGACACACTGGATTAAAGACCAAGACGTATTTAAATACTGGGAGTTCTCCTTGAATCGACAGTAAATATTTAAATAGTCAATGATTAAAATATAGAAGATATGAAAGTCCTCTGAGTGGCGGTTTGATGCCCTTTAATCTTTAGAACTCTCGAAATCTTGAATTTGAAAATAAATACTTTTACTGGCTCTATCTTGATGGCCAAGTTCAAATTTAAAGAGCAGAACATGTTGAGGTGTCCACTTGCAATAATCCTCTTCTCCTTGTATTCAACAACAATGACAGCAGTTAAAGACATTTCATCTTACATATACTTGTCCCGGTGTCCAAGAAAGAGAGAAACAACGTTAGAAAATTTCTACAATGTAAACGGCAATCAGCTCTATACAGTCTTGGTGTAGAGGTATAGCAAACCCTGCGTGTCTTCTATTCATCTTTTTCTTTTTATAATGATATTCTCAGTTTACTGCCAAGCTGTAGAACTGCTAGTACAATTCGGCAAAACTTCCAATTGCAGACTTCTTTAGTCTATCTGTTTTTGAGCAAGTCCAGTGACGCCATCTTGTCTTCTTCTCTTTATTTTGCTTTATAGATACTCCTTCCTATCCATCTCATCTGTGTCTGATTCTTCTTCCCACCTTGCTCTTTCGATTAAATTGCCCTCCAGTAATTTCCTCACCAATCCATCTTTATATAGTTCTCTCCCATCTAATTATTTGTCCTTTGCGCTGTTGACTTTCGACTAGTCTAGGTTCTTTCCTACCTGCTCAAGACTTCTTTATGCCTGATCTTGGTCATTCTCACGTTCCAGATCCACATTTCAGAAGATTCCAATCATTATTTCTCTGCCTTTCTCCCCAATGAGCATACCTACCACCTATAAAACCCTAAATCAGAGCTTTAACGTGATATCATCTTAATCTTGAAACACATTTATATTAAGAATGTATAATGTGTTAAGCTATAGAAATGCGTGAGTTGTGATTCGTGGCTTACTAGGAGTCATATACAAAGGTTAGATAAAATTAGTAGGTAATGTGATCCTAAACCGTGACAACACCATTCATATACCAAATTTCCAATCGTTTATTTAATCTCTGTATCTTCCTATACCCCATTCTCTATATTGAAGAATTTTATGATGTTTACTGCTCTAGAAATCAAGTAACAAATTCATGGACACCTCGTTATGAAGAAAGTATATATTTACCTCGACATTTCAATGATTATTATTTACCGTCAGCACATTCACACCCTAAAAGACATATATAAAAGAATTTTAAGTCCCATATTAAAACGCTTTATATCTCATCGATGATTTGTTTCAATCCTGATGACGGTAAATTTAACGAAACGCCAAAGAAAATAAAGATTTTCTCTGGCCTCTGCTACTGAATACCATTGCCGGCCTGACAACTTCCGTATGTCAGGTGTCCATACTGCTCTTACCGGGTCTCTCCAAGAGGCCGGTAACTATATTGTCTACTACGTATTGTGCCAGCAGTGTTCAGTTTAAGGATGGAGAATTTTTGCATGGGGAAAATTTATTTCAAAAAAGGAAAGTCCACCTATTTGGCATCAAAATACATTCATAGACAAAACTTAAGTAAATTATGAAAAAGGCATTTCCTTATCGTGCAACTGAAAGTTGCTGATGGCTTGCACCATCTATCGGAATAAATATCAACTATTCTCGTTAATTTTTAATTATTCCAGAATTGGCCAAATACCCATTCTTGATTAATCAAGAAAAGCTAACCACGGACGCGTTTCGGGCTGTTGGCCCTCATCAGGGTGGTGCAAGTTGTACCTCAACGACCAAAAAATTGGTCATTCAGGCATCCTGAAAAATCATGAAACAGGTAGTTAAGGTCAGAATTGCGTGAGACCGCGAAACAATGTAAAAAAATAGTACAAATGTACTATTATAAATATATTATATTATTATAAATAGTACAAAACTCAAGTAAGGTGTATGTTTTAGCATGTATATCGGAATTCATACAATAACTCTGAAAGATATTACAGTGACATTTATTGAAAACACGTGAGATAACCAAGTGTAAACAAATTGCCTCTGTCTCCTAAAAAATGACGACTGGTGTTATTAAAGGTTTTCCACTTCCTTAAGTTTTGTCCATGAGTATAGGTTCAAAACCTATGTTCCATCTTTTGATCGTCTCTGCCCTCTAACAGACTCTGGTTGACGCTAAAGTCGCAACACCGGCCCTGGTCAATGTAAGGCGATCTTTGACTTCCTGATATCACCTTGAGATTTTGGAATTTTCTAAAGAGATGTATAGCTAGCAAAGTGGATAGATCAATTTGATGACGAAAATATAAATGGATACTTTACTGTAAGGAAATTAATATTTAAAAAATAGATATTTCTTTCCTGTCAAAACGTGTGAATATGTAGGGGAGATATGTAGATTATTAAAAACACCTTCTGGAGATTTAGCAACCCACTGAAGACGCTGAGAACTATTTCAGAAAGGAAAAATATAGCAATAGAACTCTATAATTTCTATAGATCAATTGTAAATAGATTCATACACAAAAGAGGTAGTGAGGAAAGTTTTAGAACAGATGTGTAAATAAATCCCATTTCAAACAAAGGCTCACGTGCACATGGGGAAAGGGAGAAAATATTAGTGTGTTATTTTGTTGTTGTATGGCGAATCCATACAGGGCAATGGGCCCTAATAAAAGCCTTTTTGTTGTTGTTGATATGTAGATTATTAGATAAGTTTCTAGATGACTAGGAGCAGGAATCGAATTCCAAATTGAGGACTTTGAAAAAAATAATCATTTTCCAATATATCCCCCGATATATATCTGCACGAGTCTTCAACCAAACCACCTATAAGTGTAAATAACCAACAACGGGGTTCTTGTAAGTCGAGCGGCTTTCTACATTCCACATACACTCGTATGTACACATATGGTGGTAGTGACTGTAGCCCCACCATGATTATCAATGGATTATGTACCATGTTATTGTTGGATAGGTAGCACCCCATACACGCAAATAATAATTTCCCCTAACTTAAAATATAATGTCGCAAACACCATAGATAGTAATTGGTTTAAAAATATATTTTTAAAAAGAGAATACAATTTGCTAAATGTTTATCAAGTGGATAAAATTTATATATATATCAATATATATGATTTATATTTATTTCAATTTAAAGTTTTTTGTGTATGTCTGGTCTACCATTAGGGTTTCAAAACATAATATCCAAACTTATAACAAATGTTAATTCATACTATAGATATATTACTAAATACAACTATTTATAATCATATTATAAAATAAAAAAAACCTTTAAAAATCTTTAAAAAAAAAAGGATAAAATATAAAATTATAAAAAAATATATATATATACTAACAATCTTATCTACCTTCTTTACAAAACTTTTTTTTTTTTTTTCCTTATCATTAGTTTGATTAAAAGTGCATGGTTCTGTCTTTCTCTCTTTTTTCTAACTATTATATATATTCTCTCTTCGATTATTCTATATATAGGATTAGAGTATGTCTAAATGACGTGTAAAAGCCGATGTAATAGACGTTACGTTGTTAATTTTTATTGTTATTAATTATAAATATATAATTAACTTGAGAATGTATTAGAAGTAAAGGATTTTTTTTTTCTCTCTCTATCTACAAATTAATAACATTTTACAAATTTTATAATTTGAATTTAAATGATCATAATAGTGAAGATAATCTTAATACAAAACTGGACTATAAAATTAAATAATTATTTATTATTATAATTAATTTAGATTTAGCTTGCTAATCTAATCAAATCTAATTGATATAAGTTATCATTATTATCAGTTTGCTCCTTAAGTTTTAAAATTAGAATCACTGTTATAATTTTGTTATATAGTTTCTACACTATATCAATATATATGTATATATATATATATCATTTCATTCAAACTACAGAACGCATTATTTAAAAATCGAATTGCAATCGGTTTCGTAGTTATTGGTCCCATCAAACAATCGAACTGTATAACAAGCAGCAACCAAAACACCCACGCACACACAACAAAACCGATAAAAAACATTGTTTCAGAAAGTCAAACAGGAATTTTCAAAAATTGATATATTTGAAATATATTTTCTTTCAAGTATATGTCTTATATATATGAATAAAACAAAGCATCAAGGGCTGCGTTTCTTTATTAAAACAAATATATTCGAGCTTTCGGGTACATACGCTCTTCTACAGGAATTAATAAACAATAATCCAACTAGTTTGAAATAAGATTTATATTTAAATTTAACGTGCATATCCACGATACACGTGCATTTCAATTTGTTATTTTTTATGGATTATTGTTTATTAATTCCTGTAGAAGGGCGTATGTACCCGAAAGCTCGAATATATTTGTTTTAATAAAGAAACGCAGCCCTTGATGCTTTGTTTTATTCATATATAAATCTTACAGGGCTTTTTCAATTGATATGTCTTATATGTATAAACACAAGAAAATTATTATTTTTTAATATTTATTTATTTTTATAGTATTCTAATTGAAGATATTTTATTATATTTGATACATTCGTATACAGAATTTTATCTATGAAAAATGTATCGAAGGTTTTATCTCGGTAAAAAATATATTTTCTCCCAAAGCTGGCCTTAAAGAAAGCGCTGTTTTGATATGTAAAGCATGGATGTTTAAAGCCGACGGTTTTTTTCTTCAGAAATCCAAGTTAAGCCTTCTTTTTAAATCGAAATAACTTTATTTTAAATACTAAATGTTGCTTTTTTGTAACACTAGACCTTTTTTTTATGTAATTGGAGATCTATTTTAGAACTTTATATGTCGAATGAATATTTAAATGTATGGATCGAGTTTTTTAAATTATTATTTTAATAAATAATAATGGTATTTTATCTATAAGTGGAATTATATTCTCAAGTTATATAAAATATATCAAAATTATCACGTCAGAGAAGACAAAGTTTGAGTTAAAAATAATTTATTAACAAAATCTATAGAACGCAAAAACGTGGTAATATTTTACAAGTGGTAAATCCACAAGAATGGTGAGGCGTAGTGACATAGCCAGGTATTTTAGTTGATAAACTAGCAACAGTTTCCAGTGACAATTTTCTTGAGGTGTTTTCTGTCCTTGTTTGATAATAATTATGTTAAAATATAGGGAAAAATGAATAAAATAAAAATATATAAGAATTAAATAACCACACACTTTACAAAAAACTTTTATTTTATTTATATTTTCTACGTTTCAATGACCCACTGCACCCCTGGTCAAGGAAAGACATCCAATGTACAGCACCCTCTACACGTTCCTCAGTATCTTTATAAAGGGACAGGAAATAAATAACTTGGGCTGGTTTTTTCTTGATCAGAGTAGTAGTGGGTGACTGAAACGCATAAAATATAAATAAAATAAAAGGTTGAGAAGTGACACGTATAATTATATTAAGAAAAAGGCATCTCCTTATCGTGCAACTGAAAGTTGCTGATGGCTGGCGCCATCTATCGGAATAATTATCAACTATTCTCGTTGATTTTTAATTATTCCAGAATTGCCCAAATACCCATTCTTGATTAATCAGGAAAAGCTAACCACGGACGCGTTTCGGGCTGTTGGCCCTCATCAGCGTGGTGCAAGCTGTACCTCAACGACCAAACGCGTCCGTGGTTAGCTTTTCTTGATTAATCAAGAATGGGTATTTGGCCAATTCTGGAATAATTAAAAATCAACGAGAATAGTTGATATTTATTCCGATAGATGGCGCCAGCCATCAGCAACTTTCAGTTGCACGATAAGGAGATGCCTTTTTCTTAATTTACGCACCTTATCCCAGTACAATGTTACATTTGTACTATTTTTTCACATTGTGTAGCGTCCTCACGCAATTCTGGCCTTAACTACCCGTTTCATGATTTTTCAGGATGCCTTAATGACCAATTTTTTGGTCGTTGAGGTACAGCTTGCACCACGCTGATGAGGGCCAACAGCCCGAAACGCGACCGTGGTTAGCTTTTCTTGATTAATCAAGAATGGGTATCTGGCCAATTCTGGAATAATTAAAAATCAACGAGAATAGTTTTTATTTATTCCGATAGATGGCGCAAGCCATCAGCAACTTTCAGTTGCACGATAAGGAGATGCCTTTTTCTTAATTTATGCACCTTATCCCAGTACAATGTTACATTTGTACTATTTTTTCAAATTATATATGTGTACAGATGGTTGTTATTGTTATTTGTGTTATAATTAAGATAAGCAAGTGTGAATTATTGTTGGAATCCTCAAACCCACCCAACCTGTCCTCACTGATCGGAATAACCACAGACAGTTGATCATCTCTTCTTCAGCTGTGCCTCTTTGCTGAGACGTGGGATGCAAACGGCTATCCTGATTGGACTGACCCTCCTCAACCCTACATCAGATTCAACCTGAACTTTCAGGTCAACTGGTTCTTCTCAACAATCCACTCAGGTGCGATTAAAACTACCCAGTAGTTAGCTGGAATGATTGGGTAGTTGGCGTTCTGAACTCCCAGACTCTCCGTATTTCATGTATGAATGATTAAATATAAATTCTACGCTGCTGTTTATAAAACAGCTCCCTGGCCAGGATGTATATAGCTGATAGGGGTGGATAGAAGAGATACAGAGAAGCCATAGGGAGGTTTTACATCTTAAAGTCGTCAAACAGGCTGAATCCTAACTTCCGTATAAAAAGCTGACATTTGATCATACTTGGAACAAACTAAGTGTCAACAATCTCTTGTCATTTCGGATTATGGCCCTTATCAGTACAGGGGCGGCTTCAATTTCCTAACATCCTACAAGAGGAGTTAGTAAATCGGCCTAATTCGCCGAAAAAATGATGTTTTACCTGCTGATGTAGTCGGCCATTTTGTCTGAATTAGTCAAAGCGAATTTAGTGGCACATTCTTTATCACCCACAGTGCGTTATTTACCGGAGTGAAAGGCAAAAATGTATTGTTTTAATCCAAATAATTTTTAATGTGAAAATTCTATTATATCTGTAGAAATTAATGTTAAAGGATTGAGAGAGAAACATATTATTATGTTTCAAGAAACTCCCTTGAGAAACAGCCAAACAAAATTTGAAACTCCTAGTCTTTATGTAGTCGCTCAAGAGAGGTGTGTTAAATGAGGAATTTATTTTCAAAAACACTCTCGCACCCACGCGTATAACATAAACTGTATTCTCAAAGACATATATAATAAAATCGTTGATATAAAACAAATTTATAAAGATTAATTGAAATTAACTTTTTATTCTTTCAGTAAATACACTGCGTGACATTGAAAATGGAACACCAAGAAATAGTGGCCAGAAAGTGATGAAACTCGGCAGACAGAGAGAGAGACAGGGACGAACAATAAGTGATCTTTATTTCAAAATGATAGTCATAATACAGAGCGAGAACGGCGTCGGCTTAGTAGCAAGTAGGACCACCGCGGACGGCGATGCACGCAGCAACACGTCTAGGTAGAGAGTCAATCAGAGTACGGATGGCGTCCTGAGGGATGGCTCTCCATTCCCTCTCAACCATTTGCCACAGTTCGTCTTCTGAACGCGGCTGTGGCAAGGCATGCAAACGGCGTCCAATGATGTCCCAGACGTGCTCGATTGGTGAGAGATCAGGAGAGTACGGTGGCCAGGGAAGCATCTGTACATCTTGCAGAGCTTGTTGGCTAATGCGAGCAGTGTGCGGTCGGGCGTTATCCTGCTGATAAAGGGCATTGGGTACCCCCTGAAGGTAGAAGAGTGTCACCGGTCGCAGCACATCATCAACGTATCGTTGGGCCGTCATAGTGCCCTGAATACGAAGTAAAGGTGACCTGGAATCATACACGATTGCGCCCCAAACCATGATTCCACGTTGTCGCACGGTGGGGCGTTCCACAATTGCTGCCGGATTGGACCTTTCTCCACGTCGACGCCACACGCGTACACGGCGACTATCACTGGACAAGCAGAAACGCGACTCATCTGAGAACACGACCCTGTGCCATTCCGTCATCCACGTCGATCTAGCCCGGCACCATTCCAAACGTTGGCGCCTATTCGGTGGGGTCAATGGCAGTCTTCTTAGCGGACGGCATGAGTGCAAGCCATTAGCAACCAATCGACGGGAAATGGTTCTGGTCGAGATGGAATGATCTAGGGTGTCTTGCACATGTTGCAGGATGGCGGTACAAGTGGCTTGTGGGGCCGCCACTGCTTGTCGAAGGATACGCCGATCCACACGTGCTGACGTCACTCTGGTTGCACCGACATTCCTATAAATTGCCACATTTCCTTGTTCCAACCATCTTCTCTACAGTCGGTGCACCGTGGACGCACCAAGGTGTGTATCAGCTGCGATTTGACGTATGGACCAACCTGCCCTTTTCAGTCCGATCACCATGCCCCTCGTAAAAGCGTCTGTCTGCTTGAACTGCCTCCGTTTACGATGACCAGGCATTCTCTGTTATTACACGTGTCTTTTGACACAAGAACAAAATTTCTACAATGATTTTCCTTGAAGATATAACGACACGAATACTGTCCTTTCTGCAAGTTCCTTCCCTTATATCTTACTCCATGTGCGCACGAGAGCTGCGCATTTTACATCATTTGCATAACTCAGTTAGGCGCGTCTACCCTGAAATTTGCATAATTTTCTGGCCACTATTTCTTGGTGTTCCATTTTCAATGTCACGCAGTGTATAACGTCTATCAGGAGGTCTTCGTCGTCTTTTCGCAGAAACAAAATCCTTACAATAGAAATAATATATACGAGATGAGGGGTATTAATATTTAAGGAAATACAAAAGAATAATGAAACTTTTCATTTCAAAATTTCTCAGAATAATTAACAATCACTATCTATTCCATCTTATTTCCCAAACACCTCTGGAAATCTTTCAGCCGTCATCGCATTCTCCTTTATTTCGGTTAGTCAGTGAAATCGATGTTCTTTTAAGGCTTTTTCATTTTTGGGGTCGTTAGGTGTATTTTCGGGGTTTCTTATCGATAAAGGTGTATTTCATCCTTGGCATTGGTTCAACCAGCTTCATATCGTACAAACCATGCAAATATATTTGATTGTACATATTTTTTATAACAATTATAATATGATGTATTAGCGCACCATTTGTTATAAGCCCTTACTGCGATGATAGATAATAAGGAATTGAGGGTCCTTCTTTAAAATCCTTCCTCGTAAAGTTGTGTTTCCAAATTTAAAGCCAATCTCTTATACATATTCGTTGTTTTATAACATAACAACTTTTTAAATGTTTTTATATATACGCCATTTTATAAATTCTATTTAAAAATGTGAGTACGTGCATCGTAAGTGGAGTCAATATATTCCCTACGTGATGAAAAATATTTGATCTATAAGCTCCTATAAAATATCCTGAAATATTTGCGTTCTCATTCCTGTAAACCATTAACGCTGTGGGGAGTCGGTGGAGGAGTGATCTAAACCGTTGGTTTTCGATCGCTACGACTCGGGATCAAATCCCGCATTGAGATTTTTTTTTCTGAATAAATAAAATTCTTCAACGACCCCTGCTTCTTGCAAATGTACAACTTCACCAGCGATTGTAGGTAACCAAAGGGGGCTCTGGTACACTTGTAAGTGCACAAATGTCGAAATAAATTTGGCATGTGGTGTACTTACAGTAAAAGCAGTCGCCAACTTCTACGCTTCAGGTGTACTAGGGATAATAATAATTGACGTTGTAAATGTACTGGAAAACATAAACCATACAAGAGCTGACCTATCTGGACGAAATTTTACAATGATATAATATAAGGAGTCTGTAAGAAGAGTCACTGACATAGTAGACATATATATGTCTAAATAGAACTAATTATAATATTTGGGTCTTAAAATTAATAATAAAATAATACATTAATGAATTCTTATAATCATCTTCAGACTCCTTTTTTGCTGTTGAAAAATAGTTGGCCAAACATTTCGTCACTACCCGGGCGAAGCCTGCTTAATCGACCCGTGAATAATAATGTTTAAGAGTAAAGATGAGATGGTAATATAATAAAGGAGCATGTACTGATCAATGTTGCTGATGTAATCTATTGGAATATACACCCATAGACAAAACTTAGGTAAATTATACCTTTAAGCATGTATATCGGGATTCAGACAATAACTCTGAAATATATTACAGTGACATTTATTGAAGATATACGAGATAACTAAGTGTGAACAAACTCTGTCTCCTTCAAAAAACGGGGGACATCAAAGACTTTTTCTCAAGTTTTGTTCAAGAGTGTATATCAACTGACGAGGTTTACCCTTCCTTGTTAAGTCAAGTTATTCAGCCTATATAGGGAATAAATGTGGCAACTGACATTGGAGTGTAACCTAAATTAATTAAATGGTTTTCAACCTCCCTTATTTATTTGACGTTTTGGAAACCCGCTGTTGTCCTGTTTAAGGGTCGCCGAACTGTGAAAACAAATAAAAGAAAGGAAACTTTAAATATCTCATTTACGATATTTATAATCATCAATTTAATTTTTATCGGTATTTAATCTCATTTGTCGAAACCGCTGACATGGTTCACCACTGATGAACCCTCTCATCTAATAATTTTAATCATTGCAGTAAGGTCCGTAGAGATAATATTTGACGATATATTTCATAATAACCATATCACCAAAAATAATAAATACCGAATTTAACAATAGTTTTATGAAAGTCCATCGCGCTATAATGTATTTCTATATAAGGTTGGATTGTATCTTGAATTACTTATTTAAAAATCCGCATCAATTAATTCCGAGAATTTCTGGCAGCTTCTTGTGAAGGAGATAATAAAAGATATTAAAATTTCATATTAAAAAAACTTATTTAAAAAGTCTATAAAGACTTTGAGAGCTTATTTTAAGGAATAACTAATTAATGTACACTTGGAGGGCTTATAAAAGGCCGAATTACACAAGTTTTAATGAACCTTGGGTTTTTATCTTTATATAACAATAATGATAAACAAAATAATGTGAGGGATTTCAGTTTAATGATTAAACTGGAAAACAACTCTAACAATAGATAGCATTCTTTTTTTTCCGAATTTCAAACAAAGAAATTCTGCTAGCGAATAGTTTTTAAAATTCTCTAGTAATATTTGAATAGAGAATCTTGCTAGGTGAAGAATTCAATAAAATATTTTAATCCCTATATTGTATAATTACGTTAGCATGTCTATCCTACAGTTTGAAAGCATTATTCGCCACTGATTGGTTCTATATTGTCACATGAGCTTAATGAGCCAATCAGAGAATGAGCCAACAGAAGAAATTCTGTTAACGAATAGTTTTAATTTTTTCCAGTGATGATTGAATAGAGAATCTTGCTAGGTGGAGAATTCAATAAAATATTACATTTTAATCCCTATATTGTATAATTACGTTAGCATGTCTATCCTTCAGTTTGAAAGCATTATTCGCTACTGATTGGTTCTCTATTGTCACGTGAGATTAATTAGCCAATCAGCGTTAAGATAGCCAATAAACCAGTATATTTCTTAGCTCAGTGTATGTATAGAGCGAGAGAGTAAATCGAGATTATAAACGAACGTGAGTGCGAAACTCGGAGTTTCCACCATTATTGTTGTGTTTTTTTAATATCATTTGTGTCAATTTATTTGTACTTTGTAAACAAATTAAATCCCAAGGTGTTTTGTTTGTATCACTATATATTATTGACGTCTGTACCTTCACGTCAGTATCTGATATTATCTCTTCAAGATATACTCAAATTGTTGAGATGTGATTTTGACCATAGCGTAGCAAAGATTGACAGAAGGCTTCAACTATGTTAGGGGAATCGAAGCTACCACATTAGATCTATTAAAGAACTTCTAAATAATGTGATGACAATTAAGATACTAATATCATGCGAAAAAAAACGAGTTACTACGGTAAAAGGTGTATAATGCTTAGGATTGTCTGTCCTTTTATATCAGTTCTTAGAACGGTCGCGCGTTCATCTAGTATATTATCAATAATACTATAACAACCTATATATAATTTTAGTAGTATGATGAAAAATTCCCATTTTCTGTGTCGGTTTTATACACCTGAGACTGGTAAAGACTACAATGGGGTGTTGACCGACGTAGGTCTATGGGAAAGACAAAGGGAAGAAGATGGAAGCATTTGAAATGTGAAAACATATAGGAGAAGGGAAAGAACAAGATGAGTATGAAGACGCCTTGAGAAGATCGGAATCCCTGTTGAATATAAAACAAAAAGAAATGGCTGGGACATATGAGAAGGTTAGATGAATGGGTAGAAGACAGTAAGGAAGAAGAATTGGACTGGAAGGTTATTATCAAGATGGAAAATCATGGTGGCGCTAGGGACAAGTACCTGCACAAGAGATGATCTGAAGAATAAAGTATTATACACAAGTAATTTTATTTTACATTTCTCTCCCTTTTTTCCTATAATCAATTTCACCTTGCCATATTACTGTATTTGATTAGTAATAAAATATTCCTATGGAGATATTGTCGCACAGAAAATTTAACAAAAGGCCGTCGTTCGGTTCTGTATATCTCTATTTCCAGAATAAATATAAAAATTCTAAAAGTTTAAGTTTAACAATCACATCGATATTCTCTAGATAAACATCTCAATGATTGAAATCATTTAGAAAATGTCGGGGGAGTTCCCCGGACAGTAATATATCACTTCTATTATAAATATAGAGATGACATTACATTGAATATATTATTTTTATAAAAAAATATAAACATTTTTTTAACGGTAAAATTTTGTAAATATATAATTAAAACTTGTTATTCTACAGCTATGAATTTGCAATGAATAAAAATTGAAAGAGGGAGGATATGGCTCATCATTTGTGAATTCATCACTGATGAGCCATACCCTCTCTTTTTCAATTTTTATTCATTGCAGGATTAAGGCTGCAGAAAAACAAAATTTAATTATATATATATTATATAGTTATATAGTTTGCTGAAGAGCATTGCTCGAAGCAAATATTTGAATGTAATTCTACTGTCCTATAAGCTTATGTCCATAGTTTACTTGAAAACCATTTCTAAGATTCCATCCTTCAGTGTAGCATATAAAAGCAGAATGATCCAATACAGTATTAGAGCTCTGAGAAGCGGTCTGGTGGATTAAATTGGCGAAACCGCTGGGAGGGTTCACCACTGATGAGCCAAGCCCTCCCAATATATTTTTTCATCGCAGTAAGGACAGTAGAAGTACGTTTTATGTATAAAAGAAACATTCGCGCTTTTGAATCCTTTTATTTTATATGTATAGATGGCGCGTTATTGCTTTGTGTTAATATATATATTAATTATCTTTTTCTATGAAAAATAGACACTTCGGCCAGTTAGAGTTTTTTTTATTTTCTCAACGTTTCGACAAAAATTATTTGTCTTCGTCTGGCGTTAAAACGCCTTGCCAAATGCTTTATTTTCATTTACTTCTCCTGACGAAGACAAAAGATTTTTGTTGAAACGTTGACAAAATAAAAAAACTCTAACTGGCCGAAGTATCTATTTTTCATAGAAATATGAATACCGGCCAGGCAACCAGGATATTAATTATCGTTATGAATGTTGATAAATTTCAGCGATAGAGGACAACAAGTTATTGATGATATTATATAAAAGCGTTTAAGATAAAAGGAAGTATTGTGCCCGTAGTGTGAGTGAATGGGGATCTTACCGTTCTAAATAAATTATTGGTTTATAAACGGGTGTTTGAAGGCGTAAATCTATATCGAGATTTAATCATTTACATGGGGTGTGTCTAGATAGTAACACTGAAAAAACAGTTAAAATAGTCCAGGGTCAATAGATTTTGTTTTAGATCATTTGTTCACTGACAATATTTCAAACATATAGACCACGTGTCTTAATTTAATTTTTAGAATAATAAATAACAAGTTTTAAATATCTATTTTTATAGAAGAAATCTTTTTTCAATTATTTGTTTATTTTGATTGATCAATTTTTTTTTTCACAAAAGAAATAACGCAATATTCAAACGTGATAGCAATTGAAAAAAAAAACACAGAGTAAAAGTTGCTTCATTATATGTGAAATAGATCAATATTTATAACGTATGGAATTTACTAAGTAACATGAGAGTGAAACTAACTGAATGTGTTTTAAATATTACTAAACTAAATAAATTCTATATGTACTCGGAGAGATAATTTTATTATACATGTGTGTGTATAAAAGACAAATCTATTTTATCAGTGTTGACTATTTATTTTCCCCACATTTAATACACTTAGCTAAGAAAAGATAAAAGTTTACACAAACCCATTAAAAATGATGTTCTTGGAAATTTTTATGAGTGAGAAGTTTTTTAACGTTTTAAAAAATAACTTTTAATATTTATCATATACAAAGAGTAGTTTACATATGTTACAAAATTATAAATTTATTTAAAGAATCTAAGAGAGTTTTCCTCGGATTATTCCATAAAAACTTGCCGTATGGCGCTACGTATTTGTTAGGGGGAAAATAAAACCTTGTTATTTATAAATTTTGTAGATATACCTGATATTTATAAATATAAATTCAAAGATTTAAAAATATATATGCATTTATATATAGAGAGGAAAACAAGTTGTCCATTTAGACATCAAAACATCATAAGACACCCATATGTTAGAATTAATTTAGATATAAATAAATAATTTAACGTTATAACTTCATTCATACATATCAATATTTACCTCTCTTCCAATCTATCATTTATTTCTAAAATACCTTTGTTGCATACCTATATAAAAATTATATTCGATATTCTTTGCATTTTCTATATATTTTTGCGAATAATAATAATCTCAATGTTGTTTTATATTTATTGCATTTAATTTAAAAAAATATCATTGATATGCGTCGTATATAATTTAAAGATAAATTCTTATCAAAAATGTTTCGAAAATTGTTGCGCAATGGCGTTTAGAAAAGGTTACCAGTTAGATATTCTTATACTGAGTATGATGATAAAAAGATCAGAAGTGTTTTTACAGAATCACGTGTTCCACCTACCGATGAGGAGAAGCAGCAGAAGATAGCGCACCATCACCAGTTCGTCTGCCACCGATCTGCCATGGGAGGCGCTTCTTTGCGCATGCTCCGATCCAACCATCAGGCCTGAACGCTTTTTTTTTTATTATTTGTTGGCGTGTCGATTTGATCTCAATATAGCAATTATTTGATCTATATTTTTTCAACATCTATATCCGTTGACATATATATAATGAAACTAGATATTTTTTTAGTGTTTGAAAATAAACTGTAATTTTTTTCCCAATAAAATCTTTATTGCTCAACCTAAAAAAAATAAAAGAGTTTAAAAGTTTTCAATCTTAAATATTTGTTTTCGGAGAAAAAATATAAATTCCAGACTTTTTTCCTGGAATATGATATATAAAATATATAAAAGATATAAAAAAATGATATATGTGTTAGTTTTTATGTGTAATTTCATTAGAGGGGATATGTATATTTTTTAAAAATTTCGATTGTGTGTGTGATTTTCATAACTATAAAGGTTGTTTCAATTTCTTCTCTAATGAAATAAAAATGAAGGTATTGAAAATCTTGTTTTTTTGAATGTGTTGGTGTGTTCCGTTATTTTAGCCTTTCAATGCACTATGATATTCAATAATATAAATAATATTTACAACTATTTTTTCACAATTAAACAATCCAATCTCTATCTCAATAATAAAAATATTGATAAGCTAATCTCCTAGCGGTTTCACCATTTTAATCTATCTCTTTCAGACAGCTCTTCTATTGTTTTAGGTCATTCTTTTTTATCATAGTACACGTGGTACATGTCATGATAGTCATGGTGGGTAGTAACTAGAGCAGTGATTCTCAACCTTTTTTTTGTTGCGGCATTATTTTAAAGATTTGAAAATTTGGCGGCACAATTTTAGAATTTCGCGGCACACTTTTGCTAACTTGAATGCAAGAAAATTCAAATTATGTATCAATATTTCTATGCAAAATATAAGTAATATACATTTCTAACATTCAATTTGCTAATTTCGTTATTTTAAAAAGTAAAAAAATGAAAAAGAAAAAAAGAAAAACCAATACAAACGTGAACATAATCATATGACTAAAATTCGGCGGCACATTTTTAGAATTTCGCGGCACACAAAATTACCGCGGCACATTGGTTGAGAATCACTGAACTAGAGACTGCTTTTGCTGTAAGTGCACCACATGTTGAAAGTATTTCAACTTTTTCACTTACAAATGTGCCAGTATCTCATTTGGTTACTTGCACTTACTTGAGAGATTGAAAATATTTGGGTATTATTGGGAAAAAAATCCCAATACGGGATGCGATCCTGGGTCATGGATGTCGAAGATCGACGGTTCTACCACTCGTCCACTGATGTTAGGAGTTATTCTGCATAGAGAAATTAGACATAGTTCTGTAGCGTCAACTATATAACCGGGTCTATTCTCTCTATATAACTGACAATTTTTTTGTAAAGGAATTGAACAATTTTTGATTGATCAAGAATGGGTATTTGGCCAATTCTGGAATAATTAAAAATCAACGAGAATAGTTGATATTTATTCCGATAGATGGCGCCAGCCATCAGCAACTTTCAGTTGCACGATAAGGAGATGCCTTTTTCTTAATTTATGCACCTTATCCCAGTACAATGTTACATTTGTACTATTTTTTCACATTATGTAGCGTCCTCACGCAATTCTGGCCTTAACTACCTGTTTCATGATTTTTCAGGATGCCTTAAAGACCAATTTTTTTTTGGTCGTTGAGGTACAGCTTGCACCACGCTGATGAGGGCCAACAGCCCGAAACGCGTCCGTGGTTAGCTTTTCTTGATTAATCAAGAATGGGTATTTGGCCAATTCTGGAATAATTAAAAATCAACGAGAATAGTTGATATTTATTCCGATAGATGGCGCCAGCCATCAGCAACTTTCAGTTGCACGATAAGGAGATGCCTTTTTCTTTACTTTATTTTCCGTTTATCATTACTGTTCACAATTCATCCTTTCGTACTTCATCTCTAAGGTTAGAAATAATCGTTATTTCTCCTTAAAATAAATTTCGATTTTTCGTTCAAAAGAAACATTTGCGGGATAATTTTGAAATGTCGTTTACAACAATCATAAGCCACATTATATTGTATTATAATGGTATTCTATCTAAATATATAAATAGATCAACCTACGACGTTTCACATTATAGAATTAAAGATATTGAGTGTTTCGCGATTGGATCAAATTCTTTATTATTTCTTTAAAACTAAAAATATTCAGCATTCGAAGAGAGAACCTCTATAATCTACATCATCACTAGATATATCTTTATTTGAATATATCTTGCCATGGGGTGCGGATAAAAGAGATTCTCCGAACGCACGCTTTTTCATTCGTTTTAAAGAAATAAAAGCATTTGACGCAACGAAGCATTATGTCTTTAACTCTAGTATATATGTGAAAAAATAGTAAAAATGTGATATTGTACTGGGATAAGATCCATAAATTATTAAAAAGGCATCTCCTTATCGTGCAACTGAAAGTTTCTCATGGCTTGCGCCATCTATCGGAATAAATATCAACTATTCTCGTTGATTTTTAATTATTCCAGAATTGGCCAAATACTCATTCTTGATTAATGAAGAATGATTTTTTTTTATCAAGAATGGGTATTCGGCCAATTCTGTAATAATTAAAAATCAACGAGAATAGTTTATATTTATTCCGATAGATGGCGCAAGCCATGAGAAACTTTCAGTTGCGCGATAAGGAGTTGCCTTTTTCATAAACTAGTACAGTGATTCTCAACCTTTTTTTTTGTTGCGGCATTATTTTAAAGATTTGAAAATTTGGCGGCACAATTTTAGAATTTCGCGGCACACTTTTGCTAACTTGAATGCAAGAAAATTCAAATTATGTATCAATATTTCTATGCAAAATATAAGTAATATACATCTCTAACATTCAATTTGCTAATTTCGTTATTTTAAAAAGTAAAAAAATGAAAAAGAAAAAAAGAAAAACCAATACAAACGTGAACATAATCATATGACTAAAATTCGGCGGCACATTTTTAGAATTTCGCGGCACACAAAATTACCGCGGCACATTGGTTGAGAATCACTGATCTAGTATATATATATTCAATAAAAAATATGTATGGAGAAAATATATAGAAGTATAAATAAATATCGGGCAATTTCCCTTCTACAAATAATTCCCAAATAAGTCTGTTAGGCTGCCATTGACTATAGGCCGCGCCATCTGTGTGTGAGAAAAAAGAAACAATTTATGGCGCTATATATTGTTTTATTTGGCAACAACAAATATGTTTGTATAGAGAGATGATGGTGCGTATACAATGTATTCAGTACGGGGCTACGTACATGGAAACCTCGTTAATCCGGTCTTCCAAGGAACCAGCCAAAACTACCGAATAAATTATAGCACAAAGTTTTCCCTATTTTAAAAAATGAACAGATAGTTTTATTTATTTATTTATCAAATCAGACGCGATATCCCTACAAGGGATGCTTGCGTCAATAACAACACTAAATTCAGATACTATATTACAAAAAAAAAAATTAAATAATTACAAGATTTGAAAAGATAAGAAAGAGGACATTAAAATCATTCTTGATTTTACATCACATAGTTGAAGTGTGTATTTATTTATAATAAAGTAGTAGAGCAGTGTGTCTGGTGTAGATTAACCTGGCAAACCCGCTAGGAGGGTTCATCAATGATGAGCCAGGCCTTCTTCAAATATTTTCCCATCGTAGAAAGAGCTGTAGATAATAATTCTTAAATTAGAAACGCTGAAAAGGTGGATTGACTCTCTCTATATATATTGCATTTAACCTTATATAATCTTATATGGACATTGAAATAAATTAGTTTCAATCTTAATCTTTCTCTATACATATGTGTGTATATATATGAAAAACAATAAAAAAGTAAAAAGGTCAGATGTTGATATATATATCAAGGAACAGGTTAAATCAATGTTTAGTTGATTTCTGTTCCACCAGATGACGCTCTGCCTTCTGTAAAGCACATGTGCTCCTGGTCAGGATATGTCGACTTTGTTTTTAGTATATATATATACATATATATATATGGAAGCAATGGTCGCCTCTCCCGTCAAAATTAACGTCAGAATCTGACGCCATCTATATATATATCAATTTATTTTATCCATATATTTTTATAATTATTTAGTCTTTTTCATCTCCATATTTATCTATTTTATATTTAACCTTATAAGAACGTTGTGATAAAGTAATTTAAATTTCAATCTCTCTCCGTTCATATATATTCAAAATTAAATTTATTATTATTGATATAATACTATTATAATAAGAATTTAATATCCATTCAATAATCTGTGTATGCCGAGCTATTTCTACAAAATCGTCAACTGAATCCGTATAATCAAAATGTGAGCAACAGTAAAAGTTGGCCGAATTCAGAGCGAATTCTAGGCATATCGTATTGACTACGTTATATTCATTAAAGTTAGATGGAATTATGAAACATTAAGTAGGGATGTGAAGGAATACTTAGGGGATTCTTATATTTTATAAATACTTTAAAGGAATTCCTTTGTGTACCAAATGAAAGGGTTGATGGACAAAAGAAATTTCGAAGCCTACCTGAAAGAAGGCCCTCCCTGACCCGAGTTAGAAAGTTGTGTTTCTAAGTAAAAAGAGATAATTAATAAGATTATGGGGGTTAAAAGGTTGCGGAAGAGAAGCCAAATTGGTTTAAAGAATATTTTGGGATCGTGTACGAAACAAGATTTCCTTAATGGAAACGGATGGAGAACACAAATTCTCCTTCTCCCTGTCTGTGCTGTACATGGATAGAAATCTGGGTTATGAAACTCCGCAATAAGATTTCAGTAAAACCTCCCTTAAGCGGTCTCAATTATGAGCGACCTTCTTACTCCCTGAGCGACGACCTTTTTGGTAGAATAATAAATGCATAGATTTAATCCGACCTCCAATGAACGGCCACCTCCAAGAGAGACGATTAGTGCTACCAACCCGTCAGTTAACTATCCATCACGAGTGTATAATCTGAGTGTAGATAGGTGAGAGTCTGGAAGGTAGATGCTTAATTTATACCAACTGGATGTCTTTCATGGGTCT
Source organism: Cordylochernes scorpioides (assembly GCA_030710605.1). Lineage (NCBI taxonomy): Eukaryota > Metazoa > Arthropoda > Arachnida > Pseudoscorpiones > Chernetidae > Cordylochernes > Cordylochernes scorpioides. The sequence goes on along the minus strand of CP092882.1, from coordinate 21,009,620 downwards.
ACTTCGTCGATTGAGTGGACAGTATATTATATTTCCAACCCGTCTCTTTCTTTCTGGACTATAGCTAGTCATCACGGTTCCACTAAGATCTGAGGGTAGCGATGTGTCAGAGTGTGGAATATGGACTTGGTTTCTAAACTAGATAGCTGATATAGGCCTTTCCCTATGTTATGACATGGGTACTGTGGGTTACATCATATTTCTGTTTGATCTTTGCCACGGGTCTATTACATCATCTGAGTAATGTCAGACATGGAACCTGAAAGGCAGGCTTAATCTCTAAACTGGATAGCTGTTGTCTCAATATTAACTCTATCTGAGTCTCGTTCACTATGATTTTAGTGTATAGACAGTGATTGTATATTATATTCACTAGTCATATTTGACTAGCTGCCATGGGTCCACTATTATATAAGTTGGGTGGAATGTGACTTAGAGGAGATTTTGACACTGAGGTGTTGTAATCCGTTCCGATCCTCCATCTAATTCTGTTTAAAATGAAGATACATATTTACTATATTTATTTTTACTTAAATAATGAGGAGAGCTTTCTCGGATATGTTTCCTACATCTTCTCAAAAGTACAAAAAAATGTGAAATAAAAAATCTGTATAAAATAGCTTTGTACTTTTGAGTAGGTGTAGGAAGATATTTCGAAAACTCCTCAATATTTGATTAAATAGCGTAAAATATGTATCTTCATTTTTAATATAAATGCGCTAATTATGAATATATTCTATCTAGTTCTGTCCCATCTCCTACGGACTTATCAATCCCACTATTCATTCTGTGAATTTTCTCTCCCGTAATTGGCGGCAGACATTCCCGGATGATCGAGAGTAAAAAGAAGTCGGCAGTATGGTTTATAGCTATATCAAAAGTATTAAAATACTCTCATGGACAAAACTTAATGAAGTGGAAAGTCTTTGATGTCGTCATTCGTCTGGTTTTTGAAGGAGACAGGCAATTTTTTTACACTTGATTATCTCGTGTGTCTTCACTGAGAATCACTGTGTATCAAATATCTTTCAGAGTTATTGTTTGAATCACGATATAAATGCTAAAAGGTACAACGTTCTTAAGTTGAGTCCATAAGTGTGTGTTGAAAATATAATCTAATATGAGAGTGGTATATTGTAATCTATATGTAATCTATTTATTTTTAGAGTTAACGGTTGTTATCCTATATATATAAAGTTTATCATCACTATAATCCTTTTATGTTTCATCAAAATTCATCCTAGGCGATTTGGATACTTTCGAGGGTGCTTCACCTGCCCAAGTCAGCAACATCCAAAAGGCCTACAAGTCATCACTAAGTCGCCTGAAAAGAACCAACCAAATCACCTCCGCACAATTTCAAAGTTATACTTCAAATCTCTCCAACACTCCTTATATTTATGGCCTCCCGAAGGTACACAAACCGGACATCCCTCTTAGACCAATTGTTGCATATCATCTTTCCCCTGCAGCACACCTGGCTAGATACCTTTCAGATGTCTTAAAACCGTTGATCAAGACATATAATTCCCATTCTATTCAAGACTCAAGCGACTTTATCCACAAATTAAAAGAAATAGATAACTCAGAAAACTACTCCATCTGCACGTATGATGTAAAATCCCTCTTTTTATGTCTCCCCACGACCTCATCATCAAAGAACTCAGAAAACTCCTGGCTTCTTGCGATCTCCCCCATACCCACAGTTGCACCATCACAGACCTATTCCAAATATGCTTGAATATGAACACCCTTGAATTTGACGGTCATTACTACCTACAGAAGAGAGGCTCCCCCATGGGTAGCCCTTTATCAAACATAGCAGCTGAACTCGTAATGTCTGGTCTACCCATGTAACCCACGAACCGTGATGACCTAGGAATTAAATTATGGATAAGATATGTCGATGACATACTTTGCATGTATCCCAAAGCTAATAACTCCCTCATCACAGATGCCCTCAACGCATATCACGAATGCCTAAAGTTCACCCAAAACCAGGACAAAATGGTGTCATCCCATTTCTGGATGTGCTGGTCATCAATACCGGCAGCAACATAGAAACCACGGTATACTACAAACCAGAATTTAACCCCACGTATATTCATTATGGTTCTCATGCACCTGCATCTCATAAGATCACAACTATCAAAACACTAACAAAAAGGATCTCTACTCATTGTTCTCTAGAAATCTTTAGGACGGTCGAGAGAAATAACATTTATCGTAACCTTTCGTCTTTCGGTTACCCTATAGATTTTATCCGGCGCCATACGTACCAACAACGTACATATACAATCCCAAACGTTTACAAATCGACTTGCGTTCTCCCGTATTCCGAAACCAACGTCGATATTGCCCGTTTCTTGAGAAAATACGGTGTTCGCACGCATTTTAGTAATTCACCTTCCGTCGAACTCAAACTCCGGCATCCCATCACAAAAAGTTCTATAAAGCAGGACCCACTATCCGCCTCTAACGCAGTGTACAAAATTAAATGCTCAAATTGCGAACTACATTATGTTGGTGAAACCGGCAGAACCATAGAAATCAGGACTAAAGAACACAATAGAAACATCATGAACAAAGACAGCCGTTCCCAGATTTATCAGCACATGGCAGAAACACAGCATTCATTTGATTTCACAGACACCCAATGTATTTACAGTAACATAAGTGGAAAATATCAACGACTGGTCCTGGAGGCTTTGGTTTCCAATAAAATTCCAAGCCTCAATAGAAAAATAGAACTACCCCCGCAGTACATAGCTTTTTGTAATAGCATGGACCCCGCATATGGAAGTTTAACCTCAAGTGTTTTCCCGAATTATGTATATATTGTCAAATAGCTCCATCCAGATGGGACAACTGTCAATCATCCCTGGACCCCGGGAGGGGGGAAGCTGATATGTAAATAAGGAAAACGGGACGGTGGCTAGCGCCGTTCATTAGGAGTAACTTTTAACTTGGGTAAGTTGTACAAAACTCTCTCTCCCTACAAATACCCCTTGTAATAAATTATTTAATCCCAAATTTGCCCTTGCTTTATTTATCTCCGCGAGATATTTTGGTGGAGACGCTGGGTAGCGTGACGGAACTTCGAAGAAGTCGACGTCTACAGGGACGTGAACCAATTCTTCAACCTTTGCCACAACGAATAGAAATGGAAGACGACCACAGACCTACTGTTAACGGATCCTACCTCCCTTGTCAACGCCAACGAGATCCTTCTACCTTTTCTGGAGATGGAAATATAAACCCTGGACAGTGGTTGAAAGAGTACGAGAGAGTTTCGAAGTACAACAGATGGGACGAGACCATGAAGCTTGCCAACGTCGTATTTTACTTGAACGGAACTGCTGGAAGGTGGTTTGATAATAACGAAGAATCACTCAACTCGTGGAGAAGCTTTGAAGACGCATTCCGCGGTGTGTTCGGACTGCAGGAGGATTCTGCTCGACGCGCCGAGGAAGTTCTGAAGTCAAGAGCACAGAAGGCCGAAGAATCCAGCGAGTCATACATCCAGGAGATTCTTAGTCTCTGCCACCAGGTGAACCCTCGCATGGAAGAAGGTGAGATAGTTGCTCACATTATAAAGGGAATTTCGGAGGACACATACCAGGTATTGGTGGCGAAAGACATACAGACGGTAGATGAGATCCTGAAGTTCTGCCGTCATCTGACAACCGTCAAGCAGCGCCGGATCGGCCGTACGAAATTCGCCAGGTTGTCAAACGTAATGCCCATTTCGTGTGTTGACGACTCAGACGACTTGGCCGGCTTAATTCGCCGCATCGTTAGAGAAGAGATACAAAAGGTTTTCTCAGCACCTGAAGTGATCAATCCTCTCCGAGAGGTGAACGCCCTGGAACAGACTGTGAAGGAAGAGGTCAGCCGTGCTCTACAACCTACCAGACCACAAGTCAACGTGGTACAACAACAACCACGAACTCCCTATTATAATATCGACCGACCAACCCAACCCAGGAAGACGGAACATTGGAGAACCTACGACGACAAACCTATCTGCTTCCACTGCGGACGACCCGGACATGTCGTCCGTTATTGTAGGGAACGACGACAGGTCTTCGCTGAAGCCAGGACAAGGAATGGCGGAGAAGGAAGAAATGTTGGATTTTCGAGTCGACCCCCGAGATATGACGCCGACGACGACTATGTAACGCCCCAAACCTCGACGTACTTCTACCGGAGCTCTTCCCCACATCCAAGCCGCGCAAGGTCGCCAGCCCGAAGACAATCCCAGTCGCCAACCCGTCGTTTCAGCCGTTCTCCCAAGCCTCAGAATGTGAAAAACTAAGTGGAGCGGCTTCTAACGGGGGTGAGGTCGCCATTGAGGAAAATCCTCCAGGGTATATCGCCGCTAAATTAAAAGAAAATTTTGTTATGGTCGAAATAAATGGACGCAAAATTAAAGCATTGGTGGATTCAGGAGCCGACTTTTCTGTTATTTCAGACAAATTTCGACGCGAACTAAAGACACCTCTCTTCAAAGAACCAGGTCCCATTCTTAAAGCCGCAAATAAAAATTTAATAGAGACCCTAGGAAAATGTGTCCTGAACATAGAAGTTAATGGTCTGAAGATATCCTTTGAATTCGTTGTTATGGTGGAATGCAGCCATGACATCATATTCGGATGGGACTTCTTCAAGGCCACCGAAGCCGTCATTGATTGTGGCAGAAATGAACTCCATCTCGGGGAAACCTCCGTCCTGGAATCTCGAGAGGAGGAAAACCAGAGATTGTTTGCTTCCGACGACTTTGTCATCCCGCCTAAATCAATAAAGAAGATCAGTGTGATAAACGAAGAAGTATGCGGTGTTAGAGATGTTTTAGTCTCAACTTCTAAGGACTTATTATTAAGAAAAGAAGTTCTTATACCAAACTCATTGGTTACATTTCGACACGGCCGAGGTAGCATTTGGGTGGCGAATGGAGCGTCTTGGCCGCAACTGATTCCATCAGGAATGAATATGTGCACCATGGAAAGTTATGAGAATGGGAATATCTGCAGTCTTATTGAATCCAGCGATAAGTTACAAGAAACGCAGCTAAAGTCACGTGAATGGTCACAGAAGATAAACCTTACTCTAGATCCAGGGCTGTCTGAAATTCAAAGGTTACAGCTTGTTTCATGCCTTGACGAGTTTATCGACATATTTGACTTTGGGAGTACTTCTATTAAGCCCACCAGTACTGTGAAGCACAAGATAAACACAGGAGACCACTCTCCTAGCAAACAGAGGCCCTATAGAGTAGCACCAAGTGAACGACGACTAATTCAAGATGAAGTGAACAAGATGATTGAAAATCACATCGTGAAGCCCTCTGAAAGTCCTTGGTCATCTCCAGTTATTCTAGTTCGAAAGAAAGACGGGACCTGGAGATTCTGCGTAGATTACCGTCGATTAAATAAAATAACAAAAAAAGATGTTTACCCTCTGCCACGCATTGACGATGCCTTGGATAGTTTAGCCGGCTCTAGTTACTTCTCCACGATGGATCTTCGGTCCGGGTATTGGCAGATTGAAGTGGACGAAAAAGACAGGGAGAAAACTGCTTTCATCACTCCAGATGGGTTGTATGAATTCCAAGTAATGCCTTTCGGTCTTTGTAACGCTCCAGCAACGTTTGAAAGGATGATAGATAGTGTTCTGGGCAGTCTTAAATGGAACATGTGCCTTTGCTACCTGGACGACATCGTAGTTTACGCACCTACCTTTGAGGAACATCTACGTCGTCTACAACTTGTATTAAGCTGCATCCAGAAAGCTGGACTAAGCTTGAACCACAAAAAGTGTCTTTTTGGATCAAGGAGGATAAAGATTTTGGGACACCTTGTTGACGCCAATGGAATTCATCCAGATCCAGATAAAGTTGAAGCCGTCTCTAAATTTCCGAGGCCAAGGAATATCTCTGAACTGAGGAGCTTTCTTGGATTATGTTCCTATTACCGAAGATTTATTGAGAACTTTGCCGACAAAGCTAGATCTTTGCATGACCTACTGAAGACTGAAAAAAAATTTTATTGGGATGCAGCTCAAGAGAAAGCGTTTGAAGTCCTTAAAACAGCTCTAATTTCAGAGCCTGTCTTAGGACACTTTGATGAATCCGCTGATACCCATCTACACACGGATGCAAGCGGACATGGTATTGGAGCTGTTCTTCTACAAATACAAGGTGGAAAGGAGCGGCCTATAGCTTATGCATCTAGAAGCTTGACAAAGGCTGAAAATAACTATTCTACAACGGAAAAAGAATGCCTTGCTGTAGTCTGGTCTATTAGCAAATTCCGCCCATATTTGTTTGGTCGACCATTCACGGTTGTCACTGACCATCATTCTCTATGTTGGTTGGTAGGGCAGAAAGATCCTTCTGGCCGTTTGGCAAGATGGGCGCTGAAGTTGCAAGAATTTGACGTGACCGTTATCTACAAGAGCGGACGCAAACATAAGGATGCCGATTGTCTGTCAAGGAGCCCGCTTGAGAACGATCCACCAAGTGCTGTGATGTCACTAACCAACGTCGATATAGAGCAGACTAAAGACCCGGATTTAGCTAAAATAATCGATAATTTAAACTCGGGCTACACCAGAAAGGAATTCAGCATTATCGACGGCATATTATACAAGAAAAACTATAGCACAACTGGAAGACCCTGGCTTATGATGATCCCTAAGCACTTAAGATCGGAAGTTATGGCAGATTTACATGACGCTCCTACAGCTGGGCATTTGGGTTTCGCCCGAACGTATGACAAAGTCAAGAAACGATTCTATTGGCCTGGCCTTTATAGAACTGTTCGCCAATATGTAAGCCATTGTCGGGAGTGTCAACGAAGGAAGAAATTACCTCGACGTCCGGCTGGACAACTTGTATCCATACCGCCCGTAGAAAAGCCATTCTATAAGGTCGGGGTCGATCTCCTTGGAAGATTTCCAGTTTCTAAAGATGGAAACCGTTGGATCATTGTGTGCACCGATTATATGACAAGGTATGCCATAACGAAAGCGATCCCAGACGGAGGAGCAATCGAAACAGCTAAGTTCCTGGTTGAAGATGTTATCTTGAAGCATGGAGCTCCTAGAGAAATGATAACAGATCGCGGAAAAATTTCATTTCTCAAGTAATAAAAGAGATCAATGCTCTGTGCGGAATTGTGCACAGATTTACAACGGCCTACCATCCCCAGACCAACGGCCTGACTGAAAGGTTCAACAAAACTCTGGGAGACATGTTGTCCATGTACACAGGTGTCGAGCAGAAGGACTGGGACCAAGTTTTACCCTACGTGACTTTTGCTTACAACACTGCTAAACAGGAGGCGACCGGCTACACTCCGTTCTTTCTTGTCCACGCCCGCGAGGCCGAGACCTACATCGATGCCGTACTACCCTACCTACCAGATGAGATCTCTGACGACTACGTTGGGGAACTTGTGACCAGAGCTGAGGAAGCGCGTCAACTCTCCCGATCACGCCTTCTACAATCACAGGCGAAAGACCGTAGACTTTACGACCAGAAACATACTCCAGTCTATTACCAGAAGGATGATCTTGTGTGGGTTTTTACTCCCATCCGAAAAGTAGGGCTCTCAGAAAAGCTACTGAAGAGATACTTCGGTCCCTACAAGGTGACCAAGAAGCTTTCAGAAGTTACGTATGAAGTAGAGCCCGTGGACCCGTCTCCCCGATCACGGAAATCCAAGGATATCGTTCATGTCATTCGGATGAAGCCCTACCTGGACCCTGAAGAACAACATTCCATTCTGCTAGGGAACACAGGCCGTGATAGATTTCCTTCCAGAACAAGGGCTGAGACAAGCTAATCAGCGGGTCGCTGTTTTTTCTAAAGAGGGAGTAATGTCAAATAGCTCCATCCAGATGGGACAACTGTCAATCATCCCTGGACCCCGGGAGGGGGGAAGCTGATATGTAAATAAGGAAAACGGGACGGTGGCTAGCGCCGTTCATTAGGAGTAACTTTTAACTTGGGTAAGTTGTACAAAACTCTCTCTCCCTACAAATACCCCTTGTAATAAATTATTTAATCCCAAATTTGCCCTTGCTTTATTTATCTCCGCGACAATATTTTATTTATTTTAAACTTATTTTAAACTGAATTTCTCGCTCGCTCTCTAGGTGTGTTGATACGTGCTTGTTCGTGGCAATTTTGCTTTAATTTTCAAATCTTACTTAGGTGGGTGTATTTACCTCTCCACATATATTTTTTCTTGGATTACCTGAAGAAAAGCATTTTGCTTGAAAGCTTGTAATTTTAATAAAAAGAAACTCACCATGCTATTTTTCGTTTTCTCTTTTAAAATTTTATTCCTTAAAATGTTATTATACAAGATGTGATCATTAAGTAGGGAGATAAGGTTGTTAAAATTTAATTATAGTTGACACCAATATAACTTCTACAAAGTATGATCCTTGCACTACACATCAACGTTCCCTTATTTTTCAGCTGCTCAAAACATTGAGCAAATTCGATTTTCGGAATGGTTCTTGAATTTTTCTTCGAATTTTCTATAATTACACTTATTTCACTAAAATGTTTACCTGTCAAGAAAGCTTTTATCTTAGGGAAGAGAGAAAGTCAGGGGAAGACTTCAGGGGAATAGGGAGGGTGAGGAAGTTTGGGGGTTCGGTTCTTCGCCAAATATTGAACGACCGAAAGAGCCATCTGAGTTCGAGAATTATCGTGTTACAGGATCCATTTTTCCCCATAAATCAGGACTTTTTATTCTGATCGCTTCAGGTAAACGACGGTGAATATATAAATACACGTATTGTGTTATTGTTGAGCCTTCTTCGAAAAATTCAGAGTGACCATGACCTTTAAAATCAAAAAAGATAATCAACAAAGATATTTGATTTTGTTCTTCTTGATTTGGGGGAGGCTTGGTTATCACCTCGTTTCACTTGACTAGCGTTTTATCTCCGGGTCATAGGCGAAATCCCATGTCTCACCACCTGTGATTATTCTGGTTTATTCCAATAGTTTTCGGAAAGATTTTAACAAATTGAGTGTCAATAACCTTTCGTTGTTCCATTTCTAACAATATAGAGACAAAATTTTGCTTGTTATTTATTGCATTAACCCGTATGGGATCTCTAATTGTCCTCTCACCTCTCTGATTGTCACTCTAGGTTTTTCTCGTAAAAGATTTTGATTTGTTCGATATTTACCTGGTTTCTGATGATGCACGGTCGACCCGGTCCAACATCGTCAATGAGATTTGTTCTCCCATTTTTAAAGTTGGCGTACCAATTGAAAAACTTTTGTTCTTTTGAGATTTATCTCCATACTCCTTTTTAATTATATCATTCGTTTCTGAATCTGTTTTACCGAATTTCAAACAAAGTTTAATAGCGATTCTGGTTGCTCGATAAAACTATTCATTTTTAAAGCAACTTTTTTTGAAGAACATTTTGACAACGTTCGCTCTTTATAAAATAAATTCGAATCACGTGCGCTCAGGCCATGGTCAAATTATATATTATTTAAAAGTTTAGGTCACGAAGATTAATACGTAAACCTTTATGTTTATATATTTTTATAAATATAGCCTTGTCTCTCCCTACTTAATGATCACACACCCTGTTTAATGATTTCTCTCCTTACTATTACTACTGATAATATATTTAGATTAAAAGATACACACACACAATTTTAAATATCATCATTTCAGCAGTTTTTCGTCTTCCAACGATGAAAATTATTGAAAATTTTAAACGCAACTTTTTCTTTAAATAATTAAAAGCAATTTTTCTACAAACCTTATACTGCAATTATAAAAATTGAAAATTAAGAATACAAAAAAAATTGTTTTAATTTTTAGTAAAATAAAATTGTAAGGGCAAACATTCACACTTGATGAAGATCCCGGGCGAAGGTCGCGTTCTTCTGATATATGGTTGATACCAGCGGTGAAGAGCCGTCACCGACGTAAGAGCTCTTGCAAAGAATCAGGAAAAGAAGGAAACTGGTATGTGATGTAGACATCTTCTATTCACTTACTAGTCAAATGTTCTGGAACGGGTATACGAAGCAAACAGAATATGCAAATTAGGCTGCAATCGGACTAATTGCCGCGGTTGAAACTCTGACACTGACTCCCTTCAGACCTAACTCTATAGCGTGCCAAAGTTTCATTCAGAGAGCATCAAAATTGTAGAAACACATGAAGAAGCAAACATATATACCTAATTTTATTTTATATTTATTAAGATTAAATATTTATTTATTTTCTGTATTTGCGTTCTTACTAACACTCAAATGTGAGACTGGAATTTTCCATTATTCAACCATTTAAGAGAAAATTATTATTTCTTAAACTTTCTCCAATGTGGAAGTCGAACCTGGGTCCTGATTGGCTGAAAAGCGAGTTCATATAACAAAACAACAACCATCCTCCCCTCTACAATCTCTAAGCTCTACATTTTGCTATATTGCTCCAACAAACTGTCTACAAATACCATTACGCTATAGAGGTCCCCGTTAAATATACATGTCCCTGGAAGAGAGACAAAAACAATCTATCAATCTCCAATTGCTTCCACTCAACCATTCATGAAACCACTGCATCGAGGTTGGATTCCATTTATATAAGGAGGTAACTCATTTTAGTAATCCCTAGTTAACGGCGGGAGGGAGTGGATTGGAATAGTTTATCTCCTAAAGTGAGATATTTAACTGCGTGTGTATTTAAGCGTAAATGTACACGCCTAAACGCTCTCTTCCTAACAATATGTAGTGGTACTTATCTCCTTATCATACGGAGTAATTGGATGCTGTTGATGGAAACATCTGAAGCACACAAAGTTACGACTTTGTCTCTTTGCTTTTTAACATTTAGCTGGGCTTAGTAAGGCAGTCTTCATGCCTAGGGTACAAGGAGTACAAGACTCCAGACATACTGTCCTGCCACGCTAAGGCAGTTAACAGGACTTGGGGAGAGGCTATATGTAATTTATATAAAAATAAATATTTAATACTTTTAATATAAAATAGGATATCTATGCACATTTATCACAATAACCATTATAAAAACTTAGCACCCATAGATACCGCTATTAAAATGTTCAACATGAAAATCAGTGGTACCTCGACATACGAGCGCCCCAACATACGAGTTTTTCGAGATACGAGCCGACGAGCAAGTGATTTTTTGCTTTGAGTTACGAGCGAAATTCGAGATACGAGTTCGGTTCGGTAGTGTTGAAGATATTAATCTGTGATTTTAAATGAGAATTTTGTATGGGGAAATTTGCTTCGAGATACGAGTAATTCAAGATACGAGCAAGGTTGCGGAACGAATTAAACTCGTATGTCGAGGTACCACTGTATTCCAAATATTAAACTATACAATCGACACTTCTAAATATCAGACATTTATTAGAATTGGACAAAGAACAATATTATAACGAAGAATTAATTTATATATAATTATATCTATTTTAATTATTAAATTATTCAAATTATTAATATCTTTAAAACTAGATCTCTAAAACAGCTTCGATAGTTTATTCATCTAATATATGAGGAATATCTTGGTACTTCTCTGTGGCATGGCTGTAAATTGTCTAGCCGTGCTGACGTTATTAATAAAACCTTTTCATCCTCAAATAACTTCTTTCCTACGTTACAATATTTGAGAAATTCCTTGAAATGTGCTCTCATCATCAACCTCCTGCTTCAATGTAGCCCCCCAAACCCAGGAAGACCTGGATACAATAAATGGTATAAATCAATGCTGACACACACAATTGAATCAAGAAGATAAATACAAATAATCGACCCAAAAGAAACGACATGTATTCCTTATAAAATAAACGTTCTTCCCTGATTTATAATATAATTTTAAAAATGAAGCTTCCAGGGTTTAGTTTCTTGTGCAACTATTTATTTTTAAGCTTTCGGACTTGTCAGTGTGTGCATAGATATCCTATTTTATATTTACAGTATTAAATATTTATTTTATATAAATTACCTATTGTTAGCCTCTACTCAAGACCTGTTAACTGCCTTAGCGTGGTGAGGAGGTGACCAGGACAGTATGTCTGGAGTCTTGTACTCCTTGTACCCTAGGCATGAAGACTGCCTTACTAAGCCCAACTAAAGGTTAAAAAGCAAAGAGATAAAGTCGTACCTTTGTGTACTTCAGATGTTTCCATCAACAGCACCCAACTGACTAGTCCGAAAGCTTGAAAATAAAAAGTCGCACAAGAAACTTAACCCTGGAAGCTTTATTTATTTTATAATATATTCCTTATAACTACTGTACTACACCAGCATTGGACATCCATCCTGGAAGACAACAGACACCTCTTACTGAAATATAATCATCACCCATGGATTAAATAATCTACACAAATTTAGACTCTCACGAGCCGGAAAACCTTGAGTTAGCTGACTGCAAGCGGAAATAAGCATTCTCTATTGTAACGGAAAGCATATATGCTCATGGAAAAAACTTGAGGAAATGAAAAGTCTTTAATTTCGTCGGTCGTCTGCTTTTTTTTTTTTTTTTTTTTTAAGAAAACGGAAGCATTTTTGTTCAAAATTGATTATTCAAAAAATGAATCTTAAAGATAGAGGCTGCCCAGCCGGAATTTATAGTTCTTCAACTAAAGATACTTGCATCCTTAGAATAATTTTTAACGCCTTGCCAAATGTTTTCATTTTTGTTTGCTCCTGACGAAGACAAAAGATTTTTGTCGAAACGTCGAGACAATAAAAAATATTTACTGGCTGAAATATCTTTAATTTGAAAAAAAAAATTAAAAATGAAGTTTAGAAATAAATAATAACCCGTGTATTATAGCGTGCATGACACACTTATATATACCATATAATTAATAAAATAATTAGAATAAATTAGGTAAAACTCTAATAAAATATTAATTAATTAATTAATTAAAATGTAAGTTGAGGCTACTAATTAAGAGGAATGTCTAAGCAGGCAGATTAGAGATTAAATCCCTTCAGTAAACATTGACAGAATGCCACGTCAACTCGCTCCGACAGCTTACTGGACCTTCTTAGATGACATCAAATCCCGGAGCATGTTTTGGAAGGTGTTTCGCCACTCTCAGAGACAATGATTTCATAGAACTCTCTGTCGATACCCTCCTTTTTCCATCATATCTCTATCCTAACTCTAGAGTCACACAGAATACCAAAATTGTAAGTGGGCCTTTGATTAATTTAAGTTGAAGACTTCATCAACCTTTTTATAAAATGTTTATTGTCTTTTGACGTTTCAGCGACCCAGAGTCGCCCTTTTCGAAAAAGATGGAAAAATTACTAGAGAAATATTGTCTTTTGTCGACCTATTCTCCAGTACACATATGGCTGGACCTTTTTCCTTATGTATTACACTGGGGGGAAATAGTTTGTCAAAAGACAATACTTCACTAAAAGGCTTTCCACCTTTTTGAATAGAGCGACATTGAATCGCCGAACAATAAACTTTATAAAAATGTTGACGAAACCTTCTAGCTTTAGGTTGATACTGTCCTTTCAGAGCTTCCTTTCAACGGCAAGTCTTTTCATTGCAGCGTCTACTCCGAAATGTGTCCTTTATAAATAGAAATAAATGTTGATTGATTCCAATGTATTATCTGGAACCTTTATTAACATCATGAAACGCGATATCCCAAACTCAGGGATATTTGCGCCAATACCTCTTTCTACATCACAACAAATCGGCTATATACAATCCTGTTCAACTCATTATTTTACATAATTAACCAAAGAAAATTGTCCAAAGAGAAAAACAAACAACAAATCAAAACACACAAAGCAAGCATCGCAATTCTTTTCCTTCTAAGTTTCCCTCTCCCTTTTCCAATTTAAAAGAAAGTTGTAAATAAATTTGCAAAATTGATCAAAATTTTTATACATTTCTTTATCGTCTACAAATTCATCAAGCTGTCCAATACGACCAAATTTATTTTCCCTATAAACCCGGAAAACTGGGCACTCCAGAAGTAGATGTTTCGAGTCCTGAATTTCACCTCCGCAGAAGTATCCTGGTTCCTTCACCGCGCCGATAGTTGCCAAAAATTTCCCAAAATTACCATAATCTGTAATGAATTGGATATTATAAAAATTTGGACGGAAAAATCTTGGAATTTCAGATACGAAAAAGCTTCTGAAAAATTCATTAGTGTTATCAAAAATTTCATTCATTTTTGCGTGTAAGAATGATTTGACTATACTTGGCGCATGGGCTTCGTAAGTAATTAGATCTTCAATGGATAGTTGAGCTAGATCATATTTGATTATTCTAGATTCTATACAGTCTGTTAGGAGTGGAATATTTGCCAAACACTATGCACACAGTTTGATGAAGTGGTTTTATATGCTCTAACTGCCCATAAAATGATCTGGTACTGCATGGAGTTCAGTTTTTGTTTAGAACGATTGTTTAAAAATTTAAACCAAATTTCTGAACCGTATGTAAGTACAGGCCTTATTATTGTTTTATATAAAGTTAACCTCTTTTGAGTATCTAAACCCCACATATTGCCGCTTAGTTGTTTTTTTTTTTGCTTATCCCTAGTACACGTGGTACAGGCCATGATAATCATGGTGGGTAGTTAGCGACTGCTTTTAACTGTAAGCGCACCACATGTCTACACATGTGAAAGCAGTTCGACTTTGCACTTACAAATGTGCCAGAGCCCCGTTTGGTTACTTGCACTCGCTGGTGGGGTTGGACTTTTGCAAGAATCGGGGGGCCATTGGAGCATTTTTTTTTTTTTTTACAGAAAAAGTGTCCAATGCGGGGATCGAACCCGGGTCGTAGTGGTCGTAAACCAAACGGTTTAACCAGCCTTCCACCGACCCCCCAAGCTTAGTGAACATAGTAAATTTTTCATACGCCCTGCTTTACACAGAATATCATTTACATGCAGAGTAAAGTTAACTTTATTTTTCCATTTGTGATTAGAAAATTTCATTCCCAGAATTTTTATTTGCTTGACCGGCATAATTATATTGTTATTAACCTTAATAGGTATTTTTGTCTGTTATGCAGGTATAGCAAATTAGTTTTCTCTGTACTGATCGTTAATTTATTTCTATTACACCATTGGATCACATCATTTAAGGTGTATTCACTTGCGGTTTTTAGCCCTTCAATTGTCTTATTCCAGCAAATTATTGTAACGTCGTCTGCATAACATATAATATCTGCATTCATTGATTCAAAGTTTATCAACAAATCATTTAGCAAAAAATATTCCATAGAAGTGGTGATAAAGGTCCACCCTGTGGACATCCTTTAGTTAGTTTCTTATAAGAAGTTTCTGATTCGTATGTAAATTTCACCTCCCTTTCATAATTCAAATAAGATTTTATGATCCGTATTAAATCTGAGGGAACATTATCAATGTATTATGATAACATTGTAAATTATGACGAATACATATTCAAGTTGCATTTACCTTTAAACACAAATATGTAAAAACAAATTATTGATATGTGAAAAGAAACACATTGCCAAAAATAAGTATTACAAATTTTAACGATAAATGCCATTGAACTTTAAATATGAATCGGCTTTAAAAAAAAAAGAATTAACAGCAAAAAATCGGAAAGTTAACAACAAACCCTATTATCACAATACCAAAATATAGTATAATTCCTTCTAACAACTGCGGTTAACTTTAATATGTTGTTTAGACTAGACACACAAAATGTAAACATTATCTATAGATCTTTATTTTAAAATATAAAATTTAACGTTCGTTCCAATGCATTTTACCTAGATATCACTCCCGAAGTTTTTAAAATATCTCAATATATATAATACAACACAAATTTATTATTTTTGACCAATGACAAAGTTGTTTCCATGTGATCTACAATAATTTGTAAATAAAGTTTATTGTGCAATAAATTGATAAAGAGGAGCAATCCCTCGAAATATTTTAAGAAAAAAAATGTTAGTTTTTTTCTTTACAGATCCAGGTACGCCCTTTTGTATATAAGCATATTTAAAGGATCGTCTTTGTTTGAATGTTATGTGAAGAGATACATCAAATCATTAAAACCTGTTTGAATAACTTTAGACCTGGTTGTAATCATCCACATAAATTTCACCTTTATGTAAAGGGTTATTCTTTCTAGGAATAATTCCTTAAAGAAAATTCCCTATTTTTGTCCAATAACGCCGTCCCGTGAGGGGAGGAGGAGACGTCACTCAGGCCAGCGGAATTAATCTCCACCACAGTGTGCACCAATTTAATTTGGCCGCCCTGTGGACAAGATTAAATTGGAGGTGGCAGCTCGGCAAATTTGTCTGCTGCCCATTATCGTCCGAGATTAATATTAAATTGGAATTTGACCAACTATATGGCCATGCATCCATCTTTTCTTATTTTTATTTATCGGCACAGTATAAGAAGACGATGTTTGTTAAGAATACCATTTTTAATTATGCTTGTTTTATAGACAGTGTAACCTCTCGTGAACGACCACCTTTAAAACCTCCTGAATTGAAATACCTCACAAACTTTAGTGAGAGACCAGTAAGAAGACATGCCTACTTAAACCAACTTCTAGAGCGAGAGTGAGCAGGTAAATAAATAAGAAGAAACAATTCTTAAATGTATAAAGAGTATATCTCTCCACAACTATTTATTAAAACTAAATATTCGAAACTATTATGCATATAATGCATCATAAAACTAAATATATAAGCCCTCGGACATTCTCTTCACCAGGTAAATAATAACATGCGATTTTCAGCTGAAGAAGGCCATTCCCGAGAGAAATTTCTGGAATTCCTTTTGTAAAAGAAGTTGCGGCATTATCTTTTCCCTTTTGTCATTGTCAAACCCTGCTCTGCTTCAATTAGCTAGACATATAACTTCTCTTGAATATTCTTTGTCTTGTTTCCCGCTGTAAATAGGAATCCAATTACTTTCGTTATGGGGGTCGGTGGAAGGGTGGTCTAAACCATTAGTTTTCGACCATCGGGCACTTTTTTCTAATTATATGTACAAAAATGCTCCAGTGGCCCCCGATTCTTGCAAAAATCCAACCCCACCAGCGAGTGCAAGTAACCAAACGAGGCTCTCGGGCAGATTTGTAATTGCTAAGTCGAACTGCTTTTCACATGTGTAGACATGTGGTGCACTTACAGTAAAAGCAGTCGTTAACTACCCACCATGATTATCATGGCCTCTACCACGTGTACTAGGAATAATAAAAAAACGTTTGTTATTATCAAACCCTGCTATGCCTCAATTAGCTAGACATATAACTTCTCTTGAATATTATCTGTCTTGTTGCCCGTTGTAAACATGAAACCAATTACTTTTGTTACTTCCACTCCATATTTTACTAATCTGACCTCACCATTTGCCCATCCAAGACCTTTTCATTTCAACCATCTTTGCTTGGATTAGTTTGTGATTACGTTTCATCTTCACGACATGTGTTTTTAAAATCAAGTTTCCCCAACACAGATATTCCAATTTCCCATCCTTTTTCTGCCTCTGACATATTATATTATTGTTTACCTGTTATATTCTATGCCTACTCCGGATCATGTCATCGTGGCTCGGCCATTCAAGTCCTGCGCCTTTCCTCACCTTCCCCTGCCATTCCAGCGTTTGTGTCCGTCCCTCGTCGAAGGTTATTTGACGCGAACAAGAATGTACCAATTGTCCTTAAGCAACCGATAGTCTAGATTCCACTAAATAAAACAATGAATCAAGACCGACTGAACCTGAAGAATACTTCTCCATCGATCGAGCCAGACGCAAAGACTTTGAATTTGATTTTTTTTTTAATGTTCAACTTGAATATCATTTGTTCCTTATTATATTTCGTCTCGCACGGGATTGCATAAATTCTCTAAAAACTATAAAGGCAAGGTATAAATATTCATCAACAAAGGTGTCCATCATTTCATGGACAGGATTAACCGAAGAAGAGATTATTCACTATCTCGCCTGTAAATTGGCTTTCCTGTTGTGACTTTGAGATCATGTTAATCGGCCACTTGCTAACTATAGTATTATTCTAAAACAATTATACACTTTTATATTTTGGATATTGCCACACATGTGAATCATAACTTTAAATTTATCAGATGAAATACATTTTTACACTACGGCATACTACGATAATGGTTAGAAAAATTAAAAAGAACTGCCCTAACACGTTCTCAGATGTTTCATCAAGTTCGTTTTACAGATATTATTTTAAACGGTTTTTGGAAGATGCGCATTTTATGTATATATACAGTTAAACTGGTCTATAGCGCCCCCTCTAAATAGCGCCTTCCTCTCTATAGCGCCCGATTTTAAACATTAAAATGTCAATATTTTACATTAAAAGTGACCTGTATATAGCACCCTATTTTGGTGAGTCCCAAGAGGGGGCGCTATAGTCAGAGGGTTAACTGTACTTGCATTCAAAGTATTTCGATTTCATGGGAAATGATATCCGTGTGTAATAAAATGCGCCTCTCCTTATGAAGCCAATAAACATGGTATTTATAGGTTAGCTTTTGTCTGAATTTTCCAAAGGTGGTCAAATGAACATAATTCATTGTTTTGATGCATTTTAAATATATATATATGTCGTATTAAGGTATATCTTTGAATAATTATAAATTTAAAACTCTAAATTTGTATATAAGAAATAATAGACGCGACAAAAAGAAACGCAGCCATTTTCTCTTTGTTTTTTATTCAACCTCCTTTTTTCTCCCTCTTACCCCTCGGGTCGTTGGTCAAAAAATTATATACAAGCATTGGCTATTTACTCTTTGATTATAGATATTAAAATATATGGATATGGATATTAAAATATATGGATATGGATATTAAAATATATGGATATGGATATTAAAATATATGGATATAAAAATAAAAAATGTGTTGACTATTTACAAGTAGTGTGGGAATTATATTGCAGTGAACCTGCGTGGGGGTGCGCAAGATGAAATTCGTAGCTGCACAGTCTAGATAAAATTTTTAATTTTCTCTGAATTGAAAATATCCTAACGAGGTTATGATATACTATTGATATTTTAAACTGTTATTTATTACATCTTTATTATCTAATAAGTCGATAGGATTCGAACAGTGCGGGGTTAAAAAGCTAAGATTACGGATGGTAGATCTCTCGGCCACGACTGCTCACTTTGAATATGTTCATATCTTTCTTCATCCTACGATCCCTATTCCTGGCTTCTCCAGCTTTAAATATACTTAAACCATGTTCAGCCTTCTTCAACGGGGCCATATGTCATAATATATGCTCTTCCAGGAATAATAAAGTAAGCCTACAGTCGATCCAGAGAGAGATGGGAGGGTGTCACGTTAGACAGCAGGACATTCCAAAGGGGGCTCCTGGGGGCCGTCACTTGGCACCTCGGGACTTTGGACAGTTGGTGATTGTGTTCGACGCGAGCGGACGCCCGGCGACAGCCGGATCCGCCATCTTGATAACGTTGTCTGTGTACTTTTTCCTATGATATACTCGCACATTGAGTTTACGACTCACTCAATGGAAGTACATAGGTCAAAGCACTACAACCAAAATTTACTTCTTTTTTAAAAAGGATGATCTCTAATTCGAACTAACATTTGAAGTGCACATCTTAGGATAGGTTTTACCGAACATCGGTTTTCGAAACTAACCGATGGGGTTATACCATATCTTAGAGGATGATGTGTTTAAAAACCCCAAAATTTTCTTTTTTCTTTTAACCCTCGATAGTTTATCTTATAAAAACGCTTATACTAATCCTATAGTTGTTCTATCGTATTGCTATACGTAATTTAACTTATTAATATTGTCCTAAATATATCTGTAGGCCTTTACATCTTGTCTGTCCTACACCAGACAAAACGAACGGAGGTATGCGGGGTTGTTATACCCGACTAACGATAAGCGCTAGCCTCTGCATATTGTAAGGTGGCTAAAGATATTTATAGCTATTTAAACCCACACACGCATTAAGTGTTTTTATGTTCACATTTTAAAGTAATATATTCAAGTCTTCAAGGTCATATATCATTTGAGTTTATAGCTTGATTAAAATTATCATATCGCCTCATATAGTCCAACATTACATTTATATGGTAGAAGAGATATAGCCACGTTTGAAGTGTAAAAGGGAGATCAAGAGGAAAGTGGTGAGTTTCTTTATTAAGCTGTACACAAGCTTTCGGACGTCACCCGTCCTTCATCAGGTGTTGACATAAATAAGAAGGAGATGCTATATTTATAAGCGACAGTTTAAAAGTATTAAAAATATTAAAAACAATCTGATGCACGCCCGCGAGAGCACATGCCAATAACAAAATATTTTCAATTTTACTCTGTATAAATATCATTTTGAGTTTGTACAAAAAATATCAGCCCGTTGAAAATCTGTATACCTAAGACGAAGTGAGAAAGGCGGACAACGAGAGGCGAAGACAAAAGCAAGAAAAAACAACAATAAAAATAAAAAATAAAAATAAAAAATAAAAAATCAGCGGAATAAAGATAAAGTTAAAAATAAAATTAAGACATCCTATCACAAAAAGCTCCGCCAAACGTAACCCCCAATCCCTTTCCAACGCCGTTTACAAAATTCCCTGTAACGATTGCGATTTACACTACATTGGAGAAACAGGCCGAACAATCGTCATCAGAGCCAGTGAACACGCCCGTAACATCCGCTCGAAAGACAAAAAATCGCTCATATACCAACATATCGCCGAGTCCGGACATTCCTTCAATCTCGACAACACAACCCCCATTTATAGCGATATAGCAAACAAATACCAACGCTTAGTTCTTGAGGCCCTTGTTTCTAATACTACCCCCAGCCTCAACAGAAAGATTGACCTCCCGCCCCAATATTCTGTTTTTTATTCTACCTCAGATACACCTTCTCCGTAACTTTTAACTTTATCTTTATTCCGCTGATTTTTTATTTTTTATTTTTATTTTTTATTTTTATTGTTGTTTTTTCTTGCTTTTGTCTTCGCCTCTCGTTGTCCGCCTTTCTCACTTCGTCTTAGGTATACAGATTTTCAACGGGCTGATATTTTTTGTACAAACTCAAAATGATATTTATACAGAGTAAAATTGAAAATATTTTGTTATTGGCATGTGCTCTCGCGGGCGTGCATCAGATTGTTTTTAATATTTTTAATACTTTTAAACTGTCGCTTATAAATATAGCATCTCCTTCTTATTTATGTCAACACCTGATGAAGGACGGGTGACGTCCGAAAGCTTGTGTACAGCTCAATAAAGAAACTCACCACTTTCCTCTTGATCTCCCTTTTATTACATTTATATATAAATTTATATATTCCACTATTCTAACGGTCCATTTTATCAAGAACATTTTATAAGAGATATGTAGGTTTGTTTGTATGGGTAGAGGCAAGATATAAAACAATAAAGGAAGAAGGTATATACAAGATGCTAAATGAGTATAAAGAATCCAAAATATTATTGTGGTAATTAAAAACAATGGAAAAATTTTAATTCTAAATATAACAGTTTTATACAAAAATGTACACAGTGTGATAACATTATTTATTAACGAATCTTTATTTAAATAATGTGAAAATTCTTTGGTCGCCAAGGTTGTTGGCATAAAGACATCGGCATTTGGATTAAGTTTACTGTGTAATTTTTCTTTGGTAGTACCCAAATTACTTTCCACCATATTATCGAATGGATTGATTTTAGGGTCTAAGACCAATGTACTGGATATAGTGGGCTTTACTATTGATGAAAAAGTTGGTTTGGATGTTATTGGAAAATCAGGCTTATAAAATTTTTCATCCGTGAAAATACTGTTGTCCAAATGGTTAAACGGTTGAAACCATTTCCTTGGTCTGGAGGAACCCGGATCACCCAAGATATCTGTAGTGAAGTGCCTATAAGGAAATAGAAAATAGTTTTGTCTAGGAGGAGAGTCGGGAAGGTCCGTAGGAGGTGTGATATGGGGAATATTTTCCACATACCTACGAAGTTTTTCTATATTTATAATTTCTGTCTCTAACTGCAAAGGTCTATTTGGTCTATTAATGCGCACTACCTGAGGTGATAGTATTTCCAAGATCTCATATGGGCCTGTATAGTTAGGTTCCAACTTTGGAGTATTCGGATGCCTATAAACTTTCACCAATACTAGATCCCCTGGTACAAAATCAATCTTTTTATGTTTTTAATCGTACATTAGTTTTTCGGCCTTATGCCTTGCTTGAGTCTTTTGTAATGCTATTCTTCTTGCTTCTGAGAGTTCGGGAAATGTCTGAACATGGTTGTTTAAATTGTTTGGGACTATCCCTTTTAGGCATTTTTGTGGCGAATGGTTGTAGGCTAAAGGTTAAATCCAATAAAGTTTTAAAAAAGAAAAAACGTACCGGTTATTATATCCTGTCGGCTAAATACTGTCGTATTAAGGTATATCTTTGAATAATTATAAATTTAAAACTCTAAATTTGTATATAAGAAATAATAGACGCGACAAAAAGAAACGCAGCCATTTTCTCTTTGTTTTTTATTCAACCTCCTTTTTTCTCCCTCTTACCCCTCGGGTCGTTGGTCAAAAAATTATATACAAGCATTGGCTATTTACTCTTTGATTATATATATTAAAATATATGGATATGGATATTAAAATATATGGATATGGATATTAAAATATATGGATATGGATATTAAAATATATGGATATAAAAATAAAAAATGTGTTGACTATTTACAAGTAGTGTGGGAATTATATTGCATATATATATGCCTTTTTGCTATGTTAGAGTCATCCTCCCATAAACTTACGACGTAACTAGGCCTAAAATCTAAACTCATCACTTCACTAGCCTTAGACGCTTCTTAGGCAAATTTGGTCGAGATTTCTTAACTAGTCGTTCCTGTATTGATGAAAGCCATAGCCCGAAACCACGGTATACAAATTGTTGGCCTATTGTCCGATTTCTGAATCTGTGGCTCTTTCTTTCAACTGAGTCGTTCGTTTGGCTCAGAGACTAAGTACCTTATTTCGATGCATTTTGAAAAAGAGAAATAAAAATATGTGAGAAGTATTAACAAAATTGTTTTGAGATAATTATAATATATATGTGAAATTAAATATGTGTGTTTAAAATTAGTTATACCAAACATAATAATTAGAATTTCCGATAATTGGAATTTCAAATGATTGTAAATTCATATCATTGGAAGTTAGAATAATCATAATTTCGGAAATTTGAAAGTTAAAAGAATTATAATTTCAGATAATTGGGAGAGCTCGGATAAATGAAAGTTCGAATAATTAGAATTTCGGATATCGTAATTTTAAATAATTAGAAATCCAGAGAGAGAATTCACATTAGAAGCTCGGATAATTAGAATTTCAGATGATTGCAAGTTCGGATAATTTGAGATAATAGCAAATAATCGACATTTTAGATATCTTGAATATCAAATAATTGAAATATCGAATATATAAATAGAGTTCTGCTATAATTTTCAAAATGATCTCTATATGACTATAAAACATTCATATAGAGCGCGAATTTCTTCTTTTTAAGTAAACTATTTCTACTGTCTTTACTGCAATTAATGTATGAGGAGGGTCTTGCTAATCAGAGGTGAACCTTCTCAGTGGTTTCGACAGTTTAATCTACCAGACTTCTCTTGTATTGAGCAGATCTACCTCTATAATGGGCAATTAGGAATAATTATTGGTAATTGTATTTACAGAAATTATGGAGATATAGGTAGGAGCGCTTTGAGACAGAAAAATATCGACAAATATTACATCAAGCATTGCTCTTTCAAAAAATAATGTACAAATAATGAACCTATTAGGCGTCAAACCGCTGGGAGAATCTACCACTGACGAACCAGATCTTCCCTATTTGATTTGCTGCAAGAGCAGTAGATTCTTTTATTTGAAAATAATCTCGCTATGTAATTTATATTTAATACACAGATGGCGCCTTAACGCCTAGATTTTTAAACAGATCAAGTCGCAGAAATAGGCTTACCAAAGGCTATCGGTGAAATTTCCAAAATCTGACATGTTTATGCTGAAGTCTTCCAGTATCTGTATTCACAAGTATCTGGATACGAGGAAGATGAGGGGAAGTTTTAAAGCGCCTTGGGGAACTCCAATAATGGGATCTAGATTTAGACATCGTATTTGTCCCTAGACACGCCGCCACTTTAACGACATCTTAAACCATCTCCAATAAAACTTCCAGCTGAATGTTGCCCATAAATATATCCGCATACCCCTACAAAATATGTACACCCAATTTAACGCGGTGAACAATAAATTTGGTTTGAATTTCCCCATTTTTATACGGTGGCGTCTTAACGAGGTCGTGCTCTCTTTATGATCCATAAACGCCCATTTTTAACGATCAACTAGTACTTGTTTGTTTGCGTAGAGGAACAAAATTAGATTAGGTTAGATTAGTGGCGGGTCCCGACGAAATCGATTTAAACTGATGGAGAAATTGCGTCATTCGGTTTCTTCACTCCGTTGTTACCTAATGGTTTTGTTTGTCTTCGAGACACGTGTCGGTTAAAATACTTTCTCTCCTTGAAAATATGGCATCCATAATAAATACGTTTTAGACTCGAGCCATATCTTGGATTTTAAAACGGATAATATCAATATTTCGTAAAGAGATTAAATCATTTTTCTTATGGTTGTTTGGGGAATGTGTCTTCAGAGGACAATAGAAATTCTATTTGACATGCCTCGTGTTTATAGATCTAGTTTCCAACTTTCTTTGTGAAGATTGTTGCTCTAGATGTGGTAATTTCTTCACATCCTTTGTTAGTACATTGATGTTTACACGCTTGGTCTCTCAACCACTCTCCAGGCTATTTCTGGGCTTTAGATCTACATTTAAACATTGCTGTTGACAAACAAACCAGTATTAAATATGTACATAAATTAAATATTGGCCTTTGCATTGAAGTCGATTAATTTACAAATTAATATATATTAGAAACTTGTCTTGTCTGTGCTGCTTTGCAAAATTTGTGAAAAGCTAATTCATTGGATTTTTATTTTTACTAATTTAGCCATTATAACATGGCGACTGGTTTTTTCCAACCTGTTTACCATGGCTTCGAGCTTTGGCTCTCATCAGTACAGAGGCGGCTTTGATTTCATAATCTGTTTGGTAAATTCGACCGATTTTATAACCCATTTCTATTCTAGTGGTACAGAGTTCAACTCTAGTTAAAAGGTAACTCAAACATTGAAGAAAGAGACGCTGTGGTGATAGCAGCCCGGCAAGTCAATTTTTATTATATACTAGCCGAATGGCCCGGGCAACGCCCGGGTTTTACCCGATTAAATGTTTTTATTTAAATACTATTCGTTACAATTATAAATTGGCGGCGTGGATGTCACTCTTGTGAAACGTCCCGCTCCAAACTTTGTGTCTGAGAAGCGATATTTTTATAGAAAGATGATCTGGCTTTTGTTTTCTGCTCGAATGAATGTTTTTCTGTTAGAATTTTGTTCCTGCGTACAAAATAATGAGCTGGTTTCACCCGTGGTCTCTGCTTTTTGGAATTTTTCCCGATATAATTTTGTATCTGATAATCTTACATGATACAGCAATATCGTCATCATCATTTTCTGACTAATATTATATAGTTTTAATAATTGATTTATATATTTTTTTAAATAGCCTATCGTCTTCCCCGTATTTTTTTTTTACCTATGTATGGAAATTTTGGTTTGAATTAGTGAACTACTGCGAATTTGTATACCGGACATACAAACCAACAAACAAACAAACAAACATACAAACATTCATTTTTATATATATAGAAGATATAATATAAACGAGTTTTAAAAATTGTTTAAAAAAAATGCATCGGCCGGGAATCGAACCCTGGCCGCCCGCGTGGCAGGCGAGCATTCTACCACTGAACAACCGATGCTTTAAAAAATGGCCATATTTAGGTATTCATTCCATTCCGGATTAGTCCGCGTAAAAAAAAGTTCTTCAAATGAAAAAAATAAATAGCCAAAAATACTAATCAAAATGCAGCCGAAAATTTTCCTCAGGTTTATAAAAAGCGACATGCAAAATTTGGTACCAATTGGTTCAGTAGTTTTTGAGTTTATCGCGAAACAGACAGACAGACAGAAATTGACTTTTATATATATAGAGATAATAACCAAGTAAAATTTTAATATTTGGATATGCAGGAATAAAAGAATGTAAACACACAAGATGACAAGTTAATATATTTACATACACAAGCGATTTTAATATATTATAATCATAAGATCTTAAGACAAAATATATAACAGTGGCTATACACGAAATATTTCTTGTGTCTCTGTAGTAGCAGAGCCAAAGACGATCACTAGATAAGAAGGGTCTGACCTGTGAGGGACAGCGTGGCTTTTGGCGAAATAAACAACATTCATACCCCGCTCTCATTTCTGGATAAAAAATCATTCACCCCCCCCCCCCCCCCCCCCCACTGCATATTGAAATAATCATCCCTTCAGAGATAACAGAATGTTAGCAGACCTTCGTACAAATAGAGAGAGATTCCGAAAAAAGGGATTAGCTGCTCTGATCAGAACCGCCCCATGGGTGGTCCCAGGCGCTCGATCAGAGGACACGCGATTTAAAAAAAAACACGAAATGGAAAATAACCATTGAAAAATAGAATAAAATTTGTGACGCCTATGTGATATGGGTCGTGTTTTTCTAATTGCAGCCTCATGTCGAAGAATGTCTGTGGCCCGAAAACTGTATTTTGATGCGAACAATGTAGTAACTGTAGTGATATCGCTAAGTCCATCACTCGGAACAAAGATCCCCTGTGGGAGAATTTGAAACTTGTAACCCATTGTCACAGATTCTAGTCGTATAGTTATGGTAGGCTGGTGTGGCTCTGTTTATTTGCTACTTTCTCTCCACAAAATATATTCTCCACAGTGCGGCAAAGAATAAATCCAATGCATTGGCTCTGTACAAGTTTTACAGGGCGGCGCAAGAGAAGAAACACTGAGGAAAGAGAGCCATGTGTAAATTAAAATATAAATGGACGATCACCTGTAAATAAATAATATTTTCTGGGCGGTTATCACCAGGGCGAATCCTGTGTAGGGCATAGGTCCCCAATAAAAGTTTTGTTGTTGTATTCTCCATAGTATAGAACAATGAGTATATTGCTGCTGTTTTATACTTGAAACCTTCACAGTAATTGTAGTAATTACACTATTCACCTTCAACAACCACTTTGGTTCATCTTGTTTCATTTTCAGACACATTTCTCCCCACATATCAATCGCCATAAAGACCCTGTGATCTAGACATTACTGGTCTTACACTCCACTGTTAGGTTAAGTCGAGATATCTCAAGTTACATAAGCTTCCACCATCGCTGGTGCCACCGCTAACTCCCGGTCCCATTGGTCTCCATCACTACACTTTAAACTCCATATAGAAGTTACAGAGCTGTAAAAATAACTTTATTATTGAACAAAATATATTCTACATATATTTCAAAACTATTTTTCAAGTTGTGGTAAATGCCTAGATATATAAAGGGAGGATTATGGATTTATTTAAAACTCTAAAATATAGTTGAACCGCATAAAGACCAAGTTATAACGAAGGGACTCGGTGATCTAAGGAGGGAGCTTAAAGAAAGACATTTACCTAAATGTTAACTAGACACGGTGAGGGCTCCACTTGATATCTAGATACATAACACAGAGGGGGTTAGAGGTAGACTATCTCACACGCCGTCATGTATTGCTACACACTCCTGAACCCAACTTCCCAATTCCGACAACTCGATGAACTCGTTGAGTTCACTATTGGACAACAAAGAGAAATGGAGCGGACTAGAGACCGAAGACAGAACTGCTGACACTGCCAACGCTGAAAGCCGGACTTTGCGTCACACGCGAGGCCTCCCATCGGAGTTTTGCACCAGAACCAGCAGACTAGTAATCAGTACCTAGTCCTGGGTCTGTGGAGCGGGCCAAGCTGCCGGAGGAGAAGTTGAGTACCAATCCATGTTATGTGACACAAGGTTAAAGTAGTGGGTCCTCCCGCCCAACGTGGAATGGTAAATGACCACAGCCCCTGCTGTGACCATCACAGAGGTGTAAGCGCTAAAACCCGCCCCGCTGTCAATAGCTACTGTCTAACACTAGCTAGATCCTGCAACAACGTCGTTAGTAGAGCTGGAACACAGGGAAGTCACGGCTCTCCATCTGGAACATCTGTTACACACAGCAGCCTAGAATTCAGACTTTATGGTCAACAGATTGCTATTGTCACCGAGTCCCTTTTTTATCCTTGGCATTTAAGCGGTTTGTAAGTTTTTATTCTACCTGATTTTCTTAGTGATTCAAATTACAAAAGTTGAATGTTCACAACTGTGACAAAGAACTCGTCAAATATTCGTTACAACCAACCAATTCATGGAACAGCTCTAATCAGCAACACAAAAGAGAGAGACACCAAATTCCTCAAAGAACTTCAGGAAAACCTACAACCCCTAGATTCAAATAAAATATTTCTTCAAGTTATATAAGGAACTACGCCAGGGATATATCTTTAAAAAAAACTTATATAACTGATTTAAAAAAAAAAACATTTGTAGCTGATACCACAATGTTTCTTTAAAAGATAACGGTGTAATGGTTGTGAATATATCAATATTATTATTAAACCCTTTGTTTGATATTCTCAGTACAATTCAAAGGTGCGATTTATTGTTTTACCCAAGTGTTTTATATTCATAAGCTCTTATTTCTAGCTATATTTTTTAAAGGTCATGTTCATATCTAGGTAATATCGCTACTCACACACCTTTCAAAGTTATTTAAAAAACTTTTCATAATTTTGTTGTATTAATAATCTTTAATAAGAATATTAAAAGAAGTCCAACGTTGATTTCTATCAATCCAACCTATCAGTTAGGCCAGTTCACACCACGTGATATTTATCCAACCTCATATTGGCTGGCTGATGGTGTCTTTCAAAATTTGGTGATCAAGAAGGATCAGCTTGGTCAGTCCAGCTGACAAAAATATTGTGGTTCTTATCAGATGCGACACCAGAGTTGATATCTTAGGTTGAAACAAGAGTTGGATAACTCTGGTTCAGTTGGAGTTTGTTCGGTATGGTTATACCAGAAAGTGATCATAAAAATTCTTACCTTTATTCTTCAATATATTGGAATTCAAAATCACAATAAAGTTCGTAACATTGTCTAATATATGTTTGTATTACTTCATTCTATAAATGTGCGCCAGCATTTTCTCATTATCATCAAATATTGAATTATACCCCAAAATTTATATTTTTCTTTAATTCTTCAATTATTTTATAATTTTCAACGGATTATTGTATTTATTTTGGTTTTATTATTGTATATTTTTGATAAATCGTTAATTATATTTTGTGTTTAATAAGTTTATTTTATTTTTCATCATATACCCCAAAAGGGAAAGAATTATTTGCGCTTGTTTTAAATGTTATTGCAAATCAGGCTTTTTTTCAACGAGGTCAAATATCAATAAAAATATCAATATTTAAATGAATACACATGTGTATTTTTTTTTTCTCAAATAATTTTTTTTTTTTAGTATATTGTTTTTAACATTTTTTCATTTAAAAAAAAAGTAAAGATTAAAAATATTAGTGTTCTTTATAATATAAATATATAATATGATTTGAACTAAATATATATTAATACAAATATGATTATGGATGGTTTATTTTTAATGAAAAAAAAATAGAAAACTTTCTAACACAAAAAAATATTTAAATCCATTGTTATACTCAAAATATGTTCCAATATATTTATTTAGAACAAGTCTTAAAAAGGAATAGCATTTAGAATTATTTTTGTTAAAATATTTCATAATAAAAAAAAGGATTTTTTTATTTATAAAAGGAATAGCGTTTACTTCTTAGATTTTTCTACCATTTGTTTATTCAACTTCTTAAGGATGGCTGACAAACTTGCTTGATTATAAATGTTAATAGAAAACATATGTGATTGATGTGATGATCCAATTTTTATGAAAGAGAAATACGATAAAATATTCTGTGGTGTTACGGCGGAACTACGCTCACACAAGTAAACATATATTTTGGGAGATGATCTTCATCCATTTAAAACCTCTATCAAACTGCGAATTGTGGATTTCCAGTTTTAAGCATTGCGATATTATTAATGCTATATATATTTTAAGGTTCAAAAAACATATTTTAAAAATGCTATATGAAATCTCTGATTTTTAGGTAAAGAACCAAAAATATAAAAGCTGTTTGAGACAATAAATATATTGTATATATATATTACAGAAGTATAAGACTGTGATGTGTGATAGAATATCTACAATATAAACGCAGAATGTTACGTAGTAGGAAATCAAGTTGACCTCTACTACGGATTGTGGAAAACTTCACGATTTTGAATGTCATCCTTGCGCCGGGGCCCATGCTAATATTCTCTGTATCGTTCCAATCTTAGTATATGTACCGCCGAACAAGCGTGCAGATTGTGGAGTCCTAATGACTGCTATATATCATTACTCTAGATATACATTATCAGTTTTGAAACGATAAAGGGTATGTGGTGAGATTTGAAACATGTTAAATTACCTCCAAGATTCAGGTCAAATTAAGTTAGACAGGTCTGATTGTTCAACATATTTCTCTTCCTAGTGTATTCACTGTGTTACATTGGGAGTTGTGTTTGAGGCCATATGTCTGGTGTGACGTGATGTTACACATGATGTTGTTACTCACGTCTTGGTGTTCTGTATGGAAAGAGGTCCAACGGTTCTTGTTCCATCTAGGTAGGTCTGTGATAGTCCAGTGGTGAACACAATCCTGCAGGTATCAGGTGTGGGGAGGGATGGAGCCATTCCTCGTGTAGCTTAGATAGGTCCGCAGAGTCACGTGGTCCAATGGAATAGAATGGGTCAGTGGTCACTATAGGTCCAGGTCATGTATCGTCCAGGTCAATAATGGCTGTAGACATAAAAGCTTCATTGTTGCAGTTGTCAACAATCAGATCTCTCAAGTCACAAGATGTCTATACAGTTCAACACAGCTGTCTAAGAAGTTGTAGACTTAAAGTCTCTATTCAGGATGTGTCACTCAATCAGTAGACGTAACATTGTTGATTTGGCCAAGATGGCTTTTTCTTTGATATTTCGATACCTTTTCTAACTTGGTTTATTTAAAAAGGTTTATATATAAACCTCCTGTGAAAGTGAAGGATTTGTTAAAAGAAGGGAAATAGGAACTATCTATTGTTAAGATGAATCCTGTTTGAGTTCTGGCGTGTTTCTTTTGAAATGTTATTTGAAGAAGTATGAAAGATGATTGATAGAGATTGATATTTTTAGAGGATTCAAATATAAGGTTCCTCCAAATTATAATTTCATATAGTCTGATGATATCTATTAAGATTTTTTATAAAGTAAGGTTGCTTTTTTAGAGAAACATATATAATTATGAAAAAAGATGGCGAAGAAAGATGGCGCAAGCCATTAGCAACTTTAAGTTGCACGATAAGGAGATGCCCTTTTCTTAATTTATGCGCCTTATCCCAGTACAATGTTACATTTGTATTATTTTTTCACAATGTGTAGCGTTCTCACGCAAATCTGGCCTTAACTACCCGTTTCATGATTTTTCAGGATGCCTTAATGACCAATTTTTTTTTTGGTCGTTGAGGTACAGCTTGCACCACGCTGATGAGGGCCAACAGCCCGAAACGCGTCCGTGGTTAGCTTTTCTTGATTAATCAAGAATGGGTATTTGGCCAATTCTGGAATAATTAAAAATCAACGAGAATAGTTGATATTTATTCCGATAGATGGCGCAAGCCATTAGCAACTTTAAGTTGCACGATAAGGAGATGCCCTTTTTTTAATATATAATTATGTTTATTTTTTTTAAATAGAGCAATCCATAAAATAAATTTTTAATTAAAAAGGCATTGATCCAATTTGATCCAATATATGTATTTTTAATTAAATATTAAGTTTATATTTTAAAAAAGGGGCGTACCTGGAGCGGTAAAGATTTTTTTACAGATCCAGGTACGCCTTTTTTTATATAAACTTATTTAATGGATCGCCTTTTGACTTAAAATATATAATTAATTAATTTTAAAATAGTTTTTCAATGTTTTATTTAAAATGTATTAAATGGATAAAAAAAATAGTTCAGCTCTCTCTATTGAACAATCAGATCTATAGGAGTCAAAATAAAAGCTTCGGGGGATGATCATCCAGAATTTCGAACTTAATCTTATTTAATATTGAATCAAAATATGTATTATTTAGGAACATTTCATTTTATTATTTATTTTGATACATTGTAAACTTCCCTCATAGCGTCTCTAGTATTTTATTATGAACTTTTAAATAAATTGCCATGTCATGCTGTGGTTTGTCTTTCCTGATTTTCTAAGTGATAATTTGGTGACTCTGGGTAGATTATGAAAGACAAACTGAAGTTTGCCGGAGCAGACCTTGAAGCTATGGGTGCTATGATCTACATTTTTTCTCGAATGACTCCAGGATTCCACCGCCGTGTCAAAGCCAAGACTTCCCACCAAGATGACGATGTCCCTATAGACGATATGACGACAAAGCCGCTCTTCACACCGCAAGAAAAAGGATGCAAAGCTACTAGAGACAAACTTCTAAGACTCCGAAGGAATTCTTGACAGAAACACATCAGCCCCATGTCAGTGGCAACAATTTGTTCAAGATGTGGGTCACAGCTCCCATAGGGAAGGAGTTATGTAGCAAAATATTCATTATTTTAGGAACAGAATATTACTTGTAATAATTATTTTGATCCATTAGAAGCTTTCCTCATTGCCTCTCTAATATTTTATAAACTTTAATTTGACTTGTATTAAATAAATTTCCTTGGCATTCTGTGGTTTGCCTTTCCTAATATTCCACGTGACAATATGTGGCAACAGATTAGCGCAAGAATTTATGGCTCACTAAATATGCGATAATCGCCCCCAAATTGTTCAATGGCAGAAGCTGAAATATCTATTCCCCTTTCTAGTGCATTTTTAATGAAAGCTTTTTAAAAATATTTTATTAATTAATTATTTATTTAATACATACATATATATTTTAGTCATTAATAATATATATTTATATTACATATATCGAAAAAAGTTGGCGTTCAGCCAACGGAGAAATTGGTAAATAAATTATATATTGATCCAATATATGCCTTTTTATAATTAAAATATGTATATTGTTACATCATGATTAATGGCGTATTTATTATATTATTTTTAATATATTTGAAATTTAAATTATATATTTATTTATTTTTATATTCTATGATATTTATTTAAAACAGATTATTTTTAGATTATCATCATTTGTATTTAGGTACACTGTGACTTCACTGCTCTCTTTGATGTGAGAAAATAAATAAAGTATTCTGGAGGCTACTAAAAGTAGACTTATCTCATTATTCCCTTTTATAAATTTGTAGGATGGTTGAAACACGCTCTGGTAAGATGCAAGACCCAGCACAGGAGAGAATCAAGGCTGAAGAGTCTGCCAAGCCGCAGCCTGGTGCAACAATTGGTAGAGATGCTAGTTCCGACCCAGTTGTCCTGAATCCCAACATCAACATCCCCAAGTATGATGGAACGGAAGACCCTCGCCCATGGATTGAATCTCTTGAAGAAATTGGCTTCTTGTACCATTGGGCAGACTACATTATCTCTCGTTATGCCGCCATGAACATGACGGGAAGCGCTAAAACCTGGTTGAATTTACACAAAGCTAGTTTCACGAGCTGGGAAAATATTAAAATCCGCCTCATTCAGGATTTTTCTTTGGACGCGAATAAAGAAGAACTTAAAATGAAGCTCAACAGAATGCAACACTGGAATGAACCAGCAATCAGGTTCGCGGAAGACATTCTAGTGTTGTGCAACAAGGTTGACCCCGCAATGGAAGAAGAAACAAAAATTGAACATGTTATTGGAGGACTGAAAAAAGAGTACTCATTCGCGCTCTACCTGAACCCTCCTAAAACGACCAATGACCTTCTTGTCGTGTGCAAGAAAATGGATTCTTTTGAAAAGAAGTATCGGGAACGTGTGGAGAAATCCAGAAACCTATATAACGGTCCACGCTATTCTAGACCCCAACAACAATCGAGGTACGTGCCGCCGACTGCCGCACGAAACTACCAGACCACTTCCAGGCCCCAAGCCCCTGTTTCCAATAATTACAAGAACGACTCCCCTCCTACCCCCAGACAGTATCGAAACAACTTTCCCCAGCCCTCTACCCCTAGACGTCCTTATAATCCTAACTTTGTGCCGAAACCAAACCTTCAGAGAAACATTTACAATAAAAGCCAAGAAGTGAGCAAAAATAGGACGGAAGATGGAAGACCAATCTGCTTTAAATGTAACAAGCCAGGGCACGTGGCCCGTTATTGTAGGGTCAAGTTTATAAGAATCCTAGAAGAGGATCCAGCAGATACCCAAGAGAAGGTCGAAGAAAAATGCCAAATGAATGAAATATCAGAGAAATCAGGACCTCGGCTTTATGCTGATGTATGTCATAGCACACAGACAAATATTCCTACCCGGAATAGATATTCCGTGTTGGAAGATTTAAACTAAGCGTCGCGCCTGAATCTGTCAATCAAAGCAAGTCGACCATAAACGGAATCAAGAAGTTGGACCCTAAATACAAATTAAAAATTAATGTGGACAAGATAGGGACTTTTGAAGCTTTGGTTGATACAGGTGCTGACCTCTCAGTGGTCGACCTCAGAACGGCCCTCGATACAGGCCATGGTATAAGTAAACTCGCAAAAATTTGTGCAGGACCCGATGGAAAAAAATTGGACATGGTAGGAAGTATATTTTTAAATATAAAAATTGATGACGAAACATTATCACACAACTTTGTGATATTGAAAACGCATTTACGGACATTAATTCTTGGGAGAGATTTCCTTAAGAAAATGAACGCAAAAATAGATTGTAAGCAAGAAACTATAAAATATGATTTGACGAATAATCATGACGAAATCAATTTTGAAAGGTTGAAAATAAAGAGTGCCAAGGATTCCATTGTACCGGAATGTTCCATGAAATTGATCAAGGCATTGGTAGAAACAGAGGATGGAGAATATATTATCGAAGAGAGCAGCAAAATGTTTCAAACAAATGGACTTCGTCTAGCAAGAAGCTTGATCAATGTTATAAATAGGGAAACACACATCTGGATAACTAATCCGTATCCTCGACCGTTAAAAATAATGAAAAACCAAACATTGGCTTTTGGAAGTAGTCCAGCGAAAATAAATGTGAGTCGAGAAAGAGAGGTAGAAAAGAACGAAGAACCTAGATTCCAAATAAACGAAAATCTTTCACCAAAGGAACAGAAGGAGTTAAAACAAGTTTTAGAAAGGTATGGAGATCTTTTTTCATCGAGATTAGGGAGAACCAATTTGGCAAAACATCGGATAGACACAGAAGACGCGAAGCCAATTAAACACAAGCCTTACCGGGTAAGTGCTAAAGAACGAGATATTATAAAAGAGCAAATTGACGAGATGCTTACAGAAGGCATAATTAGGCCATCTTCTAGCCCCTGGTCTTTTCCAGTAATATTGGTCAAGAAGCGAGATGGTAAATACAGATTTTGTGTGGACTACAGAAAACTGAATAATGTCACAGTAAAAGATGTCTATCCGATCCCTAGAATAGACGAAGTTATGGATACTCTCCAAGGATCTACACACTTCTCAGCAATAGACCTCAGATCTGGATATTGGCAAGTTGAAGTCGAAGAAAGAGACAAAGAGAAAACAGCTTTCACTACAGCGCATGGATTATATGAATTCAACGTGATGCCTTTTGGACTTTGTAACGCGCCTGCTACCTTTGAGAGAAATATGGAGAATATGCTTGGAAATCTGAGATGGCAAATTTGTTTGTGTTATCTGGATGATGTTATCATATATAGCCCGGATTTTCCAACGCACCTCAAAAGACTTGAAGCTGTTTTTAGATGTTTTCGTGAATCTAATTTAAGGTTAAACGACAAAAAATGCCGATTTGCTTTTGAAGAATTGGAGATTCTCGGCTATATAACGAGCAAACATGGTATAAAACCCGCGGAACATAACATCAAAGCTGTCAGAAATTTTCCTCGGCCCAAAAAGGTCAAAGAAGTACAATCCTTTTTGGGAATGTGTTCATATTATAGAAAATTTATCAAAGACTTTTCAAAAATTGCTGACCCTTTGACCAACCTTATAAAAAAAAGTGTATCATTTACCTGGACAGAAAGACAAGAGGAAGCGTTTCAAACCCTAAAAACAGCACTATTAAGTCCACCAATTTTAGGTCACTTCAATCCAAATGCACCTACTTATGTTCATACTGATGCGTCCAACATCGGCATAGGTGCAACACTTGTCCAAGACATCGGTGGTGAAGAGAAGGTGATCTCATATTTGAGTCGTACCCTAAGTAAAGCGGAGCAAAATTATTCAACCACTGAAAAAGAATGTCTGGCCGTTGTCTGGTCAATGTCAAAATTACGACCCTACCTTTATGGAAGACACTTTAAAATAGTAACAGACCATCACGCCTTATGCTGGCTTAAAAACTTGAAGGATCCAACAGGTCGATTGGCAAGATGGGCATTGAAAATTCAAGAATATGACTTTGATATAATACATAAATCGGGAAAGAAGCATCTGGACGCCGATGGCTTATCTAGGGGGCCCTTACCAGAAACTGATTGGGATGAGGATTTTGAAAGGCTATTTTTAAATCAAATAACAGACGAAGAGGATAAATTTATCGAAAGTGTTAAGAAAAACCTTAATGGAAGCAGGCGATCAATTGCGCAAAACTTTAAAGAAGAAGATGGATGCCTCTTTAAGAAAAACCCGAACCCTGAAGGCAGGGCATGGTTGCTTGTGGTTCCAGAGAATAAAAAGAGAGAAATTATGAAAGAATATCACAATCATATGTCGAATGGCCATCTGGGCGTCGCCAGAACCATGTACCGAATAAAGAGTAAATACTTTTGGCCATCCATGCTAAAGGATGTCTCAGAATTCGTTAAGACGTGTCACCTTTGCCAAAGTAGGAAAGGCTCAAACCAATTACCTTCTGGACTACTACAGCCCATCCCCCCAGCCAACTTTCCTTTCGAAAGAATTGGAATTGACTTTGTTGGTCCACTACCATCTACGAAAAACAGGAAAAAATGGATAATCGTGCTGACGGACTACTACACTAGATATGCAGAAACAAGAGCAGTCTCGGAAGCAACAGTGAAAGAAGTTTCTAAATTTCTAGTAGAGGATATTTTTCTTCGGCACGGAGCCCCACAATATCTTATTAGTGACAGAGGCTCTCAATTTACCAGTAATTTAATGAAAGAGGTGATGAAAACGTGCAAGATTAAACATTGCTTCACAACGAGCTATCATCCCCAGACTAATGGATTGACAGAGCGGTTAAATAGAACATTGATCAATATGCTCAGTATGTATGTGAACACTGATCAGAAAAATTGGGACGAAATACTCCCATTCATCACTCACGCTTACAATACTACAATTCAGGAAACCACAGGATATTCCCCCTTTTTCCTGATGTTTGGAAGAGAACCCACGTCTCTTTTGGACGACAGGAATATCTCGGTGGACATTGACAAAGATGATTATGATGAATACATAAAACATTACTTAGACAAAATAAACAGAACAAGAAAATTAGTTATTAACAACACAATAAAGACTCAAGAAAGAATGAAAAAGAACTATGACAAGAAACACATGGAAAGAAGCTACGAACCAGGAGAATTAGTAGCAGTTTGGACACCAATTAGGAAAATAGGAAAGTGTGAGAAACTACTGAGAAAATATTTTGGCCCATATCGAATATTAAAGAAGCTGTCTAACGTAAATTACTTAATTGAGCCGAAAGATAATCCTGGCCAAGACCCATTGATTGTCCATGTCTCAAGACTCAAACCCTATTTTGAGAGAATTGATGAGGTAACTCACGAGGACGTGACGACCTCTGGAGAAGGGGAAGTGTTACATCATGATTAATGGCGTATTTATTATATTATTTTTAATATATTTGAAATTTAAATTATATATTTATTTATTTTTATATTCTATGATATTTATTTAAAACAGATTATTTTTAGATTATCATCATTTGTATTTAGGTACACTGTGACTTCACTGCTCTCTTTGATGTGAGAAAATAAATAAAGTATTCTGGAGGCTACTAAAAGTAGACTTATCTCATTATTCCCTTTTATAAATTTGTAGGATGGTTGAAACACGCTCTGGTAAGATGCAAGACCCAGCACAGGAGAGAATCAAGGCTGAAGAGTCTGCCAAGCCGCAGCCTGGTGCAACAATATATATTATATAGTTTATATATATATATATAATGTTATATTTTCAAAATTGAGAGAAATAGAGAGAAGTTGGTTTAAAAAAAAATTATGAATTCTAATTATTTTAAATGATTATATTCCCTCTGGTAATATCCTAACAATTATAGTTTATATTGGGTTGTAAAGAAAGTTCGTTCGGTTTTATTCGATAATTTTATTTAGACAAAAAAAAAAGATTTATTATAACAATTAATTAATCAATTATGTATTCTCCGTTATTATTTACGACCTCCTCCCAACGTTCGACTAGTTTGTTGATGCCGTTTCGCCAAAAATCGCCCGGTCTGATGTCGAAGAAGTTGTTGAGCCAGGTTTTGAGGTCCTCTTCATCATCGAAGGTAGTGCTTTTCATATGGTTTGAAATGGAGCGGGAAAAGTGGTAATCGGTTGGCGCAAGATCCGGAGAGTACGGTGGGTGCTGTAGAACTTCCAATTCGAGCTCTTGAAGGGCGGCTTTGACGACTTATGCAACATTCGGACTAGCGTTGTTGTGAAGGAGAATAATTTGACCTTGTCGATCGGGTCTTTTCTGCTGAATAGCCTCCTTCACACGACGCAATTGGGCAATGTAGAAGTCCTTGTTGACCGTGGCATTCCTTTCGAGCATTTCCCAGTACAGTACAAGTACTATTTAAAGAATATAAACACTTTACCGTATAACAACAAAATCCATTATGAAACAAAGGGATAAAAAAACCGAACGAACTTTATTTACAACCCAATAGATCTAAATAGTTCATACTGCCTATTTATTTTTACAGAATGCGTCATATTACGCCAGAGAAACTGCTGCACCTATTTTTCTTCCTTTGAAAGGAAATATACAAATTATCTTCTTTAGTCTATTCCCGACCACAACGGCAACCTAGATGTCTGAAATCTTGTCGACTTACAATGTTAGTATAAATCAAATCGTCTATATAAAATACCCGACTTCTACATTAGTCAGGGGAAGTATATTAAAAATTGGCCACAAAATTTGAAAGTAAATATAGAATCAAAATTAGTATATTCCCTCCCAACCACTCCGACCACCCAGAAGTCTGAAATTTTGTTTATTTGCATTGTCATCAGGTATCAAAAAGTGCACCCAAATCTCTATAAGTATATTTAAAATTATTTAAAAGAGTTTTGCATAGACAGACATGAAAGCAAGAAAAATAAAACTTTTTATATATATATAAAACAATATATTCAAAATTATATTATAAACTTTATTATGTAAAATACACACTAAAAAACAGAAATATATAATATACTTTTACCAATACTGAAATATATAGAGAATAATCCTTATAAATAAATAGAGGTCCCTGAAGACATAATGCAATGTATACAAAGAGTTATTTTAAGAAGCGAAGAAAAAGTAAATTCTATAAAAACAGACTAATTCAGCATGAAAAAAAGTCAATAAATGAATTTTAGGATATTGATTTAGATAATAGATGTTTTTTTGCCCAGAAAGTTTATAATAAAGGAAAAAAATGGAGTAGAGAAGAGATTAAAATAATTTCGATCTATTTTTCCTTATTGTTAGACTGGTTATTTTAAACTATCTTCTTTGATAATTCGTAGAGGAGTGGATTTAATCAATTCAAAGTTGGCTCTTCACACAAATGACGGTTGTAGTTAATTGAGGTAAATGTATAAATAACTTGTAAATAAAGTTTGAACTTGATTGATCGGGGGGTGTCATTAAAGTTTGCTAACTAATTACGTCCATGTAAAACTTTCAATAATTCCTGCGGAGTTAATTTTTCCAGAGTATATATAAATATATAGATTTTGTGTGTGTTATATTTAGAATAACTTCTTTCTTTAATAATGACTTCGTAGGATTGGCATAAATGATAGTATTTGTGAACTCTATGTATTCTATAAGAGTTTTGTTATATATGTGATTATATATTGTAAAAAAAAATATGTTTATTAAGTATATTTGCGTATACAATTGATATACAAATAACAAAAAAGGGAACCTCTCTTTTTAAAAATGTGAATGCAGGAATACCATTTTTCAATATTGCACTCTGAATGGCTAATGAATTTAACGCTGATTAAGGTCACGTGATAGTAAGAAACCAATCAGCGAGACATCCTGTGGTGAATATATATAGTAGATTCCGTGATTACAGTGCGTTTCCACCAAGGGCCCAGAATATGATTATATCGAAATCTTATGTAAGTTCATCAGGAGTGGAATACGATGGAGAGATGTAGTTGTGTGTAGACACCTTTTAGCCTACAACGTAGGATGTATATTATGTGAAAATGTCTATTATTCGGTTTTTCATTTCAGTATATCGATTCTCTCATAACTATTTTTAATCTCATTGTCATTAATTAAAATTTATTTGTGCTTTTGCAAACATTATTTTCTTTGGTTTTATCATTTTAAGAATAGACATTAAGTATATATATATACTGATGTTTTAAAAATATAAAATACCAATAAAATCTCCAATCGTATTAAAAGTTGGGCTAAAATAAGTCCGGAAAAAATGTACCGGGAAATAAAGGCACCTTACAAGCCTCGTCTGAATTCTCGGCGTTGCTAGATAAAACCTATGTCACTCTAAATATTTATATGTTAATTAACTATAATATATCGTGGGAGACAATATTACATGGGTAAACAATCACTTGGGAAACTCCTGGGCGAAGCCAGGTTGTTCTTTCTCTTATAAGAGTGTGGAAAGATTTTATACTTTTGTCATTAATGGTACCTCCCCATCCTTTTGTATTAACTACATCATCGTATTATATTCTATATGCACACAGAGCCTGCAAGTTTAGATCATGGAATAAGCTGCCACCTCAGTTTTGTTAGTAGTCTGAAACCCTGGTATAGAGGTCTACTTTAGGTCTAATCAAACAAACTGGCGTTGTGGCTATCTGAATTTTTACGCTGTCAGTAAATAAGATCAAATAAATGGTTTATTCAAAGAGAGAAGTACACAATATGTTTGTTGCTATTTACTTTGTATTTATGAATACCTAATTATTATCTATATATCGGCATCATTCAACATATCTCTGTACACATTTGGTCCAGCGTTCGTTCCAACTCACAGAAGCACTTTGGTTAAATGCTACATCTTGATTTCTGAACCACCCTCTAACCTCATGGAGTAACATTTCATCACTATCAAATGTTCTACCGCGTAGATAATTCTTTAATTTACCAAACAGGTAGAAGTCGGAAGGAGCCAGGTCAGGACTCTAAGCTGGATGAGGCATCAAAGCCCACCCATATCTGGAAATTTGAGCCAAGGTCTGCTGCGCGGTGTGAGGTCTTGCATTGTCCTGATGAAATTTGATTGAACAGTCTTTTAGGCCCGGACTTTTTGTTGAAATGGCTCTTTTTAGCTTTTCTAATGATTTACAATATCTTTCCTTGTTGATGGAAGTATTTTTTCAAGTATGTCCATCAATATGAGTCCATCTTGGTCCCAAAAGGCCGTGATCATGACCTTGTCTTTGGAAAGAGAAAGCCTTGGTTTTTTTTCTTTTTTTTTTTTTGACTGGAGACATTTTATGGGTCCATTGCATTGATTGACGCTTTGAAGAAGGGTCATAATTATAAGCCCAAGTATCATCACACGTTATGACTCCTTTAAAGGCCTCAAAAGCTGGTCCTTGGTAATATTCGCTAAACAAATTTCTTTCCGAGTCTGCATCATTTCTCGTGTTAGAAGTTTTGTCACCCATTTTGAGCACAATTTTCGATAGCCAAGATCTGAAAGTAGTTTAAGAACACTTTCTTTAGAGATTGAAAGTTTTTTATCAATTGATATGTCGTATTGTCCGGTTATTCTTGACAATTTCCTCAACAAGAGCCAAATTTTGGTCTGTTGTGACAGTTGAAGGTTTACCTGGCCTCTCTTTGTCATAAAAATCAAAATCACCTTTCTGGAAACGCTGAACCCATCTCTTTATATAGTGCTTCTATCTAGTGTGAATTGTTGTGGCTGAAATGTCACCGACTTAAAGAGGAACTCGGTTACCGACCGTTGTCGGATTCTTGTGTTCACATTAGGCTCCATATCTGAAAAAATACAAAAGATAATCAATTCTGAATATAGATATAAAAGGCAGAGTGTTTTATTTACCATAAAACATTTATTTTATGAAAATAAATTATTTGTATATTTTGCTAGGGGGTGATTGTGCATTACTTATTGACCCAACCTTGTATAAAAACCGAGTAGATTCGCTATATATAAAGGTAAAATATACCATTTCACAAATCCAATTATCTTGAAAATAAAGGTTGTCTTACCACGGTACTCAATATTTATTTTTTGTTAAAATGACAATTTTATGAAAACGTCGATATACACAGGGGCTGCTGTGTTTTTTTAAAGCAAAAGATACAATTAAAGTAGGTGTCAATTAAAGAGACGTCTATCTTTTTCTCCTTTATATAATTACCAAATTACAACTTTTTATAAAGGCTCTAAAAATTAAATTAAAATCATATATAAACTATTTTTTTTTTAAAGCAAAAAACAATTTATTAACAAAGTGTGGAAAGTTATTTAAATCACATTTACTTCGTTTCAATTTTTTTCCAAAATTATTTCCTCCTTCAAGACCTGGTTAGAATGTCAAAGATAAAAAAGTTTAAATATTCTAACGAGCTAACCACCAACAACAAAAAAGGAAGAATGTAAAAAAAGTGATCTCTTTGTTTCTGTATCGTTAGACCGTACAGAAGATAATTTGTAGCCAAAAGATTCCGTGGGGAAATTAAGGGCCAAAAGAAACTTTAAAATTACGTAACATGTTCCCTTAGGATAATCCCATTTTCATATGATTAATCGTCAACTTTAATAAGAAATTTATTATCTTTGAGAGTTTTATTTGGTTCTTCTTGGTGTTTTATACCTTTTTATTTAAACCATCTTAAAATGTATTAAATGCGACTTTAAAAAGTAAAATCTGCTCTTTATAAACTATTAGTATTGATGGAGATGGATAGTTTTGTTAATATCATTGAAATATACCATTTAAATATTATATCTATAAAGGCTCTTTTTATTGATAAATAATATTATATATATTTATTTTCTATTGTTTTTTCATGTGTTAAGCGTCTTTACGCAAATTTGGCCTTAAATACCCATTTCTTGATTTTTCTGGAAGCCATTGGGACCAAAATATATTTTTGGCCGCAGTGGTTACAGCCTACTCCACGCTGACGAGC
The DNA here is from genome assembly GCA_030710605.1 of Cordylochernes scorpioides. NCBI lineage: Eukaryota > Metazoa > Arthropoda > Arachnida > Pseudoscorpiones > Chernetidae > Cordylochernes > Cordylochernes scorpioides. The sequence continues at coordinate 20,965,865 of CP092882.1, read as the reverse complement.
GCCAACAGCGCGAAACGCGTTCGTGGATGGCTTTTCTTGATTTATCAAGAAATTGGGTTGGCCAAATATCTCGGAGCAAGCTAAATAAACGTTTAGTTTATTCTTGCTCCACTAGATGGCGCTCTGCCATCTAAAAAGCACATGTGCTCGTGGTCAGGAGATGCCTTCTTTATTTTTAATATTTATAATTGTGTCATATAGGTATTTCGATTTTACTAATCGTATTTATCATTATAATAATGAAGAATTCAATACCATTTTCTTAGTATATTAGTATCCGGCTTCATCCGGTTTTTACCCGATAGAAAGTTTGTCTAACGAAAATTGATGGAATAATATTTTCGGGGCAAACATCCACCTCCTACTGGATATAATATTGTGTAGATAAATAGATGTTTATTACTCTTCTCCATTAAAACTGCTGTATAAACCATTGGAACATGTTGTATGTAGGTAGCTGAGTATATAGATTAACATATAAGGTAATCAGACTAAAATTAGATAAATAACAAACGATATTGACTATTTCAGAGTTGTAAAATTACGATATTTTATTATATATACTGACTGTGTGTGTGAACCGGCTTCTCCCCTAGTGAATGTTTGCCAGGAGTATTTTGTTTTAACAAATTGTATTTATCAGAATTACCTCAATATTACTCAAATTAGTAATCATGAAGATTCCAATTAATATGTAAATATTACTCTCGTTTTCATTTCGTTTTCAGTTCCAAATTTTTATTATATGTATATGCATATTGCAATACATATTTTTATATCTATATTAATAAAATGGAAATTTCATAAGTGGACATCACTAAAAACTTTCGTTACAATGCATCAATTTCAACCAAATTTTCAACATTTATGTAAAACAAGATGGAGCAGGTTTTGCTTAACATCAAAATATATTTTCTAACATTAACATGCGTAACTTCGCTGTTATCGATTAAATACAAAAAAAAATCAACAGAGTTAATTTTATTTATATATAAATACAAAATTAAATTTCAACAGAGTTAATTTTTTTACATACTAGCTAATAATCTCAATCTAAAAAATATTCAAAACAAGCAATTTTAAGATAACACCATATGTAAAACAGTCGGCCAAGAAAACAACAACGATATTACATCTTTCTCACATATTCACACACAATCTTGATTAATAATTAAAACTAATCTTTAACATTGTTTATTATACTTCAACTTTTATTTCTACATTTGTTTTTAAATACCCAATTGTTTTATCATGTTTCTAATTTCGCCTAACAAATATACAAATTTATAGTGACCAACATATGCAAATTTTATATTTGTTTTTATTTTACTTGATATCGTAAACATAACATCCATTGTAAGCATTTTTCTGTTCACCTTCCGTGGTTTCTCTTTTCTCTTATAGTTTTTAGGTGTAGTATATTTTCTTATTACTAGACTACAAACATTCCCTCGAGAAAAACCTGGGCGAAGCCGGGTACATCCGCTAGTTATATATATAAATGCAATTCTTTTATTTTCATTCATTGACTGTTCTACATTTTTTTACCATAGATTTAGAAAATACCACTTTGATTATTGTTGTAAATATGTATAGTTAACCTGCCTATTTTTTAACTCACGAATATAGGGGGGATTCATTTTATATATTCTATATTACTGTGACAAATAATTTTATGTGTAATTTGCTTCAAGTATTCAAAATAAAAACTACTTGATATGTAAATAATTATCTTTCCTTTTTCACGACTGCACCTTCAATTCTATATCATTCCAATATCAAAACATTATAATATATCATAACATATATATAAATTCACTCTTTAGATTGATGATAATATACAATCATAAAAATATTTGTTAAAACATTCGTTGGACAAAATTCACTTGTGGCGATCCAGGGTTATAATATATATAATTATAAAAATTGTATTTGACTTTAAAACATCATTTTATACATAAGCACTCGAGTAAATCCCGGACATTTGCCGTGTCATTCGGCAAGTTGAGAATAATTAACATTTGTTAAAACATCATTTCTGGGAAAACATCTACTCCAGCAGAAAACCCGGACGTATTTTTCAATTTCTTTCAAACCATGAAGATGTTTAATAAATGAATGTCATTCTCATTTACTTTATTATCCATGAGAGAAATTAAAACTTGTATTTTTCACGAAATAAATACTAAAACTACCAAATCTATTCTTCTGAAGATAAATTTTATTGTTTGCTACTATTCTTCACACCAAAACTAGTTTTAAAATATAATTAAAATGTGCATGTATATAACTGAATATATAGATGAATATAAAAGCCATTCAAAGCCTAAATTAAACAAATAAACTACTTTTCTTATTTTGGAGTTGAAAAAATCTGAATTAATTTAAACTAACTAAATGACTCGGCTTCGTATGGCCTCTTCCCGAGTGATTGTTTTGCATTCGAAAATTGTTTCAACAAATGCTATTTATTAATATGATTATATCATTATAACTCCAATTAGTAGCCATGATGATTCCAATTATTATCACCATCATTTAGTGTTTCACTTTACATTTTATATTTTCAAAGTATTTCACATTATAATTAGATAATCAGAAATAATTAATCATATTTTCTAAAACATTATTCGTTGGTCAAACATTCACTCGGGGAGAAGCCGGCCATTCGGTAGCTATTATAGTAAAACCACTAAGCAACCAAAATTTCTTTTACAACTAATTCAAACTTCTACTTTTCTTATTTCGATGAAAAGTAGTAGTAAGGATAGTACATGTTTGTATTATTTGTAAAAGAAACGTTCGTGCTTGATTATTTTATTTCATGTGTGTAGATGACGCGCGTTATTGCCTTTTAATTAACATATTTCAATCAATATAGGTCATGGTTATTCTAAATTTGATCTAATGTAAAAATTATTCCAAATCATTGAATTATAGTCGCGAATGTGCAAGTTGGTAAAAAATGCCGAAATATCCAAATTGATATAAAAATTTTTTATATGACTTGTAATAAAAGGAGAGTAGATGTCATTGTGAGAATAAATAAATAAATATTTCTGTGAAACTGTTGGATCGTATTTGAAGACAACTCTCAGATGTATAAAATGATTTTATTAAACTTAAACATTTTTAGATATAGAGAGAGAAACGAGTTAATTACCTCGTATTTAAGGCAACAAAAGAATCATCTAATTTCCATACATCGTTCTAACCTGATTCAACTTGTGCAAATCAGACGACAAACCAAAAATAAACAAATTAATAATAGAGGGTAAGTTCCTATTTTTTACAAGCTTTCCCACTCAAAGAATATTCAACTTCTTGCTTCAGAAACATAACCTCATATTGAGTTTTCTTATTAATTTACATCACGTAGACCTAAAAATATATTATTGAAACATATAGTCTTACTTATTTTCAGCATAATTAAAGTAAAACTTTAATTAGCTTGTCGACCTAATCATATAACGGACTAATATTCTACTATTGTTATAAGAATGCAGTATTACCAATCATGATGCGGCAATATTGGCATCACATTTTTATCCCAAAATAAGCAAGTTAGTCTGTTATTCGAGTATTTTAAAATTCTGGGGTCGAATTCCTTTCATATCTAACCATCATTTTTCTATCACAATATATGTAAATTTGTTATTGGTTTAATTTTTGAATAGGTTTTGTAAAGCCTAAATTTTAAACTGCATCTTCTTATCTCTTCATCTACTTGTTAAATTTATATTTTATTAGGATCTCAAATGGTAAAGAGTTAAAGTGGTCTTTAAGCTTTCCTTTTAATATATTTGACCTGGCTTCGCCCTTGCTCTGCTCAAGTGAATATTTCTCGAAAGAATTTTGTTTCTGCCCATCAAACAAAATGTAGAAATATTATAACATGATTTTTTCTATCTAAAAAATAAGTATATTAGTCCAATACTTGGTGTGGTAATTATTATTTTTCTTGGTTGAAAATGTCACCTTTTCGAGACTTTATATCCGGTGTCAGCAAGATTGGTTAAATATTGAGGAAACGACGTATAAGGAACATATAAATGTATTTATTTATTTCGTCTCAGTTTACAGATTCGAGCACAGTTCACCTTGTTCTGGCTGTTTACACAGGGCGAGTTGATGGAGGAGTGAGTGACATTTGGTCAACCACGAACCGGGACTGAAGAAATAAATCGATTCAATGGCCCCCAATTCTTACAAATTCAAATCGGAGCTATAAGTGAAAAGTTGAAGTACTTTTTACATGTGTAAAAACATGTGGTGTATATGCAGTAAAAATAGTCGCTAATTACCCACCATGATTTATTATGGCCTGTACCATGCGTACTCTTAAGTAAATATATACATGAAGTGAGAACAACAAGATCTTGGTTTGCTTCAGTAATTCGAAATTGCTGAAGTATCTAGCGTTTCAAAGTTTTTTTTTTCTGTTTAGATATCCTAGGAATTATTCGTCACCTGTGCGACGAGCCAATGTGCTAGTATTTAATTCAGGCTGAAATTTTATATATATATAGGAATATATCCGAAAAGGCATTAGGCATCTTAAAAGTACAAATGCTATGGAACCTTCGCTAAACAAATCCATTTAATGATCGACCTCCTGGGCGACCACTCTTGTCTTAAATGATTAAGAACGGAATTTTTTATTCAGCTTCATGAAAATTATAAACAGATTTTTAACGCTACTTTTCTTCTAAAATATATATAATCAAAATGTATTTCTACAGCCCTTGCAATAAATATATGGACAATTCCCACAATTAGTGAAGATGATAAAGATTTGGGAAGGCTCATCAGAGGTTTTCAGAGATTAAATTGGCTAAATCGCCGAGAATTACACCACTAATGATCCAAGTCTTCCCAAATCTTTCCATTTCACTAATTGTGGGAAGTGGTCCATTATGATTAAAAAATAGAGCTGAATAATTTTAATCCTCAACATCCATATAGGCGTTGTGTCTATATTTACTAAATTTAAAAGAGATTCAAACTTAATTAATCCAACCTCCAATAAGAGACCAGGAGTATTCATCTTTTTAATGGTCTCTCCTGGCTTGTTCTAGGAGGCATTATCATGTATATACCCTATGTCTCACAGAATATCTGCTAAGTTATTAAAGTCAGAGAATAATGCTTATTACAATACTAAAGCACATAGTCTCATATGTCTTCTCTTCTTCTTTCTTATCTTCACCCTGAGTGAAGTAGATTGCGTCTGCCTTTGTCATTAAGACTGGGAGCACTACTCAGTAGCAGGCCGACTTAGCTCCAAAAGAAATGGCCGCCTCTGACATGAGGAACAGACGCCATGTGCAGCCGCTCCTAACATGGAGTACAAACGCTGCTCATCCTGTATTCCTGGATTAGGAGCCCTTACAGGGTACTATCAGCCGGGCCAGCTGAACCCAGGTTTTTTAGTGAGCTTGTTACTGCTCCCCCTCCTCCTTTTTCATCCGGGCTTGGGACCGGCAAAGGCGGAGTTGTCGCATATGTGACACGGATAAGTTCTAGAATATATTTGCACCGTAACCAATTTAGCCCGAGCATTAGCTTACCACATGTATATATATCTAAACCAAAATTCTAAACTGGTTGCGCATTTAGAGCTTTTAAAAAATTAATTTTAAAACCCCACTAAGAATAGTTTTTGGAATATATATTGGGAGGGGGGTAACAGATTTATTAGGATTTTTTTATTATTTTATATTTGTTCTATTTATATAAATAGATAATTTGTTTTTAACATCAACACCTGACCTTTTTATTTATTTTTTATATTATTTTTCACATATAAATAGGTATGGCTGTGTTGCAAGATTACCTTGCAATTATTTAAAAGATAAAGAATGCTCACACATATGATGCTATTTGAAACAGATCTATAAATAGCCACTCAAGTATCTTATTAAAAAACAGACAAGGGATATTCTAGAGTTGATGTAGTAGATGTGAAATAATTTAATCGGGGGGTTGGAAATTAGATCATTTTTGAAAGCTGAAATCCACCAAATAAGTAGGAGACTATTATGTTGTTCCCACCCTCAATAAGATACAGGCAGGAATTTCTAAATAAAACAGAGATATATCCCTTCTTTCGAAGGAATTTCCCCAGAGTCTAATGGAGGACTTGTCGTCTATAAGGTAGCATCAATAAATGTTGCCTTGAAGATTTCATATCTCTGAAAATATTTTACTGATTTCTGGCATTTTTTAATCATGTCAAATTTCTGGTATTTACCTGCTCTTTCATTTTTTAAAATTGTCCTATGGGAAATATGTGCGCGAGATTAAGAATTCTCAATGTTACCTGTTTATTTGGCATAAATTACTTGTTTGAAAGAAAACGCTGTCAAAACTAAAGTAGAAGTATTTTTAATCTTCTCCCTCTATCCATCTCTCGTGTGTAGCCCAGAGCTCTGTAACGTCTACATCATACAATATATACCTAAGGCACACTTGGCTACTACTTGTCAAATATAAGAATTACAAAATAAATAGGTCCATTTGTTAGTTTTATTAGTATAATATAATGTGTTGGAACATTTATGTTTGTGTATGTATCTTTTTAATCAAAACAATTGTCTAAGAAACATAAATAGTTGACATTTCCAATATATGTATTATAGAATCATCATTTGTATTTAGGTACACTGTGTGACTTCACTGCTCTCTTTGATGTAAGAAATAAATAAATAATTCTGGAAGCTACTTAAAGTAGACTTATCTCATTATTCCCTTATCTAACCTACTAGGATGGTTGAAACACGCTCTGGTAAGATACAAGACCCAGCACAGGAGAGAATCAAGGTTGAAGAGTCTGCCAAGCCGCAACCTGGTACAACAATATATTTAGTGTATAACAAAAATATATAAAAATATAATTAGTGCCAACATCACGGGACACCGCGGCATGACGGTTGTGTGGCCCTGGAGCCAATGGTTCCAAACTTGTGTCGCCATCGAAATGTTTAAAAGACATTTGTAGACGCATAAGACTTATGCGAAGATTATCATTTTCCACTCAATTAGTACCAGGCGTTAATGAATTCGAAATGCTTGCAGCCAGGTGTGTCCAGCACTAATAGACTTTATAACATGACAACGTTGACATTCGATGCCTGAGGAGCTCTCGTAACAGGTTCCTTGATAAAACACCGGTAAAGACTAAGATAGATGAATTTTCTACAAACGAGAAATGTTGGCATTATTTGGTGGTTACAACAGAGACGTCACCTAGTGTGGATGTGTAGAAAACCTCTAAACCCATAAAACTATGCTATCCATAATAAGCCCAAGTCCCTAACCTAACATATTGATATAAATAACACCTATTGCCTGTCCCCTTCACCCCAGCGCTCCACGTGATGATCAGCTGACTTTACCTCTTACCCTCCAATATGTTCTTTCTCTGCTTCACGGATTTGGAGCCGACATCGTTCTGTGCGTCTAGCACTCTTCACTGAATCACTCATTAGGTTGTACATAACTGGGGTCGTGTAAATTAATGTTCAACGTTTTACCAACTACAGTGAAACCTCGTTATAACGCTTGCACTTATAACGCCACTTTGCTTATTGCGATAATTTTCCCTCTTTTCGGTCCAAATTTGTCTTTTAAGATTTCCCCTATTTAACCGCTATCCATCTTATAGGGCAATTTGGTCTTAAGACCCCCTTCAAGTGATGATGGACATGTTTAAAAATAAGAAATTAGTTTGAAAAAAAAGAAGTTCACAGCGCCTACAGAATTAAGTGCACCCACCCAGCTCGATGCTATCCTGGAGTCATTATTCAATTTATATCCTAGATCTAATTTACACCTTTTCGGTGTAGAGCAGAGCGACAGTAATGTGATTTTCTCCTCGTCGCCGTGAAATCTTATTAAAATTCTTGACACACGAAAAATAAATTGAATTGAAGAGACGAAAAAAAAGGTGAATTTGATATAGTAGACACGTATACATTCGACTAATCTCAAATATATGTCGAATGTAATAATAGATTCAGGAGAAAATATTTGATGAATGCATTTTATATTAGAAATATGAAAATAAGAATTAGTATAATAATATTGAGGGTTACCGGGTGGCATGGTATGATGAAATTAAATTCGGATATCGAGCTGTATTCACACATATGTGACTTAACGTTAATATGTCAAGATGATTCTTATTTCAAAGCTAGGTCGTTTACAACAAATTCGATAATGTGTGGAGACCCTATAATCTGTCTATATATTCAACCTTAACTTTGATATAAATAGATAGCACTATAAAGTAACACGCGAAACTTGACTTCGGATTAAAATTTCGTTAAATTTAAATGTTTATTATTATTATTATCCCTAGTACACGTGACATGGGCCATGATAATCAAGGTGGGTATAAGTTGGCAACTTCTTTTATTGTAAGTGCACCACGTGTCTACATATGTGAAAAGCAGTTCGACTTTTACACTTAAAATTGTGCCAGAGCCCCGTTTGGTTACTTGCACTCGCTGGTGGGGTTGGACTTTCGCAAGAATCGGGGGCAATCGGAGCATTTTTTAAGTATAAAACAAGTGGCCAGAATGTGCGGGATTCGATCCCGCAACGGTTAGACCACTCGTCCACCGGCCTCTATCAGTTTAATTACAAACCGCATATGAGCGTTCCGCCACTTCTTAACAACACTCAGCTGGAAGGCTCGCGCATGCATCCCGCTTACCAATCAACAGAAGAATATTTCCGTTAGTCAATCACTACCTTTATTAAGAGCTTCAGTCTTATATCCAGTAGATCCTCCTGAGAGATACAGAGAACGATGGGAAAACTCCCAACAGTTTCCGAGTTGAAACCGTTCATCACCGATAGACATCGTATTTATATTGATAGATATATTTCAAGCTGATTCTGTCTTTGGAAAATTACAAAAACCTCAATATATTTACATCTTCTTCGCACGAAAAACTTTTTTTCAATATAAAAAAAAAACTCACCTGGATTCTCAAAAATATTTGGAAGCTATTCGGAGATTTCTAGAAAACAATATCCGTGAAAATATTGCACACGACATAGTTTCAAATAGAAATGTGTGCGGTTTTTTATTATGATACGTTGATCCTGGATACAACAAAATATTCTGGAAGCGATATTTCAGAACCTAAATATATAACCATTAAATATATAAGACACATTTCAATATAATAAAACTATCAACAACAACAATAAATGGCGTGTCTAGTAGAGCGAATAGTTTGCTCGCGGGAGGGAGAGAAATAAATTATTATTAATAACTAAAATATCTAATACATATTCTCTCACTCTCTCTCTAAAGTCAAAGTTTCAAAAGTTCACATAGAAGTTTACAATGAGTTTTAATATAACTAAATACGTAATACTACTAGGAAAATCTCACCTTGGGCCGCGTCAAGCTGTATGATTTGATGTTCACTCAATTTCCAGCCTTCTCTTATAAGGAAGTAGGTAGTTGTATCGTTCTCTTTAAGCCATTAAATATACACACACACAACAATAGCCTTTATTGGGCACACGTGCCATACAGGATTCTCCCGGTAGGACAAAATAAATAAATAACAAATTAGCATCGTAGTTATATACAAATATTGGGCATTGACCTCGACCAATTATCGAGTTGGATCCGGTGTCTGTGCTAAATATTTTGATTGAGCTGATTTCCAGTATTTATAAAAAGCGAATATGCAAAGGGTCTGGATTTTACGACTTTTGCCATTAAAACATAAGGCGAAATGCTACTCTAGCCGGTATCTTGACGAAGAATTTCTCTCTCTTCTTCCATTGCCGTACAGTAGAACATGTAGTGTGGAAAATCGAGACTAAATTCGCCGTTGCATAAGGTGCATTTTATGGTCTTAGTTTTCAAAAGTGAAACATGATTAATTCTCTGTACTGCAAAAAGGCTTCTTACTTGTGCAATGATTCTCTTTAAGGTTAGGGGGATATTGTCATTCAGATAGCATTCCATTGTAGGTGATGAATGAAAGTATTTATAGTGAGAGTAGAGTACTGATTTTCTTATTCTTACATAATCCAGCTGCAAGGACTGATCGGTTGCCGTTCTAATAATTAAGGGGATGTATCTTTGTAGAATATTGAAGTCTGTACTTCCAACAAGCCATGAGAAGCCGGTGTTATTAAGTAGCTCTGTTATACTTTTTACCAGTCCGATATTCTGTTTTGAAGAAATTGAAATGTCCCACAAATGTGCCAAACAAATTGAAGGTAGCCTGCTGCCGTCCATTTTCAGAATTCTAGTCCAGAATTTTAATGTTAGTTTTTTCACATCATATCAAGAGAGTTTCTTCCTGTTTCGGCCCTCAAAATATAGCCCGGAGTATAGCTTGGAAGGCACAGAAAACGTCTGAGAAAGGTATCCTGGATTCTATCTAAGATTAAGGCTTGATCATGTGCCCAGATTGGAGCCGCATAGAGTAGGACTGTCAAGATCATAGAATCCAACAATCTCATACTTGCATGGAAGGATTTGAGCTTGGACTTCAAAATAATCTCCCCCACGGCACCCATCGCGGCCATGGTCCTGCCTCTATAATTTAAGGCAACTTGAGTGAAAGAAATTGAAGGGGTGAGCGGGTAGCCCAGGTACGTATATTTTGATGTAACACTTCAAGGACTTTGACCCTAATACCATCTTTCTGAACGCGCCATCTTTCCTCCATTACGGAAAACCATTATTCTTGACTTGGTTTCGTTCAGAGTTAGTAAGTTAGTTTCTAGATAAGTTTTCAGTATATTGATTTTCAATTGAAGGTTTATTTTAGAATCACCGATCAAAACAATATCGTCGGCATATAGGAGGAGGTGTATGTTTCCGAAATTGGGTAAGTATATTCCTGACAACCCCGAGTCATCAAATATTTTAATCAAATCATTAATAAAGAGTAGGAATAGGCATGGGGATAGTGGGTCACCTTGGAGCACCCCCGAACGAATTTCAATGAATTCAGTGATAGAATTGTTCCAACGAACCGCAGCGGTCATGTCTTCATAATAACATTTAATTAAGTTGACAAATCGGTGATTCAGTACTATTTTGACTAGTTTTGTCCATAGCAATGCGTGAGGAACCGTGTCAAAAGCTTTTTTTTTTTAAGTCTACGAAGAAGGAGTAACATTTACCTCTTTTCTTCCTTGGGCAAGTTGGATTACAGATGTCAATATGAAAAGGTGATCTTGACATGAGTGAGCAGATCTAAAGCCCGCTTGATTCTCTGGGATAATATCATTAGTTTCAAACCATTTTACTAGGTGAGACCTAAGTATTGCTATAAATAGTTTCGCGAAATTGCTCAGCAGTGAGATTCCGCGGTAGTTGGATGGATTATCAGAATCGCCATTTTTAAAAATCGGATGAATAATAGACTTCGAGAAGGAGGATGGGAATACAGCTGATCTTAGTATTCTGTTGTATAGATCCTTGAGTAACAGCAAGTAACTGTGGGGAAGGAGCTTGATTGCTTCGTTCGGTACCTCGTCGATTCCAGCTGCTTTACAGTTCTTTAAACGCGAGATTTCTTCTGTTATCTCCCTCATTGTAATTTCCGCCAATAAGCCTGTATCCACTGAAAGCGTGTTTAGTATAGGAAGGATATATTCTGTTGATGTTTCAGATGAGAGTAGTTTGTCGTAAAATTGGTGCCATTCTTGAAGCGATATGTTTCCTTGAATGAATCTTCTTTTTTTATAAATGCTTATTGTTTTCCAAAAGTTTTTAGAGTCATGAGTATTGCTTGATAAATTTACATGCAATGATTGGTAGTATTTTTTCTTTTTATCTCTAATTAATGCAGCATAGAATTTATTTTTTGAAATATAGTTAACACGGTCTGTTTCTTTTTTTTTTATTATTATTTCATGTAGATTTTAAGATGGGATTTAGTATTCTTTTTTTGTAACAACAATCTCGTTTAGTCAAGTGGCTTCATACTTTAAAGGCAAAGCGCTTGCAGCTACCGGCGAAGTATGGAAAATTATGGAGAAATCCAGGTTGAATTCATTTGGTTCATCAATGAAACTATTAGACTCGATTATCCTGTCAACTCTGCTGTATTCTGCTCCAATTTGGGCAAACGAAAAGTACAAAATCTTGGACCAAATTCAGAATAACTATCTCCGACGACTATTGAACTTGCCGAGTAACACACCAGGCTACATACTACGCATGGAAACCGGACGCTTCTCACTAGGAGTCACAGCAACCAAACTAATTCTAAAGTTCTGGTTAAGAATATTAAAAATGGAAAAATCCAGATTGCCCGCAATCTGTCTAGCCCAATTATGGGAAACGTCCACTCTGACGAATACCTTTATAGGTTTTACAGAAAATTTAATGAATATCCTAAACTCAACTGGATTCATGTGGTTAAAGAATTGTTCAGACCCCAATATTCTACAGAAAGCAATACCTCAAATTATCAGAATCACTATAGAACAGTCTATCCAAACCGATCAATCAAGAATAACCAATTCGAAGCTACACACACACTACAAATATTTACATAAAACATTCGCAGCAGAGAACTATCTACTAAGTGAACTCCCACTGCCGGCTAAACGCCTCATTGCGCAATTGAGAATTCTATTTGTTTTATATCGAGAAGACCATATAAAATATCTAAGGACAGAAGACTTGTATTGCCAACTATGCAAAAATAGAACCGAAAATGAATTAGAACATTATATATTTGAATGCATGCCTCTTGACACGGAAAGAAAAATACTCTTCTCTAAGATAGGCCATACACACTTCACATTATATTCTTTATTATCCAACTTTATAGACAATAGTTCAGTAGCTCTAAATCTATATAACTTCCATAAAAATGCTGTAAAAAAAGAAAGACTTAACCGAACATTCAAACATACCAAAAATTTCTGTTTGATGAGAAAGACAGAACCAACATCCAATTATTTGTTTAGGCAGGTACGATAAGTTAACCCCCACACTGATAAAACGGTGTTTACCTTACAACCCTGAACACGCGGATTTTCCTGGGAAATCTCTTAAAGATTTCTTAAAAAATACATGGCCCACCTGTGCTGTGTGAGCAGAAGAGCTTAAATTGTCTTGTTCCATATGTAAATACCTGTTTTCTTTCCTCTTTTCGCTCTCCACTTCTCCCATCCATATTTCCAAAAAAAAAATTTTATTTTTTTTTATTTTTTTATCCTTCTTATTTTTTATTCTTTCTTATAATTTAAAAGCCTCATTGTACTATCTATTGAGTGATTCCAATTCAGGTGTATCTCATTTAGTGCCTGCGAGAAAAACTGCGAGTTCTCATGTGTCCATCTATAACTTGTTAAAGGTGTTAGATTTGTATGTCTCGAGTAATTCACCATCGACTGTAATGAGGTAATTCTGCGATCAGAACCGCGCGCCGCGCGCGCCGCGCCGGGCACTATAGCCATTAAATATAATGTTAAGGTATTCTCGGTCAGTTCAGAAAGAACCGTAAAGTCTTCTATTTAATGAAGATACTTTGAAAAATACTAAATTATTTTACCACAATATAAAAAGAAACTCATTGTGATAAAATATTTTTTGTATTTTTAACGTTTTTCACAATTTTATCATGAAAGAAGTTACTTTTATTCTCTAAAAGAATCAAAGACAATCTCTGACATAAGGTATTAAACTTGTATGAACGGAAAACTATACTCAGCAACTATACATACTGAAACAAGAACATTACTTATAGATTCAAGTTTCTAAGTATACTTGCACAAGTATATAACCGCAATATATCAAAAAGTGGTTCTGCAACAAATGTCTTTAAAATGGCAAACTTTCTAGTTCAACATCAGGCCAAATGTGTTCGCGAAGAGGTAAATATTGTAAGTATTTGCGGAATTGTTGAGGATGAGTTAACACTTGAAAACCTGCCATTTTAGATCAATATAGAGTTTTAATATAAATTGTATTATTGCGACGATTATCTCGACTTACTACTCTACCCTTACTGCTGACTGGACTACGTAACACAAAGTTGTCATATTATGTAGGCAGCGATACAACACACATATAACACAACAGTAATATACATATACACCTATCCCCCGATTTACACGGTACTTGTTTTACACGTTTTCGCTTTTACACTGTTTTCCAAATAAGTTTTTTTTTTATCGCACTATACTAAATGCTACTGTGATTGAACACATGCGCTGTGTACACATCTCACGAGGAATCCCGAGCTTATGTGCTGACTACATATTTTAACCTGTCAATGCATTTTATTTTTTTTTCTGTGTACACCTATCCCCCGATTTACACGTTTTTCTCAGGAACGTATCTACCGTGTAAATCGGGGGATAGGTGTATATATATTTAAGGAGGAGTAAGGAGGAGGCTTAACCAAAATATTTTTTAATTGTTCACCTAAAAAAACACACAACCAATAAACAAACTATATAATTATAAAGCTATACAACCAGTTTAACCGTATAAGTTTCTTTTTATTTATGAAAAATCATTTTTAATTTCAAAGAGAAATAATTTAATATTTCTAACTTTTGGATGACGTATGAAAAGGTTGAATATATGAAGATTGATGGTCTATATATGAATGGATGACGTATGGAGGGTGAAAAATATGAAGAGTAATGTCGAACGGAAAAATAAAAGTGTCCAGGAGCGGGAATCGAACCCACAACCTTCTGCTTACCGGGCAGGTGCCATGTCCACTAGGCTATCCTGGACGATATTTCTCCGTTCATAACTAATATTTAAACTGACTAATAATACTTATAAATGACTGCGGCGAATAATTTTCTTTGAAATTAAAAATGATTTTTTTTCATAAAAATAAAAAGAAACTTATGCGGTTAAACTGGTTGTATAGCTTTATAATTATTCGCCGCAGTCATTTATAAACTATATAATTAATTACAAGATAAAGTTGCGGGAATATGATATTCATATATACCAAAAGAGACATCTCTCTCTTTAATTACGCATCAAAACGATGGCACTGTACATCACCCTAGTAAAACACTTTACTGATGATGATAAATAATGAACCACCACACCAGTTTTGGCAAATTCAGACAAAGAAACCAACTTGAATACCATGGTTTCGGGCTATGTCCCTCATCAGTACAGGGGCGTCTTCGATTTCATAACATTCTACGAGAAGGCTTATGAAATCGGTCGAATTTATCAAACAGGTGTTTAAGCTGGTGAAGTAGCAAAGACCGATTTCCATGGGAGATTACAACATAAAGTTGCGGGAGGATGATATTGATATACCAAAAGAGGCACTTCTTCCTTTAATTGTTGATCAAAACGATGGCACTTTGCAATACCTTAGTAGGCGTTTATCCATAGATACAGACAAATTATGATTATATATAGAGGTAAAAATAAAAGGATTAAAGAGTTATAATTTCTGTGTTCTTTTACAATGGGGGATGGATATCTTAAATCCAATTTTGCGGTCTACTAAAAAAAATACGATTGTGTAAGCGTGGAGAGAAAAACAATAATTTATAGGAGAACTATGGGCACATGTCATTAAGAGATACTTTATGACCATTTTACTGCCCCTCCACGTAATATAAGTAGACGGTAAGCCTAGTTTAGGAGCCTCTAATATATCTCCTCGAGTGTCGGGACGCTACAAGAATGAACCAGCCAATCAGAGAGCTCCATTTAAAGTTGGGCAGACGATTGGACTGAGGGGATTAGGGCGGCCATCTTGTTGAATGGGGAGCGCGCGTCTGGTAATTAATTAACACACATCCTTGATTTTCTTTTCGTAATACATTTCCTAAATTTTTAAGCGCCTATTTAATTCCATTAAATTGTGTGTCTTTATATATAATTCGAATTTCAAATTCTAGAACGTTTTTATTTTTATCTTGCATTACGTTTAGGATTTTTTTAATGGGAGTGTGTTGTAATAATAAAATTGCTTAAAATAAATATAATAATATTATGTTAAAAGTGAGTTTTTACAAAATTCATTGTATTAATTCGCTAAGTAACTGCATTGTTTAATGCATTAATTGGAAAGAAACGAGGTGCATATACTTTTGTTACGGCGACATACGAAGAATCAATTATAAAGCATTAAGGCGCCATATAAGAAAATGAAACCATATTAAAGTACAAACGATTCTTTTCAAATAAAACAAACTTCTTATATCCTTCAGCGATGAAAAATAGTGGAAGGGCTTGGCTCATCAATGGTTACCCTCCCAGCGGTTTTGTCAATTTAATCTATCAGACCGCTTCTTAAAGCTCCAATACAGTATTAGAGCTTTATGAAGTTTTTGGTCTGGTAGATTATTTTACATATTATTATAAATTATTACACTGGCCAACAAAATTATTTTGTTTGTATTTTGCCAGCAAAGAAACAGCTGTTCTGTTTGTTTTTTTTTTTCGGTGTGCTGAAAATGGATCTTCCTATATATTCACCAGGTGATTGGCGTCTCTTCGTTTACAGTTCCAAACGGAGTTTAAAGTATGTGTGTTCCTTCACAATGGCATTAAGTATTCGTCGCTCATTCAACAAAAATGAAAGGAGTGTGAGACAATTGCGTTTGCCATAGAAAAAATAATGTCCAATGAGCATCTCATTGAATAGTTTGTGTTGATCTCAAAATGTTGAATTTTGTTCTTGGCCAAAATACACAAAATACCCATGTTTCTTGTGTCTCTGGGATAGCAGATCTAAACATGATCATTGGATAAAAAAAGCCTGGCCTGTGAGGGAGAACATGGAAGTTTACGAAAGGAACATCGTTCATACGCCTCTCATTTCTCGAGAAAAAATCATTATACCTCCACTAAATATAAAATTAGGATTGATGAAAGATTGTTGAAGCCCTTAAACCTGATAAGTCCTGTTTTAAATACATATAGCGCAAATTCTCTGGACTCAACGACGAAAACCTGAAATCTGATATTTTTATGGTCTTCAGATACGAAAGCTCATAAATGATTCCAATTTGGCCAACTCCATGAATAAACTTGAATTCAGTTTTTGGAGCTCGTTCTTCTAGGTAGTTCAATTTTTTTGGGTAACTACAGAGTTGATAAGTATAAGGAGATATTGAAAAATATGCTTACAAACTTCAAAAATCTTCGTTTCGAAATGAGTATAAAATTACATTACTTGCATAGCCACTTGGACTTCTTTCCTGATCATTTGGATGATAATGAGTGAGGAGCAAAGTGAAAGACATCACCAAGACATCAAAACTATGGAAGATCGGTACCAGGGAAGATGGGACAACCACATGATGGTAGATTAATGCTGTAACCTGTGAGGAAAAGTTTCACGCTCAGAAATCCTATAAGCGAAACTTCCAAGGCCCCGAATGACCCGACTTTCAACAATCCTTTGTGTACGTAAACACCTACTCATAAATAAAGTATTCCGAATATTTAAAATTAGTTTCTCTACAATAAACTTGTACAAATAATTCAGTGTTTAAAATCGTGATCACATCATCATTTGCTCCGCATTAAGTCGCACATAAAAGTCAAATACATATCATAATGATCGTGCCCCGCCCGTCATTGTATAGTAGTGCTAGCTAAAATTCAACTATTCTCGCCTTGTTAGTGTATTTTATAAAAATTTATTTTTGATTTTTGACATTATTATCGTAATAGATAACCACTCATTTTAGAAGGTACATTAATGTTAGGTAGAGTATGTATCTCTAATATGAGAGCTGATAAAGCAAAACGGACAATATTTCTGGATTCAGAACATCAAAATAACAAACATGTCTCAAATCTTCGGCAGAAAATATGTGTTGGCAAGTGTTGTATATTTCTGACAAAGATATTCCACAATTATTTATAGTTCTAGTTTATACCACCTATTTATTTTTACGGAAGGCCAGCCGTTCATTACGCTACAAACGGTTGCGCCTATTTTCTCCTTTTGATATAGATACAAATTCTATTCTATTTCAGACTATCGCGGCCACCTAGAAGTCTGATATTTAGCAAGATCGTGCGAGTGTATAAAATATCAGAATTATATGTGGTCTCTGGAGATGATCACAAAAAGTGAAACTCCACATTTTTATGAAACTCCAGCCGCTCATTACGTCGAAGAAACGGCTGCGCCCATTTTGGTTCGCTTGAAAGGAAATTCTCTCGTCCCTTGCGGCCATCTAGAAGTAAGAAATTTTGTAAACTTGAAATGTTGGTTGGATTGAAATAGTCTATAAAACACCAGACTTCTACGTGGTCAGAAAGTATATAAAACATTGATCACAAAATTTGAAAAAAAAAGTCCATTATCGACAACCACAAAGTCGGGAATTTTGTCAACTTACATTGTTATCGCTATTGAGCGAGTCTAAACATTTTCCGAATTCTGGGTGGTCTAAAAGCATATTAAAATTTGAAATTAAGTATCGAAATTTGAATTGCCGACCACCCAGAAATCTGATGTTTTGTCAATTTGATATGTCATCAGGTTTGAACAAGTCTACCAAATTTCAGACTTCTAGATGCCTTGTGAAAGTATATTAAAAATCGATAACAAGATTTGTTGACAAACAGACATACAGATTTGCCAGTTAAAAACAATATTCGTCTGGAAAACATCTCCCTGGGTCCTTCAATTATTATATAAAAATATGATCACCTTTGAAGAGTAAGTTTGTTATTTGTCTAATTTTCGGCTTTGAATAGAGTTTATACTGGAGATATAAGCCATCCAAATGTTTTCTTTCAGTAGATTTGGTAGCATGTAGTAGCAAAAACATTATTTTAGAAGAATAGATTCACAGTACATTGCTTTAGCATGTATTTCTTGAAAAGAGACAAAGTTCAAATTTCTCAGAGATAGTAAAGATATTGATGATGATAGTAGTTCATTATCGTTAATCATCATCATAGCTTTGAAAAAAAATTAAAATACTCCCGGTCCTGCTGGAGTGGATTTTGGCCCAAAAATAGTGTTCTACAAAATTTAATTATTTGCTTATAGAATTATTATTCTTAACTAGGCAATGCCCGGGTTTTATCCAAGTGAATTTATACCCGAGTGTACATGTATAAAATTTAATTGTTTATATATATAAATCAAATAATATATATAAATATATAATTACAATTATATATATTATGCCCCGGCTTTTCTCCAAGTGAATTATTGCTAAAAAAATATGTAAAATAAAAAGCTGAAAATAAAACATAAAATTATGATGGTAATAATGGCTTATTATATAACTGGTATCCTATTCACAGGTCCGTTTCCAAGGTGACTAACGTGGCAAAAGCACCCATTTTCCAATAAAATTGGACACGACAACAACAATTGGGATCCTCGTGACTACTAATTTGAGTGACAATGTTATAATGATAATAAATGTCATTTGTTAAAGCAATATTCGTCTGGCAAACATTCACTCGTGGAGGAGCCGAACGAAACTGGGTCATTCAGTCAGTATTTAATATTTTTTATAGCTCCAAAATATTGTCGCGGAGATAAATAAAGCAAGGGCAAATTTGGGAATAATTAATTTATTATAAGGGGTATTTATAGGGAGAGAGAAAAGCACAACTTACCCCAAGTTAAAGATAATCCTAATGAATGGCGTCAGCCAACGTCCCGTTTTTCTTATTTTCAGCTCAGCTTCCGAGAACCCCTCACACCTGTGGTCTCCCCTGGGGTCCAGGGATGATTGACAGGTGTCCCATCTGGATGGAGCTCCTTGACAATATTATAGATAGATTGTTATTTGTCTAGTTTTAGGCTTTGCATATAGCTTATAGAGGTTGAACTTCAGCTAACTACATGTAAAATTCCCCAATGGTGTATTAGTAGTTTTGGTGGTGACACAAACATCAATTTATCTTTACAATAATAAATTCAGTAGGAAGTAAATGTTTGCCCGAAAATATTATTTCAACAAATGTTCGTTAGACAAACTTTCACTCGGGTAAAAACCAGGCGAACCCGGATACATTCGTTAGTATTATAAATTTAAGGTTTTTTATATACAGTCTACTCTCGTTATAACGCCACCATCCGGATGTTGCAAAAAAGCGGCGTAAGGCGAGGGTGGCGTTGTATCGAACACGTTTAAAATGTGAAATTTAAAGTTTCAATAAATTATTTATAACAATTAATAATAACAATTTATATTTAAGAGTCAATATATAGAATGCAAAACCGGCATTAATTGATTAATATGATAAATAGAAAGCATTAATTTATAATTTATTCTCATAAAAAAATAATTACATTTTCTTGAAAAAGTCTGTGATCACAACTTGTGTTTTCTCTCCCTCACCTATGCCATAGACACGGTGTAACAAATCCGCAGATAGATTGACGTCGTCAGATGTTGCTCTCTTGGAGTGCTCAAGAAACAACAATAGTGATACTGATACTAGACTCTTGGAATGGGTATTTCGATTAACTATGGACATAAGCTTTAAGTCTGTAGAATTTTACATACAATTATAAATTTATAATATTTCCATCGCAGTAAGGGCAGTTAAAATTGTTTAACTTTCAAAAGAATCATACGCTTCTATAATAGTTTCCAATTTTCATAACAGATGGCGCGCAAATGCTTTTTATGTAATAAGGTGCTTTCATTGGATAGCTCAGAATCTTGAATTCCAAGTTAAATGTTTTGTTCTCGTTTTTCACCAGTTTTTAGAATTATTTTATCCGATCGTTAATATGACCATATCATAGACTTCTGAATATTTAATTCCATATTTTCCATCTGATTTTGTTTTCAAATGAATCATAAATTGCGCAAAACAGATGGCGAGTTAATTCATAATGTTTATATTAAGTCTAAATGAACTTTACTTGTTGTTTGCGGAAGAGCAGCGCTCGAAGCATGTTTAGGAATTTATAAATATTTGTATTTCTACTGTACATAAGCTTATGTGCATAGTTGTTTAAAATCCCTTTTACAATAGTGTATCTTCAGTATTACTATAAAATAAAAAAGGAAAATACAAAAATTAAGCGGGATGGTAGATTAAACTGACAAAACCGCCAAGTAGATTCACAAATGATGAACCAGGCCCTCCCATCATTTTTATCATTGCGGTAAATATACTAGAAATAGTATGAGTTTATGGATGGAAACATTTCTAGGCGAAGCTGACCTAAAATATATAAAGGCCCCTCCTCTCTCTCCCGTCAACATAGATACAATAACTTTGATATATATCTATCAACCATTTTATTCAATCTAGCAGACTCTGGTGGAGGTCAATGCCACAATAACATCTTTGTAAAATTCAGAATGTCACCAGGAGACCATGGTTTGGTTTATGGCTCTCGGCAGTCTAGGGAGAGCTTTGATTTCTTGTTATCCGCAAGGGATGCGTAGAATTTATCCAAAGAGTTATTCAGCGCTCTCAAAGTGGTTAGTTAATTCTATGGGGGAGATATATATGTAAATTTGTCACTTAACCGAGAGAGAGAGTCTGCAAGGTTGATGAGGCATTCAATCAATAAAGGCATAGTTCTGGCGTCTATTTTGATGCAAAATGCGACGTTTATTTTTTGCTAAAAATCTAGTATATGATTGAGGGTCACCCAGAGTTCGAAAAATGGCACTGAATTTAATGAAACCTTTCAACGTCATATAATCAAGGAAGGGCAAGGTACATCATTTGTGAATTCTCCCATCGGTTTCGCCAGTTTAATCCCCAGACCGTTCAACTATTGTAATAAATGGATTCTATCATGTAGTTTGATTTTGTTGAAGAATACTGGAAATATTTTGAGCTAAGCTGATATTTTATTTTATTTCTGTAACTCTATTTATGTGATTACTTGGTGTTTATTGAATTTTTTTCAGCAAGGATGGTTTATAGCATTTAATGTAATAATTTTATCTCATTCAAAGTCCATGCATCACCAGACCAGGTCATGAATATTTTCGCAAAGGGTTTCCACGCCACCCAGGAGGTACCTGCTCAGCGCGTTAGCCTTTGTTTATAGTGGCGCTTCGCCTCCGTAGAAGCCCTATTCCACTCTTCTGGCACAACCAGAGCATCCAACTCGCTCTCGGCCGAGCTGATGGTCCAGGCCCTGCCAGGAACTGGTCTGCCGATGCTATGGACTCCGTCTCAAAGATCAAAGAGTCGGGGGAGAGGAAGACAAAGCCTCAATATCTGAGGAAACAAGTATATTCGGACAGAGTCTCAAAGCAGACCCGCCTCCACCTCAATTCCCAACCGACTGGCCCATTGTTGGACCGTTGGAAACGAAATTTTTATAACGTCCTAAAAATTCAATATAATAATATTTATATGAAATAAAAAAATAATATGTATCTTTTTAAATTATATATTATCTGTTCGAGATATATTTAAAATAATCTTCATCATTTTGAATTCAATATGAAATAGAATTTGGAACAATAAGATTATGACTTAATTTTTTACTTCAATAACCTCAAAAATAATAGAAGAAATATTATTAAAACATTTGTTATTTATATAAAATGCTTTGAAGCTTCTAATATGTATATTTTAAAATATATAAAATGATGAAATGTGAAAAAAAAATTGATCAAATTCAGACGTTTGCCCTCTCATTTTGCATTATCAAATATCAGTTGTCTTTCATACTTCACTATGAATATGCCTTATAGAGGAATACAAGTAAAATTTACTGTCTATTCTCGATTTGAGACTGAGCTATGGGACTCGAAATTTCTGTTCCTAAACACAGTTATGTCTTATTCCAGTGATCACCATAATCCTCATATCGCTGATATACACTGGTCCGCAAAATTAAAGGAACAACATATTTTTTCATTTATCTAAAAATTTTTGAACATATATCAATGAAATTTTATACACAAATTTATTAATCCATTATTGATTAGAATACCCGAAATCAATGAATTCTAACACGTATTTAATGCAAATTAGCCGGTCAAGCAATGATCTTCTTGCAGTCAGTGCATAAATATATTGGATATTGTTGGTAATATGGGGTGTGATCGCCTTTAACAGATAGACAGGCTCTACATCGGTGAACCATACTAAGAATTAGGAAGTTTATCAGCTCTTGTGGAATCAACGCCCACTCTTGTGTTAAGGCTGTTTCTAGCTCATGAGTGTTTCTAGGAGGGGGTTGGAGGGATGAGATCCGCCGTCTTAGGTTGTCCCATTCATGCTCAATGTGATTTAGGTCTGGGGATCGAAGCTGGCCAATTCATCCGAGCAATTGCATGGTTTTGGAGAAAAGTGTTGACCACACCAGCCCTATGTGGACGGGCATTATCATACATTAGAAGAAAGTTTTCTCCCATTTCCAATGCTTGAGGCATCACATATGCTGCCAAGATCTCGTCCTGATACCTCTGTCCAGTCAGGGTTCCTTGCCGAAAAATATGGAGTGCTGTGCGACCGCCCAAGAAGATTCCAGCCCAGACCATAAAACCTTGGCTTCTGTAGGGATCCCTTTCAACCATATTCCGGGGATTATTTCTGGTTCCTACCTCTCTCCAGACAAAGACACGACGAGAATCGCTGTTTAGAGAGAATCTGGAATCATTAGTGAACATTACACGCCTCCATTCATCTGGATTCCAGGCGACATGTTGTCTGCACCAAAGTTTCCTTGCTCACTTTTGAGGTGGTGTCAATGGCACACAAATTATGGGTCGTCGAGCATAGAGGCCCTTCTTGTGAAGCCTTCTGCGTATTGTATCAGTTGATACTAAGACTCCTGTAGCTGCATTGAGGTCACTTCGTAGTTGCGATGCTGTCATTCTTCTATTGCGACGCACAAGGAGACTCAAATAACGGTCTTGGTTTAATGTTGTGACCCTTGGCCGTCCTTGTCCGGGTGTTCTGGCAACATTAGCTGTCGTTTGAAATTTTTTCCAAAGCCTCGAGACAACGTTTCTTGTCACTCCAAGCCATCTTGCTACTTCTGCCTGTGATTGGCCTGCTTCCATCCTTCCAATAGCTTGCCATTTTTTTTATTATGATAAATGTTGCCTATAAGCTATGAAAACTTTTAAAAACAAAAAGGTTCAATAAAAATCTAGTGGAGCGTAAAATTAGGACGCTTTGAGAAAGACTCAGGCACGTGCTGGAGGCGGAGTCAACGTAGACGGTGCTATTTTGCATATTGGGAACAACTTTATTTGTTTTTCTGTTTTACATACTCTCTTAATTCATGAAAGCCTTTGAATATACCAAAACTTGATATTTATCCCTTAATATAACTTTTATTTTTCTTTAATATGTGTTGTTCCTTTAATTTTGCGGACCAGTGTATAAAGGTGGTCGGTCAGACTTCGCTTATTTCCACGGACTTCTGCCAGGCTTTGAGGTGGTGGTATTTTGGTCTCTTCAAATATCTTATAGTAATTCTTAACATTCTGTGGTTATATGAAATGTATATTTAGATCGAGTACACACACATACACAAATGCAGATCGAATTTGAAGACAAACTATTGAGTTTCGCATACGATACATTTAGAATAATATGGAGCTTGAACTTTTTTTTTTGCTTATCTCAAGTACACCTGGTACAGGCCATTATAATCATGGTGGGTAGAAGTTGACGACTGCTTTAACTGTAAGTGCACCGCATGTCTACAAATGTGAAAAGCAGTTCGACTTTGCATTTACAAATGTGCCAGAGCCCCGTTTGGTTACTTGCACTCGCTGGTGGGGTTGGACTTTTGCAAGAATCGGGTGCCATTGAAGCATATTTTTCTTAAATCCGAAAAAAGTGTCCAATGCGCGGATTCGATCCCGGTTCGTAGCGATCAAAAACCAACGGTTTAGACCATCCTTCCAACGACCCATTACTTTAAAATATTGATTGATCATATTATTTTCTCTCAAATGTTATGAAACATTGAAAATTGGCAATATTTACAATAATTTATTTCTTCCGCGCGAGCCATTCGCTACATGCAAACTCTATACATATACAATTGTGGAACACACATATATTTATTTAAAATAACTTAAAATTCTTTCTATATTATAACAGTATATAAACATTAATAAACATATTATTTTATATTTTCCTCAACGTATATCTCTCATTGCCTCTGTTCTTGCAATCAAAATAAGTTAGTAATTGTTTTGATCAAAATGAATTGTCATGTTATCCTCACAGTTGTCTTTTCTCAGTTTTCTAAGTGACATTTTGTATAATCAGATCTATGTTTCAATTTTCACGTAATAGTCTATAATAAATATCGGGTAGATCTATGCATATCTATTTGTGAATTGGTGACTTTTGTATATAACTTCATTCCGAAATTAAACGTTAATTACTATTGATTTGTAAATAATGAATGGTAGTTTCTGAAAGGTTAAAAGAGTGACTGGTGTCTTTGATGTGCTGACATATGAGAAACCTTTTGTAATCGTTTATAATGTATCGATTGTATTCATTCAATCTCACACTAACTCCGCCTTTGCCGGTCCCAATCCCGGATGAAAAAGGAGGAGGGGGAGCAGTAACAAGCTCGCTTAAAAACCTGGGCTCAGCTGGCCCGGCTGATAGTACACTGTAAGAACTTCTGATCTAGGGGTACAGGATGAGCAGCGTTTGTACTCCATGTTAGGAGCGGCTGCATATGGCGTCTGTTCCTCATGTCAGAGGTGGCCATTTCATTTTGCAGCTAGGTCGGCCTGCCACTGAATAGTGCTCCCAGTCTTAAAGACCAAGGCAGACGCATTCTACTTCACCCAGTCTTGATGGTTGTGAAAGGTCTCAAGTTCTACAGGCTTGATACTTTTGTATATTTTCAAATAATCAGGTGGTGATTATTTGATAACAAATCGTTTAATAAGAAAGATACAAGATAGGGAAAGATTAAATACGGACAGCAAAAAATGCAGGAAGGGTTTAATGTCGAAATTTTAGCCAAGAAAAATTATAAATGACCAAGTACTGGGCAAGAATAGTCATTTTTATTCAGAAAATAATGATGGCAATATTGCTATATCATGCTTGATTGTCAGAAACAAAATTCTTTCGGGGAAAATTCCCTAAAACAGACTACGGGCGAAGCCAGATTATCATTTTTAGTAGGTAGGAACAAACAAAACATTAACCCGAGCAGAAGACAGACGAAGCCAGGTCATCTCTATATATAAAACAACGTTTCTGGGCCTTCTGGCTAAGATCATGTAGTATATCTCTAGATATTTTTATTTATATATATATGTGATATCTTGGGACCTCTGGGACCAGTGTTACCTGATGCTAGACGAACCTCGATGTCAACTCTACCGTGCAGTCGTGGTGGAAGGCGACACAGCTGGGCCAAAGGTGAAATAAACAAACAGAGATTCCACTAAAAGCGTCTGACGTCAAGAAGGAATGGGATGAGGAGAGAGGGAGATCTTAAGAGCAAGTGTTACCGTTGGAATCCAAGCGAAGACTGACAATTCTAGGGCCTCGATTTAACACCACGACCTTGCTGCTTTCTAATTGGCTGACCTATTTAGGTGATTCTTTCCTAATTGGTGGGACTTTTTCACGTGGTAGTGGGCTATTGGTTGACCTACTTAGGTATTGTCTTCTGATTGGGCCTGGCTTATCTCTTTGACGGAAGAATACGTCCGGTCTTGTTCCGGAAATTCGGGGCGTTACTCTTAGCTTTTATGGTTTCCGCGATATCAGATACGCCCTGTCCTGTCAGGAAGTATTGACTTGTAAATTATTTATAGTTGGGCTGGTTTTAAGCCTCTTTTGCTAGGCCTTGCTTCGACTTCTGTCCTAAACCTGATTTGTTTTAACCTTAACTTTCTCCTGTCTCTCTCCATTCCTTCTATCTGTACAGTTGCAATACTTTATTAGATTCTTACGCGGTACAGATTGATGTTAGTTGAGGCTTTCTATGTGCAGTACATAAGAAGTTATATACAGTCATGGGGTGGAACATGTGGTAGTGGATATTTAGACTATTTACAACAATTCCATGGTCTTAAATCATCACAGATGGCCCCGGATGTGAGAGGGTTCATATGGAGGGATTTAAGAGAGCGGAATAGGAAGACTGTTATTAAGGAAGTAATTTTTTTAGAAATTAATTAAAGTGAGTTGGTATATAACATGGGGTTGATTTCGGTATATCCATAAGAGAGAATAAAGCATAAACAACTAATATTAAACATACAAGTAAAAATAAAAATATGAATAAAATATTTAATAGGGAACATATAATGATTATAGGTAAAAATATAAATGATTGGATGGGTAAATCATGATCTTTTCGTGATGGGCGTTAGAAAGGGTTGCGGGGTTAGTTATTACTTGGTTGAGGCAAGGTCACTTTGACTCAAGTCCCAAACCATTTAATGTGCACGGCGCGGAAAACCTAGGCCATGTTTCACATGTAAATTTAAGGACCTAATAAAGTTACAGTACCACAATCGAAAAGTAAGATAAGGGGATTGTTATGGGTTTTAGTAATTAGTCGTTAAGACGTACGCATGCAGGATAAAGAGGGCGAAGATCAGTGACCAGAAATCAAAGTTTTAATTAGAGTCGTCAGGGGCTTAGCGAGAAAAAGAGTAAAATAATAAAAAATGTGCCAGCGTGTGGCATGAGAGTGCCCTGGAATAAAAAAAAATACAATTTGCACGTATCCAAGCCAGAAGTTGGGATAAGGTAAATCTGGGGGACGATGTGTCAAGATTGTTAATTACGAAATCAAAGTAGGTCAAGTCTAGCCTGCGAAGGAGTTAAAAGTTCCTGCGGAAAAGGAATGTTAGTAATTCTTACGAAGTAACCTTTAAAGTGGTTGTTTAAGAGGTTATTGAAGATTGCCCTGTTTTTAGATCGTGATTTTTAGTTTGATTATAAAAGAATATATCAATGAGATATGAAATTGCGAAATTAAGGCTTTGCATATAGCGTTAAAGGATTTGAAAAATCGAAAATAGAATTGCGAAGTTAAATGCAAAGTAATCTTTAAAAAAAGTAAAAATAGTGATGATATGATACAAAGATTAACACACTACAGCAGTATATAAGGGGTAATAGAAAGTGAAAATATTAAATGAAAATTAAAAATGAGCAGTAATATACTCGATAGCATTGACATGGTAGCGGAAGATGAAACAATGTAAATAACATCTAATTTATAAAGTGAGAGAAAATATAAAATGATAAATGCAAATTAGTGATATAAACATGAAATATAAGCTTGAGATTATTAGATATGATATGAAAGATAAAATATAAAGTTGATTATAAAATAGAGTCATAAAGCAAACGTAAATAAGTTTTGGTAAAGAAAAATAAAAAAAGACAATAATCTAAACTAATTGGTTGACGTTAAAAAAAAACAATTATAAGAGTTATATAATGATTATATACAAGATTATTAAAATGAAAAATTTTAAAAAATGTTCATCGAGAAAGAAGAGCAAGTAAGATGATACATAGAAATTATATCGTGAAAGAATGGAAAAGTGTAGGCCAAATGAATGTTCCTGTTTTTTTAGGATGGGTGGAGAGAGCTTTAAATTGTCCTCGATTGATATCTTTGGTCTTGTTGGCCTAAGTTGTTCTAACTTATCGAATTTGTTTTATGTTTGACGCGACTCGTGGATCACATTGTTTCCAACTGTGAAACTTACTGAGTCCTAATGTAATCGTTTTTTTTTTTTTTAACTTATGTGGATGTGTGTGATTTTTGTAGGTAAAGTGTTGTCTTTGGCACGCACTAATATTTAATTTAATAGGTGGCGAAAGTTCATTAGAGAACACGGGGTGGCGACGGATGTAACAAGATGTCGGCTGTTTGTTTGCTCGGGGGGCGAGGGGAAGCGAAGCTATTTTTAATGCGATTCCGGATGTAGGTCAAGGGGGGGGGGAGCGAGGGGGCTTGCTTGCTTTCTTTCAACTTATTGGAAGTTAATTCGAACTACGTTCGGAGATATTAATTCTATAATTGTAAACGCAAAAGCGTTTTGATTTGTCACTTTTGGTGAAAAGCGTTATGGGATTGATATAGGGAGATACAGAGGTTGAGTTATTCCGTGTGTTCAAGCATTTGTTAGATTTGTGTTTGTATTTCGAAAATTCGGATATTGTATCTGTTGATATTAAATCGACTGGTTGTTGTGTTTCGATATTTTGCGGACTTAGTAAAAATGTTATTCATGGATATCGGGTTAGAATTGAATGAAATTGCGACTATCTACGTGGACAATGTGTGGTTAAATAAATGTGTCACAGGCGTGATGAAGGCGTCTTTGGCCTGAAAATTGAAAGAGTTTAGTGGTGTGGCGCTGTGACACGAAGCGAAAAAATTGTAAATGAAAAGGTGCCACGTGAAGTCTTTGTTTTGTACAAAATCTAACCTGTTACACTAAGAATAACAAATTTACTAGAGTCATGGTTGTTGGTTGTACGAACATATCGATAATTTTTATATTGTTAGTGGATATGACACGTTTAATGTGATTTTTTTTTGTGTGTGTGTTTAGTAGGGCGACGTAATAAAGCTTGTGTGGCTCGAAATTAGATTTGGGTGTGAAGTCGCGCATTAAAAATTGTCGTCAATTGGAAAAAGTTATGTGAGAGGGTGTTGTATATTTTGTTAAGAGCGATTTGTCGATATTTAACTATGCGTGTAAAAGGAAGGTACGAGGGAGTGTAGTTATGTGGGAATTTAACGATTGGAATAGTTTTGGAAGGCTGTGATTTAAGTTACTTCTGTCCAAAGATATGAAAGAAAAGGACATAGGGGCGTTGAAAATGGGATTAGGAACATTATAATGAGGTTAAATAAGAGTGTTGGAGTTCACCACGTGTGAGCAACCTGTTCCAGGAGGGAAAAATTTAGTAAATGGGACAGTTGTATTAACCTGTCCATGGGACACGTGTTGCTTGCACGAAGTGAATTAGTACAAGGTATTTGGTAGAAGTACATTAAATTGATACAGGAGTAGCTGAGAACAGTTTATAATTAGTAGAAATCGTTTTATGGAATTAAGGAATAAAATGCCAAAAGGTAAAGGTGTATCGATCATATGGAATTTTAGATTCTGCGTTATGTTACTTATTTTTAAGATCAAAAAGATAGAATCTATGGTGACAATATTGTTAGCTATGGCGTTAATAGTTAAGTTAAATGAGTAGATATTCTATTATTTTAAAAGTATTCTGCATAATTATAGCGATAGATGCTACTGTATCAAGTAGTAGAGGTAAATTTACATTATTGGACTGTTCAGCTCGAACGAGCAATTGTTCAACAAAAATTATAGAAGGAGGAACCTACTGTTGTGCGGTCTTGTATGTCGGGACAGTCCTGGTCTGTTGTCATAGTTGGAGGTTCCTTGGGACAGTTAAGAGTTCATTGCTTGCGCTGGGCTCGTGGTTTAGAGATGGTCGGGGGAGCAGGTAACATACGCTCGCGTGTGGGTGACTCGGAGGGGTGCTTGCAGGAGGTTTGGTGGCTTTCTCAGTCTTGTAGAGTATTGTAGTTGGGCCCGATCTGCTTGGGCGTCGTAGTTGGTGAAGAAGCTCTGCGCCTCGTACGAACCATCGTAGCGATTCCACCTCTCGCGATGTCCGGTCACGGCAGAAAGCTGATGTAGCGTCGTCGTCAACCTCCCTAGGACATCTGACACCAGTGGCGGGGGCGTGACGTCTTCCTGGCCGGGGGCGATTTCCTGCGTCTTACCGAGAGTGTTTTCTTTCTTCGAAAAAGTGGGGTTTTCGCCACTTTCGTAGTCGGGATCGGTCTTCATGGGCTCCTTTGAATCCTCCTCTCTTCCCTGTTCCATCTTTCTGTACAGACAGTGGTCTATTTGCTTACTTGTACCTTGGCGTCCACTATCCTGTCGACTCTTCGGTACGGGGGAGTCTGTGATATCTTGGAACCTCTGGGACCAGTGTTACCTGATGCTAGACGAACCTCGATGTCAACTCTACCGTGCAGTCGTGGTGGAAGGCGACACAGCTGGGCCAAAGGTGAAATAAACAAACAGAGATTACACTAAAAGCGTCTGACGTCAAGAAGGAATGGGATGAGGAGAGAGGGAGATCTTAAGAGCAAGTGTTACCGTTGGAATCCAAGCGAAGACTGACAATTCTAGGGCCTCGATTTAACACCACGACCTTGCTGCTTTCTAATTGGCTGACCTATTTAGGTGATTCTTTCCTAATTGGTGGGACTTTTTCACGTGGTAGTGGGCTATTGGTTGACCTACTTAGGTATTGTCTTCTGATTGGGCCTGGCTTATCTCTTTGACGGAAGAATACGTCCGGTCTTGTTCCGGAAATTCGGGGCGTTACTCTTAGCTTTTATGGTTTCCGCGATATCAGATACGCCCTGTCCTGTCAGGAAGTATTGACTTGTAAATTATTTATAGTTGGGCTGGTTTTAAGCCTCTTTTGCTAGGCCTTGCTTCGACTTCTGTCCTAAACCTGATTTGTTTTAACCTTAACTTTCTCCTGTCTCTCTCCATTCCTTCTATCTGTACAGTTGCAATACTTTATTAGATTCTTACGCGGTACAGATTGATGTTAGTTGAGGCTTTCTATGTGCAGTACATAAGAAGTTATATACAGTCATGGGGTGGAACATGTGGTAGTGGATATTTAGACTATTTACAACAATTCCATGGTCTTAAATCATCACATATATTTTTTAAATCTATTCAGTAGAGAGAGTATATTTCGAAAATATTATAGACGCGCATGATTCTTTTACGATTTAAACTATTTCTACTGTCCTTACTGCAATGGAAAAATTAATGGGAGGGCCTGGCTCATCAGTGGTGAACCCTCCCAGCAATCTATCATACCGCTGTTATATTGCATTTTTCGATCTTCCTTTTATAGTGATACTGATGCTAGACTCTTGGAATGGATATTTTAAATGAATTATGAACATAAGCTTTAGGACAGCAGAATTACATACAATTATAATTACAATGTAATTATTTGTTTTTTGCGAAATTGTGCTACATAAGCTTTAAGGACATCAGAATTACATACAATTATAAATATATAATATGCTTCGAGCAATCGAATTAATATATTTATAATTGTAGTAAAAAGCTCACGTCCATAGTGCATCTATAATACCCATTCCAAGAGTATTCCATCAGTATCACTATAAAATGAAGATCGAAAAATGCAATATAATAGCGGTATGGTAGATTAAACTGGCGAAACCGCTGGGAGGGTTCACCACTGATGAACTAGGCCTTCCCATTAATTTTTCCATTGCAGTAAGGGCAGTAGAAATTGTTTAATTTGTAAACGAATCATACGCGTCTATAATAGTATCGAATTTTCATAACAGATGGCACGCTAATGCATCATAATGTAGTATCCCTATATATATATAAAAAGGTCAGTGTATGTATGTCGAATCTTGTCGAATCTCTGTTTACCCTGTGTTATTTGTGACAGCTAAGGTGCTGTCAACTTGAAGTTTGGGATTGGATTGGGGTGAATTTGTAGTCGTGATGACAGGAGTGAGGACACAGGATAGGTTGGTCAAGGGAATCGATGCTGACAGACAGAGAACATAGGAGGCGAGTGAGCTTACGCCACGCGATTTACGCTGGATCAGGGGACATGTCTAGTACGGATGAGACTCGGAGACGCTACTGAGGCTTCCCCAGTCGGGTGGTGTCACGTGACCTATACAGAGATTTTGATTGATCATTCATTACGTCATGGAATATGAAAAATCGCCTTGATTGGTCCAAACGACTGGGAAGCCATTTTTGATAGTTATAGCAGAAAATGTGAGGATGGAGCATTGACCCAAATATAGTTTTTTTAGCGAATTCAACTCCGGGGTCCTTTGTCTTGGAGTTCTCTGGAATAAAAATGTCGTTGACCTAGCGCTAATGATGCGAGATGGGAATCTTTCTTCTTAACTCTAGGCCTAACTGCAATCGTTTATGAATATCTATAATCGTATTATCTCCTTGTTTTTCTCTGTCTTTGTTTGGCTCTTAACACGGTACATCATGTTATACAGTAGTTGTAAGTTTGGTACAATGTGGTAGGACATATGCAGGGACATGGTAGAATGAATGGGCTTTTAAATTATCAGAGATGTCCCCCCAAAGAATGGGGAGGTTAGAAGGGGTTCAAAGCTCTGCGGAGTCGATCTCAGTAATCAGACTGATTAATGGGGTTGTTATGCTGTGATTATAGGGAATGTGGGGTACTGAGATAAGGAGCAATAGGCGGTCGATTGAGGTAGAAAAGGTTGGTAGCAAATAATAATAAAAATAAAAGACTGGTACGGTTATATACAGGTGTGATGGTGGCGCAGTGCGAGACCGTGACCGTTTTATTTAGGCAGCTGGATTAGTGCTCATGAAGTACGAGGACGTCTGTCGAAGACAGGAGGGAGCGAACCCCTTTTTGCGGGTTGCGACTCGATGGGGACAGTCCAATCTTTGGGAGTGGCTTGGTGACATACAGGTAAATTTGGTCCGCTATATAATATCCTAAAGGCTGAAGCATGTGGAAACACCATGCACATGCTAGGTGTTTATATGTGCAAGAACAAAATCATTGAATAAAAATGAAGTTTATACTCTTTGGGAGTCTAAAGGACGTGCACAATTGAAATTTATACTCTTTGGGAGTCTAAGGGACGTGCACAATTGAAATTTATACTCTTTGGGAGTTTGGTCATTGAAATTTATACTCTTTGGGAGTTTTAACATTGAAATTTATACTCTTTGGAAGTTTTACATCGAAATTTATACTCTTTGAGAGTTTGGACATTAAAATTTATACTCTTTGGGAGTTTGAACATTGAAATTTATGCTCTTGGGAGTTTGAACATTGAAATGTATACTCTTTGGGAGTTTTACATTGATATTTATACTTTTTGGGAGTTTGAACATTGAAATTTATACTCTTTGGGAGTTTGAACATTGAAATTTATACTCTTTGGGAATTGTAAAAAAAAAATTGAAAACGACATATTTCCTTACGTGTAAGCTCAAATTATCGCTGAGTTATTTGAGGAACTAGTAAGAGAAACATTTGACGTGACATAAAGGACATTGAGGACGTTTTTCTGGACACTGGTGTGTGTACGCACTGTTGGTATATTTGGATATTGGAAAAAAGAAATGATTACATAAAGGTTATATCATATTAGTTGTTTATATATAAAATATAATGGATGGGTAACATGAGTAATATTTAAAAATGTGGGGAAATAATGGGAATATAATACAATAAAATAATTGGGTTAATAAAGATAAATGAGATTTAAAAAGTGTAAAAGTTAAAATGATGACCTTTTACTCAAATGGAAATGTAAAATGCGCGTCCATATGGTACACGAGGGAGAAAGAAACACGTCCAGGGTGGGATGTTTACATTACGTCGCGCGAGGGGGAGGAGATATATTTTTGGTGTGGCGGCATCATAACATCGTTTCAAGCTGGCGATCTGGTGTCTTTGGAAGACGCTGGTCATTTAAGATGACGTTAAATCCATTTTTGGTATATCAATCTTCTCCCCAGGCTTCTCAAGAAGGTGGCGGTGTGATGTGTTGATGTGGTGGTAGATGGGGTGTATGGGACGGTGTATGTATATCGGTTCGTGTCCGGAAAAGGTCTTGGAAACTCTCTCCTAGAATCTAAAGGATTAGGGCGACCAATGTATGATTGTGGGTGATAACGGTCCACATTTTTGTAGAATGTATTTTATTGTTTAGTGGGTCAGCGTTAACAGTGAGATGGTTATCAAGAAGATAGCTTCTTGAAGCTGGTATAGACGGGAGGATGGTAACGTGTAGGTACTAAGGTACAGGACGGTTACTAAGGGTAAGGTCGAGGTAGGTAAAGTTAAGAGACTGATTCTAATTATCAGATGAAAAAGTTTGAAGGTTTTTACGTTATGTAAAATTTTCGATAGTGTAGGAGATGGGTCGGGATTAGTTATGACTGTGCGGGATGGTTTTTGGTTCTGAATCACGAGGGTCTGGATGGGTGGTACATGTTGGGGAACATTGCGTGGTGATGCAACATTACATTGGTGTTTGGAAGGAATCGAAGTGGTAATGGTTTCTAGACCAGGCGCAAAGCGCGTGGCTGTGAAGAGATCTGGTGTGAGATGTCGGAAGGGCTGGCTGGTATTAGCCTCGAGATGTCTCTCGCTATGTTTGAATAAATCGGGCGTCAGGTGTCTGAAAGGATTCAGAGTCGCTGAGCCAGGTGCAGAACGGGTGTTGGCTACTGTAGGTGGTGCGATGTAACGTATGTTTTGGTTGTAATATTGTAATTTATTGACATGGACAGTGTCGGTTTTTAGATTCAGGGGTAGGTTGGGTCTATTGATTCTCACTACATTAGGGGAAACAATCTCTATGATCTCGTACGGACCTGTGAAATATGGGGACAATTTCCCTGTGTTGGGATGCTGATAAATTTTGACTAGGACGAGATCTCCGGGTTCGAAGTGTGGTGCTTTATGTTGTTTGTCAAATTTGCGTTTGTCACGTAAGTGTTTGGTTTGTGTGAGCTCGTGGGCGATTCGACGAGCTGCGTCGAGTTCAGGGTAGAGTGTAAGGTGTTCTGTGAGCTCAGGAGGTAAGGTGCCGAACATCAGGTAGATAGGTGGGAATCTAGTAACTGAATGGGGCGTGTTATTGTACACCGTTGTAACGTGCGTGACCAGCTTGGTCCATGCGATCTTAGGATTCTCCAAATGTAGTAACCTAAGTTGGGTGTTATGCAGCCAAATAGGTTGGAAAAACCTTTACTTCTATAGGATGGTGCACCCGCCCATACTCAAACATTTTAAGAACATTTTTCAATGAAAGTTACCTCACAAATTGATGGGGCGCGGTGGACCCATTGATTGGCATGCGCGGTCACCTGATCTTACTCCTGCAGATTATTTGTGGGGTTATTTAAAAGATAAGTTTATCAACGAAAACCCAAGACTTTAGAGCAAATGAAAATTGCACTATTAATCTTCTTGATGCGTATTTATGAGCTCGTGTTTGTCAAAGTGTCCCTAAAAGACTTTGATTGTATTTGGAAGCAAATGGAGTACATTTTGAAAAACTATTAAATTTGAATATATTTTTTAAAAAAACTTTAATCTATTACCTGAAATAAAATAATTATAGTTTTTATTCTAGTTTACCTTTTAATTTTGATTTAAAAATAAAAGGGTTC
This sequence comes from Cordylochernes scorpioides, assembly GCA_030710605.1. NCBI lineage: Eukaryota > Metazoa > Arthropoda > Arachnida > Pseudoscorpiones > Chernetidae > Cordylochernes > Cordylochernes scorpioides. Next base: position 20,929,676 of record CP092882.1, on the reverse strand, counting down.
TCGACTTATGGGCCACCCAGTATAATAAATCAATGTGTGTATTGCATATACAGTCTGCTCTCGTTATAACGCCACCATCCGGATTTTGCAAAAAAGCGACGTAAGGTGAGGGCGGCGTTGTATCGAACACGTTTAAAATGTGAAATTTAAAGTTTCAATAAATTATTTATAACAATTAATAATAACAATTTATATTTAAGAGTCAATATATAGAATGCAAAACCGGCATTAATTGATTAATATGATAAATAGAAAGCATTAATTTATAATTTATTCTCATAAAAAAATAATTACATTTTCTTGAAAAAGTCTGTGATCACAACTTGTGTTTTCTCTCCCTCATTTATGCCATAGACACGGTGTAACAAATCCGCAGATAGATTGAGGTCGTCAGATGTTGCTCTCTTGGAGTGCTCAAGAAACAACAATAGTGATACTGATACTAGACTCTTGGAATGGGTATTTCGATTAACTATGGACATAAGCTTTAAGTCTGTAGAATTTTACATACAATTATAAATATATAATATTTCCATCGCAGTAAGGGCAGTTAAAATTGTTTAACTTTCAAAAGAATCATACGCTTCTATAATAGTTTCCAATTTTCATAACAGATGGCGCGCAAATGCTTTTTATGTAATAAGGTGCTTTCATTGGATATCTCAGTATCTTGAATTCCAAGTCAAATGTTTTGTTCTCGTTTTTTTCACTAATTTCAAGAGTTATTTTATTTTCTCTTCAATATGAGCCTTTTTATAGGCTTCTAAATATTTATTTTCATATTTTCCATCTGATTTTGTTTTCAAATGAATCATAAATTGCGTAAAACAGATGGCGAGTTAATTCATAATGTTTATATTAAGTCTAAATTAATTTTACTTGTTGTTTGCGGAAAAGCAGTGCTCGAAGTTTGTTTAGGAATTTATAAATATTTTTGTATTTCTACTGTACTTAAGCTTATGTTCATAGTTGTTTAAAATTCCTTTTCCAATAGTTTATCTTCAGTAATACTATAAAATAAAAACAGGAAAATACAAAAATTAAGCGGGATGGTAGATTAAACTGACAAAACCGCCAAGTAGATACACAAATGATGAACCAGGCCCTCCCATCATTTTTATCATTGCGGTAAATATACTAGAAATAGTATGAGTTTATGGATGGAAACATTTCTAGGCGAAGCTGACCTAAAATATATAAAGGCCCCTCCTCTCTCTCCCGTCAACATAGATACAATAACTTTGCTATATATTTATCAACCATTTTATTCAATCTAGCAGACTCGGGTGGAGGTCAATTTCACAATAACATCTTTGTAAAATTCAGAATGTCACCAGGAGACCATGGTTTGGTTTATGGCTCTCGGCAGTCTAGGGAGAGCTTTGATTTCTTGTTATCCGCAAGGGATGCGTAGAATTTATCCAAAGAGTTATTCAGCGCTCTCAAAGTGGTTAGTTAATTCTATGGGGGAGATATATATGTAAATTTGTCACTTAACCGAGATAGAGAGTCTGCAAGGTTGATGAGGCATTCAATCAATAAAGGCATAGTTCTGGCGTCTATTTTGATGCAAAATGCGACGTTTATTTTTTGCTAAAAATCTAGTATATGATTGAGGGTCACCCAGAGTTCGAAAAATGGCACTGAATTTAATGAAACCTTTCAACCTCATATAATCAAGGAAGGGCATGGTACATCATTGGTGAATTCTCCCATCGGTTTCGCCAGTTTAATCCCCAGAGCGTTCAACTATTGTAATAGATGGATTCTATCATGTAGTTTGATTTTGTTGAAGAATACTGGAAATATTTTGAGCTAAGCTGATATTTTATTTTATTTCTGTAACTCTATTTATGTGATTACTTGGTGTTTATTGAATTTTTTCAGCAAGGATGGTTTATAGCATTTAATGTAATAATTTTATCTCATTCAAAGTCCATGCATCACCAGACCAGGTCATGAATATTTTCGCAAAGGGTTTCCACGCCACCCAGGAGGTACCTGCTCAGCGCGTTAGCCTTTGTTTATAGTGGCGCTTCGCCTCCGTAGAAGCCCTATTCCACTCTTCTGGCACAACCAGAGCATCCAACTCGCTCTCGGCCGAGCTGATGGTCCAGGCCCTGCCAGGAACTGGTCTGCCGATGCTATGGACTCCGTCTCAAAGATCAAAGAGTCGGGGGAGAGGAAGACAAAGCCTCAATATCTGAGGAAACAAGTATATTCGGACAGAGTCTCAAAGCAAACCCGCCTCCACCTCAATTCCCAACCGACTGGCCCATTGTTGGACCGTTGGAAACGAAATTTTTATAGCGTCCTAAAAATTCAATATATTAATATTTATATGAAATAAAAAATAATATGTATCTTTTTAAATTATATATTATCTGTTTGAGATATATTTAAAATATTCTCCATCATTTTGAATTCAATATGAAATAGAATTTGGAACAATAAGATTATGACTAAATTTTTACTTCAATAACCTCAAAAATAATAAAAGAAATATTATTCAAACATTTGTTATTTATATAAAATGCTTTGAAGCTTATAACATGTATATTTTAAAATATATAAAATGATGAAATGCGGAAAAAATTGATCAAATTCAGACGTTTGCCCTCTCATTTTGCATTATCAAATATCAGTTGTCTTTCATACTTCACTATGAATATGCTTTATAGAGGAATGCAAGTAAAATTTACTGTCTATTCTCGATTTGAGACTGAGCTATGGGACTCGAAATTTCTGTTCCTAAACACAGTTATGTCTTATTCCAGTGATCACCATAATCCTCATATCGCTGATATACACTGGTCCGCAAAATTAAAGGAACAACATATTTTTTCATTTATCTCAAATTTTATTGAACATATATCAATGAAATTTTATAGACAAATTTATTATTCCATTATTGATTAGAATACCCGAAATCAAAGAATTCTAACACGTATTTTATGCAAATTAGCCGGTCAAGCAATGATCTTCTTGCAGTCAGTGCATAAATATATTGGATATTGTTGGTAATATGGGGTGTGATCGCCTTTAACTGATAGGCAGGCTCTACATTGGTGACCCATACTAAGAATTAGGGAGTTTATCAGCTCCTGTGGAATCAACGCCCACTCTTGTGTTAAGGCTGTTTCTAGCTCAAGAGTGTTTCTAGGAGGGGGTTGGAGGGATGAGATCCGCCGTCTTAGGTTGTCCCATACATGCTCAATGGAATTTAGGTCTGGGGATCGAGCTGGTCAATTCATCCGAGCAATTGCATGGTTTTGGAGAAAAGTGTTGACCACACCAGCCCTATGTGGACGGGCATTATCATACATTAGAAGAAAGTTTTCTCCCATTTCCAATGCTTGAGGCATCACATATGCTGCCAAGATCTCGTCCCGATACCTCTGTCCAGTCAGGGTTTCTTGCCGAAAAATATGGAGTGCTGTGCGACCGCCCAAGAAATTTCCAGCCCAGACCATAAAACCTTGGCTTCTGTAGGGATCCCTTTCAACCATATTCCAGTAGAGTTGCAGCACAGTAGAACAGTGATTCGTTGCTTCATCCTTTCGACACCACGGCAGTTTTCATTTTTGTGAGCAAGTGTTCGGTCAGGAATGAGCTGAAAAAAATAATCCTGTTTCGTCTGCATTGTATATGTTGGTTGGGTCATATCCGGAGTTGGCCAGCATACTGTTCAAATTTGTAAGGTGTTCATCAATGATAGCTGGAGAAATCGATGCGCCTTCCCCACAGAGCCGTCGTTGCGAAATATGGAATCTCCCTTTAAATCGCTGCAGCCCCCCACTGCTGTACGTGAAATTTTCTGGTACGTCCAACTGCTCGCCATGTTTTTTTGCCTTTTCTCTTAGGAGGTCATCAGTAATAATAATATTATGGCACGCTTTTGGGTAAACCAGTTGAAGAGAGCGTCTTCCAAGTCACTAAATTTCCCGACTCTTTGTCTCTTTGAAGAACCAACAGTATAATTTTCCCACTTCTCAGCCTGAGTGAGAATATTATGGACAATTGTTCGTGGAAGTGAGAAACACTCTCCAATCTCATTCTTCGACATTCTTGCCAACTGGCATATCTCCTTCTTTTCAATGGTGATCGACTCCAGTTTACACTTTTGGGAACTCATGATACGACAATAAGGTTGATGTGTTGACGTTAGCAAAGGATGAAGCGACTGTGTATCTCCCAGGCACAAGCAGGAAAAGGGTATGCTGGCTGTTCACACAATCTGTTGTGTCAACAGCAGGCAAAGTCCGGTGCCGCTGGCGGAAAAAAAAGACAGGAAAAGGGAAGTGGGGGATGAGGGACGTTGTGAGCGACGCTATAACGAGTAGTTTTTGCTACTTGGGATACTAAAAATCAGCGGCGGAAGGCGAACAGCGAGGGAGTGGCGTTATATCGAGAAAAATACATTGATGTCGATTGGGACAAAACGAAAAAGCGGCGTAAGGCGAGGGTGGCGTTATATCGAGTGGCGTTATAACGAGAGTAGACTGTACATATAAATCCAGGGAGCAATTTTTAAAGAGTAAAGAAATGATCTCTCAACAAGATCTATCTTATCAAATCTTACAAACTTAAAGAGATACTCTTATTATTACATTAATAAATATCCTTGGAACACAGATAAATAGTTTAAGAAAACTATTTCAACCAGCAACCTTACAAACATATAACCAAATCAAAACTACAGAATCACAGAGAACAGAATTACGGATTAAATGTACCAACCATGTATTTGCAATGGCTGAGGGAGTCAATGAGAGGACGCTACAATATTATAAACCTTAGATAGGTACTGTACTGGGAGAGTTCCACGACCTTAGACCGGTCTTGTAAAAGCTTTTCTTTAACTTGCTTCCATCTCTGTCTGTCCACAAATATTGCAATCAAATTTAATGTATTTACAGAACACCTAGAAGTATAAAATTTGGTACACTTGTTCAAACTCCTGATTACATTGCGGGTTGACAAAATTTCAGACCTATAGGTGGTCAGATGGTCTATTCAATATTTACATTCAATTTTTATTGTTCAATTTTAATATTCCTCCGACCACACAGATGTCTCGAAATGTGTAGTCTCGCTCAACACAGCTAACATTGCAAGTTGACAAAATTTCTGAATTCAGGATAGTCGGTAATGGACTACGAGTAGTTTTCTATATTTCCTTTCTAAGTTGTTATCTCTCGATGTATAAACGTATATATGTGAAAATTTTGATATTTTAAATATATATAACTTTACCTCTAAAAAATTCTACAAAATAGTATCGGGGTAAAAAAAATCTATCTATTCTTATACGCTGTGTGCTAAAAGTTACCATTTAAGAATAAGAAGATAAAATATCTCTCTGAGCCCCAATTTGTTTTTGAAAAAAACGAGTACTGATAGAACGAGATAATTTTTTTAAGCATTTTAGTATGTTCAACAAAAAGAAAAATTCATCATTCGAGCTACATTTCTCGTAATTTAATATAGTACATTGATGTGTGTGCTCTAAATAACTACTGTTCTAAGAAAGCATCACATGCTGATTGGCTGATCATGTGATAGAAGAGAAAAAATCAGTGGGCTCCTAATCCGAACATGATAAAAAGCGATTTAGACTGCTAATATTATTATTTCAACAATGGCATTTATAAATTTTATTTTTTTGACAATACAGTCACGATTATGTCAAATATTTTAAATATCTCTGAGTTGTAAATAGTTTCTGAAATATTTTGTATGATAAATATATGAATTTTATTTTCTTAGAGAATATCTGTTATCAAATACACAGTGTGATTAATAATTTCCAGTAATGCTAAATATTCAAAGAAATACAAAAGTATAATAAAGTTTTATTTAAAATTTCTCAAAATAATCACCGTCACTATCTATACACTTGTTCCATCTTTTTTTCCAGATATCAAAACACCTCTGAAAATCCTCATCTTTCATACTTTTCAAAATATTCTTCGTATTCTCCTTTATTTCAGGTATTGAGTCAAATCGACGTCCTTTTAAGACTTTTTAATTTTAGGGTAAAGGGAAAAAGTCGTTGGGAGCAAGGTCACGAGAATAGGGTGGCTGGGATAGTAAAGCAATTTAGTGTTTAGCCAAATAGAGTTGTACAGTGACGGCCGTATGTGGCCGTGCGTTGTCATGATGCAAGAGCTAATTTTTCTGATGCCATTTTTCGGGTCGTTTCTGACGCACAGCCCTCTTAAACGTCGCAATACATCAAGATAGTAATGTTGATTAATGGTCTGACCCTCGGGCATGAATTCATAGTGTACCAATCCCTTTACATCAAAGAAAGTGATAAGAAGACACTTAAGCTTCGATTTGATCATCCTTGCTTTCTTGAATCTTGGTTCTCCAGGCTCTAGCCAATGGCTTGATTGCCTCTCAGTCTCGGGATCATATCCGTACACCTATGTTTCATATCCCGTGATAAAAAATGTTTAGCCAATGGGGATCAGAATTAAACATTTTGACCATATTTTTGCACATTTCCTTGCGATGCTCTTTCTGCTCCTTCGTTAAGAGATGTGGGACAAATTTAGCCGGGGATCGTTTAAGATGCAGATCATTCTTTATGATGGATTGGCATGTTCCAAAAGAGATATCCAAGTCTTCTGATAGCTCTCTGATAGTTATTCTTGGATTTTCTTTGATCGATTACTTGATTTTGAGTGAATTTTCGGGGTTTCCTATCGATAAAGGTCTGCCAGGGTGTAGATCATCCTTGACGCTTGTTCAACCAGCTTTAAATCGTGCAAACCATTCAAATGTCCTCGATTGTCATTTGGGCATCTTCTTTAAAAGCCTGCTTCAACATTTGAAATTATTCGGAAGCTGTTTTCCCTAATTTAAAACAAAACTCTATGCAGACTCGCTGTTTTTCAATACAGTCCATACTGAAGATAGAAAATGTTCTGATATACTCGAGCTTATAAATTCGAAAAAACGTGAGCGCGTGCGTCTGTGTGATCAATTATTTTTCTACGTTTTGATAAATGTTTTATCTATAAGGTCCTTATAAAATTATTTCATTATTTTGATTATTTTACGTGATCCAGTCTCATTCCTGGAAATTATTGATCACACGTTGTAGTTTACATAGAGAAATACTTTTGTTTGGGCAAAAATTCGTTTCTTTTTAATATAGCTTCAGGAACATATAGACAAGTATGCTTGTGATTTTTCTTAAAAGAAGATATTTAAAGTGCAAAATGTTTAGAATTTTAGATGCTTTTGCAACAGAAGAATTCTGAACGCTTATTAAAATTGAAAAAGGGTTTTGCGCTGTTTTTTTTTTTTAGCTATTATTTTTATTAAAGCTCTCGAGGGCGGTGATGACCAAGGGCGTCGATGAATGGCATGGCTACTTAAGCTCCGAAGCTTGTACGCCTGGGTGACCCAGGGCACTAATGGATAAAGGACTACCTAGACCGAGGTCTGTGGGCCAAGGGCACTGATGGATTGTGGACTACCTAGACCGAGGTCTGTGGGCCAAGGGCACTGATGGATAGTGGGCTACCTAGACCGAAGTCTGTGGGCCAAGGGCACTGATGGATAGTGGACTACCTAGACCGAAGTCTGTGGGCCAAGGGCACTGATGGATAGTGGACTACCTAGACCGAAGTCTGTGGGCCAAGGGCACTGATGGATAGTGGACTACCTAGACCGAGGTCTGTGGGCCAAGGGCACTGATGGATAGTGGACTACCTAGACCGAGGTCTGTGGGCCAAGGGCACTGATGGATAGTGGGCTACCTAGACCGAAGTCTGTGGGCCAAGGGCACTGATGGATAGTGGACTACCTAGACCGAGGTCTGTGGGCCAAGGGCACTGATGGATAGTGGGCTACCTAGACCGAGGTCTGTGGGCCAAGGGCACTGATGGATAGTGGACTACCTAGACCGAGGTCTGTGGGCCAAGGGCACTGATGGATAGTGGGCTACCTAGACCGAGGTCTGTGGGCCAAGGGCACTGATGGATAGTGGACTACCTAGACCGAAGTCTGTGGGCCAAGGGCACTGATGGATAGTGGGCTACCTAGACCGAAGTCTGTAAGCCAAGGGCACTGATGGATAGTGGACTACCCAGACCGAAGTCTGTGGGCCAAGGGCATCCCTGGAGCAGTAATGGCTACCCAGACCTCGAAGGTCCACAAGCCGGCATGCGTAGCATGCACCCCTGCTGCCATATAGCCACCGTACCATAGGAATGGTGCATTCTCTAAGCACCGAGCGGCCATTGTTTGGCCCTTCGCGCCCGCCATTATGGTCTGGCTACGTGGGCGCGACCAGTCAACCCACAGGCGTCTCCGAGAGTTCATGGCAAGGTTGCTGTCCTAGCCCTCCCGTTCAGACTTGGTCTAATCCTTCCTACGCTCCAATAGGACCCCCCCCCCCCCCCTTTGGCCCTCGTACCCTTTGGTCACAGTACTCCTGAATCTGCCGTCGAATCAGGACCTCTGAGGTTCCGAGGTTGACGCGGGGATGCCACGCGGAGGCGGGAGGGTGGTACTACTGTGTGTACCCCTTGGTTTTCCATGGCGCGCACGGCAAGGACGCTCCCAATGGCGCACACACAGAGCGAAGACCCAAGAGTTTCTAAACCCCATTTTTTCAGCCTTACCAGTACTCCACTAGGTCATCGGCTAGCACACTCTTTATTTTCCTTCCAGCCTTACTAGCACTCTCCGCCAGATCATCGGCAAACTATCCACTGTAGTCAACTGCGGCATCTAACAGTTGAGGAAGAGCTCACTAGCGACATCGTGAGCTCTTTCCAATAACTTCCAGTGGGATTTCAGGAGCTCCAGTTCAGTTGGTCCTCTAACCTTTCTACTTTCCTCCTCCCCTCTTGGGACCCTTGGGCAGTCCACTATAAAGTGTTTGGCGTTTGCCCCAGGGCTCCCACATACGCATTTGTCGTCCGCTTTAATACCAAACCGCGCCAAACGGGCCGTGTCCCGTAATCATCCTGTTCAGTTTGTGTGAGAGGATCCGACCGTTCATTTTTGGATCTCCTATCCATTTAAAGGCTTCCCGACCTTTTATTGCTTCCACCCATCTGTCCTTCTACAACCCATCTATATGCGCCCGGATACGCTTGAAAACCTCTTTCTTTGGAATTGGGGTCACCACATCCCTTCCAGACCAGCATCCCTCTTTTGCCAGTTTATCAGCTAATTCATTGCCCTCAATTAGAGAGTGCCCCTTCACCCAGTACAATTCGGGGGGCCTATCCATTTCACTTAGCAGATCCGCTACTTCATGCGCCATCTGTCCCTTCTCCAAGCAAATGGAGATGAGAGCGGACATGCAATCCGAGTAGATTGCCTTGGGAGACAGACAGTCTCTCCTACACCAGATCAGAGCCTCTCTGATCGCGACCAGTTCTGCTGAATACACCAGCTCATCGTGCCTTAGTTTCAGTGTTTGTCGGCCCACTACCGATCCATCACTGAAAATGGCGATGCCAGCCCCAGTTCTCTTACCATACTTGCTCCCGTCTGTGAATATCTCTATTTCTCTACCAGGCGGTAAGCCCTCTGACCACCTCCATCTTGACTCCCAGTTCACGTCCTTATCTGGGTCCTTCGCCCATTCAAGCTCCTCAGGCGCAATGCCCAAATCGTTTTCAGTTCTGTCGACCCAGATAAGCCGCCTCAGTTTCTCTTCCTCCAGCCTTAGAGAAACAGGAGTCAGACCCGAAATCACCAGCAAAGCCTCTGTACTAGTAGTAAAGTACCCCCCAGTGATCCTCAGAGCCGCTACTCTCTGCACTGACTCTAAAGTTGTTCCGACTTTCCTATCGCGGTTCCTCTTCCACCACGCTCTTGAACCGTACAGGAGAATCGGCTCAACGCAGCTGAGGTAGAGACTCCTGAAAATCTCTCCTTCCCTGCTCCCTCTCAGAAGCGCTAGCCTGCATAGTATCGATAGTGCAGACCTAGCCCTCAACCCTATATCCTTGGCGTGGTCCATCCAGCTTAATTTATTGTTCACCACTACACCAAGGATTTTCATCTGTTTGACCACCTGAATCCTCTCACCCCCTAGCCGCAAGATGGGATTGTGGTCATACTCCACGCCAGTCCGTTTGGCTCGAATATCTCGCGATTTAAAACTCAGGGCTTTCGTCTTACCCGCGTTAAATTCGAGCTTCACTAGTTCCGCCCAACCCTTTAACCTACCGATTCTTTCATTGGCTAGAGCCTCAGCTTTTCTTCGGGATTTCTCACTTATAATTAGGTAGTTGTCATCAGCATAGGCTACCATGCAGGCGCCCGCTGGAATCCTGCCTGACGTTCTATATGGTCTTTTTTATCTATCCATCATTCCATATTCATATGACGGTTGACTAGGAGTCTACCACCATCAAATATTAATACATAGTAGTATAAGAAAATAAAAAGGCATTTCCTTAACGTTCAACTGAAAGCTGCTTATGGTTTGCGCCAATCATCTATCGGAATAAATACACCTAAAGATATGCTTTTTTTTTCTTAATTTATGAGCCATATCGCAGTACAATATCACATTTGTACTATTTTTTTTCACATAGTAGTATAAGTTCATCCTCTTTTTAGGGGGCAAAACAAAACGTTTTCACAAGCAACCAAAATATTAATGCAATTTCCACAAGAGAAATCCGCTGCACGATCTACCCTTTTATACTGATCATAGGTGGTGTTACTTCTACCTGCTTTGCATATTGGGATTAAAATTTTATCGTTTGCTTATCTAAGAATGTTGTATCTTTCCTGCAATTTTCGTGTATTTCCTTCATAACATAGCCGTTTTAAAGGCCAGCGATGTGGGATTTACCAGGAAAAATTGCCGGTGTCCGCACTTCATAAGTCTTTTTTTAAATGTCTGTGTCGTTTAAGTGGATAAAAAAAAAGACTCGCACGCACGACAAATAAAATAAATTTAAGGAAACGCTGTCGGTATAGGAAATGGAAAAGCTTATCGGATCTTCAATAATTCATCTGGAGGAAATGCCAGTTAATTAATTGAGTAACCGGAGGATCAAAGCTTCTTTTTTTTTCCTTCCTTTCCTCCATCTCATCGGGATAAAAAGAGCTCTCGAGTTATTTGAGGCGGTGAGCAAACTTCCATGTTTATCTTTCTCTCCCTTCGATCTGTTCCCCAGATAATTAGTGGCCAGACCTTCCACCACACTCAGGAACAAAAATAATGGTAAAAAAATCATTTCTCTCTTATTTTTCAAAATGTCGCCCATTTTATTTCAGTTAGGATGTATTTTCCGTTATTTATGCACGCAAAAAGAACAATGGCTAATAACAGTTACTAGAAAGATGGTGATGTTGGTTCAAAGCTTGGTGAGAAAATATTTACATATATAGACCAAAATGAGCCGGTATTGTGGCCAACCAGTAGTGTCTCATCAACGTTTATTATAATTAGAAATATATAGCAATGATAGTGCCACGTTTTTATTTTTAAAACGCTAATTTTAGTTTAGTAAAACTTTATTTTTAAAGTTTGTTATTTTAAAAGTGAAATGTTTGTTAATGAAATAGATATTTTACCTAAACTCATTTTATTGCCGCTTTCTTTTACAAGCCATTTGTTTATGTATCTTTTTACATATCGTTTTTATTGAGTTTTTACTAATTTAGTATGTACATCATTGACTTTTAATGAATGGAAAATAAAAATGAAAATAAACATATGAAAAATTAAAATAACATTTTAAAGGAAATTATGTACAATTGAAAATTGTTTCTGTAACGTCTCATATTCCCCTTCTTGAAGCATTTATTCTCGGGTAATAAATGGTCGAAGTTGAGATATGTGAACGCGTCTTGCTTGCTTTTGGTCTTTCAGAGAGATATCGTAGGTTACATCAGATATCTTTTTTTGAATCACAAATGGTCCTTCGTATTTTGGTGATGTCTTGATGAGACGAGGGTCGTTGAAGGCAATTTTTCTTATGACTAAGTCTCCTTCTTTAAAGACATACTTGGGGTGATGGCTATCGTGTTTAATCTTCCACTTACTTCTACTTTGTTCTGTCCGCAGGCTAGCTTTCTTCCTGGCTTCTTCAATTGTAATTGGAGTTTGGTCGGCAAATTCGGGTACATTACCGATTCCATACATTAAGAAAAGCGGTGAAAAACCAGTCACGTCATGTGGTGTGGAATTATAATTTTTGACAACTTGCGGTAACAATGAGCTCCATTTACATCTAGGTTTCTCTAGAACAGCTATTCTCAGTTTTGTCATTATCGTATCATTTAATTTCTCACAAATGCCATTGCACTGAGGATGATAAGGCGAAGTATATGTATGTTTAATTCCTTGTAAAGAAAGAAATTTGTTGAACTCTTTTGATATAAAGTTTTTGCCATTATCTGTTAAGATAGTATTGATCGAATTAACAGATTTGATTATCTTATCAAGACATTGAGTGACAGCTTGAGCAGTGTTTGTTATTGTGGGATATGCCCATAGATAACGAGTTGCGTGATCAACAAAAACTTGAATGAATTTATGCTTTGTGTTAGCTGCTGCTGTTCCCAGTACAATAGTGTCACAACCGATCATTTGTAATGGTTGGATATTTGACGTTGGAGTGATCATTTCTCCTAAAGTTGGTTCATGTCTGACCTTCACTAGTTGACAAGATTTACAAGATCGAACATAATTCTTGATATCAGTTGTTATTCCTTTCCACCAATAACATTGAGTTATAAGTTTGCATGTTTTGGTTATTGATGGGTGACTCAATGAATCGTGATATTCTTCCAATATTTTTTTGGTAAGCGAGTTTGGGACAACTGCTTTAAAAATTCCTTTTTGTTTGATCATTACCACACCGTCGTGAGTGTGGGAATTTTTCAAGAAACTCAAATCTGAATTTTGTTGGTGTTCTTGAAGTTCTTGAGTTGCAATGTTAACAACTGGGAGTCTTGATAAGGCGTCAACATGAGTTTGTTGCTTTCCAGAACGATGAACGATGTTACATGATTTCGAGGATAAACTAAGAATCCATCTAAAATACTTAGGTTTCGGTTTCTTCATGGTGAAAAGCCATTGGAGCGCCGCATGATCAGTGATGATTTCAAATGGTTGGTTTTCTATGTACACATGAAAGTGATCAGTTGCTTGTATTACGGCTAGGCATTCCATCTCATAAGCAGAATAATTCTCTTGGTGTGGTTGCAGTGTTTTGGAGTAATAAGCAATTACATGTTCCTCATTGTCTGGACCAATTTGTGTTAGGATTGCTCCAATTCCATATTTGGAGGCATCTGTATAAACTTTAGAGGGGTAGTCCGGGTTGTAAATAGCAAGGACAGGTTTTGTAGATAGTGCCATTTTAAGTTTAGCGAACGACTCCTCTACTTCCTCATTCCAGATGAAGGGCTGATTCTTCCGAGTGAGTCGAACCAAGGGGAATGAAATTTTAGAAAAGTCCTTCACAAATTTTCTGTAATAATTTGCCAATCCCATGAACTGACGAACTTTCTTTACAGTATCAGGTCTTGGAAAGTCTTGAATAGATTTTACTTTTCCTGGATCAGGTTTTAACTGATTGTGACTGATGATATGTCCGAGGTATTTTACTTCAGTTCTTCCAAAAATACATTTCGACAATTTTAATTTCATGTTGTACTGTCTTAATTTGTCAAAAACTTTACTAAGAAGCTCTATGTGCTCTTGCCATGTTTTCGTGTACACCAATATGTCATCTTGGAAAGAGCAAGTTCCTTTCCATAATAATTCACCTAGAATATGTTGGATTATCCTTTGAAACGTTGAAGCAGCATTTTTTAAACCAAAGGGCATCACTAAAAACTCATAATGACCATCGTTTGTGACGAATGCAGTTTTTTGAATAGATTGCGGGTCCATTTCGATCTGCCAATAACCCCATGCAACATCAAGGGTAGAGAAGAATCTGGATCCATGCAATCGATCAAACATGTCCTGTATGTGAGGTAGGGGTTGCCTGTCATCCAGTGTGATCTCATTAAGACGTCTGTAATCAATGCACATCCTTTTATTTCCGTCCTTCTTGGGAACCATGACAACAGGAAATGCCCAAGGAGAATCTGAAATTCTTATTAACTTGTGTTCGAGAAGTTCTTTAACTTGTTCAGCTATCTCTTCATACTCTTTTAGAGGACGACGATAGGGTCTAAGAGAAATTGGTTGTTCACTTTTCGTGATGATCTTATGTTGTATAGCTACTTTTCCCAAATCAATAGCATGCTGAGAAAATACATTCCTATTGCGTTCAAGTAATTCTTTTAATTCATGTTCTCTTATCTCTTCTAGATGATTTACAAGAATTGGATTTTGTAATCCATCAAATTTGGTGTAAATTGTTTTGTCTCTGACATCTATTAAAAGATTAAAAAGAGATGCAACATCTAATCCGATCAAGAGTGGATATTTAAAGTTCTTCATTACATGGAGAGTTACAGGTTTAATTAGTTTATCTATTCTTACCTTGGTCTGAAGGCTTCCACATGTCCTGGTAACACCATCCGCTTGGCTGATGTGAATGTCTGAATTTGGTTGAAGTTGAAGACGGGTTCGCTTGAACAATCGCCAATTGATTATTGATACTGTTGCTCCAGTATCCACAAATGCTTGCGCAGGAATTCCATTTACTTCAACACTTATGTTGATAAGCTTGAAAGCTCCTTGTGTAGGGGTATTTGTCAAAGTACTTACATTCAACAATTCCGGGGCTCCGCATACTTGTTTCACTGAAGTGTTTTGATTAGGCCTATCCTTTTTATAATTAGGATCATAATCCTCACAATCTGTGACCCAATGTTTAATTTTTATTCCCTTTTTCGAACATATTGGACACCAGAATGGGCAAACATTTTTTCTATTATCATTATTTTTTGTCGCGAGATGTATTTTGTTTTTAGGCTTAAACTGAATTGAAGCCCTATTTTGTTCAATTGAAGCTGCGATATGGAACCATTTCGTGGTGTCAGTTGGCTGTGCAGCCACAATTAAATCTTTCCAATCATTTGGAAGTCCGTCTGTTAATAAATGAATTTTTTCCTCCTTCGTTAGATGGGTTTGATTTAACAGGCGAATTTTATCTTGAAAATAATTTTCTATTGATTCTTCTCGTTTTAATCTTCGATGTGATGCTGAGACAATTGGATTTGCGTTGTATGAACCAAATCTTTGAATCAACTTTTCCTTTACAACTTCCCATCTTTTTATTGCAGGATTTGAAATAATCTCGTCTGCATACCATTCAAGTGCTGAATCTGTCAAGTAGTACATAAGATTTTTGATTTTTTCATCTTCTTTTAAAGAATTATTTTCAAAATCATATAATTTGATCCATGACTCAGGCCTAATTGCCGACTTCGAGCCGTTGAATTTTTGCAACCGGTTGTTTGGATTTTCCGCCATTTTTTTTTCCGTATCCTTTTCGACTGCGCCAAATGCCACGTTTTTATTTTTAAAACGCTAATTTTAGTTTAGTAAAACTTTATTTTTAAAGTTTGTTATTTTAAAAGTGAAATGTTTGTTAATGAAATAGATATTTTACCTAAACTCATTTTATTGCCGCTTTCTTTTACAAGCCATTTGTTTATGTATCTTTTTACATATCGTTTTTATTGAGTTTTTACTAATTTAGTATGTACATCATTGACTTTTAATGAATGGAAAATAAAAATGAAAATAAACATATGAAAAATTAAAATAACATTTTAAAGGAAATTATGTACAATTGAAAATTGTTTCTGTAACGTCTCAATAGATAAAGAAGAATAACAAAAAGAAGAAAGTTTCTTTATTTCACATATAAGGCGAGCTTATCGCCCTTCGACAGACTGAGAACTAAATAAAGCTAGCATTATATGTAAAATAAAGTACTTTACCTTAACATTTTTCCACTCATTTGCATATTCCGAGGTCGAAACTATGACAGTGACTCCTTCTCGAACAAACGCTGGGCCGTATTTCACCGGATTAGTTCAAATATTGTGGAAGTGTATGTGGGAAAAATGGTTGACAAGTGATGCAGCTTCGCCTGGGTATACGGAACAAACTAAATATATTAATTATCCTGCTATCGGACTTAATTTTCATGTTCTTCTATTACAACTAAAAGTGATTTCTATTGGCTTAACGCTATATTGTATTAAAGATTCATCTAGGGTAAGTCACATAGTGTGGACACGTATGCGTAGTAAACAGGATATGCAAATTAGCCAGTTAACAGACGAACTTGCGTATACAGGCAGCGACTCCTTCCAGTCCTAATTTTATATATTATCAAAGTTTCATCGAGCTAAGCATATTTTGTGTAAAAGTATATGTAGCAAACAAACGACACGCACATAAACTTCTTTTTTATACAGAAGATAGGTATGAGTACTCTCATCAGTCTAAACTTTCACGTCTTTTTAACAAGTTTGTGTTAGATACTTTTATTTTGGAAAAATGTGGAGTCTTCAAACTATATAATGGATGATGTGTGCTATAGCTACTAATTAATATAACTTTATAGCATTGATTAATCATGTTTTGTCAAATTGCTAGACCTCGCAATATCTATCTTTTACCGTTGTTCACAAGTCCTGTTTTGATATGAACGATAAAGTTAGAAAGTCCTTCTTCCATCCTATTCTAACAAGCAAGGTTCCGCCTCTGTTCCATCATAAAAAGTAATAAATAATATATCTTAGTATATATATATATATCATATACAGTTTTGCTATTGATTTAAAGGGTTATCAGAACAATTCCATATAAGTTGGTGATATCTGAGAAACTTGATAAGTTTCCTGGATTGTGCCAAAGATTTTGTTTTATGGCTTGAATACAATTAAAGAAATGTTGGGGACTGGTGTTTATGTACTTGTTGCATTTTAGGGATGTCGATATTTCTTGTAGAGACTTCAGGAGTCCAGTCTTGAATCTGGAAATGTTGACTGATCCTCTCTCCGTAGGGTTTTCTTGAAGGTAGAGGTTGCCTGGCCGGCATTCGTAGTTCTTAAAATAAGAGGCACTTTGGCCAGATTTTTTTTTTTCTAATTTCTCAGAGATAATTTTCTAATTTCTCCGACAGCTATGCTTCAAGCATATTTTTCCATTTAGCTCAGATGGAGATCTGCAAGCTTCTATTGCCAATTTATTTGCTGTCTCATTTCCATATATGCCTAAAAGGTACACACGGTGTGGATATCTTAAATTAAAAGTTTACTTTTGTTGAATACGCAACCTAAAATGATATGTTTGATATTAGAATATAGGGAAATGGCAAAAATTACATTTTTATATATTTTTTATTAGAAATCTTTAAGAGAAAAAAAATTGTCATCACTTCTTTAAAAAAGAAAAGGAGAAAGGGAGGATCAAACCGGATCAATGGGAACACAAAAAGCTGGCAGCCGAGTGGAAGGCCTGGGTTCAGACGATAAGACAGCGATCGGCTGCCTGCCGAGGATTCTCGTTAGGATTTGGCGGGAAAATGCCTCGGGGCGCGTTCAGTCGAACTTGTTAGGTTACCGAAATGTTGGTACAATTATTTTTGAGCTGATGTACACACTTTATTTTCTGTAATTTTAATAATACATTCTATTTAGGTATTCAGATATATTTCTAACTATATCATCACATAAAGGTTGTTGACTTTCCGTTAGCGTTGATGACTTTTCGCTTCCAATATTATTTTATTTATACATCCTCAATAGATACCAACTCCCCAATAGGAGTTGTACGGTTTAACTCTCAGGAGGTGTGTAATTTTATATCATTATCTCTCCTTGCTATATTGAACGAGGGATGGCTAAAAAGAAAACGAAGGTGGTTGTCTTCTTTCTTAAACACACAAACTACCTCTCACAATCATATAAAGAAATCATGTGTGGTCCGCGAATACTGTACTCCATGATTTAGAGAAGTAAAATGCATTTGCTAATAAAAACCGATCATATTGGCACTAGAAGAACTAGATTTAAAAATACTCCTCAGTAGCAGCCCGACTTTTGGCTCCAATATTAGATAGCCCCCTCTGAAATGGGGAACAGATGTCATTGTAGAGCTTCTTACTTAGAGTACAGATACTAATCATCCTGTATCTCTGAATAAAGAGCCCTTATAGGGTACTACTAGCCGAGTTAACTGAACCACTTCCTTCTTTTTCATCCGGGCTTGGGACCGGCAATGGCGAAGATTGTTTGTAAACTTGAGGAGTCGTCCACCACTCTAGCCGGTAAACGATAAATTTCCTAACTTCTGCAAGACAACTATCTGCGATTACTAAACGAAACAAATATTCCTTTGAGAGACTAATTTAGTCTACAGGACCTCTACAACTGTTGTATTATCAGGCGAATAAACATATTTTAACGCTCTCTTTTAATTAAAAAAAAAGGGCCCATAAATACAATGAGAAAATATTGGAAGGACCTGGCTCTTATCAATGATGAGCCTTTTCAGCGGTTTCACCAGTTTAATCTACCAGGCCGCACTACACACACAAATCCTTTATTAAGACATATAATCGTATACAGTAGAACCTCCCTGTAAAGGACACCTAATTGCAGATCCAAAGTGTCCTTTACAGAGGGGGTGTCCTCTTACCGGAGAGTTGCCAAATAGTAAAAATAGCAATTTGTAAATGGAAACTATCCTTTGTAGAGAGGTGTCCTCTAGCGCGAGTGTCCTCTCAGAGAGGTTCTACTATATTTGGATTCCTCATGAAGTCGTCCAAGGAAAAATAGATTTTAAAAAGGTTTGTGCTATTTTTACATTCAATGATAATAACAATGCAGATAGTACATGTACACCAAACCCCTAATTAAGACAATTAGTCTCATCCCCGGATCTGTATGCTAAGTCCGCACAACTAAAGTTCTGCTTATACACACAGTCTTAGAGACATTCTTTACGTTAGTATTTAAGGGGTAAATATGGCGGGGACGTTGGCAATACAGGTTTCGAACGTTGCTACTTGTTGCTAACTCTCTGCCTGGAGAACGACGTCTGTACACGGGGATTTACAACCAGAATTGAAAATGGCATACTTAAAGGCCTAAAATGTGAATTTTGATAGTATTATCGTGCTTCGACGTGGGCAATCCATAGCTCTATATTTAGGACCGTTGTTCACAAGAAATGTTTCTCATTAAATATTGCCATCCCTGGGTGGTATTTTGTCTTTACTTCCTTGGGAGATGAGTTCGTCCAGTTCTTGATGTCCTGAATCCAATTTGTTCTTGGCCTTCCTCGTTTTCTTGAGGTCAAGCCACCCAAGTCCTGGTAGAGGAAGACGTTAAATACATGGCCTATACATTGTTTCCTTCGGATTCTTGTAATGATGTTTTCACTGTGGTCCCGCAAGCCTATTTATCCTTATTTCTTCAAAAAATACGAGGGGTGTCCCATAAGTCGGTGGCCCGACATATAAAGAAAATGACTGATAAAATAATTATGATTTATTTTTCAACATAATACCCTTTAAGGTCTATACACTTTTTCCAGAGATGTTCTAATGCTTTTATGCCCTCCAAAAAAAAAACGATGTTTCAAGTGACTCAAAAAATGAGGTTGCAGCATCAATGACCTCTTCATCTGGCCTAAAATGAATGCCAGAAAGTGATTTTTTCAAATGAGGAAATAGGTGGAAGTCAGACGGAGCTAGATCTGGTGAATAGGGTGCATGTGGTAAAAGTTCAAAGCCAGAATCATAAATAGCAGCCATGGCTTGCAGCGACCGATGACTCGCAGCATTGTCTTGATGGTAAACAATCTTCCTAGAGAACTTTCCTCTTCTCTTTTCTTTAATAGCTTCTCGTAGTTGCTTCACAAGATTTGCATAATAATTGCCAGTGATGGTTTGACCCTTATTCAGAAAGTCTAGAAGAAGTACACCCTCGGAATCCCAAAAGACAGACACCATGACCTTCCCTGCTGATGTAACTGTCTTGGCTTTCTTGGGGGGAGGGGAACCGGAGTGTCTCCATTGCATGGATTGTTGCTTGGGCTCTGGTATAAAGTGATGGGCCTAAGTCTCATCTATGGTAACAAATCTATCAACAAATTTCTCTGGATTGGCTTCAAATAACGCAAAATTGTTCGAATATAACTTTCTCCTTACAGCCTTTTGATCGGGTGTCAAAAGTTTGGGAACCCAACGGGCAGAAATATTCCTGAGGCCCAAGTGTTCTCTCATGATCCGATCCACTGTTGTTTTTGGAATACCCAAGGTCTCTTCTATATGACGAACCGTTATTCTTCTGTCCAACATAACCAAATCATGTATCTTGTCGATGTTTTCTTGAGTAACTGACTCAACAGGTCTTCCTGGTCGATGTTCGTCTTCGGTGCTGATCCTCCCTAATTTAAACAGAACTACCCATTTTTACCGTGCTATAGGAAGGTGCATCTTCCCTTAATGTATCCACCATATCCTCATAGATTTCCTTCGGCGACATTCCTTTCTTACAAAGATATTTTATTACAGCACGAATCTCGTTTGTCTCCATTTTAGATTATTCCTGTTTCTTGTCCTCTTTCAGAACCTATAACAAAAAACGGTTAGTTGTAGAAACTTAAAAATTTGCATGTCTTTATACAAGGCTTTAAGGTATATATGGTAAAATTTATTAGTTTATAATATTTTGTTCTCATGGTCGGGCCACGGACTTATGGGACACCCCTCGTAAATCTTCAGCTATCTTCTTTAGCATTTCTTATCTCAAAAGAAGTCGTCTATTTTATCACCTCTCAGTAGAGTTCACGCCTCAGCTCCGCACTTCAAAGTATCATGCTTGCTCTACTGATTGGATAATTAGCGTAATAAAATAATATCAGTTAACCAATCGCCGCTTTGTTTTATCTCCCGACGTTTCGGTCATTCTTGATAAGGACGACAGCGAGTTACTGAGATATTTGGCGTTAAAACAAAGAAACAATGATGTCTGGAATTACAAAAAAAAACTAGATATGCTAGGATTAAGGTTATTGAAAATACTAATAATGAATAATGCGCCATTTTACTCTGATAATGCGTATAAATGCTGAGAAGGTGTTTATTCCTGCACAGAAGTCCTCCTCTACGTGGTGGGCGGGAGAAGCAGCACAAGTAAGCCCTGTAGGGCGAAGTACGGTGTCGTGAGCCCCGAGCCGCTACGGTAACCGTGAACAGGGAACTCTGAAATGTGGCTGACTAACGGGGCAATGGCATCCCCCTTTCCATGGATGGACAAGACACCATCCAAGGTGTTTATTAGCACATTACAAGATTGTCCCAAAAGTTTCTAAACACTTGCAAAAAAAAATTGAAATACCAATATTCGCCGTTATGTATAATGTCTTTGTATTATGTATAAAATAAGTGTATTATGTATTAGCCGTAATAATATTATTCGCCAAGTAATAAGAAAATACGAACTTTTGGGACAAGCTTATATGTTGGCATACTAAAGAATGAAGACCCATTGTTAAAGAAATAAGAAAGGAGAAGCAACGTAGCGCTAGGCCATACTACATTTCCCAGCTACATGATGTCTTAAAAGGTGAGTTGTCTGGAAAAGAGAGCAAGGAGAACCTTCTATTCTTAGAGCGATGGAACATATTGAGAGGGCCTGGTTCTCTCAACTGTAGTGAACCTACTCAGCATTTTTACCTAGGAGGGTTGACCACGGATGAACTAGGCCCTCCCAATGTGTTCCAATTTAGTAAGGACAGTAGGAAGTTGTTTTAATTGTATAAAGACAAAAATCGCGCCGAATAATTTTTAAAACCCACACACGCCAGTATATAGACAATCAAATAAGTCAATAAAGGGTGCTATTCCAGCCTCCCATACATCTAAATAAGATATACGCCTAAATAAATGCAGGGACGGAGGTAGAATGAGGTGAAGGTCCATTAAACACATTAGCGGGATCCCCATCAAAAACAGCGAAGTGCTGGAATGAATGTTTGATGGGAGATTCGCATCAAAGTTTTAACTTCCGCCCGGTGGTGTTTACCTAATGTAAAGCCTTTATTGCTCCTCCGGCGCTCAAATAGAATTCTTTAGTGATAGTTAGCCACCTGTCTGCCCTACAATCAATGTTTTTGTCGAGGAAAATTCCTATGGTAGTTCTCTAAGATAATGCCTCTATAGTGTTTTGGAAGAAATTGATATGTATTATATAATGTTTATCAATAAAAATAAAGATCACCTCTCCCAACAAAATAGACGCTAAAACTACGAGCCATATATTAACCTATAAAACTCAGGTCGGCGACAAAAATTCACAATACCAGCTTTTTCACCGACCTGAGTCCACTAGTTTGCGAAGACGGTCATTAGACCGTTTTGATTAAGAAAGCGTGTTCTCTCTTTATAATTGATTTCAATCAATTTAATTCCATTTCTCGAAATTCCAACACAGTACAACTTCCCAAGATAGATCACACAAACTACGCGGATGCTCTTGGTCTCTCCTCCATGTCAAGGGCACCAATACATAATGAGAAGGTGAATGCACTCGTATTTAAGCACTTTGACAAGAATTGACTTGTTTTCAACTGAAAAATTTTAAAAAGAGTGTTTCGATCCCTAAATCTTAATCAAGAATAGTTTAGACCAGTGGTGATCTCTCTCTCTCAATTTTTCTTGGTCCTCAAACTGGTAGAATTTGGGATACAAAGGCTCCGGTACTAAATTTTAAAGAATTATTAAATCAATTGATTATTATTTTTATATAAATCTCTTAAAACTAAGGAATTAAAACAGCTAAAACACATTAATATTATTGTTTTAATAAGATTTATGTTTAACCCGAGAGAGAGGTACCAGACCAGCACTGGTTTAGATGGTAAACAATAGAAATGTGTTAAAAGAACCGAAAGTTTATCATAAAATAAAAATTGCAAGTTAACTAGGGCCATCTACTATATTTAATTATGACAAAGAGGCGTTAATCTTTTACATTTCTCAATTTGAGCTAATACTTTTACGGATAAATATCAAGGAACACTATAACTATGTACTTATTTTGGGGAAGATATGTTAGCATTTAGAAATCTTTTTTTTTTCTATATGCCTTTAAATTCTTTATTATTTTATTTAATTTATAAAACATATTTTTATAGAGGACACAAAAATATTCTATATTTAAAATAGGCAAAAATATTATGGTTTATTGAAAAATAATTTACAATTTGGCCACTAGATGGCAGAATGTGCTGGTCGCTTTTTACCGAGGTGTAGGATATCTGAAATATCGTTGATATATCTTTTGATACTCACGCGGGTATAGAATTATGAATACATGTACACATAGTTATCTTTATTTCATCGCTTGAACTACGATTAGATTAGTTAGTTGGATTTCTCTGCCTAGATGTTGTTGGTTCAGTTCCCTAGTAAAACATTCAAACACACAAGGCTGCAACAATAATGGAAAAAAGCCAAAGATAAACCCTCAGATTAAGACATCTGATTATCATTGATTATTATATTAATGCACCTATTCAACTGAGACATCAAAAAACGGGGGTTAATATCATCAACTATAATATACATCTTAATGATTATATTGTAACAAAGTATTTATTATTTTATTAGCAGAGTATCATTTTTATGTCTATATTTTGCTATACTCTGTACACTTCCCTCTTTTGCTTATCTTTTGTTTATCACATATAGCTTGTTCTTGCCTGAAATAAATTGTTATCTCATCCCGAAGTTGGTCTTCCCTAATTTTCCACGTGGCAATATATATGGTATCAGGTTTATGCCAAGTGACACTCACTCCTCACTTTCTTACTGCTACTCTTTTTGTGTTGTTTTTCTTGCTTCCCTCTTTCTCTTTCTTGTTTTTCTCTTTTTTTTTCTTTTTCTTCTGTCTATATCGTTGTTTCCTTTGTCTCACTGCTTTGTTCTTATGCATACCTCTGGTGAATCCTGTATAGGGTCAGTGACCCTAAATAAAGGCTTTTTGTTGTTGTGGTTGTTGTTGGTATCAGTTTTATTCACGTTCTGAGTGGCTGGTTACTTGCCAGTGATATGATTGCCTCTTATTTGACTGCTCTTTGTTACGTAATCTTAATCAGCCTGTAATATCTTTTCTTCTCAGAAGTTGCATTGAGCAACTAAGTTTTCTATATTAAATATAAGATCGTATATTTTAAGATGGTTTTAATGTGTGTGTTATAAAAGTAGTTATATTTGTTGTCATTCTATCTCTATACTTTTAAAAACAAATTTATATCAGGGCTGTCTTTATATGATTTGTTTTGATGATAGGTTTATTTATTCTTTGTACTATAAGAGGACCTGAGGCTTGATATCTCCTTATTCTGGAATGGTTAGCATGGTGTGATAATAATCCGGTTAAATATATTCATGTTTAATTATTCTTGAAAGTCGCACGTAGTTGTATGGCTTGAGGGGGGTAAAACTTTAATAAGGAATAGAGAGAATATGCAATAGTAATTTTGCATTCACCAACGCTTGAAGAAGTGTTAAGGTGAGTGGTAAGGTTTTTTAATTTTAAGCGTAATTAAAAAAAAAAAACATTGACAAGAAAAATGTTTCATTAGAGCGAGATTTTAAAAAAGGAAGTTGCCGTTCCAGGAGGTGATAAGCGGACCGCTGCATATAGCGGACTTCTGCCACGGGCTGAAGCTTATACTCGTATGTAGTCAAATATAAGTATTTCCGAGAAAAACTTGGTCGGACTTCCTTGAAGGGAAAAAAAAAAAGAAGGAGAACTATTTAAAAAGAAAACAAGACACAACAAGTTACATGTATAAAATGTACAATTCAGGGGTTTTTGTTAGGATTTTTATAAGTTGTTTTTTCATAGATTAATTTATTTATATTTTGACCAGATGACCGGACGATTTTACATGTATATAATTGGTTTTAAATGATGTAAATTAGTTAGTTATGAAAGGAAATTAAAAGTGTTGATTTTCTTAGAGGTGTTGGTGTTTACTCTGCTCGATTGTAGACTAGGAAAGAATTGGTTCCTAACAGGTTATGGGCCCAGCACGCTTCCACTGCGCCGTAGAAGTAATTAGAAGTTAAAGCTGAAGAAAGTAAAGAAAAAAAAGCTGAAGGCTAAACAAGATAAGGCCAGGGAATATAGGGGTAAAGAAGAAAATTTTAAGTTGGGCTAAAGAGAGAGAGAGAGAGAGAAGAAAAGTTTGTTAGGCTAAAGAAGATAAAGCTAACTAAGATAGAGAAAAGAATTTGATTATTAGAAATTTGAGCGATTTAAAATCTGAACTTTATACAAAGAAGAAGAAAATATTTAAGTTATAATTTTTTGTGAATTTGCATAGCTATAAAATATCAATGGCTGATGAATTGAGAATACCTAAACTAGTTGGTAATAATTATTATTCCTGGGCTATAAGAACTAAATCAATCTTGATTCAGAAGGATATATGGGATGCGATTGAGCCTGGCTTTCCTAGGGAAACTACAGAAAAACAGAAGCGGAAAGATAACTTGGCATTATCTGTCATATTATTAGCGGTTGAGGATTCATTCTTAGATGACATCGGTGATTGTAAACGAGCGATTGATGCATGGCAGATACTGGAGGACATCCACACAAAGTATGGCTTACTGCATATATTACAGCTACTGAGAGAATTTTTTAACATTATCAAAAGAAATGACGAGGATATGAAAGAATATTTCGCGAGAATAATGGATTGTCATAGAAAATTGGTAAAGTGTCGCCATGGATTTGGGGGTGGCGAATTGGCGTTGATTATGTTATTGGGATTACCAAAAAGTTACGAGCCGCTGATTCTCAGTTTAGAACAGCAGGAAGAGAAGCTATCAACTAGTGTGGTTAAATCCAAGTTACTTTTAGAAGAAAAACGACAGAACCAGCGTAAAATTCCTCAAGATTCAAATAGCGCGTTTGCGGTAAGAAGAGAAGAGGATACATGCAAATCACCATGTCAAGAGCGAAATAAATTTGAATATGATCAACCAAGGAATTATCGTAATACGTGGACGGAAGGGAAAAGGGAAAACTATAATTATTCCAGGCGGATAAGATGTTTCAATTGTGGCAAATTAGGACACATGGCTAGGAATTGCAGATTTGCCAACTCATCAAGGATAATTAGCGAAGGTATGCTGAAACAAAGTACGTTAGACCTTACTCATAAAGTCCTATTTGCAAATAACTTGAAAAGCAATAACTCACAGAATATCTGGTTTCTGGACAGTGGAGCTACTGAACACATGACGTCGAACAGACTGAAAATGACTAATACAAAAAGTATTTCAACTTCAGTTGAAATGGCAAACAATGAAAAAATAAAAATATCAGAGATGGGTGATGTAACCATCAAACTCGGTCACGAATATGGAGGTGAAACCTTGTTCTTGGAAAACGTATTATACGTTCCTGAGTTAGACGGAAATATTTTGTCTGTTGGAAGGATTGAGGAAAGAGGAAACAAAGTTTTATTCCAGAATGGCAAGGCCTCTGTTTTTGGAAGTGATGGCGGGTTAATTTTGAAATCTAATAGAAGAGGAAGAATCTATACAGTGGAAGAACTAAAGATGGCTAAAGTGAAGTCACCTAGTGCAGATATCTGGCACAGAAGGCTAGGACACATTTACAGAAGGGATCTCCAAAATGTGAGTGACACAGCTGAGTGCGAAGTATGCCTTGAAGGTAAAATGCGAAGACTCCCATTTCCTTCCAAACCTGTCGAAAGTAAGAAAACTTCATCACCTTTGGAGCTCATCCATTCGGATGTAGTAGGTCCCATTAGCCCAATGTCGAAGGGAGGGAACAATTATTTTGTGACGTTCATAGATGATTTCACTCATTACACTACAGTATATTTTATGAGGTCTAAATCGGAGGTACTTGACAAATTTAAGGAATATAAGAACAGTGTTGTGAATTACCACAGCAGAAAAATCAAAGTCTTAAGAAGTGATAATGGGACGGAATATGTTAATGGCGAATTTAATAAATTTCTCAATGAAAATGGCATCAAGCGACAGCTTACAGTTCCAAGAACACCTCAGCAAAATGGAACTGCTGAAAGAATGAATCAGACATTGCTAAACACAGCAAGATGCATTTTACTTGAATCAGGGATTCCCAAGTCGTTCTGGGCAGATGCCGTAAATACAGCATGTTACTTAAGAAATAAATGTTCTAGCAAGGCGATAGGTAACAAGATACCAGAAGAAATGTGGACCGAACGGCCAGTGAAGATTGAGCATATCCGAGTTTTCGGTTGTCAGACCTGGGCGTTACAACGACCAGTGTCGATCCAAATTTGATTCAAGAAGCCGAGAATGTGTTTTAATTGGTTATCCGGAAGGAGTCGAAGGATACAAGGTTTGGGATATCAGAAACAATAAGGTCTTCGTAACCAGAAATGTCAGATTTAGAGAAGATGTTTTCCCAACTAAGAAAGTCGATAAACAAATTTCACATGAAACTGATTTTTTCCAGGTTTTACATAACAATTTTGAAGAGGACTATGAATCTGTAAATGGGGAAGATACGAAATTGGTGGAAAGGAATCGGAAAGACGAACTTAAGAAGGAAGACGAGGAAGACCAAAATGAAGCTGTAATCCCAAGAGGATATTCAGGGACTGATGGGGCAATATCGGTAGAGAAAAATTTGAATAACTTAGAACGAAAAGAGGATGAAGAGCAGGCCTGTGAAGACGAAGAACTGAGGAGAGAAGACGAAGAGGAAGGCCAGAATGAAACTATAATCCCAAGAAGATCTTCAAGAATTGCGGCTTGGCGGAGGGAGTATTGCAGATTTTCTAACTAAGGGAATTGGAAGAATTAAACTGACCAGGATCTTGACCACTCTAGGCCTCCGATGAGGGTATGAAAACAACTTTAAAATGGGGGGCATTGTTAGGATTTTTATAAGTTGTTTTTTCATAGATTAATTTATTTATATTTTGACCAGATGACCGGACGATTTTACATGTATATAATTGGTTTTAAATGATGTAAATTAGTTAGTTATGAAAGGAAAGTAAAAGTGTTGATTTTCTTAGAGGTGTTGGTGTTTACTCTGCTCGATTGTAGACTAGGAAAGAATTGGTTCCTAACAGTTTTAATAAGAATAGTTATTATTTGAAAAATATTGTAGCAAAGTATTTATTATTTTATTAACAGAGTATCATTTTTTATGTTTATATTTTGCTACTCTGTAAACTTCCCTCTTTTGGTTATCATTCATAGTTTGTTCTTGCCTAAAATAAATTGCTGTGTCATCCCGAAGTTTGTCTTTCCTAATTTTCCACGTGGCAATATTTTGCCAAATGTGACATACATGTATACATCCACTCATGGACAAAACTTAGGGAAGCTGAACCTTTTAGCATGTATGTCGGGATTCAGACAATAATTCTGAAAGATATTTGATTCACAGTGACCTTTATTGAAGACACGTGAGATAACCAAGTGTGAACAAAATTTTCTCTGTCTTCTTTAAAAAAAAAAAAAACAGTCAACTGGCGATATCAAAGACCTTTACATTTTCTTAAGTTTTGCCCCATATGTGCGAGTGTTTAAATAAATATATAGAACTTGAAAATGTAAATATTATATAATGCACATCTATGCTGAATCCGTTAAACTGTTCTATATTATAAAATGTCATATCTGGGTTGGGCTTGTTAAACGTGGCACCTAATAGGATCTATTTGTAAATGGAAGTAGGTTTTTGAGATCATTTTAATTTAGGAGAATAAACGTTCTAAAATATTTTTTATAAAAAATCCTAATAAAGGAATACATTTGTCATTTAAAGGGTAAGGATGCCATTTTAAAACGAAATTAGGAGTGCGTAAGAGTGAAGGAGATTTGCCAGGGTGAAATTTTAGCACGTTTTTTTTTTTTTTTTTTCTCTCTCTCTCTCTCTCTCTCTTTAGAGTGGAGGTTATAATTTTTAGAGGCTTTAACGCAAAGTTAAGGACGAATTCTACCAGGCTCCTTTACCTAGCGGGGAGAGGACAATGTCAGAGACCGGAATATGTCTCCAACTCCATCCTAATGTGGAGGAACACTCACTTGTCTTTGGCCAACACCAAAACAACATCTAAGGATCGATCATCTTGGAAAATCCAGATAGAGGAGACGCATCAGGACTGACTGATTCACCTGGAATGGTTTTCTTATTTTAACATCAGCGCAAATAGAGACGGGACATACACGCTATGAACCGTCCCAAAACATATTGTAACAAAGTATTTATTATTTTTATTAACAGAGGGATCATTTTTATGTTTATATTTTGCTACTCTGTAAATTTCCTTCGTGCCTTATCTTTTGTTTACCATTCATAGTTTGTCCTTGCCTGAAATAAATTGTTGTGTCCTCCTGAAGTTTTTGTCTTCCCTAATTTTCCACGTGGCAATATTATTGCCCGTTTGTAAGCTCTCTTACTCCATATTGAAGAAGCTTCTTCTAAAAACTGCTAAATTCGACAATTTCACATAAATATTCTTTTTTTTTTTAATGGGAAATAGATGTCTAAAAATGAATGTACGAAGCCTGAATGTAAACTGCGGTGCCAATTTTGGAAGAAAGTAAACAAGAGTACCGAAAGAGGAAGCGTTGCCCCACATCTTTATTACATTATTTATTAAGAGAATGGCTCCAATAATATAAAAATGGATTTATTTCTTCTCTCCCTTAATGTTTTATATTGTTTTCTCTCGACACTGGGAATGGTTGCTCCATTTAAGAATGCACTTTTCATTTCTTTCGGATTACTTTTATCCAATAACTTTAATAAGGAACTTCAATAGTTTTGGAATGTGTATTTGTTTCTCATAGCGAATCTTTTTTGTTGTTGTTGTTCTTCATATTGCCGATATATTTATGTGTAAGAAATGTTCTCTTAGGAATTTTTAGATTGTTTTTTTTTTTTACATATACGTACGGAGAAATTCAAATTTCGGAAATTCTCTCTCAACACTTATTGAGTTTTATATCTAAAAGAGATGACTTTTACCTTTCTCATTAAAAAGACAATAAATTATGCTCCTGCAATCAAGCGGACCCGGATCGGAGATAAAGCCACACCATCTTTCCCAAATCCAGAAGGCCTCATAGTTACGGGCTATGGCCCTCGGCAGTCCAGGGCGGGCTTTTGTTCTAATGAGAATCACAAGGGATTCATATGAAGGCTTCAGAATTTTCCAAAGAGGTGTTAGCTGGGAAAAGTGGCCATAGCAACTATTTAGCAAAAATTTGTGATCCCCTCTAATTCGGAAATTTCACGTCTAATAACTCTTACACACACACAAATATAATCATCAATTCTTATTTTTCACAGCACAAACATTAATTGTTATAATATATAAAAACAAAGGCTTTATTGGAGTATTTTTAATCTGAATATTCTTTATTAATATTAATTATCAAATCTCTAAATGTTCTGTGTCGGTTACTCCAGGAACCTGGGTTATATATATCTGTGATGGCATATTTGAACATTTGTAATAATTCTCTCTCGCCCCTTATAGCACTTTTAAAAATCTCAGAGCCATATATATGTAAATCTCAATTGTAAAAGACTTACACTTCATCGACTTATATGAACGTGGTAATATTCAATGAAATTACCCTAAAAGACAAACTTTTTTGTTGTTTAAGTTGCAAGTCAGTTTATTTTCAGGCAATGTCGAATGCCATTCTAAACAAAATAGAGTCAAACACTTTTTTTAATTCAATACTCCGAAGGAATAAGTAGGTACTTTCTTTTTTAAATTATAGTAGGTTAAATTAAACTTGGTTATCTCGTGGAGTATTTGATAAAACTGTTGAATTATAGTAGGTGTGTTGAGTTATAGTCGGCTAAATTAAGGTAGAGCTAATTTGCTCTAGTAAAATTTAAAAATATATATTATATTAAAGTATGTAATCTGGTTGTAGGATTTCGAAATCTGTTTAGGTATAGAAAGGGTTGAATTATAGTCGTTTGAATTGAAGTAAGTAATTTGGTTTTGGAATTTGAAAAACTTTTGGTTTATATTTCTATAATTGAAACTTGTAAAAATGGATATTTAGAAGAGACAGGATATAAAAGAATGTTTGATTTAACTTTCTGATGTTTCTAACTTCGATCTTCTATCCTTTTAACGCTAGAATAGTTTAACACCTAGAAAGCCATCATCTCTCTGTCATAAACAGTTTCATCATTAGCGTTAATTACTCATATTCACGCTTATACGAAAGACAAGTTTCCACAACCATTGAAACGGAAGATTTAAAATACACTCATGGACAAAACATAAGTCTTTGATGTCGCCAGTCGTCTGATTTTTTTTTATTTTTTTTTAAGGAAACCGAGGCAATTTTGTTTACCTTTGGTTATCTCGTATGTCTTCAATAAAGGTCACTGTAATATCCTTCATAGTTATTGTCTGAATCCCGATATACATGCTAAAAGGCACAACTTCCTTAGGTTTTGTCCATGAGTGTATATATATATTGGGAAGGGTTGGCTCATCAGTAGTGAGCCCTCTACAAGCCGTTTTTCAGTTAAATCTACCGAATATTTAAATATTTTGGACAGAGAGAGTAATTCAACTATTCTCGTTGATTTTTAATTATCCCAGAATTGGCCAAATACCCATTCTTGATTAATCAATAAAAGCTAACCACGGACGCGTTTCGGGCTGCTTGGCCCTCATCAGCGTGGTGCAATGGACAGAGAGAGTAAGTTATATGGAGAAGAGCGTACTTACGTGACATAACCTGGACAGATAGCTGCCAATGAGATACTTACAAAATGAGAGAAGGATATTCACTCACCTCAAGTAGAAAATTGCTTGTGTGGAAGACATGGCACACTCGACTTAGAAAATTCAACAATTGGTCCTGGCAACACCAAACTCAATTAAATATTTTTTTCTCATACAATTTTTAGACTTATATCGAGAATACATTTGGAATTCAAATAAATTTTTAAATAACTTTTTTTCATCCTTGAATATATATTTTTCAATTTTTTTTTTCTTTTGTGGAAAAAAAATTGTGTCACCTTTTTTATATATCGTTCTTATAAGTATCAAAAGCCTTAATATCTATTATTGTTCAATTCATGGAGTGCCAATATTTACATATTAAAATTAACTTATTTTAATCATGAACTCTATATAGAATATCCTCATTTTTTCCCTCAATCTTTGCAATGACTCTATATAAATAGGTGCAAAAAAAATTAAGGCATTATATATATAATTTTTTTACTTTTTCTTCATTTTCAGAGACTCTGTGGTAAATCCACGTATAATAAAAATGTTTTCTTCCAATTCACCCAGAAATCTTAAGTTTTCCTGTATATACATTTCATAATATACCATTAAAATGTGATTAGCTTTTAAAATAATAATAATAACATTGAAAGAGAGAGTCGGTGAACGAGTGGTTAAAACCTCCGATTCCCGACAGCCATGAACCTGGATCGAATCCCGCATTGGACACTTTTTTCTGTGAAGAACCTGTTCATATTTTCATTGTAAATAACACAAGCTATAGGTTTCTTTTTTTGAGTGGTGCCTAATAAAGTTATTTTGGAACAGGAAATAATAACATTGGTGTTATATTACTATTACTATTTTCCCTGTATGTACCACCCTACATTTCTGCTTCGGAGAATCTGTATAAGACTAAAAGGTCTTAATAAAGCTTTGTGTTGTTGCTTTTGTGTATTGTATATAAATTTTATTCTAAAAAAAAAGCCTCTGTGATTGTGTGCCACTAAACCTATTATGTTACAGCCATCTATCGGAAAAGTAATCAACTAATCATTTTACATATTGGCACTTAGGAAAGTGAGAGAAGATAAATTTGAGGATGATAAAGCAATTTATTCGGATTAAAATACACCTATCCCCCGATTTACACGGTACTTGTTTTACACGTTTTCGCTTTTACACTGTTTTCCAAATAAGTTTTTTTTTTGTTGTTTTGTTTTTATCGCACTATACTAAATGCTACTGTGATTGAACACATGCGCTGTGTACAAATCTCACGAGGAATCCCGAGCTTATGTGCTGAGTTGCTGCACACGCACACTGTGTCTGTATTTCTTCGCATAAATAATCGATTTACACGTTTTTCTCAGGAGTGTATCTACCGTGTAAATCGGGGGATAGGTGTAATTACCAACTTATTGAGAACAAATAATATATTATTGAGGTGAAAACATCTGGTTTCCAGGAATAAGTTTCTTCTTTTTTAATTAAATCAAATCTCTCGGGCATCAAAGCTCTACTACAAGAGAAACCACGATACAATAAATTACCAATACGACACGAATCAAACACTATTTTACATCATTTATACAAATGTATAAGAAAATGTTTTTATTTTTAAATATTTTATATCATAAAAAAAATTAATAGAATTAATATGAAAATTTATTTTTATTCCACATTTGCATAAAATTATGTAAAATTTATTATTTTATTTATTACCAGTTACAAATAAGACACGCTATATCCGATCTGCGTCTGAAACTATTTACAATAATTCATATTGTAGTAGAGTAGGTAAGAGAATTGTCAAAAAGAAAATAAACAATTAAGAACCTTGAATAAACATATACACTAAACAAATAAGCATCAAAATAAGCAGATAGAAGAAATCACAAGGTAGTTGCTTTTATGTAAAATAGTATCTGATTATAACTCGTATCATATTGGCGATTTCTTATATTGTGTTTTCTTCTGTAGAAGGGCTTTCACATGCCCGAAAGCTAGCGATATAATCAAATATTTAAAAAAAAATGCACACACACACACAAAAGCCTTTATTAAGACACACAGGTCTTACAGAGGATTCTCCTTGGGGTTACAAGACGGAGATACCTATGAAAGTGGGAAATATACAAAGGGGTAAAAATGGAGAAAGATTATATACACATGATAAATATATACAGATTATTATTTGAATAATCCTATGGAAAATAAGAAAAAATGTAAATGTGGATGGAAGAAGCGGAGAGCGAAAAGAGGAAAAAAAACAGGTATTTACATATATAACATACATATAATGGAACAAGTCAATTTAAGCTCTTCTGCTCACACAGCACAGGTGGACCATGGCTTTTTCAAGAAATCTTTAAGAGATTTTCCAGGAAAATCCGAGTGTTCAGAGTTGTAAGGATTTCAAAAAGAAACTTATCCCTCGAAACATGATGTTTTCACAATAATATTAAGAGATTTATAACCCAGGTTCCTAGAGCGCAGAACGCCAACTACCCGAGGAGTTGTTTAATCAAATAAGATAGACAAAAAGAGAAAATGCTGAGTGACAAAATATCTGAATTAATAATATGTTTGAAAGAGGAAAAATAAAAATCAGGTAAAAGTTTCTTTTAATTTTGAATTTTCAAGCTTTCGAGCAAATATACTGCTCTTCAACGGGCTGATACTCTATGTATCAAGAGCAGTATATTTGATCGAAAGCTTGCAAATTCAAAATTAAAAGAAACTTTTTACCTGATTTTTATTTTTCCTCTTTCAAATAATATCTGGGTAACTATTGCTCACATATGTTTATTAAAAAATAAAATATATTATACTACAATTTTTTTTAAGATGAATAAATTCAAAATAAATAACATTGAATTATAAATTGCTTTTCTCAAAACAAAATTTTAAAAAACCAATAGTTCATATATTCAAAATTTAAAATATATAATTTTCTAATGTACTGTTTTGAGGTTTGTTAACTCTTTAATATATACTGAACTATGATATTATTTTACCTGGCATTTAATTAATAGGCAGCACATATATTGTGTTGCAGCTTAAAGGGAACAGGTTTGAGAAAATATGAACAAAGAGATTGAGGGTGTTCTAAACATCGTATGCTTAAAATAAAAAATTAGATACGAATAATCGTTTATTTCCTAGTTATAAATAAATAATATATAATTAAAAGGCATATATTGGCAAAAAAAAATACTTTTTTCGATCCAATATATGCCTTTTATATATTATCTAAAGATTTAAATATGGATTACTCTATTTTCCGAACAATTTTATAACAATTTATTCTTTAAAATCGTAAACGCAAGCAATAACTTAATTTAGACAAAATATTTATTGTAATATATATAGAGAGAGTTTTATATTTTTCTAATGCGCAAAATATTGTATTTATGAAGGAGAAAGATATAGTAAAAGAAATGTTATATTCTAATAAAATTAAAGTTCATATTACTTGTTTATAAATATGATTGATTTTTCTAAATAAAAATAACATTTTTAAAACTATATTTCTCTTTCAAAGGTAAAAATAGATCTATATACAGGGTGATCCAAAAGTCCCGCACAACTTTAAAAATTAATAACTCCGCGAATATTTGCGCTAGAGCAATGCGGTAAACACCATTGTGTTCAGGATGCAATGGGATTTTTTATGGCAAATAATGAAAAATTCGAAATTGATTTTAGTTACAACTTTATTCGCTAGATGGAGCCCTACCAGAATCAGCGATTCAGCGACCAAATTGTTTGATAAATTGAAAAATATAACTGAACGACACGTATTTTTACTTTTTGAATACCAGGAAAGAACCCTAATAATATCAAATGATAAATTAATAAAACACCATTTCGCCAAAAGTTAGAAGAAATGGTTAACGATTTTTAAATACAATCTGAGATATGTAAAATAGGTATATGCAAATTTAAAAATGTAGCAAAAAAAGACCTGATATTTTAGATGCGGTTTGCTGGAATCCTCTCAGCTATTTATATTTCGAAAATAATAATTTTCTATTTTATAAAATTCAACTCTCTCTCAGTATCGATTATATTTATTTTAATTCATTTGAAAAATATTTATCTATCTCTGATGATTTATTTTACTCTGGAATGCCGTTGTTGTTTTTGTCGTGTCCAATAAAGAGCCTCAGATTCTTTTCGTTTGGCCAACAAAAAATGTCCAATTTTTATATACACATATATTCTTACATAATGAGACTTTAAAGAATGCAAATAATCTTCATCTATTTACATACACAACACATCTCCCCCCTTAATAATACTCCAGTCGGTCTAGGGGTTTCCTGGCTCTCTGAGGTCTAGGACTGCGGACGGGCACGTGCACAGCAACAGGCCCTGGTATAGGAGTGCAAGAGGGTACGTGCACAGAAGCAGACTCCTCCTTGTTTCCTGATGTAACCTCTGGAACCTCCTCTTCACTTTATTTCTGACTTCCACCTACAGGCTTCTCTCCTGATGTTCGAGGAAGTATCAAATTTCTTGTCTCCACTTGTTTCTTTCTCACAGGTCGCAATTGATTGATATGCCTCTTATACACGACGCCATCGCAACTTATAAGGTAGTGACGGTAGCTCAATAATTTCAAAATGGTACCTTTTTACCGTTTAGGTCCAGTTGCATAGTTGCGGAAATAAACCTCGCAACCTGTAGTAAACTGCTCCTGCCTTCTTACGACCTCATGAAATACCTCTCGCGGATTTCTCATCTTGGTATTAAATTCGAGAATCTTGATCTTAAACTTCTCTTCATTAGCAGTTCCGCCGGGGAATTCCTTTATTACAGTTTGGGGGAATGCTCTATGAGCAAATAGGAAACTTTGTAGATTCGTCTCTAAATCATCCTTCCCATTATTCTTGCTCAAAAGGTTTTTAAACTCTCTTACATATCTCTCAGCTAAACCATTTGTACTAGGATTATACGGACTGGTCTTAGTGTGTCGTATACCATTCATTTTGGTAAATTGCTCGAATTCACCGGAGACAAACTGTCTTCGTTTATCTGTAACAAAATATTAGGGCAATCCAATTCTGGCGAGAATTTCTCTAAGATGACTTATAATCGTTTTTCTGGTAATATCTTTGATGATAAAAATTTCTATCCACTTTGAGTATGCGTCCACGAGAACCAAAAACATTCTTCCCATGAACGGACCCGCTAGATCAAGATGAAGTCGATGCCACGGTTTTTCGGGCCAAGTCCATTCCGAGATGGTAGCCGGGGACATGATTGCCGATTCTTGGTATACTCTACATTCTCTAGTTAACTCCTCGATGTTACTGTCTATGCCTGGCCACCAGAAAATACCGTCTGGCAATCATCTTCATTTTAACAATCCCCATGTGTATTTCATGCAAGTCATTTAAAATTAAAGATCTTAATTTTTGGGGAATTACCACTCTTTCACGCCATTGAAAACAATCAAACTCCAGACTTAATTCCTCATTGATCTTATAATAAGGAGCTAGTGGGTTTTCCCTCAGTACCCTTGTGAATTTCCACACAGTTGCCTTCTCTAACATTCCTTAATACTATAGACAGTATTTTTATCTCGGGACGTCTCATATGCCACCTCCCTAAAAGAGAACGGTACCTCATTCAACTTCCTGAGAAGAAGTACCTGGTCTTCATCAAGAAACTCCCTGACACTCGATTCTAAAGGAAGACGTGACAATGCGTCAACATTGGAATTATCACTACTTTTTCGAAACTCCTCAGTATAATTAAATACAGCTAATTTTAAGGACCATCTTTTAATTCTGGATGCTGCACATATGGGAATTGGTTTCTGAGGTGAAAATATATGAATTAAGGGTCGGTTGTCTGTGACTAATACGAATTTTCGTCCCAGTAAGTATTGTCTTGATTTCTCATCGCCATAAGTTATGCTCAACGCTTCCTTTTCTAGTTGAGAGTACCGTTTTTCAGCTTCAGTTAATGTTATAGAAGCAAAGGCTATAGGGCATTCTTCCTTTCTATCATTTCTATGACTCAGAATTACGCCTAGTCCATAGTCCATTAGTAATGATTTACATTTTTTAAATAACATTCGATATTTTTTCGTCCAATTCCATCTACAATTTTTATTCAAAAGTTGATAGAATAGAGCTAAAATGTTTGCTATATTCTTTATGAATCTATAATAATAAATTAAGAGTCCTATGAAAGATCTCAATTGCGAAACATTCTTTAGGTTCAGGCGCCTCTATCACTGCTTCAATTATATTTTCTAAGGGATGCAGTCCATATTTATCCATTTTAAACCCTAAAAATTCCACCGATTTCTTTTTAAATTTACATTTATATCTGTTTAACTTTAAACCTTTTTCTAGCAATCATCTAAACACTAGATCCAACTTTTGTTCATGATCTTCAAAGTCGTTTCCTGCAACCAAAATATCATCTATGTAGCAGGTCACACCTGGCAAATCAGAAAATAGGCCTTCCATAATCCTCTGAAATTTATTTGGTGCTACCGCTACGTCATATGGTAGTCTTTTATAAGAAAACAACCTCTTTGTTGTGTTTATATCAACAACAGCTTTGGCTTCTTCCGCTAACATTACTTGTAAGTAAGCCTGTGATAGGTCTAGAGTCGAAAGTACGGTGCTTGTAGATAATTTTGAAAAGATCTCATCGATCGATGGAATGGGATACCTATCTAATTCTATTGCTTTATTAGCTGTACATCTAGAATCACCACATATCCTTACACTACCATCCTTTTTTATGCCGGTACTATTGGGGCGGTCCAATATGCATGAACTATAGGTTATAAAATGCAAGAATTCACTAAACGATCAATTTCATTCTATACTTTGTTTTTTTGGAGAGAAAGGTAAACTTCTGGCCTTACAAAACACAGGAGTCACATCCTTTTTTAAATTAAAATTTATTCTAACGTCCTTTAGATAGCCCAAATCTTTGTTAAACAAATCTGCATACCTATCCATCAATTTTTTTATATATAAATATATTTCTATTATATTCATTATTTAAAATTTTAATGCTAAACAATATAGAATAATCAAGTTTCAACTGTTTAAGCCATTCTCTTTCTAATAAAATTACCGGGATTTTTTCATTTACAACTATTAATCGTAAATATTGGTTGGCTTCTTTTACAAAAACATTTCTTTGATCTATAATCTCTTTTGATTTACCACAAAAGGATTTTAATCTCAAATTTGTTGGAAATAATATTTTACCTTGCCAATAATTCTTATAAATATCTTTAGGTATTAACGTAACTGGACTTCCTGTATCTATTGTAAAGCACAAAGAATAATCATCTACTTTTAAATTTATTGTGGCATCAGTTTCGCCCTGTACAGAATATATAGAGTCCTCTTGTACAAATTTACATCCCCAAATTCTTTTACTAGCTTTGCAGACCCTACTTAAATGACCCAGTTTATTACATTTTAAAACAAGTCTTTGTTCTATGAGGTAAAACAGATGCCACGTGTGAATGTCTTTCACCACATCTATAACACACTATTTTGCCATTGCCACTTTGCCTGAAAGGCCTATACTGTGCCGTACTATTATTGTACTCGCCCTTTTATCCTTTCAATTCACAGGGGATATCTTGGCCACTAATTTATCTTGTAATTCTCTTGTATTTATCTCCGCCAATTCGAACGAGATCGCCACTGCTAAAACTTTATCCAGGGTGACATCGTCGTTCTCTTGTAGTAGCTTCTTTTGCAGGATTTCCGACTTGATTCTAGCCACAAAACGGTCTCGCATCATGGTTCTCAACATATCGACGAAATTACAATTTATTGCCAAATGTTTCAATTCTCTAAGATATTCCGAAATTGATTCTCCTTCCTGTTGAATTCTCTTTAAAAATCTGCATCGCTGTGGTATCACTTTCTTCTTTGGATAAAATGCAGCTTAATTCTTCGAATGATAGTATCATAGGGTTGATCTTTCATTGAACCAGGAAGAAAATGTCGTTTCCCTGCTTCAAAGTTTCAGAATCTGGTAGCGAGGTAAAAATCAGCACTTTAATCTCCTCCTTCAGATGCCAAAAAGAAAGCCTCAAATTTTTGTACAAAAAGATCGAAGTGTCCTTCACTGGGCTATAGCATCTAAAAGGTATTATTAACTTTGAACTTGTCATGCTGATCTTTTCTACTCCTTTGTTTTCTTGATTCAGATAGTTTAAAAGATATAATCTTAACCCATTTTCCTATTTTTCTTCTCCATAATCCGAGAGTCAGATTTGTTTAAAAGATGTAGTTGTTATACTTGCATAGACGCCGTTTTCCTCAGCTTTTTACTGGCTCTGTAGATCGCGCATCCTCGTCGCCACCTTTGTTGTGTCGTAATTAGACATACAAGAGCTCAAACTTGACCATGGCGAACAACAAATGTCCAATTTATATATACATATATTTTTAAACAATGAGGCTTTAAATAATACAAATAATATTCATCTATTTACATAAACAACAGTTAATATATAGCGAGAAGAGTAGAGGACTGAGCGCAGATCCCTGAGGTACACCAGCCCATGTTCTTCGGTCCTTGGAAAATGTTCCATTGACCCGAACCTTTATCCTTCTTCCCCTTAAGAAGTCTGCAATCAAGATTAAGGTTTTACCTCTTATTCCGATGTTGTGCAGCCTTTCAAATAATTTCTACACTCGAACAAAAGCTGAGGTCATATCCAGGAATACGGCCGTTGTCTTCTTTGGCGGGTTTTCCTAGAAATCTATTATTGATTGACAGAAGTAGAACAGTTTATCAGTTATACAGTGTCTGGATCTTTAGGCAGTTTGGTAGAAGTTTATTTTATTATTGTTAGTGAGCCAGACTATGAGCCTAGAGTGGATAATTCATTCTGTTATTTTACAAAGTATGCTGGTAAGAGCAATTGGCCGATAGTTCTTGCATTCCTTAGCATCTTTGTTTGGTTTCAGTATTGGCACTACAATTGATATCTTCCAATTCTTTGGTAGTTCACCAGTTTGCCATGAAATTTTCAGTATTCGTAGGAGTTGATTTTTAGCTTCGTCTCCAAAGTGTTTAATCATTTGACCAAAGATTAGAGCATCTCCAGGTGACATCTTGGATTTAACTTTTTTATTGATGAATTTAGCTCATTCAGTGTGAAGTCTCTCGAGTTAATATCTTGTTGATGGTAATTTCTTGCTTATTTAGCTAACTTGTTTATTTAGAAAGAGGGAATCATATATCGCCGCAACTCTTTTTATTAACGCGATTAAGGAAGCTTTCGGGCAAGCCCTTCTTCAGCTAACTATAGTGTACAAACAAGAAGAGATTATATATCGTTTTTAATATAAAATAAAATAAAAGAAAAGAAAATTACCACGCCCCTATCGCCCTTGTTTCAATAGCACCGCGTGGCCACGTTGAAACGAGGGCGATAGGGGCGTGGTAATTTTATTTTATTTTATTTTATATTAAAAACGATATATAATCTCTCCTTGTTTGTACACTATAGTTAGCTGAAGAAGGGCTTGCCCGAAAGCTTCCTTAATCGCGTTAATAAAAAGAGTTGCGGCGATATATGATTCCCTCTTTCTAAATTGTCGAAATCCGCAAACCGTTTACCATGAATAACTTGTCTATATTATTTTTTAGAATCCTGCCTTCATACGTATAGCTGAGTCTGGAAGTGCTTGAAAGATATTCAGCAATTATGTCAGCCATCCGTTTGTTCGTTCTCGCTGTTCATATCGGTTAGAGTATTGGAGGATTAGTGTTGGTTTTGATTGTTTTATAACGCTAATTATATTCCAGTGATGGCTTTCCTTTTTTGGATCCATTTTCTTCGCAGAATTCTGCCCATTTTTCTTGTTTGAATATCCAAATTTCTTGTTCTATTTTGTGACTAATTTCAATGAGTTCGTTTATGATTTCTTCTGTTTTATTTGTTTTAAGAAGTTCATTTTTATTGTCTCTCTCTGCAATCATTGCCTCGATATTGTGGTCCTTCCAGTAAAGTATTCACAGGTCTTTACGTCTACCTCTAGGTATCGATACTTTTGCATCTTTGGATATGTTCAAAGAGAATTTTTCCAAGATTTTGTCAATCGTTCTGTGATTTAATTCTTCGTTGCACAGTTCTTCAAGCTTTTCTGTAAATATTTTTCCAGTGTTCTTTTATTCTGTTGAAAATTCTCAATTTTGAATTTTAGGGTTGTTAAAATT
This sequence comes from Cordylochernes scorpioides, assembly GCA_030710605.1. Classification (NCBI taxonomy): domain Eukaryota; kingdom Metazoa; phylum Arthropoda; class Arachnida; order Pseudoscorpiones; family Chernetidae; genus Cordylochernes; species Cordylochernes scorpioides. The sequence goes on along the minus strand of CP092882.1, from coordinate 20,887,687 downwards.
GGTCTGTGGTCACTGATTGCACTTTTCAGAATTTTCCATTGTGTTGTGGGTGCGATGTTGTAATTTATCGCTGTGATGTCTATTGCGGATTCTGTGCCTGTGGACTTGGATAGATAGGTGTTCTTTTCGTTATTTAACGGCGTGAGGTCGAAGTCGGTTAGCATGTCCTCAACCTGCTGACCTTTGTTATCCTGGACAGGTGATCTCCAAGTTGGTCTTTCGGCGTTAAAATCACCAAGTATGATTGCGATATCCGTAGACGCTTCACTTAATGTCTCTATCAGGCCTGTATTGATGCTAGTATTATCGTGGTGATAAACATTTATGATTGGAATTGTGTTTTATCTGTAAGATAGATTTCTATTGCCTGAGCTTCTGTCGTGCTTTCTCTAGGCTTACTCTGATTATAGGCGATTTCCTTTAATTTGATTTCTAGAGTTTTAATCAAAACGGCAAGTCCTCCTCCGAATTTTCCCTGTCTGTCCATTCGTAGTTTTGTTTAATCTTTGATATTGAATCTCAGATTCTGATTCAATTTTGTCTCCTGAGGACAATTAATATGTACATTGTTGTCACAGAGAAGACAAGTCAGCTCTTTATTTTCCTCTGGGTACCATTTATATTGAGTTGTAGTAGATTGAATTGTGTCCTCGTAGTAGATTTCTCATCATGAGCTCGAGCTGCAGCTCCTGACGCGGCGGTTACCCCGGACGCGGTAGCATTACTGGAGATATCAGTTCTGCTCTTCATTTGAAAATGGGTGCCGTTGCAACGTTAGTCATCTTGGAAACGAACCAGAATTTGGTCAAATATTCCAAGGGTCCAGGGGGGACCGCAAGGAGGTGTGGTCGAACTTCTCCCCTTCCCCCTGGAATGCCGTCACTACAGGATAAAGCACCCTTGGTGAATTTTTTAAATTGTGATTCAGAATCTGCCACTGAATCTTTACGAGCGTTTCGTTCCTTTAAAGATATTCGAAGCGGTAAAGGACCAATGAGTTGCTACTCTCTAAAGCGATTGATTAAAAGTTTTGAGGAAACTGGATCACTGGAAACAAAACCTCGGAGTGGAAGACCATCGACATGCAAGTCAGTGGCTGTTACAGTTTTGCAGAATGCTGAAGCTATTGAAACGTTATCCACGTATGGAGAAGTAAGTGCTAAACAAGTTTCTCGACAAACGGGGATTTCGTATGGAACAATTTGGAGAGAACACACATTTAGAATTTTTCTATAAAAATATCCTAACAAAATTCAAAGTTTTCACGAGTTGAAAGTCAGCGATTTTGAGAAGCGTCAAGAATTCGCTGCATGGGTTTTCCGGCAAATTGATATTGATGAAAACTGGCTGTCAAATGTTCTAAGAACAGATGATGCTCACTTTTATCTAAAGGGAGAATTTAACATTCAAAACTGCCTCATTTTGGCAACAGAAAACCCTAGGATTTTTACAGAAATACCACTTCATCAGCACAGAGTTACAGTTTTGTGTGGGTTCACTTCTTCTTTTATTATTGGGCCATTTTTTCTTTGAAAAAATCAATGGAAGAACTTTTAAAACAGTTTTTGTAACTGGTGAACGTTATGTTCAACTTTTGAGAGAAAAGGTTATTCCCATTTTGCAGGACAGACAAGCACAAAGCGAAATAACATTCATGCAAGATGGAGGACCTCCTCATATCTCCCGCGGTGCCAAACAATTGCTGAAGGATACGTTCGGTGAAATTCGTTGATAAGTCGCCACTTTATATACCAGTGGCCCCCAATATCACCAGACTTGACGCCTTACAATTTCGGTTATGTGGGGTACATTAAGTCGCGTTTTTATCGATGCCGGCCTACCACATTGGCCATGTTGAAAGCTTCTATCAGATAGCACGTTTTATAAATTTCAAATATTTAATTGTGACCATTCTGTCATCTATCGTCTGCAGGCGGTGTTTGAGAATGAAGGGCGCCACATTGAGCAAAGTTTATGACCTAATACAAGAGAGAAGGCAGTTACCTCATGTGTTATATTTTGCAGCTCTTTGTTTTGGGTTATGGGAATAATAAATGCTGTCCTCACATCTTGACTCTTTTTTTTTCTGTGAACAGTAATTTTTTGTTTGTCATTTGCCCACATCTTATATTATGTCGTGCAGGCCAAAGTATTATAACTTCTCGAATAACACTGGTATACACAATTTTACCCGTTATGTTTAGTTTATCGCTTTTCGCTCATTAGAAGAAATAGCATAAGGAATAATCTCTGTATCCCCCCCAACTTTAGATGTTTTGCGCAAAAAGCAATACAAAATGATTTTACTACCACGTTTTTCAACGCAAAAGGTCGATTTTAAAATGATTTTTTTTTGAGGGGATACATTTTCAAAATCATGTACAATATAATAAACAATGATAACATTTGAAAAACCCATAGGATATTTGGAATAAAGTACGACAAATATATTTTGTCACTCCCCTTTATATTTCATTTGTTGGATCATGACAAATATCCAGTTAAATAGTCAAGTGTCGACAATTAGTCAAGAAACTATACATTCCTTATAGCACGAAATCCTATTAGTAGTGCCATCATAATTTTTGGTACTATATTAACATTTCAAAAATCGTGTATTGATATCAGTAGTTATTTTCAAACATCCAATTTATTTCACAAAACTCCATCTGAAATATAAATATTTTTTGCTACATGTTTTAATTTGCATATACCTATTTTACATATCTCAGATTGTATTTTAAAATCGTCAACCAATTCTTCTAACTTTTGACGAAATGGTGTTTTATTAATTTATCATTTGATATTATTAGGGTTCTTTCCTGGTATTCAAAAAGGAAAAATACGTGTCGTTCTGTTATATTTTTCAATTTATCAAACAATTTGGCCGCTAAATCTCTGATTCTGGTAGAGCGCCATCTAGCGAATAAAGTTGTAACTAAAATCAATTTCGAATTTTTCATTATTTGCCATAAAAAATCCCATTGCATCCTGAACACAATGGTGTTTACCGCATTGCTCTAGCGCAAATATTCGCGGAGTTATTAATTTTTAAAGTTGTGCGGGACTTTTGGATCACCCTGTATATTAAATTTATATATCTTTAAAAATTATGTTCGAAAACAAAAACAAACTATAACAAAAGATTATTTTCATTCTTTTAATGATGATTAGCAATGTATCTAATTAAATTATTTTATTTTCTTTGATTTTAAAAAGTATTTTCTCGAAAATGTTATTGAAATATAGCAATATTTCGAAAATAATTCACTCTGTGTAAATATATTATTGTATAATTTAAAAATGTATATTATAATTATATTTTAAAACATACATATGTAATTTGTGTGCGTTATACAAAGTTAGATATCTAAAAATATAGGTTTTCCACTTTTAAGGCGACATTTTAAACTTTAATTACAACATTTGACACTATTGCATATTATATATACACTTTATACTATTAGATAATAAAAGGCATATATTGGATTTAATAAAATATTTATTTTGCCAATATTTTGGCTGGCTGAACGCCAACCTTTATCGAGGCATTACATTTTTGTATACACAAATGTGTATACATTCAAATAAAATCGAAAACTATCGCTTAAAAACGAAAATGTTATCAAAGTGTAAAATGTTCTCATTAAAATTTAAAATGGCTTAAAATTGAAAAACTTATATATATAGTATAAAATTTTGAAAATAGAGCAATCCATACTTAATTCATTAGATAATAAAAGGCATATATTGGATTTAATAAAATATTTTGCCAATATTTCGGCTGGCTGAACGCCAACCTTTATCGAGGCATTACATTTTTGTATACACAAATGTATACACATTTGTATATACAAAAATGTAATGCCTCGATAAAGGTTGGCGTTCAGCCAGCCGAAATATTGGCAAAATATTTTATTAAATCCAATATATGCCTTTTATTATCTAATGAATTAAGTATGGATTGCTCTATTTTTAAGTATTATATATAAGTTTTTCAATTTTAAGCCATTTTAAATTTTAATGAGAACATTTTACACTTTGATAACATTTTCGTTTTTAAGCGATAGTTTTCGATTTTATTTGAAACTTTAACAAATAATTATTTCTTTTCAAATTTTTAATTGATACATTTATATCTTAAATGAAGTTAATTAGTTTACTTTAGTACTGTTTTTAAGGTCATTTTTAATTTTAAAAAGCACATTTTTTTATTTTAAAAAAGACATTTTTTGTGTGTATTAAAGGTTTTGCACTCTTAAAAGTACATTGTCCAATGGTACTTGTTGTATAGTTATTGTTGTATAGTTATTATTTAATTAAACATTACTCACCAGATGAAATTATTATTACAAATTATTTATTACACTTTATATTTATATTTTTACATCAACACGTTGTTTACATTATACATCGTATTTTATTGTTTATGATGATGATCTCTTATATATTTTAAAACACAGAATACTACATTCCCTCCTTCCTTTAGATGAAAGGAATCATGTCTTTATATCTTGATGATGGCTTGACGACTCTTCCACTCCTGGTGATCACGGGTTCCTTGGTAGTCGGCAAGGGTGGAGAAACCTCTGGTGGCAACTGGTGAAGAGCCTCGGCATCAAGTCTATCTGAAACAACTGGGTTAAATGTAGACCCTGTTCTACTTGAACTTGGTCGGTTTAAAGAAGTGTCCTTGTCTTGGTTTTAGGAATTATCATCTGGTATTTGTACATCAGAAGAGTTGAGGTGTTCAATTCTTGTTGAATCTGAACTAAGATTTTCCTGGCTCTCTTCTGGAATCAAGTCAGAAATGCCTTGATTGGTCTCTTGAGTAGGAACATGTTTCAAATGTTTAGCATTTCTATGAATTATTTTTCCATTTTTAGTGTTGACTAATTTAAAAGAATTTATTGAAGTGTTTTCAAGAATGACATGATGTTCTGATCTGAAATTTGAATCAAGTTTTCCATTATTTGGATTTGCCACATAAACTAAATTTCCAATTTCAAAATTATGAGGACTAGCTTTCCGAATTATATCATTATATGTTTTCATTTTTTCTTTGTAGACCATATTGAATTCTTTGATGTTGGATTCATCTTCTTCTGCATCATTAACAAGTGAGCTTAATTTAGTTTTGATTTCTCTTGAAAATAATAGGAATGCTGGAGTCTTTCCTGTAGATCTGTTTGGAGTAGTTCGGTAAGACATTAAAATTCTGGATAAATCTTCTTTCCAATCTTTCCCTTCTTCAGAACTTGAATTGAATTGTTTATTTAGAAATCTATGGAATCTTTCTATCTTCCCATTACTTTTTGGGTAATAGGGTGAGGCTTTGATGTGCCTGATTCCACATTCTTTTAAAAATCTTTCCATTGATGTACTTACAAACTGTAAGCCATTATCTGTTACAACTTCATGTGGATAACCATGTCTTGCAAAAATCTCCATCATTTTTTTAATAATTGTCTTGCTGGAAATGTCTTCTATTATCATTGCTTCAGGATATGAATAATAGTAGTCGATCACTGTTAAAACATAATGATGGCCAATTGGACCAACTATGTCAATTCCAAGTTTCATCCAAGGTTTTGATGGTAACGGAACTATTTGCAATGGTTGATCATTTATCAATGGTTGATTCCTTACACAAATTGGACAGTTTCTAATCAAATTTTCAATGTCAAAGTCCATGTTTATCCAAAAATATTTTTCTCTTAACAGTTGTTTGGTTCTTGTCATTCCTTGATGTGTTTCATGTGCAATTCTCAAGACTCTCTTTATTAGTTTTGAAGGTAATAAAATTCTACTTCCTTTTAAGATAAGATTATCAAAAATTGAGAGTTCATCTTTAAACTTATAAAAACATTTGAATTCTTCATTCAAAGGATATGGCCAAATTCCCTTTTGAACCATATTTTTCAATTTTTGAAACAAAGGATCTTGCTCTGTACAAACTTTTATCTCTTTCAAAGACAGTGCTTGAAGCTCTTCAGAAGTGATGGATAAGACTTTATGAACATAGTCCTCCAGCCATTTTTCATCACTTGTGTTAGAAAGAGGTTGTCTTGAAAATATATCTGCAATATTTTGCTTTCCTTGAATGAATTCAATTTCAAAGTCATATGTTGTAATCTCCAACTCAATCTTTGAATTCTTGGAGGCAAAACAGCTCCATTTTTAGGATTCAGCATATAGATTAGAGGTTTGTGATCTGTTTTTAACACAAATTTCCTTCCCAAAATATAGGTGTTAAAATGTTCAATTGCCCATACACACATCCCAATGTCTCTTTTTCTATTTGTGAATATCTTTTTTCAGTATCAGTTAAGGATCTGCTGGCATATGCAATGGGTCTTTTAATGCCATTTTGTTGTGTTTGTATTAATACTGCTCCAAGACCAATAGGGCTTGCATCTGTGATTAATTCAGTTGGTGAGTTCAAGTTGTAATATGCTAAGCATGGCTCTTTTGTTAGTGACTCTTTTAGATCCTGAAATGCTTTATTTGTTTTCAAATCCCAATTCCACCTAACATTTTTTCTAGTCAAATTATTTAGAGGTTCTGCCAATTTAGAAAAATTAGGTATGGATTTTCTTAAAAACCCACAAGTTCCTAAGAATGACCTTAACATCTCAATATTTTTTGGTATTGGAAAATTTAAGACTGCTTCTATTTTCCTATTATCAGGTTTAATACCTTCACTACTAACAATGTGACCTAAAATATCCAATTCTTCCATTGCAAATTTGCACTTATTCCTGTTGAGCCTAATGCCTACTTTATCAAATCTTTGTAAGACTTTTCTAAGCCTTTCTTCTAGTTCTTGTCTATCTTTGGCGTAAACTACGACATCGTCCAAGTAACAAATTACACCTTTCAAATCAAGCAAAATTGAATCCATTCCTTTCTGATATGCCTCTGGAGCACTTGATAGACCAAAAGGAACTTTACAAAATCTGTAACAACCACGGTGCGTGATGAAAGTTGTAAGGGGTCTTGATTGAGGGTCTAAGTCAACCTGCCAAAACCCTTTTTTTGCATCCAGCTTTGCAAATACTTTAGCACCTTTAAGGGCATGTAACATATTGTCAATTGTAGGAATTGGATGTCTTTCTCTCAATATTGCTTTATTCACTTCCCGAAGGTCTATGCATAGTCTAATTTCCTCACTATCCCTTTTTGGAACAACTATTATGTTAGAAACCCATTCAGAACCTTGATGCACTTCTTCAATGATTCCATTCTCTAGCATCTTATCAAGCTCTTGATTTACTGCTTCTACCATTGCATAAGGTATACGACGGCATCTCTGGGCAATGGGCCTATAGTTGTCTTTCAATGTCACTTTATGACTATAGCCTTTTATAGTTCCAAGTCCATGGAAAAGCTGTTCATGTTCTTGAACAAGAGTTTCTATATTAGTAGACATTGATTCATTTACATGATTTACCCTTTTAATTATACCTAGTTCAAAACTAGCCTTGCCTCCCAACAAAGATTCAACTTTTTTATCAATCACATAAATTTCTTCTGAAATTGAATTTTCTTTCCAAGAAATCACAGCATTGAAATAACCATAACATGGAAGAGGTCTATCTTGACCATAGGCAAAAAAGGTTCGGGTGGTGTCATGTAATTTTGGCATAATTTTATGGCCATATAATTCAAGCATCTTATTATAGCTTATGAAAGTTCTATCACTCCCTGTATCAATTATCATATTTATTTCACTACCATCTATTTGCACTTTTTCTTTATTTTCAGCACCTGTATAGTAGGTATATTCATCTGAACTTTCACCTACTTCAGTCTTATTTTCTTCTTGTATGGTCTTAACTTTAGTTTGATTGAAATTTTTGTGGTTTCTATTAATATTTTGATTTGGGCGGTTCCTGCAAGCTCTAAAAAGATGTCCTAAATTATTGCAATATGAACAAGTCATTTTTTTAGCACCACATTCTTGTGCTGAATGTGTATCTAATCCACAGCGATAACATTTAGGCTTTGAGGCACCTGAAAATGATGGGGTACCTTGATTAGTGAATCTACCTTTAAAATTTTACACAAATAAATTTACTGGCAATGCGTTTCTTTTTTTTTTTTAATCTCTACAGACCTTACTGCAATGATATGATTTAATGAATGAGAGGGCTTGGCTCATCAGTAGTGAACCCTCTCATCCATTAAATCATATCATTGCAGTAAGGTCTGTAGAGATTTAAAAAAAAAAAAAAGAAACGCATTGCCAGTAAATTTATTTGTGTAAAATTTTAACGATAGAGGGCAATAAAATTGAATCTACCTTTGTTGAAATTATTAGCATTATAGTGCTTTTTAGGTTTATTTTGAACTCTATTTAGTGTTTAATCATTTTGAGGTTCAAGAAGTCTAATTTCTTTTCTAGAAATTTCTAACATTCTAGCAATATCAATGGTTTTTGACAGTGTCAAATTTTCTTGTTGCAACAATTTTTCTTTAAGTTTTTTTGTTGTTACATTTTTCAATTATTTGGTCTCTTATCATATCAGCTACTAAATTCCCAAATTCACAAGATTTAGAAAGCTCTCTTAAAGAAATTAGGTAGTTGTCGATCGATTCATCATCTTTCTGGACTCTTTGTCTAAATTTAAATCTCTCAGTGACCACATTTTTATGAGGTGTGAAATATTTATCTAAAGCCATTTTAGTTTGTTCATAATTTTCCTTTTCATCTGGCAAGTTGAAAAATATACGTTGTACATTTGGCCCTAAACAATGCAATAGAGTTGCTCTCTTAATTTCATCCGATTTTTTTGAAATTCCAGATGCTATTTCAAAAATGGCATAGGATTCCATCCATTGCTTATATTCCGCAAATAAATTGCTTGCATTCATATTCATGGGTAAAGGTGGCGTCAGGTTGGCTGCCATACTTGTTTTTTTAGGGCTACAGTTATATTTTCAAATTCTCGTCGCCAATTTATGTTGTATAGTTATTGTTGTATAGTTATTATTTAATTAAACATTACTCACCAGATGAAATTATTATTACAAATTATTTATTACACTTTATATTTATATTTTTACATCAACACGTTGTTTTATTTATTAATTTATTTCATCTCAATTTGCAGGTGTTACATTCGAGCACAGCTCGTGAGTCACCTTGTCCAGATTATTTACACATGGCGAGTTGTAATGCTGGAGTGGCCCCCGGAACCTTACAGGAGGGCAGTTGTTGGGTGTTTGGCTGTCAGCTAGCCATTGGGTCCAGGTCGTCGGATTCGGTGGCTGAGGTCACCTTGATTTTGAACAATTTCTTGTATAGTTGGATTTGATGATTTTTGAAATTGCGAGAATAGTCTTGTCGCAGAGTCTTGATAAATCTCTTCTAGATTAGGCTGGTTGAGATCTTCTTTGAGAATTTTGTTTGAAAGATTGAATGGGGCTCCTATAGTGGTTCGTAAGCAAATCCTCATGAAGGCATCTATTCTTTTTTTATCCGTAGGTGTGATATATTTGCCCCAGACTGGTAGTGCGTACGTGATGATGGGTAGAATACAGGTTTTGTACAACGTGAATTTATGCTTTGTTGTTAAATTACTTTTAAAATTGAGCAGGCTTGATAGAGATATTTTGGCTATCTTTGCCTTTCTTATGGTGTTTTGGACATGTAGGTTAAATTTTAATTTCGAATCCAAAGTGACACCAAGATACTTGGCATGGTCGGCCCAACTAATAGTGCTTGAGTTTACTGTCAAGTTGGTTTGTGGCTTGAATTTTTTTGTTATCTCTTGGGGAAAAAAGTATTGCTTGAGTCTTAGTTGGGTTAATGTCTAGTTTCCAATCATCGCACCATTTGATTATGTCATTTAGGTAATTCTGAAGCTGAGTAACCAATAGGTTGACTGATTTAGAGTTAAATAAAATTGCTGTGTCATCTGCGAAGAGCTTAAGTTTACATTTAGAGTGCAGTGGGATGTCATTAATGTAAATATTGAAAAGGTAGGGTCCGAGGATAGAGCCTTGAGGTACTCCAGTCTGGATTGGCTTTGGTTCAGTTATAAAATTTCCTTGCTTGACTGAAAAAGTCCTGCCCTGTAGATAATTCTGCATAAAATTGATAATGTCACTTGGAAACTGGTGTTTTGTGAGTTTCTTTATAAGGCCATTATGCCAAACTTTATCAAATGCTTTCGCAAAATCTAGAAAGACAGCACCTACCACTTCCTTGTGGGATCTTCTTATCTGGATGTAGTCCAGAACTGCAATGAGTTGGTGAGTTGTTGAATGCCCCCTTCTAAATCCGAATTGCTGCGGGATGGTGAAGTTAGAGTTGTCCAAGTACATCTGAAGTCTACGTAAAATAATTCTTTCGTAAATTTTGCCGATGGTGGGGAGGAGGCTGATAGGTCTTAGATCTTCAGGGGATTTAGCGGATTTTTTTGGAATTGGAATTATGATAGCATGCTTCCAGACTTTGGGGTAGTAACACAAGTGCAGTGCGGCGTTGAATACTCCAGCTAGAAATACAATCCATTTGATGGGAAGATTCTTGGCCATTTGCGGAGTGATATTGTCATGGCCAGGAGCTTTGTGGTTAGCTAAGTATTTAATCACTTCTTTGACTTCATTTGGTGTCGTCATTGTGAGCATTTTTTCTTGTTGGTGATTATAAGTTATATTTGGTTGGTCTTCTTTTTCCTTGGAGAACTGGTTGGAGAAGTGTTCTGCAAGTTCATTTCCGATTTCTTTGTCGGTCAATAAGGTTTTGCCGTTCGTTACTAAGCTTGAGATCCTTTCCGTTTTTTTCCTGATGGGTTTTGTTTTTCTCCAGAAGTCCTTTGGGCTTGATTCAATCTTGTGTATGAATTGATTCCAGTTCTCGGTGGAGTCGGATTTGAGGGCTTTGTTAACTTTTCCCTGTAGGTTTAAATAAATGGCTCTATGGGCTGGATCCCAGGTTGCTTGCCATCTCTTACGAGCTTTATTCTTTTCTTTTATCAAGGCCTTGGTCGAGGGGTTCTGTTTTGATGAAGAGGATGATATAACTGTGTTTTTCGAGTAGCTGTTGTAGATTTTATCATTTAGTATGGTCACTGCTGAGTCAATATTGGCTTCCGTTTTCAAGGGTACTCTAGGGGGCGTACTGGAAATTAAGTCTTGTTGGAAGTGTACCCAGTTAGTGAGTCGGCAAGCCCTAGTCGTGAATTCATCCTTCGGGCAGGTCAGCTCTAGGATTACTGGGAGGTGATCTGAAGATAAGGCATCCAGGGTCTTAATCCTCGAAGTCCAGGGGATGTTTCTAAGAATTGCGATGTCTAGAAAGTCTGGATTACCCAAAGGACTGTAGTGCGTGGGTGAAGAAGGTGCGACAATGTCCAGGTTTTCTTTTTCGGAAAAATTATGAAGCACGGTTCCACTATTATTGGAGGTTCTTGAGCCCCAAAGAGGGTTCTTGGAGTTCCAGTCTCCTGCAGCGATTACTGATTGATTATTCTCTAACAAGAGATTCAGATCTTCCTCCAGGAGTGGTAGATCGGGTTTCTTATAGATTGACGATATCTGCACTACTGCCCTTCCATCTGGTTTCATTAGAATTGTGGTGTTTTCCATGTTAGATGTTTGAATCAGCACTTTTTTTTATATTTAAGATAGTTTTTTAGAATTATTGCCGTTCCACCGCCCCTTCCAACGATTCTATCGTCTCTTATTGTCTGATAGTTTCTGAGTTTGAGGTCGACAGATGGTTTTAAGTGTGTTTCACTGAGCAGTGCCATGTCTATTGAGTTTTCTTCTAAAAAATGTAGAAATTCTTCTTTTTTGAGTTTGATTCCGTTGCAATTCCAGAAAACGATTTTTGAAGGTAATTTGCCTTTCATTGTAAGTAAGTTTTGATAATTTCTAATAACTTTTCGCACAGTTCCCTGGTGTCAGAACGAGTAGTTTTCTTTTTTGCAGTTTCAGCGTAACTTGCCTTTTGTTTTTCAACAATTGCTTCTTCTGTTTTAGTGGAGCTTGCTTGAGGTATGGTGTTAGGGGAGTTTTGTCTGGGAGGCTTTAGCTGCTGTTGTTGTGGCTTCGGAAAATTTGGGCATCCGCGGTAATTGGCTGTGTGCGCCTCTCCGCAGTTAGCGCACTTTGGTGGGAGCTGTTTCGACTTTCTTGGACAATCCTTCGAATGGTGTTCTTCAGCACACTTGACGCATTTGGGCTTCAAAAAGCAGTTTAGCTGGCCATGCCCAAAACCCTGGCAGTTAAAGCATTGGGTCACTCGTTTTGTAGTCCTGAATGATTCCACGACTATTTTTTGGTAAAGTATTTCGGTTATTCCATAGATTCGTTTATTTTGTTCATTTTTCGGTAGCTCTACTAGGACTATATTCATCGGTATTTTGGTCGATTGTCTATGGAGTCTTTTGACAATGACCTCAGTGAAGCCCATTGAGATCAGTTCAATTACGACGTCTTCTTCTTTGAAGGCTGTTGATACCCCCTTCAATACCACTTTCGGTGGTTTTTCCTCCTGTAGTCTGTAAGAATATCCTCCATTATTTTTCTGTACATACTCCCTGATTTTTTTGAAGTCGCCGATGTTTTTCGATTTAATTATGTGCTTTTTGCCAGAAATCGTGACTTGGAATGGTTCCGTGCACAAGTCTTTTAGCTCTTGGCAAAGAAGCTTCCAATCTGCTACATTTTCTGCAATAACAGGAGGAATTCTCGGTTTTTTCACGTTAGTGACTGTGGTCCATGGGCCATCGTTGTCGCTATTTTCTTCATCGTCTTGCGGTGGGTGAGCTGCGTTCATTTGTTGAGAAACTCCAGTGGCGGGACTTTGTTCGTCGATGTCCATTCTAGGCGTCTTCAGATTACGCTCGCTCCTAGTTGGCGATCTTGAGTCATCCGATTGGGAGCCGCGAATTCTCTTCTTTGATTGAACCGTTTCCTCAAGTTTATACTCGATTCCACATTTGTCTAGGATCTTCGTTATTAAGGAGGCTTCGATTATGCATAGTTTCTCGCCGGTTGGTCCGATCGTCGATTTAATTACAATCGGTGGCATATTATTTTTTGCCCCCTAAAATTCTATGCCAACTGTTTTTTTTTTTAACACGTTGTTTATATTATACATCGTATTTTATTGTTTATGATGATGATCTCTTATATATTTTAAAACACAGAATACTACAGTACTGCAATAACATTTTATAAAAAATGAATAAATACTAATATGATATACTACTAATAATATACTACTAATAAAATATATAATTTAATTCTAAATAACAGCTATATTTTGGTTCAGTTATTATATCGTATGTTTAAAATGTACATTTCAGTTTCGAGGACGATATATATGTGATCATTTTCAAACTTGAGACATTTTTTATTACCCCTAGTACACGTGGTACAGGCCATGATATCATGGTAAGTGATTGTTGGCGACTGCTTTTACTGTAAGTGTACCACATGCCTATATGTGTAGAAAGAAGTTCGACTTTTGCACTTACAAAAGTTTAAAAACGACATTTTATGTTATAATAACAGCATTTTATAGTTTAATAGAGAGAGAGAAGAGAGAGAACATATTTTAAGATATTAATTGTAATATATAATATGTATATATGGTTTTGACCAAGGACTTGGTTGTTGTTGGTGTGATGTAATCAATATATAGCGTGAGATATCCATGTTTTTAGTTCTTATGATAATTCTGTAATAATAAAATATTATGCAAATATATAATTTTTAGTAGCATACAATCTCTTTTAATAAAAACTACACTACCTAAGATTATTGAATACTAGCCGAATGACCCGGGCAACGCCCGGGTTTTACCCGATTAAATGTTTTTATTCAAATACTATTCGTTACAATTATAAATTGGCGCCGTGGATGTCACTCTTATGAAACGTCCCGCTCCAAACTTTGTGTCTGAGAAGCGATATTTTTATAGAAAGATGATCTGGCTTTTGTTTTCTGCTCGAATGAATGTTTTTCTGTTAGAATTTTGTTCCTGCGTACAAAATAATGAACTGGTTTCACCCGTGGTCTCTGCTTTTTGGAATTTTTCCCGATATAATTTTGTATCTGATAATCAAACATGATACAGCAATATCGTCATCATCATTTCCTGACTAAAAATATATAGTTTTAATAATTGATTTATATATTTTTTAAAATAGCCTATCGTCTTCCCCGTATTTTTTACCTATGTATGGAAATTTTGGTTTGAATTAGTGAACTACTGCGAATTTGTATACCGGACATACAAACAAACATACAAACATTCATTTTTATATATATAGATTAGGTAGAAGAGTACATAACATTAATATAAAATTTCGAAGTTTAACAAGGACATATCAAAGTATAATGTCAAAGTTTAAAAGGTTGAAACTACATTTAATGATAAATACCATTGTTTTTGCTATTTAAAAATAACATTTAGTAATTATATACCAAATATTTGAGTTAAGTAACTCATATTTTTGATCTTTAATAAAATTTCAAATTTAAACCTCTGCATTTCGTCGGTGAACAAGTGGTATAAACCGTCGGTTTTCGACACCCACGACCTGGGATCAAATCCCGCACATTTTGTGTGGCCACTTTTTTTTTATACTTATAAATGACTGCGGCGTATAATTATAAAGCTATACAACCAGTTTAACCGCATAAGTTTCTTTTTATTTATGAATATATGTTTAGTTACGAACGGAGAAATACGTCCAGGATAGCCTAGTGGACATGGCACCTGCCCGGTAATCAGAATGTTGTGGGTTCGATTCCCGCTCCTGGACACTTTTATTTTTCCGTTCGCCATTACTCTTCATATTTTTCACCCTCCATACGTCATCCATTCATCATATATAGACCATCACTCTTCATATATTCAACCTTTTCATACGTCATCCAAAAGTTAGAAATATTAAATTATTTCTCTTTGAAATTAAAAATGATTTTTCATAAATAAAAAGAAACTTATGCGGTTAAACTGGTTGTATAACTTTTTTATATATATATATAAAAAATTTACCCCAATAGGGTCCAGATTCTTATAAAAGTCCAATTCTACCAGTAAGTGCAAGTAGCCAAACGGTGCTCTGGAAAATTTGCAAGTGCAAAAGTCGAAATGTTTTCTATATGTGTAGACATATGATACACACTTACAGTAAAAGTAGTTGCCAACTACAACCCACCATGGTCATTATGACCTGTACCACATGTAATATATCGTAAATATTGAGGCTGCCTGGCCGGCATTCATATTTCTTGAAAATGAAGATAATTCGGCCAGTAAATATTTTTATTACCTCGACGTTTCGACAAAAATGAAAATCGCCTGAGAACGCCCTTGGAACTTTAGAAAGATTTTTAACGCCTTGCTGAATATTAAATTTTTGTTTGCTCCTGACGAGGACAAAAGATTTTTGTCGAAACGTCGAGGTAATAAAAAGATTTACTGGCCGAAGTATCTTCATTTTCAAGAAACATGTAATATAGGTAATAAAAAAAAAGTGTCTCAAGTTTGAAAATGACCACATATATATTTCCTCCAAATTGAAATGTACATTTTAATCATATGATATAATAATTGTGAACCAAAATATAGCTGTCAATTACAATTTAACCTATTTTCTTAATATATTTTCTTCTAAAATGTTATTGCAGTACCATTGGACAATGTGTTTTTAAAAAATCTACCGTCATCACGTCATTGACCTGGCAGGAAATGGAAGAGATAAGAAAGGAAGTTGAGGATGTTGGGACAGCTTGATTTTGGCTTGAATAGATGGAGCATGCATTTGTCAAAAAGACATCTCGACGGTTTATTTATTTTATTGATATTTCGACAAAAAACTGTCCTCGTTAGGAAAAAAAACATTTTTTAATACGACAGGACGTTAGAAATCCATTATGGTCTTCTTGCATGTCCTTACACAGTGATTTAAATTTACAAACCATCAAAAATACAAGGGTCAGAAAATATATAGAACAAGAAAAAGAAATATTTCAATAAATTGTGACTTTTTTATCTTTTTATGAGAGGTCAAAAAATATATTTTGTACGTGTGTTAATAAACTTATTAAGCATTGATCTTTTAGAAAGAAATTAACAATTAAGAACGACAATTAGAATGATAAAATATCAATTAGTGCGCCATCTATGAAAGCACTGTATCAAATTCCCTTCATCATCCCAAGAACACATGATGCTGGTCATGATAATCAAGGTAGGCAGGGTCGGTCCATCATCCATTGTTTTAAGTTTATCTCGGTTTATCGGAATAAATAGCGACTAAACCTTGTTTTTTTAGTTCTACACTCATAGAGAAAACTTAAGGAAGTGGAAAGACTTTGATATAACCTGTCGTCTAATTTTTTTTTTTTTAAGGAGACAGAAGCAATTTTGTTCACACTTGGTTATCTCGTGTGTCTTCAATAAAGGTATCCGTGTGTCAACTATCTTTCAGAGTTATTGTCTGAATCCCGATATACATGTTAAAAGGTACAACTTCCTTAAGTTTTGTCCATGTGGGTAGATATGAAATTCGACTAAAATGTTTTCTGTTACATAAAAAAGCTACCATACACGCGTTTCGGACCGTTGAATCTCTTCAGAGTAATGTATTTTTCTATTGTTCAGCGGATAAAGTTTCGGCCAAAAATTTTATTCGAAAAAAAAAAGTCGAATTATTTAGTTTATTCAATGAATGAAAGGAAGAAAAAATTGCAACGAGTTTCTTTATTCTGAATGTTGGCGAGCTTTCAGGCGTTAGCCTATCTTCAGGCCGATTTCGTAAAAAAAAATATGAGACATATATATATATATTTTGCGAAATCGGCCTGAAGATAGGCTAACGCCTGAAAGCTGGCCAACATTCAGAATAAAGAAACTCGTTGCAATTTTTTCTTCCTTTCATTCATTGAATATCTAATTGCAATTATTTAGGATTTTATTGTGTATTTAGTTTATATTTATTCCGACAGATGACAATAGTTATATTTCAATGTTTAGGTACATTATCTTTGTCATCATTTGACCAGCTTGGTTTTCTTTATTTATTTTTTCTTTATTTTTTATCGCCCCTAGTTGTCGATTTCGTGTATTGTCATATCACCTGGTGCCTTATCTATTTGAAACTTGAGAGACAAATGGAAAAATAACAAACACCTGGTTTTATAGAATTGCTGCACAAATAACTGAATATGATATCATTATTTTATATTATTACTAGCCGAATGACCCGGGCAATGTCCGGGTTTTACCCTATAGCGTTTTCTCCTGAGTGCGTATGCACTTTGCTTAGCACTATTAGCTCGGCTTTTTTTCTTCGGGGAAGGGCCCCGAGGGTGGCGTCCTCGATGTCAGGCTCTCTATCAGCTTGTCGGCGAGCTGTACGCTGGAGAGGCCGACCAAGATATGCCCCTCCATTTTCGTCAGCTGATAGACGGTGCCCTTGCCCAGCTTCGCCTCCAGCGCCAGAAAGTACTGGGCCTGGCTGAGGTCTAGTAAGAATTCAAGGTAAACATATTGGTCCACCTTGTCCACCGCCGACCTGCATCTGAACGCCGCCTGTTTCTGCCGAGTCGTTGTACATTCTTGTACTTTTGACTTGGTCGTTGGATGTGGGTTGTCTTCGCGGCCGCTGCCTGGAAGCAGCCCCTCTTGGCTTCCAGGCCTGCCGCCTCAGAGTCCACTGGCCTCTTCCTCCTTGGCCACGCTTTGGTGAAACCGATGTTATCCTCCTTCATGAGGAGTTGGTTTCCTTAATCTTGATCGGCCCAGCTTTTCGATGGCTTGCCTATGCCAGGCTATTGTTAGATGGTCCCCTCTGGCGACGCAGCCTCCCAGAGGCTCGGAAGTCTGATTCTTCTCGGTGAGAGCCAAACGTCAAGAGCCAGTGGGGTCAGCCACGCCCGGCTACAAACCAGCCAATAGTAGCCGTTAGCGGCGCCGCGCAGTGGGGCCTGGACCCCATTCAGGCAGGCGACCCGAAGCTGGCCCGCAATGTCAAGTAGGCCGACGCCACCCTCGGAGACTGGACGAGCCAGGATGCCCCCGGGGAGCCACGAGACTCGGTTCGTACCCCATACGAAGCGCGCCAGCCGCCTGCATCCGGCCGATGGTGGTTTCAGGTGGAAGGTAGTCGTGGATGTGTTGCAGGTTGGATCCTAGGACCAGGCTGTTGGCCGCGTGGACACGAACCACCAGCGACAGCCCCAAAAAGGTGGGAGGCGACAGTGTTCGGGCAGTGATGGTGCAGCCCAGGACGGTCATAAACTCGGACATCCAGGAGTTTCCCAGAGGAGAATCCGTCAGGTGCTTCCAGGAACCGCGCCAGAGCCCGCAGCTCTTGCTGAAGTTGACAGCCTCCCCGGAGGCCATGCGGAACTCTTCGAAAATCAGGGGCACGAGCTTAAACTGAGTGGCGTCCCTGATAAAAGAGTACGATGTCAACGGCATAGGCGACCACGCAACCGCGGCCCAAGATCCACTCGAGGCGGCGTAGCAGAGGCCCAACTCTGATGCTGAAGAGAGCGGCGCTGAGACGGCAGCCCTGTCTCACCCCGTTAAGAAGCGGGAAGGCCTTGGTGTAGACATATCCGACCCGGATGGATGCGACTGCCTTCCCGTAGAAGACAGCAATCCACCCGAGGAAGACAAATTGTAAGCCCAGCTTCTCCAACGGGGCGAGCAGGTAGCTCCAGCTAAGGCTCTCGAAGGCCGACTTCAGGTCCAGAGAGATGACAGCCAGCGGCGTGTCATGTCTCGCTGCCCAAGCGATTTTTTCAGATACACGCGCAATGTTACAGGAGGAAGACCGTCCCGGAACGGCGTAGGTCTGATATAGGGGCACGAGTTCTGGCAGATGACAACGCAGACGGGCCATGAGCACGCCGCTGAGGACCTTGTAGTCGGTCGTTAGGAGGCTGATTGGCCGGAATGCTGTAGACCCGGACCACCGTGCATTTTAGGCAGAAGAATGACCTTGCTGCGCTTTTAAAATGGAGGCAAGGCCCCGCGGAGTCAAAAAGCCTCGAAGACTTGCCAAAGAACTTCGGCGAAGAAATCTTCAAAGAATTTGACAAACTTGCAGAGTAAAATGTCCCATCCCGAGGCACGGCCGTTTGGCAGGCGGTGGATGGCAGCCGCTATCTGGTCGTGGAGAGATGTCAGAGGGAACTAACTGGTCCCACTCGTCGAACTCCAGGAAAGTCACTTCAGCGAGGAAGTCGGCGGTGGCTTCTGCCGAGCTTGGAGCCTGGGCGAAGCGACTGCTCAAGCGTTCCCGAAGGAAACGTCTAAGCTGGCCCCCGGAGATGGCGTTGCCGTCGTCGTCGGTGAAGGTGGAGGGAGAGCGACGTCTGGCTCGGAAGGAACGCCCGAGGTCCGACAAGAAATGTTAGTCGGAGCGGGCAATATCGTCCTCCAATCTCAGCCTCAGGAAGTGGCTTACTCTCTCGATGTATCCACCGCCGGACTCGGCGACGGCAGGTGAGAGGGATCGTATCTCCGCGACTAGATTTGCCTTGATCTTGGTCCATTGTTTCCATAAAATCGGGATCGAAAAATTTGTCGGGTCTTCCGATATTTCATCGATTAACGTTTCCTTTCGATCGAAGACCAGGTCTGACCGTAGCAGCTTGCCGATCCAGAGAAGTCTTGTAGGAGCTGGGTCTCCTACTTGGATCAGGACGGCACGGTGGTCCGAGTAGGCATAGTCTATAGTTTGGTATTGGTGACGCGGTCGCAGAAGCCTGATGGAAGTAAGATTCTGTCCAGACGACGCCCAGGCTTCCGCGACCAGGCTAGTAGCAACCCTGGTGTGCTCCAGTGCAGCATCGAAGAAGGTGGCGACGTCGACGAGGTCGGCTTGGTCCAGGAGCTCCGCGAGGGCTTCTGCTGAACCTAATGCCATGTCCTTCGCCGACTCCTCGGAGATGTTCAGGTCACCGAGGGTCCACGCGCCGAAGCTGCGATAATCTGGAACTGGCGGCACCGCTCTTCAGCAACATGAGAGATGTGGCATTGACGTACGTCATAGGGACTCCCCGGACGGTATGGTCGAAGTCAGCAACAGAGAAAGAGAGGAATTCCAGTTCTATGAACAGATCTAAGACGACAGCGGACAAAGTTTTAACTTGAAAATGAGTTTATCATTATAGTTATTGATCATCCTCATTTTCGACTTCAGAGACTGACGGAAGGACACGCGTCTTACGCAAATATAGTGTCTACAAACAATAAAGTTATAGAGAGGACCAGAGTCACATTTTGGAGTTATTTGCACATCACTGGTGGAGTTGGACTTTTTGAAGAATCGGGGCCCATTGAAGCAATTTTTTACTAAATAAAAAAGTGTCCAATGCGAGATTCGATCCCGGGTCGTGCCTGTCGAAACACGGTGATTCATTCCCCTCAAAAAGTTGTATAGAAAGATTATTAATAGGATATTTCTGGAGTGTGTTTTCCATAGTAAATGGAGCGGCACTAAGTTCCACAATGTGTACACCGCAGTTTTAGAACACTGCCAGAGATGTGACAGTCATTAACACACGTGACGAATTACATAAGGTGTTGAATGAGTTCATCATTTCTATTCATAATAATCACAATGTATGTGTCATTCAGGAATAGAATGACAAATCAAAAGCAATCATGCCAGTCGCTTTGAAGAACTCTGCATACATTTTATTTAGTAAATCAATCCGACGTGCAGCACCGCTCCGGTAAATATAGTTTATATTACTAATATTTCAGTGTATATTTGCCTTATACTATGAAAGGGATAATACTGTCACTCTTAGTACTCGTGTTATGCAACAATAAATATGCAAATTTACTCAAGGTAACGCACTATGCAAAAAACTCAGTACGAAGGGATAATGATAGACAATGTGGCCTAAATATAAACTTACCATCTGGGAATATATCTGGTAACCAAAAAAGACTGCTATGTATCATTCTGGCTCTATTATTTATCTCAGGCATTGAACAAAACCCAGGCCCCCCAACCAAAAAGCAAACTACTTTGACTGCGTCAGTACACTCAGGAGAGAGAGAATCAATAGATGGCGAGCTAAAAATGCTAATCTTGAACATGGCGACGGAAATAAAGAGTCTAGGAGAGAGAATTGACATCAGACTTACCAAAATAGAGACTCGAATGGACGATTGGGATAAGCGATTCTGCAATATAGAGGAGAAGCTAACCAAATGTATAGAGTCTCAACAGGCTACCGAAAAACTGGCTTCATGTAATTCGTTAAAGGTAAATGAACTGGAGGCTAGAGTCGAATTTTTTGAGACGAGACTGCGTGAGCCCAATCTAGTGTTCTATGGTATTGAGAGGGAGGGTGACGAAAATCAGGCAGATTGCAACTTAAAGATTCAAAACATAATTAGAGATAAAATGGAAATCGGAGATGATTTAAAAATAACAAAATGTCACCGACTTTCACGCGGATCCAATGCACCAGTTCTTGTTGTGGTGCCTGATTATGCTGATAGAGCAAAAATATTTAAAAATGCCTACAAACTCAGAGATACTAAAATTTCGATAAGTAAAGATTATAGTAAAAATGTTAGAGAGCAACGGCGCATCCTAATTGCAAAAAGGAAAGAATTGGGTGAAAGGGGAATAAAATCGAAGTTGAGAGATAACAAGCTTTTGGTAAATGATAAAGTCTGTAAAGTGATGAATGGCCAAGTTGTTGATAGCACAGGAGTTGCTATATAGCAAAAACCTTGTAGAAACAATTGTGTAAATAGAAGAAATACGACATCAAAATCACAAATTAATTCTCCGCCCCATAATCAAATAACGGAAAGTTACTACGACATAAATACATGTAAATATGATTCTCAAGACGATGACAATGCAAATTTTTCTGAAAATTCGCGAGACATCGCCGAAAAAATAATATGTTGGAATATAAATGGTTTCTATAGGATTCTTTCGATATTTCCACTCCTCGAGCACATAAAGAACTACGAAATTTTTGCTCTACTTGAAACATGGTGCCTGAACAGGACTAACATAACACTAAAAGATTATCAAATTATCGAATTACCTGCCACCAAAGAATCTGGAAGGGGAAGAGGGTCAGGGGGTATAATTGTCGGTTTTAGGGAAGGCGGGAAATATAGAGTAGAGAGTTCTGAAAAGGATGGCACTTGGTTATCTATTTTCTTATCAACAAACACAAGAGCCCCCCAACATGTTATCTGTTTAATATTTGTATACCTTCCTCCAAACCAAATACAGCTGCATAACTTAGATAAGCTGTTTACATACATTCAAAAGCAAATAGCAGATGGAAAAGAAATTATTTTACTTGGAGATTTAAACATCAGAACTGGGAAGTTGGGAGGACTACACAATCCACTTAATTTCCAGCTCCCCCTAACATCGGAAAGAAGGGCTAAAGATCATATAATATCATCTCTGTCTAATAAACTTCTTGATTTCCTGGAAGATAATTCTTTGACAATAGTTAATGGAAGATCTAGAGGTGATAAAGATGGAGATTTTACATACATATCCGAAAGAGGCTCTTCAACTATTGACTATTGCATACTCTCACAGGGTTCACTACAAATTTTACTGGACTTCAAAGTCGATGACCAACTGTACTCAGACCACCATCCTTTGGTTTTAACGATAAAAGGCCAAAACTTCAATGAGAAAAAAACCAAACGGGAAGATTATAATATTACGAGATATAGATGGTCAGCCGATGGACTCGCAATGTTTAAAATGAAACTGGAAGAATTGCGGGAAAAAAACATACCAGCCTCCGATGACCTTGTATACACTTTCAATCAGCGAATTTTGGAAGCAATGTCATCTGCAAAAATAACCTACTCAATTAAGGGCGGCCCCAGGAAATCTAAGCCGTGGTTCGATAAGGACTGCTATGATATGAAAAAACTGGCAAAAGAAAGTCTGAAGAAATATCGTAAAACAAATAGATTGGAAGACAGAGAATGTTATGCTTCTTCCAGAAAGAAATATCTCGCTTTATTGGATCTAAAAAGGAAAGGCTTTGATAATGAAAAACAGGAAATACTCAGAAATGCTAAAGACTCAAAGACCTTCTGGAAAACTATTGCGCTCTACAAAAGCACATCTATAATCCAAGGAGAAATATCTATACAGGACTGGCTGAACTTTTACCGCGAACTAATGACTACAGAGAAAAATTTGAGAATTTGTAATTTACATAATGTGATTTCTCAGAACGATCCTATATTGGACTCAGAGATAACCAATGCAGACATATACAAGGAGATAGCTGGTTTGAGGAGTAACAAGGCATGCGGGCCCGATGGCATCCCCAATGAAGTATTAAAAACACTCCCTGATTCGTACATACTGCTGTTGAAACAACTCTACAATAGTGTTATGACGACTGGAAAATACCCAGCAATTTGGACTAATTCCACTATACACCCAATCTTTAAAAATGGTTATAAGAACAGCCCCTCCAACTACCGAGGTATTGCACTGATTAGCAATGTATCAAAGCTTTTCACATCAATCCTAAGATCACGACTGGAGGAATGGGTCGAAGGAAGAAGGGTTATACCCGAAAACCAAGCGGGATTTAGAAAAGAAAGATCATGTATTGACCACATATTTACACTAACTACTTTAATCCAACTATCATTAAGAAAAAAGAGGGGAAAACTATATGTCTTTTTTGTCGATCTAAGGAAGGCATTTGATACTGTACCCCACTCACTACTTTGGAAAAAACTTTACAACCTAGGCATAAGTTACCAATTCATAAGTACGATCAAAAGTTACTACGAACAAGCAACTATAGCTATCAGATGGAAGGGATCATTTACGGAAAGTATTAAGATAAACTCGGGAGTCCTCCAGGGAGAACCACTTTCCCCACTGCTATTTATATTATTTATCACGGACTTAATCGAAATTTATAATAACTCAGACCTGCCGAGTGTAAATTTGCCAGAATTTGGAGATATCCATTTATTGCTGTACGCCGACGACATAGCAATTATAGGTGAGTCCAGGATAAACCTCCAAAAGAAGATCAAAATACTGAAAGAATATCTCGATGAGAACTTAATGACACTAAATGAGTCCAAGTCAAAGATTATGGTGTTCCGTAATGGAGGTAAACCCTCAAATAAGGATAGATGGTTCTGGAATGATAAACCCATAGCAATAACTTCAAGATATACATACTTGGGATTCCCTCTGACACCAACAATAACAACTACTCACCCGGCAAATTACTTTAAAGGAAAAGCACTTACAGCAATTAACGCCACACACCCAATATTAATAAAATCAAAAGCAAAGTCAATAAATTTATCAATCAAACTCTTTGATACAATAGTGAGAGCTGTCCTGATGTATGCCGCTCCATTATGGGCAACAGAGCATAAAGACTTACTGGACAATATACAAGACATATTTATCCGTAGGTTCCTGAATCTGCCCAGATACACTCCAGGTTACCTAATCAGATTAGAAACCGGTCGTATCTCATTGAGTGTAACAGCCTTAAAATTAACCCTGAAGTATTGGCTGCGGGTGTTGAATATGAGCAGTGACAGATTGCCACGTATATGTTTTAATAGAACACGGGAACTCTCTAATGCTTCGGGCACACCCATCGGTTTCATTAAAAAGCTCACTAATCTGCTTAACGATAATGGATCCCCTGCACTTGTTTCCTGTGATGACCCTGAAACGCTGAGGAGCGCGATTACAGGGCTCTTAAAAACAGCGGCAGACCAATCTATACAAAACGACCTTACAAGAATGGATAAATCTAAGCTATACTCTCACTACAAAGACATTCACATATCTTTCATGACGGAGGGATACCTTTTAGGGGATTTTCCTTTCCCGGTTGTAAGACTACTCGCACAAGTTAGAATACTTTCAAGTTTTTTTTAGAGAAAACCACACCAAGATGCTCTGCGGTGAGGACCCGACTTGTACCTTCTGTAATTCAAAACTACAAAATGAAATCACTCACTATATTTTTGATTGCTCTGCTCTGAAAGAAGAAAGAAGAACCCTTATGCTCAAAACTGGGCAACTCTGTGCTTCACTTCCATCAATAATTGACAATATGACCCAGAATAAGTATATTGCTACGGCGTTTTATGGTTTCCACAAGTCCATATCTCAGAAGAAGGCCAAGTGATACTCACTCCTCACTTTCTTACTGCTACTCTTTTTGTGTTGATTTCTTGCTTCCCTCTTTCTTATTATTATTTTTTTTTCCTTTTCTTGTTTTTTTTTTTTTTTCTTTCTCTTTTTACTCTGTATATATCGCTATTTCCGTTGTCTCACTGCTTTGTTCTTATGCATACCTCTGGTGAATCCTGTATAGGGTCAGTGACCCTAAATAAAGGCTTTTTTGTTGTTGTTGTTGTAGTAAATCAATCCCCTGTATCAGCTAGTATTAGGGAGGGTCGGTGGAAGGCTGGTTAAACCGTTTGGTTTTCGACCACTACGACCCGGGTTCGATTCCCGCATTGGACACTTTTTTCTGTTTAAAAAAAAAATGTTCCAATGGCCCCCCGATTCTTGCAAAAGTCCAACCCCCACCAGCGAGTGCAAGTAACCAAATGGGGCTCTGGCATTTGTAAGTGCAAAGTCGAACTGCTTTTCACATGTGTAGACATGTGGTGCGCTTACAGTAAAAGCAGTCGCTAACTACCCACCATGATTATCATGGCCTGTACCACGTGTACTAGGGATAAGCAAAAAAAAAAAATCAGGTTTCCAAGGATAAATTTCTTTTTTTATTTTTTTTTTAAGAAACTTATCCCTCTGGAAGCGCCTGATGCTTTCACCGTAATACTATTTCATCAAGGTAAAGTATAAAACATTATTAAAAAATGATTTTTTTTTTTTTAATTCAACAGGGAAAAAATACTTCCGTGCGTGGTAGAATCAAATCATTAGCCTTCTTCTCTCTAAGTCAGAATTTCTACCCCATTGTATTTTATTGACAAGTCTATTTTTTACTTATTCCAAGTATACGTGATACAGGCCATGATAATCGTGATGGGTAGCGACTATTTTTACAATATGTCAACACATCTGGTTCAAATCACATTAATAGGTACCGCTCAGCAAGAGCAACCTAGTTCATGATAATTGAACAATGAATAATATGTGAAGACACGTGAAGACATGTGAAGACATGTAGAAACCAGTTCTACTTTTGCAATTACAAGATGCCAGAGCCCCGTTTGATTATTTGTACTCACTGGTGAAGTTGTACTTTTGTAAGAATCAGATATAATTGAAGCATTTTTTCAGAAAAAAAAAAAAAAGTACCCAATGCGATCCCGGATCGTGAATGTCGAAAATGGACGAGACGTACCACTCGTCCACTTTTCCAATCTTGATGAAAGTGAAGGGTGCGCTCATACACAGGAAACTTCATGGAAATCAATATTGTCTACTTCTGGCCGCCGACTGTTATTGTAGCCGTTATATATCCCATGTGTCTACATCAGAATGTGTAGAATAAGTCGCTCAACTTCACAAATAACTCTATCGTTGAAGCAGAGACTAGATGGTCTAATGATATACCCTGTAGCTTTTCGGCGATCACTCTAGCGTTCAAAAGAGCAATTCAGGTCCTTATATTTACAGTGATGGTTTATAGCTACAAAGAGAGGCCTGTCCAATTTACAATTATATTTTAGAAAATGAAAACATTAAGGCATGGATGTTTCTTTTTCACATAAAACAAACTTCTACTGTCCTTACTGCGATGAAAAAATATTGGGAAAGATTGGTTCATCAGTGGTGAACCCTCTAAGCGGTTTCGTCAATTTAATCTACTAGACCGCTTCTCAGAGCTCTAATACTGTATTGGACGATTCTGCTTATACGATATATACGTATATGCTGCAATGAAGAGTGGAATTTCAGAAAGGGTATTCAAGCAAACTATGGACATACGCTTTTAAAACAGTAGAATTAGATGTAAAACGTACCTTTATTACATACTTTTATTTCTTGAGGCGAATTTTTTAGATAAATATGAACATTTTTCAAAACCTAACCGGGCCTAGTTCCCTGTAATTACACCAACGGACGAGTAGTCTTAACCGTTGGTTTTCGACCGCTACGACCCGGGATCGCATACATTGGACACTTTTTCCTCATTAAAAAAAAAATGCTCCAATGACCCCCGATTTTTGCTAGAGTCAACCCCACCAAAGAGTGTAAGTAACCAAACGGGGCTCTGGCACACTTGTAAGTGTAAAAGTTGAACTGCGCTTTGCACGTGTATAGACATGTAAAGCACTTACAGTAAAAGCAGTCGCCAACTTCTACCCACCATGATTTTCATGGCCTATATCATAATATATGTACTAAGAATAAAATAATTTTAAATATTGTTTTATAAAAAGTAGCTTTAATAATAATATCTTAATTTTCGTATACAAAGACCAGGTTTAAATTTTAAAATATTCTAAAAGACCAATCCACAAAGTATCCAGAACACAATATTTACAGTCCGGCGGTCTCAGTTCGTGGAACTCTCCCAGTTTGTAGATACAATTGTCCATCCTATGTAAGGTTTATAATCTTGTAGCGTCCTCTTATTGACTCTCTTAGCCATGGCAAAGACGTGGCTGTTTTATGCTTAATCTTTAATTCTGTTCTTTCACGTTTGGGAGTTGTTTAATTATTGTAAGGATTTGATTTTGAAATAAAAAATTGATTTAATGCTGATTTATAACCTGCTGGTTAGTGGCATCGCCAGTTTATACCATTTCTCACCCAGATTAAAGGAAAAGAATCAAACTTGCGGCCACCTGCCGTTCCCTAAACAAACACCCTCTTCCCCCTATCTCCTCAGATAACGCACAGCTGCTCTACAATACTAAGTCATACTTTCTTCAGCAAATAAACCATTCAGTAGCTCCATTGCATAGATTGGCATCCATACTTAACACAAGTCATTTCAACATTTTCCTCAAATTGTCTCAAGTCATCCAAAATGGTGTTGAACATTCCACCGCTAGAGGGAGACAAACGCTTTATTACATCACGAGGCTCAGCTAATCAGAAATTGTCAAACATTCGACAGCCTTCTATTTCAATATGGCGTTGTTTTTATTTTACAAACAACAACAACAATCTTTATTAAGACTTTTTAGTCTTATACAGATTATCCGAGTAAAATAGGGTATATATACAGAAATAACAGTTATAGTAACAATAATCATCATTTTTATTTATAATGTATCAAATAAGGGGAAAGAAGAAAGAAATGGCGTTTTTATTTTGAACTAATGTAAATTTATTGTTGTGTTGTTTGTAAGCCATATTCTCTTGTTTCTTTCTGTCAAGTACACGCCTGATATCACGTTCGAGTTTACACAATTTTATTTTGACATCCGTCAACGCGTACATTCAAGAGATTAAAGGGGAAAGAATAGAAGAGGCTATTTTTAGATTATGTACAGTACTCCCACAACGATGAAGTGTCCTCCTCCAGATAGTCAGGGTGTCTTCATTAACACCCTCATCCCAAAGCTCTGGTAAAGAGGCTTTGGTTGGAATCTAGATAGCGTCGTCATCCAGCCCTTGCTTGAAGAGCCAACAGCCCGAGCGGACGATGTTGAAGACCTTCTGGATGAGAGATCAGAACATCGCGTTAGATACCCTAATAGAAATACACTTGAATTTCCACTCATAAGAACAGAGAATAGCTATTATTTTAGCCACTGATTATTAATTTTACTCGATTCTTATGTTTTTGTTATATATTATGATCTTGCTCTCTTTTATGCAAATAAGGTGTGGTTGTTTGGACCAGAAGGAGCAGCCTTGTCATCCTGTCTTCTTTTATTTTCCTACGGGAAAAAATTTAAGTATCGTCAATCGAGATGTATCGTTATTGTCACGTTGGGGCAGGAGACAATCGCACATGTGATGGAGAAATTCGAAGATATCTAAAGCGAAATGTCAAGATTTCTTAAAATCTCTATTTGTGTACGCATATGACGAAATTTAAGTCATTTTAGCGCTTTTTTTTTTTTTTTTTTTTTTACAAAATAAAAAAAATTTAAGCTATTCTTTCTGCGATGGCAAAAATATTAGAAGGGTCTGAGGTTCATCAGTACTGAACCCTCCCAGCGGTTTCGCCAGTGTACACGTAGGTTTATGTGCATGTGTGTATGTTTGTACACACGCATATATATAAGTATTTGTGTATGTTATATTATAGAGAGATCAGTTTATTTTCCTAACTGTTAAAACAGTGCTGAATCAGAAGCTGAATAGATTTTAAAAAATATGTTTAATATAGCATTATGATGGACATGACGTAGCAGGCAGGCAAACAAAGAAAATGATCAACAACAACAAAGAAAGGGAGCTGCAGCGCCTCTAGTGGCGCCGGTCGGAAGCTCCAGTTGCCACGCACGTCATTCATTGTCCCCTGACGTTAGCGCTGGAAACCAATGTGTATTTTAAAGAAGCACACACAGAGTTCAACATTTCCTCTTGCGAATTCAAATTCATCTGGGGACATGCATCTTTGTGTTTTAACTTCTTCAAAGTCTTAGTTTGAATATCGGCCATGTTCTCATTGGTGTTAGCAAACTGAACAATGATGTCACCAGAGTTTATATTATCTCTTGTATGGTGAAACAGAACAGAGATGTGCTAGGAACGATTATTTTCGATGTTATCCTTAGAGAAGTTTATAGCTGATTGATTGTCCTAGTAGATTGTGAGTGGCTTGGCGAAGTGTGAAATGGATCCAAGATCAGATAGGTCTTGACCGAGTCAGGTGGCCTCTTTAGTACTGTGACATAATTCTATATGTTCTGATTCTATAGTGGACAACGAAACTCATTCTTGCTTTTTAAATCGCCAAATGAAGAAATTTCATCAATAACAGTAACCATTTTGAAATAGGATATTCGATTATCTGTTTCACTATCATAATCGGCGTCTGTGAATATTGCGATTTTGTTTAAAAGGAATTACCTGCGTGTCCACCCTTCACAGTTCAATATGATGCGGCTTTTCAATAGCTTTTGAAAGAAAAGCAGACGAGAAAGCATCAAAGAGGTTATTTATGTCGAAGAAAAAATGGAATAGTATCGCCCGAAGAAGATCCGTGGAGGTGATCAGGAATCAGCATGGATAATATTAGTTCTGAAGATGACCATTTTGAAAAATTGATCCCAAAAAAAAAATTCTAAAATAAGGTAGGTACTTAATGGTTTGTGTGTGTGTGTAATATGAGTAGTAATAAGTTGGTAATTTTCAATGTGTTACAGCTAATTTGAGATTTATGATGGTGATAAAATATATTTTATACTAGCCGAATGACCCTGGCAACGCCCGGGTTTTACCCGATTAAGTGTTTTTATTCAAATACTATTCGTTACAATTATGAATTGGCGCCGTGGATGTCACTTGTGAAACGTTCCGCTCCAAACTTTGTGTATGAGAAGCTATTTTTATAGAGAGATGATCTGGCTTTATGTCTTCTGCTCGAATGAATGTTTTTCTGTTAAAATTTTGTTCCTGCTTTTTAGAATTTTTCCCGGTATAATTTTGTATCTGATAATCAAACATGGTACAGCAATATTGTCATCATCATTTTCTGACTGAAAAAAAACAACTATTTTTGCCCAGAACCTGTCAATTTCAATTTTTCTTGGCTAAAAATGCGCAAATATCACTTCCAGATTTTTCTCTATGTCCTGTTAAAACACGTTTTACATGTACATTAGGTCAGCTGATATTGCCTCCCATCTTCACCGCTAGAGGCGCTGCGTGCGAGCGAAAGGGCAAATTTACAACGCAAATTTACAAATAACTCGAAGAATATTCGGGATAGAGACCTGGAATTTTCTCTATAAGTCTTTCCAGACTCTACTATATATACTGTTAAAATTTCAGTCAGATTAGTTACGTATTGTGGACGTGTATAGCCGACATAGGAACAAACACACATACATACACTGACTTTTATATATATAGGGATTGATAGGTATCATATCTGCGATAATGTATTAATGTTAATTTTGTTTCAGTATACACACACCAAAAATCTCTAATAATAAACAAACGTTTATATTGATTTTCGCGGAGATTCTATTCAATTTCAACTTTCACTATTGATGTATTCACCGATGTTGTTTACCCCATATTTGGATATTCACTTAGAGTAACTGTTAGTTATAATCTCGGCCTGTGTGTGGTTGCAGATCAGAACCAGTTGATTAGAGAGTTCCATGGGAGGCTGGCCATAGATGAGAAATTTAGGTGAATCGTTTCAAGCAGAAGGGCCATTCTTTGCCTTAGCAGTGAGGCAGCTGAAGATGATCTGTGGTTCCCCCGAGCAGTGCGGGCAGATTGCATCTTTGTTAGGATGCCCGATAACAAGGTCTGATGGAACATAATGGTGGTTTTCAAGGATAATAGTGGAGATTTCTCCATGTCGAATCGTGGGAAGAAATTTTAGGTAATGGCATGTGTGTGTAGTAGCTATGCAATTATATGTAGAATATGATAGAAATTTCTCGGATATATATATATGGTAATTTAAAGCAACAACCCCATATTGTATATAACTTATAACAAGATTTTCATGTTGTATAATAGAAACACATTTGTAAATAATTATACGCATTATTGACATGTGTCATTACATCATCATATGTAATGTACTTTGTACAAACTGAGGATAAAAAAATAAAACTCTGTAATAGATTAAGAGTTGAGCTGAAGCAAGAGATAGAAGTCATAGCGTCTAAAATCGAGATAGATGTAGCAGTCCCAGAACAACAAGGTCTAAAGATGGAAACTGCCACGGCGCCAGTTTAGAATTTCGCCAGACGATCCACGCCCCTGTCGCATCTGCTGTAATGCAATACTTCTTTTTTCGGAAAAGATATATAAGGCCCCCGTCTTAGCCAAAAATACAGTCTCTTCACCATCAGCGGAAGCCCTCGTCGGTTGTCACCAAGGTCCTCCTCATCAACCATGTAGACCAGTAAGAACTCTTCTATCTCCATCTTTCGCTCCTAGCTCAACTTTTATCTGTTCACGGAACTTTCTTAGTGCAACTGTGTCTTCGTTTTTTGTGTGGACATTCCCAAGCTTTCCACTCTGCCTCGACCACGACTGCCTGTACTTTGTGAGAACTGTAAAAGGTATTCCAAGGTGCAGAGAGGTACTGGAAAACTCCTTATCCTGACTGTTCCTCTCGGTCAACACAGTATAGCGAGAGTCAACAGGATCTCATCACATTTTTAGTCGACAGGATTCTACAAGAGGCTACCAGACCTCGCCACATATACCTGTTGATGGGGTTTATAAAGAGAGATTTTTAAAACCCAGGTTCCAGGAGCGCAGAATACCAGCTACCCAGGCTGTCCATCTCACTAGTATTGACTAGTACTAGGGGCTTTTAATCGCGTCCTGTTTTGATTGCTGAGATGAACCAGTTGACCAAGAAGTTCCATGCTGAGGTCGAGTTTGGGAAGGGGCAATTTTAGTTTTAAATTCTCAAAATTTAGAGAAGGCAATTTTTCCTTTTGGATTAAGATATCAAAGCTATAGATTTTTTTCGCTCAAAATAATTGAAATAATTTAATTTGTTGTTACAACTGTATGGCAGTAAGTATGGAATACTAGTAATATCTCAATTAATATCTGATAATATAGAGCAAATGAATAAACTGGTAAATCACCTGATGTATGACTTTATCATTAGAATAGAGAAACTTCGCCTTTACTGGTCCCAAGCCTGATGATAAAGGAAGAGGGAGAGCAGTAATAAGCTCACTAAAAACCTGGGGTCAGCTGGCCAGGCTGATAGTACCCTGTGAGGGCTCCTGATCTAAGTATACAAAATGAGCAGCGTTTGCACTCCTGTACATGGCGTCTATTCCTCATGTCAGAGGCTGCCATAGATAAGTCGGCCTGCCACTGAGTAGTGCTCCCAGTCTTAATGACAAAGGCATACGCATTCTACATCAGAGAAACGAAAGAAGAAGAAGATTAGAGCAGAGAGAAATGTATATATATTTGAATGAATTCTAAATAAATACAAAGAAGTCTCCAGATGATGCAAATATAATTGTGCGTGTTGAAAGTTAGTTAGTTCTAAAAATATATAGGTAAATTTTTATATTTAAACTTATATTAATGGCAATATTTAGTTTTAAAAAATAGATGCTGTATATGGTGGGAACAAATTATATCTTTCTTCTATATATATAAAAATGAATGTATGTGTGTCTGTCCTTTATGCCTGACCAAACCACTCATTGGAACGCCATGAAACTTTGGGAAGTTATTTAGTATAGTACTGGGAAGGTTTCTGAAAAATAATTTCTTGAATATCTTGAAAATCCTTAGAGTTATTTGCAGATTTGTATATTTAACTCGCAAGCAGCACCACCATTGCGGCGATGATAACAAGTTTTTTTATCTATAAGTTTTATTATCACTAAGTTTATTATCTTAAAGATTATTTATCAAAAAGTAAGATTATCTCAGGATGACACGGCAATTTGAATAATGATACAATTCCAAGGCAAAGATATGTAGGCGCCATCCCGACCAGAGAGCCACAGATAAACAGATTATAAACGCACAGAATATAGAATCCGAGCTCCCCAGTAGAAGGAATACCCGGAAGACGACGGTACTCTCTGTTATATGTGTTGTTCACTATTATGATTTTGTTTTAATAAACGCTACTAAATTATTTCATTGGATCCTCTCTTTCTTTTTCCCAGTAAGAAACGCCTACGGAAGCCAACAGAAATTCAGAAGTGGGATGGTCCTGAAGAAAATTGAAGATTCACTGGAATAATTTGGAAACGAGAAGGACGTGGCGCGGTGACCGATCAACGTAAGAGGAGTTGCATGGTATGTACGAAATTTAATTACCTATTCCTAAAAGTATTATTACAAGTCACCTCGACAAAAGTATTATCGCAAAGTATCGCGGTAAAAGTATTATTACAAGTCACCTCGACAAAAGTATTATCGCAAAGTATCGCGGTAAAAGTATTATTGCAAGTCATCTCGATAAAAGTATTATCGCAAAGTATCGCGGTAAAAGTATTATTGCAAAATCATCTCGATAAAAAGTATTATCGCAAAGTATCGCGGTAAAAAGAAAAAAAAAGTATTGTCTCAAAATTTCTAAAGAAAAGTTGATTTCGTTTAAAGAAATAATTGAAACAGTACGTATCTGGTTTAGTCAGTTTTATTTGTTTATTTTAAAAATTTTGCTTTGTTTATTTTTCCTTTTGAAAAACATGACTTATTTAGCGAAAGTAAGGAAATGCGATTTGAGCAAGTTGGCGTATGAACTCGGCGAGGTAGTACCGCCAGAGAGCAGGATCGTCGACTTAAAACACCTTATTTTGAATAGCCAATCTTACGAAGAAGAGTTCGCAAAGCAACTGTTGGAGACTGATCGAGGATCGGGAACGAATCGAGGAGCGGGAACGAATCGAGGATCGGAAAC
Organism: Cordylochernes scorpioides; assembly: GCA_030710605.1. Classification (NCBI taxonomy): domain Eukaryota; kingdom Metazoa; phylum Arthropoda; class Arachnida; order Pseudoscorpiones; family Chernetidae; genus Cordylochernes; species Cordylochernes scorpioides. Next base: position 20,853,160 of record CP092882.1, on the reverse strand, counting down.
GAATCGAGGATCGGGAACGAATCGAACGGGAACGAAAAGAACAAATGGTAATGGAATTCGAGCTTGAGAAGCTGCGCATCCAGACTACACGCGGAAACAACGATACGTCTCGAAGTACCAGCAATGACGCACATTACGAGATACGTAAACTGATGCCCAATTACGAGTCGAAGGACAATGATTTGAGTTTTTACCTAATTCTTTTCGAAAGACAGGCAAAGCGACTAGGATTGGATGAAGACCAATGGGCGTTCAGCCTCCTAGGATTGCTACCTTACGAAATGACTCAATTAATCGCTCGGGAGACAGAAGAACAAAGCGGCGATTATAGGTTCGTGAAAAGGTTGCTCCTAAAACGGTACAAGTTGAGCCCCGAACAATTCAGACAAAAATTCGAGAAGCACGAGAGATCTCAAAAGGGTTCCTGGAGAGACTTCGCTTTCGAATTGCGAGGATATTTCAACGAATGGATCGAAGGAATGAACGTGGAAAATTTCGACGCCCTAAAGGATTTGTCCGTCACTAACCAGCTAAAGAAAAAAGTTCCAAATGTGCTGCGTAATCATCTCATTGACGATTGGACCAAGTTAAACAACCCAGATGAGTTGGCGGATAAACTGGACGAGTACGAAAATGTTCGCACCGAGATGGGACCTCCGCATTGGAATGCGAAACACCTCATACCACCGTCGTTTCAGCAGAAATCTGCGAGATTCCCCAACCAAAGCGAAGTTAAAGAGACTAAACAAGGAACGAATGTTTCGGGTCAAGACGCTGCAAGGAACGAAATCAGTGAAACGTACCCTAACACCTTGAGGAGAATGGTCAACCGTACGATCAGAAACGACAAGGGAGAACCGAAGTGCTTCAACTGCAATCAGTTTGGACACATTGCCAGAGACTGCCCAGCACCCAGGACTACGTTGACATGCCGAGGATGCGGTCAAACGGGACACAAGGAAAGGAATTGCACAAGACCCAAAGAAGGACTAAAAGTAGCCAACCTGGAAGTCGAAGGACTGGAGACTGTCCCGCCAGATGTATATTTGAAGGATGTCAAGATCGACAACAAGGAAACCGTGAAGGCAATGATAGACACCGGGAGCAGCAGTTGTCTAATGAGAGAATCGGTCGCAAGGAGGATCAGCGTCGACATCGAACCAGACTCGACTAGTCTGTACGGCATCGGTAACCAGACTGCACCAGCTGCCAGGACCGTTGGGAAGACGACAGTCGACCTGGAGATTGATGGCATCGTCGGAAGGGAAATCACTGTATTCATTGTCAACGATGATGCCCAACCCTATGACCTATTAATTGGAAGAACATGGACAGATCTGCCCTACGTATCCTTCGCCAGAATTGGTAAAAACTTGCATATTGGCTATTCATCCGAATTTCCGTTTGCTAATCTGCAAGAAGAAATCAAGTCGCGTCGCATCGAACTGAGAGCAACCGAAACTGTTCAGTTGGAGAGCGACTCCATTAACTTTACAAGTGCAATCACAGACGAGGTAAAGGACGGATATGTATTGTTCACAGGAGTAGATGACGCCTGTGTCGATTCCCTATTGGAAGTGGTCGATGGAAAGACGACCGTACCCATCATCTCAGCTGGCAAGGGCAAGTTGAGAGTAAGGAAGAACCAATGTGTAGGGCGAGTTGAACTACTGAACCTTGATGATATTGTTGTTAACCTGGACGTCGCAGAGGATTCGTTTCAGACTAAAAATGAAGAGAAGAGGGAAGGACAAGACCAAATGAAACGTAAGCGCCCCATACTGCCTGAGGACATCAACGTCAATCATTCTCTGACTTCGAAAGAGAGACAAGAAATCCTAGATGTAGTAAACGAGTATAGAGACTGTTTCGCTCTTGGCATGGAGGAATTAGGGTGCACCGATGTCACCAAGATGGACATTAAGGAGGTTGATGGAAGCAAGCCAGTCTGTCTGAGACCGTATAAGACGACTGCAAGTGAACGCGAAGCAATCAGGGAGATTGTCAGAGAGTGGAAGGACAATGGAATAGTCACGGAAACTAGATCACCCTACGCTAGTCCCGTCCTACTTGTGAGGAAGAAAACTGGAGATCATCGTCTGGTGGTAGATTATAGGAGACTCAACATTCAAACAGTTAAGGACAAGTTCCCATTACCAAGGATAGACGACCTTCTGGAAGGCCTAAGGAATGCGAAATTCTTCACCACTCTGGATCTGGCGCATGGATATCTGCAGATACCACTGACCGATAAGGCAAAATTAAAGACAGCATTCATCACCCCAGATGATACAGGTCAATTCGAAAGGATGATTTTTGGACTCGCCAACGCACCAGCTGAATTCCAAAGACTGATGCACACTGTCCTAGGTCCGCTGCTGAACAAGAAGGCATTCTGCTATCTCGACGACATGATTATCCCGGCAAAGGATTGGCGGGAGATGATCGAAAGGTTGAGGGAAGTCTTCGAAAGAATAAGATCAGCGAAGTTGACACTGAAACCCTCCAAATGTGAGTTCGGAAGGAGGGAAGTTGAGTTCTTAGGGTATGTCATCAGTACAGGCGGACTTAAGCCAGGCCCAAGAAAGATCAAGGCGATAGAAGAATTTCCAGAACCCAAGAATGTCCACGACATACGACGCTTTCTGGGACTGACGAACTTCTTCAGACGATTTGTAAAGGACTTCGCGAGGAAAGCAGAACCCCTAAGCAGACTTACGAAGAAAGGTTCACAATTTGAATGGAAGGAAGAACAGCGAAGGTCATTTGGAGGACTACGAAAGGATATGGTCGAATATCCGGTACTAGCTCATTACAACCCTGAACTCAAGACAGAAGTACATTGCGATGCGAGTGCTGAGGGATTAGCAGGAATGGTGCTACAGATGGACGAAGACGGCAAATGGCGCTTGGTCTACTGTGTGAGCAAGAAGACAACAGAGGCCGAGAAGATGTACCACTCAAGCAAATTGGAGCTGATGGCGATAGTGTGGACCTTGGATCGACTACGTCAGTTCCTCGTAGGAATCAAGTTTACAGTGGTTACAGATTGCCAAGCACTGGTCTACATGAACGCGAAGAAGACTACAAATCCTCAGATAGCGCGATGGTACAATCTGATTCAGGAATACGATTTCGAAATTCGACATAAACCAGGGGAGAAGATGGCCCACGTAGACGGAATGAGTAGAGCTCCAGTCGACGACCCTAGAGACACGATGGAGGAAATCGTGGAGAAAAACCTTGAAGTGTGCCTCACAATCACACTGGAAGAACAAATCTTGATGATTCAGCATTCCGACCCTGAATTGAGAGACCTGATCCAGATCTTTCGAAAGGACCCGTGTGATAGGACAGTAGGAGAACAAAATAGAATTAACGACTACAGCTACAGAAGAAAGCCCGGACGAGGAGCCAGAAGTAGAAGATACCCCCCGACGCAACCCACGACGTTCCTGCAACGCAAGGTTCAATCGAGGACGATTGAAATCCAGGAATGGCCGAATGTAGGCGCCATCCCGACCAGAGAGCCACAGATAAACAGATTATAAACGCACAGAATATAGAATCCGAGCTCCCCAGTAGAAGGAATACCCGGAAGACGACGGTACTCTCTGTTATATGTGTTGTTCACTATTATGATTTTGTTTTAATAAACGCTACTAAATTATTTCATTGGATCCTCTCTTTCTTTTTCCCAGTAAGAAACGCCTACGGAAGCCAACAGATACTATTCCTTTAACTTCCAATTACCGAGGGAACCAATTAATATTGATTTTATTCAACTTATCGAGTATTTTTCAAGGGACCGGGAAAAAATGTTCACTAGATAAAACGATGATTTTGTAATGTAGAAAATTAGGAAAGACAAAATTCAGGATGACACGGCACACTGGGACCGGGGAAAAATGTTCACTTTATCGAGAGATTCAAATTTACGAGTTTCAAATTATCAAAATATATCTTCTTTTTTTATATAAGTTTATAGAGAATTGTTTTAACAAATGTTCGTTAGACAAACCTTTACTCGGGTAAAACAGGGCGAAGCCGGGTACATCCGCTAGTTCATAATAAAAATAATAAGGTTAAAGTCAACGCTCATTATTATTTTATCCACTTCATGCACCTATAATCTATTTCATCAAAATGTCATTTGATAATATAATGCTAAATGTTAAATATATACATAATTATATTACTTTTTATTATAATATATCATATTTATAGGTTAGAATTATTGATTGAATAAATTAAACATATTATTTAACATCAACATTTTAAAATTTAAATATCATCATCAATCAATTATATTTTCTGAAAAATTATTTCAATAACAATGGTTGCCTGGGCGAAGATTTTACGTGACAACGGTAGAATATTTATTGATATGAATATAATTAAATTGCACAATAGGAACAAGGAATTGAATGAAAATAAGAATTGCACAAATTTTAACTATAGAAATATATTTTGTTTACTAAAACATTGTACATGTAAACTTAAACTTAACTAATTCCTATTTGAGTGATTTTGTTGAGGATAGGACGATGATAGGACTTGCATAAATGGAAGGCGCGGTGAGACCAAACGTTCACTGATAGGATCCAGAGGCGGTAGACCTGGAGGTATGTCAGGATATGAGAAGCCGTTGACCTTTGCGAGAGTAGGAAGCTTACGCTTATTCAGTGATTGTCTACAGGTGTTGCAAGACTTTGTATAATCCTCCTTGCGTAGCTGCCGATTTTCCTTAACGTACCAATCCGAGATTACCTTCAGTTGTAGTGCAGTGATGGTTTTAAGGTCATTCTTGAACCACAATCTGTCACAAACCGAGCAAGCATGGCCAAAATCGTTGTCCAGGAAAGTAGATTGAAATCTCCGTATTGACGATGACCATTTGGTATACCAGGTGGATTGTTCCAGTTGTATTGCTGTTTGGCTTGAAGAAGTAGTCGGTTGTACATCAGTCCGAGAAGATGCTGCTCTACGTTGTCGGAATGCACGTTGCCGTTGAGCGTTAGTTAGGGGAACGCTCGTTCTCTCCGCCACGACAGGAACGCTTGTTCTCTCCACCACAGAACAAGACGTTGAAGCAGGTGACTCTGACGTACCGCTGGTGAGGGCTATGTTAGCAGATTTACGTAGCTTGAACCTGCGTTGCCTCTCCGCAGCCGCTTTTGCAAAGGCTCTTACTTGTTCAGGAGTTCTGGTCAATGCTTTTCGTAGTCTGTACTCACGTTGTCGCTGAGCATTCGTTCTGGCGGTAGAGGTGGTGTGTGGAACAACGAAAGGTACTGCAGACGTTGACGGCACGATATCCTCCGTCTCCATTGAAGTACTGGAAGTTGAAGGCACCGTTTCCATTGTTTTGAGAGTGGTGATTCCTGTTGAACATTTGAAATTGAATGGATGAATTTTTAATTTTAAAGAATCAATTTGAAAATCAAAACACTTATTCAGATCGAAGGTTCAAATTTTTGCTAAATAAATTTGAAACTATTTAAAATTTGTAAAATAATAATTAATTAATTAATTAATTTTAAACTAATAATTTACTTAACACTATCAACATTTATCAATAGTATGACATAACCTATAAACTCAGTTTCTCAACTTTTGTGTCAATCTAACAATTAATCAATCAATCATAGTTTACGATAATGAAATATCAGTGTACAATTATTTACCTTTATTGTTGTAGTTGTTGTAAATGACGAATCTAAGCACTCCACATTTTCACTACAGACACAGCTGACGATACTTTAACCACACGTGTGAACTTGTATTATGACGCTTTCTTGTTTTTCCAACGCCAAGAACGTTCGAGAAAGACAAAGACAGAGACAAGCATGCGCCGATTCAATGCGCCTAATTCTCTAGCGCTGCGCGCGCAGCACTCTCGTTCGGTGACTCATCGTAACGTTACCGGGCGTTACACTTTTTCATAAGTGACTCCCAGCCGCAACCTAATTTAAGACGTTGTCACGTCAAAAAGTTTTGGTGACCCCTGTCGCTCTTATAAAGTGAGAATATGTATTGTTTATAAAGCCTGTGTCAAATATAAGCACTATAGTTTCATTCTCCTTGAAAAGGGCGACATTGTATCGCTGAATCATCAGATTAAAAAGTAAAATCTAAATCAAGATTACAGAAAATTTCGCCGTTAATTAGTTTTGTCTTTATAATAAATTATAAAGGTATTTGAGTCTGATGTCACAAAACATTTTATGTTGAGAGGTGGTGATTCTCTAGGTTTGTTTAAAAATTCGAGAACCTGAGATATCTGTATCTCTCAGGTAATAAAAAAGAGAAAAAATGTTGAAGAAATGATTGCATATTTTTCGCCCATAAATAGACTTTTTGTTGTTGTTCTTGAGAATTGATAGGTTGGAATAGGTTTGTCCATCTTTGATATTTTATTAATTCTAGAATTCTTGAACAGTCTCTTGGAGTTTTGTGAAAATATATATTTTATTCTAACAAAAATGTTCTTATGAAAAAACGTATCATTAAATGGAAGATAGGTATCTTTTATTTGTAAACGTTACGAGCTTTCGGGCAAACGCCCTTCTACAGGTCGGTCTCTCGCCTTAATTTCTGTCAAACCTGTAGAAGGGCGTTTGCCCGAAAGCTCGTAACGTTTACAAATAAAAGATACCTATCTTCCATTTAATGATACGTTTTTTCATAAGCTGTACACCGGAAGAGTTTTAAGTTTTTACTAAAAATGTTCTTATTTAAATGTTGCTGCATCACATTTTATTTATTTGTCAAACAACATGTAGATAACCCAGGCTCCTGTAGTGTAGCTGTTGGAAAAGAAGGCGTCCGAAGCAGCCAATGGGAGGCCGGCGGAAGCGGCTACGGGGATGCAGCGGCAAAAATGAGAAAACAATAACAGAAGAACTTGTAAACAACTTTCGAACACTAGAATTTGCCCTGATCTCCGATTCTTTTAGTGTAAATATTTAAATATATAATTAATTAAATAATACTTTACTTATTTTCTTAAATTGTAATAAATATAATTTTCCCTCCTGTTTTCGTCTAATATTTTAATAGTGCTATAAACAGCGACACCTTAATTTTGAACCTTCAACCCCGCCGACCAAGAATAGAGGTGAGTGACTACCTCTATAGAATTTAGATCGTCGTCACAACACAGAGTGGCGGTGAAATCGCAATGTTTTTGGCATCCCAGCCGGGACTGTTGAAGGTAAATTCTAGAAAAAAAAAAATCAATTTAAGCTGACCATTTTGGAACTCGCTTGCTAACCCTACTTGCCGCTTTGTTTACAAGATGGCGGAAGAATTAATTCTACGTTTAAAGAAGAAGCGTGCTATTAACAGATCATATTTAACGAAAACTTGCAATAAGATTGAAAGTGGACTTGACACGCTAATTAGAATTGATCTTGAAGAATTATTAGAACAATTGAATGAATCATTTAACGAACTTAAATTAGTGGATCACGAAATAGAAACGCTTCTTGAAACTGACGATTTAGAGAAGGAATTACAGGGCGTAGAGGAATATCGAGAGAAATATATTACTTGGAGATTTAGGGCAAATAAAAAGATTCGCCAATCAGATTTTCATGGCGAAAATATAACGAATTCGAACTCACGAATAGATGAAAATGAAATGAGACATTATGTACCTTCCTGCACGACTGTGAAACTTCTGAAATTGATGATATCGAAATTTTATGGAAATTTTAGTGAATGTGGCTGACGTTCTGGAATACTTTTGATGCAGCTATACACCAGAACAACTCACTGAACCCGATCGATAAATTTAACTATCTGAAGTCACATCTCGGCGGAACTGCACTAAACACAGTCGAAGGTTTCGCTTTATCTGCGGACAATTATGAGAAAGCTATAAAATTGCTTAAAGACAGATTTGGGCGAGAAGACATTTTGATTAGCCGACATATGAACAATTTGTTGTCAATGAGACCACTCAAAACGTCAAGCGATGTAAGAACCTTCCGCGAACTTTTTGACAACCTTTCTGTTCAAATAAGAAGTCTCGAGTCGCTAAACGTGTCCATTGATGTTTACGGACAACTGTTGTGCCCGATAATAATAAAGCTTCTACCTGCAGACCTTAATTTGGAATTGAACAAAGAACTCCCGACAAGTTACGTAATTAATGACTTGATTACCTTTCTAGAAAGACAATTAACTGCACGGGAGAGGAGTTTTAGAAACGAAATCGGTACCGGGAATGAATCAACTTCTAAACCTAATTTAGTAAACAAACATCCAAAGACAAGATTCTACAATGAAAAACCAATTGCGACAGCTTGAGAACTTTTGAATTCAGTTCACAAATCGAATGAATGTGTATTTTGTGGTAAAGACAACCATGGAAGCCCTAAGTGTGACTTTGCAGCTAATATGAGTTTAAACGAAAAGAGATCACTCATGAAGAAAAAAGGGGTTTGTTATAAATGTCTTCGGCCTTCTCATTTAAGTAAATTTTGCAGAAATGTAGTCCGTTGTTCGATCTGCAACATGTCTTCCCACCTGGATGTCATGTGCACAAAACTGATTTTAGATAGAGGTGGATCTTCCAAGTCTCCAACGGTGCAAGATGAAACTCTCGCCAACTTATCAACCTCCCCAGACGTCTTGTTGCCTACTTTGAGAGTGACCCTCAAAGGGAACAGAACGGAGAAGACGGCACGGGCTATAATAGACACCGGATCCCAAAGATCATATATTTTACATAGCACAGCAATGGAAATGGAATACGAACAATCTAGGAGAGAGTTCTTCCGGCATTCCTTGTTTGGAGGATCGAGTACCGACGTAGTTGAACATGAGGTCTATACCATTCATTTATCTGACATCAATAATTCCTATCGCTGTGAGTTTGAAGCACTAGGTCAACCCCTTATCTGTGGAAGCATACCTCCGGTGTGTCCTAGATCATTTTTAGAAGGGAGTGAAGAACTCGACGTGTCAGATTTGATGAGAGACCGTATAGAAGTCCTTATAGGGGCGGACATAGCCGGGAGATTGCTAACCGATGCTCAGAGAAGAATCTCATCTGGACTGGTGGCAATCCGTACCAAACTAGGATGGACTGTGATGGGAAAGATTCCTCCAACGGAGGTGAGAGATGACACCAGCGCCCTTTGCGTGACCACACTTCTATCTTTGGATCTAGAAAACTTGTGGAAATTAGATGCAATTGGAGTCTCTGACGCGGAGGTTGAGAAGAAGACTCAATCATTACAAGCAGAAATGGAGGAACATTTCGCCCACACCACGACGCGAGATATCGAGGGGCGTTATGAGGTAGCTCTACCCTGGGTGCAAGACAAGGAAAGGATTCCTTCGAATAGATACCTAGCCGAAAACCAACTAATTTCTGTAAGAAGAAAACTTGAAGAAGTTGGAGACATGAAAGAGTATGGACAAATCTTTGAAGAATGGATGAAACAGGGGATAATCGAGTATGGCAGAGAGGATAAACTAGATGGTGTACACTACCTGCCACATCGACCAGTGTATAAAAGGAACAGTCAAACTTCTAGAATACGGCCAGTATTCAATGCGTCGGCCCGGAAGAGAGGTAAACTTTCCCTGAATGACTGTCTGGATAAGGGACCCAATTTGATAGAAATTGTACCAAGACTTTTAAATAAATTCCGGAAATATGAAGTAGGTGTCTCTTCCGATATCGAGTCAACATCATTACCAGAAGACAGAGTACGAGATGCTGCAGTTTTCGAAATAGTAGGAGTTGATCTAACTGGGCATCTTATCTTAAAGAATAAGAAGAAAGCATGGATTGTCATCTTCACATGCGCAGTGTATAGAGGAGTTCATCTGGAACTTGTGACATCTTTGTCTATGGAAGCCTTTCTCCAAGCTTTCCGTCGATTTATTGCTCGAAGAGGCCGCCCATTGATTGTGTATTCGGATAACGGGACTAATTTCCGAGGCATGACTGATACTTTAAAGAAGATTGATTTTTCGAGATTAAAATGTGATCCCACATTGGAAAACATCACCTGGAAATTCATACCGCCTGGCGCTCCTTGGTGGGGTGGATGGTGGGAGCGTTTGATTGGAAGGATGAAACAATTGCTCTTTAGGATTCTCGGTCAAACCTCCTTGGGATATGAAGAACTTTCCACGTTAATGTGTGACGTCGAAAGCTTGATGAACACACGCCCTCTGACCTACCTAACGGAAGAAAGTGAGGATCTCGCTCCATTGACACCTTCGTTGTTCTTACATGAGGTCAGAGAGGTTGGCGTTCCAGACCTGGACTTGATTGATAACCAGACCCTCTCCCGCAAATATCAATATATCAAACGTGTACGAGAAGATCTTAGAGAACGATTTCGTATCGAATATTTTGGATTCCTGAGACAAGAAACGAGACGCCTGAAGTCTACCATACCATTCAAGGTGGGAGACATGGTGCTCATTGGACAAGAGAGTTTAAAGAGACTACACTGGCCGTTAGCCAGAATAATCCAACTCTATCCAGGAAAAGATGGACTTGTGAGGGTTGTGAAAGTGAAAACTTCATCAGGTGATAAAATACGACCTATTCAAAACTCTACAATTTAGAGATAACGCCCGAGATAAGATGTCGAGACCCTCTAACTGAGCGATCTCCCACACAAGAAGTTCGATTGACAACTGAAGAGGACCCTTTGACTTCACAACAAGAGCAACATCACATTGAAATCCCGAATGTTGTGTCAAGTTACGGACGGCCCATCAAGAGACCCAACCGATTGGATCTACTGAACTTTTCCTTTCCATGTTTGAGTCGTCGAGACGCCAACTCAAAGGTGGGAGAAATGTTGGAAAAGAAGGCGTCCGAAGCAGCCAATGGGAGGCCGGCGGAAGCGGCTACGGGGATGCAGCGGCAAAAATGAGAAAACAATAACAGAAGAACCTGTAAACAACTTTCGAACACGAGAATTTGCCCTGATCTCTGATTCTTTTAGTGTAAACATTTAAATATATAATTAATTAAATAATACTTTACTTATTTTCTTAAATTGTAATAAATATAATTTTCCCTCCTGTTTTCGTCGTATATTTTAATAGTGTTATAAACAGCGACGCCTTAATTTTGAACCTTCAACCCCGCCGACCAAGAATAGAGGTGAGTGACTCCCTCTATAGAATTTAGATCGTCGTCACAACACAGAGTGGCGGTGAAAACGCAATAGTAGCCATAGATCGCCAAAATTTGTTCAAATCCTAATTTCTTTAAATATAAATGTGATGAATCAGAATATGAATTTAGTCATTGAAATTAATCATCTTAATTCTAAAACATGAATCTAAATAGAGTGTGAAATGTTTCTTAAATAAAACAAAAGAATTTCCACACATCTTATATTTTATTCTTTATCTGGATTAAGATCAAATTTAGATCACAGAAACAAACTTTTGATATGTCAGATTGCCAGGTTAATTATACTCATAACTCAATTTTTTGTTTTATCTTTGATAGGATTTAATAACTGGTTTGGCACATAATGATTTTTATCAAGTTCAGTTTACAGTAGTACTAGAAATGTTTATCTCAATAAACGCATCAAGAAAGATTTATAATTTAAAGTGTTGATAATTTTTTCCAACATATATGTGATGATTTAAGACCATGGAATTGTTGTAAATAGTCTAGATATCCACTACCACATGTTCCACCCCATGACTGTATATAACTTCTTATGTACTGCACATAGAAAACCTCAACTAACATCAATCTGTACCGCGTAAGAATCTAATAAAGTATTGCAACTGTACAGATAGAAGGAATGGAGAGAGACAGGAGAAAGTTAAGGTTAAAACAAATCAGGTTTAGGACAGAAGTCGAAGCAAGGCCTAGCAAAAGAGGCTTAAAACCAGCCCAACTATAAATAAGTTACAAGTCAATACTTCCTGACAGGACAGGGCGTATCTGATATCGAGGAAACCATAAAATCTAAGAGTGACGCCCAATTTCCGGGCCAAGACAGGACGTATTTTCAATCAAAGAAAGCCGCAAGGCCAATTACAGAAGACATCACCTAAGTAGGTCAACCAATAGCCTACGGCCACGTGAAAAAGTCCCACCAATTAGGAAAGAATCACCTAAATAGGTCAGCCAATCAGAAAGAAGCAAGGTCGTGGTGTTAAATCGAAGACCTAGAATAGGCAGTCTTCGCTTGGCTCCCAACGGTAACACTTGCTCTAAAGTCTCTCTCTCCTCATCCCATTCCTTCTTGACGTCAGACGCTTTTAGTGGAATCTCTGTTTGTTTATTTCACCTTTGGCCCAGCTGTGTCGCCTTCCACCACGACTGCACGGTAGAGTTGACATCGAGGTTCGTCTAGCATCAGGTAACACTGGTCCCAGAGGTCCCAAGATATCACAGACTCCCCCGTAACGAAGAGTCGACAGGATAGTGGACGCCAAGGTACAAGTAAGCAAGTAGACCACTGTCTGTACAGAAAGATGGAACAGGGAAGAGAGGAGAATCCAAAGGAACCCATGGAGTCCGATCCCGACTCCGAAAGTGGCGAAAACACTTTTCCGAAGAAAGAAAACACCCTCGGTAGGACGCAGGAAGTTCCCCCCGGCCAGGAAGACGTCACACCCCCGCCGCCGGTGTCAGATGTCCTGGGGAGTTTAGCCAGGACGATATATCAGCTCTCCTCGGCGACAGGACTATCGCGGGATGTGGAGCTATCGCGTTACGATGGTTCGTACGAGGCGCAGAGCTTCTTCGACAACTACGACGCCCAAGCTGATCTGGCCCAACTACACTACACCGACCGACTGAGAAGGCTTCCCAACCTCCTACAAGGTAAGGCCCTGCACTACTTCCGCAGCCTAAAATTAGACAAATTATATTACGTTGACGCAAGGCAGGCCCTGATAGACCTCTTTCCTGAAACCACAAACGCGTCATTTGCCCAATTCTTGGCCATTAAGTTGACAGATCGCTCCTCGTTAGAGGAATATTATCAAAAAAAGACGGTGTGTGGCCTACAGCTGAACCTTCCCCACAAAATCCTTTTAGAATCCCTGACTGATGGGTTACCCGTCGCTGATCAGCGCATTGTCGCTGCCGTGCAACCGAACACCCTCCAAGCGTGGTATAGTGTAGTATCGCGCGTAAGAGGAACCCACAGTGCGTCGCAAGTGTGCCAACAGACGACCAGAACAACGCCCAACCCTTCCTTCGCACCGTCACCGAGGTACAGTGCTCCGCGACCATGGTCAGCGCGACCCAACTACTCTGACAATCCACCACCTTCATCCTGCAGGTATTGTGGCGCCATGCACTGGCACGCCCAGTGTCCCAAACGGCCTGCACAGAGCCGTCCAAGACCTGTGTACCGAGCCACAACTTATCCGCAGCACGACCGAACTGTGTTCTCCTCTCCCGCACCCTTCCAAGTTAACAACACGCGAGCGCATGTTACCCGCTCCCCTGATCCTCTCTACACCACGAGCCCAGCGCAAGCAGTGAACCCTAGCTGTCCCATAGGTACCTCGACCACGGCACCAAAACAGGCCTGTTCCGACGCCCAAGACAGCACAACAGTAGGTTCCTCCTCACATAACTTTCGTTGAACAATTGCTCGTTCGAGCTGAACTGCCCAATAATGTAAACCTTCCTCTACTACTTGATACAGGAGCATCTATCGATATAATTAGTCGGAATACTTTTAAAATAATAGAAACCAATTTGCAAAAGAAAATACCTGTTCACCCATTTAACTTAACTATTAATGCCATAGCTAACAATATTTTCACCATAGGTTATATCTTTTTAAACGTAAAAATAGGTAACATAACGCAGAACCTAAAACTCCATATTATAGATGCCCCCTTGCCTTTTGGCATATTATCCCTTAACTCCATAAAAAGATTTCTACTAATTATAAACTGTCCTCAGCTACTCCTGTATCAAGATAATGTACCTCTACCAACTACCTTATACAAATTCACCTCGTGCAAGCAACACGTGTCCCATGGACAGGTTAATACAACTGTCTCATTTACTAAATCTTCCCCTCCTGGAACGGGTTGCTCACACGTGGTGAACTCCAACACTCTTATTTGGCCTCAATGTAATGTTCCTGATCCTATTTTCAACGCCTCTATGTCCTCCTCTTGCATATCTTTGGACACAAGTAACCTAGGTCACTGTCCCTATAATTTACACAAGGTACTGCATCAATTTACATCCGTTTTCGCCGCCAATAAATACGACGTCCCTAAGCTTAAAATACCTCCCGTAAAAATCAATACTACTTCGGACAAGGTAATTGCCTTACGTCCTTATCGCGTACCCCTAAATGACCAACTTGAAATACAAACACAGATCGAACACATGCTTGAACACGGTATAATTACAACCTCAGTATCTCCCTATGCCAGTCCTATTACGCTTGTCACCAAACGTGACAAATCAAAACGCTTTTGTGTTGACTATCGTAGGATTAATGAAATCATTGCACCAGACGTCCATCCTCTCCCCTTGATAGAGAATATACTCGACAAACTCTCACGCGCCAAATATTTCTCCTCAGCCGACATATCTTCTGCCTACTGGCAGGTCGAAATAGATCCCAGTTCCCGTCACCTTTTAGCTTTCGTGACATTAGACGGGCAATACGAATTTTGTAGGCTTCCTTTTGGGATGCGCAACTCACCACAGATTTTTGAACGTGCAATAAACCAAATATTCCAAAAATATAAGTTAAACTTCATAGCCCACTATTTCGATGATTTTATTATCTTTTCGGATACCTTAGAAGAGCATATTCAACACGTAGAAAAATTCCTGGAGATCTGCCAACAGGAAAATATTAAACTAAACTATAAAAAATGTGAATTTTTGAAGACATCAATAGAATTTCTAGGATACACTGTTAAGAACGGAACTTACACACCGCAGACCCGTAACCTCGATATTATTAACGCTATCAAACCTCCCTTCAACCAAAAAACATTACAGTCCTTTTTAGGAGCCGTCAACGTATATAACAAGTTTATACCAAATTATGCCCGTCTCAGAACCCCACTCAACAATTTACTTAAAAAGGACACTAAATGGCAATGGGACGACAAATGTCAACAGGCATTCACGGCTCTCAAGGAGAGCTTAACACGTAAGCCCGTATTACATCTGTATCAGGATGGCTTACCCTGCCGCTTGTACTGTGACGCCTCCACCCAGGGAATCGCAGGAATTCTCAAACAAGTACATCCGGATGGAAAAACTCATCCCACACAGTATTACAGTAGAGCACTACGTCCTCACGAACGCAACTATACCATTTCAGAGTTAGAATGCTTAGCGATCGTAGAAAGCATCGAAAAATTCCGCATCTATCTATCCGGTACCAAATTCACTGTCTACTCCGACCACCAAGCCCTACAATGGCTTAAAACTATTAAAAACCCGTCAGGACGACTTTTTAGGTGGAGTTTAAGACTATCCACTTACGACTATGAAATACAGTACCTCAAGGGAACCCAGCAACACGAGGCCGATTTGCTTTCTCGCAATCCATTTTGTGGATTTATCAGTGCCCGTACTATTAAGAAACACCAACCGAATATCACAGATTCCAGTGTCGCTGTAGACGTCAACGGTCTACACACCATACAGCGTAAAGGTGTAAATCGAATAATAATACCCGAAGCTCTTCAACACTCGCTTATGAACCAGGTTCACAGCGAATACAACCATCCCGGTATCTCCCAAATGACTCGCCTAATCTCTACTCAGTATTACTGGAAAGGTATGGCCAAGTCCATACAAAAATTTGTAAATTCCTGTCATACCTGTCAAATCATCAAAAGACCCAAAGGTAAACCTTATGGCACCTTAGGACAAATTCCCCCACCACAACAGCCATTCGATTTAATATCAATAGATACAATAGCCGGATTTTCGAAATACGGACACTCCAAGACGTATCTCCATGTTATAGTGGATCACTTGACCAGGTACGCTTGGGCATTCCCCTCGAAATCTACAAGTACCTTAACGTACATCCAAACCCTAAAAAAGGTACTACAACAAGGGTCTCCAAAACGTCTACTGTCGGATAGAGCGCCCGCATTCACCTCCGAAAAATTCCGCAAATTTCTGCTATCTCGCGGTATACAACCACTGCTTACCACCAGTAACAATCCGCAAGCTAACGGATTGATAGAACGATTGAACGCCACCATCATTGGAAAACTAAGGTTACTTTATCTCGAAAACCCGAAGACATCTTGGACCAAACTAATTAAACAAGTTGTCCAAATCTATAACCAATCCCCGCACACCGTCACAGGTTTCCCACCGATCTTCTTGATGTTTAATAGCATCCCACCAGAACTAAAAAATCATTACAACCCGTTCCCCGACGTACAGAAGGCTAGGCAACTCGCCTCCAGCAGAACACAGCTTAAGCATGAAAGGGACAAACAAAGATATGATAAAGGTCATCAAGCCCCGCATTTCGAGATTGGTGACCTAGTCCTCGTAAAAAATTATAAACATCCCGATACGGGAAAATTGGCACCATACTTCACCGGTCCGTTTACAATTATAGAAATAATATCCCCAAACGTAGTCCGAATTAACAGACCCAATCGACCCCTAAATAAAGAAGATGATACAGTTCATGTGAACAAACTTAAATACTATACAGAAGATATCTTATTCCTCGCGCCCCAGCCTCTAATTCCAACACCTCGCGTAACACCTGATGTCCACTTGAAAGAATTCGGCCATTTATGTCCCGCAATATTTGACGCGCAGAAATCCCGTCTTATACCCCCGACTTGCTCAGCGCCTTTTCTGCACCTTAATGCAGAGATCTTCCAATAAGTTGAAAGAAAGCAAGCAAGCCCCCTCGCTCCCCCCTTGACCTAAATCCGGAATCACATTAAAAATAGCTTCGCTTCCCCTCGCCCCCCCCCCCCCCCCCCGAGCAAACAAACAACCGACATCTTGTTACATCCGTCGCCACCCCGTGTTCTCTAATGAACTTTCGCCACCTATTAAATTAAATATTAGTGCGTGCCAAAGACAACATTTTACTTACAAAAATCACACACACCCACATAAGTTTAAAAAATCGACAACATTAGGACTCGATGAGTTTCACAGTTGGAAACAATGTGATCCACGAGTCACGTCAAACATAAAACAAATTCGATAAGTTAGAAAAACTTAGGCCAACAAGACCAAAGATATCGATCGAGGACAATTTAAAGCTCTCTCCACCCATCCTAAAAAAAAAAAAAAAAAAAAAAAAGGAACATTACATTTGGCCTACAACTTTCCATTCTTTCACGATATATAATTTCTATATATAATCTTACTTGCTCTTCTTTCTCGATGAACATTTTTTTAAAATTTTTCATTTTAATATCCTTTATATAATCATTATATAGCTCTTATAATTGTTTTTTTTACGTCAACCAATTAGTTTAGATTATTGTCTTTTTTTTATTATTTTTCTTTACCAAAACTTATTTACTTTTGCTTCATGACTCTATTTTATAATCAACTTTATATTTTATCTTTCATATCATATCTAATAATCTCAAGTTTATATTTCATGTTTATATCACTAATTTGCATTTATCATTTTATATTTTTTCTCACTTTATAAATTAGATGTTATTTACATTGTTTCACCTTCCGCTACCATGTCAATGCTATCGAGTATATTATTGCTCATTATTTTTTTTTCATTTAATATTTTCACTTTCTATTACCCCTTATATACTGCTGTAGTGTGTTAATCTTTGTATCATATCATCACTATTTTTACTTTTTTTTAAAGATTACTTTGCATTTAACTTCGCAATTCTATTTTCGATTTTTCAAATCCTTTAACGCTATATGCAAAGCCTTACTTTCGCAATTTCATATCTCAATGATATATTCTTTTATAATCAAACTAAAAATCACGATCTAAAAACAGGGCAATCTTCAATAACCTCTTAAACAACCACTTTAAAGGTTACTTCTTAAGAATTACTAACATTCCTTTTCCGCAGGAACTTTTAACTCCTTCGCAGGCTAGACTTGACCTACTTTGATTTCGTAATTAACAATCTTGACACATCGTCCCCCAGATTTACCTTCTCCCAACTTCTGGATTGGATACGTGCAAATTGTATATTTTTTTTATTCCAGGGCACTCTCATGCCACACGCTGGCCCATTTTTTTTATTTTTTATTTTACTCTTTTTCTCGCTAAGCCCCTGACGACTCTAATTAAAACTTTGATTTCTGGTCACTGATCTTCGCCCTCATTTATCCTGCATGCGTACGTCTTAACGACTAATTACTAAAACCCATAACAATCCCCTTATCTTACTTTTCGATTGTGGTACTGTAACTTTATTCGGTCCTTAAATTTACATGTGAAACATGGCCTAGGTTTTCCGCGCCGTGCACATTAAATGGTTTGGGACTTGAGTCAAAGTGACCTTGCCTCAACCAAGTAATAACTAACCCCTCAACCCTTTCTAACGCCCATCACGAAAAGATCATGATTTACCCATCCAATCATTTATATTTTTACCTATAATCATTATATGTTCCCTATTAAATATTTTATTCATATTTTTATTTTTACTTGTATGTTTAATATTAGTTGTTTATGTTTTATTATCTCTTATGGGTATACAGAAATCAACCCCATGTTATATACCAACTCACTTTAATTAATTTTTAAAAAATTACTTCCTTAATAACAGTCTTCCTATTCCGCTCTCTTAAATCCCTCCATATGAACCCTCTCACATCCGGGGCCATCTGTGATGATTTAAGACCATGGAATTGTTGTAAATAGTCTAGATATCCACTACCACATGTTCCACCCCATGACTGTATATAACTTCTTATGTACTGCACATAGAAAACCTCAACTAACATCAATCTGTACCGCGTAAGAATCTAATAAAGTATTGCAACTGTACAGATAGAAGGAATGGAGAGAGACAGGAGAAAGTTAAGGTTAAAACAAATCAGGTTTAGGACAGAAGTCGAAGCAAGGCCTAGCAAAAGAGGCTTAAAACCAGCCCAACTATAAATAAGTTACAAGTCAATACTTCCTGACAGGACAGGGCGTATCTGATATCGAGGAAACCATAAAATCTAAGAGTGACGCCCAATTTCCGGGCCAAGACAGGACGTATTTTCAATCAAAGAAAGCCGCAAGGCCAATTACAGAAGACATCACCTAAGTAGGTCAACCAATAGCCTACGGCCACGTGAAAAAGTCCCACCAATTAGGAAAGAATCACCTAAATAGGTCAGCCAATCAGAAAGAAGCAAGGTCGTGGTGTTAAATCGAAGACCTAGAATAGGCAGTCTTCGCTTGGCTCCCAACGGTAACACTTGCTCTAAAGTCTCTCTCTCCTCATCCCATTCCTTCTTGACGTCAGACGCTTTTAGTGGAATCTCTGTTTGTTTATTTCACCTTTGGCCCAGCTGTGTCGCCTTCCACCACGACTGCACGGTAGAGTTGACATCGAGGTTCGTCTAGCATCAGGTAACACTGGTCCCAGAGGTCCCAAGATATCACATATATATAACATGAATTACTCTAATGAATAGAATATGTTTGAAAACAACTTATTTTTATTTTCAACAATCAATATATCGAGATAAAAATAAAATCACATTCTGAATAATTTTTCCTATTAATATATATGTAATGTATTATATTTCTTAAAGAAAAGATAATTAATCGAAATAAATTGTTTCTATGAAGTCATTTTTAATTAAACTTATAGAGAGAGGGGATGAAGACAAAGTTATAGCTATTATAAAAGAACACATATATTGTGTAGCTAGAAAATTTCCGTACTATTTGGGAGACATCAACTTGGTTTTAGCAAAATTTGTTGAAGAGGTAGTCTCTCAGATACCAACAGGTGTCAAACAACAGCTGTCACATTGTGGGCTTGTATATGGTGAGATGATACCTTTTCAAAAGGTACTAGATAGATGAAATCCCATACAGTATCCTTATCAATTGTAAAAGCCCACCACACTCCACCTTTAAAAACAGCCCAATCCACTTCATTAGGTACATTCTCAAAGAAGTTTGAGTCAAAAGGCATCCTTTCCACAAAAATAGCGCGCGCTGATATAAAAAGGGGTGATGACCCTTTTATTGTTTTGCCTTTTTCCTCACAGGCTGTTTTGTCTTTTTGTGCTTATAAATGTCTCTTTTTGTATTCTCTACTCAAATTTTCCTAAAAAATTTGAAGTAAATGTTTACTGTGTAATGTCTCGTTTGTAAAATTTCTATTTTCTGCAATAAATACCTCTAAGAAGAAATATTTAGCGACAATGTACTATTTTTGTTTCAAAAGCACCCTTGCAGGAGAAATTTAACAAAATACCTTTATTAAAATTTATTTCTAATATTTTAATTTAAATTTATATTCATACGCTTAAGAAACACTATTAATTTAAGTGTGAGGCAAATTTTAAAGGGGAGGGAGTGGGGTGGTTGGCAATTATATCTCTTAACAACTTTAATAATTATACTTTTCAAAAAAACGTAAGACTTTCATATTTGCACAAGGTGTGCTTATTAAAAGTAAAATTGTCTTTAATTAAATAATATGCATATATAAGTGAAAACATATGTTGAGATCAAACAGAAATAATATTTACACTTAAAATGTCTAATTTAGCCAAAGTTATTTTATTGTATTATTTTATCTCTCATTTGATTTTTACAAGTCCCATAACATTTAAAGTATTTTATATGATCACTTATTATTAAATGTGTGTGGTTTCATAAATTCGAATATATCATTAAATAAAATTAGCTTTTGGCAGCTTCTTTCTTTGTGTGAATTGTTTCAAAGTTCTAATTGCTTTTCTTTCATCTTTATACTTTCTTTATGATATATTTCAACTTTATCTCGTGTCTCTTTAACATTTTTTTATATATTGAAATAAATTTTAGTGGACTATATGTCACTTTTACTACACCTCACATGGAAATCAAATTATACATGAACATTTTTTGGAAATATTTAAAAATGTACATTTCAAATTCCTTATTTATATTTTAAAATTAAAGTTCCAGCATAAAGAGAACAAATTATTATTCAGAAATATATTTTTAGGTTGTTATATAAATATACTATAGCACAATGTAAAAATCCCGCCAAAATTCCTTAGCACATATTTTCAATAATTTCATATTTTTGAAATAAATTTAAGAATAAAATTATTTCAAGAAGATGCAAAAATATAGTAGTATTTTATGGGATAAAACCTTAATTTTATTACTAATATATATCCTAAATTATTTGCCTAATGCAGGTTTTGGTTTTGTAATCTGTGTGAGTGCTTATATTTTATTTTATTTTTTATTTTTAGAAACGATAAAAAGCATTTAAAATTACGATAAAAACGGTAGTATTGTTTTTTACTTGCGTTTTTTTACAAAAATTAGATATTTTTACTTTTAAATTATAACTTTAAAGATTTTAGTTTTTAAATATTAGGTAAAACTTATATTGTACCAATTTTCCTTTATTTAACTCTTGAGTGTGAATCAATACCACGAGGAATAAATACAAACTAATATAAGAAAATATGGGTAAATATCAATTGTGCTTTATTGTATGATGTTTTGAGAATGATAACATTATATAAACTATTTTAACCTCACAATCAAAAAATGAAAGTTACTTTTAAATGTTCAAAATGGGTGTATTAAAACGCATGCGTAATTACATAATAGGTAGCCAAAGCATCCGATACCAATATATTAGTAATTTATTTTGAAAACCTAACAAATAATGTTCGATTATAATTTTCTTACATGTAATCATAATTTATTTTAAGTATAATTCTTATTAAATTTAATCTAGAAAAAAATCGTTATTTATAAAGATGCATTTTTAAGGTCAAATATTGAGGTATGATGCTTAAAATATAATAAAACTTTTCCACGTTATATTTAAATATGATTACAAATAAATTGTATAATTTTTATGTCTTAATATAATTATTAAAAGGAACTCATGGCTATTGGTTTTGTTTCATAGTTTTTTGTTTCATTTTACACTTTTTGTTTCAATTTAATGAAAGAAATATTTATTATATATGCATTAATTTTAACTGTAATTTCAACACTGTATTACCAACATTTCAATAATTACATTTAACAACTCATATTCAACTTATTAAAGAATATATTTATTTTAAGAAATATATTTATGAAGAGTTATAAAATTTTATTTTTTAACATTAATAAACTTTAAAAAATATTACTATATTTTCATTTATTATATTGTCAAAAGTTCTTATAAAAATAAAGCTAAATATATATATATTTTTCAATTATTTTACAAAATTTTAAATGTAATTTTTTTTAGGGCTAAAATTATCAGATTGAAAACACTTCAGAACAAACAGAAAAGTAAATTATTTCCATTGTTTATTCTTTCTGACAATTTTATATATTTTTTACAGTAAAATTTTGTATCAAGTTAGAAGTATTGTGACAATATAATCCTAAATTTAAGCCATTCAAGTACAATACTTTTTCCCCTTATTCAGAGAATACTGTGAGAAATCACAAAATCCAACTTTTCAAATTAATGAATCTTCTGGTTATAAATAATTTTTTTTTATCGAGCGTTTACAGTAAACAACAATTTTTTTTAGGCAGCGCTGTACATTGCCGTACCTTCGAGGCGTTGTAGACAAGTTATACTAAAAGCGATATAAGTTGTCCCTTTTATAAATATTTAAATATAATTTATAGCTGCAGAATTTTTATAAAATTATGTAAACTAGTATCTGATTATATTTCAACTTGTGTTCTATTGGAAAATCATTATACTGTGTTTTCTCTTGATAAAGCACAATTTGGAGATTATAGATTATAATAAAGGAAATAAGACCTAATCCAAATAATTTATTAGTGTGTGACGTTTCGGCAACAACATTGTCACCATCATCAGACAAAATGATTTTATTCTTTTGTCTGATGATGGTAACAATGTTGTTGCCGAAACGTCACACACTAATAAATTATTTGGATTAGGTCTTATTTCCTTTCTGTGTTTTCCCTTGTAGAAGGACGTTCGTGCCCCGAAAGCTAGAGAATAAAAAGGTTTTTGAAAAAATACTTATCCCTGGTATCTTTACTCAGAATTGACATTTGTGAAATACAGTAGAACCTTCCTGTAGTGGATACCTGCAGAGCCAAAGTGTTCTTTAGGGAGAGGTGTCTTCTTACCAGAGAGTTGCTAAATTGTGAAAAATGGTAATTTTGTAAATGAAAACTATCCTTTGTGGAGAGGTGTCTGCTAAAGGGAGGAGGTTCTACTGTATTTATTAATAATTTTTATATATTTACAGTTGAAAGTGTTTTCATATCTAAATAATATATTGGGACAAAGGTATAAACGGTCTTCATATATAATTTTCACACTGCCATTTGAACTTTCAGTTACAAAATTAAAATACTTGTAATATTAATAATACCATTGTAAAAAATGGACTTTCTTGTTCACACTATCTAGTAAATTATATATATTTGCCAAAAGCTGGTGTTGTGGCTTTGTCACCGACCTGAGGCCGTTTTGGCGTCTAGTTTTGATGTTTATTTTAATGGGAGAGGCGCCCTTTATTTTTATAGATCAATATCTTCCTGGCAAAAAATTTCCATCTCTATATTTAGAAAAAGGCAATTTCACTTTGGCACTGATTATTATATATTTTTTTCAATTTCTCCTTATAAAACTCTGTATATTTTAGATTACAATACCTGGTTCAAAATCACATTAATAGGTACCGCTCAGCAAGAGCAACCTAGTTCATGATAATTGAAACAGAGAGAGTGAATAATATGTGAAGATTATTTACATATTAAACAAAATTTTAACGCAGGATTCAATCCCGGTTCATGACTGTCGGGAATTGAGCGTGTTACCGTCTCATTCACCGACTTTTTTTTTTAGATTACAATATTTTAGTGACATCATATATTTATTGCATAAGATGGGGGGGATTAATAAACTTTGTAAAAATATTCGCCATACACTTATTATAAAATGTGACGTTAGGTTATACTCAAATAGTTAAAATATATTAGTTTCATCATTGAATAAGGTTCTGATAGGTTAAATTAGGTTATAAAACGAAAATTGCAATTATACCGCGAATGTTTCCTTTAAACAAAAATAGAAATTTATTTTAAAGAGAAATAGCGATTATTTCTAACTTTAAGGATGAAGTATGATAGGATGAATTGTGAAGAGTAATGATAAACGGAAAAATAAAAGTGTCCAGGGATGGGAATTGAACCCACAGTGTTATATTGTATTTTAAATTACTTTATATAATATTTACGAACGGAAAAATATGTCCAGGGTAGCCTAGTGGACATGGCATCTGCCCGGTAAGCGGAACACTGTGGGTTCAATTCCCATCCCTGGACACTTTTATTTTTCTGTTTGTCATTACTCTTCACAATTCATCCTATCATACTTCATCCTCAAAGTTAGAAATAATCGCTATTTCTCTTTAAAATAAATTTCTATTTTTGTTTAAAGGAAACATTCGCGGTATAATTGCAATTTTCGTTTTACAATCATAAGCTGCGTTATATTATATTGTAAATTAGGTTAATTTCTCAGATAGGTTAAATTAGGTAGTTTCATTTGGTTAAATAATAGGTTAATTTCTCTCTCTCAGATAGGTTAGTTTTGATTGGTTAAATTAGGTTAGTTTAGAATAAGTAGTTTAATATTTTATTTAAAAAATGGTATTTTAAAACTTTTTATTCAATTTTGTACTGGAAAGTTAAAAATGTGGTGTGAAAATTATACACGATAGCGCTCTTTGTTTACAGTTGGCTAAATTCAGCAAAAAAATCTACCACTCTACCAAAATATGTGTTATAAAAATCAAATTATTTCAGCGAAACCGTGACATTAACTCGTGTACAATGTCTCAAAGGTATGGCGCCAGCAACGTACAGCGCTACCTATGAAAGTTGTTGCTTATTGCGAACGCTCCAAATTTTATATGCCAGCAGATTCTTTACAACCATCTCTTTATAATACCCTGCGGCCTGTGATTGCAAAACGACACTTGAAGTTACATCGCATGAGTTTCCCATCCCTGGACACTTTTATTTTTCCGTTCATCATTACTCTTCATAATTCACCCTTTCCTACCTCATCCAAAAAGGTTAGAAATAGTCAATATTTCACCTTGAAATAAAATTTTGATTTTTCATTGAAAAGAAACTCATGCGGTGTAACTTCAAGTGTCATTTTGCAACCATCTCTTTATGCTTTTTATTTTAAAATCAATTTCCTTTAATGAGAATAGTTAAGGCCAAACACACAACTTGGATGCCATATACACACACACACATTAAGGAATACAGTATAACCTCTTTAATTCAACTATAGTTCAACATTTACTTCAACCAATTAAAAAATATATATCAGCAATTTTTCTTTCAAATTACCATCTTTAATTCAATTCCAACTCAATCATTTATCCCAATCAACCTATTTACTGGCCACCACAGACTTTCTCTCAATTTCCCCTCAAGTTAATAAAAAGGCATCTCTCCTGGTTGTGCAACTAATTCGATTCCCGCATTGGGCACTTTTTTCTGTTTAAAAAAAAAAAAAAAAATGCTCCAATGGCCCCCCGATTCTTGCAAAAGTCCAACCCCACCAGCGAGTGCAAGTAACCAAACGGGGCTCTGGCATTTGTAAGTGCAAAGTCGAACTGCTTTTCACATGTGTAGACATGTGGTGCGCTTACAGTAAAAGGCAGTCGCTAACTACCCACCATGATTATCATGGCCTGTACCACGTGTACTAGGGATAAGCAAAAAAAAAAAAGTTTCTTATGGCTTGTGCCATCTGTCAGAATAAATAATCAACTAATAGTTGGTTTTTAATTATTCCAGAATTGACCAAATCAAGAAAGCTTGGTGAATCAAGAAAAGCTAATCACCTACATGTTTCTGGCTGTTGGCCTTCATCAGCATGATGCAAGTTGTACCTCAACAACCAAAAAAGCTAGTCTTTCGGGCCTCCTGAAAAATCATGTAACAGGCCGGAAGGGCGTGAGAATGCCTTTGTCCTATTTTTCCCCTTTAGTGTTGACAACAAGATAACCCAGAAGAATGTTTCCTAACATCCTAACAGTATATTTCAAAGCACCGACTGATACACCTAAAAACTCAGAATCCCTTGGAGTGTTGGATTAAAGAAGTCTGACTGTATTTAATAGAGATTGTTCGAAATTCCCTTCATTGTTGGAGTACTCATCTTGACAACCAATCCCAAATATAAAAAGTAAATAAATCCAAATAGATAATTTATGTACGTGATGTTTCTGTAACAGCAGTGTTACCTAAACCTAGATTTGGTTCTTGTTACTTTTACCAGTAATCTACAAATTGCACCGAATCATCACAGTAGAACTTGTACTGGATGCAGAGCCAAAGTGTCCTTTAGAGAGAGGTATCCCCTCACTGAGCTGATTAGTAAAAAGAATAATATTGGCAATAGAATACTGTCCTTGGTAGAGATGATGTATCCTCTAGTAAGAGTGTTCTCTGCTATATTCTACTGTACCAACAAACAAACCCAGCCTAGTAATCATAAAACACCAAACCTTAAATTAATATCACAAACTAAAGCACTAACCAAAATCACTCTTGTGTTTTTATAGTGATGTCTATTTTATTCCTCTACTTCTTTCTAGAGCCCTCTAGCTGCTGTCTATGCAGTTCCTTTACTTTCTGTGTTGCAGGCTGTTGTTGAGGTCAAACATGGTGGGAAGCCTCTGGGTCCGTTGCTAAGTGTCGCTGGCCTATTGTTTCATCAGAAAATGCCGCCATATTCAATAAATATTTAATCCAATCCCTGAAACCAAGGTTGGCTACCAAAGTACTATTTTTGAATTGTACAAATGTATTTTGTATAGATTATTATCCCTCACAGGTGTGCCTATTTAAAAAGCTATTGCTGTGCTATCATTGTTGTATAATAATAATATTTTCCTTTATTTATTACAAAAAGAGGCTTTGCTTTTAAATTTATTGTAGAGCTAATTTGGTGTTCCAGCAATTCGGTTGTAAGTTTGGTGTATGTAACCGTTGACTCATTGGTTCATTTGCAAGTTTGTTTTGTATGTAACTGGTTGGTTCATTCATATATTTGGTGTATTCGTTGGTTCAGTTGCAAGTTTGGTGTATGTAACTGGTTGATTCATTCACAGGTTTGGTAGCTGGTTGGTTTGGTTGCAACAAAGTGTCTTAGAGAGAGGTTCTAGTGTATAAAGCAACGGCACAATGGGGTGCTGACAGTTAGCAGAGAGAATGTTAACGTTGCGTGTTGGGTGTAGCAGGCCTATTGTATGCTGCGCTCTGATTTTATGGCCCCCTCCTGCCCCAGCAACCCCTCCTACAGTCTCTGTGTTGGTCGCAGACCTCAGATTATTATTCCACGCGGCATCAGCACCAAGAGGATCAGGTTTGTCACCACCACTTCCACCCGCTTCATATGCCTGCAGGGCACCTCTGCTAAGGGGACAACAGTAGCCAACCTGGACACCAAGCCAGCAGCGGACAAGGTGCTTATGTTAGAAACGTGCGGCGGCACTAGCTTGCCTGCCACCTCCCCCCAACTCACAGGCAATGACACCACTGCTCTCAGCCTTGATAAAAAAGAGGAGGAGGTGACAGACAAGAAAGAAGGGACAGAAATGGAGGAGAAAACGGTAACAGAAACAAAGGAAGTAGCAGTGGGCACATCATCTCCCCCGCCACAGCAGCAAGAGTCTGAAAGCCCACCTAGCCCCGCTGAGAATGTTGACACAGTCTGTGTCGAAGTCATTATCCAGAATGACTCTGAGGCGGCTTCTCCTCCGCATTCTCCACAGCAGCAGTCCTCCACAGAGGAGAAGAGTGTCGTCCCAGAGGTGGTAATCAAGAAGGAGCCAGTGGAAGATTTCATCCAAGATGCCTCAGAGGATGTACAGGATGCAGCCAGGACTCTGCTCTCCCTGGCTGCCAGCCACAGTAAATTCAGCCTGCCATTCCGGTCAAGTCCCTCCTACAATGGACACTCATCATCATACTCAGTAAGTATTGCCCTCTGGCTCGCTGATAACTTGTTCAACAAATCATTTAGCACAAAACTAATGTGCTCTCACATCATCTCACACCTTGATACCAAGTTCAGCTATCCAGGAATGTCATCTCACTCTGATATGGACAAGTTGCTTCCAATTCCAGAACATTCTGTACATGCCTGGTTCAATTTTTTAACACCACATTTTTAGCCGTTTACAATTCCTACGAGTCATTTACCCTGAAGTGTGTCACACACACAGATGGTTCTCTTTCTTTCTTTCACTTCTTTACCAAGCCTTATAGACAGATTTTCATTAGCATCTATACTTATAAGTTTTTTATTAATTTGACATCAAGGTGAATGCAGGAGGATGATGTTCATTCACCAAAAGTGGCACCTGGTTGGCTTTTTGCTGAATTTGCCAAAACTTGTGGCTCATTCCTTATTACCAACTGTTATATACTTGGTGAAAACACAAATTGCATTCTTTCTTTATTTCAATGTATTTAAAAGAGAAACATGCCACTTTTGGTGCATTTATATACATAAAGCTGATGAATGGTTTGCCCCTGTAAAAGCTTCTATAATTCCTTTCAATTAAAAAAAAAAGTTGTGGTGTTATCTTTTACCCTTTCGTCGGTGGAAGGCTGGTTAAACTGTTTGGTTTACGACCCGGGTTCGATCCCTGCATTGGACACTTTTTTCTGTTTAAAAAAAAAAAAAATGCTCCAATGGCCCCCCGATTCTTGCAAAAGTCCAACCCCACCAGCGAGTGCAAGTAACCAAACGGGGCTCTGGCACATTTGTAAGTGCATAGTCAAACTGCTTTCACATGTATAGACATGTGGTGCGCTTACAGTAAAAAGCAGTCGCTAACTACCCACCATGATTATCATGGCCTGTACCACGTGTACTAGGGATAAGCAAAAAAAAAAAAAACCCTTTCGTTATTGCCAAAACCCTCAATCTCCTTGATAATGATTGCTAGCAAATCTGGAACCACGTTTACTCAATTGGTCTCATGATCTTATACCCATCATTCTTCTTCCAAGGCAAGTTGAACCCTACTTCTTCTATAATACAAATTGTGTGAGCCTTATAAAAGAGATTGTGTGGGTTTGTGCTACTTGTTGCCTAAAAGACAAATGAATTGGACATCTATTAGTAATGGATTGGGGAAGAGAGTAACAAGAAGTACTATGTCTACTGTACTATGACATGCTGTGGATTTTGGTTGCTGAAAGCCAGATGCTCGAGCAGATAGCTTCTTAGTTAGGGCTCCCTACTGTTTATCTAGGGGAAGAAAATGCCAGAACCCTCAATACCCTTGATTACAAACCTGTTATAGGGGTATCAGCCCCAAGTATCACATCATGAATAGTTGTTGTCTTGCTCGAAGCTGAAATGATATTCCATGATGGCTGGCCTCCATATCAGAGATATGCTGCATGACGAAACTATCTTTTTGGCCTCAAAAACAATTTTTTTAAATCTTAAACCACTCTTGGACTTTTTTTTCCTCAATCTATAAAAAATTCTATTCCATCAAAATCTTGAAAGGTTCTGCTTCTCTTTGTAAATTTCCATGTTAATTTACTATGCAAAATGCCAGCTTTCATATCTATTCTTCAATTTGTGATAACTTCTTCTCCACTGCAATATCCAAAAAGTATGTCCCCTTTTTTTGCCAACTTAGTGATAAGGTGTTGTTTGGATTATAGAGTATAAACACTTAGGTTAACACAAGACCAAATCCAGATGAATAGTGTGTTTCAGAATTTTGTTTGATGATAATAACAATACTGTTACCAAAACGACACATACTATTTATTTATTTGGCTTTATTACCTTGTGTTAGTGATAGTGTTGATAAAAATCACAAATGTGAAGTTACAGCCTTGTCTACCTCAGTCTAGAGCACTGAATGTTAATATTTTGTTTGAAGATAAGTTTTTTGTTATTAAGTTCTTAATGTCTGAAGATATTACACCTCTTACTAAAACTTTTAATACAAATTATTTGCTAACTTATGCAATTTTTTTTTTTTACGCATCCATCTTCAATCAGCCAACTAAGAAGCATCATTAAAAAAAAATCACTAAGTCTCCCATGAACAACCATCCAAAATCACAATCTAAACTCTGGTTTCTTATCAGAGTTTGTGTTTTGTCATGCCAAATCATGTGTCTTTTCAACCTAGAGTCCCTGTGACCAGGTATAGCCATGGTGGTATTCCATGGGAGACTGACCACTGTAACACCAAGAATGTAAAGAGCTGAAGATGGGGGGGAGCTATTTATAACAGAGATGTATTAATGTCCCACAACAGTAATCCATATGTCTTCTTCCTCTAGCCAGGGGGGCAGGAGGAGGAAATATCAACACACAGTGAACTGGTTTGTCTGGGGGGGGTGGGGGTATTGACAGCTTTGGGGGGTGGGGACAAAAAGGGGTTTAGTTTTGGAAAGATGGTTTACCCCAGGGTCATAAATGTTTGACCCTATTTGGACAACCTCTTCTACTTTGTTTTTCCAATAGGATTCTACTTTCCCTAGAAGAAAATTTAATATCTTCACACACATTGTGTTGAATTTTTTTTTTTTTTTTATATAAATAATCAATTAATATTTTTAGGCACATTATCATTTTTAAATGAGATTTTGTATAAAAGTGTCTGTGTGTAACTGTATAAAGGAAATTGATATATGGTAGAACTTTGTTATAAGAACAGCCTCAACATGGTTACAACATTATAAAGTGGTTGTGTTAGAACAACATCAAATCTAGGCCCAAAATGATGTTGCTATAGCAATGTTTGACTGATGAAAGATTAAAAAAAAAAAGAATTTTTCTTTTTGTTTTGGAATATTTAAAAATTTTTACTTTTTTCTCAACAATAAAAAAAAATCATTGTAATTATTACTTTGATGGCAAGATATTTGAAGGTTTTTGTTGTTACAACTAGAATAATTTCTCTCTCACTGTTTCTTCCTGCAATTTAACAGTTATATTGGGAGAAGGCCTTTAGTAGTAAACCCTCCCAGCATTTGGCTGTATTGCTTATATAGTCTGAGTTATTCTTGATGAAGGTATTTAAGAAAAATAAATTGGACATGAGCTCTTTGAAGACTTTGCAAACACATACAAAATTTCCATCTGTAAAAATATGATAATGAGGCAGTAGAACTCATCTCTATGAGAGAACTCTTGGTAAAGAACACCTCTACAAAGGATAATTTTCATCACCGCCATTTTTGCAAATTAGCAACTCTCTCAAGTAAAATGGCACTAAAATTTAAAAAAAAAAAAAAAAAACCTCTTTATGTCAAGATTTGTAAAAAAAGGGCAATTTTATCAGTGGCAAGCATACAAAGTAATTTGATGTTCCAAACACCACCTAGAGCATGAAGCTGTATCATTTGTCACACCTTGAGACCCGGGTTTGTTGGCTGAGAAATGAAGAAGGCTTGATTCTATTCACACCTCCTCCTTATAGCAACTTCTCATTTAGAATTGTTATAACCATGGTTAATTGGATCTTTAGAATTAGGGGGTAATATGACCAAGTTGATGATATAAAAGAGGTTTGTTTTGAAGTGGTTACATTATAATTATTGTAAGAGGCAATAAATGGCTAAATAAGTAGTCTATATGAGACATATGCCTCACATTTCAACATTTACTCATCTGTCTCATTGGATCTTTAGATCACACAACTGTTATGTTTATACTGCAGCAAAAAAAGCAATATTAATAAAAAAAGTTTATTTCCCATTTAAAAAATAATGATATATCTCCCTTCTTAAAACTACCAAAGTACATTATCAAGGGAGAAGAGCTTAAAACAACAAAATTAAAATTCATATTTACAATAATATACTGAAAGAAAGTGTTATACTTGAATAAAAGTGTTGACCAGTTTTTCTTGTATAGTTGTATGAACAGAAGAAAAAAACTGGAGAGGAAAATGAACCCTTTTGACATCTGGTGCGCAAGGAGTGAACAATGAACAAAGGGTGACAATCAAAAAAGTTTGGAGAAGATTCACTGGAAACTCTAAGCCTTCTAAATGAAGATATTGTAAGCTACACACATACTCTGGGGTCATCAAGATATATTACTGGAGAGTGGAGGGAGCTAAAAGGATAATTAATCAAATGGTCTGTGGAAATACAAAGAGGAGAGTTACAATGAACAAGGATTCTGTGATGGCAGACCTCCATATTGTAGATGGGACTAAATATGATGTTAAATTTGTGTCTGTGTGCATTGTTGTGGAATACAGTAGAACCTTCATGAGAGGACACCTCTCTACAAAGGACAGTTTTCGTTTGCAAAATCACCATTTTTACTATTTTGCAACTCTCTGATAAGAAGACATCTCTCTCTAAACGACAATTTGGCTTTGCAATTAGGTGTTACATTCGGTTCTTTACAGGGAGGTTCTACTTTATATAGTATATAACATTTTTAAAAATTCCTGGTTATATTAATACACTACCTAGTGTATTTAGGAATAACCTATCAAAACTAATAATAAAAAAAAAAGAAAATCAAATGGATCCCAACCAGAAAGTTCACCAGATCATCTTATTAAAACTCCAAAAACAGAGAATCTATGAAACTTTAAGAAATTATTCAGAATAAAAAGTGCACACTGCATGAAAGAGTTTGCTTAAGACCACTGAAACCATGTTTAAAAAGGGAGCCCATTTTTAAAAGAAGCCCATAAAAATTAATGTAGTCCAACTAGAAATTATACTTTTTCATTTTTGAATGGCAACTATGAGCAATTTAAAAAATATATATATATATGAAAAAACTAAAAAGCACATGTGCTCGTGGTCAGGAGATGCCTTCTTTATTTTTAATATATATATATATCAAAAATATTTGAAAGTCAAAAAAAGTTATATATTTTCAAGTTTCTAAAAGTTTTTTTTTTTTTTGGGGTGGGGGAGGGGGGGTTAGATTTGTTTTTTGACCTACTAATTGAAAGAATTTTTTTACTAAGAAGTTATGTTTAAAAAAAAAGAAAAGATTTAGCAGTGTAAGAAATCATAACAATTAAGTAGGTTGCTAGGTCACCTTCCCCCTAGAATGTATCTCCCCCCTCAGACTTCCCCTTTCTGGGCCCCCACCACCCTCTTTACCAATCAACACCACCACATGGCTGCCACCATATATACAACTAAAGGAAATATATCACCACCATTTTTAAATATTAACTCATTTACCTCATATTTCCCAACTTTCATTCCACCACTTCCTTCTCCTTCTTCATTTTAATAAACTGGGATTCTGTAGCTAAGTTTGACACTGTACATTTGGTGACAATCTGGGGAGAGAGAATACTATATATTTAAATAGAGAAATTCCATAGGAAATAATTTATCAATTGGTTTAGCAAGATATATACATTACATTCCCTACATTTATTTTATAATCTCTATACATATTTATATATAAATGGAAGTCAATATTTTTGTTAAAAAATATATATATAGATTTGGACAATTCAGATACCATAGCACATTTTTCTGAGAAGATTTACTATGTATAGTAAGGCCTACTACACACTTTGTATATTAAAAACTGGAGTTATAAATTATAATGATATATTGATCACTATTCCTGTTACTGATCTTCCTTTTCTTCTTTCTTATCTCCACCCAATCATATTAGGGTAATTTGACAACCATCATGACTGGGTGAAGTAGAATGCGTCTGCCTTTGTCAATTAAGACTGGGAGCACTACTCAATGGCAGGCCGACTTAGCTCCAAAAGAAATGGCCGCCTCTGACATAAAGAACAGACGCCATGTGCAGCCGCTCCTAACATGGAGTACAAACGCTGCTCATCATCCTGTATTCCTGGATTAGGAGTCCTTACAGGGTACTATCAGTCGGGCCAGCTGAGCCCAGGTTTTTTAGTGAGCTTGTTACTGCTCCCCCTGTTACTGATAACTACTACAAATGATAATTTATTCATATAACATTTGGTATCAATTGATTTAAATATCCTGGACATAAATAATTGAAAAGGTTTCCTGGAGTTTCTTTTTATTTTATTTTATTAAAGCAGTCTCAAGTTTTCAGGCATCTCTGTCCTTCTACAGGAGAACATATATAAAACACTTTATTATAGTGTTTTAAAATGAAAGGATTTTAAAGCACAAATGTTTCTTTTATACATAATACAAACTTCTACTGCCCTTGCTGCAATGAAAAAAAAAAAAATATTGGGAGGGGGCTTGGCTCATCAGTGGTGAACCCTCCCAGCGGTTTCACCAATTTAATCCACCAGACCGCTTCTCAGAGCTCTAATAATGTATTGGACGATTCTGCTTATATACGCAGCACTGAAGGATGGAATCTCAGAAATGGTTTTCAAGAAAACTATGGACATAAGCTTATAGGACAGTAGAATTTGAATGTAATTCTACTGTCCTATACGCTTATGTCCATAGTTTTCTTGAAAACCATTTCTGAGATTCCATCCAATACATTATTAGAGCTCTGAGAAGCGGTCTGGTGGTTTAAATTGGTGAAACCGCTGGGAGGGTTCACCACTGATGAGCCAAGCCCCCTCCCAATATATTTTTTCATTGCAGTAAGGACAGTAGAAGTTTGTATTATGTATAAAAGAAACATTCGTGCTTTAAAATACTTTCATTTTATGTGTATAGATGGCGCGTTATTGCTTTGTGTATAGTGTTTTAGTTGTTTATTTGTGTTCTCCTGTAGAAAGGCAGAAATGCCTGAAAACTTGAGACTGCTTTAATAAAATAAAAAGAAACTCACATCTCCAGAAATCTTTTTAATTATTTAATAACATTTGGTAAAATATTATTCATTGACAAAACATTTACCAAGGAAGAACCTGGGTGAAACCTGGTTGTTTGGCTAGTATATATTATATGTAATTGAAACTTATAAACAGAAGGATTGTATTGGATGAAAATATAGGTCGACTAGACTGAAAATAGAATGTTGGGTATATAGGATATGGGTGGGTATTATTTATACAAGAGGAAATATTAATCTAGGAGGAGCTCTGAACATCAGACAGCATCAAACAACACTAACAAGATTTAGAACAGGCCATCTCAAACCATTGAAGATAGAAATTAATAACAAAATCTACCCCACTTGCCCAAAATGTAGCTTGACACCTGCAGCTCCAGAACACATTTTGGCTTGCATTAGATCCACTAAACAGGACCTTTGGGAGAGGCCGCTGCTCATCATAAAACAGCTCGAGGAGCATGAACTCATGGAATTCATGTAATCTTTACACAAGGGGATAAGAAACAACAACATTATTAATCTAAAATAGTCCTGCTCTCTGTTATCAAAATATAGATGTAAAAACTATGCTTTGACCATCTCTGCAATCTAGGTCTACACCAGTTTTGAAAAATTCAGAATGCCCACCTGGTGGAGACCGTGGTTTGGGCCCTTACAATGTTTGATTTCATGAGCTCCACAATGAGTTCACTAAATATTTGGAAGTAAGCTACTTCTTCTATGTCCAAAATATGTTTTTTTTTTAATGATCTCAGAGGAAAAAAAGAAAGGCTCGCTGCTATCTATATTGTTATATGCTTTTCTTCCTTTTTTTAGACATGTTGAGACAATTTTTTGTCTTATTACCTTTTGATTCTTATCCAAATTGTACATTTTTGCATGTAAACTGGGAATAACCACACCTTTCTCCAGTCAATTCTGGCTCAAAAACTTGTAAGATTTGAAAGCTTTACCACAAAATATTTGTCTAATAGGCTTTGGTGGGAAACCAAAGGTTAGTCCAATTATCAGCCACATTTCACTCTCCTTCTAGTTTCTTATTGTCTGCCTATTTTCTTCTATTGTGTGAGAAAATAACTCCAATAGAGAGATAAAAAGAGATGTGTCAAACTAATGATCTCACTTTGTTGCCATTTTGGGTTTCCCAAACATTGAAAGAACAGAGTAATCACAAATAGGAACCTGCTGGGAAACCAAAAAGTTGGTTCCAATTTACAAATGCTCCTCTTATCTCACCAATTTCTATTGTTGAAATGTATGTCCCATTGTAGTGTATGTAAATTCTTTTTCTAACATTCATGTAAACCTTCTTCACCAATATAGAGTGAGAATTTGAAGAAAACATCACTATAGCGAACCTCATTGGGACAGAACTTTACTATAGCCATTGTTCACTCTATGGTATCACTAATATTGGGTTCTCATTATAAAGGGAAGTTGGCCCTATCCTATTGCTCTTTAGTGAGGTTTTTTTTATTATCCCTAGTACACATGGTACAGGCCATGATAATCTTGGTGGGTAGAAGTTGGCAACTGCTTTTACTGTAAGTGCACCACAATGTCTACATATGTGAAAAGCAGGGTTTTATTGTAAATGGTCATTTTTGTTTTGAATCAAGAGTGTAGGAAAGTTTAACACAAAAAAAAAAAAATTGCTTACTGCCTTGGACTAGTTTTCTGTTGTATTAGGCTTCATTTTAAAAACTAATCTGGAAGCTATTCAGACATCGCTAAAATGCACAAAACTTACTTGGCAGTAACTTCTGCCTTTCCAACAAACTAGGCATGTGTGCTGTTGTTTCAATATTTGAGAACCCTCCCTCCTAAAATAGTAAATAACAATGATGAGTGTGTGGATTAATAAAAAGAAATACAAGGTGAGGAGGACCAATCCAAATTAGTGAGGTTTCTGAATCAATGTTGTTCCCATCTTGGGCATCTGTAACAGCATTGCTATCATCTTCAGACACAAGTACTGAATGAACTGAGAGAGAACTTTTTGTCTGAAGGTAATGCTGTTGTCGAAGCACATGTAAAAGACCTATTTGGATTGTCTTATTACCCTGTGATTACAAAATAACAAAGTGAAATTAGTAGCTCACTTCAATTTTTTGTTTGTTTCAATTTTATATCCCTATCTATAGCCATTGTTGTGAACCTAAAATGAAATTGGGAGCCCAAAGTGTTGCTTCATAGTTGAAGTTTGTTGTCTATAAAAAAATACAACAACAACAACAACAAAAAAGCCTTTATTTAGGGTCACTGACCCTATACAGGATTCACCAGAGGTATGCATAAGAACAAAGCGGTGAGACAACGGAAATAGCGATATATACAGAGTAAAAAGAGAAAGAAAAAAAAAAAAAAAAAAAAAAACAAGAAAAGGAAAAAAAAAATAATAATAATAAGAAAGAGGGAAGCAAGAAATCAACACAAAAAGAGTAGCAGTAAGAAAGTGAGGAGTGAGTATCACTTGGCCTTCTTCTGAGATATGGACTTGTGGAAACCATAAAACGCCGTAGCAATATACTTATTCTGGGTCATATTGTCAATTATTGATGGAAGTGAAGCACAGAGTTGCCCAGTTTTGAGCATAAGGGTTCTTCTTTCTTCTTTCAGAGCAGAGCAATCAAAAATATAGTGAGTGATTTCCTTTTGTAGTTTTGAATTACAGAAGGTACAAGTCGGGTCCTCACCGCAGAGCATCTTGGTGTGGTTTTCTCTAAAAAAACTTGAAAGTATTCTAACTTGTGCGAGTAGTCTTACAACCGGGAAAGGAAAATCCCCTAAAAGGTATCCCTCCGTCATGAAAGATATGTGAATGTCTTTGTAGTGAGAGTATAGCTTAGATTTATCCATTCTTGTAAGGTCGTTTTGTATAGATTGGTCTGCCGCTGTTTTTAAGAGCCCTGTAATCGCGCTCCTCAGCGTTTCAGGGTCATCACAGGAAACAAGTGCAGGGGATCCATTATCGTTAAGCAGATTAGTGAGCTTTTTAATGAAACCGATGGGTGTGCCCGAAGCATTAGAGAGTTCCCGTGTTCTATTAAAACATATACGTGGCAATCTGTCACTGCTCATATTCAACACCCGCAGCCAATACTTCAGGGTTAATTTTAAGGCTGTTACACTCAATGAGATACGACCGGTTTCTAATCTGATTAGGTAACCTGGAGTGTATCTGGGCAGATTCAGGAACCTACGGATAAATATGTCTTGTATATTGTCCAGTAAGTCTTTATGCTCTGTTGCCCATAATGGAGCGGCATACATCAGGACAGCTCTCACTATTGTATCAAAGAGTTTGATTGATAAATTTATTGACTTTGCTTTTGATTTTATTAATATTGGGTGTGTAGCGTTAATTGCTGTAAGTGCTTTTCCTTTAAAGTAATTTGCCGGGTGAGTAGTTGTTATTGTTGGTGTCAGAGGGAATCCCAAGTATGTATATCTTGAAGTTATTGCTATGGGTTTATCATTCCAGAACCATCTATCCTTGTTTGAGGGTTTACCTCCATTACGGAACACCATAATCTTTGACTTGGACTCATTTAGTGTCATTAAGTTCTCATCGAGATATTCTTTCAGTATTTTGATCTTCTTTTGGAGGTTTATCCTGGACTCACCTATAATTGCTATGTCGTCGGCGTACAGCAATAAATGGATATCTCCAAATTCTGGCAAATTTACACTCGGCAGGTCTGAGTTATTATAAATTTCGATTAAGTCCGTGATAAATAATATAAATAGCAGTGGGGAAAGTGGTTCTCCCTGGAGGACTCCCGAGTTTATCTTAATACTTTCCGTAAATGATCCCTTCCATCTGATAGCTATAGTTGCTTGTTCGTAGTAACTTTTGATCGTACTTATGAATTGGTAACTTATGCCTAGGTTGTAAAGTTTTTTCCAAAGTAGTGAGTGGGGTACAGTATCAAATGCCTTCCTTAGATCGACAAAAAAGACATATAGTTTTCCCCTCTTTTTTCTTAATGATAGTTGGATTAAAGTAGTTAGTGTAAATATGTGGTCAATACATGATCTTTCTTTTCTAAATCCCGCTTGGTTTTCGGGTATAACCCTTCTTCCTTCGACCCATTCCTCCAGTCGTGATCTTAGGATTGATGTGAAAAGCTTTGATACATTGCTAATCAGTGCAATACCTCGGTAGTTGGAGGGGCTGTTCTTATAACCATTTTTAAAGATTGGGTGTATAGTGGAATTAGTCCAAATTGCTGGGTATTTTCCAGTCGTCATAACACTATTGTAGAGTTGTTTCAACAGCAGTATGTACGAATCAGGGGGTGTTTTTAATACTTCATTGGGGATGCCATCGGGCCCGCATGCCTTGTTACTCCTCAAACCAGCTATCTCCTTGTATATGTCTGCATTGGTTATCTCTGAGTCCAATATAGGATCGTTCTGAGAAATCACATTATGTAAATTACAAATTCTCAAATTTTTCTCTGTAGTCATTAGTTCGCGGTAAAAGTTCAGCCAGTCCTGTATAGATATTTCTCCTTGGATTATAGATGTGCTTTTGTAGAGCGCAATAGTTTTCCAGAAGGTCTTTGAGTCTTTAGCATTTCTGAGTATTTCCTGTTTTTCATTATCAAAGCCTTTCCTTTTTAGATCCAATAAAGCGAGATATTTCTTTCTGGAAGAAGCATAACATTCTCTGTCTTCCAATCTATTTGTTTTACGATATTTCTTCAGACTTTCTTTTGCCAGTTTTTTCATATCATAGCAGTCCTTATCGAACCACGGCTTAGATTTCCTGGGGCCGCCCTTAATTGAGTAGGTTATTTTTGCAGATGACATTGCTTCCAAAATTCGCTGATTGAAAGTGTATACAAGGTCATCGGAGGCTGGTATGTTTTTTTCCCGCAATTCTTCCAGTTTCATTTTAAACATTGCGAGTCCATCGGCTGACCATCTATATCTCGTAATATTATAATCTTCCCGTTTGGTTTTTTTCTCATTGAAGTTTTGGCCTTTTATCGTTAAAACCAAAGGATGGTGGTCTGAGTACAGTTGGTCATCGACTTTGAAGTCCAGTAAAATTTGTAGTGAACCCTGTGAGAGTATGCAATAGTCAATAGTTGAAGAGCCTCTTTCGGATATGTATGTAAAATCTCCATCTTTATCACCTCTAGATCTTCCATTAACTATTGTCAAAGAATTATCTTCCAGGAAATCAAGAAGTTTATTAGACAGAGATGATATTATATGATTTTTAGCCCTTCTTTCCGATGTTAGGGGGAGCTGGAAATTAAGTGGATTGTGTAGTCCTCCCAACTTCCCAGTTCTGATGTTTAAATCTCCAAGTAAAATAATTTCTTTTCCATCTGCTATTTGCTTTTGAATGTATGTAAACAGCTTATCTAAGTTATGCAGCTGTATTTGGTTTGGAGGAAGGTATACAAATATTAAACAGATAACATGTTGGGGGGCTCTTGTGTTTGTTGATAAGAAAATAGATAACCAAGTGCCATCCTTTTCAGAACTCTCTACTCTATATTTCCCGCCTTCCCTAAAACCGACAATTATACCCCCTGACCCTCTTCCCCTTCCAGATTCTTTGGTGGCAGGTAATTCGATAATTTGATAATCTTTTAGTGTTATGTTAGTCCTGTTCAGGCACCATGTTTCAAGTAGAGCAAAAATTTCGTAGTTCTTTATGTGCTCGAGGAGTGGAAATATCGAAAGAATCCTATAGAAACCATTTATATTCCAACATATTATTTTTTCGGCGATGTCTCGCGAATTTTCAGAAAAATTTGCATTGTCATCGTCTTGAGAATCATATTTACATGTATTTATGTCGTAGTAACTTTCCGTTATTTGATTATGGGGCGGAGAATTAATTTGTGATTTTGATGTCGTATTTATTCTATTTACACAATTGTTTCTACAAGGTTTTTGCTATATAGCAACTCCTGTGCTATCAACAACTTGGCCATTCATCACTTTACAGACTTTATCATTTACCAAAAGCTTGTTATCTCTCAACTTCGATTTTATTCCCCTTTCACCCAATTCTTTCCTTTTTGCAATTAGGATGCGCCGTTGCTCTCTAACATTTTTACTATAATCTTTACTTATCGAAATTTTAGTATCTCTGAGTTTGTAGGCATTTTTAAATATTTTTGCTCTATCAGCATAATCAGGCACCACAACAAGAACTGGTGCATTGGATCCGCGTGAAAGTCGGTGACATTTTGTTATTTTTAAATCATCTCCGATTTCCATTTTATCTCTAATTATGTTTTGAATCTTTAAGTTGCAATCTGCCTGATTTTCGTCACCCTCCCTCTCAATACCATAGAACACTAGATTGGGCTCACGCAGTCTCGTCTCAAAAAATTCGACTCTAGCCTCCAGTTCATTTACCTTTAACGAATTACATGAAGCCAGTTTTTCGGTAGCCTGTTGAGACTCTATACATTTGGTTAGCTTCTCCTCTATATTGCAGAATCGCTTATCCCAATCGTCCATTCGAGTCTCTATTTTGGTAAGTCTGATGTCAATTCTCTCTCCTAGACTCTTTATTTCCGTCGCCATGTTCAAGATTAGCATTTTTAGCTCGCCATCTATTGATTCTCTCTCTCCTGAGTGTACTGACGCAGTCAAAGTAGTTTGCTTTTTGGTTGGGGGGCCTGGGTTTTGTTCAATGCCTGAGATAAATAATAGAGCCAGAATGATACATAGCAGTCTTTTTTGGTTACCAGATATATTCCCAGATGGTAAGTTTATATTTAGGCCACATTGTCTATCATTATCCCTTCGTACTGAGTTTTTTGCATAGTGCGTTACCTTGAGTAAGTTTGCATATTTATTGTTGCATAACACGAGTACTAAGAGTGACAGTATTATCCCTTTCATAGTATAAGGCAAATATACACTGAAATATTAGTAATATAAACTATATTTACCGGAGCGGTGCTGCACGTGTTGTTTATTGTCCGGCCACCTAGCGGCGAAAAAGCT
The DNA here is from genome assembly GCA_030710605.1 of Cordylochernes scorpioides. Classification (NCBI taxonomy): domain Eukaryota; kingdom Metazoa; phylum Arthropoda; class Arachnida; order Pseudoscorpiones; family Chernetidae; genus Cordylochernes; species Cordylochernes scorpioides. The sequence goes on along the minus strand of CP092882.1, from coordinate 20,811,208 downwards.
ATAAAAAAATACAAGCTCACGAATAAAAAAAAATTGCAATCATCAGCATCTATTATAATCCATTACCTAATGTTTGTTTATACAGTTTATTTTTCTGGTGAGATTGGCCTTTGCAATCATGCAACCTTTATCAATCAGCCTTTGAAGTCATTAGCCAATTATAAAATGAAACTGTTTTAGTTCGTATATATATATATATATATATATATATATATATATAGGTTGCATTGCATTGAACAATGAAATACACTATATCTTTACATATCTTCTTCTTTCTTATCTCACTGGGTGAAGTAGAAAGTGTCTGCCTTTGTCATTAAGACTGAGAGCACTACTCAGTGGCAGGCCGACTTAGCTCCAAAAGAAATGGCCGCCTCTGACATGAGGAACAGACGCCATGTGCAGCTGCTCCTAACATGGAGTACAAACACTGCTCATCCTGTATCCCTGGATTAGGAGCTCGTACAGGGTACTATCAGCCGAGCCAGCTGAGCCCAGGTTTTTTAGTGAGCTTGTTACTGCTCCCCCTCCTCCTTTTTCATCCAGGCTTGGGACTGGCAAAGACAGAGTTATCTCTACATATAAAAGTCAACGTATGTATGTATGAAAAATATATTACAAATGTGTTATTGTACTGGGATAAGGTGCATAAATTAAGAAAAGAAAAAAGGCATCTCCTTATTGTGCAACTGAAAGTTTCTGATGGCTTGCGCCATATACAGTCGAACCTCTTTAATTCAACACCCCAAGGGATCAGAGCTTTCGGTTGAATTAAGGTTAAATGATTAGGTAATCATCTAACTCGCTAAAATATATATTTTTTAATAGCTTTGTAATATAAATTAATGATATTAATTGAAACCATTGTGTGTTTTTATATTATTTTCATGATTAACTTTTAGTATCAGTGACAAAATGGCATTAATACATATTTTAGAAACATAAATAATTGTAACAAATAAATTTATTGGCAATGTGTTTCTTTTCAGTAATATAATCAAATATTAACTCTACAGACATTAAAATATTAAATATAATATATTAAATAATATTTTATTCTAATTGAAAAATATAGCAGTTGAAAGGAAATAAATATGGTAAATAAAAAGAAAATTTTAAAATAATCATGAAGATCTTTTAAAAAATTCCTTTATAGATATCTGTTTTTGCACTGAAATCCTATTCAGGATGTATTCCAGATGGCATTTTGAAAAAACATGCATGCCTTTCTTCCTCTGAAATGTCTTTTAATAAATAAATTTTAATGTATTAAAGGCATCCACTGCTGCTGCAGGTGTTATTGATTTTGTGTTTAAATCTTTTATAATAACACAGAAATGGAATATTGAAATAAAATGTTATCATAATCATTGTTGGATCATTTTATAAAGATTTATTTATTTAAAAAGAAATTATTTATAAATTTAAAAATAGCTAAAATATTTCAATGTTAAAAATAAAAAAATAAAAATTATTATTAGTTAGCGCATGATGCCGAAATTCCCGCGTAAAAAAGACAACAATAACATCCGCGAAATTGCGCAACGGCACTGCAAAGTGAAACTTAAACTAACCAGAAACCAAAAGTGCGCAGGCACGATCGTATCGACGCCCGCTGTTGCCGATCGTCGCCGCCCGCCGATGCCGATCGTCGCCGCCGTAATACCGTTTAGCGGTAAAGTTGCATGTAAAATAACATTCAACTGTCGAAATTCGAATTTTAAAATGGTCGAACTATCGGAACTGTCGTATTATCGATACTGTCGAATTACGGTTTGTTATTTGATAGGCCGGAGGTCGGGACATCGGAACATGGTCGAATTATCGCCGAGTGTCGAATTGGGGTGTGTCGAATTAACGAGGTTATACTGTATAGGAATAAATATCAACTATTCGTTGATTTTTAATTATTCCATAATTGGCCAAATACCCATTCTTGATTAATCACCAAAAGCTAACCACCTACATGTTTGGGGCTATGTATGTGTATTGATTTATTTAGTTGTTCCTTATAGGTTTCATCTCAATATTTAACCATTCTGGCTGAAATTCAACTGGATATAGAGTTGAGTCTGGCAAAATGGTGTGTTATTCATCATAATTTTAGTATTTATATATAGCTTGTATGTTAATTCAGCTCCCTGTAATAAACATTTTTCTAGTTTTGGTGTGGAGAAGAGTAACAAACATCAATTTATATTGACAAGAATAGAACCAGTAGGGAATGGATGTTTGCTACAAAAATATTTTTTTAACGAATGTTTATTTAAGCAAACTTTCACTTGGGTGAAAATCAGGTGAAGCCAGGTACATTTGCTAGTATATAAAATTGTTTATTCAATAATTTTGGTGGTGAAGAGTAACAAACATCAATTTATCTACACAAGAATAGAAACAGTAGGGAATGGATGTTTGCTACAAAAATATTTTTTTAACAAATGTTTATTTAACCAAACTTTCACTTGGGTGAAAATCAGGTGAAGCCAGGTACATTTGCTAGTATATAAAATTGTTTATTCAATAATTTTGGTGGTGAAGAGTAACAAACATCAATTTATCTACACAAGAATAGAAACAGTAGGGAATGGATGTTTGCTACAAAAATATTTTTTTAACAAATGTTTATTTAACCAAACTTTCACTTGGGTGAAAATCAGGTGAAGCCAGGTACATTTGCTAGTATATAAAATTGTTTATTCAATAATTTTGGTGGTGAAGAGTAACAAACATCAATTTATCTACACAAGAATAGAAACAGTAGGGAATGGATGTTTGCTACAAAAATATTTTTTTAACAAATGTTTATTTAACCAAACTTTCACTTGGGTGAAAATCGGTGAAGCCAGGTACATTTGCTAGTATATAAAATTGTTTATTCAATAATTTTGGTGGTGAAGAGTAACAAACATCAATTTATCTACACAAGAATAGAAACAGTAGGGAATGGATGTTTGCTACAAAAATATTTTTTTAACAAATGTTTATTTAACCAAACTTTCACTTGGGTGAAAATCAGGTGAAGCCAGGTACATTTGCTAGTATATAAAATTGTTTATTCAATAATTTTGGTGGTGAAGAGTAACAAACATCAATTTATCTACACAAGAATAGAAACAGTAGGGAATGGATGTTTGCTACAAAAATATTTTTTTAACAAATGTTTATTTAACCAAACTTTCACTTGGGTGAAAATCAGGTGAAGCCAGGTACATTTGCTAGTATATAAAATTGTTTATTCAATAATTTTGGTGGTGAAGAGTAACAAACATCAATTTATCTACACAAGAATAGAAACAGTAGGGAATGGATGTTTGCTACAAAAATATTTTTTTAACAAATGTTTATTTAACCAAACTTTCACTTGGGTGAAAATCAGGTGAAGCCAGGTACATTTGCTAGTATATAAAATTGTTTATTCAATAATTTTGGTGGTGAAGAGTAACAAACATCAATTTATCTACACAAGAATAGAAACAGTAGGGAATGGATGTTTGCTACAAAAATATTTTTTTAACAAATGTTTATTTAACCAAACTTTCACTTGGGTGAAAATCGGTGAAGCCAGGTACATTTGCTAGTATATAAAATTGTTTATTCAATAATTTTGGTGGTGAAGAGTAACAAACATCAATTTATCTACACAAGAATAGAAACAGTAGGGAATGGATGTTTGCTACAAAAATATTTTTTTAACAAATGTTTATTTAACCAAACTTTCACTTGGGTGAAAATCAGGTGAAGCCAGGTACATTTGCTAGTATATAAAATTGTTTATTCAATAATTTTGGTGGTGAAGAGTAACAAACATCAATTTATCTACACAAGAATAGAAACAGTAGGGAATGGATGTTTGCTACAAAAATATTTTTTTAACAAATGTTTATTTAACCAAACTTTCACTTGGGTGAAAATCAGGTGAAGCCAGGTACATTTGCTAGTATATAAAATTGTTTATTCAATAATTTTGGTGGTGAAGAGTAACAAACATCAATTTATCTACACAAGAATAGAAACAGTAGGGAATGGATGTTTGCTACAAAAATATTTTTTTAACAAATGTTTATTTAACCAAACTTTCACTTGGGTGAAAATCAGGTGAAGCCAGGTACATTTGCTAGTATATAAAATTGTTTATTCAATAATTTTGGTGGTGAAGAGTAACAAACATCAATTTATCTACACAAGAATAGAAACAGTAGGGAATGGATGTTTGCTACAAAAATATTTTTTTAACAAATGTTTATTTAACCAAACTTTCACTTGGGTGAAAATCAGGTGAAGCCAGGTACATTTGCTAGTATATAAAATTGTTTATTCAATAATTTTGGTGGTGAAGAGTAACAAACATCAATTTATCTACACAAGAATAGAAACAGTAGGGAATGGATGTTTGCTACAAAAATATTTTTTTAACAAATGTTTATTTAACCAAACTTTCACTTGGGTGAAAATCAGGTGAAGCCAGGTACATTTGCTAGTATATAAAATTGTTTATTCAATAATTTTGGTGGAGAAGAGTAACAAACATCAATTTATCTACACAAGAATAGAAACAGTAGGGAATGGATGTTTGCCCATAAAATATTGTTTTAACAAATGTTCGTTAGACAAACGTTCACTTGGGTAAAAATTGGGCAAAGTCAAATACATTTGCTAGTATATATAAAATTGTGGGTTCAATTCTCAGAATTTATTATTTGTTATGTATTTATTATTATTCTTTTTGTTACAAGAAAGTGTACGATACCACAACTTTAATTATCTCACCAAAATGTCCCAGAAAAATGTTTATACTGACATTATAATTCAAATAAAAATTCTGATTCCTTAGGATGTTGAATTAAAGAAGTTGAACTGTTACATACTTTATATTTCCGTGACATACTTGAAGATGACAAAGCAATTCTATTTTGACCAAAACAATTCAACCCTGTCTACATGAAGGAATAGAGAGGTGATGAGACAAATTTGCTGAGTAAACAAAATAATAATCTGTTGATCAAATAAAAATATATTTCTTAACATGATTTGCAAAAGGTTGCAAAAGATGTAGCTACATCAACCAATCTTGTTACTTTCCTCAGTTTCAGTGATCGTCGTCCTCTTCAGTGGAAGGATTATTTCAGAAGATAGAATTCCAAAATACAATTCTTCTCTGAGGAGAGTAATTGGGGGTCACTGAAATGTCTGGGGGAAAGTAAAGAAAGATTGGTTGTGATAGAGCTCTATACAATTCTATATACAGTTACGAGCGTCATGGCCTCTGTCACGGTTTGCCGGCGCCCTCCTATTGGTCGGCTACGATCACGCCACCTTTGCTTTCTCCCCCCCCCCCCCCCATCATTATTTGGTGCCGCCAATGCGCAAGACACTTCTGTCACCGTTTGTTTTTGGTTCAGTGGTAGAATGCTCGCCTGCCATGCGGGCGCCCCGGGTTCGATTCCCGGCCGATGCATTTTTTTTTTTACAATTTTTAAAACTCATTTATATATTATAGTGGCGGGCGCCCCGGGTTCGATTCCCAGCCGATGCAATTATTTTTACAATTCTTAAAACTCATTTATATATTATACAAGAATGACATCCACAGCGCCAAATTATAATTGTAACAAATAGTATTTTAATAAAAGCATTTAATCAGGTAAACCCCGGGCGTTGCCCGGGTCATTCGGCTAGTATGATATAAAAGCAAATTTTATAGAAGTTTTGTTTATTAACGATTGAAACTGTGTGTGTGCAATTGCAAATGGAATAGGATAGGCACAATTTGGATTATAGATTAAAACTACAAAGTAATAAGACCAAATCTAAATAAATAGTGTGTGAAGTTTTGTGGTAACAGCATTGTTACCATCATCCTTTCAGTCTTTTGTCTGAGGATGGTAACAAAGCTGTTACAGAAATGTCACATACTATTTATTTGGATTTGGTCTTATTACCTTGTGTGGTGCAAATAGAACATTTTTCACTTGGAAGTAATTTTGGTATATTGCTCACACTATCAGTTAGTAGAATTTTAGAAAAAGTAAAAAAAAAAAGGACTTGGGACACCTTTTAATGTTTATATCACTTGGAGTAATTTGTAGGAGATATTGGGGGTTGTCTTATCAACCACAGATTCCTTATCTCTCCTTAAATAAATATGGTTTTCTCGGCCATTCATTTCCTTCCTCAACATCTTCCAGACACATTGCTAGCTATGTCTCTTTGTTTTTCACACTTTTTCTTTTTTGCTGACAAGTTGTTTCATAGATTTTTTTTTATGACAAATTTACAAAGAAAAAAGGCATCTCCTGATCATGCAGCTAAAAGTTGCTGATGTCTCATCTGTCAGATTAAATATCAACCAATCATTGATTGTTAATTATTCCAGAATTGGCCAAATTCCCTTTCTTGATTAACCAAGAAAAGCTAACCCCCACGCATTTCTGACTGTTGGCTCTCATCACCATACATTTGTAAGTGCAAAGTCGAACTGCTTTCACATGTGTAGACATGTGGTGCGCTTACAGTAAAAAAGCAGTCGCTAACTACCCACCATGATTATCATGGCCTGTACCACGTGTACTAGGGATAAGCAAAAAAAAAAAAAATGAATAAAGAGTTATTATTTCAACACATCTCTTTTTTAAACTCCTGATATTAAATGAGCTGGCAATCCTTCTATCTCAAAGCTTCTCTGTGGAGTACAGCAGCGTCTTCAAACACAGTTAGAACCTATAACATTATCTACTATGGATTGTCCAGGAAGTTGATGGCGGGCCATCCAGTAGGGCACATCCTAATGAGTAACACCTTTGTCAAATCAAATAACTTAACCTCATCTAACTGAGCGGAAAATAACTCTTTTTGAGATATGCAGTGTACTAGAAGAATTCTCAAGAGCCAATATTCTTCTCCCTTATTTAGGTGGTTATAAACCAACTAGGGCATTCTAATAGTCTTTCTCTCCCCAACACTTCTAAAGATCTAATGAGCAGGTCAAACTTTGTTTGGAATCTGAGGCAGTTGATCAAATGTTGTGGACTTGGAGCTTTCGAGCTGGAATCTACATTTTTGGTAGAGGGTCAAGGATAAACAGACAAATAGGATAATGACAAATCATTTTGGAGATTTAATGAAGAAAGAGAATTTTCAAAAGAAAAGTAGATGGATGTTACACCTTGAAGAATGTATAGAGAGATAGACACCAAGGAAGGAGGGGTTTAGATATCTTAATAGGAAGGTCTGGAATTTAGAAATGTGAAGATAAAAACAATGGTTGCCTGTAAAGTCGGTTTTACGGGCGAAGATTTTACGTGACAACGGTAGAATATTTATTGATATGAATATAATTAAATTGCACAATAGGAACAAGGAATTGAATGAAAATAAGAATTGCACAAATTTTAACTATAGAAATATATTTTGTTTACTAAAACATTGTACATGTAAACTTAAACTTAACTAATTCCTATTTGAGTGATTTTGTTGAGGATAGGACGATGATAGGAGAAATATGAAATGAAAGGAAGTGTTTCTGCTGTAATGTGTCTTGCGAAAGTCAAGTCGATAGTTGTTCCTTTTAACGTAGTTGACTTAGAAACGTTTGATACGCAATCAAGATTATACGTATTTTTCATGAATTTAAGAAACGAGTTGTCAGGCTTTACGTTTTTGTTAAAATCACCACACAGAAGAATCGGTATACTAGAATCAACTTGCACGAACGGTGGCACGTACTGGCTGTTGTGAATGTACGGACCGAGTCCTTGCCATAGTAACATTCCAATATCCTGCATACTAGCTCCTGGATGAATATATACAGCACCGAGTATAAACTTGAAGCTAGTATTAGCGGCGAAGCAAGTAACTTCAGTCATGCACATGTCACCCTTGGTTTTAATGACACGAGTTACGTCTGTAATCGCAACTTGGAACACTTCCGCCGTAGATGTCGATGATAATTTACGATAGATCGCCACTCCACCAGCCGCGTTGGTATTTGAAAATCAAAACACTTATTCAGATCGAAGGTTCAAATTTTTGCTAAATAAATTTGAAATTAAATAAAATTTGTAATTGTAAATGATGAAGTTGAAAATTAAAACATTTACTTAAATTAGATGTTAAAATTCTTGCTCAACACAGTTTAAATAAAGTTTTCTTATATCTGCCACTTTTTCTTAATATTTGTAATTTTAAAGAATCAATTCGAAAATCAAAACATTTATTCAGATCGAAGGTTCAAATTTTTGCTAAATAAATTTGAAACTATTTAAAATTTGTAAAATAATAATTAATTAATTAATTAATTTTAAACTAATAATTTACTTAACACTATCAACATTTATCAATAGTATGACATAACCTATAAACTCAGTTTCTCAACTTTTGTGTCAATCTAACAATTAATCAATCAATCATAGTTTACGATAATGAAATATCAGTGTACAATTATTTACCTTTATTGTTGTAGTTGTTGTAAATGACGAATCTAAGCACTCCACATTTTCACTACAGACACAGCTGACGATACTTTAACCACACGTGTGAACTTGTATTATGACGCTTTCTTGTTTTTCCAACGCCAAGAACGTTCGAGAAAGACAGAGACAAGCATGCGCCGATTCAATGCGCCTAATTCTCTAGCGCTGCGCGCGCAGCACTCTCGTTCGATGACTCATCGTAACGTTACCGGGCGTTACACTTTTTCATAAGTGACTCCCAGCCGCAACCTAATTTAAGACGTTGTCACGTCAATAACACATAACAGGATGAAATGGCATTCCCCGACCTCTGTATCAGAGATGGCATGGAGATACCTACCTACAAGAGAGAGGAAATTTTAGGGCAGCCTCACCAGAATATTGTCTTTTTTTTTACTTGGCTTTATTATAAAATCCACATGTATACGAGCATCTCTTAAAAATATTTTCTAATCCAGTCTGCACAATACACAATGAATAAACACAAACTAATCATTATTTGGATAAGAGTGAAAAAAAGTGACAAGGCTAAGTAAACTAGAATAAGTTTTTGTATAATTATTATTTCTGGTGAACTGATTCAATCAAGTACCTCCAAGGGGGGGGTTACTTTCTAGCCACTAGTTTTCAGTAAGATAATCCCACAGTTTCCTTTTAAAGTTCACTTATCTCCGGCCATGTTGTATCCTTTTTAAACTTTCTATGTCGTCATTCAATTTTATAGCCAGCTAGATGAATGATTCAAGTTCTGCCAGAGTGAATACTACTGGATATTGTTTGAATACAATGGAGGTTTTGTTTTTATAATAAAAATAATACTGTTACTCTTTAGTATCATAATTATAGTGATTTGCCCATTTAACAAGACCGTCTCACAGGCCACAAACAAAATGGCATATAAATTGGCCGAAATGGCAGCTTCAAGTTTACTTTTTATAATGGAGGCATTGTAAGGTGTGCATTTTCTCTTGGTGTGGCCAATCTTTTCTGTTCAGGCTCATTTTAATTATTAGTATTTTTAAATATTTTGTTATTTGTTGCCAATCACTAGCGCATTTGCTGCAAGTTAAGCTGTGTATTTTTTAATATTTAAAATACTTCTGAATTGCAAATAATTCAGATGCTCATCTTCCCTTCTTGGGTCGTCTTGTTTTTTTGTTTTTCTGGAGTGCATATTGATAATTGTCCCATCCTTTTTTTTTTCTTTCCAGTAATTGGTGTCTATTTACCTCTTTCAATAAAATCTATAAAGTTTTATTTCCTTTTTTTTTTTAACCTAACCCGAATACACATGGTGGAAGCTATGACAGTTGGTGACTACTGCCTCTTACTACATTGTGTAGTTTAACTTTTTGTACGTGTCTCAATTTGACCACTCAATGGTGGGTTTAGATGGGTGCTAGAATCAAAGGTTGTAGAACTATTTCTTTTTTAGAAAGAAGTACACTTCACAGGATTTGAGTCTGTGTTATAGACAGTGCTGTAGTCGTAAAATTAGCATAGGGTATACGCTTGAGAATTCGTTTTCCGTTTTTCGTTAAAGGAGGCTTGTTTGATTATTAATTTGAATATAGTTGATATATTTTTCCCAAGAAATTTTTACTAAATGAATGAAATATTTTGTGTGAATTGTTAATTTGAAAATTTTTTGCAATTTTTCAGTACAATTTTTATCATCATTTTTTTTTTACTATTACAAAGAAAGAAAATAATAAATTTTTAATAAAAATTTGAACAAAATCATAGGGTATACGCTATTTTTAAGTAAAACCACTAGGTATACGCTATCTAAATTTTAAAAGCATAGGGTATACGGCGTATACCCCCGTATACCCTCCACTACAGCACTGGTTATAGACAATCAACAATGTATTCCATTGTACCATCTCTCTCTGCCACTACAGTAAATAAGTATTTGCTTATCAAACGAAAGACCACTTTTATAAACTAAAATGACTTGATCTAACTGAGAGATCACCTTCTGGACAGACCCATGGTCTCTATACTGTCCTAGTAACTTAGCCCGGTGTGTGTTGTGCAGCATGCCGCACCATGGAACAGGTCATTTCACAGGGAGGACTCCAACAAATCCATTGATCTCAACATGGAATGTCAGGACGATGATCTTTCGGCAGAGCAGTTGCATGCCCTATCCATCCCTTTGTCCCATTCTTCTCCAGCCCAGTCCACCAAGTCCAACTTGGTCCTATGTTCCCCTCTCAACCTGTTCCTCCCCAACAAGTACATGCTGCAGCCCATGGCCTCCTCTTCTTCCTCAGCCCTGAGGTTTACCCAGGTGAATGGCTCAAAGTCCTCAGACAGACCCTACACCATAGATGCCACCAAGGCTGGCAAACCCCAGGTCCCAAGGCATACCAAGCATCCTAGGAAGACCAACCCGGCCCTTCCTCATAGAACAGTCCTTTCAGAGTTCATTGAGACCATCAAGGTGGATCCCTCCGAAGATGACCATCCCCTCACCATTGTGGAGACTGAAAATAGCTCCTCCCCCAAGGATCTCTGCCAATATCCTTCCACTCTCTATGTCAAGGTAAGCCATTTTCTCCCTTTATTCCAGTTTAAAACCTATGCAATCATTCTTTCTTCCTTCCATCTGTTGGTGGAGCACTGTTTATTTGACTCTTCAGCATGGAAAGAACAGAACACAATCAACATGTTTCAAATCCCAGCCCTAAATTCAATCTGGAGACAGCTGCCATCTACCTACCAAATCATGAAGAATGGTCCTAGAATTCTTCCTATCTAAAATATAAAAAGATTATCAATGGAAGAATTGAAATTCCAAAACTGTTCCAGCATATCAAACATCTTGTAGAGAACATTCAGAAATTACATAGTTTAATCATTAATCTCTTGAATCATTTGCCTCCTGAAAATTCTTTACTAAACTTTTTGTCAGTTTTTTTTTATTCCTTTCCTAATTATGAAAGGTTCTATCTTTATGATTGCTAGAAAGCTCAAAAGAGTTGTTGAGATAAGGCCTATATTCTTTATCATTGTCTGGATAATCTTTTCTGCATTGCACTGGAATGAAAGAATGATGCCATTATTGCACCTGGGGCAGCAAACATAGCTGAAAGGAGCCTGGATGTAGCAGAGGGATGTGTTGACCTTTCTTGGACATTCCAGAATCCATTGGAAACTACGGGTGCAGATGTTCCCACACAATTATTTCCACCACAGTCTCTCTCTCTCTAACATGACGATATTGTGGTGTTGCAGCAGCCACTCATTTTCCATGATTTCCTCCAAAAACATCTGAACCAGGAAACCTACGGGGATCGCTTGCAATGGGTGGAGAAGGATAAAATCTTCCGCGTCAAGATGCATCATAAAAATAGAAGTGATTGGAACCCTCATGATTTCCAAGTATTTTTGGTAAGTTGTGCTACCTCCTCAGCACACAACTTTCATAGATTTCTGACAACTCCATACCTGATACATCTATTAAAATGTTGATAAAATTCATAATAAGTCATTTATTTATATGTTTTATTAGCATAGTATATCCCGCAAATACAGTAGAACTACCTCACTGTAAAGAACAGCACCTAGTTGTAGAGCCAAAGTGTCCTTTAGGGAGAGGTGTCCTCTTACCAGAGAATTACTACTTAGTAAAAATAGTAACTTTTGTAATCAAAACTGTCCTTAGTAGAGAGGTATCCTCTCATGAAGGTTCTATCTACTGTACAAAAAAAAAAAAAAAGTAATTCTCCGGTAAGTGGATACCTCTGTATAAAGGACACTTTGGTTCTACAACTAAATGTCCTTTACAGGGAGGTTATACTGTATATATACTTTTAAAAATATATATATTTTTGTTCCTTTTAGTGTGTTTATATGTTGCAGAGAATTGAAACAAGTAAAATAGTTGAGGATGGAATCTGTGTTACCTCAAACTACAGTAGGACAACCTCTCTCAAATGGCAGAGCCAAAGTGAAGGGTCTTCTTACTGGAGAGCTGCTAATTGTTAAAAATTGGTGATATTGTATGGAGGTGTCCGCAAATGTTTTCTCATTAAGGTTCTAGTGTATATTTAAAAATAATTTTGATATTAGTTTTTTTTAATTAAATCTATTTGTTCTTTTTAGGCATTGTGTCCTGTAGGGAGTGCAGCAAGTTGTAGTAGTGTTGGTTCTACATTAGAAAGTCTGACAAAAGGGTTGTCCAGGACTGGGACAAGGCCAAGGGCCGCATCATCACCACAGAGAACTCCCAGGAGTTCTACACCACGAGCAAGCAGAGATTCCGCACCACCCTCAACAAGATCAGAGAGGTGACGGAGATTGCCTCCAACCGGGAGCGAGGGTACCGCTATTACCGCATTAACCACAAGGAAGTCAGCCTCATCAGTAAGTATCTGTAGGGGACAGATTCTCCAGGAGTGGGGGAAATAAATTAGAATTTACAAAGTTATACTGAAGATATATGCATTTAGAGCTATGATTACTTTGATATTATATACATAGGCTGTTATAGGTATTCATTCTCCTGCTCTCTCCATTTTATATACAGCTTCCTGTAAGTTAGGGAAGATACTGGACTCACACAACAAAAGAGAAAATACACTCATAGACAAAACTTAAGGAAATTGTACCTTTTAAAATGTATATCGGGATTCAGACAATAACTCTGAAAGATATTACAGTGACCTTTATTGAAGATACACAATATAACCAAGTGAGAACAAAATTGCCTCTTGTCTCCTAAAAAAAAAAAAAATAGACATCCAGCAACATCAAAAACTTTCCAACTTCCTAAGTCTTGTCTATGATTGTATATATACATACCTCAGAGCCTATTTGCACCAATATTTTAGAGAGGGGAAAAAGAGTATACAGTCATAGTTCTTTTACTTGCAGCTCTGTAAAAATTATAAGAGCCTCGAGCAAACAATCCACTTAATTACAAGATCAATTAAAGCATTTATCAGAAAGGTGAAGTATCAACATTCACTGCATCATCAAAACACCATGGATAGAATTGAACCTAGAGCATCTAACCATTGGAGTTGAACCTTTAGAAAAACTGCATGAGTTTGAAATCTTGTGTTTAAAGTTATAATAAAAGAAAGATTTTTTCCTCCATCGCTCTATTAAATACTATATATTTAAGATTATTATATAATAATATATCATTATATAATATAGGGACCACTTTCTTGCACTTTAGCACCAACACTTTTCATGGCGAGGGCCAGAACTACTTTCTCCCTCACCAGGACCATGACTTGTAGCTCTCACTTGAGCTCTTTTGTATAGTCCTATTGTGTTAAAATACTTGCACTCCAACCCCGGTGTGTGTGTGTGTGTCAGAGAGAAAGAGGAAGACGAGGAAGATTGGGATCTCCATGTTGTCCGAGTCCTTCATGGAGGAAGCCATGCCTTCCATCAAGCAGGAGCCTCACGATGATATGGAATAGAGCCCATTGTAAGTGGTGTCTAAGGAGGGTTAGGGATTGAAGTACTATATAGAACCCATCTTTCTGCCATAAGGCTTGTTTATCTTCAGAATTCTTCTCTGTAGCAGTAGAACCCATGTGGTCTCTTGGTTGATTTCAGGTACTTTTCAATTCTAGCAGTTTCATTACAAAAGTGATTTTACTGTGATCGCAATTAAAAAAAAAAAAAATCTTTTAAGAAATTTTAAAATGTTGCTGTTATGATAAAGATAACAATCTGTATTATAAATTAGAAATATAAGGTAATAGAGTCAAATCCAAATAAATATAATGGTAGCAGCGCTGTTACCACATAACTTCTATTTATTTGAATTTGGCCTTGTTACCTTTGTGTTTCTAATTACTTTATTTAAACAAAACTTAAACACATGGTCTGTCCTAAAAGATATGTAGAATGATTTCTCATATATAAATGTACATCTTCTTCTTCTTTCTTATCTCCACGCTGGGTGAAGTAGAATGTGTCTGCCTTTGTCATTAAGATTGGGAGCACTACTCAGTGGCAGGCCGACTTAGCTCCAAAAGAAATGGCCGCCTCTGACATGAGGAACAGACTCCATGTACAGCCGCTCCTAACATGGAGTACAAACGCTGTTCATCCTGTATACCTGGATCAGGAGCCCTTACAGGGTACTATCAGCCAGGCCAGCTGAGCCCAGGTTTTTTAGTGAGCTTGTTACTGCTCCCTCTCCTCCTTTTTCATCCGGGCTTGAGACCGGCAAAGGCGGAGTTATAAATATACATACAAGTGTGGAGTATTGGAATGGGGAATTTGTGGTGCGAAGGTGGCCTGTTGGGGGAGAAGTCCATCACTGTGTGAGGTTCACAGTTAGACTGAATGAATACCAATGGAGTAACATGTTCCACTCTATAAAACTTTATGTCGAGCTAGTTACATGACTGGCTGACAGGGTTGGAACATGTCTCAAGGAAGGGTGTTGATGTTGAGGTCTACCTTAGATGTCTGTCAACAATTTTGATTCAAATGCTCTTTTCCACAAAGAGTTTGTGGAACAGGAGAGATAGTTCCCACAGAGCTCTCACCGTCCTATATCTACTTGGTATTAATCAGGGATTGGTCACATGTTCTTCTTTCTCTCTGGCTGCAGCCTAATCCAGCCTAAATCCTTGGTAACTGAGGAAGCCTCAATTATTTCAATGTACCACCAAACTTGAACTCAAAGAATGATCTCTTCTTTTTTTTTTAAAGGTGGCAAGACCAAATAACTGTAGCAGCCCTTGTCTCATCAATATATATTTGTTGTAATTGGACTTGTGTGATTTTCTCATCTCTATAATCTAAATGGTATCTAATAATTTCTCTTTGAAGGTTTGGCTGAAGGCCAAATCCGAACTAAATCACTGTTGAATAATCTCTAGCACACAAACTCAGTTAATCATTATTGGATTTTTTTTTCAAATGCCTTTTTTTATCCTCTTGTTGTAGCAATGTCTGGGGGTGTGCAGGTACGAGGTGCCTTAACCAAACTCCACCATTGGATTGTGGCAGTCCACCTCTCTTCAATTCTTCTTGTCAGAATGGCTCCTCATTTTTTTTTTTTTTTTGTAATCATCTTTTTTTATTTTCTTTGAGGAAATGGTGGTGGTGAACTGTTGAGAGGATGTGCCCATCACATACCACCCACCTACCTATAGTCTCATCCAACACTTCCACTATTTATTATATACATATAACCCCCCCCCCCTCACTTTCTTCACTCTTTTTTATTATTGTTCATTGTTGTACATCCCCTTGATATATCCCCCCCCCCCCCTCTTTACATTTTGTTCTCTTTGAAGGACACTGGCTTTTGATGAATTTACTTTTTTGTCATCCTGTCAATGGAACTTTTTATCAAAGCTAGGATCCATCATTATACCATTTTGTAAATAGTTGGCTCTTATATTGGATAGTCAAATGTCTGTCACTTTTTTTTTTTTTTTTCAATTGGAAAGTTGCATAACTTATGTGCGTGTAAATTTGTTATACTGTTTTTTTTTTTTTTTTTTATTCAAATTTTCAAGTTCTCAAAACTGTTTTCATAACCCAACATTTATTTTACATTACAATCATACCTTTCACTTAATTTTCTTTGTGTTTGTGTGTTTTGTTTTTTTTTCTGA
Source organism: Cordylochernes scorpioides (assembly GCA_030710605.1). Lineage (NCBI taxonomy): Eukaryota > Metazoa > Arthropoda > Arachnida > Pseudoscorpiones > Chernetidae > Cordylochernes > Cordylochernes scorpioides. Next base: position 20,795,133 of record CP092882.1, on the reverse strand, counting down.
TCCTACTAATGTGTATTACATGTATCTATATATATATATCTCTCCCCACCCCGCCCCATACATATATATTATGAACATATATATATATATACTACTTTTTGTTAATTTTTTTTTTTTTTCAAAGAAACATTTTTTGTTATGTTTTTCTACCTCAGGAATTGACAATTATTATTTTTTTTTTTCAAACACTGCCAATTATGCATTTTTTTCTTTAAAAAAAAAACGTGCATATATTTGCATTTGTTGAGTTGCGCGTATTTTTTTCTTCTTTTTACCAATTCCCTAAGCCACATGTAATATCCTAATTATTTAATTGGAATTCTATTTATTTCCTTTGTGTGTGTGTGTGTCTTGTGTTTTAATAAATAAGACTTTTTGTATATCTCAAAAGAAACAAGGTAACACAAGACCAAATTAATGAAATGTTTATGTCATTTCAATAGCAAACATTGTTACCGAAATGTCACAAACATTACTAATAATTTGAATTTGGTCTTGTTATACCTTAGGTTTCTAAATCTATAATCTAAATTGTACCTTTATATCTTCATTATATCAAAATAAGTTTTGAATCAATTTTAAAAGGCAGGTTTTTTTGTTTGTTTGATATATTTTTCTCCTGTTCTTAATTTTATTAAATTATAGAGAGAGAGAGAGTTCTAAAAAAATAAAACTTTTTAAAATTTAACCTACATCCCCCTCTCCCCCCATTTTTTTTTTTTTTTCATTTGGCAGATGAAATTAAAAAACAAAAACTTGTGTTGTTTATAGGCTTTTTCAAAAATGATAATAAAATTTGAGTTTTTTTTTTAAAGTTAATGAAATGTTTTTTCTTTAAATATGAATGAGTTAGAAGGTCAATATTGAAAAATAAATAATAAACCGCGTGAAGGAAATGTATTTGTATACAATACCTGTTATCAGTAAATGGTATAGGTGTTGTCTTTTTTTCTTATATATTTATATATAAGCTCTTGATTATTTAACATATTTATTTAAATCAGCAGGCTTATAGTTTTTTTTTTTAACAGTTTGGTGTCTAAATATCTTTTTTTACCAAATTTTTTTTTTTTTGAAATTTCTCAATTATCTAATGAAATTGTTTTCTATTTTAAAAAAAAGTTGACCAAAGAAGTTGGATAGAGTTTATGACAGGGAGTTATGGTAATTGAATGAAACTTTTTTATTTTTTTTTCTATATATAGATTGTAATTATCTTTTTTTTTTTTTTTAATTGTCTTTGTAAAACAATGAATTGAATACAGTTTTTTTTTCTCGCCCCATTAGTCAGAATATAGAAAAAGCTGTGAAAACTTTGCGAATTTTTCCACCCTTATAAGACACACTTCATCCTACCATTCAATATTCCTTTGTTCCATCTCTTTACCACAAACCTGTGACTCAACGTGTGTTTACTGTTGCATCTAAAAGTAACCACAATTCCATTTTCATTCAACATCTTACTTTTTTTTTTTTTTGTACCGAGTATTAATAAAAGATCAGTTTTTTTGATGGATAAACAAATTTTTTCTCTGAAATTCTCTCTCTCTTGTACTACTCTATAGAGACTTACAATACAACATTTACATTTTTTTTTTTGGATCATTATGAAAACTTTTAATACAATATTTTAAAAGAGCAGTATGTTGGTCTTATTAAGACTTATGATTCTATTCTGACAAGGCTGTTAGATAATAGCTTTATAGAAAGAGCTATCTCACCTTATTTTAAATGTATTAAATCATTTTGTCTATTAACCCAATGTAATGGTGCTGATACTGAACTATGTACCTCAACCCCAGTTTTGGAAAATTCAGGAGTCTTCCTTAATACTGGTGCTTGCTATAGCTTATTCTTTATCACTGCTATTGTATTTTGTCTTGAGGTTTGTTGAAATTATTGCTTTATTGTATCTTTAAAGTGAGAGGTGCTTCTTTTTTTACATACATGAGTACCATCCTCCTGCAAATTTTAGTTATATTTACTTGATTCAAATCTCCTAAATATAGATTAAAACAATACAGGTTTTTATGGAGATGAATTTCTTTTTATTAATGTTATCTAAAGCTTTCAGGCATTCCTGCCCTACTACTGGAGTTTATAAATAGTGTTTATTTACGTTTTATGTACTCCTTTAGAAGGACAAGGATGCCTGAAAACTTGAGATTACATTAATAAAAATAAACTCATCTCTAGAGAAATCTGTTAAATTATTTTGAGCTTGCTTATATATATATAAAAGCGTGAAATCATAAGACAAAAGGTTTCTTTCAAAGTTTTTTTTTTTTTATTGTTTGCCGAGCTTTCAGCATTATTGCTCTTCTACTGGAGAAAAATTATTTTTTTTCTATTTTTCTTCTGTGGAAGGGCAATAATACTCAAAATCTCGACAAAACACTAAAAAAACTTTGAAGGAAACCTTTCACCTTATGAATTTGCTCCAGGTAATTATATAACCCAAGTTATAAATAAAGTCTACAGTTTTTGACATTTCTTTTAATGGAAGAGGCAACCTTAATTTTATAGATTGTTGTTATCCTCCTGGTCAAATTTCCATCTATATATCCAACAGCCCTGTCATTATAGAGAGAGGTCTTAATTACAATGAATGTATTACTCCCTTAAATACTGTAATGAAAGTTTCATAATGATCCAAATATCTCTTCAATTCTTATTCTTTGCTCCTCAAATTGGAAAGAATAGTTAAGAGAAAGAGAAAAACATCTCTCTGTATTGTATACATACAATGGATATTATTTTCTAAAAAATTCAAATAATTATATAGGGGATTTCTAATTTTTGTTTCATGGATTATTTCAAAAAGTTTTTGGATTTTTCTTTTTGAGCATATAAATTTGATTATCAAATAATTTATATCAATTTTGTTTTACCGATGGCCAACCAAAGCTTTAAAAACTACTTTTAAAAACCTTTTTTAATAATAATCTGATGCAATGTTAAATACCCTATTTACATCTCTATCCCTATGCAAATCAATTATTGAAGAAGTGTGTGATCCAATACCTTTTTTTTTTTTTTCAATCTGTTAAATTTTTGTTGAAATCTAATTATTTTCATCAATGAAGTCAACAGTTTTATGATTTTCTTAAAATTTCAAACTTGAATTCTCTCTTTCTTTATAGACAATTTAAAGGTCTTAACATTAACTATATATTTACTTGGGAAAAAACAAATTGTATGAATGTTTTTAAAATGATGTGAATTCCACCCCTCTCTCCCCCCCCCCCCCTTTTTTTTTTTCCTTTAAAATTCTTCCTCCTTCAAAAAAAATTGATATTAAAATATATTTATTTAATAATATTAACTTTCTTCGGGTACTTTTGCAATACTTTTATTTATTTATGAATTTAAAACTAAAATGATATTTGTGACTATATATAATAAAAACTCTTAATTTATTCCTATTATATAATGTTTATCATACAAAAATTTGCCTTATCTTCTATTTAAAAAAAAAAAGGAACTAATATATTTCATCCTACCCTCTATATATATTACTATTTATAAATGTGGTTTGGATGCTTCATCACCACATTATTTATTCCTATGTCTAATGGCTATATATGGATAAAACAAATTTGATACACGCTTATCTTTAATGATAGCAAAGTTTTTGAAAAAGATGATTCTTTGTTAGCAGCTATATGGGGGGTCTTATGTAAAATTGATTTTTTTTTATTCAAAAAAAAAAATTTTTTTTTTTTATCTTTCATTTTTTCTTGATATATTGAACTGGGAACTTGAAATAGCTTCACTTTGGTATAGTTTCCCTTCTTAACTTTTCTAAAATTATATTCAACTTATACAAATTTGTTTATTAAAAAAAACTGTGTATTCTCTTCCTTCTTTTTTTTTTTCTTACATATTTACATATCTTTCAATTATTCAAATTATTTATTTGCATAGAGACAAAAATGCTGAGCTCTTTTTTTTTTTTTTTTTTTTCAAAAATTTTCAACATGACTATAATTTAAAAGTACTATTTTTGTTTGAATTTAAAAAAAAAAAACTTGAAAATTAAGGGTTTTTATAAAAATATGTATATCAACCCGCTTTCTATGAATGGAATAATGAAGATTTAAATATTTTTGACCATTTTTTTTTTAAATATATAAGTTCCCTACATAATCTCTTAATAAAAATATGACATTTTTTTCTTTAAATATTTCATCTCTATAGGATTATTTTTTAAATAGTTAAAAGGATTTGAAATTTTCTGTTTCCTTATTAATTCCAATAACTTATTATATTACTATCTTTTTTTTTTTCAAATTGACAATGTGTGCCCCCAATATAATGTGAGCTACATTTGCAAATATAGTTGAAATGGTGACTTTTTTTGGGTTTTTATATATCTTTGGTTTCTTTCCTAGAGGTACAAATTTTGTGTCTTTTGTTGATTTCCTCTTTCTTTTGTTAATAGTTTTTTTTTTAACGACATATACCCGCATTATCCCATCATACATAATAAACTTCCCTAATTTACATATATATTTTACCTCATATATATATATATATATATAATATTTATACTCAATTTGTTGTGTTTAGTTCATATACCTAATCATTTAATCGTGAATTTTTAAATTTTTTTTTGTGTCCACTTTAAACATATTTACCTTTTTTTTTTAATGTTACTATATTCATTATTATTCAAATGTGTGTCTTTTTTTTTTTTTTACAATTATTTTTTTGTTACTCAAATCATTTTTTTTTTTTTTTTTTGCAGCTATTATAGAACCTAGAGGATGCAGTTGTGTTTTTTTTAGTCACTTTTTTTTTGTTCTTTCTTTTAATGTAATTATAAACTACTTCTTTTTTTTTCTTTATAAATATATATAAATTGACCCCTTTTTTTTTTTTCAACTCTTCATAACCCTGGTTTAAATTTATTATTTTTTTTTAATATCTATTTTTTTAATAATAGTTGCCTCTTTTTTTAACCATGTGTTTTTAACAATTTGTCAAAATAATTGTTCATTTCTTATTTTTGTTTCCTCTAAAAAAAAAAATCTTTCAAAATCTTATTTTTATATGGTAATGTATATTTATTATATAATTATTACCAAAAAAAAGTGTGACTATAAATTATTTTTATTTTTTTCAATTTTCATGTTTTGTGTAAACAAATTTAGAAAAAAATATTAGAGAAAATTATTATTATTTTTTTTTTATATATAAATCTCTTCAAAAAAATGAAGTGTACGCCGCGTGAAGCATGGACTTTTGTTACAAAGTCGTTCGTTACCCCACATTTGCTAGGTATACCCCATGTATCACACACAACTTGGAAAAACTGCATTTTGTAGCATCGTGTATTATTTGGTCATCTTAGATGATGTTTTCAAAAATAAATATTCTTAATAACCTATTCTGTGTTTTCATTCTTTTATTTTTATTATTGATGATAAATTTGGATTATAGATTAGAAATACAAGATTATAAAAAAGGCATCTTCTTATCATGCAGCTGAAAGTTGATGGCTTGTGCATGATATGGCTTGTGCACTTGCATGATAAGGAGATGCTTTTTTTTTTTTCTAATTAAAAATCAACGAATAGTTGATATTTATTCCGATAGATGGCGCAAGCTATCAGCAACCCAGTACAATATCACATTTGTGTTATTTTTTCACACATGAAAATAAGACCAAATCCAAATAAATTGTATAATGTTTCAATAACAACATCATTACCAAAAAGTCACACACTATTTACATTTGGTCTTATTATCTTGTGTTATTATACTCTGGAAACAAGTCTTGTAAAGAAGAAAAAATGGCATGTTATAAGGCTATCTTCCTTTTTATGCCAGTGTCTAAAAATTAGATAAGTTGATGGGGATTTTACTTTCAGAAGGAGTAAATACTTGGGAGATAAATACAAGGTTGTCCCAAAAGCTGGTAAACACTTGCAAAAAATTGAAATACCAATATTATTTGCCATAATATTATTCACCGTTATGTATATTGTCTTTGTATTAGGTATAAAGTAATTGTATTCATGATGGAATTGTGAAAAGTATTATAATTACAATTATATTCTCACAATGAGTATCTTTTTTATTTAAAAACGCTAGCTTTCAAGCATAAAGAATGTAAGCCCGTTGAAGAGCGAATAACGCTTGAAAGCTAGCGTTTTTTTTTTTTAAAAAAGGTACTCATTGTGAGAATATAATTGTAATTATAATAAAGTAATTGTATTATGTAGAATGAAATTTGACAATTATACCGCAAATGTTTCTTTTGAACGAAAAATGGAAATTAATTTGCGGTTTAATTATCAAATTTCATTCTACAATCATAAGCCGCATTATATTGTATTATAAATTATATTATGTATTCACTGTAATAATATTATTCACCAAGTAATAAGAAAAACACAAACTTTTGGAACAACCTTATATAAAAGAAACTAGGATTGACCAGAATTCTAGGAGAAAACCTTTAGTCAAGGCAGAGGGAACAAAGGAAGAAGATGGGCTGACCCTGGATAACACGAAAGACATAATTTCTTTTTCAAAGTAAGAAAACTTCCTACTATCCTAATAGAGCACAATTTGGATTATAGATTAGAAACACAAGGAAATAAGGACAAATAAATAGTGTGTGACTTTTCGGTAACACACACTATTTAAATAAAAAGGCATATATTGGATCAAAATATCATTTATTTTACCTGATCCAATATATGCCTTTTTATTTAAAGATTGATTTATGGATTGCTCTATTTTCAAAACACTATTTTAATTATTTTATTACCTTGTGATGGCACTTTCTTTACCTTTAAATATACAATAAAATCAGGTGGCTAGTTATTAGTGTACAATAGATTGGAGCAATTACTGATGTGTTAAAAAGAATCAAAAGGACAGATGTTTTTTTTTTAATTATCCCTAGTACACGTGGTACAGGCCATGATTATCATGGTGGGTAGTTAGCGACTGCTTTTACTGTAAGCGCACCACATGTCTACACATGTGAAAAGCAGTTCGACTTTGCACTTACAAACGTGCTAGAGCCCCGTTTGGTTACTTGCACTCGCTGGTGGGGTTGGACTTTTGCAAGAATCGGGGGCCATTGGAGCATTTTTTTTTTTAAATCAGAAAAAAGTGTCCAATGCGGGAATCAAACCCAGGTCGTAGTGGTCGAAAACCAAACGGTTTAACCAGCCTTCCACCGATCCCCATGATAATCATGGTGGGTAGAAGAAGGCGACTACTTTTACTGTAAGTGTACCACATGTCTACACATGAGAAAAGCAAGGACAGATGTAGGTTTATATATAAACAAAGAAGTACAAATGGTGAGTATAGCCATTAGATGTTGGGAAAAAATTGATAGAGGAAGATCTCCATGAGCTAGCTGGAAGGGGTTAAGGAAGTAACAGGAAGGTCACTAGATCAGCTGTAAGTGTTCACCAACAGATCAAATTGCAGAATATTTATCCATTTAATCACCAAAATTCAAATTTGACTTGATGGACACTTACAGCTTGTTTATCAGCTGCTGCCTGGTTTTTTGATGACTGCCACAGAATTCCTGTTCGTGACTTCCCAGCTGGCTTTAGTGTTGGATTCCAACCTCACAAACCGGCTGATTTTTAGTGTCTGACCCTTTCATTTTTTATATTTTACTTAAGAGTGAAAGGTTTCTGTGGCCTCCACTTGATCCACCCAATTTGCATTTGTTTTAATTTTTCCAGTGGCCTGATTTACATTTCCGCTATTTTCTTGATTAGTAGAAATCAAACTTTACCTGCACTTCCCATGTTTTCTGCCAAAATTAGGGCAAGGATTTCTTGTGTGAGGGCTAGAGCATCATGCTCTCCGACAATACTCCAAGGAGATTGTTGAGCTCGATGGTATTCAACTCCATCTCGGAAAAAACGCGGAACTCGCGCACATCATGGCCGAGAGAGATTGAGATTGAAACTACTTTTATCGATCGTTCATATAAGATTATATAGGGTTAAATATAAATAAATTAATAATATTTAAAAAGGATATATATAGATGAAAAAATATAACTCCAATATCTGTGGGTCAGCGACCTGTCGCTGGACTCACAGGTGGCACACCTCGAGGCAGGATGTGGTAGGGCATGGAGGGCCAGCCTTAGGGGCAATATCTGCCTCGTGCCCAGAGAAGCAGTTGCGACGCAGGTCGACCCAGGGGATGGAGCTGAGTACGTCTACAGTGGGGGTTCACCGTGCAAGCAAGCTCGACAACAGGATGCTCCTGCAGCCGTGTTGGAACCCAGTGCCCGGCGCCCCCTCTGGCTAGTGAGATGGGTAATGGGGGTCCCCGATCCTCGCAGGACGATGGTCTCCGCCTCGTACTCCACATAATAGCTAGAGTTGGCGTTTTCCTCCAGGAGACGCTGGAAGAAGACCCCCTGGCGCTCTGCGTCAAGGAGCGCGGATCGCGTTGAGCGCGCTAGGGCAGGGCCGCCATCGGAGAAGTCACCGACAGTCGCCCGTAGCCAGCGCTCGGGAGTCAGTAGGTCTGGCGGGCGCAGGAACCTGTTGTCGCCTCGAAGACGCAGGGTCCTCAGGATAATGGGTCGCAGAACCAGGTGGTCCAGCTCAAGAACGCTTGAGACGGCCTCCCAGAGGCTCAGCAGCCTCCTCCTCCTCGGTGAGAGCCAAACATCAGGAGCCGGAGGGGTCAGCCACGCTCGGCTGCGGACCAGCCAAGAGTAGCCATTGACGGCGCCACGGAGTGAGGCCTGGACCCTCTTCAGGCAGGCGAGTCGAAGCTGGCTCGCGTCAAGCAGGCCGACGCCACCCTCGGAGACTGGACGAGCCAGGATGCGCCCGGGGAGCCATGAGACTCGGCTCGTACCCTACACGAACCGCGCCTGCAGCCAGCCGATGGTGGTTCCAGGTGGTGCAGGATAGAACCCAGGACCAGGCTGTTGGCCGCGTGGGCACGACCCACCAGCGACAGGCCGCGGGTGAAGGGTGACCACCTCGCAATGGCTCGCTCCAGCAGCCCCATCAGGTGGGAGGCGACGGTGTTCCCGGCAGTGATCGTGCAGTCCAGGACGGTCAGCGACTCGGACGTCCAGGAGATTCCCAGAGGAGAATCGGTCCGGTGCTTCCAGGATTCGCAGCTCTTGTCGAAGATGACAGCCACCCCAGAAGCCATGCAGAACTCTTCGAAGATCAGGAGCACGAGCTCAAACTGAGCGTCGTTCCTAATGGAGAGTACGATGTCATCCGCATAGGCGACCATGCATCCTCGGCCCAAGATCCTCTCGAAGCGGCGTAGCAGAGGTCCAAAAGCCAGCGGCGTGTCATATATCGCTGCCCAGGTGACTTTGTCTGACACTCGAGCAATATCTTAGGAGGAAGACCGTTTCGGAACGGCATAGGTCTGACATTGGGGCACGAAGTCTGGCAGATGACGACGCAGACGGCTCATGAGCACGCAGCTGAAAATTATTATATAAAGGAAGCGTATGGAGGTGAAACAATTTCAAAAACGCTAGTACACATTTCTGGTACAATAGATTTAAAGATCAGAGTACTGAGGATGATCCAAGATTCCCTCAACTTGGACAACGGGGCACAACATCCAGCAGGTTAGTGATTTAATTTATGCTGAGAGAAACAACTATTGAAACGATAGCGGAAATAGTTGGAATTTCATGTGCTAACTGCCATAGCATTGTTCGTGAACATTTAAACATGGAAAAACTGTGTGGTTCCACGGCATCTAACCGTACAACAAAAACAGAACAGATTAGAAATTTGTGTAGTTGTTTAATCGAAAGTGCAATTAACAACTGAGGTTTTTATAAAACAATAATAACTAGAGATGAAACTTGGGGCTATATTTATGATCCACAAACAAATAAAAAATCACTTGAATGGCACACTCAAAGTTCTCCTAGGAAGAAAAAAGTTCGTCTTGACCGATCAAAGGGGAAAGTTATGCTTATTATTATTACTAGACGAATGGCCCGGGCAACGCCCGGGTTTTACCCGAGTGCGTATATATTTTAAAAACGTTTTAATTCAAATACTATTCGTTACAATTATAAATTGGCGCCATGGATGTCACTCTTGTGAAACGTCCCGTTCCAAAATGTGTGTTTTTAAAATGTTTTAATTAAAATACTATTCGTTACAATTATAAGATACTTATATATATTTAAAGGTTCTCATAAAAAAAGGTTACCGATTTAAAAGTTTATTTTATTTTATTTAAAGAAACATATTTTCATTTAAGTATTGTTATTTATTTTAAAAGATTAAGTAATTGTGCAAAACGATAATTGCCTTAAAAAAAAGAAACATTCGCGGTGATTTTGTCTTGCATTCATTTATACAATTATTATATATATTGGCATCATATATTAACTTTATGAACGGAAAAATATGTCCAGGGTAGCCTAGTGGTCATGGCATCTGCCCGGTAAGCGGAAGGTCGTGGGTTCGATTCCCATCCCTTGACACTTTTTTATTTTATCCCTTCTGACCAAAATCTATCCGTGAACTTCACACAGTGAACTTCACACAGACAGAATAAGGCAATTATATAAGTAGATAAGTATAATAATAATAATTATCATTAGATAATGATAATGATCATAATGATGATGCGCGCGCATCCGTGACATGACGGTGGAAAGACGGTCGTGACTATATATGTTGATAATAATAATAATATAATAATAATAATAATTATTATCATTAGATAATGATAATGATCATAATGATGATGCGCGCGCATCCGTGACATGACGGTGGAAAGACGGTCGTGACTATATATGTTGACGAATGACCCGGGCAACGCCCGTGTTTTACCCGATTGAATGTTTTTATTCAAATACTATTTGTTACAATTATAAATTGGAGCCGTGGAAGTCACTCTTGTGAAACGTCCCGCTCCAAACTTTACATGTACATTAGGTCAGCTGGTATTATACCCCTCATTTTCACCGCTAGAGGCGCGAGCGAATTGACTTTTTGTAAATATACATAATTATAAAGATAGAAGCTTCTATAGAAGATAATGATCATAATGATGATGCGCGCGCATCCGTGACAGCGATGAGGAATTGAGGAAAGACGGTCGTGACTATATATTAATGACGAATGACCCGGGCAACGCCCGGGTTTTACCCGATTAAATGTTTTTATTCAAATACTATTCGTTACAATTATAAATTGGCGCCGTGGATGTCACACTTGTGAAACGTCCCGCTGCAAACTTTGTGTCTGAGAAGCGATATTTTTATAGAAAGATGATCTGGCTTTTGTTTTCTGCTCGAATGAATGTTTTTCTGTTAGAATTTTGTTCCTGCGTACAAAATAATGAACTGGTTTCACCCGTGGTCTCTGCTTTTTGGAATTTTTCCCGATATAATTTTGTATCTGATAATCAAACATGATACAGCAATATCGTCATCATTTTCTGACTAAAAATATATAGTTTTAATAATTGATTTATATATATATTTTTAAATAGCCTATCGTCTTCCCCGTATTTTTGACCTATGTATGGAAATTTTGGTTTGAATTAGTGAACTACTGCGAATTTGTATACCGGACATACAAACAAACAGACAAACATTCATTTTTATATATAGAGAGATTTACTCTTCATTGTTGGCTTTTTATATTATATTTACTCTTCATTGTTGGCTTTTTATCTTACATTCACTCTGTTGGCTTTTTATATTACATTTACTCTTCATTGTTGGCTTTTTATCTTACATTCACTCTTCATTGTTGGCTTTTTATATTATATTTACTCTTCATTGTTGGCTTTTTATCTTACATTCATTCTTCAAGGTTGGCTTTTTATATTACATTCACTCTTCATTGTTGGGTTTTTATCTTACATTCACTCTTCATTGTTGGCTTTTTATATTATATTTACTTAAGAATAAACGTATCATTAAACGGAAGATAAGGATCTTTTATTTGGAAACGTTACGAGCTTTCGGGCAAACGCCCTTCTACAGGTTTGACGAAAAATCAAGGCGAGAGACAGAGCTATATACATGGGGATGATTTACATAGAACACAATTTTTAAAGCTTAGCAGTAAGAATTTTAGAATGGAAGTTAATTTTTAATAAGTAACTATTGTAGTGATATGGTAATAAGTTGTTGTATATAAGATTTTTAATTATGTAAAAATGAATAAATTAGTTTGAAACAAAGATATCATAAATTTTGGGAATTTCTAGAATCCAATGGCAACTCTTACGGGCAAGAACTAAAGGTTGCCTCTCCCAAATTAGATTCCTCACCAAATCAATCAAAGGGCTAATATGCCTAACCTCCCAAAACGTTCATGAATCTGAATTCACAGCTCTCATAGAAAGAGCCACGTCAGATATCAAGGTACAAGACCGAAGTATACAGCTTAGACACGATAAAAAGCTAGCGTTCTGGTCCCAGAAATACTCCTTCCCACTCGATCGCAAGTATGCCAACCCCGATGCTTCTAACAACATCATCAATCTGTCTAGCGTAACCCTCACCCCTGCTGAAAACAGTCTCCTCTCTAAAGGCCTCAAGTATCGACTTCCCGCCAAACCCGATATACCCAGGATCATCAGTGGAATAGAGGCCTCCGTTAAGAATCATAACCATCAAGACAGATGCGCCATCAGAAACCATGTATCCCGGGTACTCCAGAGACCTCTCCCCCCAACCCCAAATTCCCAAACTGAATCCAAGGCCCTCCGCAGACTAATGAAACAACGTTCAATAGTCATCAGCAGATCAGATAAGGGCACTGACACCGTAATCCTAAACCGATCTTCGTACCACGCCAAAATTTTGGAAATATTGCAGGACACAGCTACTTTTTCTCAAATTTCCGCCCAAGACAGCACAATAGCACTAAAAACCTTCAAGTCCTCTCTCAACCGAATGAAAAGATCCAGACTCATCTCAACGGAGGAACACAAATCCTTTACCACTAATCTCCCCAATGGTACCTACATCTACGGCCTTCCCAAGGTCCACAAACCTTCTGTCCCTCTACGCCCTATCATTGCATATCACCTCTCTCCCGCCTACCCCCTAGCTAAGTACCTCTCAAATTATCTCTCACCTCTTTTAAACAACAATAGAAGTAATCTCACAGTTTCCAGCACCCCCACACTCATTCAAGAAATAACCGGTCTACACCCCCCCCCCCAAAACTTCACCATGTGTTCATTTGACGTTTCATCCCTATACCTCAGTCTCCCCCATCACCTGATAATTGACAGCCTCAACCAATTTTTGGTTTCCATTAACACAGATCCCGTCAAGACCAACTCTATCACATCCCTCTCACAGATATGCTTAAACATGAGCACCTTTACCTTTGACCATATCCATTTCAAACAGATAAGGGGATCGCCTATGGGAAGCCCCCTCTCCTCCATAGCTGCTGAGCTGGTTATGACCAGAATAGATAAATGGGTCTGCAACCTCCATTGTGATGACATCCTATTCTGGCGACGATATGTCGATGATATCCTTTGCATTTGTAAAACCGACCATGAAGAAACCATCCTGTCCACTCTCAACAGCTACAACCCTAACCTCTCGTTCACCATGGAAAAAGAACAGGGACACATCATTCCCTTCCTAGACATTTTAATCATACGTACCCCGGCATCATTCCACACCACAGTATACTACAAGAATAGCAGTAACCCCACCTACACCCATTTCAACTCCTTCTGTCCCATAGTACACAAAATTAACATCGTTAAAACACTCACCAGGCGCCTTCACACACACTGCTCTCTACCCATCTTTAAAACCACAGAAAAAGCCCGTATCATCTCCCATCTCACCGCCGCCTCCTATCCACTAACATTCATTAATAAACATACCTATTCTCCCGCTCCCTCCAATCCTCCCCCAGTCTTCAGGACTACCTGCATGTTGCCCTATTCTCCCTTAACAGTTAGCATCTCCCGCCTCATTAGGCCATTTGGCATTCGCACCTTTTTCATTAATACCCCCAGTATCCACTCACTTCTCCGACACCCCATTACAAAAACTAGTACCCAACTCAGTCCTCTGGATTCTTCTAGGGCGGTCTACTCTGTCTCATGCGAACATTGCTCCGCCACTTATGTGGGTGAGACAGGTAGGACCGTCGCCATTAGAATGTCAGAACACACCCGCAACATTAATAACAACGACCCACGTTCCCTCATCTATCAGCATGTCGCATCCACTGGCCACTCTTTTAATACCAACCACCCCACTATCCATTACCGTAACATACCCAACCTACACCAAAGATTAGTGTTAGAATCCATAGTATCCACCAAACTTAAAAGCATAAATAGAAAAATAGAAATTCCCGAAATTTATGATATCTTTGTTTCAAACTAATTTATTCCTTTTTACATAATTAAAAATCTTATATACAACAACTTATTACCATATCACTACAATAGTTACTTATTAAAAATTAACTTCCATTCTAAAATTCTTACTGCTAAGCTTTAAAAATTGTGTTCTATGTAAATCATCCCCATGTATATAGCTCTGCCTCTCGCCTTGATTTTTCGTCAAACCTGTAGAAGGGCGTTTGCCCGAAAGCTCGTAACGTTTCCAAATAAAAGATCCTTATCTCCCGTTTAATGATACGTTTATTCTTAAGTTGCACACCGGAAGAGTTTCAAGTTCTATTATATTTACTCTTCATTGTTGGCTTTTTATCTTACATTCATTCTTCATTGTTGGCTTTTTATATTACATTTACTATTCATTGTTGGCTTTTTATCTTACATTCACTCTTCATTGTTGGCTTTATATCTTACATTCATTCTTCATTGTTGGCTTTTTATATTACATTCACTCTTCATTGTTGGCTTTTTATCTTACATTCATTCTTCATTGTTGGCTTTTTATATTACATTTACTCTTCATTGTTGGCTTTTTATCTTACATTCACTCTTCATTGTTGGCTTTTTATATTATATTTACTCTTCATTGTTGGCTTTTTATCTTACATTTATTCTTCATTGTTGGCTTTTTATATTACATTTACTCTTCATTGTTGGCTTTTTATCTTACATTCATTCTTCATTGTTGGCTTTTTATATCATATTTACTCTTCATTGTTGGCTTTTTATCTTACATTCATTCTTCATTGTTGGCTTTTTATATTATATTTACTCTTCATTGTTGGCTTTTTATCTTACATTTATTCTTCATTGTTGGCTTTTTATATTATATTTACTCTTCATTGTTGGCTTTTTATCTTCTATTTATTCTTCATTGTTGGCTTTTTATATTACATTTACTCTTTATTGTTGGCTTTTTATCTTACATTCATTCTTCATTGTTGGCTTTTTATATCATATTTACTCTTCATTGTTGGCTTTTTATCTTACATTCATTCTTCATTGTTGGCTTTTTATATTATACTAATGATGATGCGCGCGCATCCGTGACATGAGGAATTGAGGAATTGATTGACGGTGGAAAGACGGTCGTGACTATATATGTTGATTATTATTATTTTACTACTTGTGAGTTGTACATTATGAGTTTATTCAAGGGTAAAGTTATATCAATTAAAACACATACAAAGAAATACTTGTGCGCCTTCAATACCAATGAAAAGGAACCAGCTCTTTTTCAGTCACAACAATGGAAGTTGCTTCATGACATCGCCCCTGCCCATTAAGCCACCTTGGTTATGGATTATTTAGCTACGCACTCTGAGACTGTTTTATCACGTCCTCCTTATTCCCCAGACCTCTCCCACTGTTTTTATTTATTTTCTCAAGCTCAAACTTGCGCTAAAAATAATACACTTTTCGTCATCTAAAGAGGTTATTGAAAAGGCAACGGATGAAATAAACAAGCTCAGGAAAATGGACTATGAAACCGCTTTTAAACAGATTTTTGACCGCTGGAAAAATGTGTAGATAATGTAGGGTCCTATTTCGAAAAATTCGTTGAATAAAATGATTTAAACTATAAATATATATAATAATTTTTACAAAGACAAAGGTCGCCTTTCCAGTCAAAATAGAAGTCAAAGCTAGACGCCATTTATATATATCTTTTTATTTATTTATCATTTTTTAAAAGTCCGATTAATTTTTGATTGTATCTTGTAAATATATTTGTAAAACCGCGACTGGACTCGAACTAATATTTTCATGTCTAATATATTTCTACTTTTATCAATATTGTGTTTGGAGATGCGACAATCACCTTGTCTTGTAATATGTATAAACTGCAGTCAATTTTCCTGTTGAAGTTATTATATTGAGATGATGATATGAAGGCTTCTAAATATTTGTGCTTATTACATGTGAGACAAGGTGATGTATGGTTAGCGCCTATCCAAACGCAATAAGGATAACCAGAAAGGCTAGAATATAACCGTTATGGTTTATATTGCTAGTTCTATCTAAAATATTTGATTTGAAAAAGAAACTAATGTCATCCTTGTTATCAAACTATTTAAAAGATATTGACTCTGTGTAAGCATAAAATTTTATCATAATATAGATTAAATACAAACCATTGCAATATCTTATATCGAGAAAATGTTTAACAATACATTTATTTTCATTAATATTCTAAATATAAATAAGGCCGTATAATTGTAAAGAGATAATTCAGAAATGATCTGCTACGTTTTTGGAAAATTTACAGTTTCCAAACAGAGGAAACTCTTACTCCAAAGATAAAAAAATGTTATATTTTGGTGTGGCTTTATAGGACAGGATCAGGACAAGTGGTGGGGTCCCCAGAGCGAGGGCGGAACGTGCTATCGAGGGATTTACCAATGAAAATCAATAGGTTTGGTGGACCAATGGTTTGGGGAGTACCAAAAAGTTACCACGAGGATTGTTAATTCTGTGTCTTCAAAACCACAGGCCTTTAAAGCCATCGACGTTGTCAAACATTGTCAACTTTATGCGAGCATCGTAGAAGATGTTTCCCCAAATACCATAAACTCGGTGGTGGATCTAATGAATATAAAATTGAATTTTAAGGATTAACATTTATATTTTTCTCTGGTAATGTCTCTCTCTCTCACAGTAAACAGCGCGATGAACAAGATTCCACCAAATTATTTAAATCATAGAGAAACGATACAATGGTCTTTGAACTCGCCATAGGGAGACGGATCTTTGTTGGAATCTGATGATATGACAAGTATAATCGATTTCACAGAAAAAAAAAACCCGTTAAATTCATAAATGTAAATAAATATTAGTGAATCTTTATATTGTATATAATATATATATACTAGACGGGTGACCCGGGCTTCGCCCCGGGATTGACCCGTGTGCATATATACCCGAGTGATATATATTTAGATAAGATTTTTTTTTATAATTGTTTGTTATTAGCATTATCTATTTGTTTGCATCAGCATAATTTAATCTAATCCTTGATAGAGGGTGCTGTTCGTGAGCTAAGTAGAATAATTTGAATATATAGTTTTAATAATTGATTTATATATTTTTTAAAATAGCCTATCGTCTTCCTCGTATTTTTTTACCTATGTATGGAAATTTTGGTTTGAATTAGTGAACTACTGCGAATTTGTATACCGGACATACAAACAAACAAACATTGATTTATATATATATATATAGATATATTCAATAATTTGCATATTTTGGAGAGAAAGTATTTGCATAAATATTTCTTATATTCAATTAATTACTAATTGTTATATTGTTTTTAATTTTTCGTTTAATAGTTTTTCAATGTAACAGTTTGTGAATAAAGTTAAGCAAATTAAGTATTAAGTATCAAATCAGAATCAAACTTTATATAAATATTTTTAGAGAAGTCAAAGCACTTTCGCAAGATGGCAGAAGAGATCACCCAAGAATACTGGGACCAGGTCGCCTGGAACGTGATAGATGCTTACTTTGCGCAACGAGGAATGGTCCAGCATCAAATTGAATCCTTCGATCATTTTGTTCAGGAGTCCCTTCAATGGATCGTGTTGGACCTTCCTATGATGGCTACTCTGGCTACTGATTCTGGCAGGAACCACACTTCGCAGAAGTCTATAAATTTAATCATTTGATACTTGGTCAACATGTTATCTACAGAATAAATTTTGTTGTGATATCTCCTGTCTTTCTTGGTGTTGCAATTTGGGTGGCCAGAAGTGTAGTTTAGAAAATTAAAATTATTTATAATATGTTACTTATAGATTTTGCTGAAATCGCTTTCTTGTTTTATACATAGTTCTCGATATGGTTTAGGAATTTCATTTGTCCTTAGAATGTGTTTAAACGCTTACATATATAAAAATCCTTTTATCATCTTTTAATAATAATGATTAATGAACTGAGAGAAAATTTGTTGTAAATATTTAATGACAATGTTTCATGTTTTTCTCATTATTAATATCTTTTGACGACTAAAATTATTGTAAATATGTATATAGATAACTGTAGAAACATACATGTAAGTCAGGGCAAGTGTTCCTAGGGGGATACAGCGCTTTAAATTAAAAAAAAAAAAAAAACATTTTGAAGTGGAAATGGCGGCATTCAGCTGAGACTTGCGGCACTCTAGAGATATTCTTGGTGAATGTATTTGAGGAAACCATGGACATAAGATTTAAGGACAGTAGAAATTTATATAAACTTTAGTTTGCACTTTAAAATGTTACGCTAAAATTATATTTGATAAATATTTTAAATATTTTTAACTCGTGCAAGAGAAAGAGAGAGAGAGAGAGATTGAAACACTTTTATGGACATCTAGTCAATAATACACTTTAAACAAATAAATGAAAAATAACGAGAATATTTACAATGATTTACGAGCAAGGAAGGCTCCACCACCTCGATAGGGTCCTCCTCCAGACCAGGAGGGGGTCTTCTTGGACCCTCCGCATCTCCAGGCCCAGGAAGTGTGGATGGGGAAGGGCGTGCAGGACCAGCCGCAGGGCAATGTCGACATTGTGCCCTGAGAAAACACATCACCGGAGAGAAGACCAGCTGATGGAGACGGGGATACTGACGGGGAAAAGCCCCCGGCCCAGCAGCTGGGTGATGGGCAGTGCAGATAGGCGTGGGCGCTCCAGCATGCGGCGGGCAGTGCGGGTGGTTAGGCGGTGGCCGTCCCGCGCAGCACGATGGCGTTCTCTATGTCGTCAACCCGGTGTGAGTAGTGCCGATTCTAGTCCACGAGCTGGCCGCAGAAGGTGGTAAGTGCCGCGACGTCAGCGAGGGCGGCACGGGTGGTGTGCAGAAGGAGGATGAGGAGCTGGTGATCTCACCAACGTGCACCCTCGCCCACCGGGATGGAACCCAAAGATCTGGAGGTCGAAGGAACCTGCAGTCTCCGATGAGGTTGATATCTAGGAGCTGGTGTAGCGGCAGTGCCCGGTGGTCTATACACACTCACAGCGAGCCAAGAGTAGGCGTTGAGGCTTCCACGCAGCACGGCGTGCACTCCTTACGGAGGCAGGCCTTGCAAGGACGCCGCCCTGCAACCAAGCAGTACGCTGAGGTCCCCATACAAAGCGAACTAGTCGGGCTTGCAACTTGGCTATGGTTGAGTCTGTGGGGAGGTAACCGTGAAGATGATGTACCACGGCGGATAGCACCAGTGAGTTGGCCGCTCTCGCCCGCCCTACTAGAGAAAACTCGCGAACAAAGGGAGACCACTTTGAGATGACAGTCTCGACGAGCTCAGTAAGGTGGTTCTCTTGGGCAGAAGTTCTGCTCCTGTTGTCACGAGGCACCCGAGAATCTTCAGATGAGCGGAAGTCCAGCAGATACCGAGCGGAGTGTCGGTGCGATTTAGCCACGCGCAGCACCATAGGCCTTTGCTCTTGCCGAAGTTGATGTGGATCCCCAAAGCATGCCGGAACTGGTCGAAGATGAGTTTGAAGAGTTCAAATTGTTCATTCTTACTTATCCGCAAGGCGATGTCATCGGCGTAGGACAGGACATTTCCGGGGCTCAGCAACTGCTCCAGGTGATGGAGGAAGGGACCTGTGGCAAGGCGGCGCAGCCTTGCTTGACACCATTGAGAAGATGGAAGGTGCGGGTGTAGAAGCCATTGATTCGGACTGCTGCGTCGGCCCCGGCGTAGAGAAGAAACCACCCTATGAAGGCCGGCGGCATCCGGATGGAAATCATCAGGGATATCAGAAAGCTCCGGTCCAAGGTGCCAAAGGCTGATTCTAGTTCGGTGGTAATGACAGCTAGGGGTGAACGATTCTTCGAGGCTAGAGCGACCTCGTCGGATACACATGCTATGTTCCAGGAGGAGGATCGGCACAAGGAGAGGAAGTTGAGGCCGTAGTCTCGCAAGGAGGACGCTGTAGCTAGATGTTGGGAGAGATAGGCTGATAATTATTCAAGCCGAGACCACCAAGGACCTTAGGGACGAGGCAGATGGTAGATCGTCGTGTAGAAGTTGACAAGGCCCCACAGAACTGAGACGCCTCAAAGACGCGCTGGAGTGCCCCAGTGAATAATTCCTCGAAAACCACCATTATTTCGCACGACAGTTCATCCCACCCGGGCGCCATCTCGAGCTGCAGGCATTGGATTGAATTGGAAATTTCCTCCGCGAAGATCCCGAAGCGGTGTGAAGGATCGCTTTCGATGATGTCTTTCGCACCTCGTAGGAAGCTTATGCTATCACTTGGGTCACAGGGCGAGCGGGAAAAGCGTTCCTGAAAGATGGAGTAAGCAACGTGCGCATCTCTTTGTCTTCGATGATGTTGCCACTCCCATCAAAGATGTTATTCAGCTTGGAACGTCGGACGCGAAGCGCTCGTCCGAGATCTTGTAGTGAAGGATAGTCGACGTTTATCGACGTGGACTCAATAGTGAATGATGGTCCTTGAAGTTAGGTCAATGAGGGCTGCCACACGATCAACGACGAGCCCCGATCGTAGCATGGCAGAGATACAAGGTGGATGCGGATCATGTTGTTTTCCCATATGAAGAATCACTGCGCGGTGGTCTGAGAGTATGTAGTGGAAAGTCCAGTAAAGTTTTACATGGTCGGAGAGTTTTAAAGGAATAAGGATCCTATTCAGACCATAGGCGTCAACACGACTTCCGAAACGGGCGGCCTTCGTAGGAATGTGCGCGGCGTCGAACAGGGTAGCGGCGTCGACGAGGTCGGCTTGGTCCAGAAATTCTGTGAGGGCTTTAATGGATTCCTCGGAGATGTTGAGGTCGCCGAGGACCTACGCATCTTCATGAACGGTGGCGACTGCGATGGTCTACAGCTGATGGAGCCGCTCGCTAGGAGCATGAGCAAGATGGCAGTGGATGACCGTTGCTGTTTGATTATGAATCCTGATTTTGACTATGGCTATGTTGCCCAGCACTAATGGGCTGGCAGAGGATGGAAACGTCTGGAGCATAGACACAGGCAAGCCGGATCCCCTGGCAGCAGCTGGTGGAACGACGGCGGCGCTGTAGCCGTAGCAGAGGGCATTAACTTCATCCAGAACCGAGGTGTTTTTCTCCTGAATAAAGGTGGCGTCAACCAAGTGTTGTTTTGAAAACAACACAGCCCAATGCTCCTATTACGAGCGGCCAGTCCGCGCACATTCATACATGCAACGCGTAAGCTCAATGCGTGTATTTGGTCTTATTATGGATGTAGGCGACACTTTTATAGAGGGTACAATTGGATGTTCCCAGTCCCTCTATCAGCTTTTTAGCTATTTTGTGCAGTCTGGCTGCTTGTTTTTGTTCAGTTTCACTAGAAAGTCTCTGAGGGAAGAGAGGGAGGTTATGCCCATCACTATGCTTTATTTGCTTAATTAGCTGGATGGATTCGTTAAACAGAGATGCAAGAAGTCCCCCAGTAGAGGTTCCAGCTGCTCGAGGGCTTTAGACCGGGGTTTTAGGAGATAAATTCCGCGAAGATTTCTGGCTAGATGGTCTGCTCTTGGGCGCATCAATTGTTTTCTCTGAGGTTTTAGGCTCCAGATTTTTTAGAACATACGTTGTTGGGATTGGATTAGGGTCAGGGCCTCCTACTGAGCGCCATTAGTTACCTTTGATGGAGGTGGGTCTGGGTCCACAGCAGCAGTAGGTGGGGTCTGGGCAGCATGTGATGGTGCTGCAGGTGGGGCTGGCGATGTAGCTGGAGTTGGTGCTGCAGTTGATGTTGAAGCTGCGACTGGCGTTGATATTACAGCCAGCGTGGTGTTCAAAGAGGAGGGCTGCTTTCTTCGGCGTTATTAGGACCAGCAGGTGAATCCATTGGTAGAAGCAGGTTAGCCTCTTGTTCGTCAGTTTTCCGGAGTCAGTTGGCATGCTTGTTCCCCTGTTGTAGCCCAAGGAGCACTTGATTACGTATGTCACATAACATAAGTGACAACTCTCTTGGATTTGACATCCAGCTGAGCAGGGTTCTGAGAGGGCTTTACTCTGTCTCTCCGAGTAATGAAGGCTTCCAGTCGAGCATTAGCCCAGCAGGCTTCTTCGAACTGCATCATCTTCTAGATGATGGATATGACCTGCCCGAAAGACCGCAGCGACGAGCGACCTCCACGAAGAAGAGTACATTACCGATCACCATTCCCTCGGCCCTTTTTCTCAGGAGGTAAGCCCGCAGAGTGGCATCCTCGATGTCGAGACCTTCATCTATCAGCTTGTCGATGATTTTTACGCTGAAAAGGCTCATCAGGCTGTGCCCTCCATCTTTTCTAGTTGGTAGATGGTGCCCTTACCCAGCTTGGCTTCCAACGCCCGGAACTACTTCTCCTGTGTGAGTCTGGAAAGAATTCCAGCTAGATACACTGGTCCGCCTGATCTGCTGCCGACCTGGCTCAGAATGTTTCCCGTTTCTGCCAGGTGGTCTGACACTCGTACATCTTGCTGGGCCTTAGCGTGGCTCGTGACCTGCTGCTGTATGGAGGGATTCTCGGTGCCTGAACGCAATCCTTTTTGTCCACCGTTGGCGTGGTCAGGGTCATGTGGCCTCTTCTTTGAGCCGCCTCTTGACTCTCAGAAATTTGGTCTTCAGCCCAATTGTGGCGAGAATTTGTATCTTTTCATCCGCCGCTGGCTCAAAATTTTCATTTTTGCTATTGGTTAAGTCAGAATGGCTTTCAGTCATTTCTGAATCTTTAGCCAATTTTTCGGCGGAGACTTGGAATTTTTTGGTGGTGCTTGTATCGGCTTTCAGTCCATTCTCTTGGCTTTCAGGCAATACCCAAAAGAAGTTACTAATATCCATGGCCTCCATTCCAATCGCAGAAAACGCGGATCTCGCGCGCCGCCGAGAGAGGGAGACATGTCAAAAGATAGATGTAGTCATGTCTCTTCAGACATTTCATCTCAATTTTTTACTGTTTCTCATTAGAAACCCTGAGCCTTAGAGCCTGGTTTCACAATTTGCGAACTAAATTAAATATACAAGTTATCTTGTCCAGAATTTAATTTTGGATGATGTCATGTATGACAATTCTTTTATGGGCAAAGAAATTTGGCAATTGGCAGGTGAGATAATGCTTGTTTATACCACTTCCACCTTATAGGAGTAGTGCAATTGAGTCTCAAGCACAAGGCAAGGCAAGATATATATGAAAATATAGAGCAGTATCAAAGTGATGGAGGACAAACTTAAAGATAAGACGCAGGCGAGCTCCTGCTTACTTCTGTAAAATGCCCTGTTCACTATTTGAGCCTGGCCATATTGTCAGTGTTTGACAAATCATTGTAAAAGATAGAAAAACCTATCCAACTGTAGAAATATCTTTTAATTATTTGTACTGTACAAAATAGATGATTGAGAGTTTTTCGTCACTGTTGTTTTTAACTGTTTCCAAATCTCTACATGTCCAAAAGGTGGGCGCAAGTGGTTGCTGCGAACCACAAATTTATTCATCTATGGCACATGTATAGACCTGAAACGATTACCAGCTAGCAAAAAAGTGTTAAAGGGGGAACTAACCACTCCTTTTTGGGTAAACTGGTTTATTCATACTAATAAAAAACTTTAAATGTACACAAATAATATATATAAGCACAAAAGGATAGTGGTAGTAACATAAAGGTAACCCAGGCTCCTGGAGCAGTATCTTTAGATAGTCAACTACCCAGAAAAATATATAAATAAAAAACATATGCATAAGACTTTTTAGAAGAATGATTGAAAATATATACAAAAAATAAATAAAGAGGACTTTGCCCACGAAAAAAAAAACGGAAAGGGCGGCAAGAGCTCTCCACTATTTTATAAAACTCCTCTTGTTTTTCCTGCTCTCCGCTTTTAAAAAGAATACCAAAATAAATATCCCGCTTGTTGAATATATGAATTCAATTTTAGACTTTAATATTTTATATAATATTGTCACTGAATAATTATTTTAAATATTCTGTGGTATATCATCATTAATATTTGCATAGTTATCACTCCTCACTATTCTTATATATTATTACTTGTAAATAAATGGAAAGATATAGTTTGCATAAATAAACTATTTTCAATTACTAAAATCGTATGTATTAATTTCTAAAATAATATAAAACCCTAAAACCTTTCTAACAGTGGCAGCATAAAGCGTGGTTAAAACTTAAAATCTAAAATCGTAAAAATAAAAATGGCTGCTGTTATGGAAGATATTTCGATTATAGATAAATTAAAAGACTCTGAAAATTTTGATATTTGGAAATTTCAAATTAACATTATTTTTAAAGCTAATAATTTAATTGAAACAATAAATGGCAAATTGTGTTTTAAAGATCAAAAGGATGAAAAAGAAAAAAACGCATGGATAATAAAAGATGCTAAAGCCCAAAAATATATTATTTCGAGCATCGATAAAACGATATTAACACACATAATACATTGTGAAAATGCCAAATCAATGTATGACACCATATGCAGAATATTTGAAAGAGATGATGAACAATTAAAATGTAAGCTGCTACAAGAATTTCACACTTATAAATTTGATAAAAATGTAGACCTTGTAGCCAACATAAGTAATTTAAGAAATTTGGCTTTTAAACTTAATAATCTAAAACAGAACTTTGATGACAATATTGTTATTTCAAAGATTTTAACAATTTTGCCAGAAGATTATAATTATTTTTGTACTGCTTGGGAGTCAACTGGAAAAGATGAAAAAACTATTGAAAATCTAATATCAAGATTGACCACTGAAGAAATAAGAAGAAATAGACAGAGCCAACCAGAAGACCGAGTGGCTATGAATGCAACAAAACAAAAGGTATGTTTTACTTGTAATAAACCAGGACATATATCTAAAAATTGCACCCAAAGAAAATTCTGCAAATTTTGTAAAAAAACTAACCATGAAGAAAAGGACTGTTTCTTTAAGAACAACAGTAAACCTGCTGCTAAAGTAAACAAAGAACAATGCAGAATATGTAAAAAGTTTAATCATAAAGAAAAAGACTGCTATTTCAGGAACAAAGAAAAGCAACCTCCCATTGCTTTCATTGCTGAACAAAGAGAAGAATATGATAAAAGATCATCAGTCACTTTCATTGTTGATAGCGGATCCACCTGTCACATGATTAATGAAGAAAAGTTGCTTGATCATCAAAAAAAGTGTGATGTGAACATCAATGTTGCAAAAAAAGAAGGTATGAGAGCAAAAACTTCAGGACAATTTAAGGGGAGACAATGTAACCTAAATGAAGTAATATTTGTGCCTGAATTATCAAAAAACCTTTTGTCAGTGACCTCAATTGTTAACAACGGAGGAGAAGTAAATTTTAAAGGTGATAAAGTGACAATTTTGAAAAATGGAAAAAAAGTTCTAGAAGGAGATCAACTTGAAAATGGACTTTATGCTGTAAATATTGAACAACATTTTTCAAAGCAAAATGACTCGAACCTTACCTTACCAAGTGAAAACAAAACCCAAGAATGGCACAGAAAATTGGGACACATTGGGATGCAGAATCTAAGAAAACTTGAAAGTTTGGTTGATGGTATGGAGCTTAACAAATTGGAAAAACAGGAAAATGATGTGTGCGAAATTTGCATCATGGCAAAGCAAACTAGGAAGTCATTTGGAAATGAAAGATCTAGAGCTACCCGACCTTTGGAAATTGTTCATACTGATTTGTGCGGCCCAATAGAACCCTTAACACATGATAATAAGAAATATATAATGACATTTTTGGATGATTATACACATTTCTGTTATGTGTATTTGCTCAGCAATAAATATGAAGCAAAAGAATATATTAAAGAATATGTAAATGAAGTGGAAAGATTTTTAAATGCGAAAGTGTCAAAATTAAGGTGTGATAATGGCGGTGAATATGCCAATACGCAAGTTAAAGAATGGTGCAAAATGAAAGGAATAATACTTGATTTTACAGTTCCATATACTCCACAATTGAATGGAAAAGCAGAAAGGTTGAATCGAACTCTGATTGAAAAAACCAGAGCACTTTTGCTGGATTCCAAATTAAATAAGGAAATGTGGAGAGAGGCCACAAGAGTCTCTGCCTATTTAATCAACAGAAGCCCTTCAAATACAGTACAAACAACACCAGCACAGATGTGGTTTGGAAGAAAGCCTAATCTTTCTAACGTAAAATTATTCGGGAGTGAAGTGTATGTAAAAAAATTGGGAAATCTAAAAAATTTGGATAGTAAAGGTGAAAAATATTCACTTATCGGATACAGTGGAAATGGATACAGATTGTGGGACATGCAGAAAAGAAGGATTATAATTGCAAGAGATGTGGTGTTTACAGGAAAACTAACAAATGAAATGACCAGTGTCATTCAGCCAAGATACAGAGAAGATCTGGATTCTGAAATAGAGGAAAGTCAAGACACTAAATTGGAATTGGATACCCATGATAAACCACAGAACTCGACCAATTCAAGATATATGTTAAGGAATAGAGAAAATATCAATAGACCTGAAAGACTAAAAGATTATGAAGTGTTGAATTCTGTTTCTGGAGAAATAGGATTGTTAACATACAATGAAGCTGTAACCGGAGTAGACAAAGAAAACTGGGTAAAAGCAATACAGGAAGAAAAAGATTCATTGAAGAAAAATGAAACTTGGGATTTTGTAAATGCTGAAGAAGTTAAAGGAAAGAAGATACTCAGTTCTAGATGGATATTCAAGATAAAGGATGGTGGACATTATAAAGCAAGACTTGTTGCTAGAGGAAATGAACAAAAAGGACTTGATTTTTATGAAAGTCGTTCGATGCATGAACCGACAAACCAGGATATACAAAATGTTAAAAGAACTATGAGATATTTGAAACAAACCAAAACTTTTGGACTTCACTATAGTAAACAAGATGAAGATATGTATCTTAATGCATATTGTGACTCAGACTTTGCTGGAGACATGAAAACAAGAAAAAGTACATCCGGATATACAATTTTGTTTGGTAAAGGACCAATAAGCTGGAGTTCAAGAAAACAATCAATTGTAGCCTTATCCACTACTGAGGCAGAATATATTGCTGCAGCTGAATGTGTGAAAGAACTCATTTATATAAAAGCACTAATTGAAGAACTTACAAATGAAACCATACTTGCTAAACTAAATATTGACAACCAAAGTGCAATGACTTTAATGAAGACAGGACAAATGAACAGAAAGACAAAACATATAGATGTTCGATATCATTTTTTGAAAGATCAGATAAGAGAAAATGTTGCTGTTCAGTTTTGCCCAACCCAAGACCAAGTTGCTGATATCCTAACCAAGCCTCTGCCAAAGGAAACTTTTGAAAAACACAGATCTTCACTGCTACAGATGTTTTGATAGAGTAATTAAAACTCTAAAACATGAATTCAAGAAGGAGTGTTGAATATATGAATTCAATTTTAGACTTTAATATTTTATATAATATTGTCACTGAATAATTATTTTAAATATTCTGTGGTATATCATCATTAATATTTGCATAGTTATCACTCCTCACTATTCTTATATATTATTACTTGTAAATAAATGGAAAGATATAGTTTGCATAAATAAACTATTTTCAATTACTAAAATCGTATGTATTAATTTCTAAAATAATATAAAACCCTAAAACCTTTCTAACACCGCTTACTTGCCTCAGTGTTGCTGACTCACCCCTTAAAGCTATTATCGCCCTTCTTTGTGTGTGAAGTAAAAAAATATAATAAAAATAAAATTACAGAAAATTTCACAAAAAAATAAAAATAAAATGAACATGGGGTCAGCTTGGTAAAGGTTTGAGACTAGTTGTTGAGCTGGTGTTCCGCCTGAAGATTTTTTTTACCACCCACCATGGTTCTGTGGCTTGCCCATAGGGATAGGCATGCTGGATTCTGGCTTGGTGCTGGTTCGATCAAGTCAGTCACCACAGGTCAGGTAACTCGACCACAGGAAAGGGACGTCTAGGTCCATCTCAGACTCTGGTTTGGTGCTGGTGGGTTCAAGTTATCTACCATAGGTTAGGTAGTACAACTACTGGGATGGGGTTTCCGAGACCATATCAGACTCTAGATCGGTGCTGTCAAGGCAGAAGGCTCTATCTAGACTCAGTCACCAGAGCTTTGCAGCTTAGAGGGGGAAGCGTGGGAGATGGTTAGGTTAAGTGGGGTTCAGGGTGAATCATGACATACTATAACACAAAGGTCACAAGGTGTCCTAACAATCTTCCCTGCCTAATAATTAATTAATCTAAAAAGGAAAATTAAATTCAGACACTGAATGAAAAGTAAGGAAACATTCTAAAATACATTTTAAAAAATAAATTCCTAAAAAAAAAAAAAAATACACCTTTAGACTCATATCAAAGGTGTTACTCTCAAAGTTTCGATCTCGGAAAAGCAAAATTTAGCTAAATAAATACAGAAAAGAACATTTTTGAGGGGAAGACAATGTTGATGATGTTTTATATGAGCGAAATTTTATTATTATTTCAAATTTTCTACTGAAATAAACCTTTGTTTAAAATATTTGTTGAACAAGCATTCACTCGGCAGAACCTGGGCGAAGCCGGACATATTTGATAATAGAAGAGATTGAAGAACGTCTAGAATAATATTTTCTTCTAAAAAAAAAGTTTATAATAATAATTATAAAAATAAATTTTATATATGATAAATATATTAAAATTTAAAAATCTAATAATTATTTATTTAAATCTTATATAAGATATTTGTTATAAGTTTCTAAAATATACACGAAATTATATTAATAAATTCCATCAAATAAATATTCTAGTTATTAGTGTTATTTTAAAAAGTTAAAAGAAAAAAATAAACAAAAAATTCTTTCTATCATCATGATAGATTTGATTCATGTAAAATCACAGAGTTATTTATATGGTCAAAGAAAGTGATATTTATGTGCTCAAAACACGCTTTCTTTTGTTTTTAAGCTGTTGTTTTATTAAAAAATGACATTATGATTTAATTTATTGATATTTAACATATTTATTATATCTTATTATATCAAACTAAAAACTTATAATTTTGAAAGTTAGTATAAATTGTGAATATAAACATTAAAATATATCCTAAAATTAATTAATTGCTAAACTTTGTTTATTCAGAATTGAATGTTTTGGATTAATGATCAATATGCCACGGTAAGCGTGTGTTTGTGTTGTCCTGAAAGAAAGAAGAAAAAAAAAAAAAACATTCAATCAGCGCCATCTCGTTTTTAATTTTTTTTTTCCATTTAACCTAACAAATTTAAACCAATAGCAATTTTTTGACGTTATATTTGCTTGTTCTCGTGAAGCATAAATTTGGAATGCATTTAAATTAGTTGCTATTTTTTAAATATAAAACTAATTTTTGAAATTATAAATATTATGGTTGTATATTCCCCCCACATGCATGTTGATTACTTTTTCTTTTATATTTTAAAAATTAAACACACCAGGTAATTTATATTACAAAAATAAAATTATTTGCATATAAGAAGGATTTTAGCCTAGTTCATTTTCAACTTTTAAAAATTAGGCCAATTTTGAAAGGAAATATAATTGCATTATAAATTTTTAAACTTTTGCAATTATGAAAATATAACATTATTTATAATGCCACTATATGTAATTATATATATTTTCTTCCAAAAGAAATAGGCATATAGAAATGCTCTACTCTTAAAATATATAAAATTGAAGAAAACCAAATATTTGCCCATTTATATTAAGTGAATCAAATGTATGCAAACTCTTTGAAAGATAATATTAATTTAAAATTATTTTTCAATATATCTATAAAAACTTTTAAAGCTTTGAGTGAAATAGATAATTAGTACAATGCTAATATCAGATAGGAAGATGGAAAACTTATCAAAAGATTTTTCAACTGACAAATTATCTCTCAAATTATCATTTATCATATCTGGATCAAGATAAATCAATTTATTTATTTGTTTATTCTTTTGTCTGATGATGGTGACAATGCTGTTGCCAAAACGTCACACACTAATAAATTATTTGGATTAGTTCTTATTTTCTTGTATTATAATCTATAATCCAAATTGTGCTTTATCATTTTTGATAGACTTCAATATCTGGATCAATTTCCTATATCAAATTAATTTTATACAAATAATATGTTTGAAGGTTTTTACATTATTGAGCTATTCAGAATTAATCAAAATTGATTATTTAAAATTTTCTAATAATATATATTTTCAGATCCCTACTTTTGGCAAGATTTTATCAACTGCCAATCAGAAATGAGCCCTAGAAATACAAGGTAATAAGACTAAATCCAAATAAATAGTGTGACGTTTCGGTAACAGCGTTGTTACCAAAACGTCGCACAATTTATTTATTTAGATTTGGTTTTATTATCTTGTAACAGCATTGTTGCTGAAATGTCACACACGATTTATTTATTTATATTTGAATTTCTAATCTATAATCCGAATTGTACCTTATCATTAATCCTATGTAAATGTAATACAGCCCATTCCACTCTAGAGAAACTTGCCAACATTGTTGTATTGTGCTGTAAAAAACAATATCATACGCAATAATAATAATAATTAAGACTGAGAGCACTACTCAGTGGCAGGCTGACTTAGCTCCAAAATAAATGGCCGCCTCTGACATGAGGAACATACGCCATGTGCAGCCGCTCCTAACATGGAGTACAAACACTGCTCATCCTGTATCCCTGGATCAGGAGCCCTTACAGGGTGCTATCAGCCGGGCCAGCTGAGCCCAGGTTTTTTAGCGAGCTTGTTACTGCTCCCCCTCCTCCTTTTTCATCCGGGCTTGGGACCGGCAAGGGCGGAGTCATGGTGGGTAATTAGTGATTACTTTTATACTGAAAGTATGCCTTGTGTAGAAATCAATTCAGCTTTTGTAGTGCCAGAGCCTCCTTTGGTTACCTCCACTCATGGTTGTGCATGAATCAGTGGGCCTTTGGATCAATTTTTCTTTAGAAACAGAGTTGTCCAATGTGTGGGATTGAATCCAGGACTGCCACAAATTGAATCCCCCCCCATGTTCCAAACATGTCGACAATACTGAAATCAAAATATAGTAACATAAAACTAAACAGGGGGTCGGTGGAAGGATAGTCTAAACCATTGGTTTCCGGCCGCCACGACCCCGGGTTCGATTCTCCCGCATTGGGCACTTTTTTTTTATCAGAAAAAAAGTGCCCCAATGGCCCCCATTTCTTGCAAAAGTGCAACCCCACTAGCGAGTGCAAGTAACCAAACGGGGCTCTGGCATATTTGTAAGCCCAAAGTCGAACTGCTTTTCACATGTGTAGGCATATGGTGCGCTTACAGTAAAAGCAGTCGCCTATTTCTACCCACCATGATTATCATGGCCTGTACCACATGTACTAGGGGTAAGCAATAATAATAAAATAAAACTAAACACTCTCTAAATCAATAAAGATCAAATTTTATTTTCCTTAATATTAAAAAGAATTACAATATACTATTATTCTATTAGGAAATATATATCTTGCCATTAAATTTTTGCTTTAAAAATTTTACCCAAAAGTATTTATTAACATGACCACAAGCCCAAATGAGTAATTTATTCACATAACCTACCCATTTGAAGTGGACATGTGGTGCACTTAACAGTAAGTTACCAACTTCTTCCCACCGACATATCATGGCTTTACCATATGTACTAGGGATAAAAATAATAATTACAAACTTATTTGGAGTTGGTCTTGATACATGAGAGGACATCTCTCTACAAAGGACAGGTTTCATCGCCAAAATGAACATTTTTACTATTTAGCAACTCTCCAGATACCTCCCCCTAAAGAGCACTTTGGCTCTGCATTTAGGTGTCCTACACAGAAAGGTTCTACTGTATCTTGATTCTTATCTTTAATTCAAAATGATAAGGCACAATTCAGTCTTTTGTCTGATGCTGTTACTGAAGCGTCTCACACTATTTATTTATTTGGATTTGGTCTTATCACTTTGTAATATCTTTATTCCAAGTTGTACCTTACTTATATCGCAGTGTTTTGTAAGGTAAATAGAGGACAAATCAAACATATCTGGCTAGTTTCTCCATATGTTTCCACTTCCCCTATCATACTGCTTATGCTTGTTTCTGATTGGCTGATTAAAGCACTTGGCTTTTAGTACAATTAAGAAAAAAGGCTTTTCCTGATTGTGCAACTATCATCAATCGGAATAAATATCAACTAATCAATGATTTTTAATTATTCCAGAATTAGCCAATTACTGTTTCTTGATTAATCAAGAAAAGCTAACCATGTACGCATTTTGGGTTGTTGACCCTCGTCACAGAATGGAAGAAAGGCTCTCCACCCAAATATATTCATAATCATGTCATTTCTCTCTGTTCTAAGCAATTCCAGACCTTTCTATTACATTATTCAACCAATCCTCCCATGATCTTCCCTCATTCTTCAACCACTTCCTTTTGATTACTTCATTGAGAAGGTTATACTTTACTTCAAGTCTTCTCAAAACACCTTTTTATCTGTCCATCTGATTTTGAAGATTCTTCTAGCACACCAGATTTATCATTTTCTTGCTCCAGTTCTTTAGTTATTGTCAAAGCTTCATATCCATACAGAAAAATGACTAGTACAGAGCAGGAGGGACAATTCTGTCTTCCCAAGGGAACAGCAGTCCATGATTTCAAGAATTAATTCATTTCATCTATGGAGAATGACTTTCCAGAAAGGTTGCAAGGTTTTCTC
Organism: Cordylochernes scorpioides; assembly: GCA_030710605.1. Lineage (NCBI taxonomy): Eukaryota > Metazoa > Arthropoda > Arachnida > Pseudoscorpiones > Chernetidae > Cordylochernes > Cordylochernes scorpioides. The sequence goes on along the minus strand of CP092882.1, from coordinate 20,761,982 downwards.
ACTATGTACTAAGTGTAATTCTCAACCTACAACCCCAAACCACATCATTGACTGTATGGCTCATCCATTGATGAGCTCTACTCATCCCCAGCAGACACTATCAAAAGTCTCAAGCTCTATAGGCTTGATATCCTGATATGATTGTTAAGCGGAGATAAAGAAAAAGACACAAAACTTTACCAAACAAAACATTTAAGCTTCCTTTTTAAAAGCCCTTTATTTCTAAAGAAGCATCTTTTGCCTTTGTAATTCTAACCTTGACTTTTTCTCCCATTCAAATATAATAGTTGTTTTTCAATCCTTGCAAGGTTTATGACATCTATTTGATGGCCTAAATGGGAATATTGAAGCAATTAGTATCTTACAGCACTTGTTACTGAAGTGTTATAAATTGAGTCTTAGGAACTCAAGTTCTCTGCACACAAAAAAAAAAAAAAACTTTATTAATTACTTATAAAATAGCAAACACAAGGTAATACACAAGTTTTCGAGTAATTAATATACGCTGGAAATATATACCTTTCTTGTGCTATCACTTTATCATTCATATCGATTTTTGTACTGAAAATGCCCAGCATTAAATTTGATTTCGTGCTGTGTGCTAACTAGAGAAAACAAAACTTGAATTTATGGTGTAGTTAATCCAAACATTTTCTATAACACATTTTGTTATCAGCCTTGCTACCAGACTAGAGTACATAGAACATGGGCTCAAGTAAACATGCCCGTTCTACCAGGCTCCAGTAGACCTCATAACCTTGAAGAACCAGCTCTTGTCTACCTGTAATTTGGGTGGTGATCTGCCTTCTCTGATATGGAGAGGTCATAGAATGTCGGGGTTTATGTTGTATAAACAAACATATACTGGGATCTATGTTTTCTATTTCAAATGTATTTTGCTGACCAAGGTCATGAAGAAACCCCCCCTACTACCCTTGGTTTGAAATTAGTTTTCTTCCTAAATGTCATTGTTCTGATAAGGTTCTCCATCTGTCTTTAGGCTGGAAAAAAACAATCTTGTCGCATTAATCTTTATGAAAAAATAGTACAAATGTAATATTGTACTGGGATAAGGTGCATAAATTAAGAAAAAGGCATCTCCTTATCGTTGAACTGAAAGTTGCTGATGGCTTGTGCCATCTATCGGAATAAATATCAACTATTCTCGTTGATTTTTCTTGATTAATCAAGAATGGGTATTTGGCCAATTCTGGAATAATTAAAAATCGAGAATAGTTGATATTTATTCCGATAGATGGCGCAAGCCATCAGCAACTTTCAGTTGCACGATAAGGAGATGCCTTTTTCTTAATTAATCTTTATATGTGTGGTATTTTTATATTATCAGCCATATGTTATCAGGAAGTTTTCTCATGAATGATGGTTGAAATCCAAACATCAGCCAGTTTAGTGTGGATTAAAGACAAGATTCACAAGGTGAACAAGTACACTCTAACTTCTTTAATTTGATGCCCCAAGGGATCCGAGCTTTCAGTTGAATTAAAGTAAGTATTGAGTTATTTAGATGATTTTTATCACAACATTCACTGTGCTAGTGAACATTTTTCTAGGATAATGTGAATTTGATACCATATTGGGACATTTTTTATTCAATTTTTTTTTTTCAAGAATGTTTCATGACTACCTTTAAGTGATGCATAAAATTGCATTAATACATCTATATATATAAAAATCAATGTTTGTATGTTTGTTTGTATGTATGTCCGGTATACAAATTCGCAGTAGTTTACTAATTCAAACCAAAATTTCCATACATAGGTAAAAAAATACGGGGAAGACGATAGGCTATTTTAAAAAATATATAAATCAATTATTAAAACTATATATTCAAATTATTCTACTTAGTTCATGAACAGCGCCCTCTATCAAAGATCAGATTAAATTATGCTGATGCAAACAAATAGATAATGCTAATAACAAACAATTATAAAAAAAATCTTATCTAAATATATATCACTCGGGTAGATATGCACACGGGTCAATCCCGGGGCGAAGCCCGGGTCACCCGTCTAGTTTGTAAATAAAGGAAAATTGCAAATATTATTTCAATCTAAGTGAATAAATGTAATGAGAAGAAAAAGCGAATAAAATTAGAAAATAAAGAAAAGGTTAAAAAAGGAAAAGGCTCTAAGATTCGACTGTTTTCATAATACTTCTTGTAGACAATTTTATGAAATGGATGCTGTACTAATGAAATCATGGATGGCTTATTTGTCAAAGCTGGTGTTGTGGCTTATTCACTAATCTGTGCAGTACGGTGAAATTTCCATGAGAGAACACACTTTACAAAGGACAGTCTCCAAGTATCCTCTGGTAACACTAGTGGTTGCCTTCACAGAGAGGTTGTTCTACTGTATTGGGATCACAAAGTAACAAGACCAAATCCAAAAAAGTAGATTTTTATGTGACAGTATTGAGACCAAATCTAGCGTAAGTTACTGAATGGGAAAACCTATCAGTGTTTTGTTGAATTCATTTGGATATTTTTACTTATTTAGTCTTGTGTGTTTTACCTTGTTTTATCTATAATCCAAAATGAACCTCATAAAATTGTATTGGAATTTTCTAAGGATGCTTTTTTACAAAAAGTTATTGTTATTAAAGTGTTTGTGAAGATTTAGAAAGGTTTTGAGATAATAAAGAAGAAGAGAAAGGTTTTGAACCTGACTAATTAAAACAATCCACAATGATCAACATTGAGAAGTTCCAGGAATGTGCCAGTTAACAACTCATTCAATACCAAGTCAGGGATTGAACCCAATTTCATCTTTGACCTTTTATATAATTGTTCTTAAATTACTGTTCACTAAAATAAATTCTGCAGTATTCCAACATGTGTGTGTTGTTAATAATACAGTACAACCTCTCTAAAATTAACACTGATCACAATTCAATAGGTTTTAATCCAACATGTATCCTATAATTCAATAGATTTTCTATAATACAGCATACACTTACCATAAATAAACTTTTTTTTTCTAATCCCATATTTCTCTCTTTAATTCAACACTTTAGTTAAATTGTTTATCAAATCCCAACCAACCAATTCAATTTTAATATAACAGACTACTAACTCTTGAATACATACCTTAATTACACAGGAAAGAGTGTTTTATAGAAAAATGTTTGTTCCAGTTGTGAGTGTTGCAATGAATTGTCTGCATACTATAACTCAACACTGTAACTTCAACAAAAAAACATGTGGGGTGTTGAATTACATTCATTTACTATGGCCCGATGGCCAGATGGAAATTCTTTGTTTTCCCAATGTTTTGGGGAATAACATGGTGACACTAGTTGGAACCATTTTTGTTTTCCTAGAAAAAGTCTCCCAATTAAGATAGGGTTGACTGTTGTAATTTGGAACAAACTTGTAAACCTCTCTCCCCCTTTTGCCTTCTATTTTTATAACACTTTGTGCCACCTGTGTGTGCCTCAGATATTTGACCTTGGAGCCACTTCCAGACAAACAAACCTTCCAATGAATGAGGTTATGGAAATATGAAGACTTGCTCGGCTTCCTTATGCGAAAACACATCAGTTAAAAATGAGAATTTGCTCTGGCACAGGCTCCCCAAGAGGTATGTCGTCAAGAAGAAGTGGATGCAGCTGCTGGGGATTGAGAAGACGACTCGGACCCACCAGCTCTACGTGTGTTCGGACCACTTCACCAGCGAGGACTACGTGAGCAAGAAGCTCAAGTCCCATGCTCTACCATCCCTCCAACTCTGCCCCCTAGCAGAATCTCCAGAGAAGAAGGGCTCACCCCAGTGCATCACCATCCGAGACAGCTCCAGCTCCCCAGAAAAGAAGCCTTCTCTTAAGACAGAGAATGAAAACCATTGTTCACCTGCCTCTTCCAGCCCTTGCAGGAGCGAGAGCTTGGTGAGTTTTTTTTTCTTCTTTCAAAGTTTTGATCACACCCACTTGCTCTGTAGATTGAGTCTACACTTGGTAGCTGTGATAATGTTATATAATAACTATAAAGACATCATTTTTCCATTTCTGTCAAATTATTTTATTGCGTCATAAGTGAAAAAGACAAAAGATCTCTTCTATCTGTTATGAAGTATGGCAAGATAACTGAAAGATGTATGGGTAAGGAGATTCTCCCTTGAAAGCTCAACTTATTCATTTGTGAAGCAGGAATCTGGCACAAATGGGAAATGAATGCCTTATATAAGTGAGGTGTTGTATAAGTGCTATCTTGTATGTTGTTTCTAATATGTTATAAATTGTGTACCAATTAAACTTGACAAAAGGAAAGAGTTAGGTGTAGATGTTTCTTGGAAAGATGCCTGAATGTCATTGTTGAGAAAGCAAACAAAAAAAAAAATGCACAGAATGAGATTTAAACAAAAAAAGTACTGGTGTGATTCAAAAAGTCAGTTTTTAACTGTTTGACTGTAGCATTTTTCTGATAGTGTGTCTGTACTGGTGGGTGCCTGCTGAATATGTCACTCAACCTGCATTCTATTTGACTTATTTTTCTGTGTCAGTTTTTCTGTTAGTAGAACCTCCCTGTAAAGGGCAACATCTAATTCCAGAGTGTCCTTTAGGGAGAGATGTCCTCTTACCGGAGAGTTTTTGAATAATAAAAATGGTATTTTTGCAAATGAAAAAAACTGTCCTTTGTAGAGAGGTGTCCTCTTGTGGAGGTTCTCCTGTATCAGAATAAGGAGGGATGCCCCCATTTATGTTACCACATGTACATATTTGAATGATAGAGAGAATTCACATAAGGTAGCAAGGACTAAATCTAATGAGTATTCATACCTCTAGATTTGGATTGCAATAGTGTGTTGCACCATACCTACACTCTACACTAGTAGCAATGCTGTCACAGAAATGTTGCACATACAGTAGAACTTCCATAAAAGGACACTCTCGCTAGAGGTCACCTCTCTACAAGGACAGTTTTATTTTCCTAAATTACCAGCTTGACTAATTAGAAGCTCTCCGAAAAGAACACACATCTCTTTAAAGGATGCTTAGTGTTGTCCTCCTTTAGAGAGAGGTAGTTCTACTGTACTTATTAGGTCACCATATGTGTGTATTACTTGGTAACCTTTTGGTAAAAGTTCTCTCAGAAAACCTGCAAACCTTACTGAGATGATAGAAAGCTAGGTGACAGGGCATGGCTTATTAATGGTGAACCCTCGCAGTCTAAGCTTTCTATCCTTACCGTAAGGTTGCAGAAATTGTTTTTGATAATTTACTTTAAAAAACCACATTAAAGTGTAAACATTTTATTTTAGCATTTAAATTGGTTAGTTTTGACTATGTATAATTCAGAATATAAAATGAAAACCAAAGAAAATAGAGGGCCCCATAATAAATTAACTTTATAAATATATATAAAGAATTCTTCCTGGATTGAATTTAGACGATAAAAAACATGGCGAAGGAAGACGAGTTAAAAAAAAAAAAAAGCTCTAATGCACCAATAAAAGAAACTCGTCTTCCTTCGCCATGTTTTTTATTGTCTAAATTAACTTTATGTTTGATGTTTTACTGTTGACAAGTATCTAACAGTGATGCTGAATGGTAGCAATGTTTCTACAGGATGGCCACATAGCATTTTGCCTTGAAAACAGAAAAAAAAAAAAAAACTTTTGACCAGGCTGCAAAGATAAAATGATGGCTTGTACTGGTTTCCCAGTCTTCGCACATCATCAGCAAATTTTATCAATGTTGACAGCTTATTCCCATAATATGACAGATAGATGGAGTTTCAGACCAGGTCCATAAGTTGCCTCAAATAATATTTTATGAATTGTCCCAACAGTATAGTATTTTGTGGCTTAGATACAGTCAAAGAGTTGGTGGGTTGCAGGACACCTCCCCAGCCAATGGTAGACTGCGGGATGGGAGCGGAGAGGATCTGGCGGCCTTCTGCAAGCTGATGAGGAATGGTGCGCTGACACGGCAATCCGGCACCTTGAACATGGTGTGCCACGACGACATGCTGTCTCCTGTGCAGCTGCAGGCCCTGCGTGAGGCCGAGGAGTGTCTGGAGTCCGTGAATGAACGGATTGCTGCGCTCCAGCTGGCCAATACCAAGATCATCTACTGTGATAAAACCGCAGAGACGTGCAATAAGGAACAACCAACCCCCATTGTGATAGTAGACGACGATGAAGACTGCCAAATCATCGAGGATAAGAAAACTCTCCCCCCCACCCCCCCCGGTAGCTGTTGCCAAGCCTGTCAAAGTCCTCACGGCCTGGCAGCTAAAAGAGATCCATGGCCTAGAGGTGAGCTTACACCATTGATTGATCCCAGTTATAACAGAAGCTTTGTGATTTTTTTACTTTCAAATGTGGACAGCAAACTTGATGGTGTAAGATGGCAGCTGCCCCCTATACCCAGTGGGAGAGGTGAATCCTAGCATGTAGAGGATGTGGTGGTTAGCTGCCAATATCTGTCCCATGCCAACAGCCCCAGACATCAGTGCCTGGGCTAAACTTATAAAAAGCCACAAAAACTCTAATGATGATGATGCGAAGTGAATGGCAAAATTAGGTGCTGCCATTAAAAGTAAGCACTACCAACCACAACAATTACTTCTATATTAAGGGGTGCTTGAAGCTTAGTCAGACAGTATGTGCTTCAGATTCTTGGAATGTGATGTACACCCATCATGAAGTTTCCTGCCACACTGGGATTTGCAAGGGGTGCAGTCACCTTCTCTCTCGTGAATGACCTTTGTAAAATATAACCTCCTATAATAACCAGGATCCTGAAAGAACATCATTCTTATTAAAAATACAACATTACAAACAATACATTAAAAATGTATAGAAATGGCCTCCATCCTTCTTTGCCCCAATGTCATCATGATAAGTGGGGATTCATCCATCGTTGCCAAACTAGGCAAACATCTAGAGCCTACTACAGGCACAAACAACCCCAGAAACTTGTGGCTGGACTTGTAATTTTAATATATATGGGACATAGAAAAGAAAAACTGTGTTATTAAAAACATTGTGAAGAATTTCTATAATAGAATAGATATTTTTAATGTAAAATATATGTAGTTAAAATGGTTACAAGAGCCATATAAAATCAAGTTGAGGATTGGCCTGTATGTTGTACATGTCACTATGTTTAAGGTACAATCATGAATGATGTAGTGGCTGAATCTAAAGAAGCTCTTTTTTTTTTTTTTTGCTTATCCCTACTACACGTGGTACAGGCCATGATAATCATGGTGGGTAGTTAGAGACTGCTTTTACTGTAAGCGCACCACATGTCTGCACATATGAAAAGCCGTTCGACTTTGCACTTACAAATGTGCCAGAGCCCCGTTTGGTTATTTGCACTCGCTGGTGGGGTTGAACTTTTGCAAGAATCGGGGGCCATTGGAGCATTTTTTTTTTTTTTTTTTAAACAGAAAAAAGTGTCCAATGCGGGAATCGAACCCGGTTCGTAGTGGTCGAAAACCAAACGGTTTAACCAGCCTTCCACCGACCCCCCTAAAGAAGCTCTAGATAAGCCAGGCAGGCAGATCACCCTGTGTGTGCAAACATTCTCTAACAGTATGTGTTGTTCAGGATCAAAGTAGCCTAGTCCAGCCCTCTGCAACCTCCCAGGAATCCCATTTCACAGAGTACTGTGAGTACACTAGACACACTGTGGTTATAGCAGTCCCCCTCCTTGACTGTGACTGCCCACCTCCCGTTTTATAACAATCTTCTATAAGATTAGCTAGACAGTCTGAATGCTCCACCCTAAAAAAAACTTTAGAAACCACTAGTGACATTTCAAAATTCTATATAAAAAAAAAGGCTACTGTAAACTGTCTTGAGAGTTTTTCTATCCAAGGAGTCAATTTTTTTTACTGGGAATCATTTGTTTTCCATTAATATAGTTTTCATAGTCATCTGACCCTACAAGAAAATAAGACCTAATCCAAATAAATTAATAGTGTACGACGTTTCGGTAACAGCCTTGTTACCATCATCAGACAAAAAAATATAAATGATATAATAATATTTTTATTCTTTTGTCTGATGATGATAACAATGCTGTTACTGAAACGTCACACACTATTAATTTATTTGGATTAGGTGTTATTTTCTTGTAGCAATAATCTAAATTATGCTTTATCATTTGATCCTGTTTAGCTCATTCACTTAGAAAGCCAAAATGTGTTAAATATCCTATATGAAATGTCTTCTTGAATTTGTATAGGAAAGAATAGTTTTGTTTATTTTAGCCGATTTTATTCAACCTGTCTTGTGAGTGCATTTTGGATTGAAATCAAATGAAAACTCCCAAGTCAGGTTGTATTTATTTCGAAGCTGTACCTTACAACAAAGCCAAGCCAAGTGTAACCTGGTGGTCACCACCTCACTCAATTTTCTCAAGAGAGCGAGCATCTTTCCAGCAGGGTGGAAAGAAATCCAATTGTCACACAAGCTTCAGGGGCACGAAAAAATTTACAGTAAACATTTAGTTTTAACTTAGAATTGATAATAGCCACCCTGCGTTCCCAAGTGGTCACACTCCCGGTCATACCACGTTGAAAACACCGGTTCTCGTCCGATCACCGAAGTTAAGCAATGTCGGATCCGGTCAGTACTTGGGAGGGTGACCACCTGGGAACACAGGGTGCTGTAACTTAGAATTGAATCAAGAAACTTATCCCTAGAAACCTAATTAAAAACCTGGTAAAAGTGTGTTGTGGTGATCTATCCCCTCACATCACTTATTAATGTGTTTTCCCAGCATCCCCATTCTCTCAAGACTCAGCATCCAATCGAAACTCATCTGAGGTTAGTACAACTATTTATAGAGTTACAAAATACACTAAGATGCTGAAACTCTTTATTTAAATTGTTGCAACATCTTATGCTTTTTTAAAAATCTACAAACCTGTGATAATATTTATAGAGTTGTTTTACCTACATTTTCTTTAATTCATCATGTTTACAGAAACTTCACAAATAGGATACTTTATTTGATCTTATTACCTTGTAAATCTTCTTATCTATACACTAAATTTGACCTTTATTTATTTGACTAATTTATATGTAAAATACTCTGCAAATCTCTGAAAACCTGGTTAACATAAATGATATAGGACAGTAGAACTAACTCCCTGTAAAAGAGCCAAAGTGTTCTTTAGAGAGAAGCATCTTCTTATCAGGACTTGATAAATAGTAAAAATGGTAATTTTGCAATTGAAAACTGCCTTTTGTAGAGAAGTGTTCTCTAGCGCAATTGTCCTCTCATGAAGTATGTTGTACTGTATTGGATTGTTGAACTTTTCCATTGGTAGGACATTAGAAGGCAAGCCAGTTGAAGTAGGGTGCAGAATGGTGTCTTAGGAGTGTCCAAGCCACTACAGTTGGAATTTCTATAAATTGTGTCTATTAGCATTGATTTACAAGAAATGAAACTATTTTGCTCAAAACTTTCTTTTTCTTATAAAATAAACCTCTTGCAGTCTTTTCTGCAATGGAAAAAATATATAATATATTAAGAAGGCATAGCCCATCAATGGTGAACCCACCCAGCAGTTTCACCAATTTAATTAACTGTGCTAATTTTTAGATACAAGAAAATAACACCCAATCCAAATAATTTAATAGTTTCCGCGAGGATATCACAGGATTTTGGAACAGCGACCCTTTAAATTGCTACTTCTGCAATGTTGGCATCCAAGACAATTTGGTCCACTATCTATTCCATTGCCCATTCCTACATGAAAAGAGACTGGAAATTCGCGAAATTTCAGAACTAGCTCACTACAATGAACAACATGTATATAAAATCTTTAATGCTCTCCTGCTGGATAAAACATTTGTTTATAAATATTTTAAATTTTTCAAGGCGATTGATAGAATGAGAGAAGAGGTGCTCAACTCCACAGACAACGGCTGATTGCTCCCCCTCCCCTCTAAATTGCTTTTCCTCCTCACTCATGTACATATATAACCTTTAGGGGAATCCCCTTGTAAGACAATAGTGTCTTAATAAAGGTTTTTGTTGTTGTTGTTGTTGTTAAATAATTTAATAGACAACAGCATTGTTACCATCATCAGACAAAAGAATAAATGAGAAAAAATATCGCAGCAAGTTCTTAAATAGTACTGTTATCAAGTGTGCAAACAAGATAACAGATAAGAAAAAATAGTTTTTTTAAGACAACCTGAAATTTAAAAAATATTTTTTCCTATCTGTTGTTTACACACTTGATAACAGTACTATTTAAGACATTATAAAGGACTGCGGCTGATGAGAACTTGCTGTGATATTTTTTCTCATTTATTCTTTTGTCCGATGATGGTAACAATGCTGTTGCCGAAACGTCACATACTATTAAATTTTTTGGATTAGGTCTTATTTTCTTGTATCTATAATCCAAATTGTGCTTTATCATGTGCTAATTTTTTTCAGAGTTCAAAAATTGTATTGGGTGATTTTGCCTCTATATCCAATACTGTAGGGGGAATTCTGAGATATAGTTGGTGTCATTGATCTTTGTTAATACCAAAATTCCCTCTACTGTATATTAACCTATGGCAGGGGTCGGCAAACTGCGGCTCTTTGGATGTGAAGCTGTGGCTCTTTATATAGTTCCACTAGCCGAATGACCCGGGCAACGCCTGGGGTTTACCCGATTAAATGCTTTTATTAAAATACTATTCGTTACAATTATAAATTGGCGCCGTGGATGTCATTCTTGTATAATATATAAATGAGTTTTAAAAATTGTAAAAAAAAAAAAAAATGCATCGGCTGGGAATCGAACCCAGGGCGCCCGCCACTATAATATATAAATGAGTTTTAAAAATTGTAAAAAAAAAATGCATCGGCCGGGAATCGAACCCGGGGCGCCCCGCGTGGCAGGCGAGCATTCTACCACTGAACCAAAAGCAAACGGTGACAGAAGTGTCTCGCGCATTGGCGGTGCCATCGTAGCGAACCAATAGGAGGGCGCCATTCCAAAAAAAAGCAAACTGTGACAGAGATGAAGAATGACGCTCGTAACTGTATATAGAATATGCAAATATTATTTATGCGAGTACTATTTATTGTTGGCAAGAAAAAAATGTTGTGGCTCTTTAAAAACTTTGAAGATTTGAAATTTGTTATTTTTGATTCTTCCAACCCAAAAGTTTGCCGACCCCTGAGATCAACCATAACCAAGATTCTCCCTCCAGTATCGGATATATAAGCCAATACAATAGTAAAGCTCTAAACAGTGAAATTGTGGATTAAACTTGCAAAATCATTAAGAGGGTTCACCACTGAGGTTTTCTTCATATTTTCATCGCAGTAAGGAAGTTTGCTTTATTATATTGCCACGTGGAAAATTAGGGAAGACAAAAACTTCAGGATGAGACAACAATTTATTTCAGGCAAGGACAAACTATGAATGGTAAACATAAGATAAGCCACGAGGGAAATTTACAGAGTAGCAAAATATAAACATAAAAATGACTACTCTGTTAATAAAAATAATAAATACTTTATTACATAGCTTCTTGCCTATGGGAGCTGTGACCCACAGCTTGCAATTATTGTAGATACTGACATGGATCTGACGTGCTTCTGCCAAGGATTCCATCGAAGTCTTGGAACTTTGTCCCTAGTGCCTTTGCGTCCTTTTTCTTGCGGCGTGAAGAGCAGCTTTGTCATTGTATCATCTATAGGGACATCGTCATCTTCGAGGGAAGTCTTGGCTTTAGCATGGCGGAGGAATCCTGGAGTCAGACTCCGAAAATGTAGATCACAGCACCCATGGCTTCAAATTCTTCTCGGCGGTCTTCAGTTTGTCTTTTCTAACTTACCCAGCATCTCCACCAAAATGCCACGTGGAAAATTGACAACAATTTATTTCAGGCAAGGACAAACTATGAATGGTAAACAAAAGATAAGCCACGAGGGAAATTTACAGAGTAGCAAAATATAAACATAAAAATGACCACTCTGTTAATAAAAATAATAAATACTTTGATACAATATGAAAAAGAAAGCAATGTACTCATTGATAAGGCTTAATTTGGATTATAAATTATAAATACAAGGTAATAAGACCAAATCCAAATAGTGTGTGATGTTTCGGTAATAGCATTGTTACCATCATCAGACAAAAGACTGAATGAGAAATTAATTTTTTCGTCTCAGTTTAGAATGAAAAAATATAACACAGCATGTTTTAAATAGTTACTGTAATCAAGTGTGTAAACAAGATAACAGATAAGAAGATAGTTTTCTAAGAATCCTAAAATATTATTCTTAGAATTAGAAGTGAAAAAAAAAAAACCCTCTCTCTTTTTTTTTTTTAGATATAATTAAAATCATATCTGTAAATACCATTGATATTTTCTCTTTCTTCCATTCTGTTAATTGTAGCACATTTCTTTTGAGTGAAAAAGGCTTCTTTGTTTTATACTTAACTAGCCGAATGACCCGGGCAACGCCCGTGTTTTACCCGATTGAATGTTTTGATTCAAATACTATTTGTTACAATTATAAATTGAGAAAGAGAGGATTCCATTTAGTTATTAACTAATATATGCATTTATTTAAGGAGCGACCCTCTCCAACACAATAGTTACAAAACCCAAAAAACGAGTGGGGGGGGCAAAGTCAAAAACAAAGTGTCTCGCGTAGTGGCGGCGCCATCGTAGCCAACCAATAGGAGAGCGCCATTCCAAAGAAAAAGCAAACGGTGACAGAGATGACGCATGACGCTCGTAACTGTATATAGAATGGTTCCACTTTGTATACATAGATGTCACATAGGTTGACAAAGGAATGGTGTTTGAGCAGCAGAAGAATTGGAGCCAGCCCAGCTGCAGCCGGCTCATCCAGATCTTCTCCTGCCCTAGCTCAGCCCTACCTCAGGCCCAGTGGGATCTCCGGGCTCGGCAGCTTCGTAAGTACAGAAGGATGGAATTCCTTGGAATGCTTTATTGGGGGCAGGATTAAATAGAGAAGAGATTAAAATCTTAATATGAAAAATCAATTGCAGATATAAAACAGAAATTCCTTCTGTCTAAAAATTGAATTCCACTTATTTGTGTTGCTTTGGTTAATCTATAAAAACTGAATTGTATATATGTTTTTTTTCTTTGTGATGCCTTGGTGAATCCAAAAATTGAAATGCACACTTAATTGTGTTGACTTGGTGAATCTGAAAAATGAATTGTTTACAAGTTTTTTTCCATTGGGTTGCCTTGATAAATCTAAAAATTGAAATCCACACTTAATTGTTTTCACTTGCTGATTCAAACTGAAATGCACTTAGTCTTCTTAATTTGTTGCTTTGCTAAACCTAAAGTTTTTCAAGATGTTATTTCTTAATTTATAAAAATATGAAATTTTTTACTTGAATGTTGCGCATTTGAAAAATTGAAACTCTGTGTATCCTACTTGGACTTCACTCTAAGACTCCTCCAAGGTGATGTCTCACATTGCGCTGGTGTTGCAGAGCAGTATCTGATAAGGACTACCCAGTTCTTGAACGAGCCTATTCCTTGGTTCATCCAGCTGGGACTGATCAGAGCCCAGCCACTGTGCCGCTGGTGTTCCATGGGTTTCCTGGAACTCACCCCCAGTGTTCAGACCACGGACAGGGTAGTGTGGGTGTGCCGCAACCACCGTTGTCGCAAGCGCAGCGCAGTCTCCCGCCTGAGGTTTTTTGACCGCTACCCCACCATCCCCCTAAACCAGCTGCTTCAGATGGCCTACTACTGGGCTGTGCAACACCAGCTTGACTGCTCCAAGCTGGATGCTCGCTACTTCTCAGACACCAAGGTGCGGGTACTCTGGATGGGCTTCCAGGAGGTGTGCCGGGGGGCCAACTCCCGCCTGGGGGGGCGGGGCCATCTGGTGGAGGTGGGGCTGGTGAAGATGGGAAGGTTCCACATCTTTGGGGCCCTGGACCGCACCACCCACTGGGTGCAACTGGCAGCAGTGACCCTGCTCAACCCCGATGACAACCCCCTGTCCAAGGCCACCATCATGTTGCCCTACCTGGTGCCCGGCAGTACGCTGATCTCTGCCAGCCTGGAGCTCCAGAAGGCCACAGAGTTCCGCCACATGCCGGTGAAGAGGCCGGAGCACATGGTCGCCCACACCCGCACCATCACCACCTACCTCTCCACCCATCTCCGCAACATGTTCAAGGGCCTCAATGTGAATGCCCTGAAGCTGGCCACTCTCCAGGGCTTCCTCTACGAGCTCCAGTGGAGGGAGAGGCACGGAACCACTCCGGCCAATGCCTTCTGGAACATCCTGGAGCACATAGCCCACCAGTCTGGGGAGAATGGTGAGGAGTTTGTTGTCCCTTTGATCTTTTTGAGGGGAATTCTAAATATACGGCATTAACACCCCTACTGTATTCAGGATTCTTAAGTATTTAGCACTTTTTCAAATAGAACATTTTCCTCCTTGCGATGGGAGAGACTGGCTCACCAGTTTAGTTTCTCTTATATATTTTATAAAGTTTGCAGCTACCTTCCCTAGTCAATATCAATTCCTGCTCTACAGTGGGGTCTCACCTAGTCACATGCCCAAGTGGCCTTTAGAGAGACAATGTCCGGAGAGCAGCTAGTTGGTAATTTTGGTGAGGAAAACTGTCTAGTGTTCTACTGTATATACTTTAACTCTTATTAATTAGAAATTGCTGAGTCTCCCTTGGAACACTTCCTTATACTTTAGTATACAAGAAGTTAAACTGCCTTCTCCTCATATGTATATATACGTGGTGCATTTATAGTATAAGTAGTCACCAACTTTGTTGATAGCATCCTTCAGGTCGACCTTACAAATATTTTCTAACTTAATCTGTTGGTGAACATCACTCACAGCTCATCTAGTGACCTTCTGGTAGCTTTCTTGACCTCTTCTAGCCAGTTTATTGCAGGTCTTCCTTCTGTAATTGCCACCAAATGTCTACACATGTGAAAATTCGTGACTTTTGCATTCACATGTATGTCACAGACCTGTTTGATTACTTGCACTCTCTCTGGTGGGATTGGACCTTTTCAATAATCAAAGGCCATTGGAGCTTTTATAACTATTAGAAAAAAGTTGGGGTCAGTGGAAGGCTGGTTAAACCATTTGGTTTTCGACCACTAGGACCCGGGTTCGATTCCCGCATTGGGCACTTTTTCTGTTTAAAAAAAAAAAATGCTCCAATGGCCCCCGATTCTTGCAAAAGTCCAACCCCACCAGCGAGTGCAAGTAACCAAACGGGGCTCTGGCACATTTGTAAGTGCAAAGTCGAACTGCTTTTCACATGTGTAAACATGTGGTGCGCTTACAGTAAAAGCAGTCGCTAACTACCCACCATGATTATCATGGCCTGTACCACGTGTACTAGGGATAAACAAAAAAAAAAAAAAAAAAAAAAAAAAGAAATTGCTAGGAATGTAAAAAGTAGTTCCAATTAACTATAATAATATGTATTCAATATGTTCTCCTAAGTTCACCTACAAAAATACACATATTAGTTGATTTCAATTACTGATAATTAGGACTCAAGAATTAACCTTAGGGGGAGACATTGAGTGTTGGTAGACAAGTGTTTTTCTGCATTAAAAAGCAACATTGGGAGAGCAAGCATTGAAATATATGTCTATCAACCCTGACTGGAATTAGATGTTAGAATTGCCCTCCTTTTTAAAAAAAAATCTTCTACATTGCAGTGTAAAGTCTTTTGAGATAACTTTTAGTTATACAGCAGAGAACCACTTTGACTACACCTAGTTACAGAGCCAAAGTGTTATTAAGAGAGCAAATGCCAGGTTTCAAGCCACCCTCCTGTTGATTCTCTCTCTATTCATGACTGGAGTTCAGCACCACTCTCTGCTTGTTATAAATTCCTAAAAGGAACTGAGATCCCCAGAGCAACTTCTATAAGCAATCAGCCCTTCATCTATTGTTGTTTCTTATTCCCTTGTGTAAAGATTTCGCAAATTCCATGCTCCTCAAGCTGTTTTACGATAAGCAGCAGCCTCTCTCAAAGGTCCAGCCCTTCATTTACTACCACTGATTACTGAGACTGCCCAAATTACTGAACCACCTATCTTGTACAGTATACAGTGGTACCTCGACATACGAGCGCCCCAACATATGAGTTTTTCGAGATACGAGCCGACGAGCAAGTGATTTTTTGCTTTGAGTTACGAGCGAAATTCGAGATACGAGTTCGGTTTGGTAGTGTTGAAGATATTAATCTGTGATTTTAAATGGGAATTTTGTATGGGGAAATTTGCTTCGATATACGAGTAATTCAAGATACGAGCAAGGTTGCGGAACGAATTAAACTTGTATGTCGAGGTACCACTGTACTATAATATACAGCCATGTAAGGCCTCAATGACTTACTAGAATTTTTCCTATCCCCACCAACATATTAAACTGACTATATATAATTCAACAGAAAGCACCTAACCTCCGTGGTTTTACATTTAAAGAGGTTTGACTGTATACACACAGACATATGGTGTTATGACACCATTACATTCTGAACTGAGGCAATAAACTAAATTCATTATGAAATTATAATAATTTACACAGATAGATGGAGCTAAATATCATTTTATAATGCAAAGTATTTTCAAAGGGAGAGGTGGCTCTTCGCTACAGAGAATTTTTAGGCCTGAAATGCGCCTGATCTTAAGTACAATTTGTGTGGTCTCCAATTCCATAGGTGTGGATCTGCTACCCTATCCAGGAATTGATGTGGGCTCAGGGAGTCTTAATACCAATCATCTTGGTCTAATTTGTCAGGTGTAAAAATGATAAAGCACAATTTGGATTATTGAGTATAAACACAAGGTAATAAGACCAAATCCAAATAAATAATGTGTGACATTTTGGTAACAGTGTTGTTACCATCTCCAGACAAAGTACTAAACTTCTTATCTGAAGATGGTAACAACACTGTTACTGAAGCGTCACACACTATCCATTTATTTGGATTTGGTATTATTACATTGTGTCAGGTGTAAAAATCCAGGAATAAGAAGTCTGAATTAAAGGCTTGTGTGTCAGATGGGGTGTGTGTGCAGTGAGCTTTGAGCAGAAGCTGGACAAGGCCACAGTTGGGTCAGATGACATAGTGGTGCTGGATGACTCAGTCCCAGAGGCACCCGCCCCCCTGGGAGAGCAACAAGCCCAGAAGAGGAAGGCAGAGCTGGAAATCCCACAGGAACCCCTTAGCAAGAAACTCAAAGCCCTTCTTGGTAAGTGACAGAGAGAGGAAGAAAATAGAGGTAACCTGGGCTCCTGGAGCATAAATCACCAACTACCCGGGCTGTACAACTACAGTCTAGTAGTCTAGTCATGGGGAGGGCAGATTGCCGCGGTGAACCTGGTAGTTCCAGGGAGTCAGGAAGTAGGGGCAGGGCTGAAGTCTTGTACTCCAAGCAGTAGGGCTGTCTGTAGTCTGTGTAGCATAAAAGCTGGATAGGAGAAGAGAGGTGGTCCACAGTCTGTGACTCTTCCCGCCGAAGTGACATTCACACAATTCTGATGCTGCCATTAATGTTCTAGCATATAGTTCTAGCAGATAAGGTCATTATATTGGATTATAGATTATAGAAATACAAGGTAATAAGACCAAATTCAAATAAATTAATAGTTTGTGACATTTCGGTAATAGTGTTGTAACCATCAAAATGAATGAAAAGCATGTTCTTAAATAGTAGTTATCAGGTGTGTAAACATGATAGCAGGTAAGGAAGTTTTCTTTGAAAACCATTTTCTTTTTATCTGTTATCTTGTTTTCACACTTGATAACAGTAACTTTCAAGGAAAACTTCTTATTTGCTATCTTGTTTACAATACTATTTAAGAATATGCTGTGATATTTTTTCTCATTCAGTCTTTTGTCTGATGATGGTAACAACACTGTTGCCGAAACGTCACACACTATGTATTTACTTGGTCTTGTTGTCTTTAGTGTTTTAACCTCAACAGGGCTTTTGTATCATGAATATTTAGGTTGCCTGGCCGGCATTCGTAGTTCTTAGAATTAAGAGATAATTCACTTTTTATTTTTTCCTGATGAGAGGACAAAAGATTTTTGTTGAAACGTCGAGAGAATATAAACATTTTCTGGCCGAAGTATCTCTTAGTTCTAAGATGAGCTTTTGTAGGTGTTGTCCTTTGAACTGAAGAACTGTGCTCGATGTGACAACTATTTCTACAATTTACATTTTAATGGCAGTCATCCTTTCCTCAGAACAAATAAAATATTTTTGTATAATAATAATTTATTTCATTAAGAAAAGTTCTAATTATGTAAATATTTACCTGTATATATATATTTTTTTTCTTTCAGTTTCTTGGAAAGTTGCCTGTCGAAGGACGTCAAAGTCTGAAAGCTTGCCGAATTTACAACTGTAATAAAAGAAACTCGTCAGTGTAAACTTTTACTCCTTCTTCAAGATTTTAAAGCTTCATTAAACACCAGGAATCCAGACATTTGACTCTATAAGCAGATTGAACAATACAATAATTGTAGCTTAGATTTGGTAGATTGGCAAAATCCTTGAGTTCACCACTAATGAACCTTCCTAATATTGGTTTTACCTTTGATCTATTGATTTTGTTACAATTTTTCAGAAAATATAATAATACAATGGAACATAATTATAACAACCTCTTTTTATAACAGTAATATATGTGGTTAAAACATCCTAATTTTAAAGTCCTAATTACAAGGTAATAAGACCAAATCCAAATAAATTAATAGTGTGACCTTTCGGTAACAATGCTGTTACTGAAATATCACACACAGTAATTTATTTGGATTTGGTCTTATTATATTGTAGTTCTAATCTATAATCCAAATTGTACCTTATCAAAAAGTCCTAATTGTTTTATCTTAATGCTAATCCCACAAATGATGTGTTTTTATATAACAGGGTTCGGCAGCAATTGGCTCTAATAATTTAATTTTACTAAAAGTATTAAAGAGGCAATCAATAGTAGGTGGTAAGGGATAGAATAGTTAAAATCTTCTCAATTCGTCAGCTTGTCAATTAATGTTTTTTTTTTTTGCTTATCCCTAGTACACATGGTACAGATCATGATAATCATGGTGGGTAGAAGTAGGCGACTGCTTTTACTGTAAGTACACCACATGTCTACACACGTGAAAAGCAGTTTGACTTTACACTTACAAAGGTGGCGTGACCGTAGCCAACCAATAGGAGGGCGCCATTAAAAAAAAAAAGCAAACGGTGACAGAGATGAAAACTGATGACTGATTGATTAGGAGATGAGGAATGACGCTCGTAACTGTATATAGAATAATTCAAATTGTGCCTTATCAAATATATATCTATTTTGAAAAGCTATAAATTAAAAAATGACACATGTGTCAGATTAGATTTAGTGTAAAGTGAATAAATAGTGTAAATATTCTTATTGTAGTTTATCCGTCACATGTGCTACTGGTATATAGACAGTAGAACTACCTTCCTGTAAAGGACAACACCTAATTGCAGAGTAAAGTGTCTTATAGGGAGAGGTGTCCTTTTACCGGAAAGTTGCTAAATTGTAAAAATGGTAATTTTGTGCGAATGAAAACTGTCCTTTGTGGAGAGGTGTCGGCTAAAGGGAGGTTCTACTGTATATATTTTTTTAATTAAAAAGGCATATATTGTATCAAAATATATGCCTTTTTAATTAAGATCTATTTATGGATTGTTCTATTTTCAATATATTTATATATATATATATATACTTTAGATAATAAAAAGGCATATATTGGATTTAATAAAAGATTTATTTGCCAATATTTCGGTTGGCTGAACGCCAAACCTTTATCAAGGCATTACATTTTTGTATAAATAAACTCAGCGCCACATAGGGTTATCTCTATGTTAACTCTATGTGGCGCCGAGTTTGTTTATGCAAAAATGTAATGCCTTCATAAAGGTTTGGCGTTCAGCCAACCGAAATATTGGCAAATAAATCTTTTATTAAATCCAATATATGCCTTTTTATTATCTAATGGTTTAAATATGGATTGCTCCATTTTCAAAAACACAATATATATACTTCATCTAAGAAAAGTATACTCCATTACTATTTGATCTAAAAGAAGAACCCTTATGCTCAAAACTGGGCAACTCTGTGCTTCACTTCCATCAATAATTGACAATATGACCCAGAATAAGTATATTGCTACGGCGTTTTATGGTTTCCACAAGTCCATATCTCAGAAAAAGGCCAAGTGACACTCACTCCTCACTTTCTTACTGCTACTCTTTTTGTGTTGTTTTTCTTGCTTCCCTCTTTCTCTTTCTTGTTTTTTTTTTTTTTCTTCTGTCTATATCGTTGTTTTCTTTGTCTCACTGCTTTGTTCTTATGCATACCTCTGGTGAATCCTGTATAGGGTCAGTGACCTTAAATAAGGCTTTTTGTTGTTGTACTATTTGATGTAGATGTTGGCTCACAAGGTGATTGGGTGGGTGTCCAGACCGTGTGATCCAAGATTCTCCCAGCTCTCAGCTAGATGAAATGTATTATGCCAGGAAAAGGCCGGCCCCACAAGCCTTGAAGCTAGAGAGGCAAGGCTTGTTCACCTTTAAGGCAAGTACTACTCTCTCACTTTTAATTTGTCTAGAATAGGGCTGTGCTACAATCCCCACATGCCTGCTTTCCACAAACACACCTTCATATGTAGACATTTAAAACCACACACATATACCCCTTGGCAGAGCTGACTGCTATAGGGCGCGTCCCCAGGTGGCGGATAGGGGAACGACCTTCAGATATGAAGGCCAGCTGCGAAACAAGCAGAATAACTCTGACCAATAAGCAGTCGCGGACCAACAGCAGCATTGTTAGAAGAGGAATAGACCTCTTTAAAAATCCTGACTTCAACTGACCCAGTTGATGGACCTCAGCAAGGGTCCCACTCCAGGGATACGGAGGAGCTGCGTCTGTACTCATGTTAGAGTCGGCAGCAAAGGCATCTGCTTCCATGTTAGGAACGGCCTCAAACTACAGGCAAAGTCAGACTTTCACCAAAGTGTGCCTGGATCATGGTGCCATGATCAACGAAAGCTGCACCCCTACACCCCATTCCATGAGATCAGATGTTGATTTGCATGCTGCATCGCCCGTCGACATGGAATTCGTGTAATCTTTACACAAGGGGATAAGAAACAACAACAACAACACACATATACATACATACAGCCTGCCTTTATTTTGACATAAATCACATTGGATTTGCCTTAAAGTCTAAAATGCAAAATAAAAGATAAAATTAAAAGATACAGTAGAACCTCTCTGTAATGAACACCTAGATGCAGAGCCTTTCCTTTAAGGAGAGTTGTTCTCTTACCGGAGTGTTGCTAAATAGTAAAACTGGTAATTTTGGTAGAAAGATGTCCTCTAATGGAGGTTCTACTGCACAATCTAACTTCTGTAATTCAACACCTTAAGTTGGTGTCAAATTATAGTTGGTTAAGACAAAAATATCAATTTATTTAATCATGAAAATAATAGTTTTAGAAAGCACTATCTAATAATATGAATTTTGATTTCATTGGACCTTTTTTTCCATTAGAAAGTTTCATGATTAATGTGAACAACTCAATAATCCAATATTCAAATTCCCCAAGATATCTTGGTGTCACACTTGACCCTGCTCTCACTTTTAAAAAGCATATTGACACCATGATAAACAAAGCTGCTCAAAACTGGGCAACTCTGTGCTTCCCTTCCATCAATAATTGACAATATGACCCAGAATAAGTATATTGCTACGGCGTTTTATGGTTTCCACAAGTCCATATCTCAGAAGAAGGCCAAGTGACACTCACTCCTCACTTTCTTACTGCTACTCTTTTTGTGTTGTTTTCTTGCTTCCCTCTTTCTCTTTCTTGTTTTTTTTTTTTTTCTTTTTCTTCTGTATATATCATTGTTTCCTTTGTCTCACTGCTTTGTTCTTATGCATACTTCTGGTGAATCCTGTATTGGGTCAGTGACCCTAAATAAAGGCTTTTTGTTGTTGTTGTTGATAAACAAAGCTAAGAATAAACTCAGAATCCTGAAAAAAAAAATATCAGGCTTAAACTGGGGTGCAAATGCCACTATCTTACGCTCAACGTACCTTGCACTCCTAAGACCTATTTTGGAATATGCTACCCCAGCCTGGATCAATGCAAGTAAAACAAATCTATCCAGAATAGACAAAATCCAAGCAAGCGCAGCTGAAATCATCAGCGGGTTTCGAGGATCCTGCCCAAATCACATTGCTGAACTCGAATACAACCTTCTTCCCCTGCACCTAAGGAGAAAAATCTGCCTCTCAAAATTCATAACCAAAAAGATTAACTCTCCAAAAGAACATCTTACTGGAAAATTTATTAGAAATTGGGTCCCAAATCAAAGACTAAAACGCCCCACTCCTCTCAACATGGCTCACAACTCTAATCTTTTAGACATCCCAATTAACCCCAAACACAGATCATCCTATCCCCCACACAGAACTCGCAACAAACTCACCTGTTTCCCTCATCACCAGCCAATCTCCACAAACATGAAACTCAGCCAGAATTACTTAAAGCTCTTGGCCTCCAAATCATTGAGGAAAATAGCTCCCTCTTCGACATCACAATTTACACTGACGGTAGCCAACTTGAAACTGGACTGTCTGGCAGTGGAATTGCTATCTACAAAGATAAGATCCTGGAAAAATACTCCCTCTCCCACCCTAAACACCTTTCAGTTTATAAATTGGAACTCTCTGCAATAGATACGGCTCTAAAAGACATCAACATCAACTCGCCAAGCAAAATAATAATCTACTCCGACTCAAGAGCAGCCATTTATACCCTTCAAAGCTGCTTCTCCGGTCAAGAACCTCTCCTCAAGAGCATTGCTAAGTCTGTAAACCGACTCCCAGCCAACAGCTCAGTCACAGTGCAATGGCTTCCAGCTCACATTGGAATTACTGAAAATGAGCTGGCAGACTCTCTGGCAAAGGCTGTAGCTCTTGGCCTACCTGAAGCCAGGGAATCTACCACCCAACTAGATGAAAGAGACCTCCTCCATACCATCAAAACCCAATGCCTGCAGGAATGGAAATCTAATGCTGCACATGACTGGCATAGAGCAGGAGGGACAAGCACTGGTTCGTCCTCCCAAGAGAACAACAGTCTTTGATTTCCAGACTTAAGTCTGGTCATCTACAGACAATGACTTTCCAGAATGATTGCAAGGTTTTCCCACTATGTACTAAGTGCAATTCTCAGCCGCAACCCCAAGACACATTATTGACTGTATTGACTCATCCATTGATGAGCTCTACTCATCCCCAGCAGACACCATCAAAACTCTCAAGCTTGACACCCTAATATGATTGAGTGGAGATAAGAATGAGATAAGATAATTAATGTTTAGTGAGGGACAAAATTGTATTAATATACTTTTTGGACATAAAAAAAAATTACAAATATTAAGTGAAATATTGCAGTGGGAAGAAAATAAATAAATTTGGAAAACAAAGAAAAGCTAAAAATTTTATTTAAAGAAAATGGTAATCTTTTAAAGCATTCCTTTATGGTGTTTGCATTTGAGCTAGAACCCTATTGAAGATGCATTCTAGCTGATCAGCCGTATAGGTTAGGTTATTGAACCAATGCAGCTGTCCTACACCTAAATTGCCCACAAGAAGCTGCCCCTGTAATGACAAAAGCCATTGCCTGAAACCATATTATATAGGTTGGCTTTTTGTGTCTGAATTTGCTAATATTGGTGCTGGTGGATTCATTCTTTATCATCATAAAATTTTTACTGGGGTGATAAACATAATACATTGTTCTAATTCATAATTAATAATGCATTGTTCTAATTCATAAATAATAATGCATTGTTCTAAATCATAATTAATAATGCATTGTTCTAATTCATAAATAATAATGCATTGTTCTAATTCATAATTAATAATGCATTGTTCTAATTCATAAATAATAATGCACATTGTTCTAATTCATAATTAATAATGCATTGTTCTAATTTATAATTAATAATGCATTGTTCTAATTCATAATTAATAATGCATTGTTCTAATTCATAATTAATAATGCATTGTTCTAATTCATAAATAATAATGCATTGTTCTAAATCATAATTAATAATGCATTGTTCTAATTCATAAATAATAATGCATTGTTCTAATTCATAATTAATAATGCATTGTTCTAATTCATAAATAATAATGCACATTGTTCTAATTCATAATTAATAATGCATTGTTCTAATTCATAAATAATAATGCATTGTTCTAATTCATAATTAATAATGCATTGTTCTAATTCATAAATAATAATGCACATTGTTCTAATTCATAATTAATAATGCATTGTTCTAATTCATAAATAATAATGCATTGTTCTAATTCATAAATAATAATGCATTGTTCTAAATCATAAATAATAATGCATTGTTCTAATTCATAAATAATAATGCATTGTTCTAAATCATAAATAATAATGCATTGTTCTAAATCATAATTAATAATGCATTGTTCTAATTCATAATTAATAATGCATTGTTCTAAATCATAATTAATAATGCATTGTTCTAATTCATAATTAATAATGCATTGTTCTAAATCATAAATAATAATGCATTGTTCTAATTCATAATTAATAATGCATTGTTCTAATTCATATTTAAAGGGAGAGGTGCCTCTTTTGGTACATGACTTTCCAACTATTTATATGTAAGCTTTCATTAACACTACCCCATCCTACCTTTTATTCTCATCTGATATCCATAGAAATGTTCCAATTTGTAAAATAATTGTTAAATCTAGTTTATATCTGAAGATGAGATAGATGATCCATGTGTGATGAGAGATCTGACCGCTGTAGATTTACGGCTGTGTGTGTGTGCTCCAGTGCCCCATCTGTGAGAAGCCGGTGTCGGGCAATGTGGTGGCCATGGACCACATCCGGAGACACCTGGCCAGCCGGAGAGTGTGGAAGCCAGACTTGGCGGACCTGACCACCTGTCCCCACTGCTACCGGGACTTTGACACCCCTCACCTAGCCCAGATCCACATCCAGCAGGTGGGTGGGTCCCAGGTCTCCTGGCAAGATAGATGGACAAATATGCACCCCTTCTATTGAGCCTTCTTACAAACTAGACTCGGGTCAGTGAAAAAGCCACATTTTGAACAAATTCAAAATGCCCAACTGAAGATAATGGCTCCAGTCTATGGCCCTTGTCAGTCCAGGGTCAAATCTTCAGGATTTGCCAAAGAGGTGTATAACTGTCCAAAAGATATAAATGGAAATTTTGTCATGTGCATGAGGTCATCAATCTAAAAAAAAAGGAAAGACACCTCTCCTTTGTGGAGAGACTTGGACAAATTCTGAAAATTCCATGAATCCCTCGTGGATTCTATGAATTCAAAGCCCACCCTGGACTGATAAGAAAAAAGGTCTGAAACATGGTGGACATTTTGAATTTGTTAAAGCTGGTGTTGTGTCACCAACCTAAATCTGCAGGGATGGCCAGTAGATGGATGATGGTACATAGACATTGACAGGAGGTGGTGACCTTCCCTTTTTTTTTTTTAAATAAATAATGAAGTATTGCTATTTGTAGTCTCAATTCTACTTGGGCCACAGATGTGGAAATTTCATCTTTTTTTTTTTTTCTGATACATCATTAAGCTGGAATTGTATTTGATACTAAAATAAATCATTATCATAATTGGGATATATAGTAAGGTAGAATGGGAAATGTGTATAGACAATATGTGACCTAGACATGACAAACCAGTGTGGTATTAATGGACAGAGGCAATCAAATATTGAAGTTCTTTGGAAGAGAAGAAAGGTGCCTTTTAAAAGAAGATAAACTGATGGGTGGGTCAAGTCATACTAAATTGAGGGCTTTTACAAGAATGAATAGATTCCAGGACACAGAGAAAGCATACTGCTAGACAAGGACTGGTAGATGAATGATTACATCATGTGGCCCAGGTCCACCTGGCCCCTCACCCCCTGGCCTGCCGGATCTGCAGCGTGGCCTACCCCACCCTGGCTAAGCTAGAGCGCCACCTGTCTTCCAACCACCGCCCCTACGAGATGCCCTATTACTGCCAGGCCTGCACCTTCCGCTCCTCCTTCTTTGCCGACATCCACGAGCACTTCAAACTGGTGTGTGTTGTTTTTGTCAATGAATACATGTAGCCAACTGGGGCTCTAGCCTCATATAAGTGCAAAAGTCTGTCTTCTACATGTATTGTTGCTTACTATAAAAACAGTTGTAACATCTACATTGGACAGGGTGAATAGAATATAATTCTAATTTTTTTATTTATTTAACTTAGGGAAGGTGATAGCTTATTTGCTGAAATAGCTTGGAGGTTGCTTGACTGGCATTTATCAACAAATTGACTCCTTGGCAAATGGTGAAATAGTTGTAAAGCACATATAATATATGCCCTCTCTAATTCAGCTGACTGTAATTCAACATTTGCCAAA
Source organism: Cordylochernes scorpioides (assembly GCA_030710605.1). Taxonomy (NCBI): domain Eukaryota; kingdom Metazoa; phylum Arthropoda; class Arachnida; order Pseudoscorpiones; family Chernetidae; genus Cordylochernes; species Cordylochernes scorpioides. Next base: position 20,735,466 of record CP092882.1, on the reverse strand, counting down.
TCCAACCATGCTTTCAAATCCCAACCAAGTTACCTGCTTTAATATGTTGTTAAGGATGATGGATTCCAGAGTGCACTTAGACATATTTTTTTAAATGTTCAATTTTTAATTGAGATCGTACAAAATACTTTATAGACAGTGAGTGAGAGTATAAGGTAATTATTATCCTATAAACACATTTCTATAAATTTTCATTTTTAAGACAAAAAGATAAAATTACTGCCAATAGTATGATAAACTTTGAAGTAGTCTTTTATACAAAGGGACACTTGGCATCAATTATATGCTTGATGTCATCAAACAAACTTTGGGATTCTAAGTCATCTTGAAGGGTAGATGTGCTAGGTCGAGGTTTCATTTTTTAAAAAGTGATAGGACAGTTATAAAATGTGCGCAAACAAAGAAAATGAACAAACAAGGAAGAAATATAAACAGGCTGGAACACATGTGACACCTGTATATTGATGCACTGATGCAAGATTATGTGGGACAAGATCCCGGTGGACACGTCGGCAGCTGGCGTTTTATATTTATTCTTAGAAATTGGGAAAGCTGCTTGTTCTGATGGTAATTTTCTATTTAAATGGGAATACATTCTGTATTATTTTGAGAAGTATTGTGTGTGGAATAAGTTCTGTAGTTGCTACAGATCATTGGGTTTCCTCTTTTGGGGATAGGTTGAAATATTGATTATTTTCCCCATTCAGGTGGCCATTTCCCATTATGTTCTGACTTTTTTAACTAACAAAATACTTTAATAAATTACATTTAGCAATTGACAAATTGTAAAAGATATTGTTAAAGCCCAATTTCAAAATTTTATTAAGAAGAACCAAATCATTCAATAATTTTAAAAAATGTATTATATATTGTATTAATGTGAAAAAATAGTACAAATGTAACATTGTACTGGGATAAGGTGCATAAATTAAGAAAAAAGCATCTCCTTATCGTGCAACTGAAAGTTGCTGATGGCTGGCGCCCGAAACGCGTCCGTGGTTAGCTTTTCTTGATTAATCAAGAATGGGTATTTGGCCAATTCTGGAATAATTAAAAATCAACGAGAATAGTTGATATTTATTCCGATAGATGGCGCCAGCCATCAGCAACTTTCAGTTGCACGATAAGGAGATGCTTTTTTCTTAATTTATGCACCTTTTCCCAGTACAATGTTACATTTGTACTATTTTTTCACATTGTGTAGCGTCCTCACGCAATTCTGGCCTTAACTACCCGTTTCATGATTTTTCAGGATGCCTTAATGACCAATTTTTTGGTCGTTGAGGTACAGCTTGCACCACGCTGATGAGGGCCAACAGCCCGAAACACGTCCGTGGTTAGCTTTTCTTGATTAATCAAGAATGGGTATTTGGCTAATTCTGGAATAATTAAAAATAAACGAGAATAGTTGATATTTATTCCGATAGATGGCGCCAGCCATCAGCAACTTTCAGTTGCACGATAAGGAGATGCTTTTTTCTTAATATTGTATTAAAGAAAAAATAATTTATAACTGAAAATATGAAATGGTTAATATGTTAATCGGCCGATATGTGATAGAAAATGTTCCCAATATCAGGGGCACTACTTAAAAAAAAAAGCTTGATGCTAAAATAATTCTAATCTTCCACCGTTTTTTTTTTTTTTTTTTTAAGTTTATAAAACGATGCAACATTAAAAATGGAAACAACTGAAGAAGGTTTAATGGGAAAAATACCTGAGCTATGCAAGGGTTATTCACTCATGAAAAATTAATTTGAATAAATATGGCCATTGTATAATGTAGTGTTTAAAAAGTTATTGAAAATAGAACTTTCAGTTGGAGATAGAATTTACAAAAAAAAATCAACTTTTTGATTTCTAACCAACCTATTAGGAGGCAAAGAACTATTATTCCTTGTTGGTCTATTAGAAAATCTAGGGTATTATAAAGTACTAGCAGATGTACCTGGCTTCACATGGGTTTTACTCAAGGGAAAGTTTTCAATTTGTTGAACAAATTTGGGCTCGAATGGTTTCTCATCTGTGGTGGTACAGGTTCACAGCCAGACCTCCAAGGTGCTCTGCCCCTACTGCCTGAAGGTGTTTGAAGTGAAGATCAGTGCGGCCACGGGGGTGGGCCAGCTCAACAGCTACTACTACCACATCTACAAGCACCAGTCCAAGTCGGTCAAGAAGTGCTCCACCTGCTGCCTCACCTTCATCAACCTCCCCGAGCTGAAGAACCACAAGAAGAATGACCACACTGCCTGGAAGGCCAGGATGGGTACGTACGTGGCCACTCTGGGATTATATATCAGAAAATAACACATCTTTGCATCTCTCTTATTGAGCTTCTACTTGGCACGACTAGGTTGAAACAAATTGTCTAACCTGATTGAATTATCATTTTTAAAATTTTTGGTTTGGTGTTTTTTTTTTTTTAATTTTCCCTAATATACACATGATTTCAGCTCAAGGAGCATGGACTCATGGAATTTGTGTAAACTTTGTGTGCACAAGGGGATAAACTCATGGTGGGTAGAAGTTGGCACTGGCTTTTACTATAAGTTAAAAAAGTGACCATTATTAAGTGGTGTTCTTTTCAACCTGCCCCCCCCCCCCCCCCCCCCCCCCCTTTTTTTATTTTTTTTTAAATTTATACAACATAATAATCTTTAAAAGTTTGCATAGCCTTGGCTTTAGTGAACCAAATTCTGGGGTTCACTATACCGAGGTTTTACTCTATTTAAAAGATACCTAAATTGTGAGAGGGGAATCTAGGAAGTCAGCAAGGGGAAAATTCTCATTCAGAACTCTTTGTTCAAAATATTATCAATTGCTATACATAGCTTGGCATTGTAAAGTAATTAAGAGCAAATAAAGCCTATTGATAAGAACATTTATTTTAGAAAGTCTTCAGATAAAGATCTAAAACAAACTCCAGAATGGAACTCCAATTACCCGGGAAATCCAGCTTACTAGTAGGGACTAGTGAAAATCACTTTTACTCGCATCCTGATTTGAGTGTTGAGCTGAACCAGTTGACTAAGAAGTTCCATGCTGAGTCTGGAAGGCTGTTTTCCTTGTTTCCCTAAAAGGTTGGTGGAAAGCAAAGTGTTAATTTGGAAGTTTCACCATAGATGTAGAGTTGAGGTGGGTCAGTCCAATCATGATAGCTTTTGCCTAAAACGATGATCAAATCAATTTTCAAAAGCAAAGAGGTGACTAGATGGTTCTGAATCATCATACAGAGCAATAGATTATTAAAAAATAAATAATTTAGTGATAAATAAATGTTACAATATCACATATTAGTTATTTAGAATATTTGTGAAAGCCTGCTCACATCCTAGACGGACACCAAGGTGTGGGTCCAGGGGTGTACCCCATCAAGTCTCTTCCCCTGGTCACCAAGGAGGGAGCGGCGGAGGAGTTTGCCAAGCCGGAGTCCCCTCAGAAGTACACCTACACTGGCTACATCGATGACTATAGCCGCTACGTGCCATCCCCTGCCCGCAAACTCATCCTGGGTGGACCCGAGGGGGACTACCACCTCTGTACAGAGTGCAAGAAGCCTTTTGTCCCTGCCAAACATTTCGGGTGAGTTTGGTTGAAACTCCTTGTCAAAACACTAAAACAACTCTTTGTTATTGTGTCATTATCTCATCCATTTATATTAATTGAATGAAAACCTCATCACCTACTTTGGGACATCATTTTGTTGGAACAAGGAAGAGTTACTATTCCATCACAAGGTAATTAGACCAAATAAATAAATGATGTTTTACATTTCGGTAACAGCATTGTTACCATCATTATGTTACCAAACTATTTATTTATCTGGATTTGGTCTTATTACCTTGTGTTTATAATTCTATAATCCAAATTGTGCCTCATTAGTTACTATTCCTTGTTTCCTAAAAGTTTGGTGAAAAGCAAAGTGTTAATTTGGAAGTTTCACCACAAAATGATGGATCTGTTGGAGATATTTACTGTACAATATAAAATGTTGATAAAATACAAAGATGTAAAAAAGGAGTTCCTAAATAATAATTCATAAAGAATAAATAATCTTCTATATAGCAAGACAGGTTTTGGATCCCAACAAAATAAGTGGGTTAAATTTGGGGAGAAATGAAAGTAAAGATAATAAGTTTTAACTTCTTTAATTCAACATCCCAGAAGGATCAGCATTTTCAGTTGAATTAAAGTTTGTTTGGAATTATTATTATTTTTTTATTATCCCCCTAGTACACATGGTACAGTCCATGATAATCATGTTTGGTAGAAGTTGGCGACTGCTTTTACCGTAAGTGTACCACATGTCTACACATGGGAAAAGCAGTTCGACTTTTGCGCTTACAAATGTGCCAGAGCTCCTTTTGGTTACTTGCACTCACTGGTGGGGTTGGACTTTTGCAAGAATCGAGGGCCATTGGAGCATTATTTTTTTTTTTTATTTAGAAAAAAAGTACCCAATCTACAGGATTCAACCCTGGGTCGTGGCGGTCAAAAACCAACGGTTTAGACTACCCTTGTGGAATTAGAGTCGGTTAAAGTAAGGAGGCTTATTGGGATTTGGAAAAGTGTTGAAATATAAAGGTTTTTGAACTATTTATGATGCCTACATTTCTTTTATTTTTTAAATAAAATAATTCTCTTTTTTGCCCCCCCTACTGAATTAATAAAAATAATGGGAGGGCCTGGCTCATCAATGGTGAACCCTCTCAGCTGTTTTGCTAATTTAATAGAAGGGTTCACCACTGGTTAGCCAGGCTCTTCTTTTATTTTTATCATTGCAGTAAGGGGGCAGTAGAAAATGGTTTTATTAAAAAAAAAAGGAAATATAAATAATACTTGTCATATATATTATAAAACTAGCCGAATGACCCGGGCAACGCCCGTGTTTTACCCGATTGAATGTTTTGATTCAAATACTATTTGTTACAATTATAAATTGGCGCCTTATATAAATGCATGTTAGTTAATAACTATAGCCTATGTGCTTTATCTGTCTATGTACTGTTGGCTTCCGTAGGTGTCTCTTACTGGGAAAAGGAAAGAGAGGATTCCATTTAGTTATTAACTAATATATGAATTTATTTAAGGAGCGACCCGCTCCAACACAATGGTTACAAAAACGAAAAAGCGAGTGGGGGGGGGGGGGGGGGGGGGCAAAGGTGGCGTGATCGTAGCCGACCAATAGGAGGGCGCTATTAAAAAAAAAAAGCAAACGGTGACAGAGATGACTGATGAAGAATGACGCTCGTAACTGTATATAGAATATTTGTAAAAACAGATGTTTATAAAGAGGTAGTCAGGTTGGAGAGAAAGTTGCTCCCAGTAGAAGTAAGACCCCCAGCATCTTAACCTCCAGTTGTGTTCAGGGAACATAAGATATCATGCGACCAATGTTCCTTCAACACATTCTGCAAGGTCTCTCTCCAGAGGCACAAGAACATCTACCACATCCAGGCCAAGAGGAGAGCCTGCACAGACCAGTCCTTCATTGGAGATCCCATGTTCTGTCTCTGTGGCTTCTACTCCAGCCGAGGGGACCGTCTGGGTAGGTAACAAATCTATAGAGTTGTAATTGAAACTTTGACAAGCACCAAAGACCCGGTGGCTGAAGTAACTATTCTATTCTTCATCAGCAGCAGCCAGAGATTTTCATAACAAAGAGGTAACTCTCAATGTATTAAATTGTAGCCCAGTAGGTTTCGTTTTATCTACAATATACATAAATCTGTGGCTTATTTTTGAACATTTGTATAATTACAGTTAAACCTGTTTATAACGCCCCCTCTAAATAGCGCCTTCCTCTCTATAGCTCTCGATTTTAAACATTTAACATTAAAAATATATTAACATTAAGTAAACATTTTACATTAAAAATAAGTGACCTGTCTATAGCACCCCCTCTCTATAACACTCTATTTTGGTGAGTCCCAAGAGGCGGCGCTTTAGACAGGTTTAACTGTATTTATTATTATTTTTTTTTTTTAAAGTTGCGGCATTACCTTGCACTTCTTTTTGTTAAACTTGTTGTCCCTGCCAATCACCTCTTACTTCATTCAGGGAACACTCTGACATGGCAACATGAACTCATGCCCTCTGTCACATATTTAATTCAATCAGTATCCCAATTTTCCTTGGCAGAGCTGACTGCTTCAGGGCGCGTCCTCTGGTGGCGGATAGGGGAACAACCTTCAGATATAAAGGCCAGATGCGAAACAATCAGAATAACTCAGATTAATAAGCAATCACGAACCAACAGCAGCATTGTTAGAAAGAAGAAAGCTACCTTTTCAAAAGTTCTGAATTCAACTGAACCGGTTGATAAACCACAGCAAGGGTCCCTCTCCAGGGATACAGAGGAGCTGCATCTGTACTATGTGGAGTCAGCAGCAAAGGCCTCTGCTTCCATGTTAGGAACGGCCTCAAATTACAGGCAAAGTCAGACTTTCACCAAAGTTTGCCTGGATCATGGTGCCATGATCATGGCAATTAAGGGAACCAGGCTCCCAATGTGTTACCGCCTTATAACCCAATATAGATTTAGCTTAGGATACATCTGATGTTGTGGCTGCTGTAAAGGAAAACCGGCAAACCTCCTGATGGGTGCAGCCAGGCACTTGGTGAGGTGCCGTAAGAGAACTTGCTACCCCATGACTTCCCTGTACAAGCCACGCAGGAGATATCTCTGGACCAATGCTCCCAAGGAGAAGGATGACACCTCTTGGATCAACACCTCCTGGATGGCCCCTCTCAGGGCAGTCACTCAGACCCCTGGCCGGGGGGGCCTGGCTTCCTTGGATCCTACCTCTCCCGGTAAGTTCCTTTCTGCCACCCGGCGGTGTTGGAAAGAAGAAAAAATAGGAGAACCAAAGGAATTTCATCTCTTGATCATGCTATCTATCAGAATGCTCTATAATTCAACTGCCAAATTCCCCATTGCCAACACACGAGTGAGTTGTCCTGGTGAAGATGATTTTTTATTCCTCAAGCCAGGCCTCTTCTCGTGAATTTTGACAGTTAGAGTAATATTCACCTGTAATAGTTCTGCCTTTTTAATGGCAATCAATTAACAGTATTCCTTTTTGGCATACCAAAACATACTGGCCATGACCTTTCCGGTAAATGCGATCGAATTGGCGCTGAACCATCGGCTTCACCCAATCCTTCGACTGCTGTTTGGTTTCTGGCATGTAATAGTAGACCCATGTCTCATCCATGGTGACAAATCGCTGCATAAAAACTGTCGGATCCCCCTTTAATTGATCCAAACATGGCTGTGAATGTCATTAGTACATTTATTTGCTTTTGATCTGCATTCAGTAAATGCAGCACCCACCTTGCGCAGAGCTTTTGCATCTCTTAATTCTCCATGCAAGATGTTTCACATCCATTTTGTGATTTTCCCATAGTCTCAGCAATCTCTCACACTTCTTTACTTGCCTATCGTCCAACATGATATTATGCACCTTTTTCTGGTGTGGCTGCAATTTTTGACCGTCTTTACGTGAGTCATCAACTGCCCACTTTTTAACAATTGAAATTGAAGGAGCAAGGTTCCTGTAAACTTTTGTCAACTTTGGATGGATTTTTTAGGGGTTAATTCTCCAAAACAAAAAAAATTAATAACTGCACGATATTCAAGTTTATCCATTTTAACGGTACATGTGCAAGACGTGTACTGAAAAAAACTCGTCTTCACAAAATATTTGAGCAAAAAAGTTTGTCCTACACTTAGGTTCCTCCAAGTTTGTCTCTTCAGTTGTCCACAAACGTGGGTCACCTCCTTTAATGTGTCCTTCAATAGGCTATCTTGTGTGACATGGCCTATCCAGAGATCAGTTTACCATTCTTTCAAAATGAGGCATCTGTTCTCTCCCTCCATTGACATCATGTGCAGCCCATGGTTGTTGACCTTCCTTCAATTGTGTTGTGTGTGGGCAGATGGTCGAAAGAGGGGTTTCCTCCAGAACCTCGGCCTAAAACCCTCCCAGCCTCTACCCAGCTTGGACTCTCAGCCTTCCATCTGTCTCTCCCAGAGTCCTAGCGAGGGCCGCAGCACCTTTGTCCCCAGCAGCGACGAGTCTCCAGACTCCTCTGGGGGAGACAACATGGTGCTGGCAGAGGTGGATCTGACAGACTACGTGTCAGCAGCCTCTCCAGTTGCTTCCCCATGCTCCAAACGTATCCGCGGGGCTGAGGATTCCTACGAGGTACCAGAACTAGAGGTGAATCTTTCCTCACCCTGTCCAACAAAGGAATCCCCAGACCTAGTGATCCTAAATGAGGAGGACCTCCATTCCAACTCGGAGAGTGAAGAACCCAAACCCAAGAGGTTAAAGCTCTCTCCCATCAATGACAGACACTCTCCGGTGGTGGCAGGAGGGGAGGATGATCTTTTCCTCAAGGAGGAAGAAGAAGACCTTCAATACGTGGAGAAACAAGTAAAAAAGACCTCTCCAAGGAAGGCTAAGAAGTCTCCAACCAAGAGGAAACTTGTTCCAAGAAGAGTGGGATGTGCTAGGGTCCTAAGATCCAATGCCTCTCTCCCATTCTCTGACCCAAATGCTCAAGAGGATAAGCAGAAAGTTGAGGAGGATGAAGACACTATAGAAGAAGATGATGAGGACACAATTCCTTTGGCCCTAATCAATTCTTTGGGCCTTAAAAAAATCAACCAAGGTGTCTCACTCACTGGTGAAACACCTCGGCTGGAAACAGCTGTGATGTCCAGTGTTGCAGTTGAAGCTCCTGCAACTGAAAGGCCATCATCCCTCAGGCTTGAAGCTAGTCCATCAAGTCAGAGTGTTGAAGGCCAGGTTTCAGAACATTCCCCCTGCCAAGTCTCTCAAGATGTAGGCTCAATTGAAAAACCTTTATCCTTAGAATCTAACCAAACTTGTAACCCACCATCTGAAGAACCGAAAGATAACTCATTGCCGATCCACCTTGAAGGTGACACTGCTGAAGGTGGTAGAGTACGGGAGCCTGAGCCTTCTGAACAAGAATCTCTTCTAGAAGAGCCCAATCTAAAACCAAGCCCTGTTCTTGATTCTGAAGTAGAAGAATCCTTACAGGAAAGCAATCAAAAGTCTCCTACCCTTCAGGATTTCAAGAAAAAGTCTCTTTGCCTTCTAGACTTGGATAAAAAATCTATATGTGCCCAAAATATTTATCCTAAATCTCCATCTCCAATTCTTCAAACCATTGTACAGAAATCACCAAGTCTTCAAGAGTCCATTCAGAATTCCCCTACTCTACAATCCTCTTTTCAGAGACCACCATCACCAAGTCTACAAGATGCCATTCAGAACACTCCAAGTTTACCCCAAGACTTCGTTCAGAACTCCTTCTCTGTAAATCTACAGGAGTATGTTCAGAAGTTATCAACTTCAGGTCTACCAGAATCTGTTCAGAACCCTCCAAGTCATCAAGATTCCATTCAGAATTCATCTCCAAATCTTCAAAAATCTGTTCAAAACTTACCATCTCTAAAAGAGTTAGTTCAGGACTCTTCTGGTTTAAAAGACTCTCTACAAGATTCTATTAAGAATTGTCCAACTCCAAGTCTACAAGACTCCATTGAAAATGTTCCATCTCCTAATATACAAGAGTCCATTAAGAATGCTCCAAGTCCACAAGAGTCCATTCAGAATCTTTCATCTCCAAGTCAACAAGACTCCATTAAGAATGCCCCATCTCCAAGTCAACAAGACTCCATTCAGAATCTTTCATCTCCAAGTCAACAAGACTCCATTCAGAATCTTTCATCTCCAAGTCAACAAGACTCCATTAGGAATGCTCCATCTTCAAGTCTACAAGAGTCCATTCAGAACTCTCCAAGTCTACAAGAGTCCATTCAGAACTCTCCAAGTCTTCAAGAGTCCATTCAGAACTCTCCATGTCTACAAGAGTCCATTCAGAACTCTCCAAGTCTACAAGAGTCCATTCAGAATTCTCCAAGTCTTCAAGAGTCCATTCAGAAGTCTCCAAGTCTACAAGAGTCCATTCAAAACTCTCCAAGTCTTCAAGAGTCCATTCAGAACTCTCCAAGTCTTCAAGAGTCCATTCAGAACTCTCCATGTCTACAAGAGTCTATTCAGAACTCTCCAAGTCTTCAAGAGTCCATTCAGAACTCCCCAATTCTAAAAGAGCCCATTCAGAAGTCTCCAAGTCTACAAGAGTTCATTCAGAACTCTCCAAGTCTTCAAGAGTCCATTCAGAACTCTCCAAGTCTTCAAGAGTCCATTCAGAACTCTCCAAGTCTACAAGAGACCATTCAGAACTCTCCAAGTCTTCAAGAGTCCATTCAGAACTCCCCAATTCTAAAAGAGTGCATTCAGAACTCCCCAATTCTACAAGAATCTATTCAGAACTCTCCAAGTCTACAAGAGTTCATTAGGAACTCTCTAAGTCTAAAAGAAACCATTCAAAAATTTACAAGTCTTCAAAAGTCTGTTCAGGACTCTCCGATTCATCAAGAGTCCAGTGAGAACTCTCCAAGCCTAAACTCTCCAAATCTTCAAGTGTCTGTTCAAAACACTCCATCTCCAAGTCTAAAAGAGTCCATTCAGAATTCTCCAAGTCTTCAAGAGTCCACTGAAAACGCTCTATCTCCAACTTTTGAGTCGATTCTGGACTCTCCAAGTCTTCAAGAGTCCATTCAGCACTCTCCATCTCCAAGTCTGAAAGAGTCAGTTCCGGACTCTCTAAATCTTCAAGAGTCCATTCAGAACTCTCCATATCCAAGTCTGAAAGAGTCAGTTCCAGACTCTCCAAGACTTCAAGAGTCCATTCAGAACTCTCCAAGTCTGAAAGAGTCAGTTCCGGACTCTCCAAGTCTACAAGAGTCCATTCAGAACTCTCCATCTCCAAGTCTGAAAGAATCAGTTCCGGACTCTCCAAGTCTGAAGGAATCAGTTCCAGACTCTCCATCTCCAAGTCTTAAAGAATCAGTTCAGAACTCTCCAAGTCTTCACGAGTCCATTCAGAATTCTCCAAGTCTGAAAGAGTCTTTTCCAGACTCTCCAAGTCTACAAGAGTCCTTTCAGAACTCTCCATCTCCAAGTCTAAAAGAGTCAGTTCCGGACTCTCCATCTCCAAGTCTGAAAGAGTCAGTTCCGGACTCTCCAAGTTTTCAAGAAAGTGTTCACAACTTTCCATTTCCTACTAAGAGTCTTCAAGAGTTCATTCATAACTCTCCAAGTATGAAAAAAGACTCTATTCTGGAATCACTATCTCCAAGTCTACATGGGTCCCTTCAAAATTATGTAAATCAAGACTCCTCCATTCAAGACTCTCCAAGTTTACAGGACACCATTCAAAAATCACTGTCTCCAAGTCTACCAGACTCTGTTCAAGGGTCACCGTCTCTAACTTTGAGCCTACAGAGCTCCAAACACAACTCTCCAAGCCCCTTACAAGTATCAGTTCACAGCCTGAAAGAGGACATGTCCCCTTTGGTCGAAATGCCATCAAGTCCTGGATGCTCCAAGCAGATTCCAATTCCTATAGAAGAAGACTCTACAGAAGCCAACTTTGCACAAGAATACAGCCAAAGGTCTCCAATCCCAGACCAAGAGTCTGATCCTCTTGGTTTGAATAAGGAAGAAGGAGCCTGGCAGACCAAAGTAGCTGGGTTTCTCCGGAGTCCTCAGAGCTGCTCCTCCTCCGTATCCACCACCATCTGTGGTGAGATGGATCCTGAGGACAGCTGCCATACCATCATCTGTGAAGCCCCAGTCACCTTCCCCAATCAGGAAGAGGTCACCCAGAGCACATCCACTACTCAGTCTGGAACATGGCCACCAGTGGAAGATCCCCAGGCCTTGTATCCCAGTAACACTGCTCATCTGCAGGAGACCACTCCTGTTCTTCAGAAGAAGGAGGAAAGCCCCACATGGACCCAAGTGGTTCAGCCACCCGATTCCAACTCCCACTTATCATTTTCTAACCAGGATGTTATTTCCCCCCACTCGGAAGAGAGCCAGAACCGAGTTGATAATCTGCCATCCTACCCGATGAGCCCAGAGCAGAGTTACACTCTCTCATCAACTTCTGTTGAAGATTTCAAGACCCAAAGTGGGCCCAAGTCCCCTAAATCTCCCACCAGAGGTTCAGAGAGTTGCCGATGTTCTGGGGATTATACAGAGCCACAGATGTCTCAGAACTCCAATTTTTCATGCTCCTCTATAGAAGAATCTGAAGATGCCTCTCAGAAACCTTCCTCACCCAACCAGGAAAGTGTTTCATCAGTCTTGGAGGCAAGTGAAAACTGCCCCTCAAGAGTCCTGTCTGGCTCCATAATCTCAGAATCCACTTTGTCATCGTCCGCTCCTGTGAGGTCAGATGGGGTTGAGGAATCTCCTGGTTACAAGCCTAGGTCCCCTCAAGCTGAGTGTAAGACTGATGGAATCTGGTCCAACATCAGGAGAGTCTTTGGCTGCCACTCCAATTCCTCCAGCCTCACTTCCACCCAGGAATCTCTCTTGATGCCGCCCCCCTGCGAAGCTCCTGACAGCCCTGAGGAGACCTGGAGATGTGAGGAGAGGGAAGTGTGGCAGAGTCCCACCAGAGGACTGCCGCTGTCCAGCAGGCAGGGGTCCACCCCCTTCCATTACAACTCTGCTGGCCCCTGCAGTCCTGCTGCCTGGCACAGAGCCCAGAGTCCCTCACAGGACTCCACCCTGTCTCTCCCAGACACCCAGGAAGATGTTGACAGGCCCCATCAGGATGGGATCAGATGCTCGCCTATTATCTCCCAGGAATCCACCCTATCCTCTCTCCCCAGACCTGAGAGGGGAGATCTGAGCATCGAAACCATTTCTCAGGGAGACTTTTCCAAAGGAAGTTGTTCCCCCAATGTAGAGACTGCAGACACTACCTCAAATGTGCCAGAGGAAGACAAGAGCAGTGGGGGGTTCTTCCGAAGCATCCACCCACCAGGAATTCCACCATCCTCCTATGGCATGCAATCAGCTGATTCCATCGAGAACAAACCATTCCCTGCTGAGCAAGAAGATCCTATTCCAAGGCTTTCCCTGGAGCCCAAGGAATACTCTGACATCAGCTCCTTTGAAGAGGCCACCAACACTAGTCAACAGCAGGTCACCAACCTTGAACCTAGTCATTTGAAGCTTGTGGAAGAGCTTCACAAAGTATTACACAAGGATCACAACAGTGTTGAACTGGCCTCGGAAGCTTGGAACAAGTTTGACGGCCAGAGTATGTTGGCTGCCCTGCCACCAAGGCCGGCCTGCTCTAACAGTGAAGAGACACCTGGAGGCCTGGATATATCCTTCCAACCTGCAAAACCCCATCCTATGGATGAGGAGGAGTCCTCGGCTAAACCCACCTTGGAGGAGCAGGGCACCAATTATTCCTCTCTGGACACCTCTGTCTCCAAAGATGACTTCAAAACTTGCTCAACCAAACTGGAGAAGTTCAACCTGGAGACCTTGGATGACAAGGCCAATGATGACTTCCTCAGCCCTCCAGTTCTGGAGCAGCAAGCCATCAGAGACTTTGGCCTGAGTTACTGTGCCTCAGACTTGAGCCTGATAGAGAAGAACCATCTGAGTTCTGCCAGGAGTTCAAATGGCATGACAACTGCCAATTTCTGCTTCTTCTCCCAGATGTCCCAGGTGTCCAAGAGTGAGGAGGAGGACTTGAGAAGTCCCCCCGACCTGGTGAAGGAATCTGAGATTGTGGACTCTGCTATCTCAAAAAACCCAGACACTTCAGAAACAGGCAAGTTGAGCGAAGTGAGCATGGAAGGTACAGAAGGGAACTCGACGGTGAGGAGCCCGCCAAGTTTGATTAAGGAGGGATACTTGGACGGGCCCAAGGAATTCTCCTTCAGGTTAGCTCTGGCCTTGAAGGAGCCGGTCAGTTCTCCCAAGAGCCCAGCAGCCACCAACAGCGACACAGACATTGAACCAATCCCAGAAGGCTCCCTCTCCCCCATCCTCAGCTGCTCCCAGAAAGGAGGAGATCCACCCAGCATTGCCAAGATCAACGAGGAGAGAAGTCTCTCCTCCAACAGCGACACTGATCCCTATGATTACATGGAGGATGTCAGCTCCTTCTCCATCCTTAAGGAGGAATCTTCCAACCTCCCTGAACAAAAGCATCTTCCCAGTCTTCAGATGTTTGAGGTGGTTCAACCCCCAAACTGCTCTTTGGACCACAGCAAAGGGACGTGGTCCTCTCCCCAGCTACCTTCCCCCGGTGGTACAGACTCCTCCTCCACCCTGGTGGACTCGTACCTCTCCCCTCCCCATCTGGAGGCTGAGATGACTCTGGACTGTAACAGTCCGCCTGCCGACAAGATGGCACCCCTGCTCACCCACTGCGGACACCCCTCTGACCCGGCTCCTTCTACCTAGTTTATTTATTTATTTAGGAATTCCAAACTTTTTCAAAGGGGGGAAAAAAATGAAATTATCCCCCCCAGGTTGTTTATAACTTCCCTTATTTGACTTCTATCTCCCCCCCCCCACCACCTCCTGCCAATAGCCAAAGATATATTTCAGGAGAAGAGAGTGTGAAAAAATGTGTAAATATATCATTAAACCTGCATTATATAAATATATAATTCATACTTTTTTAATGCCTTGTAAGCAAGACTATTTATATATGAAAATATAAAATTACCTGTATATTGTACTGGTTGTGTCAGTAAAGATTTGTTTTATATTTCTGTGGTGTGTTGTGTGGGGTGGGACCTCATGTACACCTTGTGGCTGCTAATTTATAAAGATGATGAAAACTGCCCTTTGTATATAGGTGGCCGGCCTCTATTATGGAGGTCAAATGGTTGCCATTTTTTAGTTAAAGATGGTAAAATTTGAAAAGGAATTTGAAAAAAAGGTTATGGTAAGTGTTGAATTGTGGTTGGAGTATTTTTTTTTATGGTAATAAAAATTAAATTAACAAATAAAAAAATATTAAAATGCGCTAAAATAAATATTTGAGCTTCTGCCCCATTGAACAATTGGATTTATCTTTTAAGAAGGAATAAAAGTTTACAGCAATGAGTTTCTTTTATTTGTGCTGTAAATTTGGCAAGCTTTCGGACTATGACGTCCTGCAACAGGCAACTTTACAAGAATCTAGAAGATAATATATATACATAAATATTTACATAATTAGAAATTTTCTTAATGAAATGAATGATTATTATACAAAAATCTTTTAATCTATGTAAACTAATTAGTTGTGAGAAAAGGATGACTGCCATATAATGTAAGGAAAGGCAAAAACCATCTGAAACCCCTCAGACAAAGAAGGTTTTGGAAACTTGGGAGGTTAAATTTTTTCAAGGCTAGAGAACAGATTGGGTACTATTGTTATTAAATATGTGTAGGTATTGAGGAGGAAGGTCAATTTTTCTGTTTAGTTGGATAGATGTTATTGTCTCCAGGAAGAGATGCTCTTGTTTATTTTTTTATTTCTATGTAATGCCTATGTAATGTGCAGTAGCTTGGACTATGTGTGGCCTGTACTATGGATATGTTGGTATATTAGGTGTCTCTATTGTTGACGTATCTTTGGTGTTTTGTTAAGTGGATGGAGCGGCCAGTTTCTCCTACATATGTGGCATTACAGCTGTTGCATTTTACTGAATAAATAGGAGCCAGTTTGAAGGAGTGGATCAGGAGGGCAACTTCGGTTTCTAAGTCTATGGCCAATGTTAGGGTTTTTTTTTTTTTCAATAAACTGAGATTCTTCCAAAAATCTACAAACCATCTGTTCCCCTCAGACCAATTATCACTTATTACCTATCCCCAGCCAAACTTGCCAAATTCCTCACACCAGGAATAAAAAAACAAACAAGAGCATCTCTTCCTGGAGACAATAACATCTATCCAACTTAACAGAAAAATTGACCTTCCTCCTCAATACCTACACATATTTAATAACAATAGTATCCAATCTGTTCTCTAACCTTGAAAAAATGTAACCTCCCAAGTTTCCAAAACCTTCTTTGTCTGAAAGGTTTCAGATGGTTTTTTGCCTTTCTCTACATTTTATGGCAGTCATCCTCTTCTCAAAACTAATTTTTTACATAGATTAAAAGATTTTTGTATAATAGTCATTTCATTAAGAAAATTTCTAATTATGTAAATATTTATGTATATAAATGTATACAGTTAAACCTGTCTATAGCGCCCCCTCTAAATAGCGCATTCTTCTCTTTAGCACCCGATTTTAAATATGTAGTACGATGCGATTTACATTAAAAGTGACCTGTCTATAGCACCCTATTATGGTGAGTCCCAAGAGGGGGGTTATAGACAGGTTTAACTGTATAACACTTTTTTTTTTTTTTAAATTCTTGAATGATTTATCTCATCGTGCTAATATTTTGAAATTGGGCTTTAACAATATCTAATTCTTTTCAAATTTATTTATCGCTAAATTTCATTTATTCAAATATTTTGTTAATTAAAAAGTTATAAAAACCTTTATCCATAATTTAATAAATTTTAAAGATTGAATTACAAAGTTAAATAACCTATTATTTGAGAACCAATTTAGAAAACAAAACGAGATGTTTTAAAAGTGAGGATAGTTTTTCAAAAATCACTTGTTAATTGCGTCGCAAAATAATTAACAACAACAAAAATGTTTTGAAAAAAGGCATCTCCTTATCGTGTAAATGAAAGTTGCAGATGGCTTGCGCCATCTATCAGAATAAATATGCAACTGAAAGTTGCAAGATAAGGAGATGCCTTTTTTTCATAATTTATGCACCTTATCCCAGTACAATACCACATTTGTACTATTTTTTCACAAAAAATGTTTATTGAAAAATTTTGAATTTATTATTATTTTTAAAAATATGTGTGTGTGTGTGAATTATTAGTTATCAATATATATATATATATTTTAGTGGTCTCTCATTAGAGACAAAAAATTGATTTTTTTAGTGGTCGCTGGTCGTTCATGGGAGCTTGCTATAGTAGGCTTACAAAGGAAATCCCTTTGTGTCTAACAAGGATGGTTGCTCATGAGAGACTGTAGTTATTTCAATAGTGGTGGGATTCCAGGAATATTGTTGTCAAGATGTTTCCTTTAACACATTGATTGTCACATGCACCTGGTTTATTCATATTTTCTGTCTCCTTAAATGTTAAGGTACAATTTGGATTATAGAAAGAACCAAAAATTAAAAATCCAAATTATTGAAATATTTGTTACTAGCCGAATGACCCAGGCAACGCCCGGGTTTTACCCTATTAAATGTACCCTATTCAAATACTATTCGTTACAATTATAAATTGGCGCCGTGGATGTCACTTTTGTGAAACGTCCCGCTCCAAACTTTGTGTCTGAGAAGCGATATTTTTATAGAAAGATGATCTGGCTTTTGTTTTCTGCTCGAATGAATGTTTTTCTGTTAGAATTTTGTTCCTGCGTACAAAATAATGAACTGGTTTCACCCGTGGTCTCTGCTTTTTGGAATTTTTCCCGATATAATTTTGTATCTGATAATCAAACATGATACAGCAATATCGTCATCATCATTTTCTGACTAAAAATATATAGTTTTAATAATTGATTTATATATTTTTTAAAATAGCCTATCGTCTTCCCCGTATTCTTTTACCTATGTATGGAAATTTTGGTTTGAATTAGTGAACTATTGCGAATTTGTATACCGGACATACAAACAGACAAACATTCATTTTTATATATATAGAGATGTTACAGTAACAATGCTGTTAATGTTAGATTTATTTAGTATTGTTCCCTCTTTTGATTCTGGTCCCCTTAAATTGAGGATTCACTTCTAATCAATTATTGCTGGTTGAAATTCCACCTTATGCACTGCAAGGGATAGCTTTTAATTTACAGTTCACAACTAACCTTATTGGTTGACTCTCCCAACCCGGATATTTACAAGGGAGATTATTTACACGTTTTGTTCCCATTTGATTTTGAAATCAGTATCATCAACTTGGAATAAGCAGCAGACTTGTGATCTTTGTAAGATCAAAAAATGACCTAAAGTGACGAGACCTCCTTGGGAGACTATAAGAAATACAAATATTGGCCACTATTTACTAAATTTAAATTTTGCATGTTGATTACACCTTACATCTTTTAAACATAAATGCTTATTTTAAAATTAATCGCCAAAACTGCTTCTGCAAACCTTACTGCAATGATAGAAAAACCATACGAAAATGGTTTGGTTAATCAGCAGTGAACCCTCTCAGTGGTGACCCCCAAATTTTCACCACTAATGAGCCATTCTGATTTATGATGGCTGTCTCCCCTCCATGCTGCATTGCGCTGAACTTGATGAGATTGAGTGGAGATAAGAAAAGAGGAAAGGAAGAGAAACCGCCATATTTCGACTGCCAAGACGATATTTTATTTTAATAAATATTATTTTGGACTTCGAAAAGAAGTAAGAAATAATAAATATTTCATTTTTCCTTTCAAACTTCTCTTGAAAGTTTTGTTACAAAATACTCATTTATAAATAAATCACAAGTATTTTTTAAAATATTTTCACGGCTATATTTTTAGATATACTACAAGGTGCGTTCATTAATTTCCAGGACTGGTTAAAAAATTTAATAAATAAAAAAGCTAAAGAAATAATTTTTATACAGAGTTTAATATTGGACATTCGACCACACCTGACTGAAAGCACGAGTCTCGTGGCGCACGCGCCGATCTAAAAATAGAACAAAACAACTTCCTTGTAAGGTTCGCATTTCTAATTTTAAAATGGCCATTTTCGAAGAGAAGAAAATCTGCATTAAGTTTTGTTTTAAATTGAAAAAAGTGCTACTGAGACTATGAATTGATTAAAGAAGCTTTTGGCGATGCAGCTTTATCCCGTTCAAAAACTTTTGAATGGTTTTCACGCTTCCTAAAAGGTCGGGAAAAGGTAAACGATGATCAGCACACTGGGCGTCCAAGTTCATTACGTTGCGAGGAAAACAAGCTCAAAATAAAGGAATTAATTAAATCTAACAGAAGAATTTCAATTAAAGACTTATCTTCAGAGACTGGACTATCTGTAGGACTGTGTCATCAAATAGTAACAAAAGATTTGGACATTATCCGGACCTCTTCAAAATTTGTTCTCTGGATTCTAACAGAGGAACAAAAGGAGGTTAGAATGGATGTTTCTTAAAAACATGGTTGAAATGACTCGGACCGATCCAGAATGGATGCAAAAAACCATTACCGGGGATAAGACATGGGTGTATCAGTATGACCCATAAACCAAACGTCAATCCAGCCAATGGATTGAAAGAGGGCAACCGAAACCCAAAAAGGCAAGATTTACAAAATCCAAAGTCAAGACATTGCTTGTTACATTTTTTGATATCAATGGTTTGGTTCACCATGAATTTATTCCTTTCGGAAGTACAATTAATCAAGAGGTTTATTTGGGGATAATGAGGCGCTTAAGGGAGGCAGTGCGCCTTAAAAGACCTGAAAGATGGCAAAACAATGACTGGATACTTCACGTCGATAACGCGCGGCCGCACACAGCCCATGTTGTTTTGCAGTTCTTGGCCAAGCATTCAACCATACAGATCCCTCATCCACCCTATTCCCCCGACTTAGCCCCCAATGACTTTTTCCTCTATCCTAAATTGAAAATGAAGTTAAAAGGAAGGAAATTTGACAACGTTGATATGATACGAGCTGAATCTAAGGCAACCTTGAGGAACCTCTCAAAAAGTGATTTTATCTCCTGCTTCGACAATTGGAAAAAAAGATGGAACAGGTGTATTGAGGCAGGAGGGGCATATTTTGAAAAATATTAAATTAGTTTTTTCATTTGTTTTATTTTTCAAAGATACAGAGCAGTCCTGGAAATTAATGAACGCACCTTGTATTTTGATAATCAGTATATCAAAAGATATTTTAATTCTTTTTAAAAATTAAACTTAAAAATATTTAAATAAAATATTAAAATTTATAATTCTTATATTTATTACAAGTAAATCTACATCTTTTTTATTTTATTGGGCCGTTGCATACTTTATAGAAAAATGTTCCAATGAAAATTCTAAATGATTGCATCGTCTCATTAAGAGTGAGAAATTGTAAATAAAATATGGAATGGTCAAATGTATTATATAAATAAGTGCGCCAGAAAGGTCCTCTTATATACATGTATATTGAGAGAATGGGGAGTGAAGGAATTTAGGGAAGGGTAATAATTTACAAATTATTATTTTTAAACATAAATCTTTATTGAGAGAAAATATAATAGAAATGCATATACCTTCACACATATTTTATCATTGGGCACTTTGTTAAGGTAAAATTTGAATAAGAATTCGGCGATGTCGTTCATTAAATGGTGATATACAAGGTTGTCACGTAAACACTTGCAGAAAATTGAAATACCAATATTTTTCGCCGTTATGTATGATGTCTTTGTTTTATGTATAAGTAATTGTATTATTTATTCGTCGTAAAAATATTATTCGCCAAGTAATAAGAAAAACAACGTTTTAAGAAATCCACGAACTTTTGGGGCAACCTTATAGAAAGTTGAATATATAATACTAGAAGAATGACCCTAACCTTGACGTATGTATGGTGTGGCCACCACTGGATAAGTGTCGGACCTGGAGGCTGTTGGGCTCTGCGCTGCCTTGTGTATAGGAGCTCCTACTATGCTTTCTTCTTGTGGTGAATCTGTATAAGACCGGTGGTCTTAATAAATCTGCATGTCTGTGTCTCTCTCTGTGTGTGTGTGTGTGACAATTTGACAATTATTTATTGTCTTCTAGACAATTTTACACATTTTAAAACATAGAAGGAGAGAGAGAGAGAAAAAAAGAAATATATTACATAAAGAAAGAAAGAAAATATATACATATATGAAACATATATATTACAAGATGGTGATGGGAGATGAAGGAAGGAAACCTCGGCGCTGGAGGGTCCTGGACCAGGCGATGAGCGGGTCCTCCACTGCTCCTCCGAGCCCAACCTGGACAAAGTGGCGATAGATTCGCAACTTTTCCGACGCCAGGATGGAAAGGGCGTCGTCCTCAAGGCCGGATCCGCCGAAGATCCAAGCCTGCAGGTCAGGGGGCCGCCCTATGATGTTGAAGGCCTCTCTGATGAGAGGCCTGATGGAGCGGCAGCACCAGTAACGGTGGCCGAGGGAACGGTCGATGGACGCGCAGGCAGGACAGGAGGGGCCGACCGAGGCAGGATGGGGCAGGGCGTGGAGGGCCAACTTGAGGGCCTTGTGGCCCGAGAAGGCGCAGCGCCGCAGCGAGGCCCAGTCGATCTTGGATGGTGGTGGACCGATGGTGGGCGACCATCTCGAGGTGAACCTTGAGATGGGCGAGGCGCGGGCGATCCAGGGCCCGTCGGGCCGAGCGGGTCGTGAGGCCGTTGAGGAACGGCGTGGCCGTCCCGCGGAGCACCACGGCCGAAGCTAATGTTGAGGATGTAGACTCCGCCCCGAAGCCCACGGCGTTCTCGGAGGTCAGCCTCCGGCAGAAGGCGCCCAGGGCCGCGGCGTTAGCCAGGGCCGAGCGCGTAGGGCGGGCGATGAGGTGGTCCTCCACGATGAGGTCCCGGACTAGGGCTCCGCGCCAGCGGGCGGGGGCCAGGAGGTCGGGAGGGCGGAGGAACCGGCAGCCGCCGATGATGGGGAGGTCCAGCAGCTGAGCCGTGGGGACCGCCCATTGGTTGAGGCCCAGGATGTTGGAGGCCTTCTCCCACAGCTTCAGCAGCCGGAGACGGCGGGGCTGAAGGCGCGTGCCGTCCGGTGGAGGGTGGATCCAGGCCTCACCGCTGTTGCCGTTGATGAGCCAGCTGAAGGCATTTCTGCCCCCGCGGAGCGCGACCTGCACCCCCTTGAGGCAGGCGAGCTGGAGCTGGGTCGCGAGGTCGAGGAGGCCGAGGCCTCCAATGGTGACCGGCCTCGCCATGACGTCGGCGGGAAGCCACGCCGCGTGGTCTGGCCCCCAGATGAACCTCGCCAGTCGGGCCTGCAGCTTGGCGATGGTCGGGGGTGATGGAAGATAGCCATGCAGGTGGTGCTGGATGGTGGACCCCACCGCTCTAGCTCGCCCGACGAGGGAGAGGCCGCGGGTGAAGGGCGTCCACCTGCGTCAGGCGGACTCCAGGAGGGCCAGGAGATGCTGCTCCCGGTGGGCGACGGTGCTCCTGGGGGCGATGTCGAGTCCGAGGACCCTGATGGAGGTGGTCGACCAGGAGGCGCCGAGAGGGGAGTCGCCGCGGTTACGCCAGGCGCCGCACCAGAGGCCCGCGCTCTTCCGGAGGTTCACGCCAACTCCGGAGGCCTGCTTGTATTCTTCGAGGACGGTCGCCACCCGCTCGAAGTCTCCGTCGCGATGGAATAGGAGGACGATGTCGTCGGCGTAGGCGATGACGTTGCCCACGCCGAGTGTCGACTCTAGGCGATACTGAAGAGTGCGGCGCTCACGGCGCAACCCTGCCTGAGGCCGTTGAGGAGGGGGAAGGCTGTTGTATGAAAGCCTCCGGCCCGGATCGTGGCGTCCGCCCCGGCGTAGAGGATATTAATCCAGGCCATGAAGGCCGGCGGGAGGCGGAGGGACGTCAACAGGGACTCCAGGAAGCCGCGGTCTAGGGAGTCAAAGGCGGACTCTAGGTCGACGCCCATGACGGCCAGCGGCGAGCCCAGGGCGGTGGCCTCCTCGATAGCGTCCGTCACCATGGCGATGTTCCAGGACGGGGACCTCCCGGGGACGGCGTATGTCTGGCACTCCGGCACCAGGGTCCCGCAGGTGGGGCTTGAGGCGGTGAAGGATGGCGGCCAGGACCCTGTAGTCGGCCGAGGCAGCGCGACAGGCCTATAGCCTTCAATTCCGCATCCTCCGCGGGCCTTGGGCACGAGGCAGATGGAGCTGCGCCGCGTCGACGGAGGCAGGGCACCGCGGAGCCGTGAAGCCGCGAACACCCGGGCCAGAGCTTCCGCGAAGAAGTCCTCGTTGAAGGCGACGAGGAGCTCGCACGGCAAGCCGTCCCAGCCGGGGGCCTTTCCGCGAGGGAGGTGCTGGATGGCGTAGGCGATCTCGCTGGGGCTGGTGTCTGGCCGGTGGAGAGGGTCCTCCTCGCTCAGCTCGCGGGTGGTGGTGAGCGCGCTGCTGGCGATGAAGGCGGCTCCCGCAGCTGGATCGCTGGTGGGACGGGCGAAGCGGGGCTGGAAGGTCGCGTACGCCCTCCGCCGAAGTTCGGGGCCCTCGATGATGTTGTCTTCCTCGTCCCTGATGACGTTGACCGGGCGTCGGAGGCGGATGGCGCGCGTCAGGTCCGGCAGCGACGGGTAGTCGGCCCGGATGGAGGAGGCCTCGAGCTGCGCCGCGATGTAACGTCTCGCTCTATATACGTAGCTGTCGCTGGCAGCGTGGCGCGGGTCGTGAAGGGATCTTGCCTCCGCCAGCAGCCCCGCCTTGATGGTGGTCCACCTGTCCCATAGAATCCCGTGGTTGTCATCGTGCGCTATGTCTTCCTCCAATTCCCGGATGTAGCCAGCCAGATGTTCCAGTGCAAGGCCCGAGCGGAGCATCGCGGCCAAGCGAGGCTGGGTGGGGGTGGGGGAGACGGCGGTGGGCGGGCCCACCTGGAGCAGCACGAGGCGGTGGTCCGAGAGGTGGTAGTGGCTGGTCGCGTAGGTGGACACGCGATCCAGGACTCTAGCAGGGACGAGGATCCTGTCCAGGCGGCTGGACTCGACTTGGTCGCCGTGCCTAGCGACTCTGGTGGGCGGCGTCGAACTGGGTGGCCACGTCGACCAGCGCGGCCAGGTCCAGAAGAGCGGCGAGGGCATCCGCGGCGGAGGACGATGATGATGAGCCCCGATCCCTGATGTTGAAGTCGCCGATGATCCAGCAGGCCCCCTCCTCCTCCTGTGCCGCTGTCGCCGCGAGGAGCTCTAGTTGTTGGTTCCTCTCGCGGGGTTCGTGAGCCAGATGAACGTTGATTGCCGTCATCTCCTCGCCGTGGACATCTATGGTTGCCAAGGCAATGTGGCCCGGCCACAGGATCCGCTGTTGTAGCACGGCTACGCCTGGTCCGAAGACGTAGGCGAGTCCGGATCCCGAATGGCTACGGGATGGGCTAATACAACAGCGTTGTAGCCGAGGCAGAGGTCTTGGCCGCTGCCCAGATGATATGCGTTTGTCTCTTGGACAAACGCGATGTTGCCTGAGGAGATGACATAGGGCAAGGCTCCTCCCCCGAGTGGCGAGCCCTCGCGCGTTGATCGTGGCGACGCGGTGGTTCATTGGGGCTGTTGGTCAAGCAGCACCTTTCTGACCTTCCGAAGGGTCGCGTAGACGGTGCCCTTGGAGTTTTGGCACGTGGCCAAGATGGCGACGATTTCACTTTTAAAATGCTATATAAAGAAAAAATCAAAGAATATATATAAATATTTTGCATTAAAATAAATAAATAAATACAAGGCATGTTACAAATTAAAATAAATAGAAAAAGAAACTCGATATTATAAAATATATTTTTTATTTTTAAGAATAACCATGTTTTTAATCCTAACTATCATCAGCCTAACAGAATTTCAGAATTAGGTATCTGCATGTTTGTTTAGTAACCATGTTGGGCACCGCTCAAAAGGATCAATATTATTTACAATAATGTGGGTGTTTCGGATACGATCACTGCCTCACTTACTAAGCTCAAAAATCTTGCCGCATCCTGGATATGTCTGGCCTTATCTAAATAGTTGTGGCAGAGCTTGACTGTATCTTCTTGCCAGACTTCTGGTCTCCAATCGAATTGAAGCCTATTTGCTTTCTTAAAAGTGCCCACAACACCAGAAACCTTGATGACACTAATAATTCACCAACACCCGATTTATAACTGACACACGTTTATTAAAATTACACATCCTTATATACAGAATTATATATTTACAAAAATGTAAAACTTCTGAATAAATATGCAAAAAAAAAAAAAAAGGAGAAATTCACATGCCCCGCGTCTCCAGTGGGTATATACCATGGTTTATTTAAAACTATACCATGGTAACTATGTCTTCAGGCCCGGAATCTTGGGGCTTTGGGGATCTTGTTTTTAGAGAGGCTTTACCTGGCTTCTTTTATTTTAAAAAATGAATTTCTCTGTACACATATAGAGAGGGATATTCAAGCTTTCAAATGCAAATTTATCTTCTAACGGGCCTATAATAAAGAAATATGGACACAATTTTGCATGCTGTACACGTTGTCCTCTAATTATAATCGACATTTCCACTATTGGAAGTCCGAGGAATAGTGTGATTTGTACTTTGTAAGTTTAATTAAACAATTAAATATAGGTTGGCATCAGGCGGCGTATTATATTTGTTTTCCAGTAGAAGGGCAGAGATGACCAAAAGCTTGAGACGGTTTTAAAATAAAAAGAAGTTTAAGTTTGCTTATTTGATTTAAAAAAGAAGATCGATGTAAAAAAGTCTTACGCCGTAGAATTTTTATCAACACACTCTCTATATGAAAATAAATATAAAATTTACTTTAACATGGTTGATTAAAAATATGAATAAGTTAGTTTTAAATATCTATAAAAAATTTACAATTTATTTTTTTTAACATCAATTTTAATTTATAAAATTTTAATGGTATAGTATTGGGTCGTAAATATGGAAATTTGATATTTTCTACTTCCGGTCCTATGTGAATTTTGTACATTTGTTTTGTACAATTGTTCAAAACTAATGCAACTTTCCTATTTTCTTAATGAAAACACTCTTTATAAAAAATGTTATTCCATTTATAAGAAAACTTTTTAATGGAAATTTTATCATCTACTTTGTGTCTCATCTAGGATTTTAATGGAAGAAGTAGGAAAAGTATCTCTGGTCTCCTAAAAGATTTGTGAAAACAAAAAGGTTTTTAAAGGTTTTACCACAGGGAAATATTTTTCTTTCAATGTTCTGTTTGATAGATTCAATTTACTAAAGATTAATCCAATACGAACAAAACTAGGATGGAGATTGTATTCCACCTCTCTGCAGCAGTTTGTTCTTGTATCATGTTTGTATTGTAGCCGTAGTGAATAAATACTTGCCCTAGTATTGGGATTAAATATACTGATTGTGTACGTCAGCACGGCTAGGCTAAAAATTGGTACTTGGAGTGTGCACTCTTAATTATTAACAGTTCCTTTATGCAAAACTAAGGAACAACAAAAAAAAAAACAGTGGATAAGGCAAGAATATTTTAATAAACTTGAAACTTAAACATGAAAATCTTAGAAATAGATATAAAAATAAAGTATAGATTGTACACGGACCTTCTAAATGCGCCAATTCATAATTAGGAAATGGAGAGTGGCGCGGACACCGGGCGAGAAGTGAATTCTTGTACAGACATCCTAAGACAGAAGGACATGCACATGAGCTCCTGGAAAAGGAGCTTGCAGGCATAGGGGAACTTAATTAGGTATATCTCGTTGTAAGTGCGGCATCTTGGGCACTTGGGCACCTGGTCGCTAATATCATAGAAGCCTATTAATCCACATCTGCCGCAGACGTACACATCGAAGGCATCAGATGCGAATAGCAGACGCTCCCTGAGGAACAAGGAGGAACCATGGGAGATCTGACAATCCCGTTCCATCTCCCCAAATCTCAGTCCACCGCCTCTCTTCCGGCCTTCCAAAGGCTGGCGGACCAGCTGGGTGACTGGCCCTCTGGCTCTGGCGTGGATCTTGTCGTCCACCATATGTCTCAGCCGCTGGTAGTAGGTCGGACCAATAAAAATTTGGTTTAAAATTTTCTTTCCGGTGAAAGCGGAATACATTACCTCGTTTCCATATTTATGATAGCCCATACTTGTTAGCACGTTTCCGATTTCCTCATGCTTGAAGGTCTTGGAAAACGCTGTTCCGTCCCCTTCACCTCCTTCGAGGGCTACAGCCTTCGCCATGAGGCATTCATTGAGGTGCCCGAGGGTCATTCGGGAAGGCAGGGCGTGAGGATTGATGATCAGGTCGGGCATAATGCCCTCAGCGGTGAAGGGCATGTCTTCCTCGTTGTAAACCATGCCGCACGTCCCCTTTTGCCCATGTCGTGAAGAAAATTTGTCCCCAATCTGTGGGACTTCCATTGTCCGCACTCGGACCTTGCACATTTTCATACCGTTCTCGTTGGTTGTCAGCATAACTTTATCCACAATTCCGGATTCCAAAGGGAAGCTTAGAGAGGCATCTCTTGTTATGATTCTGCTCCTTGCTCCTGTTGTTTCGTCTTCTTCGCTTTCTCCAACAAAGACCGTCTTCCCGACGAGGACATCGTTTTTAGACACTCGCGTTCCGGGAGAAATGATTCCGTCCTCATCCAGCTTATCGTAGTTAGCATCCTTGAGCATGATGCACGATTTCTTGCAAGGCTTCTCGAAGGTCTCTATTGCTTGAAAGTTTCGTTTCTCCTCAATTTCAGTATAGGATCTGTAGGAGTAAGAGCGTAAGAGTCCCCTCTGAATGGACGAGGTATTAAAGATGATGGAATCCTCCTGGTTATAGCCTGTATATGACATAATGGCCACGATAGCGTTAATCCCCGCTGGCATTTCCCTGAACCGCAAATGCTCCATCGGCCGGGTCGCGATCAGAGGCTTCTGAGGGTAGCATAGGATGTGGCCCCGAGTGTCCATCCTGGCGTGGAAGTTGGTGATGTAGATTCCTATGGCCTGTTTTCCAATGGCGCTCTGGTAAATGTTTCGAGGGCTCTGGTTGTGTTGGGGAAATGGGATTATGGAGGCACAGGTCCCCAGAATCACGGATGGATGTATCTCGCAGTAGTTATAGTAAGCCTGCCTCAGGTCCTCTGGCTTGAGGGCGATTCTAACGTCTTGTTCTTCGCTAGTGTCCACGTACGCTATCTTCCCTGTAGCCACCAGCTGGTTCCAATCGGAATGTCCACTCTCGATTGCTTCCACGTCTCGTTTCGTTAAAAGAAGTTCATGATCTTCAACGACAAGTACGGGTCTTAAAATGCGCCCTTCGTCTGTGAAAATTTGGATCTCAGAGTATTCTATAGTGTATGTGACTGAAGTGCCTGCTAGCAAATCTTTTAGTTTAGAGCGAAATTTGCGCAGTGTCCTTATCAGAGTCTTCGGGTCGTCGCTAACGCCGACAAAACAGCCATTCACCAAAACTTTAACGAAATTTAAGGATCTCATTGGGATTTCATCCAAAGTTTCCATTCCGTTCTGCTCTAGGATTTGTAATATTAGGAGCGGGGATGTCTCGAAGGACACTGAACTCATGAGGGCCATGTTCTTGACAAGTCCTGTGGCCTGTCCTTCGGGGGTCTCAGCTGGACAGAACTTTCCCCAATGCGTGTTGTGGAGTTGACGAGGCCTGATCAGCTTGCTATCGCGGTCTGTTGGCGCCATGACGCGGCGCAGGTGAGACACCGTGGCAATGAAGGTGAGACGGTTCAACACCTGGCTCACCCCAGCCCGTGATTGGCCGAGCTTGGTTTTGTCCCCCCAGTTGCCGGTGGCCAGTGCGAACTGCACGGCTGTAGTAATGATGTTGGACTTGAATAGCGATTCAAAACGGAAAGGCCTATTTCTCCGAAGAATTTTTTCAAGAGTGAGTTTTACATCGTTGGCGAACGTGCGAAATACTCCGCGACAGAGGGAAGTTAGAAGAGGCCCAGCTAAATCTACACGTTTGTTATCCATGCTATCTCTGTCGTCAATTAGCCTTCTGCCGAGGTGCACCGCAAGCAATCGGTGGACCATATAGCCCAGGAAAAAGGCTTTGTTTCTTTCGCTCCCGCTTTTAATGCCGATATGGGGTAAAAACTCTTTTTGGAGGACTTCTTTGGCAAAGTTTATTCTATCCTTCTTGGTGACTCCAGGCCTTGTCCCTCGAGTCCCAATGTAGTTGAGTGCCTGTTCGCTGTCCTGGATGCAGTCTGTGTGAGTGATACATGTCTTCAGGATATCCAGGATTTCTTCATCTCTCGAGTCGTAGACAATCAGTTTGATAATACTATTGTCGGTTTCGAATCCAAGGGCGCGGAACAGAACGATGATGGGAATCTCAGCCTTGATCAAGGGAAGAACGGCGACAATGTTAAATTCTTTCTTCGGCTTACCTTTCCCCCTATGCAGATGGACGTAGAAGGTGGAGATTGGCCGAGAAGATTCAGGGAGGTGGGATCGGATTAGGGCAGTGAGATGGTACTTTTCGAATCGGTTAAAGACAAACACGACGTTATTTGCCATTCTTTCTTGTGCGACCAGCACCTTCTCTGAGCCATTGACGATGAAATAACCTCCAGGGTCCATGGGACATTCGTTAATCTCTGAAAGGTCCCTCTCATTCATACCGTGGAGTAGACAAAGCTGGGACTTGATCATAATGGGAATTTGACCGATATAGAACTTCTCTAGAACACTCTTGACTGGTTCCTTATCCTCTTTCTCCACGAGAATGGTGATGTCGACAAAGAGCGGGGAGGCGTAGGTCAGCCCTCGCAATCTGGCAATGTTGGGCGTCAGGACCTCGTTGCGGTATATCGGCTTCGAGACGTACACTTGGCCAAAGGTAATGGTCACCTTGTCCGGTGCACGGGGGACTCCATCCAGGTATTGCGGATCGGACTCGGCAACGATGGGCGGAAGGTCCAACACGATCCGTTGAAGGGACTCCTGAACAAAATGATCGAAGGATTCAATTTGATGCTGGACCATTCCTCGCTGCGCAAAGTAAGCATCTATCACGTTCCAGGCGACCTGGTCCCAGTATTCTTGGGTGATCACTTCTGCCATCTTACAAAAGTTCTTTGACTTCTCTAAAAATATTTCTATAATGATCCTGATTTGAATATGCAGTTTTAAAATCTAAATTTGTTAATTTTCAACAAACAAAATTTGCATAACATATTCACTAATTGATACATTGAAAAACTATCAAACGAAAAATTAAAAATAATTTAACAATTAGTAATTACTTGAATATATTGTATGCAAATACTTTCTCTCCAAAATATGCAAATGATTGAATATTAATATTAGAAATTAAAATGAAAAAAAATGTTCCCTCTTCTGTAGGAAAAGTGATGACATTAAACTCGTTACAATATAAATAAATAAGCCAAATATAGTGTAAATGAAGAAATACGTATTATACACATATGATGTGTATATATTTCACTTAAATATGTACTGCTCTATTATATATATACGAGGTGTGTTTAAAAAGTATCGCGACTTTTGAATTTTCGCGGGTTACGTATATTCGAATTTCGATCTTTTTGTGGCTTTATGTTGGTACTCATGTCTCTCACTTATGCCGACAAGCTCGGTCATTTTGAATGTTCACTTAATTGTTGACAGCTGCTTTGCTTGCATGTGTTTTGGATCGTCTTCGATTTTTACCTATTAAAAAAAATGGATCAAAGAACCTGTATCAAATTTTGTGTGAAAAACGAAATTAAGTGCGCGGATGCATTCAGAATGTTGACTGTGGCATACGGAGA
Source organism: Cordylochernes scorpioides (assembly GCA_030710605.1). Taxonomy (NCBI): domain Eukaryota; kingdom Metazoa; phylum Arthropoda; class Arachnida; order Pseudoscorpiones; family Chernetidae; genus Cordylochernes; species Cordylochernes scorpioides. The sequence continues at coordinate 20,704,964 of CP092882.1, read as the reverse complement.
AGCTACCTTGGACCGAAGCAACGTTTATCGGTGGTACAAAATGTTCTCAGAAGGCCGAGAAGATGTGAACGACGAAGAGCGTGCCGGACGCCCGAGCACTTCAACAACAGACGAAAAATTAATGAAGTGGAGAAAATGATATTGGCCAATCGTCGAATCACAGTTAGAGAAGTTGCTGAGGACCTAAAAATATCGATTGGCTTGTGCCATTCGATTTTTATCAATGATTTGGGCATGAGACGGGTCGCCGCGAAATTCGTACCAAAATTGCTCAATTGCGACCAAGAACAGCATCGCATGAACATTGCTAATGAGATGTTGGACTCTGTCCGCGACGACCCAAATTTGCTCCAGAGGGTCATAACTGGTGACGAAGCGTGGATTTATGGTTATGACGTGGAAACCAAAGCTCAATCATCTCAATGGAAGCTGCCGCACGAACCAAGCCCGAAAAAAGCGCGCCAAGTTCGGTCGAATGTGAAAGTTTTGCTGACAGTTTTCTTCGATTGCAGGGGCGTGGTGCATCATGAGTTCTTGCCACAGGGTCGCGATACCTTTTGAACACACCACGTACATAGTTGTTGTATCTTGTTGGATGACTGTAGTGTGGCATGTTGGTTGCAGTCGTGGTGGCCACAATGTTTTGAGTGGTTTCAGGCGTGATTGAGATTACACAAAAGGACGAGACATGTTAGATATCACCATAGAGATAGCGAGAGAGCAAGTGAAGCCGACAAGGTCAGGGGAGATCTATTTAGAGGGGTCTGTCAATCCTCGTGTCTCAAAGCGGACTAATCTGTTTGAGTAAGAAAGGGGCACACCTGGGAACCCGACTTGTTTTTCGTACCTTTTTCCTTTACAGGCGCCGACTGTCACTCCCTCGAAATTTTATTTCTGTCACTTTAACAATTACATTATAACTATAAAACACATGGGACATAGATATATTGGAATATTTTACAACATATATATTTAATTATTTTATCAAAAAATACTTTTAATAATAATAAATTTTCATTTAAAAATATATTTTCTTCCCCTCTTTTTTTTTTCCAAGATTCCCAGAAGGATTGTTGTTATATGTAAGAAGGAAAAGTTTTTACCCAAAATATATGTTACGAGAGAAATAACATTTTATTTATTATATATTATACACATATTATAAATATGCACTAATATTTATGTGATAATTTAAGACCATGGAATTGTTGTAAATAGTCTAGATATCTACTACCACATGTTCCACCCCATGACTGTATATAACTTCTTATGTACTGCACATAGAAAACCTCAACTAACATCAATCTGTACCGCGTAAGAATCTAATAAAGTATCGCAACTGTACAGATAGAAGGAATGGAGACTAACAGGAGAAGATTAAGGTTAAAACTAATCAGGCTTAGGTGAGAGTAGAAGTCAAACCTAAGAAGTAGGCCTAGAAGAGAGCCCGACTATTAATAAAGTCACAGTTAACCTTCTGACCCCGGAAACCCTGCGAGCTAAGTTTAAGCCAATATTTCCTGACAGGACCGGTGGTATCTGGTGACCGCAAAAGCTATAAAAGTAGAGAGACGCCCAATATTTCCGGAACAAGACCGGACGTATCTTCCATCAAAGAAAGCCGCAAGGCCAATTAGAGAAGACCATACCTAAGTAGGTCAACCAATAGCCAGCGGCCACGTGGCATGGTCCCGCCAATTGGGAAAGAATCACCTAAATAGGTCAACCAATTAGAAAGAAGAAAGGTCTTGGTGTTAAATCGAGAACCTAGAATAGGCAGTCTTAGCTTGGATCCCGAAGGTAACACTTGCTCTAAAGATCTCTCTCTCCCCTCGTCCCATTCCTTCTTGACGTCAGACGCTTCTTAGTGGAATCTCTGTTTGTTTATTTCACCTTTGGCCCAGCTGTGTCGCCTTCCACCACGACTGCACGGTAGAGTTGACATCGAGGTTCGTCTAGCATCAGGTAACACTGGTCCCAGAGGTCCCAAGATATCACAGACTCCCCCGTTCCGAAGAGTCGACAGGATAGTGGACGCCAAGGTACAAGTAAGCAAATAGACCACTGTCTGTACAGAAAGATGGAACAGGGAAGAGAGGAGGATTCAAAGGAGCCCATGAAGACCGATCCCGACTACGAAAGTGGCGACAACCCCACTTTTCCGAAGAAAGAAACCACCCTCGGTAGGACGCAGGAAATCGCCCCCAGCCAGGAAGACGTCACGCCCCCGCCGCCGGTGTCAGATGTCCTGGGGAGGTTGACGACGACGCTACATCAGCTTTCTGCCGTGACCGGACATCGCGAGAGGTGGAATCGCTACGATGGTTCGTACGAGGCGCAGAGCTACTTCACCAACTACGACGCCCAAGCAAATCGGGCCCGACTACAATACTCTACAAGACTGAGAAAGCCACCAAACCTCCTGCAAGCACCCCTCCGAGTTACCAACACGCGAGCGTATGTTACCTGCTCCCCCGACCACCTCTAAACCACGAGCCCAGCGCAAACAATGAACTCTGACTGTCCCAAAGATCCTCCAACTATGGCACCAGACCAGGACTGTCCCGACATACAAGACCGCATAACAGTAGGTTCCTCCTTCTATACCTTATGTTGAACAATTGCTCGTTCGAGCTGAACTGTCCCATAATATAAACCTACTCTACTACTTGATACAGAAGCATCTATCGATATAATTAGTCGGAATACTTTTAAAATAATAGAAACCAATTTGCAAAAGAAAATACCTGTTCACCCATTTAACTTAACTATTAATGCCATAGCTAACAATATTTTTGTCGGCCCTCCCTATTTTAGACCTACGAGAACGGAGCATGTATGGAGTGACTTAGTACAATTTCCTTAATACAATTTACGAGTGTAACCTTCGACTACAATGTCACCACCATCCTTGGAATGTACGTTGTGACTTAATAAAATTTCTTTAATAAAAAACTGCAGGTGTAACATTTTAGTAACAGGGTCTCTACCCCAATAGGCGAAGCGTTTGATATAGAGATAAGCAATGTAGCACTTGAACATAAGAACTATAATTGGAAGAATGGAATATCAGATAATATACTAGGCACAGAAGGATTTAGAGGAATGCAGTTCCAAGTGAGGCTTCCAACCACGCCAGGCGTGGGTGGAATTCCACAAATAGCGGGGGGAAAAAGGGGCCCAGCGTCAGGCAGTCCCGTTGATGGATCCTTCGCGCGGGAAAAATAACGATGTCTCAAGAATGTGTGGGGTCCCATGTCCATTCTCCCCCCCTACTTCTTCTTCCATGGAGGAGAAAATGGCGGACCCTTCCTTATTGTCTCAACTTATCCTTTGAGAAATTCACCTTCTGTCGATACAGCAACCCACTGAAGACGCTGGGTGCCGTTTTATGGAGAAATTATAGCAATAGACCCCTATAATTTCTACAGATAAATTGAAAATAGATTTATACACAAGGGATATAGCGTGGGAAGTCTAGGACAGATGTGTAGAGACATTCCCCATTAAATTAGGGCTCACGAGTAATTAGGAAGGAAGGAGGGAAATATTGAATTATTCCCGTTCCTTCACTACGTTAAAATGATTTGTGAATTAATGGTCGGCTCTGTCATCAAGACATAGCAATAGCAATAGATTATAGCAATAGATCTCTATAATTTCTACAGGTCAATTGCGGATAGATTCATATTAAGGCATCCCCTTTCTTTTTATAACCCAAATGACACAGACAGTAGGCATACATATAGATCTATTTGCATCACACCTTACCCTCCTAACTGCTTAACAATAGCCCGAAGAATTAGGGAATATGGTATAGGGGTATATTATAGAAACATACCTGACATAAGCGCAATAGTCAGAAATCAGAATAAAAAGATACAATAGCCATAACTCTGCTCCATGGCTAATTCAAATTTCATAAGCTACATATTTTATTATATAATAGTTTAACCTTAGTTTAGAAATATGTAAATAGCCTGTACTTAGCATATAACAAGTGGTTAAGATATTTGAATTATTTGCTATCAGGATATATGTAGAAGGAACCCTACTTGTGAAGATTATCTCTGAAGACTAACAAATAAGATTTAAAGACAAGCAAACTATACACTTAATAGTGGACGGCTCTCCCATCATAAAGATAGACGCTGGAATGGAACTGCCATCCATTTTACCGCCCCTACAGTCCAACGGACCATGACACACCCATCTCTTTGTGTCCCGTCCTTTGAGATCATCCAACGATTTTGGAAAATCTCAGAAAGACGAACATGTTACTATTAGAGGCTAAAATCCTGAATATAGAAGACCAAATTAATATTTCTATTGAAGTACAGTAAGTTAAAATCCATATTTCAAAGTAGATATCATAAGTACCAAGTTCAGACTTCTAGTAGAAAATCTGATTAAACGTGCGGATATCATTTGATTCCCAATTTTATAATGAAAGTTCAATAAAGTGCAGCAAGTAAGTTACCATCTGGATGTATGTGAAGGACCCCGTTTTATAGAGATTATTCCGGAATCTAACAGATAGGTTATAAAAGACAAACATACTATTAGACTTATGCTATTGTCATTAATAATCGTAATATATCTAAAACCTGGGTCTTCAATAAAGCCGTAAAGAGAACAACCTAACGAGTTTTAAGACAACATGTATCATATTAATTTTAGATCAATGAACAATATAAAGTAGACATGGTGCAGCACACTGAAACACAGACACTTACAACGATGTATATGACCGGCAATTTATGGAGACCTAATTATTAGCAACATTCCCTTCAAATAGATAAGAAACATACAACATTTCCTTTATACAGTGGGGTTAACATCATAGGGCAAAAGAATGGAGTATGTAGGAGAGAGGACAAGAAATTACTCTCATACGATATGTATCGGATATTTATTTGACTATTCATATTTTTGGGGACATTTTTATGCTGGCGGGACATACTATTTACATAATAATATAGGTAGGGTGACTTAAGGATACTATTTCCTCTCTATAAATTGGAGAACATAGATCTCCATCCCTTCTAACGGGACAAGACACGAAAATACAAACATTCTATCTTGTATTTAAAGCCCTTTTAGGGCTCATCTAAATCTAAATAGAACTGTTTCTAATTGAAAACTATGAAAGGGAGTTGGGCCATAATGGCGTGCTTACCTTCTCTCGGGAAAGTGACGGCACGGACTGGTCTCCTCTACGTCTCAGGGCGGGCTGGACGAATTCTCTACTGTCACTGAGCGGCTCTCTCTCTGTCTGATCTCTTTTAGTCAAAAACGGGCCCTTTTATTCTATCCTTTCTTCATTTCCATTCGTTGATCATGCCAAAGCCTTTATTGGCTGGCATTTTGATTCGTCCAGAGCAAAACACGCACGTCACCATGACCACGCCCCCCAATTTCCCGTGTTGCCGCGCGAGAAAGAATCGTATATTGGATAAAACAAATTAATCCCTAAAATTAATTCCTTTGGGAATTAATTAATATATATATATATTTTGATCATATTAATATATATATATATATCCCGAGTATATAAAATTATTAATTTATATGTTTAAATGACACATTGTTTTCCTTAGGTCACCTACTACCAAAAAAAATGAGGGGAATATATGTACATATGGTACAGTAATATATGTACACATGGTACAGCAGTTCTCAGCACCGATGTCTCTGGATGTCTCCCGTCGTGTCTTCCCTCTGCCACCATGTATCTGCTTTTGGCATGGAAGTCTGGTGTCTTCAGGTGTCTGTTTTTGTACATCCTTCCAAGAGAGGCCCTGTGTCAGGGAAGGGGGCTTTTAGAGCATCGTCGGCCATCGTTGGGAATTCTCCACCTAGGCAACAAACACTTCGGCGAGACACTGCATATATATATATGTTTATATGATGTAAATGAATGTTTACATCTTTGTTGGGTTTTGTTTAATGGAAAAACTGACCCAACAATTCCTCCCCCACCAGAGTGAAAGAATGCGTTTATTCCAATTCATATCTGTTTATAGTCTATGAGAAATATGAAGCCGGGGGAAATGCATTCTTTTATGATATCAGAAAGCAATCACTGACACTCGGACAAAGGAGGAATATACGGGCCATGAACCTGGAACATGTTAGCTCAATGTAAGTACTGGAGGAAATTCTACCCTACCATTTAATGGGCAATGTACTAAGCCCACCCTTTCGCTGTCTGGAACCCGGGGAATCTTGGCCCAGATGTGAGTCAAGTCCACATGTTCTCAGTCATGGTCTTCATGGTGGAGGTGTGGGATGGTCTAAACATCAATTCTATACAAACAAACTATTAGTACCTCCTAGATAAACATAACCATTAAGGGCGCCAAGGAATTGTGTGTGTTAATATAGATATGTACAATTCCTAAAACATATCCCAAAAAAAAAAACTTTATTGACTCTATATGATATATATATAACAGCAAAGGAATGGCTATACATGGTTACTAAGACAATGGTAATATAAAAAGAATACTAAAATTGCAACTCCTATCAATGACACTAATAACATGGCAAAACAGAAACGTGGCAAGTGAATATTCACATTAAATTTGCACGGATACTATGTATGTCAAAGTGGGGCAATGCAGATATACACGGAGAAAAAATAAAAAAATTTAAGATGGATGTTTACCATAGGTATGAATGGAATGGTTTGATATACATATATATAGGATATACTATGGTGAACAGATGAATCTATAAATTGTGATTAGAATCCTCATTCGGTACATTTGTCTGAGGATGGTAACAATGCTGTTACCAAAATGTCACACATAGTAATTATTCGTTATTTCTACATACACAAATATACATGAATATAATAAAGGAATGATATATGCTATATAGTAATATTGAATAGATAATGATAATAAAACAGATAAATGTGCACTGAGGGTCTAGGACATTTCACTAGTATTTCAAATTCTACTTGGAATATCTTAAAATTGTTCCTATCAACTCGTCATTGGGAGTGTTTTGTCTGGTATGTTCCCCCGCTTCTCTTAAATCAGGGGAGATATATGTATGAAGGGGATCATGATAGCCAATACGTTCCCAAACCAGGTTATTTCTAAGTCACCTTATCGCGATGACAATCTAACCTATCTTTGTTCTTTACCTGAACATGTAGTTAACCCCTATTATACATTGTTTAGATGATCTATAGAATGTGTACTAATACCTTCTACCCTCAACTCGAGTTCTTAACATCTCTCTGAAAATATTCTATTCTATGTCTACAATAAAAAAAATAAGACTAGCTCATTGCTCTAGGCCATTTCACGGCCGAATCGATCTCTTCAAAAAAAAAAATTCTTCCTTCTTAGATCTGAAAGCTACATTGGCTTGTTCTGGTGATCTGCCTCAGAAGTTCATTTAAAAGTCCTACTAATTTAAAGTTTACCTTATCTTATGATGAGTTACTCTCGTAACAAAAAGAAAATTTCTACTTATTAACTGATATTTAGACCTAAATTCGTTCTAACTAAACGTATGGTAGACTGATAATCTTTAATTAGGTGATTAACTTTTGCTAGCCTGGGGCGATATAAAACGCAAAGAATCTGGACAGTCCATCTGTCACTTTGCTATCTGGTACCTAAAAATCTGTAGACGGAATCGCGTCGTCTGATCATAACTTGTCTCTTACACGCTCTCTCATTGTTAACTCTCATTAGAAACCCCCTTTAGACTATGACTTAAAATCAAGGAGTTATAGGGACTGATTTACCCAGCACATGTTTCGAAGTTTCTGTCTATCGGGGATTGGTTCCAAGCTGCGCAATTTATAGAGGAGCTTCAACGCGCCGAACTTTCCCAACCTCCCGTCTGAAATCCTCATCTCAGTCACGTTTAGAACGTCGTAAATTACGATGTCAGATCGGTTACCCGAGGTTTTCGTCGCTTTACACTTAGTCTGCGACGTCGGCAACTGAATCCCCCCACCTAGCACAAAGTTCACCTGATACCTCTCCGTTCCCTCTAATGAGGAGAAGTTTTGTGGGTTTTCTGGTCTGATCATAACCTCCCACAACCTTCCAGTCTGAGAATCGAGATATGATCATTATCTACGACTCTTAGAATTCAGGTTGATATGATGAAATGGGGTGATTGACTACCCTAATAATAGAAATCAAATTTATACTCCCATTGGAGGAGACCTAAAAAAATGGAGTGAATTCCTTTCCTAATAGTAGAGTTGTACAGTCCTGTGAGGCCATCCGGTCCTAACAAATAAAGAAATCAAAATCAAAATTGAGCCTAATAAATTCCTTAATCCTATCCTAATGTATTTTGGGCTCACAATATAATAGTTTTTTAACCTTCTTCTACATTTATTCCTCTTCACATTCACACAATTCAGTCACTGAGGGCATTCATTCTAAAGTTACAAACTGCTATAGACGCCAAAACACTCAATAATCTCTATCAAATAAACCCTAACAATCTCTAAATTCCAGGACTAATGTGAAATCAAATAAAGTTTTCTAATTAAAACAAAGTGGGGACTAAAGCCCTATTGACTTAAATAAATGCCTCATACAAACCCTACATAAATTATATACTCATAGATAAACATTATTTATGATTAAACAGATAAATAAATCAAACTATGTTGATTGTCAACAATCAAATCTGAAATCTAACCTACCACTCTAACTGTGTGTCTAACAGTTTGAAAATCTTCTTATCTTGACATTTGGTGTCTAAACAAATGAATCATCAAACTAGCACTTAAATGGAGCGAACTGAACTTCAAGCATTTACCTCATTGCCAAGATATGATAGGTCTACAAGTGCTTCCCCAACGCTGCTTCCCAATAGGATCATTAGTATTCCTCTTTCCCTGCTATTCAGCTAAACTCTTTCTTTGGACTTATAGGGCATTCAGTACCCAGCTCGTTCTGGAGTTTAACAACAGAGATGACTTGCTATCCTATTACATCAATTCTTAGACTGTAATTGCCTTACACACTCTCATTAGAAATTCTCTTTGGACTGTATAACTGGACCCAGGGATTTACAGGGAGTCAAGTTTTACCCAACGCAAGCTCCAAGTCATTCCATAGAGAATATGTTACAAGCACAGCAATTGTCTGGTGCGTCTAAGCCCCTTAATTGTTTTTAAAGTTGAACCACTGCTCAAAACCTGCAATAAAAAAAATTGAAACAAATACACTGTTGAACTCTCAACTTAATTCATCATTTGCTATCAATACAGAATAGCTTCTCCAAAAAAAAGAAAAACTGAAATTTCTTTACAGCCACAATCTAGGGCCTTTAACTCACATCCTAACACTTCTTACTATGATCAAAATTTAACTAACTCTAGTACACATTCTATAGGTTCAAATCAATGGCAACCTGGGCATGATTTACAATCAGTGGGTCTCTTGACCCTGGTTGAACGACGTATTCCTGGGCCGGCAACATTGCCACCAACTGCCCTATTTACTACCTCAGGCGGGTTCCCTAAGGTTGCTGTCTCTCGTGGTTCCACTGGTTCTACAGTTCTATGGGAATATATGGGATACGTTGGATGTACCCAGTGATCCTCATCATCAGTGATACTATCTATTTGTTCTTGTGTGTTTCCGTCCCCCGTAGGGTAAGTCTTTACCGGTGCATGATAGGCCTTCATTCTGTCTATGTGAATCTTGTCCAAGTGCCCCGTCTCCAAATCCTTCAAAAGATAAACAGTGTCGCCTGTCCTTTGTAGTACTTCATAAGGTCCTCTATACCTTGGCTCAAATTTGTGACGTCCTTTCGTCTCATGCATTCTCTTTACCAAAGCTAGATCCCCAGTCTCAAAGGTCCTTAATTCCCTAGCTTCAAACTCAGCCCTGGCTTCTTGTTGCTCCTCCAAGTAAGTCTGCCTCACTACCTCTCTCGCCCTTTCAACCTCCTCCACCAATTCCCGCTCATAGAATGCCGCCATTTCGGTAATTGAATCCTCGCATACAGGATTAAGCTCCCTTTCCTGAAAAGGTTGTGGGAGCCTCAGCTCATGTCCGAAGACCAGTTTCGCTGGAGTAAATCCAGTACTAGAGTGTACAGTGGTCCTGATAGCTAAGGCTACCATTGGTAAGGTGGTATCCCAATTGTTCCCCGCTGTACACCTGCGTAGAGATTCTATTACCGTCCTATTGAGCCTTTCTACGGCGCCATTACTCTGAGGTCTCCAGGCCGTGGTATTTACTGCACCAACCCCCATAGCCTTGCAGACTCCCTTGAATACGCAACTCTTAAATCATGTCCTGCCAGGATTGCGAAAGCTCTTCAAAACGATGTGTTATATTACTACAAGGTTGTGACACAACTCATAAAAATGACACTCTATCATTTAAAACAGGGTTGTGAAAAAAAAAAATCCTATTAACTGTGGACTAATATTAAGACGGGTTGTGAGGACTCTTCTTGACAATGAGCTACACTAAAGACGAGGTTGTGACAAACGACATGCACACACTAAAACAGGTTGTGAAGACTCTTAAAAGATGACATACTAATATTAAAACAGGTTGTGTCAAGGTTGTTACAAATGACATACTAACATTTAAAAACAAGGTTGTAAAAAATTTCTAAAGATGGACTAATATCAAAAACACGGTTGCGAAACCCTCTATAATGACATATAACCACTGAAACAGATTGTGACAACCCTTTAGAGACGACACACACACTGAAACAGGTTGTGAAGACTCCTTAAAGATGATAGACTAACATTTAAAACGGGTTGTGAAACCCTAAAAAGATGATATACTAATATTAAAACAGGTTGTGTCAAGGTTGTTACAAATGACACACTAACATTTAAGACAAGGTTGTGAAACCTCCCTTTAGCTGTGGACTAACATTAAGACACGGCTGTGAAAACTCTCCTCATCACTAAAACGAGTCTGTGAAATGACACACTAACATATAAAATAAGGTTGAAAATCATTAAAGATGGCAACAAACGCTACAGCAAGGTTGTGAGACGATATACTGCACAAAAACAAGGTTGGGACAATTAGCACACAAACACTGAAACAGGGTGTTAAAGTTCTCTTCCACGGTAACTTAACACTAGAACACACGGTATGGTTTAAAAAAGATAAAAGGAAGAACTGTAAACTATTTAAAGTTCACTGTGGCACTAAGACAAAATTGTTAACTTAAATAAAAAAAATTTGAAATCTTAAGGGTCATTACAATACTAAAAGGAGAAAACAAACTCGTAGCTAGAAAATAAAAGAAAGTTGGAACTCGTCAAATCACAGCCTATAACTAAAACAAAGTGTTGTCAATTAAAAAAAAAAAAAAAAAACTGGGTAACTCTTAAATAACATATACCAACATTGAAGCAAAGATTGTGTCCAATAAGAAAATTGTTTCTTATTAGGAGAATTAACATTTATTATTTAATATAGTCCAATGTTATAATCAATATAGGCCTATTTATATACATTAGTGTATACAATCGCCGAAATCTAGGTGAATTAGCTTACGCAAACTCTTAGTGTATTTTAAAATCCTCAATTTTATGAGCTACAGCGTCGGAGGCCGTCGTCACCTGATACTTTAAATAGTGGGGCCCACTTCCTGTCCGTAACGAACCCTCCCACGCCCGGCCGTTGCCAATTAAGGCGAGGGATCCACGGTTTCTAAATTTAATTGCCCCGACCGCTGCTCTCATCTTGTGACTTCCCCAGAATTACCCCCGACCGGGGGCCAGCTGCAAATCTTTTATCACCCCCGCGCGGAGGCCTTTTTTTAGGAAATTGGCCGTCGTGGTCCCTTTCCCCTCTGGGACATACTCGAGTGGCGCGTCTAAGACCTGGAAGATCTCTGGTACATCATTTGCAACCTACAAACTATGGATACACTATTGTAGAATATCTGGGAACCTATCCTACCAATTTACTTGATATAATAATACGTGTACGAGTCCATTGTCACTTAGAGACGGTTATCAGAAGCCTTTCTTTTGTATTTATACAGTATGAGGTGCGGTTATCAAGGTTGCAATTCCATGAGTTCGATTCTCTCACATCATGTTTTAATGAAGTCAAATGTGGTTATAGGATCACTGTCCATGGGATAACAGGAGCACACTGGATTGGGAAATGACAAAGCTATTTCGCCCTTTTATATACCAATTGTAACTGGGTTTTCTGTTGAGATATGATCATATACAGTGAATTTGGTATGGGAATTACTTTGTAGGACTTTGTTGCTTATTAGAAGTTTTGTTTGTTCCTGGATTAGAGAACTAATATTATTCCTTACTACTGTCAGACTGGTAATTATATTCCTGGCTCATGAGATATAGGTGTGTATCTTGCATAATTCACTGTGGAAATACATGTGGACATCTAAGGATCTACAGGAGTATATATGGTATGGAGAGGTCACCTCAGCTCAATCTAAACACATTTTGTTCTGGAATTAGCGCTAATTTCTAGATGGCCTTCACTGCTCCATCTATTGTCCAGGCGTAGCACCTTGTGTGTGTCAAATTTAGGAAACGTCATCTCGTCCTAGATCTTCTTTCTCGTCATGCTGGCACATCTTCAATGACAAATTTCCATGTGGTGTACACACCCTTTTTGGCGATCTATCGGCATCCAGTGATCAAAACTTGGCAGAAAACGTCGTCAAAGGGGGTCACCCTTCTCGCGTATCAAACCTTCCAAACCAATCACGATACCGCCTCACGCCTACAGGTTCCGAAGTCCCGACTCCATCAATATTTGTTTACAGCTTTTTGGTGATGTTACTTCGCACTAGAGGTTCACACTTCGCTAACTTCCTCATTATATACAAGTGTCAAATCGAGCCTCGATAAACTCTCCTGTCCCTTATACCCTCAAATATTAGATAGATCCCGTCTCTAACACAGGTGGCTTTTGCTGCCTTGTTACCAAATTAACGCTGTCCACGCGTGCCTCGGGATATCTCAGCTGTCATGTAGACACAAGCTTCAGTCATCTCCTTTTCTTTGAATATATTTAAAGATTATCCCAGGTAGTTGTCATAAGTTGATAAATACTTCCACAGTGATTAAAAGTACTCGCGCAAATTGGTCGCTATATCTATCCCTTGAAATTCTGCCATTGGAATATTAAGAACCAGACTTCTATCCATTACTGATTTCAAATTAAAAGAAAAGGTTTACGAAGAGATGGTGGTCAAAACTTCTCTCTTCACGGGTGCGCTAACTGGATCTCCCATTCTAATTCTACCCTAAGGCTCGTGTATTTGTCACTCTCCCAATCCACTATGCGCTGTATAAAAAATAAAATCGAATAACTATCTCCAGGCATATTAGCTCTAAATCTGGACGCACAGACTAGTATGACCTGGCAGAAAGCGCTATTAAAGTAAAGTTAAGAAATTGTAGCCAGTAATAATTATCAGGACTCACTTCTGCTGTGAGAGAGATTGTATCAGGGCTATGATGAGAGGAAAATCCTAAGTCACATCAGTAGACTACTGTAAGACACTGGTTACTGTTCTAGATTTGAACCATGGCAACCCAACCGCATTTCTCATACTGTATAAAACAATTTAAAAAAAAATTGTAATCAATGGTGCTCGCAACAGACTCCAAAAATTGATTGAAACACAGAACATTATAAATAATGTCTAGCAAGCAGGATGCCCAACCACCTTTATATTAAAAAAAAAAAAACTTTCCACAAAAGTGTAACAATCAATAACCCAATAAACAAGACCACAAGTATCTATAGGGCGATATGTTACACTACATACTCACAAATATCTATAACTATAGTCAACTACCTAAGGAACTTTGGCATCCAAGCATATTACTGTAATTCACCTAATATAGTCTCCACCATTAAAATCAACTATCTAAAATAATCCTAATATCATAAAAACTCACTAACCAAACAGACATAAAAGACAATATATTCCATAGGGTGAAACAACTGCTAAGCCAAGTACGTGGTGGAGACAGGAAGGAGAGACATCAATAGAATATATGAACATAGACGCAACATTATTAAATAAGACAATAGATCTCTAATTCTTCCTACACTGTAAAGAAACAAGTCACACTTTCGCTCTAGGAGAAGCATAGAATACATTACAATAATATAAACAGTAAATATCAAAGACTTATAATTGATCCTTCAGTTATTCAGTAAACCCAATAACGTTAATGGAAAATAGATTTGCCCGAAGCATATAACACAATATATCCTAGGACCAGCTAGCAATATCAATAATAATATAAGGAACTTGTATGTAATAGCCAAAAACCGTTATAAAACTAACTTAAATAATGGAATTCCTAACTTATAAGATAATTCATATAATATAGCAAACAAATAATATGCAAAAAACATCCTAATATATATATATACATATATGTATATAGAGTCATAATAGTTTTAGCAGCAGGCGACATTATATTTTCTTGATATATTGTATATGTTTCCCTTGCAGAAGGGCTGACAAGCCCGAAAGCTTGAGAAGACCTGAATAAAAGATACTCATCCCCATAAACGTTCTACTTTGATATCAGAAATCAGTGATATTATTAAGGCTTTGTCACAAACAATGTGAAGCGTAAATGACAGCGACGAGTGTTGTGGTAGACATCGCCTCAACTTAACTTTTATTGCCCGATAAAATACCAGCGAAACGGAAAGCATAAGTTAAAATTCACGATTTAAATCGTATCAGTAGGTGCGGTTAGAATACTGAAAGGACGCTATGAATAGCTCTTAAAATTAACGGAAAATCACAAGGTGACAACATGACATTCCTTAAGTAAGACAACTCGAAATTTTTGTAAGTCACTTTAGATATAGACTCTTAACTCAGGGTGTGAATTACTTCACCAATTTTATTAATTAAATAATTAAATATTATGGCTTTTCATTAGGTATATATTTCTAAAGTGTTCAAGATGAAATATATACTAAATTCGTGCCCCGCGTTTTGGGCGCCACTGTCGGCCCTCCCTATTTTAGACCTACGAGAACGGAGCATGTATGGAGTGACTTAGTACAATTTCCTTAATACAATTTACGAGTGTAACCTTCGACTACAATGTCACCACCATCCTTGGAATGTACGTTGTGACTTAATAAAATTTCTTTAATAAAAAACTGCAGGTGTAACATTTTAGTAACAGGGTCTCTACCCCAATAGGCGAAGCGTTTGATATAGAGATAAGCAATGTAGCACTTGAACATAAGAACTATAATTGGAAGAATGGAATATCAGATAATATACTAGGCACAGAAGGATTTAGAGGAATGCAGTTCCAAGTGAGGCTTCCAACCACGCCAGGCGTGGGTGGAATTCCACAAATAGCGGGGGGAAAAAGGGGCCCAGCGTCAGGCAGTCCCGTTGATGGATCCTTCGCGCGGGAAAAATAACGATGTCTCAAGAATGTGTGGGGTCCCATGTCCATTCTCCCCCCCTACTTCTTCTTCCATGGAGGAGAAAATGGCGGACCCTTCCTTATTGTCTCAACTTATCCTTTGAGAAATTCACCTTCTGTCGATACAGCAACCCACTGAAGACGCTGGGTGCCGTTTTATGGAGAAATTATAGCAATAGACCCCTATAATTTCTACAGATAAATTGAAAATAGATTTATACACAAGGGATATAGCGTGGGAAGTCTAGGACAGATGTGTAGAGACATTCCCCATTAAATTAGGGCTCACGAGTAATTAGGAAGGAAGGAGGGAAATATTGAATTATTCCCGTTCCTTCACTACGTTAAAATGATTTGTGAATTAATGGTCGGCTCTGTCATCAAGACATAGCAATAGCAATAGATTATAGCAATAGATCTCTATAATTTCTACAGGTCAATTGCGGATAGATTCATATTAAGGCATCCCCTTTCTTTTTATAACCCAAATGACACAGACAGTAGGCATACATATAGATCTATTTGCATCACACCTTACCCTCCTAACTGCTTAACAATAGCCCGAAGAATTAGGGAATATGGTATAGGGGTATATTATAGAAACATACCTGACATAAGCGCAATAGTCAGAAATCAGAATAAAAAGATACAATAGCCATAACTCTGCTCCATGGCTAATTCAAATTTCATAAGCTACATATTTTATTATATAATAGTTTAACCTTAGTTTAGAAATATGTAAATAGCCTGTACTTAGCATATAACAAGTGGTTAAGATATTTGAATTATTTGCTATCAGGATATATGTAGAAGGAACCCTACTTGTGAAGATTATCTCTGAAGACTAACAAATAAGATTTAAAGACAAGCAAACTATACACTTAATAGTGGACGGCTCTCCCATCATAAAGATAGACGCTGGAATGGAACTGCCATCCATTTTACCGCCCCTACAGTCCAACGGACCATGACACACCCATCTCTTTGTGTCCCGTCCTTTGAGATCATCCAACGATTTTGGAAAATCTCAGAAAGACGAACATGTTACTATTAGAGGCTAAAATCCTGAATATAGAAGACCAAATTAATATTTCTATTGAAGTACAGTAAGTTAAAATCCATATTTCAAAGTAGATATCATAAGTACCAAGTTCAGACTTCTAGTAGAAAATCTGATTAAACGTGCGGATATCATTTGATTCCCAATTTTATAATGAAAGTTCAATAAAGTGCAGCAAGTAAGTTACCATCTGGATGTATGTGAAGGACCCCGTTTTATAGAGATTATTCCGGAATCTAACAGATAGGTTATAAAAGACAAACATACTATTAGACTTATGCTATTGTCATTAATAATCGTAATATATCTAAAACCTGGGTCTTCAATAAAGCCGTAAAGAGAACAACCTAACGAGTTTTAAGACAACATGTATCATATTAATTTTAGATCAATGAACAATATAAAGTAGACATGGTGCAGCACACTGAAACACAGACACTTACAACGATGTATATGACCGGCAATTTATGGAGACCTAATTATTAGCAACATTCCCTTCAAATAGATAAGAAACATACAACATTTCCTTTATACAGTGGGGTTAACATCATAGGGCAAAAGAATGGAGTATGTAGGAGAGAGGACAAGAAATTACTCTCATACGATATGTATCGGATATTTATTTGACTATTCATATTTTTGGGGACATTTTTATGCTGGCGGGACATACTATTTACATAATAATATAGGTAGGGTGACTTAAGGATACTATTTCCTCTCTATAAATTGGAGAACATAGATCTCCATCCCTTCTAACGGGACAAGACACGAAAATACAAACATTCTATCTTGTATTTAAAGCCCTTTTAGGGCTCATCTAAATCTAAATAGAACTGTTTCTAATTGAAAACTATGAAAGGGAGTTGGGCCATAATGGCGTGCTTACCTTCTCTCGGGAAAGTGACGGCACGGACTGGTCTCCTCTACGTCTCAGGGCGGGCTGGACGAATTCTCTACTGTCACTGAGCGGCTCTCTCTCTGTCTGATCTCTTTTAGTCAAAAACGGGCCCTTTTATTCTATCCTTTCTTCATTTCCATTCGTTGATCATGCCAAAGCCTTTATTGGCTGGCATTTTGATTCGTCCAGAGCAAAACACGCACGTCACCATGACCACGCCCCCCAATTTCCCGTGTTGCCGCGCGAGAAAGAATCGTATATTGGATAAAACAAATTAATCCCTAAAATTAATTCCTTTGGGAATTAATTAATATATATATATATATTGATCATATTAAAATATATATATATATCCCGAGTATATAAAATTATTAATTTATATGTTTAAATGACACATTGTTTTCCTTAGGTCACCTACTACCAAAAAAAATGAGGGGAATATATGTACATATGGTACAGTAATATATGTACACATGGTACAGCAGTTCTCAGCACCGATGTCTCTGGATGTCTCCCGTCGTGTCTTCCCTCTGCCACCATGTATCTGCTTTTGGCATGGAAGTCTGGTGTCTTCAGGTGTCTGTTTTTGTACATCCTTCCAAGAGAGGCCCTGTGTCAGGGAAGGGGGCTTTTAGAGCATCGTCGGCCATCGTTGGGAATTCTCCACCTAGGCAACAAACACTTCGGCGAGACACTGCATATATATATATGTTTATATGATGTAAATGAATGTTTACATCTTTGTTGGGTTTTGTTTAATGGAAAAACTGACCCAACATTTTCACCATAGATTATATCTTTTTAAACTTAAAAATAGGTAATATAACGCGGAATCTAAAATTCCATATCATCGATACACCTTTGCCTTTTGGCATTTTATCCCTTAACTCCATAAAAAGATTTCTACTAATTATAAACTGTTCTCAGCTACTCCTGTATCAATATAATGTACTTCTGCCAACTACCTTGTACAAATTCACCTCGTGCAAGCAACACGTGTCCCATGGACAGGTTAATACAACTGTCCCATTTACTAAATTTTCCCCTCCTGGAACGGGTTGCTCACACGTGGTGAACTCCAACACTCTTATTTAACCTCATTATAATGTTCCTAATCCCATTTTCAACGCCCCTATGTCCTTTTCTTTCATAGCTTTAGACAGAAGTAACTTAAGTCACAGCCTTCCAAAACTATTCCAATCGTTAAATTCCCACATAACTACACTCCTTCCTTTTACATGCATAATTAATCATCGACAAATCGCTCTTAACAAAATAAACAACACCCTCTCACATCACTTTTTCTAATTGGCAACAAATTTTTAGTGCGCGACTTCACACCCAAATCTAATTTCGAGCCACACAAGCTTTATTACGTCGCCCTACTAAACACACACACAAAAAATTATTTTTTTCACATTAAACGTGTCATATCCACTAACAATATAAAAATTATCGATATGTTCGTACAACCAGCACCCATGACTTTAGTAAATTTGTTATTCATAGTAAAACAGGTTCGATTTTGTTCAAACAAAGACTTCACGTGACACCTTTTCATTTACAATTTTTTCGCTTCGTGTCACACCACAAAACTCTTTCAATTTTCAGGCCAAAGACGCCTTCATCACGCCTGTGACACATTTAACCACACATTGTCCACGTAGATAGTCGCAATTTCATTCAATTCTAACCCGATATCAATGAATAACATTTTTACTCAGTCCGCAAAATATCGAAACACAACAACAACCAGTCGATTTAATATCAACAGATACAATAACCAGATTTTCGAAATACAAACACAAAACGAACAAATGCTTGAACACAGGATAATTACAACCTCTGTATCTCCCTATGTCAATCCCATAACGCTTGTCACCAAACGTGACAAATCAAAACGCTTTTGCGTTTACAATTATAGAAATAAATTCTCCGAGCGTATTCCGAATTAACATACCCAATGTCACTAATTCATATATTTTTACCTATAATCATTATATGTTCTCTATTAAATATTTTATTCATATTTTTATTTTTACTTGTATGTTTAATATTAGTTGTTTATGCTTTATTATCTCTTATGGATATACAGAAATCAACCCCATGTTATATACCAACTCACTTTAATTAATTTCTAAAAAAATTACTTCCTTAATCACAGTCTTCCTATTCCGCTCTCTTAAATCCCTCCATATGAACCCTCTCACATCCGGGGCCATCTGTGATGATTTAAGACCATGGAATTGTTGTAAATAGTCTAGATATCTACTACCACATGTTCCACCCCATGACTGTATATAACTTCTTATGTACTGCACATAGAAAACCTCAACTAACATCAATCTGTACCGCGTAAGAATCTAATAAAGTATCGCAACTGTACAGATAGAAGGAATGGAGACTAACAGGAGAAGATTAAGGTTAAAACTAATCAGGCTTAGGTGAGAGTAGAAGTCAAACCTAAGAAGTAGGCCTAGAAGAGAGCCCGACTATTAATAAAGTCACAGTTAACCTTCTGACCCCGGAAACCCTGCGAGCTAAGTTTAAGCCAATATTTCCTGACAGGACCGGTGGTATCTGGTGACCGCAAAAGCTATAAAAGTAGAGAGACGCCCAATATTTCCGGAACAAGACCGGACGTATCTTCCATCAAAGAAAGCCGCAAGGCCAATTAGAGAAGACCATACCTAAGTAGGTCAACCAATAGCCAGCGGCCACGTGGCATGGTCCCGCCAATTGGGAAAGAATCACCTAAATAGGTCAACCAATTAGAAAGAAGAAAGGTCTTGGTGTTAAATCGAGAACCTAGAATAGGCAGTCTTAGCTTGGATCCCGAAGGTAACACTTGCTCTAAAGATCTCTCTCTCCCCTCGTCCCATTCCTTCTTGACGTCAGACGCTTCTTAGTGGAATCTCTGTTTGTTTATTTCACCTTTGGCCCAGCTGTGTCGCCTTCCACCACGACTGCACGGTAGAGTTGACATCGAGGTTCGTCTAGCATCAGGTAACACTGGTCCCAGAGGTCCCAAGATATCACATTTATTTAAATTTATGAATTTTTAACGGGTGTTTTTGTTTCTGTGAAATCGATTATACTTGTCATCAGATTCCAACAAAAATCCGCCTCCTTTACTTTAGAATACTTTCCTAAATGTATAAGACTTATTTGCACACACAGATATTGAATTTATAAATATTGTCGTGCTTGACCCCTCCGGTTCTTTGCGACGACGCCGCTTCTTCCTTCGTGGATCACCTACCCTGGCTCTCCTCTGCAACTCTTCCTTGCAGACCACCCAAAGACTTCCCGAGAACCACCACTCAGGTGGAACTCCTTTCCTCTGGCAGTATCTCTCGGCCTAACCACTGGTGGGGGAACACGAGAGACTTACCAAAAGAGAATCGATTGTGGCGTTGGCGAGAGTAACAACAGCAACCGGCAACAAGACTTCTAACACTCCTTCTTTTATTGTCATTTCTACTTCACATTACATATAACTAGAATAACATTCAATGGGTATTTACATTACGTTACCTCCTAGGGCCAATATAAACGTGTATTTACAAACATCTGCCCCAGGAAACAGGACTACAGCAGTCGGCTATTCCCACACCAGTTTCAGATCGGAAACAAGCGAAAGCGCCATCTATTGGCGGAGGTTGTAGGTGTTTTCAGGTCTTATACGCGACAATATCTTTACCGATATAAAAGACTAGCCGAATGACCCGGGCAACGCCCGTGTTTTACCCGACTGTAGATGTTACAACGGTGATCCTTAGGTCGCTGGTTCAAATCCGGCTCGAGGGAGCCGGCGAGCACGTGACCTCCCTAGTTACATGGATTTATGTCCATCGATATATTTGATAAAAACGACATGTTTAAATGTTGAATACGCAAATATAGAAAAAAAAAAAGGTTTATGTTAATTATTTTAAGCCAACATATACTCTCTCTCAATTATTTTATATATAACCTTAATATAAATTAATAACCCGCTATTTATATATAACAAATGAAGACATTAAGACGCGAATGTTTCTTTTCACACATCAATCAAACTTCTACTGTCCTTACTGGGAGGGCTTGGCTCTACCAGACCGCTAATTAAATTGGCGAATCCGCTGGGAGGGTTCACCACTGATGAGCCAAGTCCTCCCAGTAAGGGCAGTAGAAAATCGTTTATTGAAAAAAAAATCATACGCGTCTAAAATAGTTTCAATTTCTTCAAACAGATGGTGCTCTAATACATCATCATATTATAAATCAAATAAGTGGCTCGGGATAAAGGATAACCAATAAAAAAGATAATAAAATTGAAAATAAGCCTTTTATTGGGTTTAGTGGTGATTTATTTCTGCCATTGGCGAAAAGAGAATGATTTATAATTGAAGTGGTTATCAAGGAGATTTCGTACTTAGAAATTTTGAGGTATTTTCGTGCATCTGTACGCAGGAAAACGCCTGGACATGGGCGTCAGATTGTATTCTTCATCAAGATAATACTTCCTTTCTTAAGGCACGTTTTTGGTCAAAAATGCAATGACTACACCGTTTTCTATACCCTCGGTAGCTCAGTTGGCAGAGCGGATAACTGTAGATGTTAAATGGTGATCCTTAGGTCGCTGCTTCAAATCCGGCTCAAAGCTCTTTTTTTAAATTGGATTTTATATATATATGTCGGATCTGTTTGAAGTTGTGTAAGATCCTGTCGACTCTCTGTAGGATTGGTGTTTACCTTGTCGGATTGCTGTTGACTCTCTGTAACAATCCTGTTGACTCCTGGTAAATTGTATGGTTGGGTGGATTTGATTGGATTGGTAATTGATGGCGCTGTCTTGGTCGAATCTTGGTTTTCCACAGGGGAAGAACGAGCACATCTGGATGGAATAGAAAATAGACCTTGCGAAAGGGAGAGTGATGAGACTGGAGGAGGTACTTGGCCTTTCACATGATGGAGCGGACACTACCTTGGTTGGAGCCTATGTTGAGCACACCTTGCTTCTAGCAGTCACCTACCTTCTTCCTTTCTTCTTGTCCGAGATCATCGTCATTAACTCTCTCGACTTCTCATTGGTGGACATCCTTCCACGTGCTCTCTGATGATTCGCTATCAATTGGTCATGCTTAAAGGTGATTGGTTGTTGATTTGTCATGCTTAACTGTGATTGG
The DNA here is from genome assembly GCA_030710605.1 of Cordylochernes scorpioides. Classification (NCBI taxonomy): domain Eukaryota; kingdom Metazoa; phylum Arthropoda; class Arachnida; order Pseudoscorpiones; family Chernetidae; genus Cordylochernes; species Cordylochernes scorpioides. Next base: position 20,682,396 of record CP092882.1, on the reverse strand, counting down.
CTTAGTACCTCCATTGTCGCCATGATTGCAATCTTCCAGGAAAAAGAAGGCCTTTGAACTTAAGTTTTATGGGTCCAGGGCAGTGACCTTTACTTCCTGGATGATACAATCCTGTTAATTGTTATTTCCCTTTTCGCGAAGCCTAACTTTTAATAAATCTTTTTGATGATACATTGCATAGATTGTGGTGGGGTTACATATTGCTATATACAGATTATCACATATATACCGTCCTCTATTCTCTCACCTAGATCCTGAAAACGTTTTTTCTCTCTTTCCTGACGAAATCAGTTTTGAAAGGATAAAGATTTGATAAAAGAGATTTGTTTAGGCCTCATGGAAACTTTCTGGAGAACCTTCTCAAGTGTTTGAAAAGGTGTGTAAACATTTTATGAGACTTGGATTTATTTATCATTATGATCCTTATTCAAAGCGTTAATCGATGCAATGGACCAATAAAACATCGCAAGTAAAGAAAAAACCAAGGCTTTCCCTTTCCAAAGATAAATCATTATCTTTGTCTTTTTGGGCCAAAAAGGGCGATATTCAAGGACAAATTTGAAAGAAATTCTTCTATCAACAAGGAAAGGTAATGTAAATCATTAGAAAAGCTAAAAGACCAATTGAAACAAAAAAAAACTTAACTTAAACACCCAAATCAAATTTCATCAGAATAATGAGAGACCTCACACCTGACTTTGGCGAAGATTGCAAGGTATGGGTGGACTTTGATGTCTCACCCTGCGTATAGCCCTGACCTGGCATCCTCAGACTTATTATGAAGATTAAAGAGTTTTTACGTGGTAAAACAATTGAAAGTTGTGAAATTTTACTCCAAGCTGTTAGAGCGGGGTTCAGAGAGTTGGATAAGGTGTTTTACCAAAGCGCTTTGTAAGCTGGCAACAACACTGGATCAATGTATACAGAAGGAAGGTGGATATATATTGAACTAGCCGAATGACCCGGGCAACGCCCGTGTTTTACCCGATTGAATGTTTTTATTCAAATACTATTTGTTACAATTATAAATTGGCGCCTTAAATAAATGCATATATTAGTTAATACATATAGCCTATGTGCTTTATCTGTCTATGTACTGTTGGCTTCCGTAGGCGTCTCATACTGGGAAAAAGAAAGAGAGGATTCCATTTAGTTATTAACTAACTAGCGGACGTACCCGGCTTCGCCCGGGTTTTACCCGAGTAAAAGTTTGTCTAACGAATTTCTCGATAAAGTGAACATTTTTTTCCCGGTCCCTTGAAAAATACTCGATAAGTTGAATAAAATCAATATTAATTGGTTCCCTCGGTAATTGGAAGTTAAAGGAATAGTTTCTTGCCTTGGAATTGTATCATTATTCTTGTATGGATGTACCCGGCTTCGCCCGGGTTATACCCGAGTTTTGTAATTTGATAACAGATGGCGCGCTAGTACATCGTAATATAATTACTCTAGTATCTTGGCCTTGTCATCCATGTAACAATATATTTATGGGATTTTATCATTTAAAATCCTTAATTATTATATTTAAATAGAGAGCCATTCTTCCAAACCCTATAATCCCAGATTCTAATGTTTATTAAAATACATTAGTTAAAATTCAAGTTCAACCGAAAACGATAATGAAAAGAGATATAGTCGTAAGAGATTTCAAGTATTTTGGAGAGCCACCAAAAATATAAGAGAGGACATAAATTCACCATACCATGGTAATCAAAAGATAGACCTAAACACATGGGAATTAAATACAGAATATTCTGTAGACATGCTACCTTTAGAGAACTGTCTTTGTCCCTTAGTCACTGCCTTCCGCTGGTTGTCCAGGCTTCTCCTTCCTTGCAGTCCCTTCCATAGTCTTATCAACATCCAGCATCATCCAACGTCGATCCCTCGATACCAGATGTATCACTTCCCTGCTAGTCCATAGCCCAATCACCCCCTCCACCTGTTGACCACACAATAAATATCAAAAATAATACAAACCAATAACACGCCATCTATATATAACGAATGAAGCGAATGTTTCTTTTCACAAATAAATCAAACTTCCACCCTTCAGTGTAGCATATAAAAGCAGAATGATCCAATAAAGTATTAGAGATCTAAAGAAGCGGTCTGGTAGATTAAAAAAATTAGCGAAACCTCTGGGAGGGTTCACCACTGATGAGTTAAGATCTCCCAATATTTTTTTCATCGCAGTAAGGACAGTAGAAGTTTGATTTATTTGTGAAAAAAAAAACATTCGCGTCTTAATGTCTTCATTCATTAAATATCATTATTGTTATTCAATTTTATACTGATTCATAGGATTGAAATATTCTCTAGGATTCCATATTGCTATTGGATTTTTATATGGGATAAGTCTGGGTCGTTTTCTGGAATGAAGAATAATTCTGATAAAAAGGGGGGAAAAAGCCCGTCTTTTGTTAACATTGATTCATACATTATACATTATATATATATATAAATATACTTGTATATTTAAATACGATTAGCACGATATATTTTGGTAGTTTACATGAAGGAATTCTCAAAGTTTTTCTACTTTTTCCATAATAATGCCATAGTTTATGGTGTTCATGAAGGAAGATATATCAATAATAGTTTTGCGAAATTAGATAAAAACGAATTTTATTTCAGTTTTGTGTACCAACCGAATGTGTGAATTCTTGGATTACTTATATATAAATAATAAATATCCTATAAGACTCTATCGACTCAAGGAAAAATGGTGCGAGAATTTCAAATTCAAACACATGAGACCTTTGTAAATAAAATGAATAAATAAGAAATAAAAGTATTTAAAAGCAAGACTTTCTCTTTTTCACACAAATCAAACCTCTACTGTCCTTACTGCGATGAAAAATTATTAGGAGGGCTTGGCTCATCAATGGTAAATCCTCCCAGCGGTTTCGCCGGTTTCGTGCTTTTAAATATTTAATTTCTTATATATAGGTGGCACGTTATTGCTTTATATTAAACTGAATAAATGTTTTAGGCAAGAAAACTTAATTGGCAGAGCATATGTCAAGCTATAGAACTCTAGTTGGCTTATGGCTTCTTAGCTCTATCTATAAGTAGGAGGGATCTGTGTGTAATAGAATGTGAGGTTAAGTATGTGTGACTTTCTTAACGAGTTGAGTCTAAGATATTTAGGGATTTTCTATATGTAACAGTCTGAGCTTGCCTGTGAGAGTAGCGTTTAGGCGGTCACACAGCCAGTTTGCCTGAAAGTTATTGTATTATTTTTGGTCTTCCTTTGGTTATTAATCTTTTATTAATAAATGAGGCAATTATAATTATTAGTTATATTTATTACATAACTTTTAAAGGCACATCACATTCTTTTCTTTTTACAACAAAAGCACACAATCACATACCTATTGATGATGATCTCAATACTTATTCATAGAACACATTATATAACAGTTATCACTAGTAGTCAATAAGGGCTGTATACCGCGAGATATCAGAAATCTCCGGAATTTTTCGGAGATAAATGCAGGCGCTCGATCTGATAATAAGCGTTTAGGAGAGCCGCACTGCAATACCTTTTTATGCACTGAATGTACGTCAGCGTACTGGTGGATTTGAACGGAAATGTAGAAAAACCAAATGTAGTATATATTTTTAGAATTAAAGACATTTCGGCCAGTAAATCAATAAAATGATTTACTGGCCGAAGTTTCTTTAACTTTAAAACTAGGAATGCCCTCCATGATAGTATGTATTGATAAGAGGTCGAAAGGCTTTAATGCTGATAGGGGTTGTAAGAACATACAACGAGTTTTTGCGAATGTTAGATAAAGAAATAAGAAAATTATGAAAACTTCGTTTTAAGAGTTCGAATAAAATGCGATGGAGAGTGATTTCATGTGAATGTTGTGGCAGGGGGGGCCAATACAAGAGTCCCCAGTCAACCGAGGTCCAATCCTGATAGCCAACTAGAACCTGACTGCTGTAACATGATATCTGATGCTACAAAAACTAGGGCAACTCCACACCATCCATTAGCACAGAACCTCAAGGACATGCGCATGTATATAAGACATACTACAGGGGCTAACCATGGCACAAGAAGTGTGTGAGTGATTGCATTAAATCTGGTGTGAAAACGATTGCCATCGTGGCGAGCTGGAGAGAGTGGCCAGAGAATTGACCAAATAGAAAAGCCTAGAGACTGCCCTAGCCTTCCCCACTGGCTACCCCATAAACTACAGTATGGCCTGCTACACCCCGTGGACCTGTATGAGGTGATTCAGAACCTACCATGTTCAACAGCCATGAATTTTAAGCTCCACTAGGGGAAGCCGTCCATGGAGTAGATGAACGCACAGTAAAAACATCCAACTCGCCACTATACAAGCTGCTGGAGTAGACATTGTGTGGTGTTGAAGAAGTCATACAAGAAGCAATGGAGCCCAAGAGGCAAAGTTGAACAGTAGACCTACCAGGCTGGATTGCAAGGCCAACTAGGATAAGCGGACCATGAAATAGAATAATCATCCAAAGCTTAAGGCATGCAAATATATCTTGCTCATTTCATTTTGAGTTGATTTTTAATTATTTTCTTAATGAATATATTTTTCATTAAAAATTGAGTATATTACATGTAAAACATATATTTTATAATTTATAAATATTGATATATTTTAAATTTTAATTTCACTTCAAAATTAATCTATCAAATTTTAAAGTATTAAAAAAACTCTTATAATATTGTAAAAGTGGAGGAAAAAGGTAATGGAATTACAAATATATATTTCAAATTCTGATAGGAAAAGAAACTATATGAAATTAAAGGAAATCTCTATCTATGAAATATCACATCCAAAGTCCAAAGTAGCACTACTTGAGGAACTTGTTTTTAATTTGATGGACAATTTTACTAAAAAAATCTGCTTTACTTCCTAGAAGTTTCCCTTGAGCAGAAGCAGTATAAAATGTATTTCTCTTAATACTTATGGCGCACTTTCTTGCTTATACTTGTTCTTGTAAAGTAGGATAACATGATACACTCGAATATTTCAACATTCACAGGTCGCATACAACAGTAATCAATGCTGATTTGCAGCTTCTGATTCCCCCAAAAAAACTACACTCTGAGGTTATTTATTTCAACTATTTTTACAGTTTACAGGTTGAAATACGTTATTTCTGCTAGATAAAGACATTGAGTCACTGCATTATCTGGCTCAAAATTGTTGCAGCGTGGTCACAAGGCTACTTCTCTGTTTGTTTCCCTTTGGAATTAACCTGTTGTACTCCAGCTTTCCCTTTATCAACCGTCATCTCCACAATCCCAAAGTCCTCTTACCATTTGAAACAAAACTTTTTTCCTATTTATTTGTGATCTTCCACACTATGATAGGTTTATCTCTCACCATTTTAAAATTCATCCCGAAGACTATAAATCATATTTGGTTTCAATTCAAAAAAGTTTATTCAGGAAATTTTTGTTGACATTAGATTTATAATCGATATATTCTTTGTATCATAATTTTTTTATAATTGGGGGCTGGAAGATATAAAAAGAAATTTTGAAATTTAGTTAGACACATCAAAATCGTTTGCAAACCCTAAAAAAAAACAACAAAAAAACTACTCTAGTCTACTAACTTGAAAAATATTTAGGAAAATATATAGGTTAAAAAGAATTCCCATTTTATTTTTAAATTAAGAATTTTATTACATGGACATTCGGTGAATATGTATAAACAAATAAATATTTATTTTGCAAATGCTTGGAATCATCATCATCATCATATAGTTTATTTGTTTTTATTTTTGACATTTATAAAATAACAAGATGTGATCCTAATACTTTAGAATTTTTAATCGATACACTTCTTAAAACTATAAATAATTAGTTAATAGCCAACATTTAACCTAAGGTAAGATGATTGTAAATGTCTATTATCCGTGTTTTCTAACAATAATACAATTAAATACGGGATTAAGGAACCAGTTGATAGAGGTGTTATTAGTTTTCCGAAACAAATTAGAATACTTCTTAGATAATAAAAATATACACGCATTTTTGTGTAATATTATTAATATAAATTTTCAATACTATATGTGTGTAGTATATGAAATTTCAACACCTATTCAAGTTTATTAAGTAGAGAAGTGGATATTTAATTTATTTTAAGGCTTTACTACCACTATTTTAAGTGGTTTTATAGAGAACGTTTGATATAAATATTCAATGAAAATGTTTTATATTAAATACTTATATAAGTCCTGTGTCCAGCAGACTTCCAAGATGAATACAAAGACAACCAACCTGGGAAGGTAAGTAGAAACCTGCATAACTGTAAGGTCTCCCATGAGAGACCACCTCTGATGAGCGACTTTTCTTGTAAAACCAAAAAAAAAAACAACTTTCCATTATAAGCCTACTATAATAATATTCCCATGAACTCCATTGGTCAGCTACCATTAAACTTTTTTTTTTTTTCAGTCTCTCATGAGAGACTATTAACTTCTTTTTTTTTTTTTATAAGTAAGGTTAAAAAAATATTTGAAAATATTGAATAAAAAATTTGGATAAGTATTTTGTAAATAATAGATGTTATTTACTTTGAAATGTTTTTTGAATCCTTATTTTATAATTTGTTTATTTATTTTTTCCTTATCCCTAGTACACGTGGTACAGACCATGATAAACATGGTGGGTAGTTAGCGACTGCTTTTACTGTAAGCGCACCATATGTCTACACATGTGAAAAGCAGTTTGACTTTGCACTTACAAATGTGCCAGAGCCCCGTTTGGTTACTTGCACTCGCTGGTAGGGTTGGACTTTTGCAAGAATCAGGGGCCATTGGAGCATTTTTTTTTTAACAGAAAAAAGTGTCCAATGCGGGAATCGAACCCAGGTCGTAGTGGTCGAAACCAAACGGTTTAACCAGCCCCCCTTCCACCGACCCCCCATAATTTGTTAAATTATGAAACTACGCTGCCATTGAAAATTGAACACTTCATAGCACAACTTAAGACTTTTTTGATATTTTTTCCTGAAAATTGTACAAGACATTGGAAACAAGGAAAAAAGATAGGCAGATAATAGGGGCTGCTGCGGTCTCACGTGACATTTTACATTGGGTCAGCTGGCAACCCACTCATAGATAGACAAGAAGATATTGAACAAGATCCCAGTGGTCGCAAATTCTTGTCGGCTGCTGGCGATTTTTAATTTATTTTTTGAAATCAGGGACGTAAATTCTCGTTCTTCGGGCTTGACGCCCCAAGGACATGAATTCTCATTTTAGAATTATGTTTGGGCTAAAAGAATCTGTCATAACTTGGTCTGCCATGACCTGTTGAACCTTGGAATATCCAAAACCTCTACTAGACAACTGAGTCACAAGGTAATACGACCAAATAAATTAAAATTGGATTTGGTCTTGATAAACACAATTTAGATTACAAGAAAATAGTATAGATACAAGAAAATAGGACCTAATCCAAATAATTTAATAGTGTGTGACATTTCAGCAACAGCATTGTTACCATCATCAGACAAAAGAACAAAATGATGCTGTTGCCAAAACGTCACACATTATTAAATTATTTGGATTAGGTCTTATTTTCTTGTATCTAGATTTGGTCTTATTATGACCTTGTAGTTCTAATCTATAATCCAACTTGTACCTTATCATAGAAAACTGGATCCTTAATGTAGATGGAGCTAAGATTGATAGTTTATCTAGGGAAATCCATCTGTTGAAGAGAGGACACACTACAGTATTATGATGATGTTAAAACTGTAAGAAAATAAGACCAAATCCAAATAAATTAATAATGTGTGATGTTTCAACAACAGCATTGTTACCATCATCAGACAAAAGAATAAATGTAGTAGCATAAATTTTCTTGTAGCTATAATTTATAATCTAAATTGTGCTTTATCAAAGTTATAGCTGTAAAATTTGTTTTTACCATCAAAACACAGACAGAGATTCACAGTGATGTTGTGTTCAGCCCACTTCCCATGGAGATGCAGCAACAATTCTGTCTCAAGTGGAACAACCACCACAGTAATATGTTGGCTGTTTTTGAGTCCTTACTCTCCACAGAATCACTTGTTGATGTAACGCTAGCCTGTGAGGGGAAAACCATGAAGGCCCACAAAATTGTTTTATCAGCCTGCAGCCCGTTTTTCCTGAGTTTATTTGAAGAAAACCCGTGCAAGCACCCTATTGTGATCTTAAAAGATATGCAATTTACAGAGTTAAGAGCCATCATCACCTTCATGTACAAAGGAGAGGTCAACGTCTCCCAAGAGCATCTAGCCACTCTGCTCAGGACTGCGGAAACATTGAAGATCAAAGGACTAGCAGAGGTCTCCCATCCAGACGGACTTCATGCTGAACGCCAAGTAGAGGCTCCGCAAAACCCAGCTCAGCAGGCTTCTCCAGACTTGCTGCTCCATAATAAACGTAGAAAAAAAGGAAGGCCGAGAAAGAGATCTTTTAGCGGATCAAATAAAAGTGATGAAGAGCCGCTAACCAACCGTTTGAAGGAAACTTCCTCCGAGATTGACGACACTACAGATGATTTTGATCATCAAGGCCCCTCAGCAAATGCTTGCTGCGGAAATAGTGTTCACAACAGTGCGGAACCAATTGGGCTTTCAGCCATTATTCCCCAAAACAGTATTGATCCCCAATCTGGGGAAGAAGATTTTGAGCCTACCAGGCTGATGGAGCAAACTCTAACAACGGAGAACGTAAGTTTCAGCCAATCATTCTTCTCATCCTATTCTGACCCTCTGTTCCAGATCCCCACAAATAACACCGGCAGCAGATCCTCCCCGAAGAGCTCCACGACAAAGAGTCACACATTACCCTCTGGTACATTATGTGTGAAAACAGAGGCAAATGACAGCCAAGTCAAAGCTGAAAGTAAGTTTCACTCCATCTAGCCAAACAATAGACCCAGAAGGGTTAATTTTGATATTATTGCTGTCTATTCAATAACTCCTTGTATCACACACACAAAAGCCTTTATTAAGACACACAGGTCTTACAGAGGATTCTCCTTGGGGTTACAAGACGGAGAAACCTATGAAAGTGGGAAATATACAAAGGGGTAAAAATGGAGAAAGATTATATACATATGGTAAATATATACAGATTATTATTTGAATAATCCTATGGAAAATAAGAAAAAAAAAAAATTGGAAATATGGATGGGAGAAGTGGAGAGCGAAGAGAGGAAAGAAAACAGGTATTTACATATGGAACATACATATAATGGAACAAGTCAATTTAAGCTCTTCTGCTCACATAGCACAAACTCCTTGTATCAATATTGAGTAAAAATGTCAGGCCTCCAGGGAAAAGTATCTTTTCAAAAACCTTTTTAATCTCTAATTATCTGCCACGCGAACGCCCTTTCACAGGAGAAAACATTATACCATGTTTTATCCTGTGAACGGGCATTCGTGCCCGAAATTAAAATGGTTTTTGAAAAGTCACTTTTCCCTGGAGACCTGATGTTTTTTACTCAATATTGGTGTATCTAGAATGGGAAGATTTATTTCAAGATGCCCATTCTGAATCTAACTCAAATATCTCTCAATGAGTGGCACATTTTTTTTCTTTAAATCATTAATTATCTTGATAAAGTAGAACTTGTGTGTGCAGCTTGTTGAAGCTTATAACACTTTTTTTTAGATAAAGTAGAACCTTCATGAGAGGACACTCACGCTAGAGGACATCTCTCTACAAAGGATAATTTTCATTCGTAAAATTACCATTTTTACTATTTTGCAACTCTCCGGTAAGAGGACACCTCTCCCTAAAGGACACTTTAACTCTGCAATTAGGTATGCTTTACAGGGAGGTTCTACTGTACAAGAAAAAGAGAGAAATAAAATGTTTGCTTAGCCACCCATACCCAAACTACCTTCTGATGGATTTGATAAAACCACAGCCCTATATACCCCACACATTTACCTCCCCTAATAGCTATGTTTAAAATGATTGAAATATTGGAGCTTAAGACCGTGCATGATAGACATCTATAAAGCTGCACATTGGCACTTGTGTGTGAAGACCTAATATTATACACAGACATGATATAGATGGAAATTTAGGGACATTAGCCTGAAACCATGGTCTCTAGGTGGAACTTCTCAGTTTGCCAAAGCTGGTGTTGTGGCTTTGTCACCTACTTGAGTTAGCTATTGGGAGAATAAATAAGTTTGTGCGGTTTTTATAAAGATGGCGCTACTAGTTTATTGTTTCATCTGGCAACCCCATTATTTTGAAGCATCATCATAAGCCTTTCTTTTTCAGTAATCGTCATTTCTCTGAAGTATATATAACTTAGTTTTTGTTTGCTCCTAAAATGTCAACTTTTGTACCAAATAATGTGTTTTTGCGGGGAGTTTTACTTCATTACTTCAATATGAAGAAAAAAGTTGCTGAGAGTCATCGTATTTTAGTGGAAGTTTATGGTAACCATGCTCTAGCTGAACGAGCGTGTCAGAAGTGGTTGCATGGTTTAATAGTGGTAATTTTTATCTGGAAGACGAAGAAAGACCCGGAGCACCACCAAAGTTTGAGGATGAAGAATTAGAAGCAAGACTCGATCAAGATCCAACACAAACGCAAAAGGAACTCACAAAAACACTTGAAGTCATGCAACCAGCCATTTTTCATCGTTTAAAAGAAATGGGAATGATTCAAAAGGTAGGAAATTTGGTGCCGTATGAACTGAAGCCAAGAGACGTCGAACGCCATTTTTACATGTGTGAACAACTGCTCCAACGTCAAAAAAGAAAGGGGTTTTTGCATAGAATTGTAACTGGTGATGAAAAGTGGGTCCATTACAATAATCCAAAACATAGGTCAACGTATGGATACCCTGGCCATGCCTCATCATCGACGGCCAAGCCGAATATTCATGGTGAGAAGATTATACTGTGTATTTGGTGGGACCAGCTAGGAGTGGTATATTATGAGCAGTTACAACCGAACGAAGGGATCACAGGGGAGGTCTACCAAAGATAATTGATGCTATTGAGCCGAGCTTTGAAATTAAAATAGCTGCAGTATGCCAATAGACACGACAAAGTTATTTTGCAACATGATAATGCTCGGCCACATGCTGCAGCACCCATTAAATAGTACTTAATGAAGCACAATTTGGATTATAGATACAAGAAAATAGACCTAATCCAAATTATTTTCTTGTATCTATAATCTTAATTGTTGTTTGAAATGTTTTTTTTTTTATCTACTGCAATGGACCTAAGAAGTTATTCTTCTTATGAGATGAAACAAATGAATTCCAAAGTTGAATATCAATGTTGATGCCATCACTTGAAGATTTTATTTTTAAGAGTTCAGGATCTGCTAAAGCTCTCCTCTATATTGTATTAGTTCTTCTTTTCTTGTATCTAAAATAGTCCATGTAATTTTTATTTTATTCAAAAAAATTTTGCAAATTTAACCATTACTAAAGTCATGGAACATTCTAAAAAAATTAAATAAAAAAAATAGGCCCAAGGGTGTCAATGTGAATACATTATTAAATCAAAATACAGATAAACCTGTCTATAGTGCTCCCTCTCTATAGCGCCCGATTTTAAATACATAGTACGATGCGATTTACATTAAAAGTGACCTGTCTATAGCACCCCCTCTCTATAGCACCCTATTTTGGTGAATCCCAAGAGGGGCCGACAGGTTTAACTGTATATTATAACAGTATTTTCTAAAGAATATTATTTCAATTATATATTTAGTTGTAGAAAAATGTCCACACTAGCAGTGAAGGTTGTGATGAGAAATTACCCAACTTTAATTCAACAGTGTAGAAAATATTTACCTTTTAAAATTTTATAATAAATGAGTTTCCTATTGTTTCTTTCACACAAATATTTAATTTATTAAATTTACAATAAAATAAAATAAGACATTTTCTAATTGGAGCTTCATGATGTCTGCTCCAAAGATTACTCAAAACTGAAAAACAAAAAAATATATACACAAAAATATGCAAATTTACTTATTAAAAAAAATATTATTTTTTTTTTAACAAGAATTTTATTTACATGCATTAAATTCTCTTAACAAATTTAGCATTTCATAAATAATATAAATATTTTCTTTTAACTATAAGAAAATAAGACCAAATCTAAATAAATAAATAGTGTGTGAATCCATCATCAGTTAAAAGAATAAATAAGAAAAAAGGGAGTTGAAACAAGCTGAAAAGCCTGGAGGCAAATTTTGAACCTGATGAACACATATGTAATGGCAGGAGAGGACCCTTTGAAGTGCTTGCCCCATAGGACTTCATCAGCATGAATGGGGGTGAAATGCTATTGACCTCTAAAGCTCTCTAAAGAAGAGTTTCTCGAACTGTTACCCAACTGGATGCCATCAAAGGGAAGCTGATCAGACCTGACGAGTATACCCATCTCTTCCTATCCCACCTTGCTGCACATTTGGACAAGATTCCTGTCTGTGGTTCTGTCGTTGGCACATCTCTAATCTGGGAAGTTTTAAACAGCAGTCATCACAGGGCTGGCTTCTCTGGCAAGTGAAGTTCTTGTACAAATGTTTCAAGACATCCATTTACAAGTTTTTCCTGAAATAAGGAGAGTTAACAAAGACCCCCTGAATGTCTCAGAGGAGACAACTCTTCATCACCTCCTCTTGACTATATATATACTAGCCGAATGACCTGGGCAACGCCCGTGTTTTACCCGACTGTAGATGTTACAACGGTGTTCCTTAGGTCGCTGGTTCAAATCCGGCTCGAGGGAGCCGGCGAGCACGTGACCTCCCTGTGCGCGCGCATCCGTGACAGAGGCCGATGAGGAAAGACAGTCGTGACTATATATAATATAATATAATATAATATATGTATGAGTACATTTTTGTAGAAATAGGATTAGTTGACTTTATAAGGTAAACTTATTCATACATTTTGTATCCCTCGATAGCTCAGTTGGCAGAGTGGAGGACTGTAGATGTTACAACGGTGATCCTTAGGTCGCTGGTTCAAATCCGGCTCGAGGGAGTTTTTTATTTTTATTGGCTGCCGGCGAGCACGTGACCTCCCTGTGCGCGCGCATCCGTGACAGAGGCCGATGAGGAAAGACGGTCCTGACTATATATAGGGATAATATAATATAATAATATATGTATGAGTACATTTTGTGTAGAAATAGGATTAGTTAACTTTATAAGGTAAACTTATTCATACAGTTTGTATCCCTCGATAGCTCAGTTGTCAGAGCGGAGGGCTGTAGATGTTACAACGGTGATCCTTAGGTCGCTGGTTCAAATCCGGCTCGAGGGAGTTTTTTAATTTTTATTGGCTGCCGGCGAGCACGTGACCTCCCTGTGCGCGCGCATCCGTGACAGAGGCCGATGAGGAAAGACGGTTGTGACTATATATAGGGATATTAAAAACAAAAGAGGCATATCCTGACCAGGCTCACATGAGCTTTTCTAGATGTAGAGCACCATCTAGTGGAGCAAAAATAAACTAAAAGTATATTTAACTTGCTCCGTGATATTTGGCCAACCCAATATCTTGTGATAAATCAAGAAAAGTCAACCATGAATGCGTTTCGGGCTGTTGGCCCTCATCAGCGTGGTGCAGACTGTACCTCTACGACCAATGGTACCATTAGATGGCGCTCTGCCATCTAGAAAAGTTCATGTGAGCCTAGTCAGGATATGCCTCTTTTGTTTTTAATATCAACACCTGACCATTTTATATATATAGTACACATAGTCTCTTTGTGTTTTCTCTCCTCTGCATATGTTTACCGTTGTTAAACTACTCATTGACTTGTCAATAAAGTTGTTTTCTCCCTCTTCGTCCAATATCATTCCTTTATCTCTACTTCCAACAGCTCTAATAACTTCTGCTACGATTGTATGCCAAGCACCTCTAAACTTTTCCTTTTTATCCCTCGCACCAACTTCTCTTTTTTTTTTTCTCTCTCTCTCTCTTTCTCTCTCTCTCAAGGATTCTTCATTTTTAAGCATATTTTAATACAAGGTAATATAAGCCCAAATTCAAATAAATAAATAGTGTGTCACACACTATTTGAATTTAGTCTTATTACCTTGTATTTCTAATCTTTATTCCAAAAATTATGGGCTTTATCATTAAGCATATTTTGTGTTTGCCCTTTAGTTTTCCTGTGACTATTATGTTTGATCCCCTTTTCTTCATGCACCTTTTTCCTCTAAGCCTGCTTCATGAGTTGGCAGCACAACCCTTCTTCACCTTTCTGAGGTCTTTCTGTAACAGATGGTATCTTGGATGTGAAGGAATCTCACACCTGGCGGACAATTAATTGTTCCTGAGATAATATCATTCTCTCCCTGTTCCATAAAACTTTTATTAGACACTTATATACATAACCTCTGTAGGCCAACACAACAACTGTACTATATGAACACCTGGGTGTTATATGCCAGAACCCTTATCAAATGAAGAATAAATATATTTGTGTCCTTTAACGCTGTAAAAGTAGAACGACCTGTCATTTAAAAAAAAAAAAGAGAGAAAAGCTTAAATCAGTTACTTTCCAGACTTCTACAACATATTCATTCATAATTATCATTTTGAAAGAATTAGAGTTAACTTTGTTGACCCTTTAACATTAATGAAACACAGGAAAAGATGGATGGATTACTACACCAGATATAAAGGCAAGAGCAGTCTCAGAAGCAACACAGAAGTCTCCAAATTTTTAATCAAAGATGTCATGGAGAGCTCCAAAGTACCTTACTATCAATAGAGGTTCACAATTCACTGGTAATTTGATGAAGGCAGCGATGAAAATGTGTAAGATTGAAAATTTCACCACAACAAGCTACCATCCCCAGACAAATAGATTAACAGAATTTCTAAATACAACATTAGTCAAAATGATGAACATGGATCAGAAGAATTGGGAAGAAATCCTTCCATTCATCATCCACAGATACATGACGACGATTCAAGAAACTATAGTATACTAACCTTTTTTTTTTTTCTTTTTTTTTTTTTTGTGATTGAACTTGTGTCTTCTGAGAGAAAGGAATATCTTGAGTGATTATGTTGAAATCTACTTTGATAAAATAACCAAGTAGCCATTAACCATGTGGATAATGAAAAGAAACACAATGAGAGAAACCAGAACATTGTTGTTGAGACACGCAAATTCCAGTTAGAGAAACAGAAAATATGAAAAACTCCTGGAATAATATTTTAGTTCTTATTGTTGTGTTGGTACTCTGATGCCATTTGTGGTACTTTTCTCAGGATTGTACCAACACTACACTGAGTTCATAAAGGGATTCAGCTAGTTTAGAGCGGTACAAACTGGAAGGAATACAATAAGTGGGACTTGCTTCCAACCTCTGCTGTCAGAAGGATCCTTGACACCATGGATGTCACTCTTGTGAAGCTACCCGCTCCACATACGCAGTCCATGTCCAGCCCAAGCAACACCATCTTGTAGGCTGCTATACTGCCGACCGACATAGTCATGTTCCAATGTCCACTTTCCACAGAGTAATCCGCTCCGTACAGTCCAGTGGCCAAAATGGCCTGGCAAGCTTCAGGACACCTCCGTGGTCAGGCCAACAGCTGCTATCCAATTCTCAGATGTCCACCCTGGAAAACTCCAACTTCTTCTTGAGGAATCCTTGCTTTTGAACTCCCCTTACCAGACTGTTGTTTTTCTCCCACACACATCACCTCCCTGAACTATTCCTGGCAGAGCACATGTTCTCTAACCATCATCATGATAAACTTGCTGAATCTTTCTTTCTGGTGTTGCCATTGCAATATGAAATATCGAAGAAGCTGTAAAAAGTGAATTAATTAATATCATCATAAGACAATCTAGCCAAGACCTGCTTATGGTTCACGTTCCTATTTTCAAACCTTATTTTGAAATAATTGAGGAGGCCATTTACCACGTGTGACAATCTTTGCAGAGGAGGAAGTGCTGGCTCCATGTTTGATGCCAAGTTTTCAGCTACTGAGATGGCATATTTACTTATTAGGATTTGGTCTTATTACCTTGTGTTTATTGTCAAATCTCTTTAATTCAACACCCTGAGGTAATTCCTGTTTGAATTAGGACCCAGATGTTGAATTATTTTCATTTAAAGTAGATATACTCTTTGGGAAGAATTTGAAATGTGGTGTTGAATTATATTCATTTGAATTAAAGAGGTTATATTGTAATTATCTTAATTGTTGCTGTTATGTCACTTGTATTGAATAAAATATTGATCCTGAGGAATCCCAGAAATGTGATGATTTGAAAGATGGAAAAATGGAGATCAAGCAAATCTTTGTGGGCAAAGGGTGGCTCTCAAATTTTTAGCTTTATAACCACAATCTTTCAACTTCATTTAACATTTTAAATTAAATATTGGATGTTTTTAAAAAGGTATTCCCTTTAAGAAATTATCACAATTACCTATTTGTACTTCCATTGTTATGCCAACAGCTGAAAAGGCTAGCTTTTCATTTTTCCATTTATTATATTACTAGCGGATGTGCCCAGCTTCGCCCGGGTTTTTACCCGAGTAAAGGTTTGTCTAACGAACATTTGTTAAAACAATTCTCTATAAACTTATTTAAAAAAGAAGATATATTTTGATAATTTGAAACTTGTAAATTTGAATCTCTCGATAAAGTGAACATTTTTTCCCGGTCCCTGTGTGCCGTGTCATCCTGAATTTTGTCTTTCCTAATTTTCTACATTACAAAATCATCGTTTTATCTAGTGAACATTTTTTCCGGTCCCTTGAAAAATACTCGATAAGTTGAATAAAATCAATATTAATTGGTTCCCTCGGTAATTGGAAGTTAAAGGAATAGTATCTTCGCCTTGGAATTGTATCATTATTCTTGTCTCAAATAAATTGCCGTGTCATCCTGAGATAATCTTACTTTTGATAAATAATATTTAAGATTTTATTATATATATTATATTATATATATATTACACGTTATTTGTTTTCTTGGCCGACTGTTTTACATATGGTGTTATCTTAAAATTGCTTGTTTTGAATATTTTTTTAGATTGAGATTATTAGCTAGTATGTAAAAAAATTAACTCTGTTGAAATTTAATTTTGTATTTATATATAAATAAAATTAACTCTGTTGATTTTTTTTGTATTTAATTGATAACAGCGAAGTTACGCATGTTAATGTTAGGGAAAAATATTTTGATGTTAAGCAAAACCTGCTCCATCTCGTTTTACATAAATGTTGAAAATTTGGTTGAAATTGATGCATTGTAACGAAAGTTTTTAGTGATGTACACTTATGAAATTTGCATTTTATTAATATAGATATTTGATCCTTGTGTAAACATCTAACCAGTTCGATAAGGCACAATTTGGATTATAGATTATAAACACAAGGTAATAAGACCAACTCCAAATAAATAAATAGTGTGTGACGTTTCGGTAACAGTTGTTACCGAAACGTCACACGCTATTTATTTATTTGGATTTGGTCTTATTACCTTGTGTTTATCATCTAACCAGTTTCATTGGCTTCCCTAAAAAATTGTCTCTTTTCTTTCTAATTTAATAACCATGTGTGGTGAACTGGTGTCAAATGTTCATTTATAGGCTAACTTGGTGTTTCCTACTAGATTACTAACACACAGAATCTAAAATTAAAATTTCTGGTTGGCAGATGGCCTGTCTTTCCAAGTGGAAGCCAGGATTGAGCCGTACAATTTCCCTGGAATTGTATCCACTCCTGAGGAAGCCCCTCCACATGCAATCCTCTCTACACCTCAATATGACAATAGTGATTTAAAAGAATTAATTTCTGACAAGGAGTTATTTCTTATGTTTCGCAGAGGTCAAAATGCCCGACAATTTGCAGTCAACATAGCAAAAGCTATATTTACACCCCATGAAATGAGATTATCCAACTGCAGAGGGGCAAGAGAAAAACTCCAGCTTAATGAAGAGAAGCTAAAATTTATCCGCAAAGCCGTTCTCAAGTATTATGATATTGCTCCTTATGCAGAATATGATATATGGAAAATCTGTTGCCAAAGCATTGACGCGCATTGCCGTCATGAAAGACGTCTTTTTAGAAGACAAGCTTTCCAACAAGCAGGTGATCAAACTATTAGTTGAAGTTTACTTGTAATTTATTTTGTATAATTTTACTTCTCTTTCTCTCTATAATATTTCAAAAAATCTGCCAAATTATAAATATTCTTAATATTAAAGAAAGAAATGTGTATTCAAGGCCAAAAATAATTATCCCAAGTTTTTTTTTTTTCAGAGGAAAGATATTTTTATTGTACAAATTCTTTTTTTTTTTTACAAATCATGAACCCTATATCCATCTATCTATCTATTTGTTGCATATATATTTGCATACATTAGAGAATCCTGACAACACCTGCCACCAAAGATGTGATTTGTCATTCCGGAGATGATTATTCAGTTCCAATAGTTAACTTTGTTCTGGCTTGAAACAGTTGAATGAAATGAATATCGCATAAAAATAATACTTTATATTTGGTAAAACTATCCATTTCAGTTAGAGTCCTAATTTCATGGAGTCTGGTTTCATTCCATTCCTCTCTTCAGATGAGTTACTAGTACATAATCAGTAACTTCTAAATTCAGAATGGATGTTTTCTTTCACTATCTCAATCTTGTCACTCGTGGCTGTCTTGATTTCTCATCAGCAGGTAAGCATGGATTTTTTGTGTGTGTATTTATATATAAGTGTTAACATACAACCAAGAAAGGAGAAGTTTTGAAAGCAAATAGTTACTTTAAGATGGAATTGGTACCCTACTTTGAATTGAGGGTAACAGATGAGAAAGGTTTTCATTTTTCTTTTATAATTCTTTCCGTAGATCAAACCCCCTGATTTATCCTTCAGGCTCAACACACCCCCTAATTTTAACAGACCTCAAATTTCCCCCCTACTTTTAGCAGACCCGTCAACATTTTTTTCTACTTTTCAACAGACACCAAATGTTCCAACAAGTGGGTAGATTAGGGGGTTAATCCCATGCTCAGTTGGATGAAGGGAGGTTTCTATGTTCATATTATCAGACTCAGCTCATTTTGTGAACACTCCATCAATAAATTTTCCCTTGATCATTAATTATAGTTTGAAGTATTTTTAAGATTATTATATGTTCTTCCAAGCTATCATTGGTCTTCCATCTTGTTTCACATCTTTATCCCAGGCTGCTTATCTAGTCACTTCCTCAATTCCTTAATAAAATGGTTGGTTTGACATTTGCCATAATTGCAATTTCAGTGATAACATACAGTATATAGAACATTTTTAATGGTTGTGAAGTCCTGGTGACTATATTTGAATTTGACAAATAGGACAAAAACCTTTTCTTTTTTTTTTCAATTATTCCTAGTACATGTGGTAGAGGCCAAGATAATCATGGTGGGTAGAATTTGGCAACTTGCTTTTTACTGTAAGTGCATCACATGTCTAAACATGTGAAAAACAGTTCAACTTTTGAGGACAAAAAAGCTATATAACTGCCTATGTCATTCTTTGTTTTATTTTTCAGTAAAACCTTTGTGTTTCACTTTGTGATATGTTCTCTTCCCACACAAATGGCCACATACACCTGAGAGTGGATCATTGTGATAAGTAAACAGTATTAAATCTTGCAGCTTCAGTTAGATAGGTATATTTTGATGTTTCGTCCATAATATTCGTTTTGATCAGTGGGAGAATCAATTGCTAATTTTGACATTGATCTATTTTTAGTTGTATACCAGAGCTGTGTTTGATTTTCATCTTGAAAAATATAAGGAGAAGTTGTCATCTGGAAGTCTATCTCTCAAGTTTTCTGTTAGACATTAGTTGATTCAGAACACAATCAGTATAGATTGTGAAAAATTAATATTCTAAATACAAGTGAAATTGTTTAACTGCCTTTTGACACAACAAGACATTCCTTTTTCAGTTATGGGATAATTTAGTTCAACTCTTGTCTTCTTCTTTTTTATTTTGACTGAGTGAAATAGAATGCATCTGCCCCATTGTCATTAAGACTGGGAGAACTGTTCGGTAGTAGGTCGACTTAGCTCCAATATGAAATGGCCACCTGACATAAAGAACAGATGCCATGTGCAGCCGCTCCTAACACGGAGTACAGACATCCTGGATCAGGAGCCTTTACAGGGTACTATCAGCCAGGCCAGCTGAGCCCAGGTTTTTTAGCGAGCCCATTACTGCTCCCTTCCTCCTTTTTAATTCCGGCTTAGGACTGACAAAGGCAGAGTTCATCTCTTGTACTGATAAGATTAAATTAGTCATAATTGTCTGGGTTTCATCTCTGTTGTTCCTCCTCCTCATTGATATTTCTCCATTTCCAAAGTAAGAATAAACAAGAATCACACATACAGGGAGACAAAACTGAATCCAAATAAGTTGATGTTTCAATAACAATGTTTTTACCAAAATGTCACATATAACTAAGCTTATTTGGTCTTGTGATTCTTATCTATATTCAAATTGTACCTCACATCAATCATTAGGCAACTTGAAGTGAATTATCTGGAATCTTTTTTTAAAAGGGGTTAGATGTCTTTTTCTTCTTTCTTATCTCCATGCAATAATATTAGGGGATCACTAGATGTGATGGGTACAATTAATTTCAGATATAATTTTTCAAATTCTTTTGTCTGAAGAAAGTATGTACTTTAAATATCCAATGGTCTTGGCATAGTTCAACATAGATAGCCTGTCTGGTTAAGCCAGTGAAGTACTGAAACCTCTTATGTTCTTCATCTTTTACACCAACTAATTTTTTTATTTGAAAAGGCACAATTTGGATTATAGATACAAGAAAATAAGACCTAATCCAAATAATTTAATAGTGTGTGAGGTTTCGGCAGCAGCATTGTCACCATCATCAGACAAAAGAATAAAATCATTTTAAAATCATTTTTATTCTTTTGTCTGATGATGGTAAAAATGCTGTTGCCAAAACCTCACCCACTATTAAATTATTTGGATTAGGTCTTATTTTCTTGTATCTATTTTTTTATTTGTTTGTGATATATCCCCCCATTTACTCAGTCTTTCTAATAACAACTGCCGTCTTGGAAGATGGTAACAACGCTGTTACAGAAACATCATACAATATTTATTTGGATTTGGTCTTATTACCTTGTGTTTTTTCTCATATGTCTTTCTATACCAGATAGAGGAATCAGGATCTGCAGGAAATACATTTCATTCCATTAACGTTGATTGGAATCATTAAATCAGGTGAATATAAAGAAGGGTGCAATGTCAAATTTGATGAAGGATTGGCGAATTCCAGCTTGTTAATTCTTTCTTTTTTTTTATTATTTGTTGTTATTTTATCTCTCTATTTCTCTAATGGACATAATGAAGTTCACACACATTTTTCAAGAATTATTTAATGCCACATATGATCCATTGTGATATTTCCATTTGATAGCTTTATCCTATTTGGAAATGAAATCATCCTAAAAAACTTGAACAAAATTCTTTCTTTTTTTAATTCTTCCCAAGTTCCATCTTGTGGAGTTTTATATTGGCTGTCATACTACCATTATAAGGTTGTACCTCACAAATGAGTAGGCATATTGTTTATTCTGGTTTGGCAGATTTTTTTCTAATTATAATATTTTTACAGAGATTCTTCCTAGCTTTGGATCCCAATCTGAGGATCCTTGCCCTTATATTTCTCAACATTTTAGCCCTAAGTCTTATTCTTCTTCTTCTTTCTTATCTCCACTCAATCATATTAAGGTATCAAGCTTGTAAAGCTTGAGACTTTTGATGGTGTCTGCCGAGGAAGAGGAGAGTCTAGGTCTTATGCCAAGTTGCAACAGCACAAGTTTGTTAGGCTATTGGTTGTTCAGTATGCTGAAGTTGTGCTTGAGCATTCATGGGATTTATGTGTCAAACTTCATCTACTTAATAATTTCTTATTGTCCTCAACTTCTATGTGGTCTTTATTATCAAATTTTCTTTTTTTCTGTGATTCATCCTGAGAGCCTTCTTGTCTTCCACAGAGGATGTACAAGTCTTCATATAAAATTCATTCTGGATGTTTTTCTGGGAGAATTTTCTCCTCAACTGTGCCATGTGTTCTAGAACTTCTTTCTTATCTAAAAAAAAACTTCAGCCAAATTATAATGTTTTTTACTAAAGAAAGATACGTAATTTAAAGCTCAAATTAATTATCCTAAGTTTTTCACTTTTAAGAGAAAGAGATATTTTTATTATGGACTCTCTTACACACAAATCATGACTCTTATATACATCTCTATTTTTAGTATCTAAGACAGCTATAGCACTACGTTTTCATTTACAGTAAAACCCCTCTATAATGAACCCCAATGGAACTGAACCTTTGGTTCACTATAGACATGGTTCATTATAGCCATAGTTTACTCTATTATAAAATAAAAATGGTGATATTATTTCAGGTTCATTATAAAGGAAGGTTCGCTATATTCCTGGTTTGTTTTAGCAGGGTTTTACTATATTTACATATAACTGTACATAAGTGGTACAGCCTATTCCACGCTGACGAGTGCCAACAGCGCGAAATGCGTTCGTGGATGGCTTTTCTTAATTTATCAAGAAATTGGGTTGGCCAAATATCAGGGAACAGGCTAAATCAATGTTTAGTTGATTTCTGTTCCACCAGATGGCGCTCTGCCTTCTGTAAAGCACATGTGCTCATTGTCAGGATATGCCTTTTTTATTTTTACATATAACTGTAAGGGGGGAAAATTAAAATGAATATCCATTAGAGTATAATTACCTATATAAAAATGTTTTTTGTTCACAGGTTTATTATAAGAGAAGTTTTGTTATTTTCCTGGTTCGTTTTAGCGGGGTTTTACTGTTTTTATATATAACTGTAAGGGGGAAAATTTTTAATTGACTATCCTTTAGAGTATAATTACCTACATATAAATGTTTTTTTGTTGTTGTTGTTGTTAATTTTATAGAAACTGACAGAAAATGTCTTCAAATATTTATCAATTTTTTTTTAAATTAATCTTTTTGTTTAACATTAACACACATAATGAAACCCTCACATTAAAAAATATAATAAATGAATGTTTTGATTCTCACACTCCTTATTTTAACTTTTATTTATAAAATTATTCATAGAGTTTAGCAATATATCTATATAGCAATATTGTTGATGTGTTTTTTATTGTTTTTTTTTTATATAATTATATATATATTTTTTCAAGTTATATAAAGAAAAATGTGCCAAATTTTATTTGAAGTGCCAAGTCTGTTATTGTTTTATAAATTTTGTGTTATTTAAAATAGATATATATATTTTAAAGTAAATCTTAAGAAATTTTTCTGACATCAATTTCTTAATGACGTTCATGAACAACAGAAAAAAAGGAGAAAATAAATTATGCCAACATTTAGATATTTTATTGTTTCTAAAAATATATTTATATATACAGTAGAACCTCCCTTTAGCGGATACTTCTCCACAAAGGACAGTTTTGATTTCCAAAATTACCATTTTTACAATTTAGCAACTCTCCGGTAAGAGGACAACTCTCCTTAAAGGACACTTTGGTTCTGCAATTAGGTGTTGTCCTTTACAGAGAGGTTCAACTTTATTTTATTAAAATGAAAATAAAATTTTTCAAACAATTATTCAACATAGGTCCCATATGATAGATTCATTGTAAAAATTGTTTACTTTTGCTCAATCTAATAAAACAGCATTTCTCTTTTTTTTGTTGTTGTTGGTAAAAAGATCAAAACCTTTAGCAATAATTTGAGTCAAAAGGCGATCCATTAATTAAGATTATAGAAAAAGGGCGTACCTGGATCTGTAAAGAAAAAAAAAACAATTTTTTTCTCAAAATATTTCGAGAGATTGCTCCCTCTTCATCAATTGATTAAGAGGGAGCAATCTCTCGAAATATTTTGAAAAAAAAAATTTTTTTTTTTCTTTTTTTTTTCTTTACAGATCCAGGTACGCCCTTTTTCTATAATCTTTAGCAATAAGTTTATTTATTATTAAAAATGTGAGCTTTCAAGATCTTGTTCTTTAATGGACAAACATCTAAGAAAAAATGTTACAAAATGTGAAATTGTAATGGGATCAGGCTGATAAATTAGAAGAAATGTATTTCCCCTGTTCATACAACTAAAAGTTGATAATGGCTTGCGCCATCTGTTGTAATAAATATCAACTAATAACAAAATAACTATCAACTTTTTTACAGAATTGACCGATTAATTGAGATTGATTAATCAAACAACAACAACAACAAAAAGTCTTTATTTAGGGTCACTGACCCTATACAGGATTCACCAGAGGTATGCATAAGAACAAAGCAGTGAGACAAAGGAAACAACGATATAGACAGAAGAAAAAAAAAAACAAGAAAGAGGGAAGCAAGAAAAAGAGATTGATTAATCAAGAAAGGGTATTCGGAAAATTCAGGAAAAATGTAAAAATCAATGATTAGTTGATATTTATTCTGACGATGGTGCAAGCCATCAACAACTTTTAGTTACACAATCATGCCTTTATCTTTCTCTTAATCTAAAAGTTTTAATAATAAACACACTCTTATTGTGTGAAGAGCTTTGATCTATTTAAAATAATACACCTATCCCCCCTGATTTACACAGTAGATACGTTCCTGAGAAAAACGTGTAAATCGGGGGATAGATGTACACAGAAATAAAAATAAAATGCATTGACAGGTTAAAATATGTAGTCAGCACATAAGCTCAGGATTCCTCTTGAGATGTGTACACAGCGCATGTGTTCAATCACAGTAGCATTTAGTATAGTGCGATAAAAACAAAAAAAAAAAAACTTATTTGGAAAACTGTGTAAAAGCGAAAATGTGTAAAACAAGTACCGTGTAAATCGGAGGATAGGTGTATATTACAATTTTCTTATATTTTATTTTGTTTATATAATACATCTTTATTGAAAGATATATTTTGATGGTATTATTTATACTGAGATATTGTTTGTATCTTACTTGCTCACACCAGATGTATATGTTTTCCATTTTTATCTTTCTCAAACTTCAGTGGAACATGGTTATAACAATGTAAAATCTTGGTCTTAATTGAAATTGTTATAATGAGGTTTATAACTGTATAGTTCTTTTTTAAATTTTCCTTTAAAAATTGAACAAAAATAATTTTCACTAGAAAAAAGAAATATTTAAACAATAAAATCACTTTTGTGAAAAATAAATTGAATATAAAGATATATAAAATATTAATTTAATAGTCTGCATGTTTTGATTATATTTTCACATGTCCAATTTTATTTTTCCATGTAAATGTATATATTCTCTTGTCAATCTTTTCCACCTGAAAATGTCATTCAATATTTAGTCTCTTTTGTTCCCTAAATATGTTTTCTCACATTAACTTTACTGACTGAAATTTGAGATTGAGATTTGGCTCCTAGTTTCTTGTTTTCTTAGACAAGCAACAACTTAAAAAATGTATATTAAATTAATATTTATATTCAATTAAATAGATATTTAATCATCTGTGCTCAATTAATTAAAATGAAGATCTATCTGGAGGTAAGTTTCTTTATATCAATTTTTTTATTATTATTAAAGTAGAACCTCCATGAAAGGACACTCACACTATAGGACATCTCTCTATAAAGAACAGTTTTCATTTGCAAAATTACTATTTTTACTCTTTTGCAACTCTCCGGTAAGAAGACAGCTCTCTCTCTAAAGGATACTTTGGTTCTGCAATTAGGTTCTGTCCTTTACAGGGAGGTTCTACTGTACAAGAATTCTCAAGCTTTCAGTATTGCCCTTTGACAGGTGTAACTCGATAACTGAATAAACGCCTAAGTGTAGGATATATGTATATATACTTATTATATATCCTTCACCAGCGAGTGCAAGTAACCAAACAGGGCTCTGGCACATTTGTAAGTGCAAAGTCGAACTGCTTTTCACATGTGTAGACATGTGGTGCACTTACAGTAAAAGCAGCCCCCTATTTCTACCCACCATGATTATCATGGCCTGTACCACGTGTACTAGGGGGGGGGGGGGGGGGGGATAAGCAAAAAAAAACATATATATATATATATCCTTCACTCCTGTATATTTACATATTGTGTTACTTCCATAAAAAGACTGATAAACCTGAAAGCTTGAGAGTTCTTGTAATAATAAAAATTGATGAAGAAACTTTTTCCCAGATAAATCTTATTATTTATTCAATTTTATTTAATTAATAAATTTACACACAAACTTATCACAAGGTAACAAGAAAAGATTCAAATAAGCAAATACACTGCTTATTTCAATGCGAGACATTACACACTCTCTCTGTGCAACAAATGATGACCATTTTAATGTAAATATATAATAAATTCACATCCTTGGAAGCTATTTTATTTATTACTTTACCATTTGAATCTGATTTTTTTCTTTTATAAATAAAATATCTCTATACTTACTAACTTTTTACTGTGATGAAAACAAATATTGGAAAACCTTGGTTCATCCTTTATTTACATACATTTCTACTGTCCTCTATAAAGCTTATTTCCATATAGATTCATTGAATAACTTAACTAAGAAATTCTTCCTATCAATGGCTTTATTCTAATTGATGTTACCGGTTTACCAGAAGTGTCTTTTTCTGGGAACCAGGTAAAACTGATGGAAAAATGGCCCTTGACAGTTAAAATCTGTGATGGTTTAATACTCATTGCGGGTCAGTTGAGCTTTGGAATTGAATGTTATATTTCAAATTCCATTGGTCACGAAGAAATTTGCTTGATACTAAATCCTTCCTATATTTCAAAACAGAATAGTCCAATATCATATTAGATTCATGCATGTAATCATAATTAGGGGGTCGGTGGAAGGCTGGTTAAACCGTTTGGTTTTCGACCACTAGGACCCGGGTTCGATTCCCGCAATGGACACTTTTTTCTGTTTAAAGAAAAAAAAATGCTCCAATGGCCCCCGATTCTTGCAAAAGTCCAACCCCACCAGCGAGTGCAAGTAACCAAACGGGGCTCTGGCATTAGTAAGTGCAAAGTCGAACTGCTTTTCACATGTGTAGACATGTGGTGCACTTACAGTAAAAGCAGTCGCTAACTACCCACCATGATTATCATGGCCTGTACCACGTGTACTAGGAATAAGCAGAAAAAAAAAAAAAAATGTAATCATAATGATCTGATGGATTATATTGGCAATACTGCTGGGAGGGTTCAACACTGATGAGCCAAGCCTTCTGAATATATCTTTTTACCGCAGTAAGGACAGTAGGAAAATATTTTATTTACTAAAGAAGAATAAATTGCATCAATTCTCTTGTACACTACTAATTCAACGTACTTAGTAAATATATACTATTTATAATTTTTATACTTCTTTATAGATTTTGTCTTGTTGTATGAGACTTTATGATCCAAATTGTGTACCTTAATTTTCTATGTTAATTTATTCTATCAACATTATCATCACTACTTAATATATGGATGTGCTCTTTTATATATATATATAAACTTTAAAATATCAGGCTCTTTTATAATAACCAAAAAAAAAACAATTAGTATATGTAAACTATCTAAATATATTTATTGTATGTACCATCCTTAATCTACCTCTGTATGTATCATCTAAGTTTTAATAAAGTGATGTTGAAGTGAAGAAGTCTCCCTCCCCCCATCTATTTAGGCCTAGCAACAGAAGTGAAGTTACTCTTCCTGCAGTCTCTGTGGAAAGGTATGACATCACTCCTAGGGTAATCATCAATCACAACCAGTTTTAGAGTCTAGAATTTGCAGATTCTTCTTCTTCTTTCTTATCTTCATGACTGGGTGAAGTAGAATGTGTTTGCCTTTGTCATTAAGACTGGGAGCACTACTCGGTGGCAGACCAACTTAGCTCCAAAAGAAATGGCCGCCTCTGACATGAGGAACAGACACCTCTGACATGAGGAACAGACACCTCTGACATGAGGAACAGACGTCATGTGCACCCGCTCCAAAATGGAGTACAAACGCTGCTCATCCTGTATCCCTGGATTAGGAGCCTTAACAGGGTACTATCAGCCGGGCCAGCTGAGCCCAGGTTTTTTAGTGAGCTTGTTACTGCTCCCCCCCTCCTTTTTAATCTGGGCTTGGGACCGGCAAAGGCGGAGTTTGCAGATTCTTGACAAATAAGGACAGTTCTAGCTGATGCAGATATTATGTTGGCTCATTCCCTTAACCGCCAAGAACAAAGGCAAAATGATACATGAAGTTCAATAAAAAAGACCAAAAAATATATTGTACAAAAGTAGGCAAGGATAGGACTGAAATTTTCATGGAGGATGAAAACCTCACCTCAACCACATTTAAGTACTTTGTCAACCTAATCATCTTATATGGGAAAAGTTTTGAGAATATCCCAAGGAAAAATGGCATTCAACAAGAAAATATTTCAATATTAAAATCCATGTGACTTGAAACCTAACCACACTTTTAAAAAATCCTCATTTGGAGTGTGTGTGTGTATAATCCTTTAAGACTTGGA
This sequence comes from Cordylochernes scorpioides, assembly GCA_030710605.1. NCBI lineage: Eukaryota > Metazoa > Arthropoda > Arachnida > Pseudoscorpiones > Chernetidae > Cordylochernes > Cordylochernes scorpioides. The sequence goes on along the minus strand of CP092882.1, from coordinate 20,653,822 downwards.
CCCTTAGAAATACAGAGTTTTGATATGTGAAGCTGATGATAAAATAATACCATGATCTAGAAGAAGCATAAGTTGGGAAGAAGAGCATCTTTATATAAGAAGATAATTGTGCAAGCTTTTTGGGCAAGCACCCTTCTATGGGTACAAGGGTGTTGAAGGGTGTCTTGCCAGGAAGCTTGTAGATCGTCCTCTTAAATAAAGAAGCTCTTCTTCCGACCTCCCATGCTTACCCCTCTGTAACTGGCCTGTGGTGCAGTGGACAATGTTGGGAGGTACAGTAAACCCTCTACACAATCAAGTCTTATTCTGGTAGACTTGATGCTGTAACCAGGAGGGACACTCCCTCTTTAAAAATCCTGAGTTCAACTGACCCAGTTGATAGACCTCAGCAAGGGTCCCACTCCAGGGATACGGAGGAGCTGCGTCTGTACTCATGTTAGAGTCGGCAGCAAAGGCGTCTGCTTCCACGTTAGGAACGGCCTCAAACTACAGCCAAAGTCAGACTTTCACCAAAGTGTGCTTGGATCATGGTGCCATGATCAACGAAAGCTGCACCCCTACACCCCATTCCATGAAATCAGAGCTCGAGGAGCATGAACTCATGGAATTCGTGTAATCTTTACACAAGGGGATAAGAAACAACAACAACAGGGTGTTGAAGGGTGTCTTGCCAGAAAGCTTGTAGATCGTCCTCTTAAATAAAGAAGCTCTTCTTCCTGACTTGTGTTTTTGTTCTTCTACAGTAAAAATGTAGATTATAATTGTCTAATAGCATGCTCTGACTGAAGAAGAAATGAAGATGTCTTTAAAATGATTTAGAAGAGATATGGCCCTACTGAAGATGATTGAGAGGAGGAGAATGGTCAATTTTGAAGATATGATCAAAAAAAGGAAGTTTTGAGAGTACAGGAGTACTGCTCACCAACTCATACATTGTAGAGAAATAGTCACCATAGTACATATACCATGGTAAGTTACAAGAAATGTTGACTACCCTGAGTATCATTTGGGAAGTACAAAAATAGATTTTTGCCCTCAAACATGATTTTCTGAAGGTTTAAAGAAGTACACTACAAAGTACTGGCAGTAAAGATGACGCTAGATTCTCCTCTTCTAAAACCTTTCCTTCAAATTTTATCTACCTCTTTGTCATCCCATGTGTTAACTTTTAAAAGTGTTGAAATTTTTTTATTTTTTTCACTCTTTCATGGTTTATTCAACTTGGTTTATTGGTTATTATTTCAAAATCAGAAATCTGCAAAAATATCAACCCTAATAGGGCAGCAAATGCAGTAGAACCTCCATGAGTCACACTAAAGGATTTCTCTCTATAAAGAACAGTGTTTATCTCCAAAATAGCCATTTTTACAATTTAGCAACTCTCTGGTAAGAGAACACCTCTCCCTAAAGGACACTTTGACTCTGCAACTAGGTATTGTCCTTTATAGAGAAGTAATTCTACTGTATAAGATTTGAGAGAAGCTACTAATACATTAAAACAGAAATATAGTATTGACCTCCAAACTTAAGAACCTACAAACAAAATATGACAAAGGAAATGGCATAGTTTTATGAAAGAAAATTATAAACAAAAATATTTTTTCTTTACTGAATAACATAGAATCTATTCTTCTGTATAAAATAAAAACCCTGCTAAAAAAATGGAGGGAAACATACATAGTTTGTGCTGTTTTTTCTTATCCTGCTTATCTTAGTGAAAGGTGGGTGACTTTTTTTAAATATTTGTTTAGCCTTTCAGTTACATGGAACACACTTTTTTTTTCAATCTAATATTTTATATAAAACCTTGTTGATATTCAACTCAGTTTCCATTTCTTTGTGAGACTGAAGGGGTACTCAATCAAGTTTTTTTTGTTTTTTTTTTACTGATGGATAATTCAAGAAAATAGACACAAAGTAATAAGACCAAACCCAAATAAATAAATAGTGTGTGACGTTTCGGTAACAGCGTTGTTATCATCTTCAGATAAAAGTACTGAATGTCAAAAGTCTGAAGATGTTAACAATACTGTTACCGAAACGTCACACACCCTTTTAAATTTTATTTAACACAAAAGAGAAAAATGAAAATAATTTTTTTCTTTTTAAAAATTATTTATCGCTATAGTAACAACAATAGTTAAATTTTTAAAGCCCATTTTTAAGAACTCTCATTTCAAGTTAGATATATATTTGAAATCTGCGCATTTCGAAGAATAATGCATTTTTATCAAGTTGATGATAAACATTGTTTCGAAATCTGCTTTTTAATTTGTGTCGCCAAAGCTTTTTAAAAGAAATAATCTCGTTTTTGATCCAATTTGGAGCTGTTTTTCCAAATTATGAGCCGCTGATTGAATTCCAACATTCTGATTTTGGAACTATAATGACTTTGTTGCTCTAACAACCTCGCAGTGACTCAAATTAGCAAAATTTTTATTGGAAGAAATTTTGCAAGACATCCGATTTAAGACCAAGCTTTATCAACAGATATAAAGTGAATTGTAAACCTTCCCCCCCCCCCCCCTCCCCCCATGATTCTGCTGTCAAAATATCAGCCCCGAAGCGCAATCCATTCTGCGTTACTTTTGAATTGGATGGACTTAATTTTTATCGTCGAAATTTTACAAGACCGCCGATAAAGGCGTCAACCAATATCCGCAAATAGGAGCTGACTTGGAAACCAAATTATTTTGACATATCGCTACTAAAATATTAGTGGTTATATAAATACCAATCTGTGCTAATATTACGTAGTATTTGATCAATTATTATTGGATGATATATATCACTAGACGTGTCCTAATTATAACTCAAATAACTTTCGTAAAATGACAAACCCATATGTTTGGGCTAATTGGAAATGAGGGTAGGGTGTATTTCGCCTTCTGAGAAGTTAATAACCAATTCCTTTTTATGCTGATATGCAGACCAATATCTGGACAAATGTTTTGAAAGTTTATGACACATATCCAATAGGAACATTACATTATCGAGCCACTGCCTATTATAATTGGATTATAATGTTCAAATTATGTAGCTCTTGAAAACAAATTAACAGGGATAGCCAATATAATGAAAGGTTTTGCCAATTTTCGCTTGTTAGAATGGCTCCGCGAAATCTCAAATTTATGTCACTGCCTACAATATTAGAATCACTCTTTTCATATTTTGATGATAGAGGTAGGATGAAACGGTACGATTTTAAAGGCAATTTTGAATGTGTCCGCATCAAATTAAATATGTTTTGGTATATTGGTCATATTATAGAAATGATATCAAGAGAAGAACCCGAGATTATTTTTAAAACCCCAATATGAATGCAATTATATAAAATCATTGTGCATGAAAAATGATATTAACGCGCGCAAGGGCTGCAAAATCTGGCCCTCCGAAAAGACGCCGCGTCGAAACTTCAATGGTGGGTCCAGAGCTGCAAAATATGGCTTTTGGCATAAAGCCTGGTGGAATCACCTTGAGCGACAAAAAGGCTGCAATATATGGACCTGGACATCGATTCCTTGAGAAGCGATATGGTGGCGACAAAGACCCAAGTCCTTTGGCATGGGACGAGGAATGGATCAGGGCTGAAAAATATTGCTCCTGATTGTTCCCACGTGGATATATCTATGAAGGTCCAAGGCGCAAGAACAGTCAATATTATAAATATATATATATTTAGATATAAAAGATATATATATAAATCTTTGCTACTCTGCCCACAAAAACTAAAAGTCATCTGTATAAAGGCCTGAAGATAAGTATTTATTCCAAACTTTTATCCCATACTTGTGGCATCATGTGACTGCCTGTTTAGGATCAGATCGAAAGATCATCAATGCTGCGCTTTGTTTGCACTTTCGTGGTAATTGCAATTGATATACCAGCTCACACCAGCCCTCAACCTTATAAAAACGAAGATATAACAACGTGAGTTCTTTGATTTTTATAGCACTATGTTTTAAACTTAATGTGTATTGTTCAGGAGGCAAGAAAAGCTTGTCATGAAAGCTAATGGACTGCAGTGTCTATCGCCTCTATACTTCTTCATTGCTGCTTGATAGATATCAACCACCAAATAAAATGAAGTCCAATAAACCATTTTACCTGTGTGATTTTTAAAGATTTATCTTTGTCGTGATTTCTAGACCATACATTAAGTCTGGAACAATGGGGTTCATAAAGATGAATATGGTATTTAAAAAGATTTATATTTTTGAGCTGTGGCCCAGACGAAATACGAGTTTGTATAAGACAATTTTGAAAATTGAAACAAATTTTATTGACTTCTTGTCAATAATTATTGATTAATTTTTTTAATGTAATGATTATTTCTTTAATGTAAATTATAATTTACATTAAAGATGGAAATAAATAAACTAAAATATAGATGATCATGCTGGGGTGTGCCCCGGCGAGTGAGCCTTCTTTCCCAGGCGATGAGCGGGTCCTCTGCTCCCCCGGTCAGCCCAACCTGAACGAAGTACCGGTAGATGATGAATTTGGCCAACGCCAGGATGGCCAAGTCGTCATCTCCGAGGCCAGACCCGAAAATCCAGGCCCGCAAGTCAGGGGGTCGCCCAAGGACACTGAAGGCTTCGATGATGAGGGGCCTGATACGCCTGCAACTCCAGTAGCGATGGACAAAGGAGCTATCCACGGAACCGCAGGCCTGGCATGATGAACTGGTCGAGGCCGGATGGTTCGGGTGGGGGAGGGCCAACCTAAGCGAAATGTCGGCGTCGTGGCCCGAGAAGGCGCAGAGCCGCAGTGAAGTCCAGTCGAGCCTGGCCGGCGCGTCAACCACAGATGTCCATCTGGAGAGAAGCCTGGTGATCGGCTGTGCCGCGAGGCACGGACGCTCCAAGGTGCGACGGGCCGAGCGGGTGGTGAGCTCGAGAAGGCGTAACGCCGTTGTTGAGGAGGACGAAGGCCTCGCGGCGGCCGTCGGCGTAGGTGTACTCGCCGAGCTTAAACTGCATGGGGGCGATGGATGTTACCCTGCCATATGGCTGCAGCGCCTGGACGATGCTGTTGTCCTCGACAAAGAAGGGGAGGTTGCCAATGACAATCCTCTCAGCCCTCTTGCGGAAGGGGAATGTCCTGAGAAGCGTGCCCTCGATTTCAATGTTGTTCCCCAAGAGGCGCTCCGCAAGAGCCCTGCTTGTCAATCCCACGAGGACGTGGCCATTCATTCTGGTGATTTGCAGGATGTTCCTCGGCCCGCCGACCACCGCATCAACCGCCCGGAGGTACTGGTAGGGCGAGAAGTCCGAGCATTGCTCAATATACACGCAGTATTCCTGCGTGGAGGAGGCCTGTCGGGCCTTGGCGTTCGCGATGTGAGCTCGCGTGGTCTTAATCTCTTGGACCTGCGGTGACCACATCCTAGGTGTGTTTCCTCGCGGAGCAGTGGTGGTCACTCTGCGCGGTGCAGCGCCGCTGGTCTGCACTCCTGTAGTGCCGGAGGATCCCGATTCACGGCGCCGCTTCTTGTGTCTCACCACGGTAAGGCCGTCGCCGTTATTCTCCTCTTCCTCCACGCTCTCCGCCCAGTTCTCAGCAATCTTTAGGGCGCTGTTGGGAGAAGGCCTAGCCGCAATTCGATTCGCCGCGGCAGTATTTGCACGAGATTCATTCTTTCGAAAATCGATATTTGCTGATTTCTCAGCGCTGGTTTTCCCTTTCGAGCTGAGCCTTTCCGGCCTCTTTCTCCTTGGTTCCACCTTGGTGAAGCCGTCTGTTTCCTCCTCCATGGGGAGTTGATTCGCTCGATCGACGAGATTCGCCCAGCCCGTCAACGGCTTGCCTGTTCCAGGCTGATGGTTGGTGGTGGTCTTCTCCGTCGCCGGAGGAGTGCTGATTGCATCAGCAGTTGAAGATGGCAATTGGCTATCAGCCAAGGCCATTGGTGATTCGGGGGGTGGGGAATCCCCCATAAAAATGTAAAATTACCCTTCTCTTCGGAGGCGGTTATAAATTCCTAACCAGCAAAGTTTGGGGTAGGAGCGCGCGCCCGTGCATCCTCGCTGCGGGTCTTCGGGATCAGACAAATGGAGCTACGCCGCGTGGATGGTGGCAGGGCGTCGCGGAAGTGGAAGGCCGTAAACACACGCCACAAGGCTCCCGCGAGGAAGTCCACAAAGGCAACTAGGAGATCGCAGGGCAGACCGTCCCAGCCTGGGGCCCTTCCGCGAGGGAGACGGGAGATGGCGGCGGCAATCTCGGCCAAGGTGATATCTTCCCTGTAGAGAGGGTCGTCCTCATCGTTGTCAAGGGGGATGGTAGTCCCCTCAATGAAGGCTGCGCCAGCAGTCAGGTCACAAGCCGCACAAGCGAGGCTGGAAAATATCATAGGCCCCATGCCGCAGTTCAGGACCATCGATGACCGCGCCGTCCTCGTTTCTGATGATGACAGCTGGGCGGCAGTGGCGCACGAGGTCCGGGAGGGATGGGTAGTCGGCATTGATCGACCAGGCCTCAAGCTGCGCCCTGATGAGGCGTCGAGCCCTGCCGATGTAGCTGTCATCACAAGTGTAGTGGGGAGGAATGTGGAGTGATCGAGCTTCCGAGAGCAGGCCGGCCTTAATGAGCGACCAGCGGTCCCACAACTGAGACGCATCAAGCTGGAATAAGTCCTCCCCAATCTCCACCAGATAGTTATTTAAATGCTCTAGGACCAGCCCAGAGCGGAACATAGCGGCCACGCGAGGTTGGGACGGGGCGGCTGGGGGGCCTACACGGAGCAGCACCATGCGATGATCGGAGATGTTGTAGAACGTGGTCGCATAAGATGTTGTTCTCTCCAAGAAACGCGCTGGAACGAGGATCCTGTCGAGGCGACTGCTCTCGATCTGGTCGCCGTGGCTAGCGACCCTGGTGGGGAGGTGAGCGGCGTTAAACTCGGTGGCCGCGTCAAATAGCGCAGCCGATTCATGAAGAGCTCTGAGGGCCCCCACGGAGAGAAAGTCGCGGTTCCGGTCCTCCATGATGTTAAAATCCCCAAGGTCGGTGTTCCGCCTAGCGAACGTAGGACAGTTGGCTCTGCGGTGACCCTGCTTGCCGCATTTCGAGCACTTTATCCCGAAGGATAGGAAGGCTGGCAGAGAATCGCCTTTCGATGTTAAGTCAAGGCGACAGCTTATCCAGCTTCATGCCTTCGTGGAGTAGGATGTAGGCCTCCCGGCGGCCGTCGGTGAAGGTGTACTCACACATTTTGACCCGGATAGGGGCGATAGAGGTCACCCGTCCATAGGGCCGTAGGGCTTCTTTAATGGCGGCGTCTTCTACGAAGCCGGGGAGGTTTCCCACAATTATTCTCTCCGCCATTTTGCGATAGGGGAAGATCTTGAGGGTCGGGCCCTCGATTTCCAGGCCCTGGTCGATCAATCGGTCCGCAGGGGCTTTGCTGGACAGGCCTACAAGGACGTGCCCATTTATCCTGTTGAATTGGACGATGTTCTTGGGTCCCCCCCCCCCCCGACCAGCTTTTTCAAGGATTGGAGGTATTGGTAGGGCGCAAAGTCAGGACAGTGCTCGATGAAGAAGTTGTTGTCCTGATTGGATGAAGCCTGCCTGATTGGATGATGCCTCTAGCATCAGCGACATTTTGCCCGTGTGGCTTTTACCTCTTGGACCTGCATTGTCCGCAGCCCTGTAGGTCGCTTGCGCGGCTGGGAGTTGTCTGGTCCTCTGGCGCTGCTGGGCTGCGCCGCAGGATGTTCTGAAGGCGCTGAGCCGCGGCGCCGTTTCTTGTTTCTTACCTTGGTGAAGTCATCTTCTGGACCATCCTCCACCTCCATGGTCTCAGCCCAGCTTCTCGGGGCCTGAATAGCGCCAGTGGATGACATAGGCGCCGTGACGTCGCGCTCAGCGGCGGGTTTTGCATGATTGTTTCTGGCTGGCAAATTTGCATAGCCAGCAGTTTTTCATTGATTTCTGAAGAATCAATTGCTGAAGCTTCTTTTGCTGAATTTTCAGCTAAGGCCCCACAATTCGAGCCCAGCCTTTCAGGCATTTGTAGAGCTCCTCCAGGGCTTTCAGCCGGTGCCACACATTAGCCGAATATTTTGGCATTTTCACACACGCCAAAGACGAAAAACGGCGAAGTTAAAGAGGCGGTTGAGATTTTTCAAACCTCAGAGATGGGGCAGGAGCGCGCGCCCGTGCATCCTCGCTGCTCGAATCCTCGTATGTGTGTGTAGCCTGCGCTTGTGCTCCAAAAATTACCCTAAATGGGATGAGTAACAAGAGGTGGGACTCGTCTCCCACCACCGCCATTGGGAGGACCTTCCTCGCCTATAGCTATCCCCATGCTGGTTGGTTGTTTCTCTTGTATCCCATGGATGTCAATTTCCGTTTTTGGGCTGTCCAGTCAGTTTAGACCTGTCAAACAATGGAGGAGCATTTCGCCCCATTTGATACATGCTCAGGAAAGAATAACTTCAGGGGCTCTTTCAGGCACCTGCCGAATAGAGAGGGCTTCTAGCAGGCTGCACACAACCACCAACTTGAGGACGGAATGCTGTCACTAGGCTGCCTGTCCTCTTCTTGGCGAAAGCTCCTCGAGTCAGTAAACAAGTCCTCAGGGGTTCAAACCAGGCATTGACATCTTGTTGCTTTGGCTGTCCTCTCAAATGAATCATATATTCCCCTTTACCGCAGTTTTGCGCCATTTTAACATAGATAAAAAATTATTGACTTCACAATTTTTTCTTCTCTCCGCTTCTATTATAATTGATAATTATCAATTCTTAGTGGGGTTTGTTTCAGTTAATAGATCTCTTCAATCCAGGTCGCTTTATTTCATGAGATCTACAAGGGATCAAATGAAACGTTTACAATCTGACAAAGATTTTTCTATCTAAACACCTCTACTCGTGAATATTTCATTTGATCCCTTTTATATCTCATGACTCCCCCCCCCCTCCGCTCTGGACTGACGCCATTAGCCCAAACCATTGTCTCCAGGTGGGCACTCCTCAATTTTCAAAAGCTGGTGTTGTGGCCTTGACACTAAATTTGATCAATAGATATTGTTTTTAGGTTTGTTGGGACACGTTTTTTGAAACCATACCCCAACAGAAGGCGTATGGATAATCAAATCAAATGGATACATGGCTTCCCTCCCACATAGACTTACAGACCACTTTTTGCCCAGAAACCTAGACAATTGATGACACCAGACTTCCATGCCGAAAGCTGATGCCTGGTGAAGAAGACACCAGTGACATCCAGAGACATCCGCGCTGGAAGCTGTTGTTCCATATGTACATACAGGGTGTACCAGGTAAATTGGGACTAACTTTGACAGTCCATAAAACAAAAACTACTTGAGATTAAAAACTTGTTTTTTTTTTCATTACGTAGCCATATTCATGTAAAATGCAACAGTACATGTGTGCGCAGTGTAGTGATGAAGAGTAACCGAGAATTTGAAAATCGAGCTGCTATCATCGTTGCTCTGCGCGCCGGAAGGAGCCCCAAAGAGATAGTGGATTTTCTTAAGTTGCCCAAAACCACTATTTATCGTGTCAAGAAGCAGTTTGATGAGGCCGACAGTAACAAAGAGGGGATAGCTACAAGGAAAAAGCACTCGCGTCGATCGGACAGGGTAAGAGGAGAAGAATTTGTTAAAAATGTCAAGGAGAAGATTGATGGAAACCCTGGGAAGAGCATGAGGGCCATAGCCAAGGAAATGGACGTTGGCTCTATGACAATTGTCAGAACTATCCATGAGGACCTTGGTCTCAAGTCTTATGCCCTTCGGAAAGGTCAGTTGCTGACTGAGAATATGAAGAATAACAGAAAAGGAAAGGCTGCTGCCCTCCTCAACAACCTGAAACACGACTCTTTTGGCATGCTAAGGTTCTTCTCTGACGAAAAGAACTTTGACGTGGACCAAAAGGTAAATCCCAGGAATGATCGCTGGATCTGTAAAGACCTCTCAGAGATACCTGTCGTGATGCACACGAAATTTCCTGCCTCCGTAATGGTCCTTGGCGTTATCAGCAGTGAAGGTGATGTCATGCCTCCCCATTTCTTTGAGAAGGGCCTTAGGATGAACGCTGACACCTACATCAATGTTCTGGAGACCGTTGTGAAGCCTTGAATGGACATGGTGGCCGCAGGAAGGAAGTATGTCTTCCAACAGGACTCAGCTCCAGCCCATAAGGCAAAAAAGACACAATCGTGGCTGACACTTAACGTCCCTAGTCACTGGGGTCCTGATATTTGGCCCCCTATTTCTCCAGATTTCAATCCCCTCGACTACTATGTATGGGGCGTTGTTGAGAGAGATGTCAACAAAGCTCCTCATACCACCATCCAGTCTGTCAAGAAAGCAGTTCACACGGTGATGACCCAAATGGACAAGGTCATCGTCGCCAAGGCCTGTGCTTCATTCCGCACTCGCCTCGAGACTGTTGTAGCTAATAATGGAATCTACATTGAATAAATAAAAACTATATCCTTTTATCTACTACTGTGTCAAATTTCATTGATATTTTAATTTTTACTTGCAAAAAATTTCAGTTAAAATACCATTGATGAAATTCCCAATTTACCTGGTACACCCTGTATATTCCCCTCACCAAAAATTTAGGTAAAGGTGACCAGAAAAAAAAATGGAGAAGGAAGATCTCTAAAAGACTGAACCTTATAAAATATCCTTCCCGAGAAAGGAAAGCGTTATATTACAGTTCAAGTGAAAAGGGGCCTGTGTCGATTTTTAGCTAAGACGGAGGGGGGGCGATATATATATACCGTCCCGAGAAAAAGGGAGGATAGTATTTCAATCCATGTGGAGGGGGGGGGCCTGGCGTCTGAAATTTTACACTAGGGCCGTGGCTGTTTCTCTCTTTAGATTTTTTTTTGTTTTGGTAATACTATATGTTCTATTTTGATGGGAGAGGCCTGGGGCGTCGATGAAATTGTATACTGGAGCCGTTGGCCATTTTGATTGGTGTTTCTTTCAGCGAATGAAAACGGAGAGAGACATGAATAAAAGAGGGTTTCTTGGCCAAAAGGCAGATTGAATCGGAGTCGCTCAGTGAGAGGACAGTTTTCAGACGGGAGACCAGACCTTTGCCGGCACTTTCGAGAAAAGGTAAGCCATTTGTCATTATGACTTAGCGCCCCCCCTTTTTTGTGTAGTAACCAACCTAGATTTCGCATGGGCCCTAAAGGGCTATAAAGTAACTTCAGGTCACCTCTATCTAAAATTTTACTATGTAAATAGCATACCTCGTCAGTATAGACATGTTCCCAAATTATAATCTATTTAAATAAATATCTAGAGAAAATTTCTTGTTTCCTCTCATACATATTTCATTCCTTTTGCTTTATGGTACTACCCCCCACACCTTAATTTCACAAAGTGTACAAATTATAGAACAACCGACTCTGTTGAAATAGAGTTGTGTACTATATCTTATACTATATATTGACACAGCAACAGTTGCAAAATTACGACTTTATTAGGGCTACTTTGAGGGTAATTATCTGTCAGGTTTTAGTAATGTTTGTACTTTTATGTGTTTCAGTGCGTTATTCCATCATATTTACCATTATACCATATTTTCTGATTCCTCGGGCTATTTTTACGCTGTTAGGAGGGTACGGCATGATGCAAACAGATTTGTATGTTTGACTATTGTTTTTGTTATTTGGGCTATAAAATGCCTTAATGTGAATCTATTTACAGTTGATCTGTAGAAATTATAGAGATCTGTTGCTATAATTTTAGCTCCCAGCGTCTTCAGTGGGTTGCTAAACCTCCAGAAGGAGTCTTTTATAGATTGCCCAATTTAATAACGATTTCATGGGTTGTCTGATGAAATTGTATACTAGTGTCGTGGTTGTTTCCATCTTTAGACCTTTGTCCTGACAATATTATATGCTCGATCCCTGCTTTAACTCAAACTCTTAATCAATTACAGAGTTTCCCCCGTTTTTTTTTATTTTTTTATTTATCCTGTTTACACAAATTGCATTACATGTGATGATGTAAAGACATATGTCGATGGTGTATCATTGACAGCTGTGCTTCTATTATACAACATTAAGGTCTTGCTGCGGGTTATATACATGGGGTTGTTGGCCTAAATTGCCATATATATATATACTTAAGTAAGGAAACTTTAATAAGTCACATCGTGTATCCTCCCTTTTCATCTATCCAAACCGGGAACGCAACAATGGCGCCCGCCGCGGGGCTCGAATTTAGTATATGTTTCTTCCCCTATACTTTAGAAATATATACCTAATGAAAAGCCATACTATTTTTAAGTATTGGTGAAGTAGTCCACGCATCCTGAGATTAACAGTCTATTATAAATCGTGAATTTTAATTTATGCTTTCCGTTTCACTGGCATTTTATCAGGCAATGAAAGTTATGTTGAGGCGGTGTATACCGCATCTCTCGCCGCTGTCTTTTACGATTCACATTGTTTGTGGCAAAAACCTTAATATTATCATTGATTTCTGATATCAAAGTAAAACGTTTATGGGGATGAGTATCTTTTATTCTGGTCTTCTCAAGCTTTCGAGCTTGTCCGCCCTTCTACAGGAGAAACATATACAATATATCAAGAAAATATAACGTCGCCTGATGCTAAAACTATTATTATTCTATGTACATATATATAAATATATATATACATTAGGAAGTTTCGCATATTATTTGTTTTCTTAAAACAATTTTTTTTGGTTAAGGTATTTACACATATTCTACTATTGTTTGCTATATTCTATGAATTATCTTATAGGTTAGAAATTCTATTATTTAAGTAGTTTTATAATAGTTATTGGCTATTACATATAAGTTATTTATATTATTGTTGATATTATTAGCTGGTACTAGGATATATTGTGTTATATGTTTCGGGCAAATATATTTTCTATTAATGCTATTGTGTTTTCTGAATAATAGAGAATCAATTATAAGCCTTGATATTTGCTGTTTATGTTATTGTAATGTATTCTAGGTTCTCCTAATGCGAAAGTGTGACCTGTTCCTTTGCAGTATTGGAAAATTAGAGACCTATTATCTTGATTAATAACGTTGCGTCTATGTTCATATATTCTATTGCTGACTCTCCTTCCTGTCTCCCCTGCGTATTTGGCTTGGCAGCTGTTACACTCTACGGAATATATTGCCTTTTATTCTCTGTTTTGGTTAGTGGGTTTTATGATAGTAGGATTATTTTTAGATAGTGGACTTTTATGGTGGAGCCTATGTTAGGGGAATTACAGTAATATGTTTGGATGCCAGAGTTTCTTAAGTACTTGGCTATTGTTATAGATGTTTGTGAGTATGGAATGTAACATATCGCCCTATAGATATTTTGTGGTTTTGTTTATTGGGTTATTGATAGTTATACTTTTGTGGAAATGTTGTAATATAAAGGTGGTTTGGTATCCTGCTTGCTGGACATTATTTATAATGTTCTGTGTCTCAATCATTTTGAATTCTGTTGCGAGCACCATTGATTACAATTTCTTTATTTTACTTTCTCAAATTATTATATACAGTATGAGAAATGAGGTTGGATTTCCCATGGTTCAAATTTAGAACGGTGATCAGTGTTTTACAGTAGTCTACTGAAATGACTTAGCATTTTTTTTCATCATAGCTCTGATATAATTTTCTCACAGCAGAGGTGAGTTCTGATAATTATTGCTGGATACAAATATCTTAACTTCATTTTAATAGCGCTTTCTATCAAATCATACTAGCCTGTGCATCCAGATATATGAGCCTTAAGGTGAAAATAGAATTGAAGATCCAGTTAGCGTACCCGTGAAGAGAGAAGTTTGATCACCATAAAAAGACGCGTCAGGCAACCGACTTTTTTTTTTTTCTCATGATGCCTCCAACTGCATATGATCTTAAATATCCTGTATACACTCTGACAAGGGAAGGTTATCCTGAATTGACAAATGTATAATTTTTGTCTTTAGTAGAGATTTCCAAGATTCTATTTCTGAAACATTTTTTTTTGGATGAAGACAAATAAAACCATCCTGATAGTATTGAATTTTACAGTAAATATTTGCCAGCAGAAGGCATGATGAGATTACATGAAATTTAAACCAGTTATATGCTTAGTATGTTTCTTCAGCTGTAATTTGACACAGTCATCAAATGAAGAAATGGGCAGTACGCCATATCTTGATGCTGGACACTTCTGTGTCAGGAAGGTGTAGTTAGTCTGTTTAATGAGAATTTCAATAATTATCGAAATTTAGCAGATTATCATTGGGGATTTGAACAACTGTCTTGAAAATTTTTGAACAGCCTGAGTAGATAAAGGAATCCTGGAGTTAGAGTGGAGAATTAGTAGTACAGACTGACCACTCGACGCAGATAACTCTAGGGAACAATTATTGTGTTAATCCGCCGTAGACAAGAAGAACATTGATTCTCAGGATATTCGATAGGCAGAATTTTGAGAATTGATAAGGTCATGGTTAAAGTTTACACAGGCATATGGGAGTAAAGACAGTGATTTAAACAAGATAAGAGGCAGCCTTGTGTCTTAAATACTTTCAGTGGAAGCAGATGCCACTGCAAATATTCAGGTCTAATAATTTCCAAATTTGAAGTCATGCATGACGGGTTAGCACGGGATTGACGCCTGAACTGGCTTTCACTGGGATTAATCGAGCTTGCGAAAGAACTAGAAGAAGTGTGACATGTCACGCCACTGTACTAAATTAATAATTGAGAAGATTTATGTTGAGCCAACTGAAATTAGTAAAGAATTAAGAGATTAAGGTCTTATTCTTTGAGTTTTACACTAATTTCAATTACGCGATATGGACGGCGTTATAAGTTGGGTGGAAATGATTCGGCCGCAATGGGATGGTCTCCTGGAGGTGGTACGATCAAATACTACTTATTGAATGCCGGGCGGGATCGCATGAAGCATTAAATGACATCAAGAAATGCTTAAAGAAACACCCTAGAAGATTGGGGATCGACAAAATGACGACATGGAAAATGCTCAACATTGTACATTGGCAGCAAAATGATATCTTGCTATTGTATGGACGACCACTCCTTCCTGAAATGTGCAGCGGATGTTAGTCCCAGAATTAGGTCCTTTGAGGCGACACTTTCCTTTGCAGATGACATAAAGACGCATGACAAAACAGCACATGAGCATTTAAACTAACTTCAATTCCTGCCATTAATTAATTTAGTTGACCAATAGCTATAGAACCGCTGGAGACCTCCATACCCTGTGTGAATATTTTAGTGAGAAATGAGCGATTCAATTCTATGAGCCATGAGGTATCCTGTAAGATCAGAGCTGTACCCCATTCAATTTTTTTAATAGTAGCCAGTGCGAGATATTTCCAGAATGTTTGTTTCTTTTTCTAACTGTCATATAATTCGGAAACTAGAAAACTACACTATTTTGATACAGTTTACATCTAGCATCCATGTGAACTCAATATGACTATTGAACGTAGATTGTAGATTAATGAGCGAGCCAACCTAAATAGAACGAGTTTAATAGGCTTACAATCAGTAGTTGAAACAGACTATTCGCACAATTTTGTTATGTTCTCCCTCTAGCTGATCTATGACTTTATAGATTTTTTTTTTAACAAGGTGACTACCCCGTCGAGTGTATATGAAGGTATAAAGGTTTAAAGGTCATAGGCTGTTGGAATAATAATACACTAGTAATAATTATAGTTCATTCTGATGTACAGTAGAGGCAGTGAGAACAGCGCCTCTACCATCATGGCTAGTTAGTTTCAATACACCCAGAAAGAGCATTGATCTAAGATTACTATCCACCCACATGGATGAACATGTACCTCTCCCATTTCCTTTCCCTTTTGGGCCATGAACCCATCTTTCACCCCTCGGTTCCCTGCCCCCATTAATACATGAGATTCTCTTCTCCAATCCCCACTACTAATCTGGAATATTTCAGACAGCAGACTGAGAGAGAACCATGCACCCTGGAGATGACCCCTCACCCAGCCAGACGCCGTTGCCGTCTGCGCTATACCATATGGAGAAGTTTGAGGGAAATGGGCTCATACCATTCGACAAGTTCATCCGGGACTTCGAATTGGTCTACGATGTGAAAGCCCTGGATGATTCTAGGAGGAGGATCCTCCTGGACAATCACCTTCGAGGAGCTGCGAGAGAGTTCGCCCTCCAGGCCTCCCAGATCAAACTGGGATACAACGAATTAAAGGAAAACCTGGAACTGAGATTCTCCAGGAGGGCCCCCAAGAGAGAAGCCAGGAAGAAGTTCTTCTCCTGTAGACAAAGGCCCGGAGAAAAGGTTAAGGAATACGCGAACAGAGTGCGGAGCCTTGCCTCAGAAGCCGAGTCAGATGGCCTGAGGATCGATATCACTGAGGTCGCTGATATCTTCCTCACTGGACTCTGTCCAAACCTGTGGCAGAGGACCCACCAACTCCAGAATGAGTCATGGGAGGTGATTGTGAGCAGTCTCCACCAGATCGAAGAAAGGGATGACGAGTACTCCGGATGCCAAATGGAAGATGAAGAGGGGAGTGCCAGGAAGTTGAGGGAGTTGACGAGCCAGATGGCCCGGCTGGAATCCAAGTTAAAGAACCTGGAGACGGAAAACCAAGACCTGAGGAGGACCCACAGGGAGCAACCCAGGATGAATATGGGAAACAGGTGGGACAACAACCAGGCCAGGGGTTTCCAGCGGAGAGGAGGTTCCGCTCAGAACAACCAGCCCACTATACAAGGGACCAGGCAGGAGAGACCCCAACAGAACCCTAACGGTAGAGCCCCACAAGAACAGCGCAAGGAAGGCCCTCCAGCAACAACCAAGGGAGGAGCGCCAAGGGGGTATGAGGGCCCCGAAGCAACGCGGACACCCATCAGGTGCTTCAGATGCGGGGAGACAGGCCACATGGCAAGAATTTGCACAGCCATGACAAAAAAATAGGTCCGGCTTGCCTCAAAGCAGGGAATGGGGGAACTCTAGCCGGCCTACCTGTAATCACATGTACATTTGTAGATAAAGGTTGGTCTCTGAGCAATAGGACTATCAGACTAATTATCGATACAGGCTCAGAGGCCAACATTGTAAATATAGACTCCTTGGATATTAGCGCTGAAGGTTTGGGTAAACCCACCTTCCTTAAGGGGATTAGTGGGAGTGAGTTAAGGTCACTGGGGAGTGAGTTAATAGAGGTTAGGGCCTATATCAGGGGAAAACCCATCAGGGAAGTAAAAACAACATTTGAATACTGCCATCTAGGTGGGCTAGGCTTTGATGGAATCCTAGGTATGCCAGGATTCAAGGCTCTAAGACTCACTCTCAACCATGATGGAAGCGTCAGATCAGACTTTGAGCAGGACGAAGAACCGACTAAGTCGGCCTTCCTGTCCTCGTTACAGGCCAGTGAGGTGCCTGTCAGACCACCCAGTATACCTCTACATAAAATCAGGACAGGGGAAGACGTCCTTAGGGCATATAGTCACTGTTTCTGTGACGACATCTCCGATATGGGCGATGGGTCAACCATCATTGCCCCTAAGTTAAAGATACTGACTGGAAAGCCAGTCTATAGACGTCAGTATCCGATCCCAAATAAGCTGGTCTCAAAGGTGAAGGCCTTAGTAGACGAATTGGAAGAAGCTGGAATAATCGAGGGGAGTACATCCTTATGGAATTCTCCCCTATTCCCCGTTGCTAAAACAGACGGCAGCGTCCGCATTACAATGGACCTGCGATTAATTAATGAGGTGACAGAATTCTTCCCGTTCCCAATACCTCGTGTTGAAGACAACCTGCGTGCTTTTGCAGGCGCAAAGGTCTTCAGCACATTAGACTTGACCTCTGGATTTTTCCAGATTCGCATCCCGGAGGGTGATAGAGATTATTTCACTTTCTCTCTGCCCTGGGGGAGATAACGTTTCACACGTCTACTACAAGGAGCGAAGAACTCAGCTCAGATCTTCCAATGGGCCATGAATTTGGTCCTAGGGGATTTGTTGTATAAATGCGTTCGTTTGTACATCGATGATGTCATCGTCTACAGCGACTCTCATGAGCAGCATGTGGCGGACCTTGCCGCTGTACTCGAACGCCTGAGTCGCTTTAATCTAAAGGCTAGGCGTGGGAAGAGTTATTTCTTCAAGGGCTCTGTAGATTACCTCGGTCATGTAATTGATCAGGATGGGATAAAACCCATGTGGGATAATGTCGCGGCTCTCAGGGATTTGAAACGTCCCCACAACATCAGGGGGGTCAGAAGTCTTTTGGGTACTGTAAACTACTACAGGCGCTTCATACCCAACGCAGGTGAACTCCTAGCTCCACTAAGTAACTTATTGAGAAAGGGGCGAAGATTCACTTGGGGTACAATAGAGCAGACAGCCTTTGAGACCATAAAACAAGTACTAACCAGTGAGCCTTTACTGGCTCATCCAATGATAGGGCGACCATTTATCCTCAATACGGACGCCAGTGGAATAGCGGTTGGCGCTTGTCTCCAACAGGAGATAGACGGGGTTGTCAAGCCAATAGCTTACTATAGCAAGCGGTTGATAGGCCCCGAAACTCGCTATTCCACAATCGAAAAGGAGGCTTATGCCGTAGTGTTGTCTCTGCAGCACTTTAAACACCTCCTGGCGGGCAGTAAGGTTGAGGTGCATACCGATCACAAACCGATCACTTATAACAAGGGGTCTGATTATAAGAACGCTCGATTGTCTAGATGGGCAGAGATCATCCAAGACTTCAATGTGACATTTGTGTATGTCCCGGGGAAAGAAAACACGGTAGCCGACTTCCTCAGTAGGTTCCCGTGTGAGGATGATCCTGAACCATCACGAGATAAGAGAGTTGTGGCCGCAGTAATTAAAAATCGTGGGCCCCCCTTGATAGATAGTGATCGGACGTGGGAAGGTTTGCTTAAGGACAAGAAATGGGCCCCCTTATTGAAACTAATAGGTGACAGACGGTCTACCGAGACTGTAACTTATAAAAATAAGGATTACAAAATGCACGAGGGTTACCTTGTGTCTAAGAACAGTGGGGGTATCTGGGTGAAGGTGGTTCCGTCAGACATTAGGGAGATGGTGATTAAATATCACCACGACGTTCCGACGGGAGGTCATTTTGGGGTCAAGAAGGTAATGAGAAGGCTGAAGGACGATTATTATTGGCCGGGTATGAGGACACAGGTCCGAAACTATATATACAGATGCGAGGGTTGCCAGCTCTCAAATCAAGGTGTAACCAAGGCTGGTAATGCTCCCCACTTCAGGCCTGGAAAACCATTTGAGCATCTTGCTCTAGACTTCATAGGACCCTTAGAGAAGACTTCCAGAGGACATTCTAGCATCCTGACCATAGTCGATTTATTTACCAAATTCCCTATTTTAATACCTACAAGAGACCAGTGTGCCAGTACAGTGGTTAAAGCGCTGTTGGAAAGCGTAATTACTATCTTTGGAGTACCGAAAACTATACTTTCGGACCGGGGTTCGGCATTCATTAGCTGTATTTTTAAAGGGATTTGCAAGGCCATGGGGGTAAGTGCAGTGAACACCACTGCTTGGAGACCTCAAAGTAATGGCGCTGTAGAAAGGCTCAACAGAACAGTAATTGAATCTTTGCGTAGGTGTGAGGCAAGTTCTAATTGGGATGACATCCTACCCATGGTAGCTTTAGCTATCAGAACCACTGAACATTCTAGTACAGGATTTACGCCAGCGAAACTCGTCTTCGGACATGAGCTGAGGCTTCCGCAACCTTTTCAGGAAGCGGGACAAAGTCCTGTAAGCGAAGATTTGATTGCTCAAACGGCAGCCTTCTACGAGCGGGAACTAACAGAGGAGGTCGAGAAGCTAAGAGAGGTGGTAAGGCAAACCTACTTGAATGAACAGGAAGAAGCTAGGATTAAGTTCGAAAACAAAAGGCTGAGAACTTTCAATAACGGGGACTTAGTCCTAGTGGAGAGAATGCATGAGACGAAGGGGCGTCACAAATTTGAGCCAAGGTATGGGGGTCCATATGAGGTACTAAGAAGAGCTGGTGATACTGTATATCTCTTGAAGAATCTAGAAACTGGGAATTTGGATAAATACCATATAGATAGGTTAAAACAATACCATATACCAATTAGGATTTTCCCCACAGAGAAGGAGGAAACTAGTGATGGTAATTCAAGTCAAGGTTCCAGTGATGAAGATCATTGGATTCATCTTACAGGTCCAGCTTATCTCCCTAATAGGTCCGTTAACGTAGTGGTTCCACAAGGGGTGACAACCAGAGCGAACTCAGAAGTAATGAGACGAGGGGAAGTTGACAGAGTTAGTGTGAACAGTTTAACTTTACGCAGGTCTACAAGGGTGAAAAGGCCCACACAGTGTAAATTCTGCTTAGACTGTCGCCACTAACTAGGATTTTGGAGTGTGTACGGAGAATCAGCTCGATAGAATGAGAAGTTTAGAGATTTCAACCTTTTTTTTTTTTTATTTAAAAACCTTTTTTTTTTTTTTAAGTAGAACTTCATTAGGATTCCTTTTTTTTTTTCTATACAAACTATTTCTTGTTAAAACCCGAGTTTCAAAGACCAATGAGAATAATGTATACCATTGTGAATTAACTATTTAGTGTAAATCTGAAATTTTAGTTATTATCAGGAGTAATAGGTGAAGGAAGGTGTAGGAAATCACAACTTAGAAGGGGGGCTATGTCTAAAACAACGAACCTAATAGGCATCCTATGGCTTGTGTTGGGTAATTCAGAAACCCTATAATCCCTGGCCTTCAGGTAGTAGCTTTGAAATAGGTTTCTAATGAGGACATGAAAGGTCAATCTTTCAGAGTAAAGTTGTGAAGTATAGGGACCCTAAGCCAGGGGTAGAAGTTAAGTAGGCCCAGACCGTAGTCGATCCTCGGAAAGCACTTGAGAATGTTAGTGTTGGGTAGTGAATCGTAAACCCTATAAATCCATCTTTCAATAGAGTGTTGAGGTCGGACTACTGCAAAGGGGACAGACGCAAGATGAAGTAGGAAGAAAGTGACTTCACCCACGGTGGCTAGGGGAGTGACTCAATTCCGCTTTTATGAGGTGTCACGCTTAATGGTCCTTTATTCGCCATTATAATTTGTGTATGTCTTTATATAGAATTGTCGTGAAAAGTCACTTAGTGTCAAAGCAAGGGCAGTTTTTGAAATTACATTTTTTTTAGGTAGGTTAGCTTTCAGATTATTTAGAATTGTTAACCATTTTATTAACAATCATTTATCGAGTATAAAGTATTAGTATATATAGAGCTTGTACAGAGGCATTTTCTTTTGAGTAACCTAGGGCTTTAGTTCCCAATTTGTTTTAATTTTATTATTTTATTTGATTTCACATTTAGTCCTGGAGATTAGTAATAGTTAGAGTAAATGTTAACATTGACGATTGAAGTGCTTTGGCTTTTATAGTAGTTTCTAGCTTTAGTTTATGTGCAAGATGCGAATGAAATTGAATGAATGGGAAATCTTAGTGAATGTGTCCAAGGATAGAAACAATTATACTGTTAGACCAAAGGTATATTAGAATAGTGTAGGGAATTAATAGGTTCGATTTTTTTTTTAATTTTGATTTCTTTATTTGTTAGGATCGGAAGCCTCACAGGACAACTACAACTCTATCTAGTTAGAAATATTCGCTCCCTTTTGTTAGGTCCCTCGTTAGGGGGTATAATTTTCCTTTGATTTTCTTTTATCTTAGTTTAGCTTGAATTCTAAGGATTGTGGATAAATGATCCCTATCCCGACCCTCAGACTTGGAGATAGTGGAAGGCAAGGATCAAGCCGAATTTCCCACTCAACTCCTCCTCGCAAGAGGAAACGAAGAGGTATAGATTGAATTTTATGCAGGATGGGGGATTTGTTTTAGCCATGCCGTATAGCCTGGGGTATAACGGCGCGACCTTGGGTGACCGATCTGACACCGTAGTTTCGACGCTTTTAGCGTGGCTGGAGCGAGGGTGTTGCAGACGGGAGGTCCTGTAAGATTGGCAAGTAGGCAGAGATTGCCCAGTTATTCTAGACGAAGTGTTTCCGTCTATTGAATTTTTTTTTGGTACCAGTTTGATCCCCCATAGCTAGCGGAAGTTTCTTCTAATAAAGGATTCGCCCTGCCATACGTTTTGTTGGAATGAATTCGAGCATAAGACCGATTCGAGAGACAGAATAAGTAATTATTAGGACCTTCAACGAGTTTAGACTCGTTCCATGTTAGGATAAGATTTTAAAGTATTAGTTAACTATAATGACCGCGAACGAGACGCCAGAACAAGCCAGTGAGTCAAAGTTTTAGAAGTGTTGTATTGAGGACAGTAGAATTAAGAGCAGTTATACAGGGAGTAGAATTCTGAAGGAATTTGTAAAAGAACCAAAATTTCAGATTGATAAAATTCAAATTTATAAGATGTAGATTTATAGGGTTCAGGTCAATGAATAGGGAGTATATTGGTAGATGAAAGTAATATGAATTTCTTGGAAGGGGGAGGTAGCTGAACTGCACACACCCCAGAGACAAGGTAAACGGAGTCACAAACAAAATGGGAGAAGTTGATTTGTTTCTCTGTCAAACAGAGAGCTTTCTTCATACGGTTGTCACCCTAGATTTAAATGGACTGTGTAGTTTAATAGAGGTCTGGGCTATGTTCCATTTGACCAAGATTCTAAATGACGTTCCCACCTGGGTTGAGAGTATTGTAACAGAGGAATCTAACACATAAGAGAAAACACACCCTCCAGTAGGATCGGGATAGACGAATATTACCCAGTGACCAACTCGTGATTCCAGACTGAATAAGATTGAAAACTTAACTGAGATACTAAACCTTGATCCTTCAGCGCACAAATATATATAAGGTGTTTTCATTTTCTTATTGAATAGGTTATTATTTTATATCATTTATATTATATTATAATCATATACTATTCATTTCAACAAATTTATTTCCTTTGATATTCATGATATTAGTAATATTTACCTGCCATGTTGCATTTTTTTTAACATGTTGTCGTGGCTTATTCTTCCCTCAAGGCATGATCTATTTTATCCTTATTGTCTTTTATCCGCCTTACTTGTATATGTATATATATTTTGTCATCATATATAATTTTGTAGTGGTTTTCTTTATCATCTATCATGGGATGATTTTTATCATATTTAATCACTATCTGCATGATACGTGTTTTCTTCAATATATATATTATACCCATCATATAACATGGAAGGATTCATTTTATCATTACATATTTCGTGCCTTATTTAATAATTACTTTCACAATTTGTTTCTGTAATTTTTTTAATTTAGCAAAAGTCATCATGTCATAGGCTAATTATTATATACCAAGATATTTCTTTCAGCTAACTATAATTATCCTTTCCTTGATTGTATATGTATAACTATACCACACGAATGTCTTGATTGGTACTTAAATAAAGATGCTGGCATGTTTTAGGAGTTGGACTAGTCAGTTATTTCTAAACGACTTCTTGGCGCCCAATTTTTTTATATAATATGTAATAGGGAAATGTTCTAACTGTATTGTTAACAGAAAGAAGGTAGCAATGAATCCAGCACCCCAAGTGGCAAGGATGGGGTTGAGAGGACTTACCACAAGGAAGGCCTACTCCTCAAGGCCAAAGAAGAAAGTGGAAGGGTGGTATATATACCCATGAATGGTAAGACAGATAACCTTGCTTACTTCCATACATATGATATGACTGTCCCCCATAACCTATGTTGATAACAGTGTGCTGACAGAATAATAACACATAAAAAAAACCTTTGCCAGGATGCGCAATGCCCACTAATGTTTGGAATAATAAACATCTAGAATGGCATACCATCATTTTGACTAGCCTTATCTTCCCTATAGGTTTCGGTACATCTGGCTTCACCTAGTAATGGAAAATGCATTTTGCTAGAAATGGGCCTGCTTTCATAGTAACTGATGAAAGGCAGATGAATAATGAGTAGCACAAACGCATTTGTCCATTACTTGGCGGGGGGAGGATTGTTGGGACACGTTTTTTGAAACCATACCCCAACAGAAGGCGTATGGATAATCAAATCAAATGGATACATGGCTTCCCTCCCACATAGACTTACAGACCACTTTTTGCCCAGAAACCTAGACAATTGATGACACCAGACTTCCATGCCGAAAGCTGATGCCTGGTGAAGAAGACACCAGTGACATCCAGAGACATCCGCGCTGGAAGCTGTTGTTCCATATGTACATATATTCCCCTCACCAAAAATTTAGGTAAAGGTGACCAGAAAAAAAATGGAGAAGGAAGATCTCTAAAAGACTGAACCTTATAAAATATCCTTCCCGAGAAAGGAAAGCGTTATATTACAGTTCAAGTGAAAAGGGGCCTGTGTCGATTTTTAGCTAAGACGGAGGGGGGGCGATATATATATACCGTCCCGAGAAAAAGGGAGGATAGTATTTCAATCCATGTGGAGGGGGGGGGCCTGGCGTCTGAAATTTTTACACTAGGGCCGTGGCTGTTTCTCTCTTTAGATTTTTTTTGTTTTGGTAATACTATATGTTCTATTTTGATGGGAGAGGCCTGGGGCGTCGATGAAATTGTATACTGGAGCCGTTGGCCATTTTGATTGGTGTTTCTTTCAGCGAATGAAAACGGAGAGAGACATGAATAAAAGAGGGTTTCTTGGCCAAAAGGCAGATTGAATCGGAGTCGCTCAGTGAGAGGACAGTTTTCAGACGGGAGACCAGACCTTTGCCGGCACTTTCGAGAAAAGGTAAGCCATTTGTCATTATGACTTAGCGCCCCCCCTTTTTTGTGTAGTAACCAACCTAGATTTCGCATGGGCCCTAAAGGGCTATAAAGTAACTTCAGGTCACCTCTATCTAAAATTTTACTATGTAAATAGCATACCTCGTCAGTATAGACATGTTCCCAAATTATAATCTATTTAAATAAATATCTAGAGAAAATTTCTTGTTTCCTCTCATACATATTTCATTTCTTTTGCTTTATGGTACTACCCCCCACACCTTAATTTCACAAAGTGTACAAATTATAGAACAACCGACTCTGTTGAAATAGAGTTGTGTACTATATCTTATACTATATATTGACACAGCAACAGTTGCAAAATTACGACTTTATTAGGGCTACTTTGAGGGTAATTATCTGTCAGGTTTTAGTAATGTTTGTACTTTTATGTGTTTCAGTGCGTTATTCCATCATATTTACCATTATACCATATTTTCTGATTCCTCGGGCTATTTTTACGCTGTTAGGAGGGTACGGCATGATGCAAACAGATTTGTATGTTTGACTATTGTTTTTGTTATTTGGGCTATAAAATGCCTTAATGTGAATCTATTTACAGTTGATCTGTAGAAATTATAGAGATCTGTTGCTATAATTTTAGCTCCCAGCGTCTTCAGTGGGTTGCTAAACCTCCAGAAGGAGTCTTTTATAGATTGCCCAATTTAATAACGATTTCATGGGTTGTCTGATGAAATTGTATACTAGTGTCGTGGTTGTTTCCATCTTTAGACCTTTGTCCTGACAATATTATATGCTCGATCCCTGCTTTAACTCAAACTCTTAATCAATTACAGAGTTTCCCCCGTTTTTTTTTTTATTTTTTTATTTATCCTGTTTACACAAATTGCATTACATGTGATGATGTAAAGACATATGTCGATGGTGTATCATTGACAGCTGTGCTTCTATTATACAACATTAAGGTCTTGCTGCGGGTTATATACATGGGGTTGTTGGCCTAAATTGCCATATATATATATACTTAAGTAAGGAAACTTTAATAAGTCACATCGTGTATCCTCCCTTTTCATCTATCCAAACCGGGAACGCAACAGGTTTATCCTTTTTTTAATCAGAGATATGTTCTTCATTTTAATAAAATACTAGCGGATGTACCCATTTTACCTGAGTGAAAGTTTGCCTAACAAATATTTGATAAAAATATTTTTCGAGCAAACATCCACTTTATACTGAATCAATTTTTATAAAGATATATATTGACTTTTATATATAGAGATGACCGGGCTTCTTCTGTATTCTGCTCAAGTGAATGTTTCACTGTTGGAATCTTGTTCCTGCCTACTAAAAATGATGGTCGAGCTTCGCCCGTGGTCTTCTTTAGTGAATATTCTCTGAAAGAATTTTGTTTCTGTCAAAGCATTTGTTAAAAGCAATTTAGGTACACTCTCATACCAGATTCATTTGTAAACTCTAACAATAAAAAACTTTTGTTTGCCAATCTTAGCGACTTCAATTTGTCAACTTGATATAATAGTGATTATTTTTAAATTATCCTTTAAATTAAAGTATTACATATTTATTGTTATTAAAATTAAGGATTTATTATTTGGATTTTTTTTTTCAACAAGTATGAAATTACAAATAGTGTTGCTAGATTTATTTTTTGCGAAAGCTATTGGTTATCATCATCATATAGTTTATTTGTTTTTATTTTTGACATTTGTAAATGAAAATGTGATCTTCATATTTCTCAATTTTCATCTATATATTCTTAAAACATAAATAATATAATATTAACCTGCATTTAACATAAGGTAAGATGATTGTCAATACTCAAAATACGTGTTTGATAACAAAGAATCAATGTAATCCGGTATTAGAGAACCAGTTGAAAGGTAGTTCTTTTAAGAAATAATTCATTATACATATTTTCGAATAAAAAATGTTAAATAATATTACACAAATATATTGTTCAACATTTATTCATCAAATCTTTCAATACTATATCTGTAGATAAAGGAATCTCAACACCTATAAAGTTGTATAAGGTGAGAATAGGTTATTTAAACCTATTGACTTTTTCACGCTATCACTACTTTTATTATATGTCGCTGGGTATTTTGTGGAAGAAGAATGACATTATTTTAGCTATCAATTGGTTCCATTAGAAAATCATAAAAAGAGCATTGAGACTTTTTTCTAAGGTATAAAAGGATTATTTGAATCCTTGTGGAAGCAGTGTAAAGATGATTATTTTTACATGTCACAAGTAGAGAACATGATAAAATGGTTTATAGGGGTTTATGAATGCTAATATATAAATACAACTCTCATCCCTACTTCTATTTCTCATGCACTATTTATTTATTTGGAGAGGCTCTTGTTACCTTATGTTTGTAGTAGTTTTGTTTTTAAAATTCGAAACTATTATAGACACGTATGATTCTTTTTAAAAATAACCAATTTCTTCTGTCCTTACTACAATGGAAAAATTAATGGGAGGGCCTGGCTCATCAGTGGTGAACCCTCCCAGCAGTTTCGCCAGTTTGATCTACCATATTGCTGTTATATTGCATTTTTCGATCTTCCTTTTATAGTGATACTGATGCTAGACTCTTGGAATGGTATGGTGATATTGATGCTAGACTCTTGAAATGGTATAGTGATACTGATGCTAGACTCTTGGAATGGTATAGTGATACTGATGCTAGACTCTTGGAATGGTATAGTGATACTGATGCTAGACTCTTGGAATGGTATAGTGATACTGATGCTAGACTCTTGGAATGGTATAGTGATACTGATGCTAGACTCTTGGAATGGTATAGTGATACTGATGCTAGACACTCTTGGAATTTTAGATGAACTATTTTGTTTTTACTTAAAATAGATGGCAATTATGATCATAATTTGTACCAATAACATCTTTAATATAAAAATATATTTGCAGAAAAGCATTGCTCAATGTATTTACTTGTAATTAGATGTATGTACTTCAAGATAGCTATAAGTTTATATCCATAGGTTCCCTAAACACCCTTAAGCTACCTTCTATAGTAAATGCATGGTATATAAGAAAATAATCCAATACAATAGTAGAGAGGTCTGGAGATTTATTTAGTGAAACTGCTGAGAGGGTTCACCATTGATGAGCTAAGCCCTCTCATCTAATAATTTCCATCATTGCATTAAGCTTTGTAGAGATAGATCATTTTTAATAACATTGTAACATAACACAAGGTAATAAAAGAAAATAAGACCTAATCCAAATAATTTATTAGTGTGTGACGTTTCGGCAACAACATTGTCACCATCATCAGACAAAAGAATAAATGAGAAAAAATATTACAGCAAGTTCTTAAATAGTACTGTTATCAAGTGTTTAAACAAGATAACAGATAAGGAAAATTTTCTCATTTATTCTTTTGTCTGATGATGGTGACAATGTTGTTGCCGAAACGTCACACACTAATAAATTATTTGGATTAGGTCTTATTTTCTTTTATTATAATCTATAATCCAAATTGTGCTTTATCATAACACAAGGTAATAAGACCAAATCCAAATAAATAGTGTGTGACATTTTGGTAACAGTGTTGTTACCATCTTCAGACAAAAGTGCTGAATGTATCATTCATATGCTAATATATTCATATTCAATGGCTCATTCAGTACTTTTGTCTGAAGATGGTAATAATGCTGTTACCAAAATATCACACACTATTTATTTATTTGGATTTGGTCTTGAACGATTCTGCTTATATATACTACACTGAAAGATGGAATCTTAGAAATGGTATTTAAGCAAACTATGGACATAAGCTTTCAGGTCAGTAGAATTACATGTGACATTTTGGTAACAACGTTGTTACCTTCATCAGACAAAAGTACTGAATTTACACATGAAAGTACTTTTTTTTTGCTTATCCCTAGTACAGGTGGTGTACAGGCTATGATAATCATGGTGGGTAGAAGTTGGCAACTGATTTTACTGTAAGTGCACCACATGTCTATACGTGTGAAAAGCAGTTTGACTTTGCATTTACAAATGTGCCAGAGCCTCCTTTGGTTACTTGCACTTGTTGGTGGGGTTGGACTTTTGCAAGAAAATGAAAGTACTGAATACACTAAGTCTTTTGTCTGATGATGGTAACATTGCTCTTACTGAAACGTCTTACACTATTTATGTATTTAGATTTGGTCTTATAACCTTGTGTTTATAGCCTATAATCCAAATTGAACCTAATCATCTTTGATAGGCTTCAATGGATCAACAAGGTTAATATTCTTATGAGCCGAGGATAATGAATTTTCCAACATTGAGTACTTTTGTCTGATGATGGTAACATTGTTGTTACTAAAACGTCTCACACTATTTATGTATTTAGATTTGGTCTTATTACCTTGTGTTTTAAATTATTTCATCTTATCTTATCAGTAAGTTTTATTTGCTTAATTAAATACTTAATGCTTATTTAAATGCTTAATTAAATAATTAAATGCTTAATTAAATACAATATATACAAGACAATAAGACTAAATCTAAATAAAAGAATAGTGTGCAACATTTAAGTAACTGCGTTATTCACTATCATCATACACTATTTATTTATTTGGTGTTATTATCATGTAGTTCTAATCTATAACTGAAAATTGTGTGTACTTTATCATACTTTACAATATATATATTGAAAGAAACATAAAATGTCAAAGAATTCACAAAATGTATCAACTTACAAGATGTCCTATTTGGCGACATGTACTTGAGTTGAACTTGTGCAAGAATTAGGGCCAATTGAAGTAATGTATTTAACAACAACAAAGTTTCAATACTAGTATTAAATTTTGGAGATGATCGAAAACAATATTTAGGCCACAAGGTAATAAGACCAAATCCAAATAAATAAATAGTGTGTGATGTTTCGGTAACAGCGTTGTTACCATCTTCAGATGATCAGATATGATGATGGTAATAATGCTGTTACTGAAACAACACACACTATTTACTCATTTGATTTGGTCTTATTACCTTGTGTTTCTAATCTATATTTCAAATTGTACCGTATCATTATTTTGAACAATAGATCACTGCTCCCAACTACAGAGTTATTTTATAGCAGAGGTGTTTCTAAAATAATTCCAAGTATTATTTAAATATGAAATACTACTTGGTATCTCTAAGGCCTCTGTGTATGTCTTGCAGCAAACCTCCAAAAGATGAACTCGAAGGACACCATCCCGGAAAGGTAAGTGGAGGAACCCTGTATCTCTATGTAAATGATTCTGTTTGGAATCCTTTTTCTCCAGGAGATTGGTTGATATCATTGTTGAACCTTGAAAAACCTCCATCTAAATATCCTAGATAAATGGAATCAACTAGGCTGCATTGTTATAAGACTGTGGTGCCTCGCTTGCCACCCAGCGCATTAATATACCTTCTTATGACCGCCTATGTTATTTCAATATATAACCTACCCCTTTAACTTATCTCACATTCTTTAGCGGAATTTTACAAAAGTATTTTATCGATAGATGGTAAACTATGTCAACATTTTTTTTCACCTACATTAAATTGATTAAATCTTCAAAAAAATTGATGAAATATATTACAACTTTATTTCTTTTTGAACATGCTCTCAGATTTTGTTTTTCCTTTCTCTATTAGGTGACCTATCAGATACCCCTTGTTTGAACCATTTGCTTTGAATATCAGGCACTTCGACTTTTTTAATTCAACCATGAATCCACCAAATCATCAATGGTACAGACCATTGAAGCAAATAGGAGAATCACAAAAACTTTACCAACAAACAGCTTTAATGAGAACAAGGTAATAAGACCAAATCTAACTAAATAGATAGTGTGAGATATTTTGGTAACAATGCTGTTACCAAAATGTCACACACTTTATTTATTTGGATTTGGTCTTATTACCTTGTGTTTTTCATTCTATAATCCAAATTGTGCCTAATCTTGTAAGTAAGTAAGAAAAATTTCCTTTAGGTAGAGATTTTCTTTTCAAAATAGAATTGCAAATTAGTAAAAATGGTCATTTTGGCAATGAAAACTGAGAAGAGATTTAAAAATATTAACGACATAAAAGATTCAGTACTTTTGTATGAAGACGACAACAATGATGCTATCAAAATCCGAAACTATTTTAAAGGCGTAAGATTCTTTTTGAAATTAAACAATTTCTACTGCCCTTACTGCAATGGAAAAATTAATGGGAGGGCCTGGCTCATCATTTTTTCATTGCAGTAAGGGCAGTAGAAATTATTTAATTTCAAAAAGAATTTTACGCGTTTAAAATAGTTTTGAATTTTGATAACAGATGGCGTGCTAGTGCATCATATTAACAATGATGCTATCGAAACATTGCACACAATTTATTGATTTGGTCTTATTTTGCCTTTTTATATTTCTAATATCTTTAATTTCAAAATTGTACCCTTTTATGTATTTATAGAACAATCTATTCTTCTTTTTTCTAACCACACCAACAACAACAAATTATTCCCCTACTGCAATAAGAGTTGACTTTTCAAATCAAAACCTGTGAGATAATGCTTACAGTAAAAAACTCCCATGAGTAAACAACTGATGTGATGAGCTACCACTTGTTGGCTTCAATTGTAGAATCAGAAATGAAAAAAACTTTGATTGTGAAATAATTTCAAAGGATTTAAAATGATATATCAATCAAAATAATTGTGCAAAAAGTTTCTTTATTCAATAAAAATGGCAAGCTTTCAAGCGTTAGCTCATCATCAGGACAATTGTTTCACAAATACCTACAATATATATAGAGGTGTAGGAGGAATTTTTACATATTTACACTTGAAAAAAGTTTAAGAAAAATTTTCTGAGAAAAAAAAATACTCTAAATATATATATCCTAAAACTTATTTACTTATAACGGAAATAAAATATATGCTATGCAAAAACTATTGAAACATGATTCCTTTTTAAATTACAATTAAAATATTAACAACAAGAAATGACTAGTGATAAGACACAATTTGGATTATAGATTAGAACTACAAGCTAATAAGACCAAATTCAAATAAATAGTGTATGACGTTTTGATAACAACATTGCTACCGAAATGTCACACACTATTTATTTATTTGGATTTGGACTTAATACTTTGTAGAAATTCTTCTTCTTCTTTCTTATCTCCACTCAATTATATTAGGGTATCAAGTTGTGACTCTTGATGGTGTCTGTTTGACAACCATCATGACTGGGTGAAGTAGAATGCGTCTGCCTTTGTCATTAAGACTGGGAGCACTACTCAGTGGCAGGCCGACTTAGCTCCAAAAGAAATGGCTGCCTCTGACATGAGGAACAGTTTTGTAGAAATGACTGGCCTAATCGAACCTCCAATAAGAGACCACCTTCCCTGTTTTATAGATGGTCTGGGAGTTCAACTCTATTTTAAAGTCTCATTATAACCAGGGGACTGAATCCAAATAAGTAGCTCAAGAGATGACTAGATGTTGTTTTAAAGTGGGTGGTGTTGAATTGTAGTCAGTTGAAGAAGTTAGTTATGTTGGTTATGGGTTTAAAAAATGGATGAAATTATTGTTAGGGTGTGTTATATATCATCATTGACCTAGCACCTCATATTGATGATCACTATAAACTTATGTTTTCATTTAAGCACAAATGTTTCTTTTATATACTTAAAACAAACTTCTACTAGAAGTTGGTCTTGTGTGTAAAAGAAACATGCATGCTTAAATGTTCTCATTCCCTGTGTGTAGATGGCGCGTCATTGCTTTATATTATAGTAGAATCTTTCTTTAGCAGACACCTCTCCACAAAGGACAGTTTTCACTTGCAAAATTACTATTTCTACAATTTAGCAACTCTCTGGTAAGAGGACACCTCTCCCTAAAAGACACATTGGCTCTGAAATTAGGTGTCCTTTATAGGGAGGTTCTACTGTATATATTTTCTTAGTTGGTGTGTGTTGAATTTCAAAAAGCCCTCTCCCCTTTTTTTTGTGGTGTTGGATGATGAGAATTACGTGGGCTGACCATAGACTGAGTAATGAAGATGTCTTAAATATCAAGGAGAGATATACTGGGGAGAGAGAGGTTTGAGATAAGCAAGTAGAACATGTTTAGATATCTGTCCGATACTCAGATAGCCAATGCTAGTACTGGAGTGATGTATGGAAGAAGGAAAAAGGATGAGAATGGAATTCATGGACAATATCAGAAGAGGAATCTATAATGCCATCAAAAGAAAGGAAAGAAAGGAAGCTCTGGGAGGATAGGAATGCTACCAACCTGTTGATGGTTGAAGAGGAGTGCTGAATTGTAGGTAGTCCAATTCAAGATGCTCTCTTGTAATTTATCCATTACCTTTCAAGTCTTCTCTCAGAATAGAATACTGTTATGTACAGTAGACTGAGAATAGTATTAAGGCCTTACACATAGAAATGGCCTTTTTCCCCCCTTGGTGATTCTTAGCTAGAAACCACACACACACACTTGCATACATAAAAAAATATTCTAAAAAAAAAATACAAATGCACTTCCATAAACACAAAAATATACATGTACAAACAGACAAAACAAACACACAAACATATAGAAAAATGTAAGCATACATACACAAACAAACACATAAAAACAAACACACATGCGCAAACACACTCAAAGCACATGCATTAATAAATATTCACAAGCCAATATAAAGTCTGGACTATCCGGCCCAGTCTGCAGTAAAGGGAGGAGAAAGTGAAAGTGAGACCAGATGCTGGCAACCCAGCTGACCTATTTCCTGTAGGCAAGTTGCCAACATTGCTCACTTGTGGCTGCCACATAGCTGCTAGCTAGGTAGGTCCTTTATTCTCTTCTCTGCTTGCTCACTTCTGTTGCTATTTTCTTTTATCCTCATGTGATAGGGATACATTTAGATTCTAACTGGGCCTCCCAAGGTATAACCACAACAAATAAGTATTCAACCTATACCTTTTATACATTTACCTGTTTGGTCCTAGTACCCTCAGCTACTTTTCTGTGCAGAGTTTGGATTCTTCCAGGTTTAACTTTTTTGTTTTTCCCCTCTACCATCCTAATGACAAATTTCTAATTGCCAAAATTGGGGCCAGAAAGTTAATGTTAGTCATCACTTAATAGCTTCATTAATTTTTAAAAATAAAAATGTATATTTTTATTGATCCCTCTGGCATTTGGCCTTTTACCATTTTTTTAGAAGTTTGATTAGGAGTAAATTTCATGTCATCTATTTATATGAACACTCATATATAACAGGCCATGGTGGTGTGCTTTTTGCGTACCTAGAGGAATGTGCAGTTTTAAATTTCTTCAAGAATTTGTTCAGGTTTGGTATTGTCAGTAGAACATCCGTGAGATGATATTCTTGTTAGAGGACTACAAAGGACAGTTTCCATCATCAAAATTACCATTTTTACTAATTAGCAGTTCTCTGGTAAGTGGACATCTCTCCTTGAAGGATACTTTAGCTCTGCAACTATGTGTTGTCCTTTGAAGAAAGGTTCTGCCATATTTCATTTTCTTTTATTATCTTAAGAAAATTGAGCTTATTTAACCCAAATAATAAACATGGATGCTAAGATATTGATCTCTTTCTCTATTGATAAAAATGATGCATAATATTTATTGATTGATTCTTGTTAACATTGTTTCTTTACTGATGGAACAAGCTTTCCTTTTAAAATTGTGTATACAGATAAAAGGAAGATGTTTTTTGAAATAGATCACTCACAAGTTACAGGAAAAAATTGATTGATAATTTATTGTGAAAACAATTTTTTTTTCATTGAACATTTATAAAGGGAACTAAATGAAAATTCTCATTTTTTACCTACCCTGCACCCCAGTGAATAATTTGACTTGTGAAACAAAACCAAATGTTGTGTTGGGAGGCAGAGCTAATTATCTGATATGTGGATTCTACTAGATATTGCTGAAATAAGCAAGAATAACTTATGGCAGGTTGGAAATCTTTAATTAGATACAGCTAGCATGGGACATCTATATCATTTACAAAGAACTTGTAAGAGATTAGAAACCTTCAAATAGACACAGCTAGCTTGGAACTCCTGCACCACATTTACAAAGAACTTGTAAGAGATTAGAAACCTTTAACTAGACACAGCTAGCTTGGAACTCCTACATCATTTATAAAGAACTTGTAAGAGATTAGAAACATTCAACTAGACACAGCTAGCTTGGGACTCCTACATCATTTATAAAGAACTTGTAAGAGATTAGAAACCTTTAACTAGACACAGCTAGCTTGGGACTCCTACATCATTTATAAAGAACTTGTAAGAGATTAGAAACCTTTAACTAGACACAGCTAGCTTGGGACTCCTACATCATTTATAAAGAACTTGTAAGAGATTAGAAACATTCAACTAGACACAGCTAGCTTGGGACTCCTACATCATTTATAAAGAACTTGTAAGAGATTAGAAACCTTTAACTAGACACAGCTAGCTTGGGACTCCTACATCATTTATAAAGAACTTGTAAGAGATTAGAAACCTTTAACTAGACACAGCTAGCTTGGGACTCCTGCATCATTTACAAAGAACTTGTAAGAGATTAGAAACCTTTAACTAGACACAGCTAGCTTGGGACTCCTACATAATTTACAAAGAACTTGTAAGAGATTAGAAACCTTTAACTAGACACAGCTAGCTTGGAACTCCTACATCATTTATAAAGAAATTGTAAGAGATTAGAAACATTCAACTAGACACAACTAGCTGGGACTCCTGCATCATTTACAAAGAACTTGTAAGAGATTAGAAACCTTAAACTAGACACAGCTAGCTTGGGACTCCTGTACTATTTACAAAGAACTTGTAAGAGATTAGAAACCTTCAACTAGACACAGCTAGCTTGGGACTCATACACCATTTACAAAGAACAACTGTAATTTATTTGGTTGTTGTTAAGCTGTGAGAATATCTGAGCCTATTATATCCTAGCAGGTTTATATAGCATTATAGACTGCTGCAGTAGTAACACTGTAGAGCTAACTAAGGTTGTTGAGACACAGGGATGGCCACCAGCAGTTGTATATACCATAGTAGATGGCTGCAGTATGAGCACTGTAGGGCTAACTAAGGTTGGTGTGACACAGGGATGTCCAGCTGTCACTAGACCAGGAGTCTGCTGTGGACCAGAGCAACCTCCACCTCCGACTGGCTCAACACCAGCAGGTACTTTTACACTCTACACAACATCAACAAATAAATAATACAGTAAACCCCCTTTATAGCGAACCCCAATGGAACTGAACTAATAGTTCACTATACCCGTGGTTCGTTATAGCCATAGTTCACTCTATTATAAAATAAAAATGGAGATTATTCAGGTTCGTTATAAAGGAAGGTTGCTATAACCCAGGTTCGTTTTAGCGAGGTTTTACTGTATATTATATATATACAGTAGAACCTCCCTTTAGCGGACACCTCTCCGCAAAGGACAGCTTTCATTTGCAAAATTACTATTTTTACAATTTAGCAACTTTCCGGTAAGAGGACACCTCTCCCTAAAGAACACTTTGGCTCTGCAATTAAGTGTCCTTTATAGGGAGGTTCTACTGTATAAATATAAATATATTTTTTTTTTTGAGAGAGAGAGAGAGAAGAAAATGTCCATATAGGGAAAGAGTGTCTTGCAAAAAATATTATTGAAATAACTCGAGCGCTCTCTTTTGAGCGCTTTGGAGCCCTTCTACAGTAGTAAGGTTAATTATAACGTCACTTCATAGGCACCTGAAAGCTCGAGTTAATCAAATCATATTTTTTGCAAGACATTCTTCCCTGGATGGAAATCTTTTCTCACTCAAATGATATTATACAAGGGATTCATATTTTTAGAAATAAAAAGGTTTCATACAACTGCTTTGAAAAGCTGTTTATATTTATTGTATTTATAATATTAATGTATTCAAGAGACTAGCTTCCAATCTAAAATCTCTCCCACAAGTATGAAGTAATCTTATGTTACAAAGACTTAATGATCCTAATTGTTTGTCTCTATAGTATTGGTTTAGGCTTGTGGAAGTCCTTTTACCTCCAAACTTTGCCTTCCCTTGTGAGCCTAATAAAGGAAACATATCACTGATAAGGCACAATTTGGATCATAGATTAGAACAACAAGGTAACAAGACCCAATCTAAATCAATTAATAATGTGTGACATTTTGGTAACAGCATTGTTATAGAAACAACACACACTATTTATTTGGATTTGGTCTTATTACCTTGTAGAAATGCATTACTTTTTATAATAAAGATGTAGAGAATTTTTTATTTCTTGATTTAAATATCTGTTTGTGTTGTTATTTATTTATTATTATCCCTAGTACACGTGGTACAGGCCATGATAATCATGGTGGGTAGAAGTTGGCGCCTGCTTTTACTGTAAGTGCATCACATGTCTACACATGTGAAAAGCAGTTCGACTTTGCCCTTACAAATGTGCCAGAGCCCCCTTTGGTTACTTGCACTAGCTGGTAGGGTTTGTGTTGTGATTTTATTCAATAGTTTTCATCAATAAAAAATCGCCCTTTTTATTAATAAGCACTCTGGGCTTTGCAATTAGGTGTTGTCCTTTAGAGAGAGGTTCTCCTGTACCTGGTAATTGTCAAAATCTGTTTTTTTTTGTCTTTCATGACATAAGAGTACATGACACATTGTACACAAGAGTACAAGTTTTATGACAGCGCCCGCCCAAAACATGGTTTCTCCTGGTTTCGCTTGTGTGAAGCCAGTATTAGAGATTTCATTTCACAAACGTAGTTATACAGCCAAGTCCTGAACTGGGTTCATTTAACAAAAATCTGTTTTCTCTTATAACTTGTTCATATAGGAAACTAACTACAGTAAAACCCCTCTATAGTGAACCCCAATAGGACAGAGCTTTTGGTTCACTATAGCCATGGTTTGGCCTTTTTTTTTTTTACTTTTCAAAATTTTTATATCATATAATTTAAAAAAAAAAGACAGCCATACACACAGGAAAAGGCTGCCTCTTAATAGTGGTCACTTTGTTTTATTTCCCTTAATTGACCAATTTGCTTACATTAATGCTGAATAATGAAAGAGGTCATTTGACGATGGGTTCTTCTTATCATTAGCATATATGTACCCCTTTGTTCAATTTAAAAATCAAGACAAATCCTAGGCAAAACTTTTATTAATTATATATTCAATATATAAAATGATTTTAAAACATTTTTATCACATTATATAACAGAATGTTTTCTCGAAAAAAAAAAATTAGCTCTAATACCTTGTTGCTTCAAAGCACTCTTTAACCATTGCCTCTTTCATATAAAGTTAATGTGTTTTTCTTCCATTTCATGTTTCCACATATTCTTCTTAAGTTTAGATTTTGTTTTGTTTGAACCTGTCATTTAAACCATTGTTGGCTTTAATATCACTATAGTTCAAGGCATGAAAATAATGGGCCCATGTATTTGGAAATTTTTTCAGCGCGCGCGCCTAGGTTAAACTAGTTAGATATAAATTGCTTCTAAAAGGGCAAGCTAACGTGTACAATCCCGGCAATAGTTGGGGTTGATTCCACTTTGTAGCAATTTTTAATAGCCTTCTATTTTTTCATCTCTTATAACAACTACAATTTATTTCTCTCCCACCTAAGCATAGTTGGTACAGTGGAGTGAACCCAGGAGGAGGTCTGAACCTCAGAAATAGACAGCATCAAACAACACTAACAAGATTTAGAACAGGCCATTTCAAGCCATTGAAGTTTGAAAATAACAACAAAATCTACCCCACTTGCCCAAAATGTAGCTTGGCACCTGCAGCTCCAGAACACATTTTGGCTTGCATTAGATGCACTTGGGAGAGGCTGCTGCTTATCATAAAACAGCTCGAGGAGCATGAACTCATGGAATTCGTGTAATCTTTACACAAGAGGATAAGAAACACCAACAACACAATTTATTTCTTCCACGTGCCCCCTTCACTTTAGGCGATCTCACACCGCGACTTCATCTTTATAAGAGGGAAGTTACATTTTTTCTTATTTTAACTTATTCCGAAATTTTGCCTTTATTGTTTCACTTTGAAAAGCTTTTACAGTGGCTTTATT
Organism: Cordylochernes scorpioides; assembly: GCA_030710605.1. Classification (NCBI taxonomy): domain Eukaryota; kingdom Metazoa; phylum Arthropoda; class Arachnida; order Pseudoscorpiones; family Chernetidae; genus Cordylochernes; species Cordylochernes scorpioides. The sequence continues at coordinate 20,614,878 of CP092882.1, read as the reverse complement.
CTAGTAATAGCTCTTTTTAGAATGCCTCTCTCATCACCAAATTTTCATAGTTATCAGGCATGTGAATTTATTGCATATGCAATCAAAATCTAACTGGGTTTCACTTGGTAGGAAAAAAATAATAATTCCCAAATATCTCATGCGGTAGTCCCAATTAACAATTTTTTTTTTTTTTTACACAATATAATGCGGCCTATGATTGTAGAACAACATTTGAAAATATCCCGCATATCTTTCTTTTGAATGAAAAATCTAAATTTATTTTAAGGAGAAATAAGGTTATAAATAATTGTTATTTCTCCTTAAAATAAATTTTGATTTTTCGTTCAAAAGAAACACATGCAGGATATTTTCAAATGTCGTTCTGCAATTTTTGTTTTAATAAACAAAATTTTTTAGGTTTTTAAATATACTGTATCTCTCTTCGATTGTGTGAACCAATTATATTTCAGCATTTACTGTAATTCAACCTTTTCTCAAATCCAAACCAAATTTGCCAGATTTTATCTTCACCACTTACACTAGGATTCAACACACAGATTTTATTTGAATTGGAAGCATCTGTACCCTGGAGTGTTGAGTTAAAGAAGTGTTGTGGACTGTTGATATTGTCAGATAGAAAAATGCAGGAAGTCAAACATGAGAGAGAATGACAATTTATTTGCATCAAAACAATTACCAACTTATTTACATAAGATAAAAGAGAGGCAAGTAGAGGAAATTACTGAGTAACTGAATATCAAAATTGTTAGTCTGTGAATAAAATAATAATTATTTTGTTACAAAGCTTCTTCCCTATGGGAACTGTTACCCACAGCTTTCAAATTTTGTTGCTACTGAGATGTAGATCTTGAGTTAAGGTTTTCCTCAGTGTCTCAGCAGCTTTACATCCTTTTTTTCTTGTGGCGTAAATAGAGACTTTGTAGTCATAGCGTCTGTAGGGACATTGTCTTCTTGGAAGGAAGTCTTGGCTTTGACACAGCGGTAGAATCCTGGAGTTACTCAAGGAAAAGGTAGACCACAGCAACAATGACCTTTGTACAATCTTCAATTTGCTTTCTCTAACCTACCCAGCATCTCCACTAAAATGTGTCACAGAGATACATAGAGAAAGTGCAAATTTGAAAATAAATAATTTATTATAAGGATTACCTTTCTCCAATACAATTATATTTATTTTATTTTATTATTACAGAAGCACGAAGTCTATCAGACTATTGTGCTCTATTAGAATTATTTATATATATATCTTTAATTATTTACACGAGGAATTAGTAGTGATTTATAAATCTGTGTATAAATTGCTCTAAACTTGCCAAAGTGTTCATAAGATTAAGTATATACAGAAAGATGGCATTATGTCAAAGTAAGCAAGTACAATTTGGTTAGTCAGAGGGCAAGCCAATAAAAGATGCTATGGTGTATACAAAAGTATTTATAGGGAGAGAGTCAATTTTTTTAAAAACAACCTATCAAGATATCAACAAGGGTGTTTGGCCACCAAGGAATCTGATGTGGATGAACTTAAAAAAAATAATTAAATATGAGTGATTGAATATTAATTAATTTATTTTTCTATTGTTTTTTGACCAAGAAAAGGTAAATTCAATCTATCAAAAGATATGTAAATTTTGTTCGTTCAATTTTAATTTTAATTTTAGTTTTGCTTGAGTTGCATGTAAATATTCTTAAGGAAGAAAAATAAACTTCTTTTTTTTTATAAGTGCAGACTTCTTCTGTTTGATATAAATTTCTAGAAAATTAATTAAATATCAAAACTAACAATGGCGACGAGGCTTTCGTTCGAACCTTATGTAATGAAAGAAGAACCTTTCGAAAACTATATTCAACGATTCAAACAGTACATTTTTGTGAATGAAATTGAAGGTAAGAAGATTGTTCCTTTTTTTATTATGTCTATTGGACCAAATACTTATGGAATTCTGAAAGAATTGATCTCACCTAGAGATGTTTGTGCATTAGAATTTGAAGAAATTGTTAGTGTTCTACTTACTCATTTTACACCTAAGCTAAATATTATTTTTGAAAGATATGAGTTCAGCCAATTGATTCAGGAACATGGAGAAAAAATAGAAGAATATGTCCTTAAATTAAAAAAACAAGCTAATAAATGTAATTTTGGCTTAAATATTGAAGAACACCTAAGGGATAAATTCATTGCAGGCGTTTCTAATCAAGTTATTTTGAAAAGATTACTTCAAGAGCCTGAGCTCACTTTTAATATGGCAGTAAATATTGCTACCACAATAGAATCGGTAGATTGTAATGTGTTGAAAATGAAGTCTTATGCTGAAACTAAAGAAATAAACAAATTACATTCTAAATGCAAACATTGTGGAAAGATGAATCATCATTCGGACAGATGTTTTTTTAGAAATTCTTTCTGCTATTCTTGTAAACAATTGGGACATATATCGACTGTTTGTCATTCAAAATCTAAGAATGGATATTTTCAACCAAGAAAGAGCGAAGCATCTGCCCACGGAGAATCATTTTCGGGAAAGAATGGTGAGTCCATCAATAACATAGAATATCTGGCTAATAAATTTGAAAGTATTTTGTATGTCTTCGACATAAAATTCTTAGCAGAAATTGACACGGGTGCAGCTTTAACAACTATGTCAAAAGATCTATTTTTAAAATATTTTGAACATGTTAAATTATTTCCGTCTAAATGTTATTTAACCGATTATCAAGGAAAGGGCATTTCCTCTATTGGAGAATGTAAAGTAAAAGTAAGATATAAAAATAAAATAGGCCATTTAAACTTAATAGTAACAAATATTGAAAATAATAAATTTCTCATAGGAAAAGACTGGATAGTATATTTTGATATGGTACAAATTAATGTCCAACAAAATAATAATTTTGATACTAATTTTATTTTTAATAAATATTGTAAACTTTTCAAAGATATAGTCTTGCCAATAAAGGATATTTCCGTACACATTAATGTAAAAAATAATTTTGCACCAAAATTTTATAGATTTAGACCTGCTCCCTTTGCTATTAGAAATTTAATTGAGGAAGAACTATTATTTTTATTGAATAATGATATTATTGAAAATATAGTGGATAGCCCAATAGCTTCACCGCTAGTATGCGTCCCTAAGAAAAACGGCAAAATTAGAATTTGCGCGGACTTTAAAAGAACCTTAAATCCATTTATCGAGGATGTAAAGTATCCGATACCGAACATCGATAATGTTTTACATTCATTTTTTGGTAAAAGTATATTTAGTAAAATTGATCTTTCAAGCGCATACCATCAGATACTTCTAGACGAGGAATCTCAAAAATTGACAGTTATTTCTACCCATAAAGGCCTTTTTAAATATAAAAGGCTGCCCTTCGGTATCAAGTCCGGAGCAACTATTTTCCAAAGAACTATGGACAATATTTTTTCCGGTCTTAAAAATGTAATAATATATTTAGACGATATTCTTGTAGCATCGTCTGATGTAAATGAGTATATTTCAGATATTGAAACAGTCATGAATAAATTATCGGATTTTAATTTTTCAATTAATAAAGAAAAATCTTTGTTTTTTGTTGATGAAATCGATTATTTGGGACATAAAATAAATAAAAATGGAATCTATCCCCTTGAGGATAAACTGGACAGTATAAAAAAATGTCCTAAACCGAGTAACATTTCAGAATTGAAATCTTTCTTGGGCATGTTGTCATTCTACAGTAAATTCGTTAGAAATTTATCCATACATGCAAATCCTTTATTCTCTCTATTGAAAAGAAGTTATAATTGGAATTGGAAAAATGAACATGATCAGGCTTTCGAAAAATGTAAAAATTTGATTAGTACAAAAACTTGTTTGACGCATTATTCGCAAGATTTACCTCTTTATGTTACTTGTGATGCATCAAATTATGGTATTGGAGGATATATTTCCCATATTGTAGACGGCACTGAGAAACCAATTACTTTTGTTTCAAGAACACTAAATGACACAGAAAAGAAATATTCCCAAATAGAAAAAGAAGGATTAGCAATATTCTTTACCTTAAACAGGCTAAAACAATTCCTTTACGGAAGAAAATTTATTATTAATACAGATCACAAACCATTACTAGCCATTTTTGGCGATAAAAATAATTTACCAGCCTTAGTGGCAAATAGATTACATAGATGGTCACTCTCAATATCAAATTTTAATTTTGAAATTAAGTATACTAAGGGAAGTGAAATACCTCTTGCAGATTTTCTTTCAAGATTTCCAAATCCTGAAAAAGGGGAGAAGGAAGAGGAAATGGGAGAAATATTATTAATAGAAAATTCGATATTAGATTACGTCTTGGTATCGTACAAAACCCAAGAAGATCCAACTCTTAGAAAACTATATAAGTTAGTCAAGTACGATAGGTATGATGTTGACTCAGAGGTAGATATAAAACCTTATAATAGAATTAAAAACGAGATAACAATAGTAAGAAATTGCCTGTTTTTCGGAAATAGAATGATCATCCCCGATTCCTTAAGAGAATATGTTTTGAAAATCATCCATGAAAATCATATTGGAGTAAATAAAATGAAAACTCTGGCCAGAAGTTCTGTCTATTGGCCGGGAATGGATGAGCAAATTGAGAAACTGTCTAAAAGCTGTAGCACTTGTATGGAAAACACATCAAAGCTGCCAAAACAGGAATTTACCGAGTGGACTCCACCAAACAAAGTTTGGAAGAGAATTCATCTTGACTATTTCTATTTTGCGGGAAAAACTTTTTTGATATTGGTGGATGCGCATTCTAATTGGATAGAATGTCAAATGGTTCCAAATACATCGGCGGGATTCTGCATAGACTTTTTGAGAGAATGTTTGGCGAGATATGGTATCCCGGAGGTGGCGGTAATGGATAATGGGCCCCCGTTTAGAAGTTATGAAATAAAGACATTTTTCGAAAGAAATGGCATACATGCGATGTTCAGCCCCGCTTACCATCCGGAGAGCAACGGACTAGCGGAAGTGTCTGTAAGAGAGATAAAAAAAACTATGAAAAGAATTATTTCGGAGGAAAGGGAATTGCCCCTTGAGTTTGCTTTGATTAAGGCTTTATATGCATATAGACTGAGTCCTTTGACTAGAACGGAGAAATCCCCGGCTGGAATATTTTTAAATCGCGAGATTAGAACGAAGATTTCCATGTTGAGCAAGAAATCAGTAAGAGTGGGGAGATTGAAAAATAAAAAACAGAACAATAGCTACAAAGTAAATGATAGAGTAAGATACAGATGGATGGAAAGAGGAAAACCGAAATGGATGTTTGGGATTGTAAAGAGAATAGTGGGAAGCAACAGCTGTATGATAGAAACTGATGGAATAGAAAGGAAAGTACACACTAACTATATGAGGAGAAGTATGGAGAGAAAGGATGTTTCGTCATCAGAAGAAGGAATAAGCTACCCAAGGCCTCAGACGTCAAGTCCCCTGACTCCTGCTACAATAGTAGCAGAATCTACACCTGGACCACCGACTGAATCTACACCTTCCCGGAGATATCCACTACGAGAGAGGAGACCACCGGATAGATATGTACCTTAATGAGTATTGCTATCTTAAAAAAGGGGGAGTTGATGTGGATGAACTTAAAAAAAATAATTAAATATGAGTGATTGAATATTAATTAATTTATTTTTCTATTGTTTTTTGACCAAGAAAAGGTAAATTCAATCTATCAAAAGATATGTAAATTTTGTTCGTTCAATTTTAATTTTAATTTTAGTTTTGCTTGAGTTGCATGTAAATATTCTTAAGGAAGAAAAATAAACTTCTTTTTTTTTATAAGTGCAGACTTCTTCTGTTTGATATAAATTTCTAGAAAATTAATTAAATATCAAAACTAACAGAATCTATTTTTTTTTTTATCATCTGTAGATAACGTTCCAAGAACCCTCACACCTCTGGTCGTCCAACTAGCAGATTCCAGCGATGATTGCCAGATATCCCATAGAGTTTCCTGACTGAGGGATATACAGTAAAACCCCGCTAATACGAACCCTGGATATAACGAACCTTCCCTTATAACGAACCCACGCCGATTCCCAATTCCAATCCATTGAAAATACCATCGTTATAACGAACTTTGCGATTTTTAGAATAACGAACTACCCCTATAACGAACCTATTTTCGGTCCAAAAATAATAAAATATATTTAAAATACTATGCTTATAACGAACTTAAAATTGTAATTTAAAAAAAAATTAAAATAATAAAATTTTGAGCATGTTTCAGCTCGCGGATCGCGATTTCAAAACAATAAATTTAGCGGCATTGTTTGTTTTGATTTTTGCACTTTATTTTTGCTGTATGTTGTATAAATTTTTACACATTATACTTTTTATTAAATAAAATATCTTTGAATCCATTAAATTTGAAATATAAAAAATGCAAATGGCTTCCAAAATAAAGAAAACCATTCTAAAAACAAAAACGTTATTTCTTTAAAAAAAAAAAAAAAAAAGGCCATTTTTAGAACTTTTCAAAGTGAAACAACACAGGCAAAATGTTAAGAACATATTAAAATAAGAGAATATAACTTTTCTATTATAAAAGATAAAATATAAATCTATTAAAAATTGTTACAAAGAGGAATCAACCTCAACTTTTGCCGCGATCGTACGTCTTAGGGCTAAAAAAAAAAGTCCAAAATGATGAAACAAAAATTATTTTTATGGCATTAACTATGGTGATTTTAAAGCCAGCAATGTTTTGCATGACTGGTTAAAAAAAAAACGAAATCTAGGTCTAAAAGAATATGTAGAAACATGAAATGGAAGAAAAACACTAACTTTATTTGAATGGTGCAATGCTTGAAGAGTGTTTCGAAGCAACAAGGTATTAGAACCATTTTTTCAAGTAAACATTGTATTATATAATGTGATAATGATGTTTTAAAATCATTTTATATATTTGAATATATATTTAATAAAACTGCCTAGGATTTGTCTTGATTTTTAAATTGGACATAGAGGTACATGTATGTTAATGATAAGAAGAACCTATCATCTAATGATTTCTATTATTATTCAGTATTAATGTAAGGAAATTGGTCAATTAAAGGAATTAAAACAATGTGACCACTATTAAGAGGCAGCCTCTTCTTGTGTGTATGGCCGTCCTTTAATTATACGGTCTAAAAATTTTGAAAATTAAAAAAAATAGCCAAACCGTGGCTATAGTGAACCGTGGCTATAGTGAACCAAAAGCTCTGTCCCATTGGGGTTCACTATAGAGGGGTTTTACTGTATGTAATTCTACTGTCCTATAAAATCTTATGTCCATAGTTTGCTTGAACACCATTTCTAAGATTCCATCCTTCATTGCAGCATATATAAGTAGAATCGTCCAATACAGTATTAGAGCTCTAAGAAGCAGTCGGGTAGATTAAATTGGCGAAACCGCCGGAAAGGTTCCCCACTGATGAGCCAAGCACTCCCAATCTCTTTTTTTTTTTTCATCGCAGTGAGGACAGTGGAAGTTTGTTTTATATTTAAAAAATAAAATTTGTGCTTAATGATTCAATTTCTTTTATACTTGACAATATTTGTTCCCTATAAATTTCAAATATAATTTTAAAAAAGGGAGAAAAAAAGTATTTCATAACTAAACTGTATCAGTGAAGTTTTTTACTCAATTATATTGAAGTTGTTCTTGTCTTCCACTAAAGAGAGAGAGAGAAAGAGGTATTCTTACACTTGCTAGACTCCCAACTAAAAGGAACAATTGATGCAATGGTAATTGGAGGACCTGCGCCAAGTTCAGAGAGATTCCATCTATCACCCCGCCACCTTGCCAAGATAAGATAAGCCGACGGATGGACTTCCCTTCATACCGGGCCAGCTGGTTTGTGGCAGACTGTAGGTGAGCTTGCTTTTCTCTCTCTTTCCTTCCCTAAACTCAGGTGGAAACCCCCAACCTCTATTAAGGTCTTTAACCCTTAACTGGACGGGTGGATTTTTCTTACGTAACTGGACGGGTTGGGTAGATTCAACCCACCTATGTAACTTTATGAAATAAGCGCTCAATAATGATTGAAATCAATATTTAAAAAAATATTTAATTAATATATAGTTAATATACAGATTTTGACTTAAAAATTCTGAATATAATTTATTTACAGTTTTCAAAAATTATAAATAAATGTTATTGCAAACGCTTAGTTGACATACAGAGCAAAGGGTTTTTATTTTTTACTGCGCTTTTTGATGGACATTTGTAGCACCTTTTTGGAGTATCAGATTGTTGTGGCATTGTAGATTTACTTGGTTTACTTGAACCATCATTCTTCTTGAATTGTTGTCTGTAATTGCAGTGGGAGAGAATTGAGATTACGTGTGGCCAGGTGTTCATCAGTCAATGCTCTCCCAAGATCAACAATAAATTGACTCCTATCTTTTTTACCTTTTTTTATCAATCTGATTACCGATTTTTTTTTTTAGGAACATAGGAGGCTAAAGTGGTTGTTCCAGAGAAACTAAAATAAGAGGTTACTGATTCTCTATTAGGGTGCGGTTGAAATTGTGGTGAATCTAAGTTTTGTTCTTTCTCATCGTTCCTAAATATGTAAGACCATGTTCTTTCAACTTATCAACTAATTCTACTGAAGTGAATCAATTGTCTGCTGGAATATTTCTTCCAAAGTGTGGTCGACTAATCTATAAAACATATATTTTGGGATGGCAGGGATAGTTCTCTCTGTTGACTTGATTGATTATTATACTTATCCAAAGAAATAAGTGTTATTTTATAAAAAGGAAGCTAAAAATTGCGGAAGATAGAGACTCAAGTATGAGCCACGAGCTAACACTGACACGAAAAATTCTCACGCTTCTGGACGGGTCGGGCGGAATCCGCCCACACATGCAAATTTAACCCCCCTCCCAAAACTGAAATTTATAAACGATGGATGGAAAATGTTTGTATCACTGTAAAATTAGAATACATGAAAGCTGGTAGCTCTAGGTAAACGAAAAATATTTTTTTTCCTATATTAAATTTATGCATGGGCAGAATCTACCCAACCCGTCCAGTTAAGGGTTAATAGCGAAATGCATAACCTTAATAAAGAGGTCATTTTACAATTGGTAATTAAAAAGTTAACCAGTCAATTTTGACTATAATAAATGGGAAATGGTAATAAACTTAACTATAATGCTAAATGTCAAAGGAGTTTTATTGTAGGTTGTTGCTGGTATAAACTTTCATTGATTCATTGCACTTTGAAACTACTAGATTTCAATACTTACATTCTCTACAATACACAGTTATATAAATTCGAAACTATTACTGCAGTAAGAACGGTAGAAATTGTTTATTTTTAAAAAAGAATCATACGCGTCTATAATAGTTTCGAATTTTGATAACAGGCGCTAATGCATCTTAACACAGTTATACCTCATTATAGCAACAGTAGGACTTTTGGGACCAATATTTTTATGTTGCTATAACCATGTTGTATAAACATTCAGGACTTAAAATTTAGGACTATATAATAATATACAGTGTGTATAACTTTTCTTTAATTCAACACCTACTTCAATTCAACCCTTTTTTTTAAAAATCCCAATCAGAATATTTCCTTTAACCAACTATAACGCACAACAAAGACTTTTGCTCCAATGGCCCCTGATTCTTGCAAAAGTCCAACCCCACCAGCGAGTGCAAGTAACCAAACGGGGCTCTTGCACATTTGTAAGTGCAAAGTCGAACTGCTTTTCACATGTGTAGACATGTGGTGCGCTTACTGTTGGGAAAAGAATGTTATTTTTCTTATAGATTTATATATTTTTAAATATATGTAAATTTAATCCATTATAAGAAACATATTTGCCATATGTAAATATTTATATGTATATATATTCGTGACAAAAAATAAAGTAGTTGACTGGTTAGAGTCGTGTGGTTTCTCGGCCCGCTCTCGAGAGGTCTACGCCTTGGTTGATACCTGCCTTAGACACTTCCGCGGATTTGACTTCTTGGGAATCGCTCTTCTCTACCCTTGAGATTCCACGGATTTTTTCCTCCCCGGGACCAGAATAAGAGACTTCGGGCGTCTGGGCAAAATAGAGCCTGGGCGCTGCGCCGCTGAACGCGACACTTACAGTAAAAAGCAGTCGCTAACTACCCACCATGATTTTCATGGCCTGTACCACATGTACTAGGGATAAGCAAAAAAATAAATAAAGACTTTAATTCAACAGAAAAATCTGATCCCTCGAGGTATTGAATTGTGTATACATTTGTAGTTTTGGCCAGATATTTTGGGGACAATCCTTGTACAGTAGAACTACCTCTCTGTAAAGGACAGCACCTAGTTGCAGAGTCAAAGTATCCTTTATAGAGAAGTGTCCTCTTACTGAAGAGCAGCTAAATAGTAAAAATGGTAATATTGGTGATGAAGCTGTTCTTTGTAGAGAGGTGTCTTCTCATGAAGATTGTTCTACTGTGTAAGGTCAAATTACAAATATACTTTTTGTAAGAAGAAATCAGAGTTTACGGTAACGAGTTTCTTTTATTTGTGCTGTGTAATTGGCAAGCTTTCCAAGTTGAAGGATGTCAAAGTCTGAAAGCTTGCCGATTACACAGCACAAATAAAATAAACTTGTCGCTGTAAACTCCGATTCCTTCTTCAAGATGATGTCTGGCTATTCCTTCTCTTGTAATTTAAATATACAAAGGTTGGTTCAGGTAGTTGTCTGAATGCCGAGGTGTCTGTTCTATCAGGATTGGTATAGATATGGCTGGCCTGATGTGCAGAAAGTCCTGGTGATGTCCCGGGACTACTACCTGCTGGAGGATGATGAGAAGACGGACAGCGGCTCAGATCAGGAGTCCTACGAGGAGGTGGACTTCACGGAGTTTGTCCGGAACAAGGAGCAGCAGCCCCCTCATGTAAGCACCCTTACACATCATGGAACACAAATTTCTAACAACCATCAACTAATGTAAAATGAAAATATTTGAAACAGCCTCTGGATCATAGTAGAGGCATCATTCCCATCTCCTCGTTTGTATTGGTCACCTGCACATCTTGATGATTTCTGACAACCAATGACTTGGGATTATATCCTGAATTGAAGACATAAAGCTTCAATTTTATAACAAATTATTTTATATAAAAAGAAATGATAAGGTAGCAATTTGAATTATAGATAACTGAGAAACATAAGGTAACATGACTAAACTTTCTCTTCTTCTTTTTCTTATCTCCACTCAACCATATTAGGATATCAATCCTGTTGAACTTGAGATTCTTGATGATGTCTGCCGGTGATGAATAGAGCTCATTAATGGATGAGCCAATGCAGTCAATGATGTGGTTTGGGGTTTCAGGTTGAGAATTGCAGTTAGTACATAGTGTGAAAACCTTGTAGCTTTATTGGAAAGTCATTGTCCTTAGATGACCTGACTTAAATCTGTTCCCTTGGGAGGACAAAAATGGTGCTTGTCCCTCCTGCTCTGTACCAGTAGATCCAGTAGTACCTGTAGCAGTAGATCATATCCATTCTTACTGGCATTGGGCCTTGATAATATGGATGAGGTTCTCTTTCCTCTAGTTGTGTGGTTGATTTTCTGGCTTCAGGGAGGCCAAGAGCCCCAGATTTTGCCAGAGAGTCTGCTAGCTCATTTCCAGGAATTCCAACATGAGCTGGAAGGCATTGTACTTTGACAGAACTGTTGGCTGGGAGTTTTAATGAAATGAAAAAAAGGTAAGCTTTCTCAGAGAGTCTCCTTAATCAACACACCATTACAAGACATATATTAATAATTCTATTTAAAAAAATATTTCTCCTGAATAATTCTCAAAGCAAGAAATTATTAATATCTTGTAATGGGGGTGTAGATCAAGAAGACTCCTTGAAAGCTCATCTTATCTTGAACACCTTATTTTTCTTGTCTTATTGGCTCTCCCACCTACCTATTCTTTCACATGTCCGACCCTCCACCAGTGAGTGGAAGTAACTCAACTGTTGTTCTACAGCCACTGGATGTGTTATGGGCAGGCACCTGTGGTGGAGGAAAAGCCCATGAAGGATCCCTACGTCGAGTCAACTCTAGACTTCTTTGTTAAACTCAAGCAAGCCTTCGCCACCGAACCTCTAAAAATCTCAAGATTCTTTCAGATTCTTCGCTCCCTCTCTACTGATGGCAAGTAAGTTGTCATAGGTTCACTTGCTGCATTCACCACCTGACATCACATTGTCAGAATTCCACAGTACCTCGCTGTGTTGACTGTATGCATTACAGTAGAACCTCCATGAGAGGACACCTCTCTACAAAGGACAGTTTTCATTTGCAAAATTACCATTTTTACTATTTAGTATCTCTCTGGTAAGAGGACACCTATCCCTAACGGACACTTTGGCTCTGCAATTAGGTGTCCTTTACATGGAGGTTCTACTGTGCTTTGTGTACATGCTATTTCACTGTTGCCATCCCATTAACTCACTGCATTCCTGTATTCACTTTTAATGCCTTCTTTTAAACTAATGGATGGCTCATTTCTCTATAACAAGTGCTGTATTGCATTCTGTTGATGACAAAGTTCGGTCTGGTCAGCAGCTATAGTGGGAGCAGTACAAGTTTAAGCTAGCAGAGAAACCTACTGTAGTATAGAGCTTCGCTAGCACCAAACCAGCATACTGGAATACTGTAATGAAATTGTTCTTCATCTATATGTCACATAACTTGGAGTCACCTAATCCTGATGATAATTTGTCAGCTAAATGGTACCATGTGTGTAGAGATGACAAAACATTTTGGTGAAATACATCTGAACCTTGCTTTAACAACATCACATGGGACTTTAAAATTATGATGTTATAACCAAGTTGCTGTTACAAAGGAGAGGATTTTAATAACAAGATTTCACTATGTGAAAAAATAGTACAAATGTGATATTGTACTGGGATAAGGTGCGTAAATTATGTAAAAGGCATCTCCTTATCGTGCAACTGAAAGTTGCTGATGGCTTGCTCCATCTATCAACAAGAATAGTTTATATTTATTCCGATAGATGGTGCAAGCTATCAGCAACTTTCAGTTGCACGATAAGGAGATGCCTTTTTCTTAATAAAAGATTTCACTATATTCCAATTTTTTTCCAGCATCCTCACTTTAGAGTTTAGAGTTTAATTTTGATGGTTAGGTATATACTGTTTGGATTATATATTAGAAACACGATTCATTAGCCTGCCCCATCTGTTATAAGACATTTATGACACTTTTTTTTTTTTTAAATGATAACAATTATCTGAATGAAATTTCACTATAATTTTTTTTATTTTCCTGAGGAGATTGACAGCAAGTTACTGAAACGTCGGGAGTTAGAAAAATTATTGGTTGATGTATGTATCAACTTTCAACCAACCAATGATCTTTGGAAATTATTATTATTATTATTTTTTTAACACAAAGCAATAACGCGCCATCTATACATATAAAAATAAAAGGATTTAAAAGCACGAATGTTTCTTTTATACATAAAATGAACCTCTACTGTCCTTACTGCGATTTTAAATATATTTTTTCATCGCAGTAAGGACAGTAGAAGTTTGTTTTATGTATAAAAGAAACATTCGCGCTTTTAAATCCTTTTATTTTATATTATTTTTTACTTATTTGAATTGGATCTTGTTACCTTGTGAGATTTTTAATTAATTAATGTATACCATCATATATCACTAAGGCAATAAGGCACCATAGAAACATAAGAAACGAAAGCATTAAAGCACGAATATCTCTTTTAAACATAAAATAAACTTCTATTATCCATATTGTGATGAAAAATATTGGGAGGGCTCTTGGCTCATCAATGGTAAACCCTCCAAGCGGTTTCACCAAATTGATC